>HG996556.1:48741871-51141871 GCA_905340355.1 Rhagonycha fulva | reverse complement strand
TAATTAAAAATAAGACTACCAATCCGGAGGAGGGCAAAAATATCGAAAAGCTGTGCCTCAAGCGAAAAATTTAGATTTTTAAGGTCTTGAGAGTTTACATTTTAGGGGGCAAAAAAACTTTTGTGTTGAAAAATAAGCTACTCAAATGTTCTAATTGGCTTAATTTAATAATAATTACAATAATTTATTGTACCTTACACATTTTTAATTGCAATTTTATTTTTTTAACTGTAAAACGTTTAAAAAAAATGAGGTCATTTCATTCAAACTCGACGATAACCTTATCTTTTGATAAGCAATTCAACAGTTCGTTATCAAGTTTTTTTTCCGACTAGACCAACGACTAGAGTATCACAATAACAAAAACAATTTTTGCAAATATCCTATAGCATTTTCAAAAATCAGTTTTAATCACACAAAAATTCTGGACAATTATTATAGTTCCGTATAAAACTTGTCGGGACTACGGAACGCAGTCTAAAAATAAGAGACAATCCCGTAAATTACGGACGTGTTCTGGTCACCCAAGTCTAAAGTAAGTTATATTTGAACTTTTTGAACGCAGTGCCATATTAGGTTATTGAAAGCATTTAGGTGCCGGATCGAAGTTTTTATAAGGAAATAATTACTATGTAAAAACATTCATTGTAAAATTATATTCTACTATTAGTATTTACCATGATTATAGAAAACAATGGATTTACAAGGCTTGGTTGAACTTCGAATTTTCTGATAATGAGTTCATAGACCTAAATTAAAAATGAATCTTATCAGGGTCGGCCAAAAAAAATTGGCAAAAACATCTGAGATTAAGCTGTTTACAATTATTATGTTGCAGAAGAACACCGTATCACCAAAAAGTATAAATTATTATTTTCAAGACAAAAATGTCTTTTTACTATGCAAAAATCTGGAAACTTCTAATTTGGTATTCAACTTCGCGTTTATTAAAAATATTTTTTGTCCTGGTGAGCATCAAGATAACTTCCTGGGGGAAGTACTGTACTGATTTTTATAATGCATATTCGGGGGCATCGAATTATACTACTGTTTTGTAGGAAGTAAATTTTGTTAATCCATTCGTGCACGTCAGTTATGGACAGGTAACTAATCAGCTTCTCGTTTTCCTCTGATTACTGCGGATACATCAGGAGAAAAGGACGAGGAAACTTTCAAAATTGTATTGAAAATTATTTTCGAGTCGATTCATTAAATTGGATCAAATTCAAAATTATCATAGGTACCAATTTTAACATGAGTTTACTACATGACCAAAAACGCAATGTTTAGGAATTCCATATTTTAATTTTTATTTATGGTTTCATTTTTTGATAAATTTCGAAAAAAAAATTAATTAATGTTTTGAATAAATAGAATTAATTTGTTATAAATGAAACCTGATAAGTTGGTAAACAAAATCACAAGTTTCTGCGTTTCAACCTTATCGTGTGTTACTAAAAATAAAAAATAAACACTTTCATGGTCAAGGTCTCAAAAATTCCATGACGACGTGCGGATTATAAGGTAGTAAATATTTTGGACGTTCCGTTCAGATAATTATTTTCGTAATTGCTGTGTTATGAGATCCTTGAATTCTAATTTTACTTTCAAGCTACTACATAATTTAAAATTTTTATCATTAAAAATTACGAAATTTTTCATTTGAAGTTGGACATGTCACTGACGCATCTCCGAAAACTTAGAAATGTCGAAATTTGCTCATATAAAGTTGGGAAATTTTTTAATTTTAAACAAAGTCGAGGAAATTAAAAGTTGCGTCAGTGGAAATCACACAATTTAAATTAATTTTTTTTTTTTACCTAGAACCTTGTTATGTTAGAACCTTGTTATAACTAGAATTACTCATTAAATAGCAGTACTTTTTTAGTTTCATTTCATTAGTGAAAATTCAGTAGGGACTTTTTGAAAAATTATTTTTGACTGGTACTGAAAATTTATTGAACGATAAAATTCTTTTAGTCTGTGCCACTGGTATCCTAATAATTTCATCCTCTTTTAAAACAGGAGTAATTGTACGACTCAACTCCCACAAAAAGAATCGTCGTACTCTTGAATGTTTTACAAACCTAATTGAGTCCCCTAAATGTGAATTATATATTTTATTTCCTCAAATCCTTATCTGATCTTTTAGATTTCTTGTTTTGAACAATTCTATTGTTTCCAATTTCCTTGAACCTCGGTAGAGAGGCAAAGCGGGTTCTGGCACATTTTTGAGCAATTGGAGTAATTAAAATTTTGATTGATTGAACAGGTTGGTTGATACGAACTTTGGTGACTCAGCATAATATAACAAAATTATATTAAAAAAACAATATTATATTTTACAGAAAAAATCTTAACTTTTAATTTGGTTGGAATTCAGGAAGGGCTAAATGGGGTTATCAAAATTATTGAGCGAAGGGAAATAGAATAACGGATAAAGTATTTGAAAGGTTCACAAAAAATAGGTATGTACTAAATATGTCACAACAATGTATTATTTGAGTTATTCAAGTGTTACAGTGCTCCCATTCAGAAGTGGATATTATGTTATCTTTTCAAGAGTTAATACCATAACAATAAAAAATGATATTTTTAGAAAATTAAATGTAAATATTATTACTTTGTTTGTGATTCTACACACTTAAAACTAAAAATTTTATTTTATTTTTAATTTTTTTTCTTCACTATTTTTTATAAAATAGTAAAATTATTATACGTATTTTTTATGGTAAAAAAAGGTAGTGCATATTATTCTGATTTATCTGGTTCGAAGCCGGGCGAAATAAGAACTTTATTCTGGCCGTCTCTTATCAGCAGGCAATTGCAAACCATCCAAGTTGTACTACCAAGAGAACCAACTCTTCTTATAAGGTAAAAAGGTATAAGAATGTTATGCAGATTTGTAGTTTTGTATCACATCTTTTTTGCAGGAAAAATTCAGAAGCTGTTCAAAACGGTGCAAGAACTAGAAATTTTGATCGAATTAAATTAATTGATTAATATTATGTAAAACATTTTCTAAGCAAGATTTTGTGCCAACAAAATATAATTTTTAAATTAAAGTTTAACAATGGCGATATCTAGCAGCAAAATGCTGAACAATATTTAGTAATCTATTGATGTGGCGCCATCTAACTAAAAATTTAAAAAGTCATTACAGTTTTAGTTCCCGTTACATGGAAAAAAACAATTTAAATTTTTTATTGGAGATTCGTTAATATTTTTTAACGTTTATTTTAAAAAGGAATTTTTTATTATGAGAATATGAAAAAATATAATTAATTGGAAGATTTTATCTCTAGATTTTGACGGATTTACAGTCCTTGAGGTCCTAAGAGTTGAAACCCTAGCAGCATTTTTTTTAAATTTTTATCTGGGAAATGGCTGTAAATTGCCAGCCAGTGAATTTAAAAAATGTTACTAAAGAAGAGACCAAACATCAATAAATGTCTGTAAGTCACTAAGTTTTGTGTGATCTCTACCTCCCAAATAAACCAGCATTTTGTACTTTTATATTGAGATTTAGAACTGATTAGATTTTAGTTAAAATCGGTTCACGAAAGTCTAAAAGTGAGAGTGACGCGCAGGAATAGATTAACGAGATGTACTTATTTTTGTATTTTGCCATTCAGGAGTCATAGATGCACGCTGAATCACAGAGGCAGCCAAAAACAAACTATTTTTACTTTTCTTTTTATTATTTTGTAGAAGTAAGAGGATAATGTACCTAAATATATTAAACGTTGACTGATCACTACTTGATAAATCACAGTAAAACTAAACAATTTTTGTTCTCTTTTTCAAAACTCAGTAAAAGTTGTTAATAAAGTCAAATACCAAAAAAATAAGGACGATAAATTAAAATTATTTAATAAATAAAACTAACGAAAATTGTTAGTTTTATTGTAATTTGTCTAATAGTGCACTGTGTCCACAACACAGGGGCGCCTAATCATAGGAGCGGTGAATGAATAATATTATTCTTCTAATTCTTGCATTAGTATGCAAGACATATAGACCACATAGTCATGTGATGGTTACATCCGAACATCCCGATCTTTCACCCAGTGAGGTCGAAGGCCGAACAACGACATCCGATATTTTTATTTAGAGAAACTTGTCAGCCCAAGGACATTTTAATTATTAAAATAATAGCTAGTTTTTCATTAAACTATTAATATTTTTACAGCCTATTAAACTATTAAATTTAACGTATTTCATTTCAGGTTGTTACGAGAATGAGAGAAAATGGCGTTTGTCATACAGACGAACTATGAAAAATGATAATACATAATTAGAGATGACGACCTAAAAATCTTTATTGAAAATACCCTAATTGGACACACTGCTGATAATCTCCGATTTAAAAAAAGTTAATGATCATTAAGAATTGCATGATAATTTTAATTCCTTTAAACTTTTTTAAGTGCAACAAAAATTAGAAAATACGTGCTGCGACGTTTGATATAATGAGCTCCGTTTTCGAAGAAAATACGACCTAAAGATGTGACGTTAACCCTTCGGTCAATGGATTAACGAGATTCCCATATTTTGTAAAATGTAAAACACTAATTAATAAAAAGATTAACAAATAAAATCACTTAAAAAAATTTCTTTTTAATATCGCAACTGATGAGATTTAATAAGACCGAAACATGTAATTTTCACTTAATAAACATAATTTAAAAAAATCAAATTAATTATGCTAATTACCGCTTGTTTAGCTCAAATTAATAAAATTATGTAATCCCCGAAGTAGAATTGAGGTTGCAGCTACTATCTACTTGACGATAATTTAAAAATAACAAACAAACGTTGCTAAGCAACATCGGTAAACTAAAAACAAGTCTGGGTAGGTCTTCCTGAAGTTCACCTTGAATTACATTGAAAAAAGATTACGTTGATTCAAACATACCGATTGTACCGATCATCCACGCATTTTCACAATTTTTTTAATCTTTTTGGAGAGAGCGCAACCAACATACAGATGAACCCAAAAATGAATCAGCTGAGCGAATTGACATTTCAGTGACGTCATCTCCGCCCAACCAATTAGCTACATAAAAAAACTTCGCTGTACCTTTGCAATTAAAATTTTAAATTTAATTAAATAAAGATGTTGGATAGGTATCACAAAATATTTTAAATTAAACTTTGTGACGATTCAATGTTAATTATTCATAACGAAGTTAGTGCTAGAAACGTCAAAATGTGTTAATTTTAAAAAGCGCACAATTTAAAATTTATTTAATTTTATCTGTCACTTATAATTTTGTACTCTGGCTACTATAAAATGTCTTTGTTTAATTTTATCATTTGTTTTGTTAATAAGCAGTAGTAACAACTTTTAATTATTCGTTCGTTTGTTTTGAAGTTCGCGTCACGTTCGTTTATTATTTCAAGAAACCTAACAGTAAAAAGTAACTTTTATTGTTCGATTTTATTTAAAAATAACCGAAGGTAGTCAGCTGCCAGGTAAAATAAGAACCTTGGTACCTGAAGACGCTTTGTTTACTTAACAGTTAACACAGTAGCAGATAAGAAAAAAGTTTTCCTTTTACACAAAGGGTAAGTGAAAATGTACAAATTTGTGCATTATTATTTTTAAAAAGTGAATAATCAAGTTAACGGGAAGTGAAAAGGATAAATAAGGAAGTACAAAATTGAGTTCAAATTCAAAACATGGGCTCCGGAGGTGCCAACCGTTTTCGATTTGGTGTGTTGAAATCCACCTACCCAATGACCTCACTGTTCGATGCAATCTTTTTGTCTTGGTGTGAGAGGTTCTAGGTAGAGAATGAAGTTGATTTCACAATAATCAAAAGGAAAAGTTGCGTTGTTGCTCGATTTAAGCAATTTTATCCATCTGGGCGGATTTTGTGCGAGTAAATTGCGTATCGAGTTATTAGCAAGTACGCGATGCGTCACATTTTTCGATTATGAACAAGAAAATTCTTTACATAGTTGTTTTTGTTTTGTGAATGTGCATTACCATTGGATCAATAGCAGTGTACTACAAATATAAAATTTACGTTCCGACGTATACGCTCGTGAATGTTTTATTTATAACAGGTTCTATTTCATTTTCTCATATTTTAATTAACAACAATTTTCTTTCTTTGTAAAATTTTAGGAATTTCCACAATGAATTCCAATAATCACGGTGGTCAAAGTCGAAGAAATTCGTCTTCCTTTAATCGCCACTCGAATAACCACCATCCACTTCCACGCTCCAACCACTCTCACGTTCATCAGAGGTGGACGAACAGATATCAGAAGGAATATGGGCGAGATTACGACAACAACTTTAACAGAGGGTAAGTCAAAGTGTCAGTCAACCAACAGGTTAGGTTGGTGGTCAGTCATTATCAATTGTTGCATTTTCAGGGAATGTTCTATGAATAACGGTTCCAGCCCAAAAGATAATAATAATTTCGTGCACGGCTTTCCTAAACCACAACTAAGTCCTACTGTTCGAAATAACCACATGCATTTCTCAAATGAAGCTTCAGGTGAGTTTATTTTCATGATTTGTCAATCATGCACATTTAAATAGGTTAAGGTTTTGCTAAGCTTGCTACATTTCTTTAATTGGCAATGATTTACTTAACCAAGATTTATGTAATCACATGTTTTATTTGGGGGTCGTTTTTTAAGCAACGGGGTTGAAATTTTAATTTGCATTCAAATGCATCGTCATAGTTTGCATGACCTCGAGACCTACGTATTTGCATTTCTTGGAAAAGTTAATGAATTTTGTTGTTTCAACATTAGGTCACCAGGAGCGAAGGCACATGCCCATATCTAATCCAGTGGAACGTAGAATGAATCAGGGCTATCAAGTTAATGGTGATAGGAGACATCATGGTAATTTGAGTTTAATTGATAGAAGACACATTTCTCCGCCTTTGCACATTAATATTTGTGAAAATTCGCCTCCTGTACTCAATTCTTCGCAAGCCGATGGTCTTCAAAGGAGCCTCATGGATTTTTCAAGTTCTCAACGTAGGCATGGACGAGGTAAGTTTTCATTTAATCTATTTTTCCTTCTGATGAGTCACATAAGTGCTGAAATAGACTTTATTTTAATTAACTTTTTACGCTCAATGGTGGCCAAACTTTAGATTTAATTTTATTAATACAAAATTTTTGGAGTAGTTTTTAATTAGGTACCATTTTATATCATCATCATCATAAAAAATATAAATATTATCTTTTGTTCATATTCGTTTAGAGGAATATAATCCTATTTTGACTAATAAATTCAATATTTTATTTACACAATAATAACAGCCGTTGTCTAATGTATGTTTAATAATACAAACAATTTCAAAAGAATTCATAATAAATGATTTATCAATTAAAGGAATTAGATCAAAAGTCAACCTAATTTGATCTCCACTTCCGATTACTATTTTTTATTTATACATAAACGGAATAAGCACGTTAAGAAAAATTATTGCGCCGTAGGAGATTTTTTCAAACTCAATTTATACTATAATTTATCTGATGAGAGGTTTCTTTTTGATGATAGCAATCCTCTTTTATTTTGTAATGTGTTTCCTAATTTTTCAAGTGAATATAACAAAATTTCCAAAAATGTGGTTGTATGGTTTTTGACCGACCTCGCTGGTTTTTTTGGCAAGCAATTATAATTTGTTTTTAATATAAACTATTCCATTTTTTACATTTCTCTAGTAAATCATCTTCACTGTTAGGGTCAGGTTATAGCCATCGTCTAAGGAAAGCATGGTACTTATAAGGAGAAGAAGTCTTCATTCAATCTTGTACCTTTTAAAGCATAAATTGAGGGTATGTGACAGAGAGCACTCTTGTCATTTTAAAGGGATGTTGACATTAACATTTGGGTTATTCTTACTTAGAAGGAAATCATTCAGATACCAAATTTTCCATTTCCTTGGCTGTTTTGAGGTGCTGCTCTTTAGGTGCGTGTCCCATTGATAAAAACTAATGGTAATCAGAAGGAGTCAAGTCTGATGAATAAGACTGACGCGGGGTAACAAATCCCAGCTAAATTATTTCAACGTATTCTGGATTGGTTTTGCCTTGTGTGACAGTGCGTTTTCATAGAGTAAAATTACATTGTGGTATTTTCTAGCTCATTTTGGTTGTTTTTGGATCAAAGCATGGTTCAAATTTATCATTTGTTGTCGGCATCGATCAGCATTAATGGTTTCACCAGGTTTTAGGTGTTTTCAAACTTTTTTGGCTGTCTCGATCACTCTTTGTTTCTCCCATCAAAATCACTGTTTTTAAAGCGTTTAAAGCAGTATTTACAAGTTGTTTTTGATGGAGCATATTCACCATAAACTTTTTCAAGTAATTGACATGCTTCAGCAGGAGTTTTCTTCAAATGAAAACAGAAAAGTAATGATGTCTGCAAATGCTCTTCGTTTAGCCTCCTTTATATTTAGGGGGTTGGCGAGTGCAGTCCATAGATTGATTTTTGGACTTTTTGGAGAGGATCAGGTGGCATGCACCTCTTTGACTTATTAATTATGAAAATGCTATTATTAAAATTAAATGTCCATATAAATTAATTAATTATCTTGGTAAAGAAGATGACGTTAAAGGTAACATAAATTTACATACTGGTAAAGAATGAAGCAAACTATTTATATAGTCATCTATATTTCATTAGCATAAATTGGTAGAAAAAAGGAATGAGAAAATCTGTTACATTAATCTACTGCTATGGTTTTGTGAAAAGGATTTAAAATTAGAATTTTACTAGATTTTGGCGGCGTTTCTTTATCAAGGCTCCCCTTAATTACTTTGTATAAAATTAATTAATTACATCTAGGTTAAAATCGGTTTAATATTTCAGTGATAATCTCGATACTCCATTCATGCGCGTCATAATAGCAAAATGTTATATAGCTTAGAGGCTGTCCATTAATCACGTGAGGCTCGAAAGGGGGGGGGAAGGGGTAAAAAAAAATTACGAAATATCACAAGGGGGAGGGGGGGTCTAGTAATATATCACGTGTATTTATTTTTTGATGAACTTATACCTGTATTTTATAAATATTTTAAAAAAATTAAGATTTTTTGTAGGTACTAAAAAATACACGTGATATGATGGGGGGAGGGGAGTAGTCTTAAACCTCACCATGTATCACCAAGGGGGAGGGGGGGTTAAAAAATGCCAAAAACAACATCACGTGATTAATGGACGGCCCCTATGTTATGCCTGTAGAGAGACACCAACAAAAAATAACATGCCTACTGTTTTATTTCGAAATCCTCGAGCTTCCTAAAAATTTAGAAATTGTAAATAAGATTTGTCTAAAATGGAACAGATTATCAGTTTAATTTGTATTTTTTAGTTAATTTTAATCATTCCTCTATAGGAAATTCGATGCTTTCAAATCACATGTCAGATGTGCTCACAAAAGGGTTGAAAGTTAAATGCCGACTGAACGAAGGTTACATTGGTGTATTGCTTGTTTTTATTATTGTATAGTCATAATTATTACATCTGGAGTGCTCCTTTAAAACCTAAAAAGTGATATTTAATTTAGGACGACCAGATTTTTGAAAAAAAAGTACTGGACAATAAATAGGCGTTGGAAAGCTAAAATTTAGGGGAAGCCAAAAATAGCTAAAAAAATTTAAATATTCAAGGTCGACGGTCTTAAGTTAGAAATTTTAAAATGGTGATTTTGTCCTACTTTTTGTGTTTCCTATGGAATCGCTCTGGTGGTCACGTCTTTCTTATTTTCATACTGATTTGTTTCTGTAATTCGGATTAGTATTTTGACTTTATTCGCTCATAAAAGAGATAAATATGCAATTTACTTGACGACCTACTGCACCAGTCGATTTTTCTCTTTGAAATACATAAGAATTCGTCGAAAAAGTGATTATTTTTAATAATTAACTTTTAGGACTTCTGAAAGAAATTTAAAGGGGGACCATTCGTTTTTTGGAATTTGATCAAAATTTTGATACTTTTTTTGTTATATAAAATGAACAGTTTGGGGCTGTAGAGTGCGAAAAACGCATTTTTAGCTGGGAAAAACATTGGGAAGTCACCCAAAAGTGCTTAGAAATGTTTAAAATTTATATTAAACTTTAATTAGATATAAATGAGATCCAATTTTGAGAGCAAATAATCTAAAAATATATTATATATATAAAAAATATATTAGAGGACACAATAAACTCCTTAAAAAATTCAAAATTTTCTGGAAACCATTACCAAAAAAAATCCGTAATTATGGAAAAATAAGTCTGAAATGACAGAAATATCTGTAATAAAAAAGACGTGACATCAGAGCTGTTCTCAGTGGGACCCAAAGACTTTTCTTTAGCTGCAGAATGAGATCATTTCATTCAGTCTGAGGCTTCATTCAGTAAAATGTCACTAGCAGTAGCGGTAAAATGAAGCTGCAGTAAGGCAGTAGAAACCAACATTGTTGAAGCTGCGTCATTATCTTGAAAATGCGCCTTCTTGAGTTTCTCAAGCGACATTTGCAGCTCCGTGTGGCCAAGCACTACAGTCCCCATATAAGGTGCATTTTGTCAACTTTACTGCAGCTTCATTTTACCGCTGCTGTTAGCGACATTTTACTGCACGTGTGGCTTCAGACTCAAACTCGACGCTAAGTTTTTTGTTTGCTAACATAACAAAAGTAATTTTTGTAAATATGAACTAAAGTTTGATAATATTTATTTATTTTAAAAATTACGGTACAATTAATTCAAAAATCTGTTGTAAACACAAAAAAATACGGGACAGTTATAGTCTCGTAAAAAAACATTATGGGACATTTCTTTAAAATACGGGACAGTTTTTTTATTTTAAAAATCCCCAATTTTATAATATAGTAAGTAAATTTAGGTGTAAAATATTAAGTTTTATTTTGTTCCATTTTACAATTTATAAAACGGGAATTTGTAGGGAACAATACATACAGGTGTTATGTACACAATAACCTCTGTTTTTTCTGGTAGTTGGGTAAAAAGAATTTACTTGCAAAATCTTTCCTTTTCTGTAAAAGTTTCTTTTTGAAAATTGAAGTTTTTTCAAAAGCGACTTGAGAACTAAAGGCTAAATGTTCATCTATTAAAATTGCATTTATGTGATAATGTGTAACAAATGGTTTTGTAGACAGTTTCTTTACAAATACATTTTTTTAGCCCCATTTTGATGGGTTAAATAGGGAATAACATTAATATTTCCTCAAACCTTTTAGAAATGGTGAGCCATATAAAAGAAATACAATAATTAAATGATCTTAGAGTAATTGCACAAAATAAATTAGAGTTTTCCTGAACTGTTCATACAACCATTTCGTACCACTCTACATGGAATGACCCAGCTAATTCTTTTGGCTTGAAAATCGGTAGGTCGTGAGATCGTCTAGACACGGTGACTTTTTAATTAATATAAATTGTGTTATTATATATATGCTATTTTTCTGGTAGTCGGGTAAAAGTTGTCTTGTGATGTTTTATTAGGGTAAAACGAGGTTGACTGAACAAATTGGTATAACTTCCGTCTCTTAGTAAATGTGATCTTCACATCCTGTATTCAGCATTGTGTTATAATATCTTGTAACACAAATCTCCCTATCTTATACAGTGAACATTTTATTTGGCTCCCAAGATATTTAATGATGCGTAAGTAATTTTTTCCTCATACGAGTTTTAACATTACTCTTATTGAAATATTATATTTAAAAGATTCCATCTAGCTTAGTGCATTTAAGGTAACATAATAATCTAGTATTGACTGTGTTAGTTAGACTTGATTTAAAATCATTTGGAAATTTTATCGAAATTATTTGTGCACGACGGGGTTAAATGAACGTCTGATTCGTGGGGTTAACTGATCATAACGTAATTAACAAATTTTCTTTAGAAAATCAAAATATTTAGACCGATTAGAATTGTTAGGCTAAAAAGTATATCAGTTAACCTTAGTTTTTTCTAAGTTCAATAATAACTTGGCTAAATTATAAATTTTTTTGTAGATGTGCGTGTGAGTCCGGTTCATTTTCAACAACATTCTCCCCAATATTACCGGCAAGCTAGTGACGAAAGTATAAAAAGTGAAAGTCCTTCGAGGAAACGTAGACGTTTATCGCGCTCTGGGCATCATATTGATCTCAACACTCAGCCTGTGTCCCCTCCTCGTAGATCCCCTAGACAACATCGACCTCCGACTCCACATTTACAGGTAAATTTTAATTTTGCTTGTTTGCGTTTTCGTCTAAAAATATTTCTTTTCAGCCTTTCCATGTTCAGGGAAGCCCTCCACTACGTCGTCCGCGATATAGAGATAACAGGAACGATTTTCAACATCCACATCACCAGCCGTTCATTCCCAGTCCACCACCGGCTGCACATGCACATCCTCATCAAACAGCGGCAAGATCAACCCTGCTGATGGACATCAATCAAGTAAGGTTTAATTTTTTAAATTTGATTTTTGTTAAAGTTTGCTTTTTAGGTACCCGTAACCATTCCAGTTCATAATGAGGCAGTGTGGAGTTACACACCACCTCATATCTCGTTGTGTTCGGCACCGCCTGGAGCGCCCCCACATATGCACACCTGTCATGTACATAACATTTACCCCCCCTCCCACCAGATCATGCCTCAACAGTACCCAAATTGTTTACCGCCCCCACATCAAGGCTACCCTGGCTATCCAAACACGCCGTCCGCTTTACCTCCGGTATCGAATCAACACTTCCCTCATCCACACCCACACCCTCATCCCCACCAACACTTACCACCACAACGACCAGATGCATTAGAAATGGAATTTTTGAACACACAAAACGCTATTCGTGCTGCTTCCTCTTTACATGTGCCACCACTGCAAGTGTCATCACCTGCATCCCTCTTCATGCCAACAGATTCTCGCGGCAGCCAACTGGAATTGCTGCAAATGCGTGCTCGCCAGCATCGCAACTCAAGACTGCCACCACATCCACGCACACGTTGGCATCCAAACGAACCGTTCATGCCTACCACTGCACAATATTCTGGTTTTCTGTTACACTTCCTGTAAGTTGTTATTTTTATGAAAACAGCCCAATTCGAGCACTTTTAACTTTTTCTCTTCCAACAGAGCAATGTTTTCCAATCCACCAATGTCGCCCTTCAGTCATCAGACCGATTTGAGTAGCTCGGATTCGACAGAGACGGAAAATTATGAAGCTTTGCTCAACTTGGCCGAACGCTTGGGCGAAGCCAAACCAAGAGGATTAGGAAAATTGGAAATAGAACAATTAGTCAGCTATAAGTTTAATGCCGATACTCATCAAGGAGACCAGACATCTTGTGTTGTGTGTATGTGTGATTTCGAGGCTCGTCAATTGCTTCGCGTTTTGCCTTGTTCACACGAATTTCATGCTAAATGTATCGACAAATGGTTGAGGGTAAGTGAAACATACATTATAATGGTGGAAATGGTCAAATGGTTTTGGTGAGGGGCTAAAATATTTCATATTTTTAACAGATTTTTTAAAAAGATATAATCAGATTTTTTTATTGAACCATTTTCCTTTTATGAAACGACTTTTTTACCGTTTTCCACAAAAACTCAAGTTGTTATAATTAGGGGTCGGCAATTTATTTTGAAATTTTCAGTCCAACAGAACGTGTCCTATATGTCGTGGAAACGCATCAGAATACTTCAATAATAGTGATTGAAGAAACTGAAGGAAATAAATTGGTGGTTACACAACATTTTAATTGGAATTTTACAAATTTTTATGGGTAATATATTGTGCAGTGCCATTAGTTGCCAGTACTATAGCTTATATTGTCGCCAATAAATGTTACAAAATTTCTTTTATTGAATAATAAATTTAGCTAATAAGGGTAGAAGGTTAGGGGCTAATCTTGCTCATTTTTTAAAAATAAATTTTGCTGAACGCGTCAATATTTTCATTATTATAATCTACCTCCGTTAGCGTCACTAATTTAAACACCAATTTTGTTTGAGGACTTATTAATAAATTGCTCTTGTGTGTTTTCATAACATAAAATATTAAATTAAAGAAATTAAAAATTTAGGTAGGACTGTTTTGCGTGTGATTCTGCTGTGGACGACTTTTCATTTTATATTATAATCTCAGTGTGGCTGTGGTTTGTTGTGTATTGTTATTTTTAAAATGAAATAAAATAGGGTATTGCTTTTTATTGTTAATTATAGCTTTAAATTTACGTTTTATTTTTTCAATAAGTTGTTAATTAGGTCATTTATAAAATGTAAGTTACTTAGTTAGTTATTGATCGGTTATTCTTTTTGTACATTTTATGAATGCTCTTGCTCAATTTGATTGTTTTTTAAGTTTAGATGTTGTGTATGGGTCGGTTGTTGTCTTTCTTTGGAATAGCAATAAGGAAATTGAATACGGTCTCAATAAATCTTAATTAGCCTTCTGTTGCTCCCTGTATAAGCATTTTAAGACAAACAAACAAACAAACTTTCACTAGTCATTTAAGAAGATACATTCATCCATCTACTAGCCCAACGGGGTGTTCTACACCTTTTTACAAAACTAAAACCCAAACTAGTCATTTTCATTTATTTTTTTTATGTATACAGGGTGACATTTATTTTTAAGTTAAATTAAGTTTCTGTCGACTCTGCTTATTGTTAATTATTAGATACAGTTTAAACGAAACAACAATTGAAAACTAGTCATACACTTAGATACAGGGTGATAGCATAAGTTAAAAACTTTTATTGGGACTTTGTTTTGAATATAAGTAAAAAGGTTGTTAGTATTGTTTTGCTAATAAAAATTCTTCCAAACAAACAAAAAAATAATGGGTATAAATGTAAAAACAAAATTGAAGTATTTTAAAAAATCCATCCAAAAATACAAAATTAATGTAATTTTGAATTATTGATATGTATACAAAAAAATAATATTTTAAATTTGATGTAATAGGTGTGCCTTTGTATTGTACAATTTATGATGAGTTTGTGGTAGGTGCGAATATAGTTAAGTGTTGAAAAACTAAATTTTGAATTATTATTATTTTATAACTTGAGGTGTTATAAAGTTAAATCTTTTGATCCTAAAACGCTTGCACAATAATTGCATGTAATCTGTAATAAATAAATAAATAAATAATAAATAAATTAATGTGCACATACACAGACATGCAGGGAACAAAAATTTAGTACTTGTACAATAATAATATTGTAGATTCTTTTTCACTTTTTTAAATCATTTTTAAAGTGCTCCATTTTTGTAAACTTTGCTTTTAATATTATTATAACTAACTACAACATTTGACTGGCTCAATAATTGTGTGTGCAAGTTTCACCTACAAAAATGGAATTATTTGTGATGGACACCAAAATTTCAGTGTTTCGGCTTGTAAAATTTTGCTACAGGCTGAGGCTCTTTTTGTATTTTGATGATAGAAAGAGAACCTTCTCGTGCTTGTTTTTAACTAAGGCTCATGTATTTGAAAAGGATAATTTAAAAAAATAAAACGTTGTTTATTGAACACATATCTCCAGTCACAAAGTGCAATAACACATTAAAATTAATGTTTTTTCATCTTAATAGCAATATTAACTCTTAAGGCATTCACTTTTAGCAATCGCAACAGCGTTAATCAAACTATAATAGAATATGTATTTTTGTGTATGTGAATACCTACGTGATACTTTGCTTTTAGTGGAATTTAATATTTCTGTATTTTTAGGAGCTTAATAGTGCTATAAATATTAGTTCTTATTTCAATAAAATGTTAACAAAACTCTATTTGTCTGAATTATTTTTTATCTTGAATTTCTTATAGCAGGCTCAAATGTTCAATCTGACCATGCAATTGTAATTTTATTATTTTATATTGTACATTTTTTTTTTTAGAGATTTTGTAGCTACAAATTTAGATAATTGCAAATATAAATGAAAATTGATATACAACATATTACAGTCCAGGGGTCGGTAACCTTTTGTTGTAAGAGGGACAAATATTTTACGTGGAGATTAGTGTCGGGTCGTACTTCTTGGAAAATCCACTAAATTGAACTTATTTAACTAACCCACGTTGTGGCAAAAGTCACATGGATTGCCGACTGCTGCTCCACACCCAAATTAGTCAGTAGAAATTATAAAATGAGTATCTACATTTTGATCAGGTATCAAAAAATACGTAAGTTGTTAAAAAAAATTTCACCCCAAAATATGAATTATTGAACATTACTTTTTAGATTAATTCTCACGCAATTTAATAAAAGAAAAATCACTAATTTTTCCACAAATAATTTTTTACATTGAAGGGAAATTAAAGTAAAAAAATTCCAGTTTTATTGTAAAATACTTTGGAGCGCCTATTTTGTCTTTTCCAAGCTAAGCTAGCATTTTTTGGGTTTGACATCCCAAATTAATCAAAATTGTTATTAAACGCAGATACCACAGCTTTTATTCTTTTGGCATTAAAAATACCAAAAATTGGTTATATTTTTTAGAATTAATGAATTACACTTGTGAATCAAGATATTTCCACTCAATAGGAAACTGTCACTTTTCTTTACTTGAACAATCTACTATTGATGTGTAATAGTACCTATATTATACATCATGGGACTATGGTGCCACTTTTCATCCTGCGTGTGAAGGTTTTTGCACGAGGCTTGCCGAGAGCGACGGATTCTTATGTATTTTGATGAGAATATTCGTTTGACGAAGTTGTTTTTGCACTAAGGCTTGAATTTAAACTTTTACTGTCAATTACAGCCTAATAATAGAATTTTAATTTTTCATTTATATTCAGTTTTTGAGCGACTTGCGCTTGTTTCCGCAAGCTGTAAGTGTGATTTTTGGATTGCACGTATCCAAATGCATCATGCACAATGTTTAAAACGACTTTGAAATTTTGGTCCGAATTTACAAAAACGATAGATTAACCCCTTTGAATTTTTTTTTACCCAAAAATTAAATATTGGAAAACCATAGCTTTTTCGACGGTTTCTTATGTATTTTGATAAGAAAATTCGTCTGGAACATTTTATTTTGCAGTAAGTATTAAAATTAAACTTTTACTCTCGATTAAAGTCTAAAGTAATCGATTTTCGATATTTAAGCTTTATCGTCGTTTTTGAGCGATTTCCAGTCGATTCCGCCAGCTGTAAATGTGATTTTTGGATTGTACGCATCCAAATGCATCATGCACAATGTTTAAAACGACTTTGAAATTTTGGTCCGAAATTACAAAAACGATAGATTAACCCCTTTGAATTTTTTTTTACCCAAAAATTAAATATTGGAAAACAATAGCTTTTTCGACGGTTTCTTATGTATTTTGATAAGAAAATTCGTCTGGAACATTTTATTTTGCAGTAAGTATTAAAATTAAACTCTTACCCTCGATTAAAGTCTAAAGTAGTCGATTTTCGATTTTCAAGCTTTATCGTCGATTTTGAGCGATTTCCAGTCGATTCCGCCAGCTGTAAATGTGATTTTTGGATTGTACGCATCCAAATGCATCATGCACAATGTCTAAAACGACTTTGAAGTTTTGGTCCGAAATTACAAAAACGATAGATAGATGGAATTTTTTTTTACCCAAAAATTAAATATTGGAAAACAATAGCTTTTTCGACGATTTCTTATGTATTTTGATAAGAAAATTCGTCTGGAACATTTTATTTTGCAGTAAGTATTAAAATTAAACTTTTACTATCGATTAAAGTCTAAAGTAATCGATTTTCGATTTTCAAGCTTTATCGTCGTTTTTGAGCGATTTCCAGTCGATTCCGCCAGCTGTAAATGTGATTTTTGGATTGTACGCATTTAAAAGCATCATGCACAATGTTTAAAACGACTTTGAAATTTTGGTCCGAAATTACAAAAACGATAGATTAACCCCTTTGAATTTTTTTTTACCCAAAAATTAAATATTGGAAAACAATAGCTTTTTCGACGGTTTCTTATGTATTTTGATAAGAAAATTCGTCTGGAACATTTTATTTTGCAGTAAGTATTAAAATTAAACTTTTACTATCGATTAAAGTTTAAAGTAATCGAATTTCGATTTTCAAGCTTTATCGTCGTTTTTGAGCGATTTCCAGTCGATTCCGCCAGCTGTAAATGTGATTTTTGGATTGTACGCATTTAAATGCATCATGCACAATGTTTAAAACGACTTTGAAATTTTGGTCCGAAATTACAAAAACGATAGATTAACCCCTTTGAATTTTTTTTTAACCAAAAATTAAATATTGGAAAACAATAGCTTTTTCGACGGTTTCTTATGTATTTTGATAAGAAAATTCGTCTGGAACATTTTATTTTGCAGTAAGTATTAAAATTAAACTTTTACTATCGATTAAAGTCTAAAGTAATCGAATTTCGATTTTCAAGCTTTATCGTCGTTTTTGAGCGATTTCCAGTCGATTCCGCCAGCTGTAAATGTGATTTTTGGATTGTACGCATCCAAATGCATCATGCACAATGTTTAAAACGACTTTGAAATTTTGGTCCGAAATTACAAAAACGATAGATTAACCCCTTTGAATTTTTTTTTATCCAAAAATTAAATATTGGAAAACAATAGCTTTTTCGACGGTTTCTTATGTATTTTGATAAGAAAATTCGTCTGGAGCATTTTATTTTGCAGTAAGTATTAAAATTAAACTTTTACTATCGATTAAAGTCTAAAGTAATCGATTTTCGATTTTCAAGCTTTATCGTCGTTTTTGAGCGATTTCCAGTCGATTCCGCCAATTGTAAATGTGATTTTTGGATTGTACGCATCCAAATGCATCATGCACAATGTTTAAAACGACTTTGAAATTTTGGTCCGAAATTACAAAAACGATAGATTAACCCCTTTGAATTTTTTGTTACCCAAAAATTAAATATTGGAAAACAATAGCTTTTTCGACGGTTTCTTATGTATTTTGATAAGAAAATTCGTCTGGAACATTTTATTTTGCAGTAAGTATTAAAATTAAACTTTTACTATCGATTAAAGTCTAAAGTAATCGATTTTCGATTTTCAAGCTTTATCGTCGTTTTTGAGCGATTTCCAGTCGATTCCGCCAATTGTAAATGTGATTTTTGGATTGTACGCATCCAAATGCATCATGCACAATGTTTAAAACGACTTTGAAATTTTGGTCCGAAATTACAAAAACGATAGATTAACCCCTTTGAATTTTTTTTTACCCAAAAATTAAATATTGGAAAACAATAGCTTTTTCGACGGTTTCTTATGTATTTTGATAAGAAAATTCGTCTGGAACATTTTATTTTGCAGTAAGTATTAAAATTAAACTTTTACTCTCGATTAAAGTCTAAAGTAATCGATTTTCGATATTTAAGCTTTATCGTCGTTTTTGAGCGATTTCCAGTCGATTCCGCCAGCTGTAAATGTGATTTTTGGATTGTACGCATCCAAATGCATCATGCACAATGTTTAAAACGACTTTGAAATTTTGGTCCGAAATTACAAAAACGATAGATTAACCCCTTTGAATTATTTTTTACCCAAAAATTAAATATTGGAAAACAATAGCTTTTTCGACGGTTTCTTATGTATTTTGATAAGAAAATTCGTCTGGAACATTTTATTTTGCAGTAAGTATTAAAATTAAACTTTTACTCTCGATTAAAGTCTAAAGTAATCGATTTTCGATATTTAAGCTTTATCGTCGTTTTTGAGCGATTTCCAGTCGATTCCGCCAGCTGTAAATGTGATTTTTGGATTGTACGCATCCAAATGCATCATGCACAATGTTTAAAACGACTTTGAAATTTTGGTCCGAAATTACAAAAACGATAGATTAACCCCTTTGAATTATTTTTTACCCAAAAATTAAATATTGGAAAACAATAGCTTTTTCGACGGTTTCTTATGTATTTTGATAAGAAAATTCGTCTGGAACATTTTATTTTGCAGTAAGTATTAAAATTAAACTTTTACCCTCGATTAAAGTCTAAAGTAGTCGATTTTCGATTTTCAAGCTTTATCGTCGATTTTGAGCGATTTCCAGTCGATTCCGCCAGCTGTAAATGTGATTTTTGGATTGTACGCATCCAAATGCATCATGCACAATGTCTAAAACGACTTTGAAATTTTGGTCCGAAATTACAAAAACGATAGATAGATGGAATTTTTTTTTTACCCAAAAATTAAATATTGGAAAACAATAGCTTTTTCGACGATTTCTTATGTATTTTGATAAGAAAATTCGTCTGGAACATTTTATTTTGCAGTAAGTATTAAAATTAAACTTTTACTCTCGATTAAAGTCTAAAGTAATCGATTTTCGATATTTAAGCTTTATCGTCGTTTTTGAGCGATTTCCAGTCGATTCCGCCAGCTGTAAATGTGATTTTTGGATTGTACGCATCCAAATGCATCATGCACAATGTTTAAAACGACTTTGAAATTTTGGTCCGAAATTACAAAAACGATAGATTAACCCCTTTGAATTTTTTTTTACCCAAAAATTAAATATTGGAAAACAATAGCTTTTTCGACGGTTTCTTATGTATTTTGATAAGAAAATTCGTCTGGAACATTTTATTTTGCAGTAAGTATTAAAATTAAACTTTTACCCTCGATTAAAGTCTAAAGTAGTCGATTTTCGATTTTCAAGCTTTATCGTCGATTTTGAGCGATTTCCAGTCGATTCCGCCAGCTGTAAATGTGATTTTTGGATTGTACGCATCCAAATGCATCATGCACAATGTCTAAAACGACTTTGAAATTTTGGTCCGAAATTACAAAAACGATAGATAGATGGAATTTTTTTTTACCCAAAAATTAAATATTGGAAAACAATAGCTTTTTCGACGATTTCTTATGTATTTTGATAAGAAAATTCGTCTGGAACATTTTATTTTGCAGTAAGTATTAAAATTAAACTTTTACTCTCGATTAAAGTCTAAAGTAATCGATTTTCGATATTTAAGCTTTATCGTCGTTTTTGAGCGATTTCCAGTCGATTCCGCCAGCTGTAAATGTGATTTTTGGATTGTACGCATCCAAATGCATCATGCACAATGTTTAAAACGACTTTGAAATTTTGGTCCGAAATTACAAAAACGATAGATTAACCCCTTTGAATTTTTTTTTACCCAAAAATTAAATATTGGAAAACAATAGCTTTTTCGACGGTTTCTTATGTATTTTGATAAGAAAATTCGTCTGGAACATTTTATTTTGCAGTAAGTATTAAAATTAAACTTTTACCCTCGATTAAAGTCTAAAGTAGTCGATTTTCGATTTTCAAGCTTTATCGTCGATTTTGAGCGATTTCCAGTCGATTCCGCCAGCTGTAAATGTGATTTTTGGATTGTACGCATCCAAATGCATCATGCACAATGTCTAAAACGACTTTGAAATTTTGGTCCGAAATTACAAAAACGATAGATAGATGGAATTTTTTTTTACCCAAAAATTAAATATTGGAAAACAATAGCTTTTTCGACGATTTCTTATGTATTTTGATAAGAAAATTCGTCTGGAACATTTTATTTTGCAGTAAGTATTAAAATTAAACTTTTACTCTCGATTAAAGTCTAAAGTAATCGATTTTCGATATTTAAGCTTTATCGTCGTTTTTGAGCGATTTCCAGTCGATTCCGCCAGCTGTAAATGTGATTTTTGGATTGTACGCATCCAAATGCATCATGCACAATGTTTAAAACGACTTTGAAATTTTGGTCCGAAATTACAAAAACGATAGATTAACCCCTTTGAATTTTTTTTTACCCAAAAATTAAATATTGGAAAACAATAGCTTTTTCGACGGTTTCTTATGTATTTTGATAAGAAAATTCGTCTGGAACATTTTATTTTGCAGTAAGTATTAAAATTAAACTTTTACCCTCGATTAAAGTCTAAAGTAGTCGATTTTCGATTTTCAAGCTTTATCGTCGATTTTGAGCGATTTCCAGTCGATTCCGCCAGCTGTAAATGTGATTTTTGGATTGTACGCATCCAAATGCATCATGCACAATGTCTAAAACGACTTTGAAATTTTGGTCCGAAATTACAAAAACGATAGATAGATGGAATTTTTTTTTACCCAAAAATTAAATATTGGAAAACAATAGCTTTTTCGACGATTTCTTATGTATTTTGATAAGAAAATTCGTCTGGAACATTTTATTTTGCAGTAAGTATTAAAATTAAACTTTTACTATCGATTAAAGTCTAAAGTAATCGAATTTCGATTTTCAAGCTTTATCGTCGTTTTTGAGCGATTTCCAGTCGATTCCGCCAGCTGTAAATGTGATTTTTGGATTGTACGCATCCAAATGCATCATGCACAATGTTTAAAACGACTTTGAAATTTTGGTCCGAAATTACAAAAACGATAGATTAACCCCTTTGAATTTTTTTTAACCAAAAATTAAATATTGGAAAACAATAGCTTTTTCGACGGTTTCTTATGTATTTTGATAAGAAAATTCGTCTGGAACATTTTATTTTGCAGTAAGTATTAAAATTAAACTTTTACTATCGATTAAAGTCTAAAGTAATCGAATTTCGATTTTCAAGCTTTATCGTCGTTTTTGAGCGATTTCCAGTCGATTCCGCCAGCTGTAAATGTGATTTTTGGATTGTACGCATCCAAATGCATCATGCACAATGTTTAAAACGACTTTGAAATTTTGGTCCGAAATTACAAAAACGATAGATTAACCCCTTTGAATTTTTTTTTACCCAAAAATTAAATATTGGAAAACAATAGCTTTTTCGACGGTTTCTTATGTATTTTGATAAGAAAATTCGTCTGGAACATTTTATTTTGCAGTAAGTATTAAAATTAAACTTTTACTCTCGATTAAAGTCTAAAGTAATCGAATTTCGATTTTCAAGCTTTATCGTCGTTTTTGAGCGATTTCCAGTCGATTCCGCCAGCTGTAAATGTGATTTTTGGATTGTACGCATCCAAATGCATCATGCACAATGTTTAAAACGACTTTGAAATTTTGGTCCGAAATTACAAAAACGATAGATTAACCCCTTTGAATTTTTTTTTACCCAAAAATTAAATATTGGAAAACAATAGCTTTTTCGACGGTTTCTTATGTATTTTGATAAGAAAATTCGTCTGGAACATTTTATTTTGCAGTAAGTATTAAAATTAAACTTTTACTATCGATTAAAGTCTAAAGTAATCGATTTTCGATTTTCAAGCTTTATCGTCGTTTTTGAGCGATTTCCAGTCGATTCCGCCAATTGTAAATGTGATTTTTGGATTGTACGCATCCAACTGCATCATGCACAATGTTTAAAACGACTTTGAAATTTTGGTCCGAAATTACAAAAACGATAGATTTTTGAATTTTTTCAATTGAATTTTTTTTTAACCAAAAATTAAATATTGGAAAACAATAGCTTTTTCGACGGTTTCTTATGTATTTTGATAAGAAAATTCGTCTGGAACATTTTATTTTGCAGTAAGTATTAAAATTAAACTTTTACTATCGATTAAAGTCTAAAGTAATCGATTTTCGATTTTCAAGCTTTATCGTCGTTTTTGAGCGATTTCCAGTCGATTCCGCCAATTGTAAATGTGATTTTTGGATTGTACGCATCCAAATGCATCATGCACAATGTTTAAAACGACTTTGAAATTTTGGTCCGAAATTACAAAAACGATAGATTAACCCCTTTGAATTTTTTTTTACCCAAAAATTAAATATTGGAAAACAATAGCTTTTTCGACGGTTTCTTATGTATTTTGATAAGAAAATTCGTCTGGAACATTTTATTTTGCAGTAAGTATTAAAATTAAACTTTTACTATCGATTAAAGTCTAAAGTAATCGATTTTCGATTTTCAAGCTTTATCGTCGTTTTTGAGCGATTTCCAGTCGATTCCGCCAATTGTAAATGTGATTTTTGGATTGTACGCATCCAACTGCATCATGCACAATGTTTAAAACGACTTTGAAATTTTGGTCCGAAATTACAAAAACGATAGATTTTTGAATTTTTTCAATTGAATTTTTTTTTAACCAAAAATTAAATATTGGAAAACAATAGCTTTTTCGACGGTTTCTTATGTATTTTGATAAGAAAATTCGTCTGGAACATTTTATTTTGCAGTAAGTATTAAAATTAAACTTTTACTATCGATTAAAGTCTAAAGTAATCGATTTTCGATTTTCAAGCTTTATCGTCGTTTTTGAGCGATTTCCAGTCGATTCCGCCAATTGTAAATGTGATTTTTGGATTGTACGCATCCAAATGCATCATGCACAATGTTTAAAACGACTTTGAAATTTTGGTCCGAAATTACAAAAACGATAGATTAACCCCTTTGAATTTTTTTTTACCCAAAAATTAAATATTGGAAAACAATAGCTTTTTCGACGGTTTCTTATGTATTTTGATAAGAAAATTCGTCTGGAACATTTTATTTTGCAGTAAGTATTAAAATTAAACTTTTACTCTCGATTAAAGTCTAAAGTAATCGAATTTCGATTTTCAAGCTTTATCGTCGTTTTTGAGCGATTTCCAGTCGATTCCGCCAGCTGTAAATGTGATTTTTGGATTGTACGCATCCAAATGCATCATGCACAATGTTTAAAACGACTTTGAAATTTTGGTCCGAAATTACAAAAACGATAGATTAACCCCTTTGAATTTTTTTTTACCCAAAAATTAAATATTGGAAAACAATAGCTTTTTCGACGGTTTCTTATGTATTTTGATAAGAAAATTCGTCTGGAACATTTTATTTTGCAGTAAGTATTAAAATTAAACTTTTACCCTCGATTAAAGTCTAAAGTAGTCGATTTTCGATTTTCAAGCTTTATCGTCGATTTTGAGCGATTTCCAGTCGATTCCGCCAGCTGTAAATGTGATTTTTGGATTGTACGCATCCAAATGCATCATGCACAATGTCTAAAACGACTTTGAAATTTTGGTCCGAAATTACAAAAACGATAGATAGATGGAATTTTTTTTTACCCAAAAATTAAATATTGGAAAACAATAGCTTTTTCGACGATTTCTTATGTATTTTGATAAGAAAATTCGTCTGGAACATTTTATTTTGCAGTAAGTATTAAAATTAAACTTTTACTATCGATTAAAGTCTAAAGTAATCGAATTTCGATTTTCAAGCTTTATCGTCGTTTTTGAGCGATTTCCAGTCGATTCCGCCAGCTGTAAATGTGATTTTTGGATTGTACGCATCCAAATGCATCATGCACAATGTTTAAAACGACTTTGAAATTTTGGTCCGAAATTACAAAAACGATAGATTTTTGAATTTTTTCAATTGAATTTTTTTTTAACCAAAAATTAAATATTGGAAAACAATAGCTTTTTCGACGGTTTCTTATGTATTTTGATAAGAAAATTCGTCTGGAACATTTTATTTTGCAGTAAGTATTAAAATTAAACTTTTACTATCGATTAAAGTCTAAAGTAATCGATTTTCGATTTTCAAGCTTTATCGTCGTTTTTGAGCGATTTCCAGTCGATTCCGCCAATTGTAAATGTGATTTTTGGATTGTACGCATCCAAATGCATCATGCACAATGTTTAAAACGACTTTGAAATTTTGGTCCGAAATTACAAAAACGATAGATTAACCCCTTTGAATTTTTTTTTACCCAAAAATTAAATATTGGAAAACAATAGCTTTTTCGACGGTTTCTTATGTATTTTGATAAGAAAATTCGTCTGGAACATTTTATTTTGCAGTAAGTATTAAAATTAAACTTTTACTATCGATTAAAGTCTAAAGTAATCGATTTTCGATTTTCAAGCTTTATCGTCGTTTTTGAGCGATTTCCAGTCGATTCCGCCAATTGTAAATGTGATTTTTGGATTGTACGCATCCAACTGCATCATGCACAATGTTTAAAACGACTTTGAAATTTTGGTCCGAAATTACAAAAACGATAGATTTTTGAATTTTTTCAATTGAATTTTTTTTTAACCAAAAATTAAATATTGGAAAACAATAGCTTTTTCGACGGTTTCTTATGTATTTTGATAAGAAAATTCGTCTGGAACATTTTATTTTGCAGTAAGTATTAAAATTAAACTTTTACTATCGATTAAAGTCTAAAGTAATCGATTTTCGATTTTCAAGCTTTATCGTCGTTTTTGAGCGATTTCCAGTCGATTCCGCCAATTGTAAATGTGATTTTTGGATTGTACGCATCCAAATGCATCATGCACAATGTTTAAAACGACTTTGAAATTTTGGTCCGAAATTACAAAAACGATAGATTAACCCCTTTGAATTTTTTTTTACCCAAAAATTAAATATTGGAAAACAATAGCTTTTTCGACGGTTTCTTATGTATTTTGATAAGAAAATTCGTCTGGAACATTTTATTTTGCAGTAAGTATTAAAATTAAACTTTTACTCTCGATTAAAGTCTAAAGTAATCGAATTTCGATTTTCAAGCTTTATCGTCGTTTTTGAGCGATTTCCAGTCGATTCCGCCAGCTGTAAATGTGATTTTTGGATTGTACGCATCCAAATGCATCATGCACAATGTTTAAAACGACTTTGAAATTTTGGTCCGAAATTACAAAAACGATAGATTAACCCCTTTGAATTTTTTTTTACCCAAAAATTAAATATTGGAAAACAATAGCTTTTTCGACGGTTTCTTATGTATTTTGATAAGAAAATTCGTCTGGAACATTTTATTTTGCAGTAAGTATTAAAATTAAACTTTTACCCTCGATTAAAGTCTAAAGTAGTCGATTTTCGATTTTCAAGCTTTATCGTCGATTTTGAGCGATTTCCAGTCGATTCCGCCAGCTGTAAATGTGATTTTTGGATTGTACGCATCCAAATGCATCATGCACAATGTCTAAAACGACTTTGAAATTTTGGTCCGAAATTACAAAAACGATAGATAGATGGAATTTTTTTTTACCCAAAAATTAAATATTGGAAAACAATAGCTTTTTCGACGATTTCTTATGTATTTTGATAAGAAAATTCGTCTGGAACATTTTATTTTGCAGTAAGTATTAAAATTAAACTTTTACTATCGATTAAAGTCTAAAGTAATCGAATTTCGATTTTCAAGCTTTATCGTCGTTTTTGAGCGATTTCCAGTCGATTCCGCCAGCTGTAAATGTGATTTTTGGATTGTACGCATCCAAATGCATCATGCACAATGTTTAAAACGACTTTGAAATTTTGGTCCGAAATTACAAAAACGATAGATTAACCCCTTTGAATTTTTTTTAACCAAAAATTAAATATTGGAAAACAATAGCTTTTTCGACGGTTTCTTATGTATTTTGATAAGAAAATTCGTCTGGAACATTTTATTTTGCAGTAAGTATTAAAATTAAACTTTTACTATCGATTAAAGTCTAAAGTAATCGAATTTCGATTTTCAAGCTTTATCGTCGTTTTTGAGCGATTTCCAGTCGATTCCGCCAGCTGTAAATGTGATTTTTGGATTGTACGCATCCAAATGCATCATGCACAATGTTTAAAACGACTTTGAAATTTTGGTCCGAAATTACAAAAACGATAGATTAACCCCTTTGAATTTTTTTTTACCCAAAAATTAAATATTGGAAAACAATAGCTTTTTCGACGGTTTCTTATGTATTTTGATAAGAAAATTCGTCTGGAACATTTTATTTTGCAGTAAGTATTAAAATTAAACTTTTACTATCGATTAAAGTCTAAAGTAATCGAATTTCGATTTTCAAGCTTTATCGTCGTTTTTGAGCGATTTCCAGTCGATTCCGCCAGCTGTAAATGTGATTTTTGGATTGTACGCATCCAAATGCATCATGCACAATGTTTAAAACGACTTTGAAATTTTGGTCCGAAATTACAAAAACGATAGATTAACCCCTTTGAATTTTTTTTTACCCAAAAATTAAATATTGGAAAACAATAGCTTTTTCGACGGTTTCTTATGTATTTTGATAAGAAAATTCGTCTGGAACATTTTATTTTGCAGTAAGTATTAAAATTAAACTTTTACTATCGATTAAAGTCTAAAGTAATCGATTTTCGATTTTCAAGCTTTATCGTCGTTTTTGAGCGATTTCCAGTCGATTCCGCCAATTGTAAATGTGATTTTTGGATTGTACGCATCCAACTGCATCATGCACAATGTTTAAAACGACTTTGAAATTTTGGTCCGAAATTACAAAAACGATAGATTAACCCCTTTGAATTTTTTTTTAACCAAAAATTAAATATTGGAAAACAATAGCTTTTTCGACGGTTTCTTATGTATTTTGATAAGAAAATTCGTCTGGAACATTTTATTTTGCAGTAAGTATTAAAATTAAACTTTTACTATCGATTAAAGTCTAAAGTAATCGAATTTCGATTTTCAAGCTTTATCGTCGTTTTTGAGCGATTTCCAGTCGATTCCGCCAGCTGTAAATGTGATTTTTGGATTGTACGCATCCAAATGCATCATGCACAATGTTTAAAACGACTTTGAAATTTTGGTCCGAAATTACAAAAACGATAGATTAACCCCTTTGAATTTTTTTTTACCCAAAAATTAAATATTGGAAAACAATAGCTTTTTCGACGGTTTCTTATGTATTTTGATAAGAAAATTCGTCTGGAACATTTTATTTTGCAGTAAGTATTAAAATTAAACTTTTACTATCGATTAAAGTCTAAAGTAATCGATTTTCGATTTTCAAGCTTTATCGTCGTTTTTGAGCGATTTCCAGTCGATTCCGCCAATTGTAAATGTGATTTTTGGATTGTACGCATCCAAATGCATCATGCACAATGTTTAAAACGACTTTGAAATTTTGGTCCGAAATTACAAAAACGATAGATTAACCCCTTTGAATTTTTTTTTACCCAAAAATTAAATATTGGAAAACAATAGCTTTTTCGACGGTTTCTTATGTATTTTGATAAGAAAATTCGTCTGGAACATTTTATTTTGCAGTAAGTATTAAAATTAAACTTTTACTATCGATTAAAGTCTAAAGTAATCGATTTTCGATTTTCAAGCTTTATCGTCGTTTTTGAGCGATTTCCAGTCGATTCCGCCAATTGTAAATGTGATTTTTGGATTGTACGCATCCAAATGCATCATGCACAATGTTTAAAACGACTTTGAAATTTTGGTCCGAAATTACAAAAACGATAGATTAACCCCTTTGAATTTTTTTTTACCCAAAAATTAAATATTGGAAAACAATAGCTTTTTCGACGGTTTCTTATGTATTTTGATAAGAAAATTCGTCTGGAACATTTTATTTTGCAGTAAGTATTAAAATTAAACTTTTACTATCGATTAAAGTCTAAAGTAATCGATTTTCGATTTTCAAGCTTTATCGTCGTTTTTGAGCGATTTCCAGTCGATTCCGCCAATTGTAAATGTGATTTTTGGATTGTACGCATCCAAATGCATCATGCACAATGTTTAAAACGACTTTGAAATTTTGGTCCGAAATTACAAAAACGATAGATTAACCCCTTTGAATTTTTTTTTACCCAAAAATTAAATATTGGAAAACAATAGCTTTTTCGACGGTTTCTTATGTATTTTGATAAGAAAATTCGTCTGGAACATTTTATTTTGCAGTAAGTATTAAAATTAAACTTTTACTATCGATTAAAGTCTAAAGTAATCGATTTTCGATTTTCAAGCTTTATCGTCGTTTTTGAGCGATTTCCAGTCGATTCCGCCAATTGTAAATGTGATTTTTGGATTGTACGCATCCAAATGCATCATGCACAATGTTTAAAACGACTTTGAAATTTTGGTCCGAAATTACAAAAACGATAGATTAACCCCTTTGAATTTTTTTTTACCCAAAAATTAAATATTGGAAAACAATAGCTTTTTCGACGGTTTCTTATGTATTTTGATAAGAAAATTCGTCTGGAACATTTTATTTTGCAGTAAGTATTAAAATTAAACTTTTACTATCGATTAAAGTCTAAAGTAATCGATTTTCGATTTTCAAGCTTTATCGTCGTTTTTGAGCGATTTCCAGTCGATTCCGCCAATTGTAAATGTGATTTTTGGATTGTACGCATCCAAATGCATCATGCACAATGTTTAAAACGACTTTGAAATTTTGGTCCGAAATTACAAAAACGATAGATTAACCCCTTTGAATTTTTTTTTACCCAAAAATTAAATATTGGAAAACAATAGCTTTTTCGACGGTTTCTTATGTATTTTGATAAGAAAATTCGTCTGGAACATTTTATTTTGCAGTAAGTATTAAAATTAAACTTTTACTATCGATTAAAGTCTAAAGTAATCGATTTTCGATTTTCAAGCTTTATCGTCGTTTTTGAGCGATTTCCAGTCGATTCCGCCAATTGTAAATGTGATTTTTGGATTGTACGCATCCAAATGCATCATGCACAATGTTTAAAACGACTTTGAAATTTTGGTCCGAAATTACAAAAACGATAGATTAACCCCTTTGAATTTTTTTTTACCCAAAAATTAAATATTGGAAAACAATAGCTTTTTCGACGGTTTCTTATGTATTTTGATAAGAAAATTCGTCTGGAACATTTTATTTTGCAGTAAGTATTAAAATTAAACTTTTACTATCGATTAAAGTCTAAAGTAATCGATTTTCGATTTTCAAGCTTTATCGTCGTTTTTGAGCGATTTCCAGTCGATTCCGCCAATTGTAAATGTGATTTTTGGATTGTACGCATCCAAATGCATCATGCACAATGTTTAAAACGACTTTGAAATTTTGGTCCGAAATTACAAAAACGATAGATTAACCCCTTTGAATTTTTTTTTACCCAAAAATTAAATATTGGAAAACAATAGCTTTTTCGACGGTTTCTTATGTATTTTGATAAGAAAATTCGTCTGGAACATTTTATTTTGCAGTAAGTATTAAAATTAAACTTTTACTATCGATTAAAGTCAAAAGTAATCGATTTTCGATTTTCAAGCTTTATCGTCGTTTTTGAGCGATTTCCAGTCGATTCCGCCAATTGTAAATGTGATTTTTGGATTGTACGCATCCAAATGCATCATGCACAATGTTTAAAACGACTTTGAAATTTTGGTCCGAAATTACAAAAACGATAGATTAACCCCTTTGAATTTTTTTTTACCCAAAAATTAAATATTGGAAAACAATAGCTTTTTCGACGGTTTCTTATGTATTTTGATAAGAAAATTCGTCTGGAACATTTTATTTTGCAGTAAGTATTAAAATTAAACTTTTACTATCGATTAAAGTCTAAAGTAATCGATTTTCGATTTTCAAGCTTTATCGTCGTTTTTGAGCGATTTCCAGTCGATTCCGCCAATTGTAAATGTGATTTTTGGATTGTACGCATCCAAATGCATCATGCACAATGTTTAAAACGACTTTGAAATTTTGGTCCGAAATTACAAAAACGATAGATTAACCCCTTTGAATTTTTTTTTACCCAAAAATTAAATATTGGAAAACAATAGCTTTTTCGACGGTTTCTTATGTATTTTGATAAGAAAATTCGTCTGGAACATTTTATTTTGCAGTAAGTATTAAAATTAAACTTTTACTATCGATTAAAGTCTAAAGTAATCGATTTTCGATTTTCAAGCTTTATCGTCGTTTTTGAGCGATTTCCAGTCGATTCCGCCAATTGTAAATGTGATTTTTGGATTGTACGCATCCAAATGCATCATGCACAATGTTTAAAACGACTTTGAAATTTTGGTCCGAAATTACAAAAACGATAGATTAACCCCTTTGAATTTTTTTTTACCCAAAAATTAAATATTGGAAAACAATAGCTTTTTCGACGGTTTCTTATGTATTTTGATAAGAAAATTCGTCTGGAACATTTTATTTTGCAGTAAGTATTAAAATTAAACTTTTACTATCGATTAAAGTCTAAAGTAATCGATTTTCGATTTTCAAGCTTTATCGTCGTTTTTGAGCGATTTCCAGTCGATTCCGCCAATTGTAAATGTGATTTTTGGATTGTACGCATCCAAATGCATCATGCACAATGTTTAAAACGACTTTGAAATTTTGGTCCGAAATTACAAAAACGATAGATTAACCCCTTTGAATTTTTTTTTACCCAAAAATTAAATATTGGAAAACAATAGCTTTTTCGACGGTTTCTTATGTATTTTGATAAGAAAATTCGTCTGGAACATTTTATTTTGCAGTAAGTATTAAAATTAAACTTTTACTATCGATTAAAGTCTAAAGTAATCGATTTTCGATTTTCAAGCTTTATCGTCGTTTTTGAGCGATTTCCAGTCGATTCCGCCAATTGTAAATGTGATTTTTGGATTGTACGCATCCAAATGCATCATGCACAATGTTTAAAACGACTTTGAAATTTTGGTCCGAAATTACAAAAACGATAGATTAACCCCTTTGAATTTTTTTTACCCAAAAATTAAATATTGGAAAACAATAGCTTTTTCGACGGTTTCTTATGTATTTTGATAAGAAAATTCGTCTGGAACATTTTATTTTGCAGTAAGTATTAAAATTAAACTTTTACTATCGATTAAAGTCTAAAGTAATCGATTTTCGATTTTCAAGCTTTATCGTCGTTTTTGAGCGATTTCCAGTCGATTCCGCCAATTGTAAATGTGATTTTTGGATTGTACGCATCCAAATGCATCATGCACAATGTTTAAAACGACTTTGAAATTTTGGTCCGAAATTACAAAAACGATAGATTAACCCCTTTGAATTTTTTTTTACCCAAAAATTAAATATTGGAAAACAATAGCTTTTTCGACGGTTTCTTATGTGTTTTGATAAGAAAATTCGTCTGGAACATTTTATTTTGCAGTAAGTATTAAAATTAAACTTTTACTATCGATTAAAGTCTAAAGTAATCGATTTTCGATTTTCAAGCTTTATCGTCGTTTTTGAGCGATTTCCAGTCGATTCCGCCAATTGTAAATGTGATTTTTGGATTGTACGCATCCAAATGCATCATGCACAATGTTTAAAACGACTTTGAAATTTTGGTCCGAAATTACAAAAACGATAGATTAACCCCTTTGAATTTTTTTTTACCCAAAAATTAAATATTGGAAAACAATAGCTTTTTCGACGGTTTCTTATGTATTTTGATAAGAAAATTCGTCTGGAACATTTTATTTTGCAGTAAGTATTAAAATTAAACTTTTACTATCGATTAAAGTCAAAAGTAATCGATTTTCGATTTTCAAGCTTTATCGTCGTTTTTGAGCGATTTCCAGTCGATTCCGCCAATTGTAAATGTGATTTTTGGATTGTACGCATCCAAATGCATCATGCACAATGTTTAAAACGACTTTGAAATTTTGGTCCGAAATTACAAAAACGATAGATTAACCCCTTTGAATTTTTTTTTACCCAAAAATTAAATATTGGAAAACAATAGCTTTTTCGACGGTTTCTTATGTATTTTGATAAGAAAATTCGTCTGGAACATTTTATTTTGCAGTAAGTATTAAAATTAAACTTTTACTATCGATTAAAGTCTAAAGTAATCGAATTTCGATTTTCAAGCTTTATCGTCGTTTTTGAGCGATTTCCAGTCGATTCCGCCAGCTGTAAATGTGATTTTTGGATTGTACGCATCCAAATGCATCATGCACAATGTTTAAAACGACTTTGAAATTTTGGTCCGAAATTACAAAAACGATAGATTAACCCCTTTGAATTTTTTTTTACCCAAAAATTAAATATTGGAAAACAATAGCTTTTTCGACGGTTTCTTATGTATTTTGATAAGAAAATTCGTCTGGAACATTTTATTTTGCAGTAAGTATTAAAATTAAACTTTTACTATCGATTAAAGTCTAAAGTAATCGATTTTCGATTTTCAAGCTTTATCGTCGTTTTTGAGCGATTTCCAGTCGATTCCGCCAATTGTAAATGTGATTTTTGGATTGTACGCATCCAAATGCATCATGCACAATGTTTAAAACGACTTTGAAATTTTGGTCCGAAATTACAAAAACGATAGATTAACCCCTTTGAATTTTTTTTTACCCAAAAATTAAATATTGGAAAACAATAGCTTTTTCGACGGTTTCTTATGTATTTTGATAAGAAAATTCGTCTGGAACATTTTATTTTGCAGTAAGTATTAAAATTAAACTTTTACTCTCGATTAAAGTCTAAAGTAATCGATTTTCGATATTTAAGCTTTATAGTCGTTTTTGAGCGATTTCCAGTCGATTCCGCCAGCTGTAAATGTGATTTTTGGATTGTACGCATCCAAATGCATCATGCACAATGTTTAAAACGACTTTGAAATTTTGGTCCGAAATTACAAAAACGATAGATTAACCCCTTTGAATTTTTTTTTACCCAAAAATTAAATATTGGAAAACAATAGCTTTTTCGACGGTTTCTTATGTATTTTGATAAGAAAATTCGTCTGGAACATTTTATTTTGCAGTAAGTATTAAAATTAAACTTTTACTATCGATTAAAGTCTAAAGTAATCGAATTTCGATTTTCAAGCTTTATCGTCGTTTTTGAGCGATTTCCAGTCGATTCCGCCAGCTGTAAATGTGATTTTTGGATTGTACGCATCCAAATGCATCATGCACAATGTTTAAAACGACTTTGAAATTTTGGTCCGAAATTACAAAAACGATAGATTAACCCCTTTGAATTTTTTTTAACCAAAAATTAAATATTGGAAAACAATAGCTTTTTCGACGGTTTCTTATGTATTTTGATAAGAAAATTCGTCTGGAACATTTTATTTTGCAGTAAGTATTAAAATTAAACTTTTACTATCGATTAAAGTCTAAAGTAATCGAATTTCGATTTTCAAGCTTTATCGTCGTTTTTGAGCGATTTCCAGTCGATTCCGCCAGCTGTAAATGTGATTTTTGGATTGTACGCATCCAAATGCATCATGCACAATGTTTAAAACGACTTTGAAATTTTGGTCCGAAATTACAAAAACGATAGATTAACCCCTTTGAATTTTTTTTTACCCAAAAATTAAATATTGGAAAACAATAGCTTTTTCGACGGTTTCTTATGTATTTTGATAAGAAAATTCGTCTGGAACATTTTATTTTGCAGTAAGTATTAAAATTAAACTTTTACTATCGATTAAAGTCTAAAGTAATCGATTTTCGATTTTCAAGCTTTATCGTCGTTTTTGAGCGATTTCCAGTCGATTCCGCCAATTGTAAATGTGATTTTTGGATTGTACGCATCCAAATGCATCATGCACAATGTTTAAAACGACTTTGAAATTTTGGTCCGAAATTACAAAAACGATAGATTAACCCCTTTGAATTTTTTTTTACCCAAAAATTAAATATTGGAAAACAATAGCTTTTTCGACGGTTTCTTATGTATTTTGATAAGAAAATTCGTCTGGAACATTTTATTTTGCAGTAAGTATTAAAATTAAACTTTTACTATCGATTAAAGTCTAAAGTAATCGATTTTCGATTTTCAAGCTTTATCGTCGTTTTTGAGCGATTTCCAGTCGATTCCGCCAATTGTAAATGTGATTTTTGGATTGTACGCATCCAAATGCATCATGCACAATGTTTAAAACGACTTTGAAATTTTGGTCCGAAATTACAAAAACGATAGATTAACCCCTTTGAATTTTTTTTTACCCAAAAATTAAATATTGGAAAACAATAGCTTTTTCGACGGTTTCTTATGTATTTTGATAAGAAAATTCGTCTGGAACATTTTATTTTGCAGTAAGTATTAAAATTAAACTTTTACTATCGATTAAAGTCTAAAGTAATCGATTTTCGATTTTCAAGCTTTATCGTCGTTTTTGAGCGATTTCCAGTCGATTCCGCCAATTGTAAATGTGATTTTTGGATTGTACGCATCCAAATGCATCATGCACAATGTTTAAAACGACTTTGAAATTTTGGTCCGAAATTACAAAAACGATAGATTAACCCCTTTGAATTTTTTTTTACCCAAAAATTAAATATTGGAAAACAATAGCTTTTTCGACGGTTTCTTATGTATTTTGATAAGAAAATTCGTCTGGAACATTTTATTTTGCAGTAAGTATTAAAATTAAACTTTTACTATCGATTAAAGTCAAAAGTAATCGATTTTCGATTTTCAAGCTTTATCGTCGTTTTTGAGCGATTTCCAGTCGATTCCGCCAATTGTAAATGTGATTTTTGGATTGTACGCATCCAAATGCATCATGCACAATGTTTAAAACGACTTTGAAATTTTGGTCCGAAATTACAAAAACGATAGATTAACCCCTTTGAATTTTTTTTTACCCAAAAATTAAATATTGGAAAACAATAGCTTTTTCGACGGTTTCTTATGTATTTTGATAAGAAAATTCGTCTGGAACATTTTATTTTGCAGTAAGTATTAAAATTAAACTTTTACTATCGATTAAAGTCTAAAGTAATCGATTTTCGATTTTCAAGCTTTATCGTCGTTTTTGAGCGATTTCCAGTCGATTCCGCCAATTGTAAATGTGATTTTTGGATTGTACGCATCCAAATGCATCATGCACAATGTTTAAAACGACTTTGAAATTTTGGTCCGAAATTACAAAAACGATAGATTAACCCCTTTGAATTTTTTTTTACCCAAAAATTAAATATTGGAAAACAATAGCTTTTTCGACGGTTTCTTATGTATTTTGATAAGAAAATTCGTCTGGAACATTTTATTTTGCAGTAAGTATTAAAATTAAACTTTTACTATCGATTAAAGTCTAAAGTAATCGATTTTCGATTTTCAAGCTTTATCGTCGTTTTTGAGCGATTTCCAGTCGATTCCGCCAATTGTAAATGTGATTTTTGGATTGTACGCATCCAAATGCATCATGCACAATGTTTAAAACGACTTTGAAATTTTGGTCCGAAATTACAAAAACGATAGATTAACCCCTTTGAATTTTTTTTTACCCAAAAATTAAATATTGGAAAACAATAGCTTTTTCGACGGTTTCTTATGTATTTTGATAAGAAAATTCGTCTGGAACATTTTATTTTGCAGTAAGTATTAAAATTAAACTTTTACTATCGATTAAAGTCAAAAGTAATCGATTTTCGATTTTCAAGCTTTATCGTCGTTTTTGAGCGATTTCCAGTCGATTCCGCCAATTGTAAATGTGATTTTTGGATTGTACGCATCCAAATGCATCATGCACAATGTTTAAAACGACTTTGAAATTTTGGTCCGAAATTACAAAAACGATAGATTAACCCCTTTGAATTTTTTTTTACCCAAAAATTAAATATTGGAAAACAATAGCTTTTTCGACGGTTTCTTATGTATTTTGATAAGAAAATTCGTCTGGAACATTTTATTTTGCAGTAAGTATTAAAATTAAACTTTTACTATCGATTAAAGTCAAAAGTAATCGATTTTCGATTTTCAAGCTTTATCGTCGTTTTTGAGCGATTTCCAGTCGATTCCGCCAATTGTAAATGTGATTTTTGGATTGTACGCATCCAAATGCATCATGCACAATGTTTAAAACGACTTTGAAATTTTGGTCCGAAATTACAAAAACGATAGATTAACCCCTTTGAATTTTTTTTTACCCAAAAATTAAATATTGGAAAACAATAGCTTTTTCGACGGTTTCTTATGTATTTTGATAAGAAAATTCGTCTGGAACATTTTATTTTGCAGTAAGTATTAAAATTAAACTTTTACTATCGATTAAAGTCAAAAGTAATCGATTTTCGATTTTCAAGCTTTATCGTCGTTTTTGAGCGATTTCCAGTCGATTCCGCCAATTGTAAATGTGATTTTTGGATTGTACGCATCCAAATGCATCATGCACAATGTTTAAAACGACTTTGAAATTTTGGTCCGAAATTACAAAAACGATAGATTAACCCCTTTGAATTTTTTTTTACCCAAAAATTAAATATTGGAAAACAATAGCTTTTTCGACGGTTTCTTATGTATTTTGATAAGAAAATTCGTCTGGAACATTTTATTTTGCAGTAAGTATTAAAATTAAACTTTTACTATCGATTAAAGTCTAAAGTAATCGATTTTCGATTTTCAAGCTTTATCGTCGTTTTTGAGCGATTTCCAGTCGATTCCGCCAATTGTAAATGTGATTTTTGGATTGTACGCATCCAAATGCATCATGCACAATGTTTAAAACGACTTTGAAATTTTGGTCCGAAATTACAAAAACGATAGATTAACCCCTTTGAATTTTTTTTTACCCAAAAATTAAATATTGGAAAACAATAGCTTTTTCGACGGTTTCTTATGTATTTTGATAAGAAAATTCGTCTGGAACATTTTATTTTGCAGTAAGTATTAAAATTAAACTTTTACTATCGATTAAAGTCTAAAGTAATCGATTTTCGATTTTCAAACTTTATCGTCGTTTTTGAGCGATTTCCAGTCGATTCCGCCAATTGTAAATGTGATTTTTGGATTGTACGCATCCAAATGCATCATGCACAATGTTTAAAACGACTTTGAAATTTTGGTCCGAAATTACAAAAACGATAGATTAACCCCTTTGAATTTTTTTTTACCCAAAAATTAAATATTGGAAAACAATAGCTTTTTCGACGGTTTCTTATGTATTTTGATAAGAAAATTCGTCTGGAACATTTTATTTTGCAGTAAGTATTAAAATTAAACTTTTACTATCGATTAAAGTCTAAAGTAATCGATTTTCGATTTTCAAGCTTTATCGTCGTTTTTGAGCGATTTCCAGTCGATTCCGCCAATTGTAAATGTGATTTTTGGATTGTACGCATCCAAATGCATCATGCACAATGTTTAAAACGACTTTGAAATTTTGGTCCGAAATTACAAAAACGATAGATTAACCCCTTTGAATTTTTTTTTACCCAAAAATTAAATATTGGAAAACAATAGCTTTTTCGACGGTTTCTTATGTATTTTGATAAGAAAATTCGTCTGGAACATTTTATTTTGCAGTAAGTATTAAAATTAAACTTTTACTATCGATTAAAGTCTAAAGTAATCGAATTTCGATTTTCAAGCTTTATCGTCGTTTTTGAGCGATTTCCAGTCGATTCCGCCAGCTGTAAATGTGATTTTTGGATTGTACGCATCCAAATGCATCATGCACAATGTTTAAAACGACTTTGAAATTTTGGTCCGAAATTACAAAAACGATAGATTAACCCCTTTGAATTTTTTTTTACCCAAAAATTAAATATTGGAAAACAATAGCTTTTTCGACGGTTTCTTATGTATTTTGATAAGAAAATTCGTCTGGAACATTTTATTTTGCAGTAAGTATTAAAATTAAACTTTTACTATCGATTAAAGTCTAAAGTAATCGATTTTCGATTTTCAAGCTTTATCGTCGTTTTTGAGCGATTTCCAGTCGATTCCGCCAATTGTAAATGTGATTTTTGGATTGTACGCATCCAAATGCATCATGCACAATGTTTAAAACGACTTTGAAATTTTGGTCCGAAATTACAAAAACGATAGATTAACCCCTTTGAATTTTTTTTTACCCAAAAATTAAATATTGGAAAACAATAGCTTTTTCGACGGTTTCTTATGTATTTTGATAAGAAAATTCGTCTGGAACATTTTATTTTGCAGTAAGTATTAAAATTAAACTTTTACTATCGATTAAAGTCTAAAGTAATCGATTTTCGATTTTCAAGCTTTATCGTCGTTTTTGAGCGATTTCCAGTCGATTCCGCCAATTGTAAATGTGATTTTTGGATTGTACGCATCCAAATGCATCATGCACAATGTTTAAAACGACTTTGAAATTTTGGTCCGAAATTACAAAAACGATAGATTAACCCCTTTGAATTTTTTTTTACCCAAAAATTAAATATTGGAAAACAATAGCTTTTTCGACGGTTTCTTATGTATTTTGATAAGAAAATTCGTCTGGAACATTTTATTTTGCAGTAAGTATTAAAATTAAACTTTTACTATCGATTAAAGTCTAAAGTAATCGAATTTCGATTTTCAAGCTTTATCGTCGTTTTTGAGCGATTTCCAGTCGATTCCGCCAGCTGTAAATGTGATTTTTGGATTGTACGCATCCAAATGCATCATGCACAATGTTTAAAACGACTTTGAAATTTTGGTCCGAAATTACAAAAACGATAGATTAACCCCTTTGAATTTTTTTTTACCCAAAAATTAAATATTGGAAAACAATAGCTTTTTCGACGGTTTCTTATGTATTTTGATAAGAAAATTCGTCTGGAACATTTTATTTTGCAGTAAGTATTAAAATTAAACTTTTACTATCGATTAAAGTCTAAAGTAATCGATTTTCGATTTTCAAGCTTTATCGTCGTTTTTGAGCGATTTCCAGTCGATTCCGCCAATTGTAAATGTGATTTTTGGATTGTACGCATCCAAATGCATCATGCACAATGTTTAAAACGACTTTGAAATTTTGGTCCGAAATTACAAAAACGATAGATTAACCCCTTTGAATTTTTTTTTACCCAAAAATTAAATATTGGAAAACAATAGCTTTTTCGACGGTTTCTTATGTATTTTGATAAGAAAATTCGTCTGGAACATTTTATTTTGCAGTAAGTATTAAAATTAAACTTTTACTATCGATTAAAGTCTAAAGTAATCGATTTTCGATTTTCAAGCTTTATCGTCGTTTTTGAGCGATTTCCAGTCGATTCCGCCAATTGTAAATGTGATTTTTGGATTGTACGCATCCAAATGCATCATGCACAATGTTTAAAACGACTTTGAAATTTTGGTCCGAAATTACAAAAACGATAGATTAACCCCTTTGAATTTTTTTTTACCCAAAAATTAAATATTGGAAAACAATAGCTTTTTCGACGGTTTCTTATGTATTTTGATAAGAAAATTCGTCTGGAACATTTTATTTTGCAGTAAGTATTAAAATTAAACTTTTACTATCGATTAAAGTCTAAAGTAATCGATTTTTGATTTTCAAGCTTTATCGTCGTTTTTGAGCGATTTCCAGTCGATTCCGCCAATTGTAAATGTGATTTTTGGATTGTACGCATCCAAATGCATCATGCACAATGTTTAAAACGACTTTGAAATTTTGGTCCGAAATTACAAAAACGATAGATTAACCCCTTTGAATTTTTTTTTACCCAAAAATTAAATATTGGAAAACAATAGCTTTTTCGACGGTTTCTTATGTATTTTGATAAGAAAATTCGTCTGGAACATTTTATTTTGCAGTAAGTATTAAAATTAAACTTTTACTATCGATTAAAGTCAAAAGTAATCGATTTTCGATTTTCAAGCTTTATCGTCGTTTTTGAGCGATTTCCAGTCGATTCCGCCAATTGTAAATGTGATTTTTGGATTGTACGCATCCAAATGCATCATGCACAATGTTTAAAACGACTTTGAAATTTTGGTCCGAAATTACAAAAACGATAGATTAACCCCTTTGAATTTTTTTTTACCCAAAAATTAAATATTGGAAAACAATAGCTTTTTCGACGGTTTCTTATGTATTTTGATAAGAAAATTCGTCTGGAACATTTTATTTTGCAGTAAGTATTAAAATTAAACTTTTACTATCGATTAAAATCAAAAGTAATCGATTTTCGATTTTCAAGCTTTATCGTCGTTTTTGAGCGATTTCCAGTCGATTCCGCCAATTGTAAATGTGATTTTTGGATTGTACGCATCCAAATGCATCATGCACAATGTTTAAAACGACTTTGAAATTTTGGTCCGAAATTACAAAAACGATAGATTAACCCCTTTGAATTTTTTTTTACCCAAAAATTAAATATTGGAAAACAATAGCTTTTTCGACGGTTTCTTATGTATTTTGATAAGAAAATTCGTCTGGAACATTTTATTTTGCAGTAAGTATTAAAATTAAACTTTTACTATCGATTAAAGTCTAAAGTAATCGATTTTTGATTTTCAAGCTTTATCGTCGTTTTTGAGCGATTTCCAGTCGATTCCGCCAATTGTAAATGTGATTTTTGGATTGTACGCATCCAAATGCATCATGCACAATGTTTAAAACGACTTTGAAATTTTGGTCCGAAATTACAAAAACGATAGATTAACCCCTTTGAATTTTTTTTTACCCAAAAATTAAATATTGGAAAACAATAGCTTTTTCGACGGTTTCTTATGTATTTTGATAAGAAAATTCGTCTGGAACATTTTATTTTGCAGTAAGTATTAAAATTAAACTTTTACTATCGATTAAAGTCTAAAGTAATCGATTTTCGATTTTCAAGCTTTATCGTCGTTTTTGAGCGATTTCCAGTCGATTCCGCCAATTGTAAATGTGATTTTTGGATTGTACGCATCCAAATGCATCATGCACAATGTTTAAAACGACTTTGAAATTTTGGTCCGAAATTACAAAAACGATAGATTAACCCCTTTGAATTTTTTTTTACCCAAAAATTAAATATTGGAAAACAATAGCTTTTTCGACGGTTTCTTATGTATTTTGATAAGAAAATTCGTCTGGAACATTTTATTTTGCAGTAAGTATTAAAATTAAACTTTTACTATCGATTAAAGTCTAAAGTAATCGATTTTCGATTTTCAAGCTTTATCGTCGTTTTTGAGCGATTTCCAGTCGATTCCGCCAATTGTAAATGTGATTTTTGGATTGTACGCATCCAAATGCATCATGCACAATGTTTAAAACGACTTTGAAATTTTGGTCCGAAATTACAAAAACGATAGATTAACCCCTTTGAATTTTTTTTTACCCAAAAATTAAATATTGGAAAACAATAGCTTTTTCGACGGTTTCTTATGTATTTTGATAAGAAAATTCGTCTGGAACATTTTATTTTGCAGTAAGTATTAAAATTAAACTTTTACTATCGATTAAAGTCTAAAGTAATCGATTTTTGATTTTCAAGCTTTATCGTCGTTTTTGAGCGATTTCCAGTCGATTCCGCCAATTGTAAATGTGATTTTTGGATTGTACGCATCCAAATGCATCATGCACAATGTTTAAAACGACTTTGAAATTTTGGTCCGAAATTACAAAAACGATAGATTAACCCCTTTGAATTTTTTTTTACCCAAAAATTAAATATTGGAAAACAATAGCTTTTTCGACGGTTTCTTATGTATTTTGATAAGAAAATTCGTCTGGAACATTTTATTTTGCAGTAAGTATTAAAATTAAACTTTTACTATCGATTAAAGTCAAAAGTAATCGATTTTCGATTTTCAAGCTTTATCGTCGTTTTTGAGCGATTTCCAGTCGATTCCGCCAATTGTAAATGTGATTTTTGGATTGTACGCATCCAAATGCATCATGCACAATGTTTAAAACGACTTTGAAATTTTGGTCCGAAATTACAAAAACGATAGATTAACCCCTTTGAATTTTTTTTTACCCAAAAATTAAATATTGGAAAACAATAGCTTTTTCGACGGTTTCTTATGTATTTTGATAAGAAAATTCGTCTGGAACATTTTATTTTGCAGTAAGTATTAAAATTAAACTTTTACTATCGATTAAAATCAAAAGTAATCGATTTTCGATTTTCAAGCTTTATCGTCGTTTTTGAGCGATTTCCAGTCGATTCCGCCAATTGTAAATGTGATTTTTGGATTGTACGCATCCAAATGCATCATGCACAATGTTTAAAACGACTTTGAAATTTTGGTCCGAAATTACAAAAACGATAGATTAACCCCTTTGAATTTTTTTTTACCCAAAAATTAAATATTGGAAAACAATAGCTTTTTCGACGGTTTCTTATGTATTTTGATAAGAAAATTCGTCTGGAACATTTTATTTTGCAGTAAGTATTAAAATTAAACTTTTACTATCGATTAAAGTCTAAAGTAATCGAATTTCGATTTTCAAGCTTTATCGTCGTTTTTGAGCGATTTCCAGTCGATTCCGCCAATTGTAAATGTGATTTTTGGATTGTACGCATCCAAATGCATCATGCACAATGTTTAAAACGACTTTGAAATTTTGGTCCGAAATTACAAAAACGATAGATTAACCCCTTTGAATTTTTTTTTACCCAAAAATTAAATATTGGAAAACAATAGCTTTTTCGACGGTTTCTTATGTATTTTGATAAGAAAATTCGTCTGGAACATTTTATTTTGCAGTAAGTATTAAAATTAAACTTTTACTATCGATTAAAGTCTAAAGTAATCGATTTTCGATTTTCAAGCTTTATCGTCGTTTTTGAGCGATTTCCAGTCGATTCCGCCAATTGTAAATGTGATTTTTGGATTGTACGCATCCAAATGCATCATGCACAATGTTTAAAACGACTTTGAAATTTTGGTCCGAAATTACAAAAACGATAGATTAACCCCTTTGAATTTTTTTTTACCCAAAAATTAAATATTGGAAAACAATAGCTTTTTCGACGGTTTCTTATGTATTTTGATAAGAAAATTCGTCTGGAACATTTTATTTTGCAGTAAGTATTAAAATTAAACTTTTACTATCGATTAAAGTCTAAAGTAATCGATTTTTGATTTTCAAGCTTTATCGTCGTTTTTGAGCGATTTCCAGTCGATTCCGCCAATTGTAAATGTGATTTTTGGATTGTACGCATCCAAATGCATCATGCACAATGTTTAAAACGACTTTGAAATTTTGGTCCGAAATTACAAAAACGATAGATTAACCCCTTTGAATTTTTTTTTACCCAAAAATTAAATATTGGAAAACAATAGCTTTTTCGACGGTTTCTTATGTATTTTGATAAGAAAATTCGTCTGGAACATTTTATTTTGCAGTAAGTATTAAAATTAAACTTTTACTATCGATTAAAGTCTAAAGTAATCGATTTTCGATTTTCAAGCTTTATCGTCGTTTTTGAGCGATTTCCAGTCGATTCCGCCAATTGTAAATGTGATTTTTGGATTGTACGCATCCAAATGCATCATGCACAATGTTTAAAACGACTTTGAAATTTTGGTCCGAAATTACAAAAACGATAGATTAACCCCTTTGAATTTTTTTTTACCCAAAAATTAAATATTGGAAAACAATAGCTTTTTCGACGGTTTCTTATGTATTTTGATAAGAAAATTCGTCTGGAACATTTTATTTTGCAGTAAGTATTAAAATTAAACTTTTACTATCGATTAAAGTCTAAAGTAATCGATTTTCGATTTTCAAGCTTTATCGTCGTTTTTGAGCGATTTCCAGTCGATTCCGCCAATTGTAAATGTGATTTTTGGATTGTACGCATCCAAATGCATCATGCACAATGTTTAAAACGACTTTGAAATTTTGGTCCGAAATTACAAAAACGATAGATTAACCCCTTTGAATTTTTTTTTACCCAAAAATTAAATATTGGAAAACAATAGCTTTTTCGACGGTTTCTTATGTATTTTGATAAGAAAATTCGTCTGGAACATTTTATTTTGCAGTAAGTATTAAAATTAAACTTTTACTATCGATTAAAGTCTAAAGTAATCGATTTTCGATTTTCAAGCTTTATCGTCGTTTTTGAGCGATTTCCAGTCGATTCCGCCAATTGTAAATGTGATTTTTGGATTGTACGCATCCAAATGCATCATGCACAATGTTTAAAACGACTTTGAAATTTTGGTCCGAAATTACAAAAACGATAGATTAACCCCTTTGAATTTTTTTTTACCCAAAAATTAAATATTGGAAAACAATAGCTTTTTCGACGGTTTCTTATGTATTTTGATAAGAAAATTCGTCTGGAACATTTTATTTTGCAGTAAGTATTAAAATTAAACTTTTACTATCGATTAAAGTCAAAAGTAATCGATTTTCGATTTTCAAGCTTTATCGTCGTTTTTGAGCGATTTCCAGTCGATTCCGCCAATTGTAAATGTGATTTTTGGATTGTACGCATCCAAATGCATCATGCACAATGTTTAAAACGACTTTGAAATTTTGGTCCGAAATTACAAAAACGATAGATTAACCCCATTGAATTTTTTTTTACCCAAAAATTAAATATTGGAAAACAATAGCTTTTTCGACGGTTTCTTATGTATTTTGATAAGAAAATTCGTCTGGAACATTTTATTTTGCAGTAAGTATTAAAATTAAACTTTTACTATCGATTAAAGTCTAAAGTAATCGATTTTCGATTTTCAAGCTTTATCGTCGTTTTTGAGCGATTTCCAGTCGATTCCGCCAATTGTAAATGTGATTTTTGGATTGTACGCATCCAAATGCATCATGCACAATGTTTAAAACGACTTTGAAATTTTGGTCCGAAATTACAAAAACGATAGATTAACCCCTTTGAATTTTTTTTTACCCAAAAATTAAATATTGGAAAACAATAGCTTTTTCGACGGTTTCTTATGTATTTTGATAAGAAAATTCGTCTGGAACATTTTATTTTGCAGTAAGTATTAAAATTAAACTTTTACTATCGATTAAAGTCTAAAGTAATCGATTTTCGATTTTCAAGCTTTATCGTCGCTTTTGAGCGATTTCCAGTCGATTCCGCCAATTGTAAATGTGATTTTTGGATTGTACGCATCCAAATGCATCATGCACAATGTTTAAAACGACTTTGAAATTTTGGTCCGAAATTACAAAAACGATAGATTAACCCCTTTGAATTTTTTTTTACCCAAAAATTAAATATTGGAAAACAATAGCTTTTTCGACGGTTTCTTATGTGTTTTGATAAGAAAATTCGTCTGGAACATTTTATTTTGCAGTAAGTATTAAAATTAAACTTTTACTATCGATTAAAGTCTAAAGTAATCGATTTTCGATTTTCAAGCTTTATCGTCGTTTTTGAGCGATTTCCAGTCGATTCCGCCAATTGTAAATGTGATTTTTGGATTGTACGCATCCAAATGCATCATGCACAATGTTTAAAACGACTTTGAAATTTTGGTCCGAAATTACAAAAACGATAGATTAACCCCTTTGAATTTTTTTTTACCCAAAAATTAAATATTGGAAAACAATAGCTTTTTCGACGGTTTCTTATGTATTTTGATAAGAAAATTCGTCTGGAACATTTTATTTTGCAGTAAGTATTAAAATTAAACTTTTACTATCGATTAAAGTCTAAAGTAATCGAATTTCGATTTTCAAGCTTTATCGTCGTTTTTGAGCGATTTCCAGTCGATTCCGCCAATTGTAAATGTGATTTTTGGATTGTACGCATCCAAATGCATCATGCACAATGTTTAAAACGACTTTGAAATTTTGGTCCGAAATTACAAAAACGATAGATTAACCCCTTTGAATTTTTTTTTACCCAAAAATTAAATATTGGAAAACAATAGCTTTTTCGACGGTTTCTTATGTGTTTTGATAAGAAAATTCGTCTGGAACATTTTATTTTGCAGTAAGTATTAAAATTAAACTTTTACTATCGATTAAAGTCTAAAGTAATCGATTTTCGATTTTCAAGCTTTATCGTCGTTTTTGAGCGATTTCCAGTCGATTCCGCCAATTGTAAATGTGATTTTTGGATTGTACGCATCCAAATGCATCATGCACAATGTTTAAAACGACTTTGAAATTTTGGTCCGAAATTACAAAAACGATAGATTAACCCCTTTGAATTTTTTTTTACCCAAAAATTAAATATTGGAAAACAATAGCTTTTTCGACGGTTTCTTATGTATTTTGATAAGAAAATTCGTCTGGAACATTTTATTTTGCAGTAAGTATTAAAATTAAACTTTTACTATCGATTAAAGTCTAAAGTAATCGAATTTCGATTTTCAAGCTTTATCGTCGTTTTTGAGCGATTTCCAGTCGATTCCGCCAATTGTAAATGTGATTTTTGGATTGTACGCATCCAAATGCATCATGCACAATGTTTAAAACGACTTTGAAATTTTGGTCCGAAATTACAAAAACGATAGATTAACCCCTTTGAATTTTTTTTTACCCAAAAATTAAATATTGGAAAACAATAGCTTTTTCGACGGTTTCTTATGTATTTTGATAAGAAAATTCGTCTGGAACATTTTATTTTGCAGTAAGTATTAAAATTAAACTTTTACTATCGATTAAAGTCTAAAGTAATCGATTTTTGATTTTCAAGCTTTATCGTCGTTTTTGAGCGATTTCCAGTCGATTCCGCCAATTGTAAATGTGATTTTTGGATTGTACGCATCCAAATGCATCATGCACAATGTTTAAAACGACTTTGAAATTTTGGTCCGAAATTACAAAAACGATAGATTAACCCCTTTGAATTTTTTTTTACCCAAAAATTAAATATTGGAAAACAATAGCTTTTTCGACGGTTTCTTATGTATTTTGATAAGAAAATTCGTCTGGAACATTTTATTTTGCAGTAAGTATTAAAATTAAACTTTTACTATCGATTAAAGTCTAAAGTAATCGATTTTCGATTTTCAAGCTTTATCGTCGTTTTTGAGCGATTTCCAGTCGATTCCGCCAATTGTAAATGTGATTTTTGGATTGTACGCATCCAAATGCATCATGCACAATGTTTAAAACGACTTTGAAATTTTGGTCCGAAATTACAAAAACGATAGATTAACCCCTTTGAATTTTTTTTTACCCAAAAATTAAATATTGGAAAACAATAGCTTTTTCGACGGTTTCTTATGTATTTTGATAAGAAAATTCGTCTGGAACATTTTATTTTGCAGTAAGTATTAAAATTAAACTTTTACTATCGATTAAAGTCTAAAGTAATCGATTTTCGATTTTCAAGCTTTATCGTCGTTTTTGAGCGATTTCCAGTCGATTCCGCCAATTGTAAATGTGATTTTTGGATTGTACGCATCCAAATGCATCATGCACAATGTTTAAAACGACTTTGAAATTTTGGTCCGAAATTACAAAAACGATAGATTAACCCCTTTGAATTTTTTTTTACCCAAAAATTAAATATTGGAAAACAATAGCTTTTTCGACGGTTTCTTATGTATTTTGATAAGAAAATTCGTCTGGAACATTTTATTTTGCAGTAAGTATTAAAATTAAACTTTTACTATCGATTAAAGTCTAAAGTAATCGATTTTCGATTTTCAAGCTTTATCGTCGTTTTTGAGCGATTTCCAGTCGATTCCGCCAATTGTAAATGTGATTTTTGGATTGTACGCATCCAAATGCATCATGCACAATGTTTAAAACGACTTTGAAATTTTGGTCCGAAATTACAAAAACGATAGATTAACCCCTTTGAATTTTTTTTTACCCAAAAATTAAATATTGGAAAACAATAGCTTTTTCGACGGTTTCTTATGTATTTTGATAAGAAAATTCGTCTGGAACATTTTATTTTGCAGTAAGTATTAAAATTAAACTTTTACTATCGATTAAAGTCAAAAGTAATCGATTTTCGATTTTCAAGCTTTATCGTCGTTTTTGAGCGATTTCCAGTCGATTCCGCCAATTGTAAATGTGATTTTTGGATTGTACGCATCCAAATGCATCATGCACAATGTTTAAAACGACTTTGAAATTTTGGTCCGAAATTACAAAAACGATAGATTAACCCCTTTGAATTTTTTTTTACCCAAAAATTAAATATTGGAAAACAATAGCTTTTTCGACGGTTTCTTATGTATTTTGATAAGAAAATTCGTCTGGAACATTTTATTTTGCAGTAAGTATTAAAATTAAACTTTTACTATCGATTAAAGTCTAAAGTAATCGATTTTCGATTTTCAAGCTTTATCGTCGTTTTTGAGCGATTTCCAGTCGATTCCGCCAATTGTAAATGTGATTTTTGGATTGTACGCATCCAAATGCATCATGCACAATGTTTAAAACGACTTTGAAATTTTGGTCCGAAATTACAAAAACGATAGATTAACCCCTTTGAATTTTTTTTTACCCAAAAATTAAATATTGGAAAACAATAGCTTTTTCGACGGTTTCTTATGTATTTTGATAAGAAAATTCGTCTGGAACATTTTATTTTGCAGTAAGTATTAAAATTAAACTTTTACTATCGATTAAAGTCTAAAGTAATCGATTTTCGATTTTCAAGCTTTATCGTCGTTTTTGAGCGATTTCCAGTCGATTCCGCCAATTGTAAATGTGATTTTTGGATTGTACGCATCCAAATGCATCATGCACAATGTTTAAAACGACTTTGAAATTTTGGTCCGAAATTACAAAAACGATAGATTAACCCCTTTGAATTTTTTTTTACCCAAAAATTAAATATTGGAAAACAATAGCTTTTTCGACGGTTTCTTATGTATTTTGATAAGAAAATTCGTCTGGAACATTTTATTTTGCAGTAAGTATTAAAATTAAACTTTTACTATCGATTAAAGTCTAAAGTAATCGATTTTCGATTTTCAAGCTTTATCGTCGTTTTTGAGCGATTTCCAGTCGATTCCGCCAATTGTAAATGTGATTTTTGGATTGTACGCATCCAAATGCATCATGCACAATGTTTAAAACGACTTTGAAATTTTGGTCCGAAATTACAAAAACGATAGATTAACCCCTTTGAATTTTTTTTTACCCAAAAATTAAATATTGGAAAACAATAGCTTTTTCGACGGTTTCTTATGTATTTTGATAAGAAAATTCGTCTGGAACATTTTATTTTGCAGTAAGTATTAAAATTAAACTTTTACTATCGATTAAAGTCTAAAGTAATCGAATTTCGATTTTCAAGCTTTATCGTCGTTTTTGAGCGATTTCCAGTCGATTCCGCCAGCTGTAAATGTGATTTTTGGATTGTACGCATCCAAATGCATCATGCACAATGTTTAAAACGACTTTGAAATTTTGGTCCGAAATTACAAAAACGATAGATTAACCCCTTTGAATTTTTTTTTACCCAAAAATTAAATATTGGAAAACAATAGCTTTTTCGACGGTTTCTTATGTATTTTGATAAGAAAATTCGTCTGGAACATTTTATTTTGCAGTAAGTATTAAAATTAAACTTTTACTATCGATTAAAGTCTAAAGTAATCGATTTTCGATTTTCAAGCTTTATCGTCGTTTTTGAGCGATTTCCAGTCGATTCCGCCAATTGTAAATGTGATTTTTGGATTGTACGCATCCAAATGCATCATGCACAATGTTTAAAACGACTTTGAAATTTTGGTCCGAAATTACAAAAACGATAGATTAACCCCTTTGAATTTTTTTTTACCCAAAAATTAAATATTGGAAAACAATAGCTTTTTCGACGGTTTCTTATGTATTTTGATAAGAAAATTCGTCTGGAACATTTTATTTTGCAGTAAGTATTAAAATTAAACTTTTACTATCGATTAAAGTCTAAAGTAATCGATTTTCGATTTTCAAGCTTTATCGTCGTTTTTGAGCGATTTCCAGTCGATTCCGCCAATTGTAAATGTGATTTTTGGATTGTACGCATCCAAATGCATCATGCACAATGTTTAAAACGACTTTGAAATTTTGGTCCGAAATTACAAAAACGATAGATTAACCCCTTTGAATTTTTTTTTACCCAAAAATTAAATATTGGAAAACAATAGCTTTTTCGACGGTTTCTTATGTATTTTGATAAGAAAATTCGTCTGGAACATTTTATTTTGCAGTAAGTATTAAAATTAAACTTTTACTATCGATTAAAGTCAAAAGTAATCGATTTTCGATTTTCAAGCTTTATCGTCGTTTTTGAGCGATTTCCAGTCGATTCCGCCAATTGTAAATGTGATTTTTGGATTGTACGCATCCAAATGCATCATGCACAATGTTTAAAACGACTTTGAAATTTTGGTCCGAAATTACAAAAACGATAGATTAACCCCTTTGAATTTTTTTTTACCCAAAAATTAAATATTGGAAAACAATAGCTTTTTCGACGGTTTCTTATGTGTTTTGATAAGAAAATGTTCCAGACGAATTTTCTTATCAAAATACATAAGAAACCGTCGAAAAAGCTATTGTTTTCCAATATTTAATTTTTGGGTAAAAAAAAATTCAAAGGGGTTAATCTATCGTTTTTGTAATTTCGGACCAAAATTTCAAAGTGGTTTTAAACATTGTGCTTGATGCATTTGGGTGCGTAGAATCCGAAAATCCCATTTTCAGGTTGCGGAATCGACAGGAAATCGCTCAAAAATCACGATAAAGCTAAAAAATTAAAAATCGATTACCAAGACTTTAATCGATGGTAAAAGTTAAATTTTAATACTTACTGCAAAATAAAGTGTGCCAGGCGAATTTTCTAGTCAAAATACATAAGAATCCGTCGAAAAAGCAATGCTTTTCCAATATTTAATTTTTGGGGTAAAAAAAATTCAAAGGGGTTAATCTATCGTTTTTGTAATTTCGGACCAAAATTTCAAAGTGGTTTTAAACATTGTGCTTGATGCATTTGGGTGCGTAGAATCCGAAAATCCCATTTTCAGGTTGCGGAATCGACAGGAAATCGCTCAAAAATCACGATAAAGCTAAAAAATTAAAAATCGATTACCAAGACTTTAATCGATGGTAAAAGTTAAATTTTAATACTTACTGCAAAATAAAGTGTGCCAGGCGAATTTTCTAGTCAAAATACATAAGAATCCGTCGAAAAAGCAATGCTTTTCCAATATTTAATTTTTGGGGTAAAAAAATTCAAAGGGGTTAATCTATCGTTTTTGTAATTTCGGACCAAAATTTCAAAGTGGTTTTAAACATTGTGCTTGATGCATTTGGGTGCGTAGAATCCGAAAATCCCATTTTCAGGTTGCGGAATCGACAGGAAATCGCTCAAAAATCACGATAAAGCTAAAAAATTAAAAATCGATTACCAAGACTTTAATCGATGGTAAAAGTTAAATTTTAATACTTACTGCAAAATAAAGTGTGCCAGGCGAATTTTCTAGTCAAAATACATAAGAATCCGTCGAAAAAACAATGCTTTTCCAATATTTAATTTTTGGGGTAAAAAAAATTCAAAGGGGTTAATGTATCGTTTTTGTAATTTCGGACCAAAATTTCAAAGTGGTTTTAAACATTGTGCTTGATGCATTTGGGTGCGTAGAATCCGAAAATCCCATTTTCAGGTTGCGGAATCGACAGGAAATCGCTCAAAAATCACGATAAAGCTAAAAAATTAAAAATCGATTACCAAGACTTTAATCGATGGTAAAAGTTAAATTTTAATACTTACTGCAAAATAAAGTGTGCCAGGCGAATTTTCTAGTCAAAATACATAAGAATCCGTCGAAAAAACAATGCTTTTCCAATATTTAATTTTTGGGGTAAAAAAAATTCAAAGGGGTTAATGTATCGTTTTTGTAATTTCGGACCAAAATTTCAAAGTGGTTTTAAACATTGTGCTTGATGCATTTGGGTGCGTAGAATCCGAAAATCCCATTTTCAGGTTGCGGAATCGACAGGAAATCGCTCAAAAATCACGATAAAGCTAAAAAATTAAAAATCGATTACCAAGACTTTAATCGATGGTAAAAGTTAAATTTTAATACTTACTGCAAAATAAAGTGTGCCAGGCGAATTTTCTAGTCAAAATACATAAGAATCCGTCGAAAAAGCAATGCTTTTCCAATATTTAATTTTTGGGGTAAAAAAAATTCAAAGGGGTTAATCTATCGTTTTTGTAATTTCGGACCAAAATTTCAAAGTGGTTTTAAACATTGTGCTTGATGCATTTGGGTGCATAGAATCCGAAAATCCCATTTTCAGGTTGCGGAATCGACAGGAAATCGCTCAAAAATCACGATAAAGCTAAAAAATTAAAAATCGATTACCAAGACTTTAATCGATGGTAAAAGTTAAATTTTAATACTTACTGCAAAATAAAGTGTGCCAGGCGAATTTTCTAGTCAAAATACATAAGAATCCGTCGAAAAAACAATGCTTTTCCAATATTTAATTTTTGGGGTAAAAAAAATTCAAAGGGGTTAATCTATCGTTTTTGTAATTTCGGACCAAAATTTCAAAGTGGTTTTAAACATTGTGCTTGATGCATTTGGGTGCGTAGAATCCGAAAATCCCATTTTCAGGTTGCGGAATCGACAGGAAATCGCTCAAAAATCACGATAAAGCTAAAAAATTAAAAATCGATTACCAAGACTTTAATCGATGGTAAAAGTTAAATTTTAATACTTACTGCAAAATAAAGTGTGCCAGGCGAATTTTCTAGTCAAAATACATAAGAATCCGTCGAAAAAGCAATGCTTTTCCAATATTTAATTTTTGGGGTAAAAAAAATTCAAAGGGGTTAATCTATCGTTTTTGTAATTTCGGACCAAAATTTCAAAGTGGTTTTAAACATTGTGCTTGATGCATTTGGGTGCGTAGAATCCGAAAATCCCATTTTCAGGTTGCGGAATCGACAGGAAATCGCTCAAAAATCACGATAAATCTAAAAAATTAAAAATCGATTACCAAGACTTTAATCGATGGTAAAAGTTAAATTTTAATACTTACTGCAAAATAAAGTGTGCCAGGCGAATTTTCTAGTCAAAATACATAAGAATCCGTCGAAAAAGCAATGCTTTTCCAATATTTAATTTTTGGGGTAAAAAAAATTCAAAGGGGTTAATCTATCGTTTTTGTAATTTCGGACCAAAATTTCAAAGTGGTTTTAAACATTGTGCTTGATGCATTTGGGTGCGTAGAATCCGAAAATCACATTTTCAGGTTGCGGAATCGACAGGAAATCGCTCAAAAATCACGATAAAGCTAAAAAATTAAAAATCGATTACCAAGACTTTAATCGATGGTAAAAGTTAAATTTTAATACTTACTGCAAAATAAAGTGTGCCAGGCGAATTTTCTAGTCAAAATACATAAGAATCCGTCGAAAAAGCAATGCTTTTCCAATATTTAATTTTTGGGGTAAAAAAAATTCAAAGGGGTTAATCTATCGTTTTTGTAATTTCGGACCAAAATTTCAAAGTGGTTTTAAACATTGTGCTTGATGCATTTGGGTGCGTAGAATCCGAAAATCCCATTTTCAGGTTGCGGAATCGACAGGAAATCGCTCAAAAATCACGATAAATCTAAAAAATTAAAAATCGATTACCAAGACTTTAATCGATGGTAAAAGTTAAATTTTAATACTTACTGCAAAATAAAGTGTGCCAGGCGAATTTTCTAGTCAAAATACATAAGAATCCGTCGAAAAAACAATGCTTTTCCAATATTTAATTTTTGGGGTAAAAAAAATTCAAAGGGGTTAATCTATCGTTTTTGTAATTTCGGACCAAAATTTCAAAGTGGTTTTAAACATTGTGCTTGATGCATTTGGGTGCGTAGAATCCGAAAATCCCATTTTCAGGTTGCGGAATCGACAGGAAATCGCTCAAAAATCACGATAAAGCTAAAAAATTAAAAATCGATTACCAAGACTTTAATCGATGGTAAAAGTTAAATTTTAATACTTACTGCAAAATAAAGTGTGCCAGGCGAATTTTCTAGTCAAAATACATAAGAATCCGTCGAAAAAGCAATGCTTTTCCAATATTTAATTTTTGGGGTAAAAAAAATTCAAAGGGGTTAATCTATCGTTTTTGTAATTTCGGACCAAAATTTCAAAGTGGTTTTAAACATTGTGCTTGATGCATTTGGGTGCGTAGAATCCGAAAATCCCATTTTCAGGTTGCGGAATCGACAGGAAATCGCTCAAAAATCACGATAAAGCTAAAAAATTAAAAATCGATTACCAAGACTTTAATCGATGGTAAAAGTTAAATTTTAATACTTACTGCAAAATAAAGTGTGCCAGGCGAATTTTCTAGTCAAAATACATAAGAATCCGTCGAAAAAGCAATGCTTTTCCAATATTTAATTTTTGGGGTAAAAAAAATTCAAAGGGGTTAATCTATCGTTTTTGTAATTTCGGACCAAAATTTCAAAGTGGTTTTAAACATTGTGCTTGATGCATTTGGGTGCGTAGAATCCGAAAATCCCATTTTCAGGTTGCGGAATCGACAGGAAATCGCTCAAAAATCACGATAAAGCTAAAAAATTAAAAATCGATTACCAAGACTTTAATCGATGGTAAAAGTTAAATTTTAATACTTACTGCAAAATAAAGTGTGCCAGGCGAATTTTCTAGTCAAAATACATAAGAATCCGTCGAAAAAGCAATGCTTTTCCAATATTTAATTTTTGGGGTAAAAAAAATTCAAAGGGGTTAATCTATCGTTTTTGTAATTTCGGACCAAAATTTCAAAGTGGTTTTAAACATTGTGCTTAATGCATTTGGGTGCGTAGAATCCGAAAATCCCATTTTCAGGTTGCGGAATTGACAGGAAATCGCTCAAAAATCACGATAAAGCTAAAAAATTAAAAATCGATTACCAAGACTTTAATCGATGGTAAAAGTTAAATTTTAATACTTACTGCAAAATAAAGTGTGCCAGGCGAATTTTCTAGTCAAAATACATAAGAATCCGTCGAAAAAGCAATGCTTTTCCAATATTTAATTTTTGGGGTAAAAAAAATTCAAAGGGGTTAATCTATCGTTTTTGTAATTTCGGACCAAAATTTCAAAGTGGTTTTAAACATTGTGCTTGATGCATTTGGGTGCGTAGAATCCGAAAATCCCATTTTCAGGTTGCGGAATCGACAGGAAATCGCTCAAAAATCACGATAAAGCTAAAAAATTAAAAATCGATTACCAAGACTTTAATCGATGGTAAAAGTTAAATTTTAATACTTACTGCAAAATAAAGTGTGCCAGGCGAATTTTCTAGTCAAAATACATAAGAATCCGTCGAAAAAGCAATGCTTTTCCAATATTTAATTTTTGGGGTAAAAAAAATTCAAAGGGGTTAATCTATCGTTTTTGTAATTTCGGACCAAAATTTCAAAGTGGTTTTAAACATTGTGCTTGATGCATTTGGGTGCGTAGAATCCGAAAATCCCATTTTCAGGTTGCGGAATCGACAGGAAATCGCTCAAAAATCACGATAAAGCTAAAAAATTAAAAATCGATTACCAAGACTTTAATCGATGGTAAAAGTTAAATTTTAATACTTACTGCAAAATAAAGTGTGCCAGGCGAATTTTCTAGTCAAAATACATAAGAATCCGTCGAAAAAACAATGCTTTTCCAATATTTAATTTTTGGGGTAAAAAAAATTCAAAGGGGTTAATCTATCGTTTTTGTAATTTCGGACCAAAATTTCAAAGTGGTTTTAAACATTGTGCTTGATGCATTTGGGTGCGTAGAATCCGAAAATCCCATTTTCAGGTTGCGGAATCGACAGGAAATCGCTCAAAAATCACGATAAAGCTAAAAAATTAAAAATCGATTACCAAGACTTTAATCGATGGTAAAAGTTAAATTTTAATACTTACTGCAAAATAAAGTGTGCCAGGCGAATTTTCTAGTCAAAATACATAAGAATCCGTCGAAAAAACAATGCTTTTCCAATATTTAATTTTTGGGGTAAAAAAAATTCAAAGGGGTTAATCTATCGTTTTTGTAATTTCGGACCAAAATTTCAAAGTGGTTTTAAACATTGTGCTTGATGCATTTGGGTGCGTAGAATCCGAAAATCCCATTTTCAGGTTGCGGAATCGACAGGAAATCGCTCAAAAATCACGATAAAGCTAAAAAATTAAAAATCGATTACCAAGACTTTAATCGATGGTAAAAGTTAAATTTTAATACTTACTGCAAAATAAAGTGTGCCAGGCGAATTTTCTAGTCAAAATACATAAGAATCCGTCGAAAAAACAATGCTTTTCCAATATTTAATTTTTGGGGTAAAAAAAATTCAAAGGGGTTAATCTATCGTTTTTGTAATTTCGGACCAAAATTTCAAAGTGGTTTTAAACATTGTGCTTGATGCATTTGGGTGCGTAGAATCCGAAAATCCCATTTTCAGGTTGCGGAATCGACAGGAAATCGCTCAAAAATCACGATAAAGCTAAAAAATTAAAAATCGATTACCAAGACTTTAATCGATGGTAAAAGTTAAATTTTAATACTTACTGCAAAATAAAGTGTGCCAGGCGAATTTTCTAGTCAAAATACATAAGAATCCGTCGAAAAAACAATGCTTTTCCAATATTTAATTTTTGGGGTAAAAAAAATTCAAAGGGGTTAATCTATGGTTTTTGTAATTTCGGACCAAAATTTCAAAGTGGTTTTAAACATTGTGCTTAATGCATTTGGGTGCGTAGAATCCGAAAATCCCATTTTCAGGTTGCGGAATCGACAGGAAATCGCTCAAAAATCACGATAAAGCTAAAAAATTAAAAATCGATTATCAAGACTTTAATCGATGGTAAAAGTTAAATTTTAATACTTACTGCAAAATAAAGTGTGCCAGGCGAATTTTCTAGTCAAAACACATAAGAATCCGTCGAAAAAGCGATGCTTTTCCAATATTTAATTTTTGGGGTAAAAAAAATTCAAAGGGGTTAATCTATCGTTTTTGTAATTTCGGACCAAAATTTCAAAGTGGTTTTAAACATTGTGCTTGATGCATTTGGGTGCGTAGAATCCGAAAATCCCATTTTCAGGTTGCGGAATCGACAGGAAATCGCTCAAAAATCACGATAAAGCTAAAAAATTAAAAATCGATTACCAAGACTTTAATCGATGGTAAAAGTTAAATTTTAATACTTACTGCAAAATAAAGTGTGCCAGGCAAATTTTCTAGTCAAAATACATAAGAATCCGTCGAAAAAACAATGCTTTTCCAATATTTAATTTTTGGGGTAAAAAAAATTCAAAGGGGTTAATCTATCGTTTTTGTAATTTCGGACCAAAATTTCAAAGTGGTTTTAAACATTGTGCTTGATGCATTTGGGTGCGTAGAATCCGAAAATCCCATTTTCAGGTTGCGGAATCGACAGGAAATCGCTCAAAAATCACGATAAAGCTAAAAAATTAAAAATCGATTACCAAGACTTTAATCGATGGTAAAAGTTAAATTTTAATACTTACTGCAAAATAAAGTGTGCCAGGCGAATTTTCTAGTCAAAATACATAAGAATCCGTCGAAAAAACAATGCTTTTCCAATATTTAATTTTTGGGGTAAAAAAAATTCAAAGGGGTTAATCTATCGTTTTTGTAATTTCGGACCAAAATTTCAAAGTGGTTTTAAACATTGTGCTTGATGCATTTGGGTGCGTAGAATCCGAAAATCCCATTTTCAGGTTGCGGAATCGACAGGAAATCGCTCAAAAATCACGATAAAGCTAAAAAATTAAAAATCGATTACCAAGACTTTAATCGATGGTAAAAGTTAAATTTTAATACTTACTGCAAAATAAAGTGTGCCAGCGAATTTTCTAGTCAAAATACATAAGAATCCGTCGAAAAAACAATGCTTTTCCAATATTTAATTTTTGGGGTAAAAAAAATTCAAAGGGGTTAATCTATCGTTTTTGTAATTTCGGACCAAAATTTCAAAGTGGTTTTAAACATTGTGCTTGATGCATTTGGGTGCGTAGAATCCGAAAATCCCATTTTCAGGTTGCGGAATCGACAGGAAATCGCTCAAAAATCACGATAAATCTAAAAAATTAAAAATCGATTACCAAGACTTTAATCGATGGTAAAAGTTAAATTTTAATACTTACTGCAAAATAAAGTGTGCCAGGCGAATTTTCTAGTCAAAATACATAAGAATCCGTCGAAAAAGCAATGCTTTTCCAATATTTAATTTTTGGGGTAAAAAAAATTCAAAGGGGTTAATCTATCGTTTTTGTAATTTCGGACCAAAATTTCAAAGTGGTTTTAAACATTGTGCTTGATGCATTTGGGTGCGTAGAATCCGAAAATCCCATTTTCAGGTTGCGGAATCGACAGGAAATCGCTCAAAAATCACGATAAAGCTAAAAAATTAAAAATCGATTACCAAGACTTTAATCGATGGTAAAAGTTAAATTTTAATACTTACTGCAAAATAAAGTGTGCCAGGCGAATTTTCTAGTCAAAATACATAAGAATCCGTCGAAAAAACAATGCTTTTCCAATATTTAATTTTTGGGGTAAAAAAAATTCAAAGGGGTTAATCTATCGTTTTTGTAATTTCGGACCAAAATTTCAAAGTGGTTTTAAACATTGTGCTTGATGCATTTGGGTGCGTAGAATCCGAAAATCCCATTTTCAGGTTGCGGAATCGACAGGAAATCGCTCAAAAATCACGATAAAGCTAAAAAATTAAAAATCGATTACCAAGACTTTAATCGATGGTAAAAGTTAAATTTTAATACTTACTGCAAAATAAAGTGTGCCAGGCGAATTTTCTAGTCAAAATACATAAGAATCCGTCGAAAAAGCAATGCTTTTCCAATATTTAATTTTTGGGGTAAAAAAAATTCAAAGGGGTTAATCTATCGTTTTTGTAATTTCGGACCAAAATTTCAAAGTGGTTTTAAACATTGTGCTTGATGCATTTGGGTGCGTAGAATCCGAAAATCCCATTTTCAGGTTGCGGAATCGACAGGAAATCGCTCAAAAATCACGATAAAGCTAAAAAATTAAAAATCGATTACCAAGACTTTAATCGATGGTAAAAGTTAAATTTTAATACTTACTGCAAAATAAAGTGTGCCAGGCGAATTTTCTAGTCAAAATACATAAGAATCCGTCGAAAAAACAATGCTTTTCCAATATTTAATTTTTGGGGTAAAAAAAATTCAAAGGGGTTAATCTATCGTTTTTGTAATTTCGGACCAAAATTTCAAAGTGGTTTTAAACATTGTGCTTGATGCATTTGGGTGCGTAGAATCCGAAAATCCCATTTTCAGGTTGCGGAATCGACAGGAAATCGCTCAAAAATCACGATAAAGCTAAAAAATTAAAAATCGATTACCAAGACTTTAATCGATGGTAAAAGTTAAATTTTAATACTTACTGCAAAATAAAGTGTGCCAGGCGAATTTTCTAGTCAAAATACATAAGAATCCGTCGAAAAAGCAATGCTTTTCCAATATTTAATTTTTGGGGTAAAAAAAATTCAAAGGGGTTAATCTATCGTTTTTGTAATTTCGGACCAAAATTTCAAAGTGGTTTTAAACATTGTGCTTGATGCATTTGGGTGCGTAGAATCCGAAAATCCCATTTTCAGGTTGCGGAATCGACAGGAAATCGCTCAAAAATCACGATAAAGCTAAAAAATTAAAAATCGATTACCAAGACTTTAATCGATGGTAAAAGTTAAATTTTAATACTTACTGCAAAATAAAGTGTGCCAGGCGAATTTTCTAGTCAAAATACATAAGAATCCGTCGAAAAAGCAATGCTTTTCCAATATTTAATTTTTGGGGTAAAAAAAATTCAAAGGGGTTAATCTATCGTTTTTGTAATTTCGGACCAAAATTTCAAAGTGGTTTTAAACATTGTGCTTATGCATTTGGGTGCGTAGAATCCGAAAATCCCATTTTCAGCTTGCGGAATCGACAGGAAATCGCTCAAAAATCACGATAAAGATAAAAAATTAAAAATCGATTACCAAGACTTTAATCGATGGTAAAACTTAAATTTTAATACTTACTGCAAAATAAAGTGTGCCAGGCGAATTTTCTAGTCAAAATACATAAGAATCCGTCGAAAAAGCAATGCTTTTCCAATATTTAATTTTTGGGGTAAAAAAAATTCAAAGGGGTTAATCTATCGTTTTTGTAATTTCGGACCAAAATTTCAAAGTGGTTTTAAACATTGTGCTTGATGCATTTGGGTGCGTAGAATCCGAAAATCCCATTTTCAGGTTGCGGAATCGACAGGAAATCGCTCAAAAATCACGATAAAGCTAAAAAATTAAAAATCGATTACCAAGACTTTAATCGATGGTAAAAGTTAAATTTTAATACTTACTGCAAAATAAAGTGTGCCAGGCGAATTTTCTAGTCAAAATACATAAGAATCCGTCGAAAAAGCAATGCTTTTCCAATATTTAATTTTTGGGGTAAAAAAAATTCAAAGGGGTTAATCTATCGTTTTTGTAATTTCGGACCAAAATTTCAAAGTGGTTTTAAACATTGTGCTTGATGCATTTGGGTGCGTAGAATCCGAAAATCCCATTTTCAGGTTGCGGAATCGACAGGAAATCGCTCAAAAATCACGATAAAGCTAAAAAATTAAAAATCGATTACCAAGACTTTAATCGATGGTAAAAGTTAAATTTTAATACTTACTGCAAAATAAAGTGTGCCAGGCGAATTTTCTAGTCAAAATACATAAGAATCCGTCGAAAAAGCAATGCTTTTCCAATATTTAATTTTTGGGGTAAAAAAAATTCAAAGGGGTTAATCTATCGTTTTTGTAATTTCGGACCAAAATTTCAAAGTGGTTTTAAACATTGTGCTTGATGCATTTGGGTGCGTAGAATCCGAAAATCCCATTTTCAGGTTGCGGAATCGACAGGAAATCGCTCAAAAATCACGATAAAGCTAAAAAATTAAAAATCGATTACCAAGACTTTAATCGATGGTAAAAGTTAAATTTTAATACTTACTGCAAAATAAAGTGTGCCAGGCGAATTTTCTAGTCAAAATACATAAAAATCCGTCGAAAAAGCAATGCTTTTCCAATATTTAATTTTTGGGGTAAAAAAAATTCAAAGGGGTTAATCTATCGTTTTTGTAATTTCGGACCAAAATTTCAAAGTGGTTTTAAACATTGTGCTTGATGCATTTGGGTGCGTAGAATCCGAAAATCCCATTTTCAGGTTGCGGAATCGACAGGAAATCGCTCAAAAATCACGATAAAGCTAAAAAATTAAAAATCGATTACCAAGACTTTAATCGATGGTAAAAGTTAAATTTTAATACTTACTGCAAAATAAAGTGTGCCAGGCGAATTTTCTAGTCAAAATACATAAGAATCCGTCGAAAAAGCAATGCTTTTCCAATATTTAATTTTTGGGGTAAAAAAAATTCAAAGGGGTTAATCTATCGTTTTTGTAATTTCGGACCAAAATTTCAAAGTGGTTTTAAACATTGTGCTTGATGCATTTGGGTGCGTAGAATCCGAAAATCCCATTTTCAGGTTGCGGAATCGACAGGAAATCGCTCAAAAATCACGATAAAGCTAAAAAATTAAAAATCGATTACCAAGACTTTAATCGATGGTAAAAGTTAAATTTTAATACTTACTGCAAAATAAAGTGTGCCAGGCGAATTTTCTAGTCAAAATACATAAGAATCCGTCGAAAAAGCAATGCTTTTCCAATATTTAATTTTTGGGGTAAAAAAAATTCAAAGGGGTTAATCTATCGTTTTTGTAATTTCGGACCAAAATTTCAAAGTGGTTTTAAACATTGTGCTTGATGCATTTGGGTGCGTAGAATCCGATAATCCCATTTTCAGGTTGCGGAATCGACAGGAAATCGCTCAAAAATCACGATAAAGCTAAAAAATTAAAAATCGATTACCAAGACTTTAATCGATGGTAAAAGTTAAATTTTAATACTTACTGCAAAATAAAGTGTGCCAGGCGAATTTTCTAGTCAAAATACATAAGAATCCGTCGAAAAAGCAATGCTTTTCCAATATTTAATTTTTGGGGTAAAAAAATTCAAAGGGGTTAATCTATCGTTTTTGTAATTTCGGACCAAAATTTCAAAGTGGTTTTAAACATTGTGCTTGATGCATTTGGGTGCGTAGAATCCGAAAATCCCATTTTCAGCTTGCGGAATCGACAGGAAATCGCTCAAAAATCACGATAAAGCTAAAAAATTAAAAATCGATTACCAAGACTTTAATCGATGGTAAAAGTTAAATTTTAATACTTACTGCAAAATAAAGTGTGCCAGGCGAATTTTCTAGTCAAAATACATAAGAATCCGTCGAAAAAGCAATGCTTTTCCAATATTTAATTTTTGGGGTAAAAAAAATTCAAAGGGGTTAATCTATCGTTTTTGTAATTTCGGACCAAAATTTCAAAGTGGTTTTAAACATTGTGCTTGATGCATTTGGGTGCGTAGAATCCGAAAATCCCATTTTCAGGTTGCGGAATCGACAGGAAATCGCTCAAAAATCACGATAAAGCTAAAAAATTAAAAATCGATTACCAAGACTTTAATCGATGGTAAAAGTTAAATTTTAATACTTACTGCAAAATAAAGTGTGCCAGGCGAATTTTCTAGTCAAAATACATAAGAATCCGTCGAAAAAGCAATGCTTTTCCAATATTTAATTTTTGGGGTAAAAAAAATTCAAAGGGGTTAATCTATCGTTTTTGTAATTTCGGACCAAAATTTCAAAGTGGTTTTAAACATTGTGCTTGATGCATTTGGGTGCGTAGAATCCGAAAATCCCATTTTCAGGTTGCGGAATCGACAGGAAATCGCTCAAAAATCACGATAAAGCTAAAAAATTAAAAATCGATTACCAAGACTTTAATCGATGGTAAAAGTTAAATTTTAATACTTACTGCAAAATAAAGTGTGCCAGGCGAATTTTCTAGTCAAAATACATAAGAATCCGTCGAAAAAGCAATGCTTTTCCAATATTTAATTTTTGGGGTAAAAAAAATTCAAAGGGGTTAATCTATCGTTTTTGTAATTTCGGACCAAAATTTCAAAGTGGTTTTAAACATTGTGCTTGATGCATTTGGGTGCGTAGAATCCGATAATCCCATTTTCAGGTTGCGGAATCGACAGGAAATCGCTCAAAAATCACGATAAAGCTAAAAAATTAAAAATCGATTACCAAGACTTTAATCGATGGTAAAAGTTAAATTTTAATACTTACTGCAAAATAAAGTGTGCCAGGCGAATTTTCTAGTCAAAATACATAAGAATCCGTCGAAAAAGCAATGCTTTTCCAATATTTAATTTTTGGGGTAAAAAAATTCAAAGGGGTTAATCTATCGTTTTTGTAATTTCGGACCAAAATTTCAAAGTGGTTTTAAACATTGTGCTTGATGCATTTGGGTGCGTAGAATCCGAAAATCCCATTTTCAGCTTGCGGAATCGACAGGAAATCGCTCAAAAATCACGATAAAGCTAAAAAATTAAAAATCGATTACCAAGACTTTAATCGATGGTAAAAGTTAAATTGTAATACTTACTGCAAAATAAAGTGTGCCAGGCGAATTTTCTAGTCAAAATACATAAGAATCCGTCGAAAAAGCAATGCTTTTCCAATATTTAATTTTTGGGGTAAAAAAAATTCAAAGGGGTTAATCTATCGTTTTTGTAATTTCGGACCAAAATTTCAAAGTGGTTTTAAACATTGTGCTTGATGCATTTGGGTGCGTAGAATCCGAAAATCCCATTTTCAGGTTGCGGAATCGACAGGAAATCGCTCAAAAATCACGATAAAGCTAAAAAATTAAAAATCGATTACCAAGACTTTAATCGATGGTAAAAGTTAAATTTTAATACTTACTGCAAAATAAAGTGTGCCAGGCGAATTTTCTAGTCAAAATACATAAGAATCCGTCGAAAAAGCAATGCTTTTCCAATATTTAAATTTTGGGGTAAAAAAAATTCAAAGGGGTTAATCTATCGTTTTTGTAATTTCGGACCAAAATTTCAAAGTGGTTTTAAACATTGTGCTTGATGCATTTGGGTGCGTAGAATCCGAAAATCCCATTTTCAGGTTGCGGAATCGACAGGAAATCGCTCAAAAATCACGATAAAGCTAAAAAATTAAAAATCGATTACCAAGACTTTAATCGATGGTAAAAGTTAAATTGTAATACTTACTGCAAAATAAAGTGTGCCAGGCGAATTTTCTAGTCAAAATACATAAGAATCCGTCGAAAAAGCAATGCTTTTCCAATATTTAATTTTTGGGGTAAAAAAAATTCAAAGGGGTTAATCTATCGTTTTTGTAATTTCGGACCAAAATTTCAAAGTGGTTTTAAACATTGTGCTTGATGCATTTGGGTGCGTAGAATCCGAAAATCCCATTTTCAGGTTGCGGAATCGACAGGAAATCGCTCAAAAATCACGATAAAGCTAAAAAATTAAAAATCGATTACCAAGACTTTAATCGATGGTAAAAGTTAAATTTTAATACTTACTGCAAAATAAAGTGTGCCAGGCGAATTTTCTAGTCAAAATACATAAGAATCCGTCGAAAAAGCAATGCTTTTCCAATATTTAATTTTTGGGGTAAAAAAAATTCAAAGGGGTTAATCTATCGTTTTTGTAATTTCGGACCAAAATTTCAAAGTGGTTTTAAACATTGTGCTTGATGCATTTGGGTGCGTAGAATCCGAAAATCCCATTTTCAGGTTGCGGAATCGACAGGAAATCGCTCAAAAATCACGATAAAGCTAAAAAATTAAAAATCGATTACCAAGACTTTAATCGATGGTAAAAGTTAAATTTTAATACTTACTGCAAAATAAAGTGTGCCAGGCGAATTTTCTAGTCAAAATACATAAGAATCCGTCGAAAAAGCAATGCTTTTCCAATATTTAATTTTTGGGGTAAAAAAAATTCAAAGGGGTTAATCTATCGTTTTTGTAATTTCGGACCAAAATTTCAAAGTGGTTTTAAACATTGTGCTTGATGCATTTGGGTGCGTAGAATCCGAAAATCCCATTTTCAGGTTGCGGAATCGACAGGAAATCGCTCAAAAATCACGATAAAGCTAAAAAATTAAAAATCGATTACCAAGACTTTAATCGATGGTAAAAATTAAATTGTAATACTTACTGCAAAATAAAGTGTGCCAGGCGAATTTTCTAGTCAAAATACATAAGAATCCGTCGAAAAAGCAATGCTTTTCCAATATTTAATTTTTGGGGTAAAAAAAATTCAAAGGGGTTAATCTATCGTTTTTGTAATTTCGGACCAAAATTTCAAAGTGGTTTTAAACATTGTGCTTGATGCATTTGGGTGCGTAGAATCCGAAAATCCCATTTTCAGGTTGCGGAATCGACAGGAAATCGCTCAAAAATCACGATAAAGCTAAAAAATTAAAAATCGATTACCAAGACTTTAATCGATGGTAAAAGTTAAATTTTAATACTTACTGCAAAATAAAGTGTGCCAGGCGAATTTTCTAGTCAAAATACATAAGAATCCGTCGAAAAAGCAATGCTTTTCCAATATTTAATTTTTGGGGTAAAAAAAATTCAAAGGGGTTAATCTATCGTTTTTGTAATTTCGGACCAAAATTTCAAAGTGGTTTTAAACATTGTGCTTGATGCATTTGGGTGCGTAGAATCCGAAAATCCCATTTTCAGGTTGCGGAATCGACAGGAAATCGCTCAAAAATCACGATAAATCTAAAAAATTAAAAATCGATTACCAAGACTTTAATCGATGGTAAAAGTTAAATTTTAATACTTACTGCAAAATAAAGTGTGCCAGGCGAATTTTCTAGTCAAAATACATAAGAATCCGTCGAAAAAGCAATGCTTTTCCAATATTTAATTTTTGGGGTAAAAAAAATTCAAAGGGGTTAATCTATCGTTTTTGTAATTTCGGACCAAAATTTCAAAGTGGTTTTAAACATTGTGCTTGATGCATTTGGGTGCGTAGAATCCGAAAATCCCATTTTCAGGTTGCGGAATCGACAGGAAATCGCTCAAAAATCACGATAAAGCTAAAAAATTAAAAATCGATTACCAAGACTTTAATCGATGGTAAAAGTTAAATTTTAATACTTACTGCAAAATAAAGTGTTTCAGGCGAATTTTCTAGTCAAAATACATAAGAATCCGTCGAAAAAACAATGCTTTTCCAATATTTAATTTTTGGGGTAAAAAAAATTCAAAGGGGTTAAGTTTTTGTAATTTCGGACCAAAATTTCAAAGTGGTTTTAAACATTGTGCTTGATGCATTTGGGTGCGTAGAATCCGAAAATCCCATTTTCAGGTTGCGGAATCGACAGGAAATCGCTCAAAAATCACGATAAAGCTAAAAAATTAAAAATCGATTATCAAGACTTTAATCGATGGTAAAAGTTAAATTGTAATACTTACTGCAAAATAAAGTGTGCCAGGCGAATTTTCTAGTCAAAACACATAAGAATCCGTCGAAAAAGCGATGCTTTTCCAATATTTAATTTTTGGGGTAAAAAAAATTCAAAGGGGTTAATCTATCGTTTTTGTAATTTCGGACCAAAATTTCAAAGTGGTTTTAAACATTGTGCTTGATGCATTTGGGTGCGTAGAATCCGAAAATCCCATTTTCAGGTTGCGGAATCGACAGGAAATCGCTCAAAAATCACGATAAAGCTAAAAAATTAAAAATCGATTACCAAGACTTTAATCGATGGTAAAAGTTAAATTTTAATACTTACTGCAAAATAAAGTGTGCCAGGCGAATTTTCTAGTCAAAATACATAAGAATCCGTCGAAAAAGCAATGCTTTTCCAATATTTAATTTTTGGGGTAAAAAAAATTCAAAGGGGTTAATCTATCGTTTTTGTAATTTCGGACCAAAATTTCAAAGTGGTTTTAAACATTGTGCTTGATGCATTTGGGTGCGTAGAATCCGAAAATCCCATTTTCAGGTTGCGGAATCGACAGGAAATCGCTCAAAAATCACGATAAAGCTAAAAAATTAAAAATCGATTACCAAGACTTTAATCGATGGTAAAAGTTAAATTTTAATACTTACTGCAAAATAAAGTGTGCCAGGCGAATTTTCTAGTCAAAATACATAAGAATCCGTCGAAAAAGCAATGCTTTTCCAATATTTAATTTTTGGGGTAAAAAAAATTCAAAGGGGTTAATCTATCGTTTTTGTAATTTCGGACCAAAATTTCAAAGTGGTTTTAAACATTGTGCTTGATGCATTTGGGTGCGTAGAATCCGAAAATCCCATTTTCAGGTTGCGGAATCGACAGGAAATCGCTCAAAAATCACGATAAAGCTAAAAAATTAAAAATCGATTACCAAGACTTTAATCGATGGTAAAAATTAAATTGTAATACTTACTGCAAAATAAAGTGTGCCAGGCGAATTTTCTAGTCAAAATACATAAGAATCCGTCGAAAAAGCAATGCTTTTCCAATATTTAATTTTTGGGGTAAAAAAAATTCAAAGGGGTTAATCTATCGTTTTTGTAATTTCGGACCAAAATTTCAAAGTGGTTTTAAACATTGTGCTTGATGCATTTGGGTGCGTAGAATCCGAAAATCCCATTTTCAGGTTGCGGAATCGACAGGAAATCGCTCAAAAATCACGATAAAGCTAAAAAATTAAAAATCGATTACCAAGACTTTAATCGATGGTAAAAGTTAAATTTTAATACTTACTGCAAAATAAAGTGTGCCAGGCGAATTTTCTAGTCAAAATACATAAGAATCCGTCGAAAAAGCAATGCTTTTCCAATATTTAATTTTTGGGGTAAAAAAAATTCAAAGGGGTTAATCTATCGTTTTTGTAATTTCGGACCAAAATTTCAAAGTGGTTTTAAACATTGTGCTTGATGCATTTGGGTGCGTAGAATCCGAAAATCCCATTTTCAGGTTGCGGAATCGACAGGAAATCGCTCAAAAATCACGATAAAGCTAAAAAATTAAAAATCGATTACCAAGACTTTAATCGATGGTAAAAGTTAAATTTTAATACTTACTGCAAAATAAAGTGTGCCAGGCGAATTTTCTAGTCAAAATACATAAGAATCCGTCGAAAAAGCAATGCTTTTCCAATATTTAATTTTTGGGGTAAAAAAAATTCAAAGGGGTTAATCTATCGTTTTTGTAATTTCGGACCAAAATTTCAAAGTGGTTTTAAACATTGTGCTTGATGCATTTGGGTGCGTAGAATCCGAAAATCCCATTTTCAGGTTGCGGAATCGACAGGAAAACGCTCAAAAATCACGATAAAGCTAAAAAATTAAAAATCGATTACCAAGACTTTAATCGATGGTAAAAGTTAAATTTTAATACTTACTGCAAAATAAAGTGTGCCAGGCGAATTTTCTAGTCAAAATACATAAGAATCCGTCGAAAAAGCAATGCTTTTCCAATATTTAATTTTTGGGGTAAAAAAAATTCAAAGGGGTTAATCTATCGTTTTTGTAATTTCGGACCAAAATTTCAAAGTGGTTTTAAACATTGTGCTTGATGCATTTGGGTGCGTAGAATCCGATAATCCCATTTTCAGGTTGCGGAATCGACAGGAAATCGCTCAAAAGTCACTAAAAGCTTATGGCTGGTTTTCACGTAACAAGTTTTGCGGAACGATTTTACTTGATCAACAAAAGTTGAACGCTACTTGAACGAGTTTTTGTTCACACGTTTCAATAAGAACTGATTTAATTCATAACAAATTTTTAATTTAATTAGTTGTAAATGACGTCAAAAACAAAATTCACATGCACTAGAGTTGAAAGCGAATCGAAATTGACGTTCACGCGTATCAAGTTTGCTTGTTATTTGAAAACAAATGACAGACGATTCAAAATTTGTACGATATACATTGACTGGGTCAATCTTTTGTTGATCAATTAAAGAGTTGCTCAACTTTGTTTCAAATACATTTTCTCTCTGTAGATTTCGTTCAAATTTTGTTGATCAACTAAAATCGTTCAACAAAACTTGATACGTGAGAACGCGCCTTAAAAAATTAAAAAACTATTAGCAAGACTTTAATCGACAGTAAAAGATTAATTTTAATAGTTACTGCAAAATCAACTGCGTCAGCCTAATTTTCGCAACAAAATACATAAGAGTCCGTCGAAAAAGCTATGCTTTTCCAATAGTATTTAATTTTTGGGGTAAAAAAATTCAAAGGAATTAATCTATTGTTTTTGTAATTTTGGACCAAAATTTCCAAGTCGTTTTAAACATTGTGCATGATGCATTTGGGTGCGTAGACTGCAAAAATCTCATTTTCAGCTGACGGATATGACCATAAATGGCTCAAAAACATTTATAAAGTTTAAAAATGAAAAATCTTCTTATACAACTTCAATCAATCGTAAAAGTTTAAATTTAATACTCACTGTAAACTAAAATAAACTATCTAAGATGAATTTTCCCATGAAAATATATAAGAATCTATCAAAAATGTCTTGGTTTTCCAATATTAAATTTTTGGGGTGAAAAAAATTGAAAGGGGTTTATGCATCGTTTTTGTAAAACCCGACTAAAATTTCATAGTCAACTGAAAATGTAATTTTGCATTCTGTACACCCAAATGCGTCATGTACTATGTTAAATTCAACCAGGAAATTTGGTCAGGGTTTACTAAAACGATAGATTAACTCCTATGAATTTTTTTCCACTCAAAAATGCAATATTGGAAAACTATCGACTTTACGGATAATGTTCATTATACTATTCTTGGTGGATATAGTCAAGAGTGTTAAAAAGTTTAAAAATTTATAGTAGAGTTAACTATTTAACCCCTTTGGAGAGATAAAAGTTAATTTTTGTTGTTAACCATTTCTAATTTATTTTGAAGAACATTTCAAAATTCAATCAAAATATCAATGTCATTTTTATTATTTGTCAATATTTCTGATGGTTGATGAAGATTCGAGACCACTGAAGTCAACGCAACACTGGCACTTCATGATGAACCAATCAATCCACATACCACATGGCAAATGGATCTTTGTACAACTCCACCGTTGCAATTTTTCCCGGTAGAAGATCATCACAACTGCTTCCATTATGGAATACGTGCAACCTGCAAATTCACAAAATTCTGTTGCCATGAAAATGAAGAACATCCTTTCTTATTGGTTGCCCCAAATAGAGAGTTAATAAAGGTTTGGTTCGTCTAGGTTCTAAAATTGAGTAGAAAAAGAAAATAATATAAAATCAAATAAAGCAGATAATAATATAACATTTTATTTACATCAAGAACAATCTGTAGTGAATAGAATATATTGGCTAGCAGTATCGGTACATTCTTATGACTAGAAATTCCCTTTTAAAATTTAAAAATCTGAAAGAATTTGGAAAAATTTTCGACACAAAAGTGGATCTACATTTTTCGAATGACCAATACCAACATTAAGAAGACGATTAGGATTTGACTTCATCATAAAATAAATGTGAATTAGCCTAATTGTCCACCCAATAATTTAATGCCCCTTTAGAACGTCACATAAAAGTATAAAAATTTACTAACAGAAGAACCGTAATATTAATATACACTTTTAACTGCATTCCTACAACTCCCCTATATATTTGTTACTAATAATTATTAAAATAGTTAAAAATTACAGATTCTTGTACTAAAATATAATTTTTTTACAATTTATTTATTAATGATGAACAAACGTCCTCGGTATAATAAAGAAAATCCAAATATAAGCACCATCAGCTTTCACCACATTGGTTCGACATCCAAACTAGAATCAATCACTAGAGTGAGTGCATTTCAGACCTACAATTCCTGACAGAAATTATAGCAATAAAATTATAAATAAATTAAATATATTTTTAAACTGCCTTATAGGGTACAGTTGACTTGGTGTTCACCTAATGTTAAACTAATCAGTGAGCCCCTCTTTGGTAATTGTAGGTTTTCTTCTTTCGTACAACAATTAAACTAAACAAGTTAATAATCAACAGGTGGACGTAACACAAAACATAACATTTCAGTCTTAAAACATTTTTAACGCCTGTCAATACATTTACAACTGGAAGCACTTCTTCTTTTAGTATTGCAAAAATCAACAAGTCAGACTAGCTGTTACTTTAAAATTAAAGTGCACAAAAATTTTAAGACTGGAACTTTTTTAAAAATAAACTAACAATTTTTTGAGTTTCACGACTTGTAGGTACGTATAACGTCTCTAATTATCGCCCTACATAACGGACAATGTCCGCCTCCCTTGCCGCGCCACTGTTGCAAAGCGCATTCGTAGCACATGCACATGTGTCCACACATATACAAAACCGAGTCTATCGAATTTTCGTAGCATATTGTGCACTCTGTTCCGGTTCCACCGCCTGGGGCGCCCGGAAGCCGTTCCAAGTCTCCGCGAATTTGCATCGTAGAATATGTGCTGCTTGGTGATATTGGCTGTAATAAAAATTAAATAATTAAAAATTAAATTTCTTACAAAAAATTGTAACATTACAAATTGCAAAGTAACTCACCTCAATGTAAGTGTTGCTATAGTTGGAGAGCATAGTTCCGGTTGGAATTGGTGCAACTACTGGAATCGGGGCGGGTTGGCACACGCTTGATGTGGTGGGTGGTTGCGTTACCGCATGGTGGGATGGATGAGATGAATGACTTGACGAATAATGACTAGAATGACTGCTGTTGTTTTGATTTTGAACCGAATTTAACGACGAGTGATGAGAACGATGCTGAGCGGCTGAGGCGGTTTGTTGGTTGAGGAGGTTGGCGTGGGAAGGTGGTAATATAACGGACAAGACTGCAATTCCGTTCATGGAGTCGGAAGGGGTGGTGGTAGGCGTAATAATTCTTCTGACCGGAGATGGTGGGCAGCTCAAAACACGAATGCGCTGCGTCGATCCATAAATATCGAAAAATGCCCATAACTTGAGAGTTTGGTCGACGTGGATAACTACAGACGGAGCACCACCGTTTTTGCTAATTTGTACTTCACCACTGGGTGATATACAAAAACTAATTTCATCTCCGCGCACCAAATGTCTCGCAAACTCTTTGCTGATGACCCAATACTCGGGTCGGTCTAACAAAAAGTTGGAATCGTCTGGCAAGTCGCCAATTTGAAGATTAGCTGGATCGCATGACGTTAAGCCTAAACCCAAATAGCCTTGAAACATGGATTCGGTAGATAATACTTGAATAACGACGCGCTCTCCTAACTGAACAGGTCGCGGTGTAAAAACGTACCCTTGACAAAATTCGGTATCAGTTCTCCACGCAATGGTGCGATTACTGTTGAATTTCACGTTACGCCCTCTCGTGCGGTGTAGCGAAACCGCGTTAAAATTTAATCCAGCGGTTTGATACCGTAAAGGTTGCAAGCTCGATTCTTCGTTATCTCTTTGATTGATGCTCAAACTTTGCATAGGATACACAATTCTGTCAATTTCCTCTGGGGTATTGTCACAACTATTTAAAACATTATTACGTCTGTTATTATTCAATTGGTGCCGTATATCAACAAATTCAATTTCCGTCGAATTTCCATAAACGTCAATTACAGCCCATAAAGGTCCTCTCGTCTCGACGCCGCCAAAAAACATCCCCTTTTCTTCGCCGTTAATTCCAAAATAAACATCGCCGGCCGAAGTGACGTAATAAAATAGTACTGTGTTTTGGCTACAAAATCTTTCCGCCAAGGCTTTCGCCCAATATCCAGGTTTGTTTGTTAAATCCGGACAAGCATATTTTGGAAGACCATTCCTAAGCGTACTGGGATCGTTATAAGTGAAACCGAAACGAATTACACCGCTCCAATTGTTAGATATTTCGGTAAACCGTATGCAGACCTGAGAACAAAATTGAAAGATTAAAATCAGGAATTGAGGGAATTTTAGACTTCTTACCTTCTCGTTTACTTTTACTGGACGTGAGCTGAATGCGATGCCTTTGCAAAAACTCTCGGCGCGTCGCGCGACCGTTCCATCACGCGATATTCTGATGTTATCGCCGTGAACATTGTGAAAAAGCAAGGGTGGTAAATTATTCGTACCTCCGCCGTGAGAACTCGACCTTGAAACTGTAACAAAAAATTAAATATTACTAAACTGTGTGGTATTTTTTGAATGATTTATAGTACCGCGATCGTTCAACATTTTACACAACAAAAATGTAAACGTGCATACTGGACAGGAGAGGGGCTGGCATGTGCCTCTTGAGATATCAAAAATTAAAGTTTGTTCAAATTTATGTTAAAACGAAAATAGGATTTAAAATGTAAATAAACCTAACTGATAATCACTGTTATCATCAAGTACTTTGTTTTAATCAACAACATTGTTCGTTCTATCATAATTTAGTTATGCAATTGAAAATTCGTAAGATAAGATGAACGAGGGGGTGGATTTGATAAAAATAAACGTCTCGACATCCAAATAAATTTGAGTGATTATTTCTTATTCTCCCATATGCTTATTTCCGGTATGGTTACCGGATATCATTTGAAAGGTGGTAATTTCCCCTATGCTTTTAGCTAAGTAAAGGAACAGTTGTTCTCCATTGTTGTTCCAAACAAGAAACCGAAAATAAACCCTCTTTACATTTTTAGACAAGATGATCCTGAAGATAATTAAATTTCGAGTTTTCCGCGCAACACATGGTGGAGTTTTCCTTTTGATCACCACCACATGCTTAATCCCACACATTCGAACCCTATTAATTATAAAAGAAAATAGGATGGGGAATAAGCGATCGAAAAGATCCATTTTATTGTGGGGGTGTTTGTGCGGTTATGTCATCGAGGGACGTTAAAGCCATCTGAAGGGGTGACTAAAAAACGGTCGGTCAAGTGTTAAAATTTTCTTGGTCGCAAATCGAAATCGCAATATTAGAACCGGATTCTTTTATAATACCAATTTCACAATAATTAATTAACGCGAACATGCGCTGCTCGCGATTTCCGCGTTACTTCGACAGATTGATAAATCTCAAGACTTCTTTATAGAATCAGAGGTTCTCACGGTTTTATAAATGATGAAACCGCAACTGAATCATGATAAATTTTATTACAAAAAAAAACAGTTAGGAACATAAATTGCTTGTTCGATTTTTTCATTTAAATAAATTCGTTCGCCAAAATACGTAGTACGTCACGTCGGTTGAACTTTGGTAAAACCATGAGAAAAATAAGTAACAATTAGAAACCTTTTTTTACGTGTGAAAGTGAATCGAATGCTTCGCGATGTGTGGTCAGATAATTTTTTAGTTACAGGGTGCTCTTCCAATAATTGAGACTTGTGTGTGTATAATTTTAAAATTGGTAATGGTATCACTCGTAATAACCGGTTTCGAATTGATAATGAAAACTGAAAGGTATCAAGTGAGGTGCGCAATTGCGCAATTTTTTACTAGGTATAATTTGATACTTCCACATCCAATTTCTAGTTTCTGTCACACTTGATGCTTATTTTGAATGATTGTAGAAATTTTGAAGACCGGGAGTTTCCGGCGACAATGCGTAAGTCCGTGACGCTGAACAATCTCGGTACTTTTACCTGAAGTATCGGAAGTTCATCCGGTGCGCCCTCATCCTGCATTGAAACCTTATTTAACCCAGTATCCGTTACAAATGATAAAAAAAGCAACATCCTACAGTTTTTATCCATCAGGCACTTTGCGTGAACTCAAAAAACTTGTAAACGAAAAATTTCGAAGCCCCCCCCCCCCCGTTAATCAAAAGAGTTATGATTCGAAAATGACCGATCTAAACTTTTAGGACATCCTGTGAAGACCGTAATATTTCTATTGTGACGACGTAAATTTGCATTTTTAAATAATGATAATTACGACTGCTATTTTTAAAAAAATGCCAGGTAGAATTGAGGGCCGTAATTATGAATGAAGAATGAGGTTGATCGTGAGAACGAGACCAACCTAGACGTTGACCAAAATTGTGGAAAAAAAGTTATAATTTTTGAGTTATTGTGTTTGTTTTCGAGTTCACGTCAAGGATGAGCAACCAATCGTAATAATGACAAGAAGGAGAGCAGTGATTGGAGACGCCGCGATGCGTGAGGAATCGCCGAGTGCGGCAGATAAGCAACACCAGCGGCCCGAAGAACCGGAGGATGTGCGGCCGGAAACAAACACAGCCAACTAGAAACAAACGTTTAATACACCTCATCAATTTCTTCTTTATAGAAAAGTATAATTAATATTGTAGGTATACGAGAAGGTCTGGGTGAACATTTTTCGGTAAAAATTCACATGTGGACATTTGAATTACAGATTTCTCGATTAGAAACAAATTGATCGTTAAGTATGTAAATATAGAGATATTAATAGAAAAATTGGGCGGGTGCGAATGTACTGCACGTGTTTCGTGACAGTGCGCACGTGTCCTTTTCGCAGATGTTTCCGTTAACGGTTCCGGAGTTTTGAACAATACCTTACCATTTTACCAACTTTTGCATAAGGGATGAACGAGACGAGACGGTAATGCCGAAGAGTTCGATCAATTTGGTGATTCGGTGGACGAATTCTCCGGCGTTGTAATTGCCTAACAGAGTAGAAACGAGAAAGTTTTATCCCCTGAATTTTTGCAACGATTTCCTCTGAGGGTTGTTTGGAGAAATCTATGGGGGAGTTATAAAATGACGAGACACCGCGAGGACATGTGGAAAGCGTCTCGAGAGACTCACGGCGATCAACGACAGCTGGCAATCCCAAAATCCCCTAGCTTAAATAAGATTCTAAATATATTTTTATAAGAATATTAAGACCCCGAAGTGTCGGTGTCCAAACAATCTGAAGATGAAATCTTTTCGTGTGGATTTCCATCTGTCGTTGACCAAGCGACCACCTTGTCAAGTTCCAATTCGTATCATCCTCTAATTATACGACGTATTCGAGTTTAATTAGAAGCGAAGGTTAATTATTATTATTACAAAAATTATTTATTTAAGCAGCAACCATTACCATAACATACAGAGTGACCTTGCATTTATGTATAGTACAAACATTTCTGTACATAACCGTCGAAGGTTAAATAAAAGCCCCTTTTTGAACTACGCCGTACCGGTCTAATGCATCCACATTATAAACATACAATTGGGAGTTATACGCAGTTGTTTGTCCTGAATAGTCCCCCAGGAATACACGTCACATGTGCCCAAGTGCACTACAGCGCACCCCATAAAATTGCAACACTTTTAGATTCCTCGACCAAATTTTGAACACGCAAATTCCTTTATGGGAAAAGTAACTTTCAATTATTACGAAGGATAGATAAATCGGGCATGGAATCCCGGTATGTGCATCAACGCTATTATTCCCATCCTTGTCTACCTGTAACTTTAATATCCAAAATGAGTTGACGTAGAGCTACTCTTCAATAAATAACTTAGAAAGGCTTGAGAGCTACCGTACCGTGGGAACTAAAGAATCGTGGTAGGATACTTAACATTTAGGTAACGTCGTTCTAAAGCACGCGATCTTGACTCTTAAACAAGTAAATATTAAGAACAAGCGTAATCACACAAAACGTGATGTATAAAAATGTAGGATTCACGTGTACAGGTTACAATTATTTTATTATTAATAGATGCGGGTACGCAACTAACTACCTACATTTTTTTCCTCCTCGTCTATAATTTTCCAATTTATAGAACACGTTTCAAAAATTGCTGTAAATTAATGTTCTCCGACACTTTCGTTACCTGCATTTTTCGCTACTACAAATTGTTCTCACGGACTGATAACAAGAAACAACAAAATTATAGTCAAAATCCTCAATTATTTCTGTGCCGTGGTTAGGGTTGCACGTTAAACTACCGATTCCACTTGTAATTAAATTAAGAGAGGTTATGGATGACAGTAACGTTGTGAATTCAACAGTATAAAAAAAAGTTGTTTATTATTTGAGTGATCCATTTTACGGTTCAGATAAAATTATTTAAAAAAAAATCTCGAATAATCGCGAGTAACTATATATAGATACATTTTTATCTTATTCATACTTAAAAAAGAAATAAGTATAGAAATAAACATAAACCTATACAATCCATTGGTATAGTCTTTGCTAAGTTACAAAATTCGAGCATATCCAATCATAATTGTCTTACCAGAGGATATTGGGAGCGAAGCTCCCTGGACCCCTTTCGTCGAACAGTGACATCGCAGGTAGGATTACGTTTCATTATTAGCAATCACCCAAATATCTGATCTTAGTCTGCAGTGAAGCATAGCCAATGGAGATTCGATAACGTAACACCTAAGTTTCGGGGCAATGTATGATATCTTGTCAAGAAAGATGGTCAATCAATTTCTAATGTTTTGTGACGTAATGTTCATCTTACTTAGAAAAGCCTGTACTACTTAAATTATATGATTATACTTCTCCAAAATTTGAACGATGTAAAAGACCCGAACAGATACCAATTAGTTAAGGGTCTCCTATTAGCCAAATGCCGTATCAGCTGTTTCGGACAAAGTTGCAAAATTAGTTCTAAAATTAATAGGCAGTAAATTATGTCTAAAGGTTTCGCAATTTAATTTCAATTGTTAAGAAACAAAACCCACAAATCGTAAGATTTGTGATATCTAATTGTGTGGGTTACAATAATTAACAGACCGAATTGAGCTAATCAAAAATTGTAATTGGGTCGAAAAAATTCTTTTGTTAAAAACAAAACGAGGCATATCTACAGTTCTCACGTTTGGAATCTGTCACGAACATAAATTGCTGCGAATAGGTGAGTTATTGTTTGGGGTCCCAAATTGTGCTGATTCCGCTATATTGCAAAAACATCTGCTCTAAAATGAAAATTTAGGTAACGGTATAACAATCACGTAATAACAGACCCGTCTAAATTGATACCCTGCAGGGTAGATTAGGGATTTGAGTTTCGCATCAGGATTTGCATTTCAAAGTTCTTTACAATTATGTAGAAAACAGAAAACCCTCGCAATAAAGTCGGGCTCAAAGGAAGATCAACAGAGAGTGGTTTAAAATTGTAAATGCGATAAAACCATCCCTCAAATTAAAATTTTGCCTCGTCAAGGGTGAGAGGCTTTTCCCAGGATTTTCGATCCTTACACTGTAAAAAATGTTCTCAATTGGAACTTCTGACGTTACGCACTAAATCCATGTAAAAGCATAATAATTATGTTATTATTATTTAATTTATTTTTTGGTGAAATTTGTTGGAATGTAGGAATTGGAGCATTTCAAGCAGCAGTAAAAAAAAGTGAACGACCGAGGAAATTATGGTGGGTACGGATCTGCATTTAATTAGGTATGGGTTATTGCATGTTTAAAATGATTCTTAGTAGATATTGATTATCGAATGTATGAGCATTATGAGCACGTCAATTGGCTGCTTTACAAAAATAATTCACGATTGAATGTAGTACAACGAACGCGATCATAATTTAAACACGGCAATTACCACCATCGCCGAGTAAATTAAGTGCGTAATTATTTATTTAGAAAATAGGTACTAACCTAATCCCATACGTCGCTTAATTTTCTTAAGAACTTTCATTTTTCCTTTACTAGGTGAACTATCTTGTTGAAGTGTATCTGCCTTGCAGTGACAAGTATTCTTATTAAATATCCCCATCAAGCTCTATACACACTGATTGGAGAATAAAATACACACAACACTAAATCCATAAAAACGAAACCGTAATAATGAAGACGAATTAAAAACGCGAAACTACGACCTCCAACGTTCACCTTCAATTTCCAACTGAAACAAACTTAAAAGCACGAAAGCCTCAAGTACGAATTGAATTAAATGGTGGGAGTAAAAGCAGCTGCAGCCACGAGCCGGTGACCAATAGAAACGCTGCCACACGCCTGGTGCCTATGCTTGCAGCCGGCATCGACAGATGTGACACCTCGTTATATGCTTTACCTGTATGGATAAATATATCTTTAGTTATTAAATTTGTTCATCTTCATCTGTAAATTATATTATCAAAGCTTCAAAGACAAAACTTAAATTTAAATCGTTGAAAACAGAAAATTCGCGATTTTCACCTGCCAAAACCTTAACAGGCTCAATCAGCGCGAAAGTGTTAATTTATAAAATAAACAATCGGGAATTATATGACAATAACAAGAATTTTACTATCATTAGCAGCTTTTGCGAAACGCAGCCGTCAAAATTTGGTGGCGCTCTTTAACGCATCCCGTGTCCAATTTTTGACAAGGTGTTGATGGATTGACGTATGTAAATACACAAATGTGTCGGCAAGAGAAAAAATAAGGAAGGCAATTCAAAAGAGCAGGACAAAAAATATAGAAAACTTACACTTTTATTTTGAGCCCCCTTGTAATTAAAACAAAAATACTAGAACATTACCTGATGGTAAAGTTTATTACGAAGATCAATGAGCAAGGAAAAAAATGATTTCCGACAATTTTAAGTGATGAGATGGAAAAAATTGTAAACACGGATACGCATTCGGCATTTAGTAAGTAAGGTACCTACGAGAAAAGATTGAATTAAATAATAAAAATAATAACATAAAACAGGAAGTAAAGCAGAAAAACAATGTTCGAAAGCAAAAGAGATAAAGGGTTAAGTAGGAAATGACAAAAAAAAAACAGAAAAACATAAAATTAATAATAAAACTTAAAAATTCAAAATTAATGATCATTAACTATTTTTTTTAAATCATATTTGCAAATAATTTAATCAAGTAATAGTTAATAACAACAAAATAACGGAATGAATGCTAGCCTAATTACGTCTGCAAGAATCCTTAATGATCATTAACTTGGAAGTGTGTCGAATAGAAATGTTATTATTATTCGCATTAAATATTTTCCTGTAATTAAAGAAAAGTTAAGAGAAATTTACATATTATGTAGATTTACAAGGTATATCTGCGCATCTTTATTCAATAATTATCTGAGCCTATATCAAAGTAAATATAGGTAAACAAAAACTTTTGTAAAACATAATTAGTGCACCATAAAAATTACTTATTATTATTTGTGCCACTGCCTCGATGTCCTATCTGTTTTTCATAAGTTTCATTATCTAGGAGTTTGATCCCCTAGTATCAAATCATGGGTGGCGCTCAGGAGTGCAGCTCTAGAGAGCTACAAAATTTTGGGCCCGCCCTAAACAATGAAAAACCATTAAAAAATTTGATAAAATTAATTGTATTTGAATCTCTTGATAACAATGTTTGAAAAACTGCGATTAAAAACCGGGGAAGTAGGGGGTCTGGAATACACCCCAGCTGCACGTAAGAAACAAAGAAACTCTTCGAGAATCAAATTTACATCCTTGTCAAATTTGCAAAATTATCTTACTTCTTCTCGTAACTGGGGGGTATGGAATACCCCCCGGTTTCCCATAAATTTCTTCACATTTTATATATGACAACTTCATAATGTTCCATTCCACTTTTTAAAATCAAATTATGTGGGGATAACTTCACTATTTTTTCGGGGGGGGGGGGGGGGGTAATACTAATTACCGCTTTTCTAAAACATTTCTTATGTTAATTTTGCAAAAACCTTGATTAAAACGGGGTGACATTGCCACGAATGGTACTTTTGATTGCTAAAAAAATTAGTTATATTTCCGTCACCCTAAAAGACTCAAACAAAATTATTCTAAACCAAGACCATAGATCAAAAAAATTTCATGAAAAAGTGAGATTTGCTCCAAAATTCTCATGGAATTATCAAACCTGCAAATTAAACTAATTTTAAATTGGTTACATTTATGTTGCTATCTAATTATTTTATGCAAAGTCGCACTTTTCATCAACATCTCCAGTTGTGCAACGTCTATTACACAACTGGTTACGTAAAAATATTACAACACCATTTCGTAAAATAAAATATAAAAATTAGTAACTTTTAATCTAAAATTTTGTTTTTCAAGTCATTCTTGGAAAAATTATGTAATAACACTTCGGAAAAATAGAAAAAAAAAAGGAAAAATTATTAAAAAATACGGTCAATACCTAATAATTTCCCTGTTTAACTGACGATTGTAACATTTTCTATTCTCGCTATTTATATATGACTGGTTGTTCACCTTCAAGGTATATGGATCTATATACCTATATACCTTGTGACCTCGCGACCCCACTCTGTTGGTATCCCCTCCCATATCTGTCCGATCTTGCGCGATCATCGATTACTTGCAAATTGCATTACACCTGATTTTAATTATAATTATAAAATGTTTACAATTGGATAAAATCTTGTAGATTACACGTTATGAAATAGCCTCGTTACGTAATAGAAGACTATTTTACCATTTTCTCAGCAAAACTATAAATTCAAAACTGTAATGGTAAGACGAGATTGATTTACGAGATGAATAGGGTGAGATTGCCGGCGCTCTTGGGGATCTATTCTACTTAGATTTAAATATTTAAACTTCCTAACGGCGGCGGGGGGGGGGGGGGGGGGAGAGACCCCAGATCCCGCCGATCCCAACATCACAATTATGTTGATATATTTATTTGGAATGATTATGATTTAATAAAATCAATGACAGAATATGTGTAATTAAGAAACCCCAAAGAGCGAGGGGGGGGGTGTTATGAAATACTCCTCAACCAAATGCAGAGTTACGGAGTTGGAGTTTCTAAGCCACTGGCGTATTCAGGGGGGAGTAATTGGATAATTACCCCCCCCCCTAAGAATTATTATTTAACCTTTTGCTATCCACTTTTCAACAAATAAAGATCAATCTATGTTGAAATTTACATTGATATAGGTAAATTACCCCCCCTAAGGTAGTTGGCTGGAAACGCCCATGTTCTAAGCCCACTTAAAATCCGAATTGGCAGCGCGAGATTCGAAATATAGATTTTGTTATAGTTCATACACAATGGAGACCTACAGTTTAACGTGATCTCCGAACCACGAAATACATTTCATTTTTGAGAAAAAACAAATCATATATTTACTAGTATTGTTTTCCGAAAAAAGATGGTTAAAATAATGTTCTTACATTCGTTCGGAATCAAACCAGATAGCTCAGAATTAACAGTTAAACGACTAATCGCAAAGACTTAATTAACCGTTTTTGACCAAAATATTTAGGTACATACATATGATAGCTCTACAGGCCTAGAAGGCCCTTGGCTTCATTCCCTGCCTATCTAACCTGTCTTGTAAACTCTCATGTGTGACGCAGCCGTATAAACGGTAATGACGTCGACACAAATATCAGGGATCACCACAGAGTGTGGATGCTCACCGGAAGGCCGAGTCAAGAAATTCTGTGCAATCCGCGATTTGAACCCAGAATTTCCGCTCTATACTCAACCAGCGATCACATCACTCCACTTACAGAAAGATTAATTGTTCAATATACAAAAATTATTCTAAGGAAAAGTTGCAATTTCAGGCTATCGGAATGGGGTGAAATTGGCCACCACTACGTTATTCTCGGAAATAAACAAAACTTTTCTCATTACTAAAACAAATTGCAAAAGTATAGATTTTTAATAGGTATATGTAAGCACCAAGTTAAATTTTTTAACCACTTCTCTACAAAATCACGTGCATGCACGAAACATCAAAATAATGTAATACGTAATAACCCAATAACCTCCTTCTCTTTTACAAAAAGTTTCTGACATCACCAAAAACTGAAAAGGTACAAACCAAGATTCAATTCAAAAAATAGTCCAAAAATAAATAAAAAATTTTTTTGTAGATTTTACGCAACTGGAAGAAATAAATTGTTAAATTAAAAGTTCGTTATTTATAATATTATAATAAATAATATGGATAAATAATATTCATTTATTGTTCATTCCTAATAGCTACATTATTTTGATTATTATGAAATAACTTCTTGATTAAATTCGTTTTCTTATCGGCATTAACAGTGGCAGTATGTGCTTAATGGAGCCTTTATTTAAAAATCCTTCGGTTAACTTTGAAGTCTGAAAATAGCACAGCAGAGGTATTAGTCAAAATTTGCGACAGAAAAATAAAAAATAGCAACATCGAGCCGCTGATATAGGGGCTTAGAAAACATTCCACAACAAAATAACGAAATATTTGCCCGTATCATGCACGATATCGTTACCTATAACCCAAAATAAAAACAAATATTTCGGTCACACTGTACCTATCGTATATGGAGAGTTACGGTTTTATCTAAGCGAATAAATCATCATTAAAAATAAGACAGCATAATTAATTATTGATACTTTTGATTGAAAATCCTAATATGGTTTTAAATAATTCAGCTAAAATGACATAGAGACTAATCAACTCGTCAAAGACATAAAATTAAAATTGTAATAATTAAATTAATAACCGGCCAATTTTCCGGCGACAGTCTAATTTCCCATTTCAAGTTTTCTGGAATGCGATTTAAAATTTGATAAGAGCATTAATTAAAATTCCAACCAACAATTTAATTACTTATATGCTAATGTTAAATAACTTTCAGGCACGTTAATAATTTCACTGATGCAAAATTTACAACTCTCGGCGTTGTCTTATTTTTCGACCAGCATAAGGTATAATTAAAATCCCGTACATCCGACAAATGATGTTACTTCCTTTTTAAGTTCTTTGATTATTCTGTAAATGGTTATAGTCGCTTGTAAACAAGGAGGTATGGATAATTTAAATGGTTTTGCTTTTTTAATTGGCAGTCACTTAAGAGTTTCCTTATATCCAGAAAGCAATTTGAGGTAATAAAAGGAAAATTTTAAAACAAATCCACCTCCTCGGTGCAATGTACTCTCCGATGGTTCGAAAAAATTCCGTATGTGGAAATACGCTAGTCGATTTTCGGGATATGGGTCTAAAAACCGAGACTCAAGGTAAATTATAATTTTACGTAAAAGTGAATTATCAAAATAAACAATCACGAAAACGTGATCATTATGAAAGCGAAGAAGAATCGCGTGAAACGGCTTTTCTGAATAATATTGCACGAACTCACGAATACAAATTTATTGTTTCAATACGTACACGATGAGCTGATCGGAAATCAATCATTAGTGTTTAAAAAGCCGTTTCTATTCACATCCGATTTCCTGTTCTCAAATTTTGCTTCGTTGCGTTACCAAATTCTTTGCAAAACATTTACTTCCGCTTCATTACTTATTCATCGTTTACTGTACAAACCTCGGATAAGTTACGCAATTTTAGGGGAATCCCGACAAAATTCTGATTTATGTTTACCTGGCTGGCGCTCCCACGCTTTTTGGGCAAGCTGCTTGCACGATTCTTTCATCGTTTCATCCCCTGCCTGATCCTCACTTGCAAAATAACTTACGTCAAGCCTAAATAAATTGATTACAATACTTTTGTGTGTGTGTCCAGAATACAGCCTTAAGATTTCAGGTGCTTTCTTGGCGCATTGTTCGTTTTCTTTAAGACGATACACGTGTAAGGCACACTTCGAATTTTGAACAAAAGAGTAAAAATTTTAACATGTAGAACTTTGAATTTATGGCTTTTTCAAGGAACTTCTTTATGCTTGCGGTTGTGTAATAGCTGAGATATAACGCGAAAATGAGAGATACACATCCACCCCGTTAAAACTAACGTTTTCTACTGGATTATTAATTTTAACATCCATTTTACTCGACTAGCAACGAAAGAACGAGTCGTCTCCAACATCATTTGATCAAAAATCAAACACATGAAGACAAGTGAAGCTTGTGACAGGTAAATGTACCTCTAGAAGAGTAAGAAATTCTCCTGAAGGTCGTAAACCAGCTGATCGTAACAACAATTACCAGCTGAGCGGCTATTTTGACCATTCTTCCCACGGAATCAGGTACCGATATTATGCGGTAAGAAAAGGTAACTTCTTTCAGAGTGAGCTTTATGTTCGATCATCCTAGAGAGTTTTTACGTAACTTTAGGTAAGGTTGAAGAATAAACAGCTGGCAATAACAATAACAGCCAGATTGAATGAATTCTCAGATGATCCAAATCTTACGGAACACCGTCAACATCATATGGGAACCGAATTTAAAAGTTTTCTGAAAGTTATCAAGCTTCTCAATTTTCCAAAGCCAAAGCTTGCGAAACTTTTAAAGTTTACGAGTAGACTAACAAAGCCGCGTTGGTCTTGTAATAAAACTATACGACAACATTACTCGGTGGGTTGTTAAATTGTTGTAACTTTAAAATAGTTTCATCCCTATTATACGAAAGTCAACCAACATCTGTTGTGCATAGTGTGGTCCACAACTATTTTGTTTTATTATACTTGAAGATGATTAAACAAGTACACATCTGGCTTTTAGTAAGCCAAACTAAACTCATCTAAATTAAAGAAAATCCATTGGGCTAGCTTTTATACGGTCACGTTTAAATATGAGAAAAAGTTGTAAAGAAAAATTCCCACGGAATTGTAAATGAAGTCCCGTTAGAATGCCACACTTGTTATTTCCCTAATAAAATTTACATTTAAATAATAATCCATGCATAACATAAAACTTATACTAACAAATTGCTTTAGGTGTGTACAGCACTAATTTAGATATGCAGATTTAAAAAAGGTTAAAAGCATGCAATAAAAAAGGCCAAATAGTCGGGAATCGAGAGAAAATGCAAATAAAAATGCAGACAGGTACAGTTGGACAAGCATTTATAAACTAAAATCAAGTTCAGTTTAAAATTGATAAAATCTAATCTAGAAGAAGGGGAAGGGGGAGGTGAGATCGAAACATGCTAATTTAGAATTTTGTATCCTAAATAGTTGTTTATGCATTAAAGAAATAATGAAATAAAAATACTATACTGTAAAATCATCAGTTTTACATGTTTCGTGTATTGCTCGGACTAACTAATATTTTCTTTATTTGTAAACAGATGGGTGTAATTACCCCCCTAGAAGTACCTTTAATTTGCAAAAATTCAAAATTGTTTGCAAAAACAATGTAATTTTGCTGAAATTAACAATATAAAATTAATTATTGAAATTAGTCCATATTAAATTTAATTCCGGTAAAATTAGTTTTATACGCTTCGCGTATTGCTCAGATAAATTGACAATTTCCGCCTCTACGTTACATTCGCCGATGTAACCAGAATCTGTTATTTGCATATGCTGCAAATAAAGCGAGCAACAATATGCCGCAGGTGATTTTTTAATGAAGAATATTATGTAACTGACATTTTATGGTAGACTAACATTGATTGTTTTATAATTTTTTTACAATTGAGCCTGCAAGAATATTTGAAAAGTAGACGCTCTAGTAACGTCGTTGAAGTCACAGCAGTGGAGTGATGTGATCGCTGGTTGAGTATAGAGCGGAAATTCTGGGTTCAAATCGCGGATTGCACAGAATTTCTTGGCTCGGCCTTCCGGTGGACATCCACACTCTGTGGTGATCCCTGATATTTGTGTTGACGTCATTACCGTAAATACGGTTGCGTCGAGAGATCAAATCAATCGATCGAGACATCAAATGTACAAACAAGGTCAAATCGTACATTAAAATACGGTATAAATAATATCATAGTCACAATTGCAAATACAGTGGAGTCGCGAAATAGTGAATACCGTATATAGTGAACTACCGGAAATAGTGAACACAAAAATTTTAACATTGAGTGTATATGGGTCCCCTATATAACGAACAGCGGTAACCCCGATACAGTGAACTGCGTACTAAATCGTGCAGTTTGAATGACGTCATTTATAGGGACTTCCCCCAACATTGAGAATTTACATTACGTATCATATGTTTACTTCATTTCACGCCTAACGTTAGGATAGAATGGAATTTTTATATGTTGGTGTATCAATTTACATAATTTAAGGCAAAAAGTATTAACTATTAATAGTCCAGTTAAGTCAAAATTAGGTAAAAATCTCGGAAATTGAAATACCCAGCTGTAAACTCGTAAAAACTTGTATTTTGGCATCCTAAAACTTTTCTTAAAATTCACACATGATCCGATGTAAGCAACTGTAAAAGTCAGAGTTCAAAGGTAACAAAAATCGATTTTTTTGCCAATATCTCGTTTCCTACGTGTTTTACGCTATTTGTATTTATTATCAATATTGTAGAAAATTAAATTCTCTACAACTTTTGTTTCAAACATTTTTTCATACGTTGAATCGTTCTCGAGATAGAGGGCAGAGAGCGCGCGGTTAAAATACCATTATTAATTGTATAGTTGTACACTACGAGATTAAATTAAGAATACCGACATAAGGAGAGATCCAGTAGCAGATTTAGCACTTGAGAGGCCCCAGGCGCAATTCAATTTTAAGAGACCCCCTCTAAATTTTTTTGTTTTTTTTTAATTATTTTGTAAATGACTTTTTTTGTGGCCGTTGGTGGTAGGTAGAGGTACTTAATTTTATTGTAGGAATCAAAAAAAATTATTAAAAATATAATAATAATAATAAGTTATTTTATTTTGAGAGCTGAATTTTAAGACCCCCTGGATTTTGGAGGCCCGAAGCGCGCGCTTCCTGCGCCTAAACGGAAATCCGCCACTGGAGAGATCTAAAATCTATGACATCAATGAAAAAATCCAGAAATACAGAGGTAAATGGAAAGAACATGTAAATAGAATGAATGAAGAAAGAATACCAAAACAAATTCTGGAATACAAACCATATGGATAAAGAAATGTTGGCCGCCCGCGACAAAGATGGAAAGAAGTATGAAGACCAAACAGGCTACTAAAGCCTAACCCATGAAGTGAAGAAGAAGAATTGTATAGTTGTATTAATGCACACGTTTCCACGCAACCTATGTACTATGGAGAATACAACTTTAGTAAATTTTAGAATCGCTTTTTCTCGGAAATGGTGAATCTCAGGAAAAAAGTGCAAAGACAATTTTTGTAGATAATTAAATGATCTACAATTTTTGTCTAAATTATTTTTCGCATAAAACTAACCGTTTTGCAAAAAAATTTAAAAAACCAATTTTTGTGACCTTTGACCACCGATTTTTACAGTTGCTTACATCGGATCATGTGTGAATTTTAAGAAAAGTTTTAGGATGTCAAAATACAAGTTTTCACGAGTTTACAGCTGGGTATCTCAATTTTCGTAGGTGAACCCCTTAAATGACTGGACTATAAATTAAATAAAAAACAAATACAATCAAAAATAACATCATTTTTCCCACAGATATTGTAATTAATAATTATGTTTGTATCAATTTTCTTTAAAATAAAGCTTTAATTTTCAAAACGTGGTTTTATTGTAAATTTGGAAGTACCGAAATAGTGAACAACCCCGAAAAAGTGAAAGGTCTTTGCCATATTTAATTCACTATTTTGCGACTCGACTGTAATACGTAGGTACGACATGACCACACAATAAAATATTGGTTATATACAGGGACACCAACAAATTCCATATTATTCCCAGTCACGATGATGATGCGATAAACATCGAAACCGGTCGACAAATCGCTGTCGTTTTTGCACCCCCCCCCCCATTACCAAGATCCTTTATCCACTTTACAATACTTTTAATTTGGTACAGATGAGTATCCCAACAAAAATATAGATGAAATGTAATACTACTTAAAATTGAAGTATTATGAATTCCCCCCAGATTTCCATAATTATCCTAGGCCTAGTATAGGTCATAATTTCGTTTTCTTTTTGATCTAATATTCTTAAAAAACAAACAAATATACTTTAATTTTGGTACAAATGAGTGCAAAATTTGTATATTAATCTATAGGCAGGGTAAGAGTGTGATACCGATAACCCCACTAACAATCCGGGGGGTCTGGGGGGTATGGAATACCCCCCAGCAGTAAAAATTCAAAAATTTTCATCAATTAGTCTAGAAAGAAGACTGTCATACTATTTCTAATTTGGTAAAATGAGTGTCTCGAAAAAATATAGATGAAATATAAATACATAAAATTTAATGATTATTATCATTCTTCTTCTTTAACTTTACTTTAGATCTGTTGATCTGTTTATTTCCAACATCTGCGTCGTTTCCTTCGCAGTGCTAGATCTGTAAGCATATAAATTGTTTAACGTCTGATAGGTAGTTTGCTAGACTGGCCTCCAGACGAGCCTGTAATCCTGGTTTTTATGTTAATGATGGCAATTCATTAACCCAGGAGGACCACCGGCTTAACGTGCCTTCCGAAGCACGGAGACTAGTCATAAGAAAGTTGCCCTTCTCCGGATTTGAACCCGATACCTTGCATTCGCAGTTGATCGCGTTACCTACAAGGCAAATGACCGTCTCTTTATTTATTATTTTTATTATTATTGATCATATAAATTATAAGTCATAAGTTTCTCTCTCTTCTTCAGTAGAGTCTTCTATCAATAATACAGATGAAATGTAAATTAAGTATTATAAACCTCCCCAACAGATTTCCTCAATTATTCTAGGTCATAGTTCCGTTTCCCTTCTCGTCTACTGTTCTTTTAAAAAATCCATACATACTTAAATTTGATACAAATCAGTACAAAATTTGTATTGTAGACAGGCAGTAGTGAAACTTTAAGATGAAATAAAAATTACACAATCAAGGAAGAACGGTAGACACAGCCTTACCAATGTCTGCAACCCGAAACCACGACGAAAAACACTGTGTTTCAAGCTTGTTTGCTATCATCAGTACCGTACACTTCTTAAACCACTTGATTGTATAATAATAAAATAAAACCGGCTAACGTTTTATCAATGTAAAGAGACTGCTATATGCATGTCAAATTCACATATCAAAACACCGCCAAACGTGCAATCTTCGGCGCATGCCAAATGAGATAAAAATGAAAAGTGTTTTAAGAAACAAGTGGTTTAAGAAGTGTACGGTACTGATGATAGCAAACAAGCTTGAAACACAGTGTTTTTCGTTGTGGTTTCGGGTTTCAGACATTGGTAAGGCTGTGTCTACCGTTCTTCCTTGATTGTGTAATTTTTATTTCATCTTAAAGTTTGTGCAAAATTTTTTAATGTTTTTTGGTTTGTTTGGTTCTATTTCACCCAAATTTTTGAATAATCCACAAAATTTTATGCTTATCCTGCAATTTACAGCCACAATTACCATAATTTCAATAGAAAGTTGTTTAAATCCGAGACCCGGTTATCGTACTATCCCCCACTTGCTGTCTTTGTGCTTTTCCCAAAGAAGGCCATGCTTGGATTAAAAAGGTTGGAGTCCCGAGCCCGCGTGCATCTCACTATAAAAAATTCAAAATTTTATAAGGTCCATTTAAATTTAAATAGCCCCGGACCCCATGAAAGTCTAAACCAACAAGAGGGATGCAGTTTTAGGTCGTGCCCAGGACCTAGTTCTTCCATTATAGAGAAGAACAATGAAAGTAAGTAATGTAACAACCCGATGAAGCGCCCTCTCCTAAACATGTCATCATGACAATTAAATTTGGATTTCTAGACATGAAATAAAATATTAAACGAGGTTTATAAATTAATTAGGGTATAGTCGCTGTAGCCCGACAATAACATGAATAAGGTTTGATTTTGTTCTCTGCTGGTATATTTATGAATATTATTAGCGTGTGTTATTATTATTAGTATGAAACGGTAAATTTGAAAGGAAATCGCCTAATAAAAGATGAGGGTTCGTCGTTCTTTATTTCCTATTTTTATGTTGCTCTCTGAAACAATTGGTACATTGTGATTGTAACCGTTACATGGTCATAAATTAATACCCCCCCCCCTCTTCCGAATGAATATTGAAGTATCAATTCGCAAAGGCTATAAATATAAAAAATTCAATTGGTAGGTAATATTCAAAAAATACATACGACACACTGAAAAATAATGATCATTAACTTTATTTTTAAATCGAAAATTTTTGTTTTCTATGGAATTTAAATAACAGAATAAATGGTAAATTAAATATTTGATTAGGCGGACCCAATTCGTGAAATTTCGTCTGAATGGATCCTAAATGATCATTAACTTGGCAGTGTGCCTAAGATATTATCCATGGCTTTGTTAGATAACTTCTTCAATAGTGTATCAATTGCATATCTTAACGCTTCTGTATTTTTTATGCTTATGAACATTGTGAATCGGCACGTCTTTCCGAAACCAATTTTTCAAATAAAACAGTAGCAGTGTAATTGTAAATTTTAATTAAAAGATGCTGCTACACCTTTAGTTTCAAAAGAGAAACAATAATTACAAAATATGCTTTATTCAATTGATTATCTTCATTTATTATACTAAATTGTAAATGTTAATTTTAGTTCTTCGTTTTTAAGTTGTAAATGCAGTTTTATTAGGGGGCATTTTTGTTCCCTAGAAAAACAAAAAAAAAACATAAGGAAACAATAATTTTTACGTTACGGTTTGCGCTTACTTAAACGAACAATGGCAAATCCGCAATTTCAAATAATAGAAGTACTTTACTGTGGTCGTTCTAAAATTAGCAACACCATATAAATTTTTTATCGTTTATTATTTTATTATATTTTATCAAGCTTTCAGATATTAACTCCTAACCAAAATTATCATTTAGCTAAAGAAATAAGTCACTGTTGAAATCAAACGAGAAGAAATGGATTTTGAAGCAGTTTTTCGCAATTGAATATTACGCAGGGGTGACTTGTAAAGTTCCATAGAATTGTTCATTTTAAAAATCTTCCGGTTAACCCTTTCATAGAAATTTCGATACATCTGCATAAACCCTCAATTTTCTGTTTTCGATATCACCTCTCCTGTTTATTTCATTTACCTGAAAGTGTCTTATTGAAGTTCATGTCCACGTTGCAAATAAGTATCAAATTTGCTTGTCCCAATGTCACCTGGATAAATGTACATCAGTTCACCCTTAATTTTACCCCTTATGTATGTTTATTTCATCTTTTATTCTATCTGCTCCCCTAACTTTTCTTCTTTCACCTGGCGAGAGCTGCGTTTAAAACAGAATCTTCCTTATCGAATACTTCGATATCAACCGGAAGTGTTTTACATGAACCGTGTTTTATCTCAAAATTATCTTTTGCTACTTAACTAATGCAGACTTGGTAAATATGTACACAACATTTGACCCCAAACAGTCTAGTAAAGATTGCGCTTTTATCGTTGTTTGGACTGGCCACCGATTATTCTCCTTGCCATTTGTTTGAGTTTTTTCTTGCAAAAGAAACTAAAATTGCGAAACGATGTGTTTTGACTTTTGATAACCCAACTCGATCCGTTCACCTTCGATAGGTGACGACGCGAAAGTAAAAAAAATATAATAAGCAAGAGTGGATGTGTACATTGGGAGGTTATCGCTAAGGGCAATTCAAGTAAAATTTTGAAGATTTTTAAAACAAAAATCGACGACCCTGAATCCAGTTCTTCCTCATACCTCCAATTACACCTGTTGTAGTCTCAAGACATTTCGTAATTATTGATCCTAAACAGGTGGTAACGAATTATTATTGTATCGAGTGCAAATTCGCATATGTACCTTCGCACATTAATCTTTCAGATATTTGTTTGACGCAGCTGCATTAATTAACTTTTGTAGGTTAATCATATATTTTTATAATATTTATTTCCCCTTGTACTAATACTTTTATCGTAGACAATTTTAATACACCTGTCGTTCTTGGTAGATAAAACCAAACGAAGCGACTTTGCACATTGCCGTTTTTGGCTGCACATGCCGATATTAAATTTGATTGTTTCTATTCGCTCAGAGAGTGCCTGTGCGCTTTTCTATTTTTATATATTGAAAATTTTATGTTTCAGCAATTTATTTGCTGAAGACCTTCGTTTTTTGTTACAACCGACAATACAAATTCGCTTAGATTGGTTATCGACAATTAACAATTTCCGTGGACTTTGAGTTTGCATGCTGATGCGGAAGAAAACAATTAATAAACAAATATACAAACAAATAATGAAAACTAAGAGTTTCGTAATCACAATATTGTAATACATAAGTTAAAATTGAAATTTTCTGGTCGTAACATTTTTGCACATCACCGTGATGAGTTGTGACGGTTTAATTTAACGTATAAAAGAGCAGTACTAATAACAAATTTTATGCCATCTGTAAGAGCAGCAGCATTAAAAATTCCGTAATTCATCAGTTTGAAACTTACAGCAGTCGGTTTCCACCTGCTTAGCATCTCCTAGAGGTAGGGCAGGTGACGCGCTCAAAGAACGGCATATGCCAGACTGTAGTCATCAACCCCCATACAATAATACTAAAACCACTAAAACAATTATTATTACCAAGCTTTTAAATTAACTTCATTTTATGAGAAGAAAGGTGCAGCACATAATATTATAAGTTGGTGCGAAAGTCATGTCGATTTTATTTCTTCTCACTTTTCTGTCCGATATGGAGTCGCGACAAAATTTTATAGTACAAAAAAGGTGAGGTCGAGAATGGAAATAATTTGCAGACCACTGATCTAAATGATAATGACCTCATCAATTGAAACAAACAAGCAACATAATCTTTCATCGATGACTGTGAGTGAGCATCAGCAAAAAAGCTTTCTGCTTCAGAGGTGCACACAGTTTTTTTACAACTGCTTCAAAAACTTCGGTGTGAAAATCCTCCACTTTGTTATCGTCCTGAGAGATTTCATCCTTTGATTAGCCATGTTATAATGTCCAAGTTGGTCCTGACTGAGTTCTTCTACAATAATAATCTTTTTTCAATGGAAGAACATAAGTTAAAAAAAGTAAAAATAAAATAAAATTTTCATGTAAAGAAATTCTTGATTTTATGAATTTATTACAAGAGTTTTGACTTTTATAATAAATTGTACGCATTTTTATCTTACTTTCAAAATAAGAAACTTCAATAAAAATGAATTTTTCCAAATTTTTTAACTATATTGACACCGAAAATAAATTTAATCACAAAGTTATTTCATAAATATCAAAACAAGATAGTGAAAAATGTAAACTAACTGTGGAGTTTCCTGTGTTAGTAGAACAATAAAATTGGATTAATTTAGGGGTTTTATTTCATTTTCTAAATATTTTTCAAAAACTGTTTTTGCAGTTTGCAAGAGTGACCAAAAAAGATAGAATTTTATTCCCCTTCAAATGTTTAACATTCTAATCTAGATGAAGTTAATCGTGACATGAGAGAGACTAAGAGGAGGAAAACTTTTTTTATTGGCATAACCCGGTATAATCATTTATAGCTAGAAATATCCTCCTCTGTGTTATTTATGAAACCGCATCTAAAGGATTCGTTCATTTATTAATTACCAACTAAAAAAGTTTACGACTTTTGAAGTAACGTATGAATCTGATTTGTCACAGTCCCCTGGAGTGAGGCCAAAGACCGAATACCCACATCAATGATAATATCTAGAATTTAATTATGAAATTTATTTATGAAAGTTTTAAAAAGTTACAATCAGTGCTAATACCACGATGCGTCTATTTGGAACAGTTGCAATTTAATAAAATCAATGACAGAACCATAGACATTTTTTGAGAGATCTTCAATGTGATGAAGGAGTACGGGTCAAGGTAGCTCCAAGGGACCCGAAAATACAAATTTTACGATTGAAACCTCGAACTTTTCTGAAAGAGTATATTTTAAATAAGAGAATTAACGGAGACGCAATGCCTTAAATGCATCTGTTTTTTCAAAAATCGAATTTAAAAAAGCTTGATTTTCGAAGGTAAATCGCTCGTGATTGGTTAATCAAGGCATTGTGTTGACGGTACGTGCGTTCCTATACATAAGAGTGTAGCTGTTGACAAATTTGTCAGTAACTCTTACGCTATGGTAGGAATGCGTTCTCCTTTTTTAGGACCAAAATTACTTCAGAAAAGGGTTACTTAAATTTAACGAACGGTAGTTACTTTTTCGCGTGGATCCTACTCTTGCGATGGTGGTTTTCATCAAAATTGACCCTCAGCACCCTTCGGGCCATTTTGATGAAAACGACAACTGATTTAAAAATATCCCTAGGCCCGTGGATTAAGGAAATGGTGGATCTTTGAGGGGTGAAACTCGTGAGAGTGGATTTTTAACGCAGGGTAGTTGTGCAAAGAAAAATCGCCTTAAAGCACCCCTCGCTGCGCTCGGGCGCTTTAAGCCATTTTTCCTGCACATGTACTATTCGGAAAGGTGATTGTGCAAGTAAAAATCGACTTAAAGCACTCCTCGCTGCGCTCGGGCGCTTTAAGCCATTTTTTCCAGCACATTTAGGGTTGAAAACCATGATTTTCGTTCGGAGTGCACTGTTGCTGCATCCCAATGCAAGTGACGCTCCGGTTATCCCCGCTCTGCGCAAAGCTAAGACCAGTTGAAAGTGCACGTACTGTCAATAGAATGAATTGATTCACCAATCTCGAGCGACTTTGCTTAAAATTACTGTAAAAATCGAAGTTTTTAAATTCGATTTTTGAAAAAACAGGTGCACTTAGGGCATTGCGTCTCCCTTTATTCTCTTATTTAAAATATACTCTTTCAGAATTCATCGAGATTTCAATCGTAAAATTTGTATTTTCGGGTCCCTTGGAGCTACCTGCAACCAGGAGTACATCAAATTACTGATGTTGTTCTTCAAATTTTTTAATGAGATTATCAATATGATGAACGAGTACGTCATATTGAAGATTTTGTTCATCATATTTATGAATAAGATCACCAGTATGATAAACAAGTACATCAAATCAATGATCTTGTACATCATATTTAGAAATAAAATCGTCAATATGATGAACGAGTACATCAAATCGATGATGTTGTTCATCATATTTATGAATAAGATCTTCAATATGATGAAGGAGTACATCAAATCAATGATGTTGTTCTTCATATTTATTAATAAGATCATCAATATGATGAACGAGTACGTCATATTAAAGATTTTGTTCATCATATATACCTACATATGCATCAATACGCTACAATTTTTCAAAATTTTTTGAAGAACTCGTACATCATATCGATGAACTCATTCATCATATTGATGAACTAAAAAATTATGTACATTTGATAAAACAAATTTCATCAATATGATGCCACTTTTTTTTCAGTGTAGAGACACCTTCTTGCATTTTCTCGCAGTTTGGTTGGTTGTTCAGTCATAATCGGATTTGAGTTATTAATCCAAGATAAATATTTAATACTATACGGAATCAATTTAGTGTGTGAAGTTCTAGAATTTGCTCACTTGTAAATGTGGCTTCCTGAAATGATAGAAACGATGAGACAATTTAGTAGCCTCTGATTGGGTTTTCTGAGCATAAAATTGTTTTAGGTTAGCATACAAATGAAGTGCGCATGAAATTCATGAATCCAGAAGAACTGACGGCGGGCTTTACGTGCCCTCCGAAGTACGAAGACGGTCATAACAAAGTTGGACTCTCCTAAATCTTGCTCCAACCACAACCCTCTCGTGCTATATATAAATTTCTAAATATAGAAATGACAGGAAAGAAGAAGTAAAATTGTTAGCTTTTCTATAGTATAATAATGTAATTCCAATAAACTTATTATTTTGGCCAGGTGCGTGACCATGTGAAGTGAGACCCACTTTATCCAACAAACAGGAAGATTTCCATTTCGATTATCATTTCACAACATCGTTTTAACTTTTGTGGTTAGCGATGGTATCGCTTCTCAAGAAGAAAATAAACGCTTCCGTTTCAGCATTCCTTCAACCATCGACGGGGATTACCCCAAAGGTAAATTTTAAAATGCAATCGTAAGAATCGCCAAATTTAATTATAACAAATCAGGAATATTAAAATATTTTTAATAGACGCCCACCCAGAATTAAAAATTTAAAAATTACTGTGGTCGTAAAATACCTCATTGTTTAGCACGTGTCAGACACGATTACCACATTATAGTATAATAAATCACCCCGGCTTAAGTCCGAAATATGAAAAAAAAACAAAATTAAGATATTAAGATTAAGACACTTCACCCACTTGGATGTTGGAACAGAAACGATTTTAAAAAAATGCAAAATAAACAAAATTTGGTCTCCCAAAATATATGAATAACAATTATTACAATAATCAACATCTGCCGAAATTTAAAACCAGCTTTTTGGGAAAATTATATTCCGGGTGTTTTGATATTTTGAGGGGTCGATGCAATGGTCTGCCACCACCGTAAGTGAATCGAAATAAGAGAAAGCTAACAGCCACATTGTATAAAAATTTCGAATTGATTAAAGGTATTTGGGGTTGATATAGACAGGGTGCAATGTTTGCATGTTTAAGAGAGCAGACGCGTGTCCGGCAGCTGCCGACCAGACGTTGCAAAGCTGAGGCGGGTGCTGTAACTAAAGCCCCGCCAATCAACTATTTCTACTTCCGTTCTGTCTTCTGTTCTTCCGATACATAAAAGTTCAAGAACCGAATTATTACTTATACATGTTGGTTTATTTTCGTTGGGTATAACAAAAGGTACTAAATATAATTAAATTCAACTTCTCTGCTATTATCCACAAGTATTTTTATTTTTATAAATAGCGGGGTTGCTGCCAGTGTACGAAGCTTTCCCTAGTAACACTAATGCCATGTGATAAATTAGCAAAAAATTTTATTTTTTGGAAAATTTCATAACCCATTAATCTTGTCTAACAAAATCAAAATTTAGTGCAGTTGGTAAACTTGTACGTGGTCCATAAATTAAAGTTACAAAACCAACATAAAAGACCTGAATTTGTTATATCACAATAAATTGCAGAAGTGCTACAGGAGCGCTGAAGTGAGAAATGTGAACCACCCTGTATAATGGGTATAATAACTTATTTAGTCGTTCTGCTTCCCGTTCGTGGAGTAGGTACATTTTAAAAAATTAACTCGATAAATTAAAAAATCATACAATAATTCATTTCCCAAGTGCGTTAACCTCAAAGAAAAAATGTAGAAGATTATTAAAAGAATGCATCCCGAAACTATTTCGAATGCGTTTGCAGCATAGAGCACTTGCCTATAAATATAAATTTTTAATGACCTTAAAATTGGTGTTTATTTTCTTCACTCACGATGTACAAATATATAAACAACTTTTAATTACTAAAATACAATAGAACCACTCAAATTTAAAAGCGTGGAGCCACTTTTACGCGTAAACAAAAGCCAATAGTAAAAGTGCCAAAAATATATTTTACACGATGTAAATATTGTATTTTGATTTAGAGTCCATTATGTAAGTGTAAACGAAAATTGGATCAAAAAAATTAGAATAAAAAAAAGTATGAATGATTCAAAAATAGCAGGGCTAAATATAAAATTTGCAATCATAATAAAACTCCAGTCCATTGGGTTTTGCAAGTCGTCCAATTAAAACTGTAATAATAACAAAGGTGTACACGTCAACACTAAAACAATAAACAAAGATGATTTCAGTATTGTCTCTGGTAAATCAAACAAAAATAAAATGCCCACATATAGAACCTGGAAATGTAAAATTTTAATTACTTCAGATTCAATTAATTAAACGACGCCCACACCTACCGCCCAATTGACCACCTAAAAGTTCAAGTGCCCTAAAATACAAAAATTTAAGAACAAAGCCATTATTGTGTTCATCACGCAGGAAGTGAAATAATTTGTATAAACGAGCTAGATAATTACTACAAAAGAAGTCGACTTTATGGGAATAATGAATGAAATAAAGCTTGAATCAAAACGAACCGCCATCGTTGCGTATAAAGCCGGAAACGTCTTTACGCGCTCTAATCAGCGTGGGTATCCCGTCAATAAACTAATTATGACTCCAAAATGTAGATTGCATTCGAAATTACTCGGAACGTGCATAGGATACCAAAACGTCGTTTCAGGTGTATAGAACAAAATTGGGAAAAATAAAACTTTCGAGTACTGAATCAAAACTTAACAATACCATCACGTTTCAGAATAATTCGGCTTCCTGGTGGTCTCTTCCACATTTCTCTCCAAGGGGTTAACAACATGTGGGCCATTACCAAAAATATGAAAAGTTTCGGTATCACTCAGGAGGGAGACCGGTCATGTGAAGAGTTGTAAAAATGAAATTCCTTGACTTTTCCAAGTTTTCGATAACTAAAATTGAAAATTTTCTCTGACTTTATTCTTTTAAATCACCCTCTTTTATGTCGCCGGAGGAAAAGTAACATTCTATGATTTTACTCTCAAAATGCGAAAAGGTACATTTTTTGATATTTTTCTGAACAATGAAAAATTAATTAAAAGTTATTAACTACTCCTGAAGTGCATATACTATTTTTCGTCACTTCTGTGGCAAATTTTTGCTAAAAAGTGAAAAATAATAAAAAGTGCTTTTAAGTGGCCCCATACTTGACATTTTATGCTGCAGATGTTACACGGAGCACACCTGTACCGAAAAGTGGCACTTTGCTCCTAAAAAAGTGAAAATAAAGTGCGAATATAAAAAAAAGATTATTAATTTATTAACATCAATAAAATCGCGATTTTTATATTTTACTTTTAGTCCAGTGCAATCACTGACGGAACCGAGTTATAGTGAATGGATTGAATGATTTTTTTTGAATTTCTAAGCAAAAAAGTTAACCCATTAAAAATTACCGCTGTTTTGAAAATCTGTAAATTTAAAAAAACATTCAAAATTTAACGTAAATATTCTGAATTTAATGGAATTTTGACAGATTGTTTTGGGGTACTCTAGGATGTCCATCTTAGGTTTTTGACCTCGAAGACCCTGTGCTAACTTATGGAGGGGGCAAAAACCTCAATATTTTTAGATTTTTTATATTGTTTGCTTATGTCTCGTAAACTAAGCATATTTTGAGTACCATAGTTCTTTGCAAAGTTGTAGAGCACTGAATTTACTAATATTTGGTTGGTAGAGCAAATTTTTAAACCCAATATTAACCGAGATACAACCGATTAAAGTTAGACAAAGTTTCTTAAAATGTAAAAAAATGACCGAAAAACTAAGGTTTCGCCCCTATAACTATTTATTCCCATCATTTCCACGTTAATTATGTTAATCGCTCATTAATATCAACATTTTGAAACATCTATGACCCCCCCCCCCCCCCCCCGCCTCTCATTCCCTCAAACGTGAAGATACATCATTTTAATGTAAGAAATGCTAATTAATATGAGGCATTTTCGTGTTTGGAGGAGGGGGGGGGTGGTCATAGATGTTCCAAGATGTTCATATTGATGTGTGATTAACATAATTAACATGTAAATGATGGTAATAAATGGTTTTAAAAGAGCCAAACCTTCGTTTTTTGTTTATTTTCTTACATTTTGACAAACTTTGATTGGCTGTGTCTCGGTTAATATTGGCTTTAAAAATTTGCTTTACCCACCAAACTTTAGCAAATTTGCTGTTCTGTAACTTTGTAATAAACTATGGTACCTAAAATATACTCAGTTTACGAGATATAAGCAAAAAACTGAAAGAAGTCCAAAAATTTTGAGGTTTCTGGCTCCTTACTAAGTTAGCACGGGGTTTTTGAGGTCAAAAACTTAGGATAAACTTTTTAGAGTACCCCCAAACAACCTGTCAAAATTCCATTAGCTTTGGAATATTTTCCAGTTGAAAAGGGAAATACAACCCTTAAAAAAACACTAGCAGAAAGTTTCAAAAAGTAAACTTTTTTGCAATTGCAATACTCTCGAAAAAAATTTTCCTCGTCAAGAGAACGATAAAATGAACAAAAAATATGTCATGACTTTCTCTCGTAAAAAATTACCTTGGAAGTTATTGCAAATTTAAAATTATAAGGATGAGCATGAATGAATTAACGAGATTCTCTCAGTCTCCTTTCTTCATTGGTTTTTATAATACAGGTACAATTATTTGTACTTGAATTTGAATAAATAACATTAAAATGAAACGTTTTAGATACGGAGGAATGTCGTATATCGATTAGTTTAGCTAATAATCGATTTTAAAGTTTCCAATTTTTGTACGAAAATAGACTTTATGGGGCATTCTGTTAACGGTAAATTTAGATTTACTTACGAACTAACACGAGAGCAGCAGTAGCAGTTGCACCATGGTAGCGTTAACATCGCCTGTTTAGGTTCTTTTTTGGCTTAAATTTGTCAAAATAAAAAAAAAGATACACCCCCTTCTTATTAAAGCACTTTGCCGTATTGGACCAGCCTGGGGAATATCCGTAGTTAGTCAAAACGGCCCGTAGCGTGCAAAGCGAAAAAGACGGAGCGGAGAGTCGATTTTAACAATCTCGGATTCACACCAAAATCTACGCTAGACACATAAATTTCGATTGAAAATGATGTATTGAATAATTTTTGAAAAAAACTTATGCCGATTTCTAATAAAGTGAGGCCAAAGGCCGAAAAATCACATCAGGTTTTTTTTAATTTTTTAAGTTGAAATTGTTTTTACTACTTACATATTTAAAAATCAAGAAATTCTCGACATTTCAAAATAAAATTCGTCAATTTCAAATTCCCAGATAATTCCAAAAGAGTGAAAACCTTGTATCACGTTGTACCACCAGGGAGCGCTGTGGTACCAATATCACTTTATAATCAATGGATGCCCTGATTGTAGTGCAATTTCTTGCCTTGCCTTCTTGACTCGGGTTGTTATCTGCAGCAATGTCATCGTTTAAAGAAACAGTTTGGGAACTGTTCGAGTACCTTACAGTTTAACGTGGACTCCGATTAATAGCAATCACTGATGAAAACGGAACTACCAGAAAACAGGCCGCGTTTTCAAGAAAAATGGATGCAGTTTTAGGTCGTGCCCAGGACCACAATTTTATCCTTTTGTAATCGTTAGAACAATATTTACTGCATAGTGTAATTTTAAATAGGATGCTACGATTTTAATATAATTCTGACTACAAAATAAAGATGGCAATACTGAATAAATTTTCATGAGCCTTTTACTTACCGATACCTTTTTATATCTGTGAGTACCATATATTTTATAACATTTCGGTATTTAATCCGAATGAAGAGCAGTAACAAGAACTATTGCGTGATGCGCATGAATGAATGGATTGACGAGATTCTTACAAATACTGGACCAATTTCAAGGAGATTTTCAGTGATAGCTCTTTCATCCTAAAAATTGGAAATATGTAATTTAAAAATCCTTTGGTAAGTAATTTTACGATATAAAATTAGCGTTAGGTGTAGTTGATAAAATATTGTCGATGCGGTTGGCAACAACTAAAGTTAGTTGGAATAGCATCTGAGTATCTGCCAGAAAGTCATTCTTTTGGAACCAAATATTTCAGTGGTCTTTAGTTATATTAAACATTATCCTATTAATGCGAAAAAATAAAGGCGCCGCAGGTGATTTAAATCTTAGTTAATTTTCAAAATATGTGCAGTTCTTGTATTTTTAGCCACGCTTGACTCGCATTCTGGTTGAGAACCATGGAGGGATCGGAATGATTTAATTTTTTTTTTTTATTGTTTTAGGATGTCCAGTCAGGATAACCTAAATTTAACTTGATTATTATTTGCTTTATGTGTGTATTTGGGTCTTACACCTGATATTGAATTTCTAACATATCAGTCCCACCTCTTCTTACTTTACAATTTTTTTTGTAAATAAAGCCATCTTTTATTTCATTAAGAGTTTTGTTCGCTAGACTGGCGCATCCAGTTATTTTTCCTATGTTAGCCACCAGATTTAATATTACACAAAATCTCTGCTCTCGGCACTGAAAATAAAAGCTAGCCGCCCTTTAATATCAAAGAGCTTGATTTAAGCTTCGATCTAAATTTCAAGTGCTACCGCCGACCAAAATGTAAAAATTACACGGCTGTTTTGTAAAGCTTCGTTTGTTTTTAGAAATATTTAAATTTCTGCAGTCCGCCTCTGGACTATCATTGTTCCAATTTAGATAAAAAAAATTCCGTTGGAGTTTGGAATAAATTTCTTCCAATCAAACAAATTTGTAACAATAACTATAAACCCAAGTCGGAGCAATTTTATTATTTTCTGTAACAATGTTACTTTACCCATTGGTGCGTGAGATCAAAACAGCAAATACCACGTTTCCTCCTTAACCTTATTTATGTGAACGTGATGTAAACATTAAAACAACAAAAATAGATCAAACGTGAAAGAGTCATCGGTCTAAAATTTGGGATAAAAAAATCCATTTTATATTCCATCTGAAATTTTTAGAACCTGGAGAGGACAAAAAAAACTTTTGCTAACCAAGAATAAAGCACATAATGAAAGCAACGGTAATGCATACCTATTATTTATACTGCGATATAACATAAAGAAGGAAGTTTGTATTGTTATGGTAAAACTGGTTTAAATTTGCATAATTAATTTCTTGATGTTCGTGTTCATATCGCCGCAAGGAACTATTTAAAGCATAAAATGTATAACCAAAAGTGTGAAACAGCATTTATCATAAAAATGTGAAACTGGAAAGACTTTCGTTCCGAAGGCGGCCAGCCTCTGCATCGCTGCACCCATTGATGTGTCTTAAGCCTATCCTGGACCCCTAGGCAAACATTAATCAAGAATTTGTACCCCAAATAATACCTAATTTACTTCGACATCCTCCATTTTTCGGATCAGCAGGTAGACATTTGGTGGATGAAGAATTTTGGTAAAATTAAAAATTAGTGCTCATTTAACCGGGGAATCCGTTATTATTTAGACAAAGCGTTGAAGCCTTGGTCACGTTTTATAATAAAAATAGTGAGTGTGTCTAGAAAAAGCGCGGCTTCAATTATCCAATTCAGTTGATTGAAGTCAAGAGGTCAACTCGTAGTAAAACCATACCACCATACAACGACCCCCGAGACCCTATATCTAATTCACATAATAACATACAATCCAAATGATTAAGTGTGAAATAAGATTTTGATTGTTGCGTGAGCGTTAACTTAATTACACACATGAACATCATAAATAACTGGGTGCATTTATGATGCTCATAATAAATTGTTTATTTTCATATTTTAAAGAAAGCGGTTGGATATTTTCATAAAAAAAAATAATATAAAATTCTAAATCACGATTGTTGTTATATGGTTAAAATTTCTTGGTAGGGGGCAATAAAACCGCGTAGGCAACCTACCACAGGATGGGGGCCCCGGTTCCATGATATCTACAAGGGTAAGTAAATAAAAAAAGTGTTTTTTAATCGTTAACCCTTTAAATACATTAATTAAATTATTTTGAAAGAAGAAAAAGTTAATTGATTCAAAATTATAAACTCAAAGTAAACTAGACAAAAATAGATCGAAGTGGTCTGTTCGTAAACGTAACGTAAAAATAAACTTCAATCACTTTGAACCCAAAGCATTTTTTTAAAATTGTGTCAGAAAATTGGTATGGTTCCCATGTGCCGTTCCACTTTCTCAGTGATTCTCCACAGATCTCAAAAGTTACGATTTTGTTTACCAACACCTGAAAAGTTTGTTTTGATAGTAGCCGATTAATTTCTCAATAAGACATAGTGCACATTTTTTCTGACCACCACTTAATTGCGATGGATATTTTTAAATTACAATGGTAGTGGCTCTGTAACCACCCCTGATTGATAGTGCGGCCTTTAGGCCGCATAGTCTGAGGAATTCGCTCCTCTCGTATTATATTTGTATACAAAAATACAGTACAACCTCGATAATCCGTACCCTATTAAAGTAAAAAACGAAACATCCGGTATACATATCAAATATTAAAAATATCTGAAGAAAGAATTTAATGTTATAGTTTGTTTAGCGTCTAAATTATTAAATATTAATTTTATAACAAATAAAGACACAATAAAGCTAAACAACTGAAAATTTTCTATTCGATGTAAAATTCCAGTAACACAAGTCTCGCTTACTAATTACCAAATTAAATTTGCGTCATTCACCAAACTAAATGCCTCTCAATGAAGCACTTCCTTTGAAAATAGCTCAACTCTAATTATGGAACCCTTGCACTAATAACTCATTTAATAGCATTGCTAATTAATGTAAAATTAAGGGTTTCATTGACAGTTCTCAGAATGTACATTTATTATGTCCAACATAAAGCCGGCTCTGTTCCGACGACAACAATCAAGTAAACATACAACAATGAACTTTAACCTTTTATAAGTATTAACATCGCTGTACTGACATTAAAATGAAACGGAGAAAATAGCAAAACAACCTTTATAACCTAAAATAATTAAATAAAAGTGAGAACGTAATTTATGACTTACTTGGTATTCCACTTGTTGTTTGTCCCATTTTACATAAAAATGTAATTCAATTAACGATTTGAAAACCGGCTACACAAATTATTTAATTAATAACATTGCACTTAAATTATACGATTTCACACGTTTGTTTGAGGCTTACAGTTGAAGAAACTTGAACAAGTTAAAAAACGTAATTATTTACATTATAAAAAAGTTAATTTATCAAATTTTAAAAACACAAACAATTAAAATAACGAATTTAATGTTGAACCAACATTTTATTTGACAAATGTCAAGTTGACGTCAACTTTAAGGTTAGCTGTGTTTTCACAAGTTGTGGATAGATGGCGCTTGGGGCGCTAGATGATTTTTGGATTTTTCGCGAAATTTTTTTGCAAAATTTGAATAAATAATGATCATAATTTGCATTTTGTTTTTATAAAATTTAACTGTCGTGAGAAATGTTATTGATATCAAAGAGTTCAAGATCCTACCTGTTTTGTGCAGGAATTGATTAATTCTAGGTTTTTTTGTTTATATTCATAATGTATGAATATTTTATTGTAATTTATTCACTTCCAAGTGCAGCAGGTTGTATGTCATACAATGCAATCCAAATCATACTTATTTTATAAAATCTAAGTTCTGTCTGTCTGTTAGTAACATAACACACACGTTTGCGACGTGTCTATAAGTTTAAATAGTCTAAGATATCTGAAAGATCCATTCTAATTAAATAAATTATTTTATGGCATGTGCCATCTTCGTCACGCCCTAGTTACTGCGCTGCCTGGAGGGTATAGCAAATCCTTTGGTTTTAACTTTTAACATCACAACAATATTAATATATCTATTTAAAACTATTTTAATTTAATATAAGCAACGAAACAACCTAGACCATGTTGATCTTCGTGACCGGGGGGTTTGGGGGGTATGGAATACCCCCCAATTACAGATTAAGTTATAATGAGGTTAATACTTATAAAAAATAAATTTATTAGTTATTTCGTTTTCAGTATAATTTAGAAAAAAATTTATTAATTGGTAGGCCATAAACTGGCACTTATGTACTGATCCCATAGGTCTCAAAGTGCAATAAAACAAAACTCGAAAAAATGACGCTCATCAGTAAATTGGGAATCTCGTTAATCTATTGCTAATCCATTAAACTATCGTTTTTCGACCCTCTAAATTCTAAAGAGCAAAAAAAAATGGTAGTGACTTCCTTAAGATCAGGTATTGCCCTTCTTTACCCTTAATACCAATAAAATTATATATTTATTCTCATTTCGGTTCAGCAATCCACGTATACCTGTTCACAACATCATTTTATGCCAGTAAAAGTATATCAAAAGTGAGTAAGCAACAAATCAAACTATGCTGAATTTCAATAAACCAAATAAGACAACCCAAGAAGAATGAAGGAAATTACACTCGTACTGACAAATACACAACATACAGTGTTTGATTACCTATAAAAATAAAATAATAAATTTTGTGTAACCTTGGTTTAACCTGTAATGCTTCTACTTTCTTCTGCATCTTTGTAACTCCTGCAGCTTAACGTGAAAAAACTAATAACTCGGTAACCCCTGAGATCCCAATCTATGACCCTAACTTGTACTACCAATCAACCTGCAATAGAAAATACATAAATCCAATGGTAGGTACAAGGTGCGCTACAAAAAAACAAACGCTGTTATGAGTTAGAAATACAATAAAATTAATATATTTTATACATTTTCGTTATAAATTATGTACTTAATTACATATAAATTAATAAATTTGTATACAAAACTTTCAACTTAGCTGTAAACGTAATATAAACTAACATTTAAATGTACAACTTAAAAACCAAATTTGAGAAAAATAAATTAATAATAAAATTATACATCTGCAATAATAATAAAAAAAAAATGAATTAAATTGAAGAGACGGTCGATTTAACTCGTGGTGTATTTATCTGTAATGTACAGGGTGAATATGAAATACACGTTAATTAGTCCAAATATAAAAATGGTAGGTTACATAGACCACCCTGTTTGTATATGTACACTTCGTTACAAATCTAGTTTAGACGTGTTTCAATAATTATTAATATTATCGCTAGCTATTATATTATTTATAATATTTATAGTAATATAAATTAAATTTTTTACCACGTAAACGCACAAATGCTTTAAAGGTGTTTTACACATTCAACTATTTTAAGAGCAGTAACATTATAAGTCAAGTGTCATGCCGCTGGTCACAATTCTAACATTTTTATTTACTTAAGTTGTGTCAAGCAAAAAACAAATCACATTTTAATTCATCCTCTCTCGCTCGGTTCGAGTACACATTTAACGTTTCACGCTTTCGTTCGTCATTTCAAAATTGGAACTTTTAAAAAGTTCCATTCGTAAAACTATAATATGTACACTGTTTGAACAAAACGTTAAATTTGTACTCACTTAACTCGGTTTCTGTTTGGGTGACAAGATTATTGTGAAGAAAGTTTTGCTACTGTAAAGAAAATTAATCAAATATGGTGGTGGTTATCTCTCTCGTAAATTGTGTTTGTAAGGAAAAAAGTGGCAGGATTCTAAATTAGGCGGCACTACCCAAGACAGGGGATCCGTCCGATTCAAGCCTGCAAAACTCAAATTAGGAGCGAGGGATTCACACCTAATGTAAGTTCCTTCGAGTTTTAATCAAAATGTTTACATCTTATCATAGAAACATGACATCTACCATTATTAAATTTTTTGCACGTTGTTAACAATAGCCACAAATATACAGGATGTTCTGTTTCATATTGAGAGTTTTATTGAGTTACCTGGCACCCGCTTTTTCAAATTCATCCTATTGAATCGAATCTGCTGCGGAGTCATCCACAAAACAGAACGGCCTGTATTTCTGTTCAACTTTCACATATTTGCGTAACAATTATAAATTTAAAGCAATTAACACAAAGATACCCTGATAATATTTGGTTAATTTTCTTTACACTAATATTCTACCACCAATGCATAAGTTCCATTTGCATATGCATTTTTTGTCTTATCCACAGTATCACTAAATACGCAAACGTAGAAATTGTAATAAAGTACAAAAATGCAGATACAATACAAGATTCATGTTGCACGGCGCTATCTAACTCCAACATTCTACTATCGATGTCGGCCTTATTATAACTTTCTACAACAACGTCGTCGTCATTTTCGTAACTATTAATTTTCGAGTTGCTTCCTTCGGATGACTTATCATCGTCACCGATGAAAAACGTCAAACGGTAGGGTTCGTTTTGAAGAGGGGGCGGTACAGATGGTTTTAAGTTAAGTATATTTTGATTGAGATCGGCAGTGAAGGTGATTTGTGATGAATTGCGATTTTCTTCGTCGTCTTCTTCTAAAGACGACGCGTTAGAATTGTGAGCAGCGGCGTATGTCAGTCAGTAGCATTTCTTGGTGCACGCGCATTTGCGTACAATGTCGACGTCTTTCGTGTACCTCGTACCGTCGTTGCAAATGAGTCGGACCTAATCGAAAAAAAGTCAAAATTTATTAAATTATATTAATTTTAAAACTTACTTTGCGGCGTTTGCTCTTTCTCGCGTTACAGCACAGCGATCCGCAGCCGCCAACGCATTTAGCCATTTTTAAAGGTTTGCGTGATCTACAGCCTTGTTCTGAGTAATATTCTCTCACTTGTTCTTTTCGGCAGGATGGCACTGCAATGTTAAAAGTTGCGTCAAGAAAAAGGATGGTTTTCTGACGCAGGTTTACAAAAATTTGAAGGAAAGAAAACATGCAAATGGAAATGGTTGAAGCAACATAAAACAGCCCTAGAGATTAGAGAATGTGGTCCAGTTAAATTATCCATCAAGGTTTTTGTAATATTTTTAAATAATTAAAAAGAGGCAAATACTGACGTAGGGTGAAATTTTTCTTACTTGAGTAGGCGGAGCCAAATTTCTGCACAGTATATGCAGTGTTGCCACCGTCAGTACATATGTACTTTTTCAGTACTTTTTGGCCTCAAATAAAAGTTAGTGCTATGTATTATACTATGGTGCTACCTCGAAAAATTCAGTACCTTTTTACTTGGGTGACGCTATTTAGTAAATTTATAGAACTTTCTCTATAAGAACATTGGCAGATAATTTGAATTAATTGCATAAATTTAAATTTCCTGCGAAAATTTCAAATACAATGTGTTCACGAAAAGTGGTAACAGTGAATAATTCTTAAATATTACTAGATACAAAAAAAAGTTTAAATAGTTTTTTATTCAACTCCATATTTTCTATTGGAAACTGACAAAGTATATTTTCTTATGTTTCAAATTCAACCGGAAGTAAACATAAATTTTTTTTTTCAAATAGTAACATGTCTTTTTTTTAACATTTTTGTCATCTGCAATTTTTTCTCTATAAATACATATAAAATTTTCATAAGGTTACATAAGAAAAAATTTGAGAAAACACAAGATTTAAACAAACAATAATAATTTACTGATTATTTACACATAGGTATGTAGAGTGCCATGAAAAACAAAATATCACGACACCGAAAACACAACCTTTTATTTATCTGATAAATTTTTCAAAATTGCCACCGTTTTGTTCAAGATATGATTTAATTTTCGCAGAAGTTCTGGCGATTTGGTGATAATTGATAGATGCTAAATTAATTTTGGTTTTTAAATTTTTTAAATTTAAAGATAGATTTGCCTAAACTACCATTTTTAAATGACTCCATAGAAAGAGTCTAATGGTGTCATATCATAATAATGGTGTTTTGTTTTTCATAGCACTCTACATACGTAATTAATAAATTATAATTCTTTGTTTAAATCTTGTGTTTTCTCGATTTTTTTCTTATGTAACCTTATAAAAATTTTATATGTATTTATAGAGAAAAAATTGCAGATTACAAAAATGTTAAAAAAAAGACATGTTGCCATTTGAAAAAAAAATTTTATGTTTACTTCCGGTTGAATTTGAAGTATAAAAAAATATACTTTGACAGTTTCCAATAGAAAATTTGGAGTTGAATAAAAAACTATTTAAACTTTTTTTTGTATCTAGTAATATTTAAGAATTATTCACTGTTACCACTTTTCGTGAACACACTGTATACTCCGCTTCTGCACAATCTACTCCGATTTCAATACTGTTTAATTTTAAGTGAAATTATTCAGAATGTTCCAACAGTTGATTCCTATGTTACCACAAAATTGTACTACAATTGTAACAGAAAGTACTACAATTTGTAGTTGAATAATAATCAGTATAAATTTGTAGCAATCTCCACATTAAAAAGTTTTGTAAGCAAACTTTGTAGTAAATAATGATTAGTAATTAAGACTATAATTTGTACAAATATTTGCTACAAATTGATAATTTCCACAATTTATAGTAATTTGTACTACAATCAAATTACCTCAATTTTTTTCAGTATTATTATATCAAATGTTAATTATAAATATCCCAGCAAGTTTTACAAGGTTTTCTTTTCGTGCGGGGGGGGGGGGGGGGAATTAAAGATGGAAATCAGGGATTCTCATATTAAACCGTAAAAACTGTATATTAATGTCAGCAACTGTATATTAATGGCATAGAGTAAGGGTGTACAAATTTAAGCCACAAAATTAGCTAAAGGCTTAGCTGCCCTAAAAATTAGAAATCGCACTTTAAAATGAGATCAAATTAAGTATTATGTAGTTTATGGTCATGAAAAAATTTTGGCCTGATCTGGAGGGTATTTTTAAAAGTAAACAATCGGAAAACTGGAGGTCTGGGGGTATGGAATACCCCCCAGCCATTCAGAAAAGATGTTCTCTTTAGAATTAAATTTCCGGCTTCATCAATTTTTAAAGTTCCAGTTGCTGGAGGGTATTCCATACCCCCCAGACCCCCCGGTTTCACGTCCATTTCTTTACATTTTAGGATATCTAATTGATTTGGTCACCCTAGAAAAAAAATACTTAAAAATGAGATACAATTTAGTATTATGTAGTTGATACTCCCTGGCATAGAGGATACATTTAAAAGTAAACAATCGAAAAACCGGAGTGTCTGGGAGGTCAAGTATAATAAAGAAAAATTATGTTTTTTAAATTTGTGTCGTTACCAATTTTGAAAAACCTTCTCGTTACTTCCTTTAGTTCTTCCAATTTAGTATTATGTAGTTGATACTCCCTGGCATAGAGGGTACATTTAAAAGTAAACAATCGAAAAACCGGAGTGTCTGGGAGGTCAAGTATAATAAAGAAAAATTATGTTTTTTAAATTTGTGTCGTTATCAATTTTGAAAAACCTTCTCGTTACTTCCTTGTGCTGGGGGGTATTCCATACCCCCCAGACCCCCCGGTTTCACGTCCGTTTCTTTACATTGTGGAGGAGAAGGTCCAAACTCTTTAGAAAATAGAAACAATTTTTGAAAATTGCATCAAATATATCTCATTGAAAAATGAGATAAAATTAAGTATTGTGTAGTATATTTTTTTTTTACAAAATCTTTATATGACCTGAAAGATGGCAGGGGGCAGCTACCTCTTTTGCCCCCCCCCCCCCCGCTCTTGACCGTTTAAAATTTTTTGAAACATTTAATATTTCACATTCATAAAACTGTGGAATATGCTAATAAAAAATAATTAAAAATTCCTGCTTCCCATTATAACGAATAAAAATAAAAAAAAGGTATCAATTTAAAAAGATTTTTTTCCGCGTCTAAAGATACCAAACACATATATATAATATGAAAGTAATTCAATTAATTTTTGATATTGTTGTGTTTCTTTAATATTTGTAATCCGGGGGGTCTGGGGGGTATGGAATACCCTCCAGCTGGTTACAGCAAAATTTTAAACAATTGTTAAACTATCTTATTTAAAATTTTGCTGTAACCAGCTGGAAAAACTGGAAACATAAAATATATACTGCTTTATTCCATACCCCCAGACCCCCCCCCCCGGATTGAAAATAAATGTACACTTAATTTATTTTCATTTTTTCAACAATTTTCAATTCAAACAAATTTACTTTTAAAATTTCAAGTATATTTATTTTAGCAAATAATTTAACTGGGCCTTCAGAAAATTTTATTTACGATTGCATAAATTATTCGGTGTAGACAAAAAATAAGTTTTAAAAATATTTAGTTAGTAAACTAGAAGGCACCACCCACAAGTGTATACTTACTGTCTTCCTCACCTTGCTCGCAGTACTTGCCCTTAAAACCAGGTTTGCATCGACACGAATACTCTCCATTTCTCGACGAAACGCACTTACTGTCGTGCTTACAATGATTATCATCGCATGGATCAGGTGGACTGCTAGGCTCTTCGATCATTTGATCCATCTCATCTTCTTGTTCAACTTCTTCATCCTTCTCCGTTTCGATTAACGAACAACCAGGGGTCACCTTTTGCTGTATAGCTGCGTTACCAAAATCGACCTGTTTGTGATTAATCCAAACCTCCCTCATGCAACCATTAAAACTGGTCAAGTTTCGTAAATGCCAAAACGCGAAAGCTTGTTGACCCGGTTCTGGGGGAATCCCACCTAAGTACATGGGCGTGTTTAATTTCAAAAAGTCTTTACTGCCTTCATTTATAATTGACCGAGCTAAACCTCGATCTACTCGTAAAGTAAAATTCTTTTTTATTGCAATGAGCTCAGCAACGTGGTACTGTCCATCGGAAACCATTTCAAAACTGAAAGTTAATTCATTAAGACCGGAAGTTTGTTAGATTTGAAAAAACATTTACCTGTACATGGTGGAAACGGGATAATTGCCTACATCGTAACTAATTCGTATCCTACCGTTGAATAACTCAACAGCCAAGTGCTCCTGGTGTCCATCGTACAACAAAACTCCGTTTTCTTGGTGTGTAGCAAAAATTATGGTGACGTTGGCTTCGGGTTTCGTTCTCAATGGTTCAAGTTCCACGTAAGAAGTGTTGTGGATAAAACTTAAGCTGGTGAGGTATTCGCAACGTTTCCCAGAGTAACCTGGTGCACATTTACACATGTAGTCGTTTGAACCAGACGGTTGAAAGCAAACCCCATGAACACAGTCGTGATGCTGACATGGGGAAGTTTGAGGGTACATCATTGCTACAAGAGGCGTTCCCTCGCAAAATTTTCCTGTATAATCTCCAGAACACATACAAACGTAATCGTTGATTCCATCTACACAGGTAGCGCCATTCTAAAAGTATGAAATTGTAGACCAACGAAAATCATGAACTTTAAGGTCAAGTGTACCTGACACATGTGGTTTTCACAGTCGTCAATGTTGACGGTACAGTTTTCACCGTTAAAGCCAGGCAAACACTCGCAATTGTAGTGAGTAAAATGATCGACACACCTTGCGTTATTTTTACAAGGGTTGAATTCCTTGGAACAGTAAGCAATTTTTGTCTCGCAGTATTCTCCTAAATAGCAAAGTTTAAAAGTGAGAACTAGAAAAATCGAGGGACTTACCCATAAAACCAGCAGAACATTTGCATTGGTAAGCTTGGATAAGATCAACACAGGTAGCGTTATTTAGACACTCATTGTTTTCGCAATCATCGATGTTGGTTTCGCAACGCAAACCAGTAAATCCAGGTGCGCACACGCAACTGAAAATTGGAAAATTAATCATGAGTGCTCTCTAAGAATCCACAGCATTTTTTTAAGACATCTATATATCATTGGATGAAAAGAATTAAAAAAATTTAATTGAGGTTTCAAAATGCGCCTCTTTTGAAATATCAGAGTTATATTAAAATATCAGAGAAATATCAGAGAAAAATTCTCATCTTTCTGTTAAAAAAAAATCATCACTGTATCTATAACCAATTTTGAGCTGTAAATGAAGTTTTCACACAGTTCTTAAAATTGCACCTTTAATATAAAAAAAATTACCAATGTCTAGCTAAGAACCTGTTTGAATAAAAAATTACATTATCGGTGTATCAAATTATTCCCTTTACCTAAATCTTCCTTCTTCTAGAACCGTACAGGTGGCGTTGTTTCGACATGGGTTACCATAGCAAGCGTCGATCATATATTCACAGTTTTTACCATGATAACCTGGTGCACATCTGCACTCATAGTCTCTCTCCGGCATACTCGAACATTGTCCCCCATTTTGACATGGAAAAGTGAAACAAGCATCGCATTTTGCCAAGATGTCGTTACTAATCTTACCTAAACAAAAACAAAATAAATGAAAACATTTGGAACCAGTCAGACCATTTACTCTTGCAAAGGAACGAAGACGATGGGGTTGATAAGATAAGCTTTTCCTTCATAGTTGCAGGTTCAAAACACCGAGCAATACCTGGTTCAACATAGTCAACTTTAACCCACTCAGCTAACCACCGGAGAGAACAGTCACAGTAGAGAGGGTTGGAACCTAAAGCACTAAAAATAAACGTTAAAATTACTTTTCCAACGTTTAAGCCTTCCCTTACAGGTGGGTGATGGATTTGAGGTCCGAAAACGTCCCTTCAGGTATCAACGAGATTTGGTTCCCATGCAGTGATCTAAAATTGTTAAAAATTCAATTAACTTAAATTATTCATCAGGGAAACTTACAAAATTCTCAAAGATTTTAATCCCAACAAGGCGTTGTTCTGGACGCACTGTAACCTATTATAGCTGATGATTAGAGTAGATAATTTGGATAAATTGATAAAGGTGTTGTTTGATAACATTCCAATCTGGTTGTTGCTCAAGTCTCTGAAAAAAGGAAATTACCTAAACATTTTTGTGAATTTTAGGACTTACAGTCTTGTGAGGCCCTTCAAGTGCGAAATTCTATCAGCCTGAATGCTTCTGATTTCGTTAACATCCAAGTATCTGCAACAAAAAATTTAGAAAACAAAATTTTCGCTACTAGAAAGTCTTCTCACAATTCGGAAGTTTCTGGGGGAATCCCGCGAGGTATCTCTGTTAGTTTTGCTTTTGAACACCGTACCACGGTTCCCGTGCAGGTGCACATGGGCGGACAATAATTGTCACCCAAGCATCCTTGATCACTATCGCCTGGAAATTCAAAAATAAAACAAAATTCTGAAACCTTCCACTTTGAGAACTTACTCGTGCACTTAAACTCATTTGGTGGTAAATCCTTGATTAGGACGTCTTTAACACGTTCTGGAGCCGCACATCTTGGAGTTGAACCACTCAAACCTTTATTTTTTAGCCATTCCGAAAACCACCCTAAGTGGCAGTTGCATACAAATGGATTTTGAACTAAATTTCTAAAAAAAAACACAATTTTGAAGATTTGTTGGAAAAAGTGAGACGTACATACAAAGTGTGAAGAGTTGTCAGGTGATCAAATGATCCTGGCATTACACAGGTGATATGGTTACTGTTCAAGCTCAAAACTTTCAAGTTATGAAGCCCAAAAAACATTTTGTTGTGGATTTCTAGCAATTTGTTCTCCGATAAATACCTGGAAAAAAAATTATTGCACTTTTATTTTCAAAATCGGGGAAGTAAAGCGTAATTTTTTGTGGAAGGCATAGGTGTGGGTGGACATTTATGTGCACATCGCGTCATCACTGTCTTCCACGAAAAATTACGCTATACCCATTCGATATCTCTCGAGTTACACGGTTAATTGGTTCCGTGGAACAAGAAACCGTGCAACTCAAACATACAAACGAGAAGGTCTTGGTTCAAGTGCAAAAATTAAAAATATTTGGAATACAATAAAACACAAATTGTTCGAAAACTCGAGGTTTATCAAATTGTTTCGTGTAACTCGAGTCCGTGTAACTCGAGTCAGGTTTTGGATCCAAATATACTAAACCATAATATGACAAAAATAACTGTGGAAAATTTAATTATCTAAAAAATTTGTAAGCGAAAGTCGCCATTTTTGAGTTATATAGAGTTAAGCAAGTAGAAAAGAGGGGGGGGGTGAAAAGACATCTTCTTGAGAATAGTTAGTAGATATTTTATGAAATGGAAAACTTAGCACTTACAATTCTGCAATTCTAGTAGCCCCATCAAAGGAATTCTTCTCAATTCCAGTAATTTGGTTCCTCCTCAAGTCCAATCTGACCAAATTTGGAAGGCGGCCAAAAAGACCATCCGATTTTATTTTTCCCAGCTCATTATCGTTTAGTAATCTAAAAAAATTGTAAGCATCATTAGAAGTCTCTTCTGCACAGATAAAGCTATTCTCACAGTTCCGTCGTATACAGCGGAATATCGCGTGGAATTTCCTTCAAGCCGCGGTTGGAACAATCCACCTTGGTTCCATCGCAAGTACAGCCACTGGGACACGCATTATCTATCAAGCACTCACCAGCAAAACGCGTCCTGAATTCTTCTTGACCTAAAATCCAATATTTTTAAGTTCAAGGTTTCCACTTTCAACAAACGCAAGATAAGAGATTAAGAAAAAAAAAGCAACAAATAATAAGTTTGCAGCCCCACAACATTCAAAAAGCAGATTTTATTCATTTAAAATTTTTAATTGAACATTCCAATTTGGTTAATCACTTTCAAGAAAATTTTGTTATATTTACCGCTACCACGAGATTTTATCAAGTGGACGTTCTTACCCTTACATTTAAACTTTTCGTCCTTCAAAGATTCAATTCGCCTCCTTTGCATACGTTTCGGAGTGTCACATCTCACACCGGAGGTTTCAATCGGATGCTTGTGAAGATATTCGGCTAACCAGCGCAAATTACAGTCGCAAATAAAAGGATTCCTCGCTAGATGAAGCGTCTGGATGCTTTTTAAGGACTCGAAGGTACCGTTTGCTAGGGACTGAATTTGATTATCGTACAAGGATCTAAAAAAGTGGTCATAATTTAGATGAACATCAAAAAAAAAGTTACCGACTCACAGTAAGTTTAAGCTGGTCAAATCGTGGAAGGTGTCCTTTCTGATGCAGGAAATTTCGTTTGCATTGATTAATCTACAACATTTATTTTGAAATGTGGGGAGGAACTGAAGTGGAAGAACTTACAGTAACTGGAGAGATATTAATCCTTGGAATATTCCAGCTGGTAGATCCTTAATTTTGTTGCCATAGAGAACGCTAAAAAAATTAATAACGCGAAGTTAATAAACGCGGTGTGGTCTAGTGAAGTGACTTACAGAGACGACAGCGCTCTTAATCCTTGAAATGCGTCAGGAGCAACCCTTGCGATTTTATTGTTGCTTAAATCACTGAAAAAAATTGTATGAAAATCAAAAACGCAGAACAAAGTTTATAAAATTTACATTTTCCTCAGCCTCTTGTACGTTGCAAAAGCTCTGGTTGGTATATCGGTTATGTCATTTTGTTCCAATCGTCTGAAATAAATTTCAAGTACAATCCTACATTATTTTTGATTTCATTTTTTGGGGGCGCTTATGCACAATGGCAGTTAACAGCCCCCAATTTCCAAAAATTACGTGTTGGGTATGTCTTGATTGCCATACCCCACGTAGGTTACTACGAGTGTTATAAAGTAACAAACACCCTTTTTAAATTCGCTGACAAATCGGTGGGTTTATGTGTACATCGTGGCAAATATTAACTTGTAAGAGCACCTACTAGCGCCATCTATCAGAAATAACGTGTACTACCGAAACGTCAATAAAGTTTATAAAACCAGTGACCGTCAAACAATTTTATAAAACTTACAATTCTGTTGTTCCTTCGGGTAGATGTTCGGGGACCTTGGTGAGCGCTTTTTCACGGCAATCGACAATTCCTTCGGCGCATCTACACGGATGTGGACATTGCGACTCGATTATGCATTCTCCACTAATCGCTTTTTCTACTAAACCTAAAAATAATAAAACTTAATTTGAAATTCAAATTTTTTGGTTAGTGCATACTACCGGAACATTTAAATTCTTGATCTTGTATATCAACAATGCTTTGACCTTTGAGATGATTGGGCGAGTTGCAGCGCGTGTAAAGCGCTAAACGACGAGAATGACGTAGATATCTCGCTAGCCAAGATAACTGACAGTCACAATGGAATAAATTATCGTTCAATCGCAATGTTCGCAATCTGAACATGTTGCTGAAGGTATCTTTTCCTATTCCAGTTAAATTGTTGTTATTTAGAGTTCTGGAAACAAAATGGAAGGTTTTTTCAATTTACCCTAATTTTGTACAAATTTTCTACGTTTTTATTTAATTCATGAAGTGGGAACCACTCGACTAGAAAACATTTCGGATTATTCGTGTTTTTTCACGTTTTCTTCTGCTTCTCCCCCTCGTTAAATCCGCTAAAGAAATTAACCAAATAAACTTAACAATTGATAATAAATCATGCCAGATTTAATTCCCATCTAAAGGCAAAAATCATGAAATACGTGCAATGGCATGGAAATTCAATTTTTTCTTTTGTTTACTGTTAAAGATGGGTAGACAAAATAAAAACTTTTCCCAGACTAACTAAGTTCCATTACAAAATAATAACAATTATAAAGCGTTCCCTAAAGCTTTGGAAAATATTTAGTGTAAACGCTAAATGAGTCTGGCGCTGTGTAAAATTGCACAATTATAATATCCATACAATAAAAATAAAAACAGTGAAACGTTTTTACGTTTACGATGGAAAAAAATGCCATTAATTTTTTTAACTAGGCCAATTAGTTTTAAACGGGCCAAAAAAATTTTATAAAATAATTCGAATGACTAATTCGAGTGTAATTTATTGCTTCATGAGCATCAGAAGATAAAAAAAAGGGAACTCGGAGCAGCTCTGCAGTTCAGATACCACAAACTGGAAACGTAGATAATTTGGCCTTTGAACTCGGCCCAACTTTGCTTTAGAATGACGAAGTTACGTTAAAAAATATGTTTTAAGACCAAAAAAATCAAAATTCTTTTGACTCCATTTCACACGGTGCAGATGCCCTACCCCTAATGTAACCTATTATAGACAGGGTGTTTCAAGTCGCCTAATCTCAGGGATCGCAAAAAGAAGGATGGAAAAAGCCCCCCCCCCCTATATTTTAGAAATTTAGCGAAAAGTTGGTAAAATCACTTAAAATTTGGTCAAGTTGGCATTTTTTTATGTCCCAATTTAAAAAAATTTATGTAAATTTTTAAAAATAAAAAAATATGCAAAATACACGGGCGACCAAGATTAGAGGTGGCCAAAATCTCAAAATTAGGGGTTAAAAAAAAGTCAAATACTTTACGCCACAGAATAAGTAGTAGAAATTTAGGAAATTCTGTGCAGTCCACGATTTGAACCCAGAATTTCCGCTCCGTACTCAACCAGCAGACTTTTTTTTAACCCCTAATTTTGAGATTTTGGCCACCAAATCTTGGTCACCCGTGTATTTTGCATATTTTTTTATTTTTAAAAATTAAAAAAAAACATAAATTTTTTTAAATTGGGACATAAAAAAATGCCAACTTGACCAAATTTTAAGAGATTTTACCAACTTTTCGCTAAATTCCTAAAATATAGGGGGGGGGGGCTTTTTCCATCCTTACTTACAAAGAGTTGGCAATTTTTAATTAACTCAGTTGGTACATTTTCTATTTTGGAATTGCTCCACCTTGAAAAAAGTTAGTTGGGCATTTATCTTCCTTATTTTTTGAGTTTACGGTAGTGGAGTGATGTGATCGCTGGTTGAGTACGGAGCGGAAATTCTGGGTTCAAATCGTGGTCTGCACAGAATTTCTTAAATTTCTACTATTTATTCTGTGGCGTAAAGTATTTGACTTTTTTTTAACCCCTAATTTTGAGATTTTGGCCACCTCTAATCTTGGTCGCCTGTGTACATTTATAAGGTGATTTATCGTCAACTTGGCCCTGGATCTGCATGGCCTGTAGCGCTTGCTTCTATATAATTTTTTGAGTTAGGCAAAAACTCAAAATTTGGAAGTAAATATGTTAAAAACCTCCATACTTTATTAGATTTAAAAAAATAGGACTAACAAAAATTGTTAGAGTTTAGATTAGATGACATGAAACATATGAAATTTCGGCTTTATAAATTTGTTTTTATGTCAGATTTTTACATCAGATGTCAGTAATTTACCGTTTGTCATGCATAAACGTGATAAAACGCCTAAATAGTTAGTGGCCCTTCATTCCTCGATCAGCAGATGTTAGACGCTGAATATTTCACTGGATATACGTGAGCCTCTCTTGCCTCTTTTTAAAATTTTCTATATTTTTTAATATATTGGTTATTGTTTTTCCTCTTTCTAAGTTAATGCCCTTTCTTTTTTGGCTCTGGAATCCAAGACCAAGTTCATTATTTTATCGAGGGCCCACCGAGAAACTCTTGGTAGCCTGGCGGGCCAGGACGCACCTGGCTTCTTGCAATACAAGTCATAGCCCTGCACTTTATCTGTGTATCATAAAGTCGAATATCTCCCAGGTCTAGGCCCATATTTTCTTCGTCTTAACTGATGTGAGTGTGACCAATAGCTTTTGAGTATGTTTGAGTGTGTAAAGAAGGGTTAACGCTGCGCCATTACGTCGGATATTTAAATACAAATTTACATTTCTCACCTCGCAAGTGGGGGTGATAATATAATTTACAGTTTAGGTAGGCTTAGCAAATCCAAATCTCGTAACTCCAACTTATTCCATACCCCCAAACCCCCCGGTCTGAAACACTAACATAGTGTATAATATACATCATTAATAACCTAACCGTTCCAAATAAATATATTCAATATGTCGTTCGTAAAATTAGGACCGGGGGGTCTGGGGGGTATGGAATACCCCCCAGGATTCGACAGCCGGTCAATAGTCCAGAAGAACAAACTTTCAAAAATATATTATTATAATAATAGGCTGTTTATTTTATCAGATGACGATGCGACTGCCTATCCAAGTACCAATTTTTCAATTAAACTTTTCGAAACACTGAGGTATCAATGTGCCCTACAGGCAGAATGCAAAGATCATTAATTAACGTTTATGCTCGTTAGCGAAAATCGTGGGTGTTTTTCTAATTAAGTTCTTCCATTTTTCCTCCACCCCAACCTAAATTTTTTGCACGTTTCATTCGGTCATATTTATGTACTATTTATTATGTACCACGAAACTTGCTCGGAGCTAATTACAATAATTTATTATTTTTGACGAAATATAGAGAAAAATGGGTTGCATATGTAACAGGCATAAAAGCTGATAATTTTACTTTATGCTATAAACACATTACGAGCGCTATAATGTCGAAACCAAATTCATTTTCCAATTTATGATACCAAAACATATGAATTTCCATTGCCCAACTTTAATTAATTACGTAATGCTGCGTGCATGGAATTCGCATTTCATTGAGCGATGAAGAATAATAAAACAGTTGGGGTTATTTTGGAAAAAATAAAAATTGGCCAAGTTTGTAAATTTTAATAAGATATTTGCCATGCCCGTACGTGCTTCACGATCAGTTTATTATAATGACACTAAGAACTCTTCCAAAGCATCAAACAAACAAGAGGTGAGCTTGGGGTCCAGTGGATCTTTAAATACGCGTTCAACAGACGTGACTTGATTTTAATCGCAGGATTCCTTCACGAACTCAGCTTGTAACAACGAGTGGGTTTGCAAAGTTGTAACTTATAGTGCAACAATTATTACTTCATTTAATTGTTTACTTTTGGACGGTGAAGCCAGCAGCGTGTAAAGAACCCAATTTTTGTATTAATTTGTTTCTATGCGGAAAATTGGAATAATAAATTTATTACTACCTATCCAGCCGAGGGTATAATTTGGAAAAGTAAACAAACTGATTAATATCGTTTGGTAAAGCAAATTTTTCTTTGTCAAAATATAACCGTAATCAGTGCAGCATTTTGAGCTTAATGCTATTCCATTCACAAATATAATTCTACATAATACATAGCGTGTTAAGAGAGCATTTACTTACAGAATTTCTAAATCCTTAAAGCTTCTTAATGCTAAATCGTCGATGCACGTGAGATGATTGTTATCGAGTTGCCTATAAACATAGCAAAAAAATTTAAAAAACACGTAAATTTATTAAATAATTTAAATCCTTACAAATTTTTAATTGCGGCTATTCCCTTCAGGGTTCTTTTTCCTATAACCGTCAACGAATTGTGGCTCAGATCCCTAAAAACACACATCAAGGTGGTCAAAAATAATTAAACGTTTTTCCAAATTAGGAAGACCTCACTCAACTTTACGGTAATCAATCATCGTAATATTTCAATTAACATACAAATTTTTCATTACCATAATTTAAAACCAAAGATTTAGTTAAGTAAGTAATTAAGCCATCAAAATTCAATGTAGGTACCCTGCCTACGTACCTACCATGCAATTTACTTTTAATTAAAAAAACAAACAAAAATAGAAAGTTGGGACGGTCTTATTGTTCAGGTAAAATAAAAAAAAATTAACTCTCCGTCAGGTGCGTGCCTGATCGAAGGTTAAAAACAGGGACGGACTGACGCAAAATTTTGAGGCAGAAAGAAATCACTGAGGTGGTCGCCCCAAAAATTTTTCATTTACTGATAGCAAATATCAGGAGTTAATTGTCAGCATTCTCCACGTTGCCAGTCCGCCCTTAGTTATAAAAAATCAGACTTACAATCGATATAAACTATTCATCGTGAAAAATGTGTTGTCCGGAATGTGACGAATGTTATTTCCGTTAAGTCGCCTGAAATAAAAAATATTGTTTAAGGTTTTTTCAAGTAGGCAGATCAAAAAATCAAAATTTTCTTACAGTCTTTCAAGATGAACGAGATCTTGAAAGGCGTCTTTTTCGATGGTGTGAATCTGGTTATCGGTTAATTGACTAAAAATGTGTGTTTAGTAAAAATTTGAGTGAAAAATTTGAAAAATGACTTACAGGATTCGAAGCTTTCCCATCCTCGCAAAGTCCGTCTCGAAAATAATTGTTATGTTGTTTCCTTGTAGGTCTCTGAAATAAAAGGAGATAATTAGATTCCGATAAATCGATACAAATTAAAAATATTCTAAGCACATTCGCTGGCGCAGCAATTTAAAAAAGTACAATTCCAAGTAGATTTCCGTTCCATTAAGCCAATTTGACTGAATTAATCGAATTAAGTGGAGAAATAGAGTGATCAAGTGTAACCTTTGGATTACTACGGATAAGTCAGCACGAGTTGAACATTTTGGTATTCTTGGTGAGTTCCCTTACCTATACTAGGAACGAGTCTTCCATATTCAATTAACTTCTCAATCAGAAGGTCTACATCGCCGTTGCATTTATATAATCGTTTAATTTATAAAAAAACCAATTCACCCACCCGAAAAATTTGCATTATAAAAAATCGCTCACCGGATGACTGACTGAAAGCGAATTAAAACATCGCCACTCTATTTCGTGTTCCAGATGAATAAGAAATTTGCATGTTAAGAAATAAAGCCCTCAGGAATTTTAAAAAAGTTTTGCAAACGGTTCCGATATGTTGGTCCATGTAAAATAAAATTGCACTAAAATGAAGGTGTGAAAAGTGATAACAGGATTAAAGCTCTGTTTTAGTGTCGATAAGCTAACATATTGGATTTTTCATTCTGTACAGACCGATAACCCTGTGTATCTTCATTCCGTTTCAGAACAAAAATCCCTTTTGTTTTTAGCATAATGAATAAATTTGCAAACACAAAATAGACTTTGTTATTTCGAATGAGATTTAATATTTCAGTCATAAAAGTTTTTCAATTTAAGAGCGGTGACAATTTCGCTGGGGATTATCAACTAAACTCTTCTTTGTCTCTTGCCACCATTCATTTATAAAATACGCTAACATCAAAAATGTAGCTAGGTAAACTTTTGTCAGATTTGAAACAAATGAGGGGTGTGTTGTTGAAACGTTCATTATTATCAAAGGATTAAATTAATCCTGAACCTTAAAATTTAATTTATTTTAAATAGAAATTAACACGTTTACGCTCTTCCTTCTTTTATTTGCGCTGACCAAACATTTTCTGTGCCCCAGGAATTCAAACAACCTATTCACTTGTTAAACCAATTATTTGCTTCTGATTTATCATTCGTGAATTGATGTTGTAATGAATAAGCCCGTTCAATTAACAATTTTAATTAGGTTATGTACAGGGTGGTCTACTTTTTATTTATAGTGGGAATTATTTTTATTCGCGAGTGTCTGGAAGTCCCCCAACTGAAGCCGAATTAAATGCACAGTTGCATCCTATAGCCCAATCCCTAAACACATTTGGTCGCAACTGGAGAACATCGGATGTATGGACTTAAGTAAGTTATGAAACAAGCCGGAGGCCGAACAACCACGGCTTACACGTTTTCGCAATACCCCTGAGTGAAGCTAAAAGTAGAACAACAAAATTCCTTAGAGTGAAGCAAAATCCTTGTGGGTTGTAGGTAAGAAAGTACGATCCTAAAATAGCAATTTTAAGATTGAAACCTCGATGAATTCTGCAAAAGGATATATTAAATAAGAGAATTAGAGAAGGACGAGGGCCTTAAAATCACTAGTTTTTTCAAAAATCGAATTTAAAAAAGCACGATTTTCACAGCAATTTTCAAGTTCAGTCGCTCGGGATTGGTGAATCAATGCATTCTATTGTCGGTCCGTGTGGTTTGAACTAGTCTTAGCTTTGCGCAGAGCGACGATAACCTCATCATATTGAATTGATAACTCAATTTCGACAGAAGCAAAACTCGAACAACTTGCCACGCAAACCAGGAAGCTTTGCCGTGGCGGGCCGCAAGCATGTCTTCCCCTTTAGGGGCCGGTAGTCCCGCGCCCCGACACACAAAGCACCCCGGGAAGAGTAGAAACGGGTAACAGCCTCCACCCAAGAGAGGCTCACCGAGAGACCAATTAACTACCGAGTTAATTAAACAGCTGTTAACATCCAAGAAATCAACGAGCCTCACTCGCTGACTTCTCCTAGCAAATGGTACCCGCATCACTTGCTAGCTGCTCAAAGAGACGATGACTTCCTCTTGCCGAAACTAATTTGATTCACAAATTAGCCTCCACAACAAAAAACAAAACGGGTCACGCTTTGTTCTTTGTAGTCTTTGCTCAAGTAGAAGTAGTTGCATTCTGCATGTTGAGAAATCGGTGCGATTCACGCCCCAATTTCTTTGAGTTAAAGCTCGAGAGCGTCACTCTCAACTTTAATGTCCCAAAATCGCCTCACGTTTTTGGTTTGCAAGGTCACAGCCGAAGCGTTTACTCAATGTCTCGGCACCGACCAAGATCAGTTCTTAAGTAAAGACGCTGCGGGCATGTACGGTAGAAAACTGTTTTCAACCGTACTCTTCGCGACGGGGACGCCTTTCTCCTTCCAACGGACCCTTTTTGGGCTCCACGACGCCACCCTCTCTGGTAGGCTACTGTTGCTTCGGCCATGCTTACACGTAAATCACTTTATTCATCAAAGGTTGATTATCGCCTTCGCGCGGGTCAACACTCTACTTTGAAGTGCAATGTGGTTCTAAGCCAACTCAAAGTATATCACATACTCTCAAACTTCCATGCGAAGCTCCAAGATGTTGAAAGAGGTGATGGAGACAATGCCTCTACAAAACTCTGTAAGCGAAAAGATGCAATGCAAGAAAAGACACTTGCATTGGGATGCTTCAACAGTGCACTTCGAGCGAAATTCATGGTTTTCAATAGTAAATGTGCAGGAAAAATGGCTTAAAGCGCTCGAGCGCAGCGATAAGTGCTTTAAGTCAATTTTTCCTTGCACAACCACCTTGATTTTAGAATCCACGCTAACGAGTTTCACCCCTCAAAGATCCACCTTTTTCCTTAATCCACGGGCCTAGGGGTATTTTTTAAATTAGTGTAGTTTTTACAAAAATGGCCCGAAGCGGCGGAAGCGTAGCGTAGGTGATTTTAAGGCCCTCGTCCTTCTTTAATATATCCTTTGTTAGAAATCAACGGGATTTCAATCGTAAAATTGGTATTTTAGAATCGTACTTTCTTACCTACGCCCCAATTGTGATCTCTACGTATAAGCTGCATTCCTGTGAGAAAGGTTAAGTGAGGCTAAAGGCCGATCAGTTACAGTTCTCACTAACTTATCGTAATATGTATAATGTCATATTCATCAATCATCACTAATGAAAATACAAACAATTTTAGCTTTTTGGAGATAAATTATCCAATGTAATAATTTGCTAGAAAGCTCCTACTCCATGTCATTTATAGAAACGCCTCTGATTAGTTCATTCATTTATTATTATCTACTAAAAAAATTTACTAACTTAAACAAAGTTTGCGACTTACGAATTTCCAAATGCATGCATTTGATTTTGTCACAATCCTCCCGAATGAGGCCGAAGACCAAACAACCACATCAATGATAATACCTGGGAGATCTATTCTATTTCGATAATTTTTACTAATAAGATTTCATTTAGAAAAGTTACTGATGCGTACCCTTGAAAATATTTTATACCCCTATAACTCCCAGTCTTAATACTAAAAGACACATTACATCTATTTGGGACAGTTGCGATTTAATAAACTCAATGACAAAATATAGGTACACTGTGCGGGTCTTTGAAACCGGGGGGTTTGGGGGGTATGGAATACCCCCCAACCACAGACAAAGCTGCGGGTTTTGGGTTCGATGGACTCATCTAAATTAACATTCCCACTCGCAAAGTGGGAAATATATCCCCAAATTGGAGGGACTAGATCTACCTATAATAATTCAACTGTAAAATTCAATCTAATAATATAATATTATAGATATAATTAAAAAAAAAAAAAAGTTGATTTGCCTGATTTGTCATAATACTCTCCTACCTGAGTGAGGTTAGAAACCAAATAACCACATCAGTAAATAATCACAAGAATGTAGTAAAATACTCTGTCTGTCGCTCTGTTCGTAATGCTTTCTCCCACTTTTGATAGGTTCCTGTCATTATTTAACTAAAAGTGTACATATCTCTGATTAGTAGCGCACCAAACGAGTTTCAAATTTTAACTAATAAGCCGCTGTAATTCGTGAAAGTCATTGGGGGGGGGGGGGAGATACTTCACAATGTTTTTAAAATTTTGGTTTACAAAAAATTTCGTAAACGTTTTCGCAATAAGTAGGTATACTAATGACATCATCAGACGATTAGTTAAATATTTACATTTGGAAATTGATTTAATAATTATTATGTAAATATTAAAATTGTAAATTACATTTTTGTAAATATTTGTTTAAATACCAAATGAACATTTAAACAAATCTTCTTAATTAAAGATTAATTAATCGTACAATGATAATTACTGCAAAATAATAAATAATGCATTTTACCTACTTGTTATGACGTAGAAATTTTCTCTTGTATAAATCAAAAAAAAAGATCACCAGGTCGTTATTCAAATATTTGAGTGCAAGGAATTTTTCTAGTTAGTGTTTGTCGACCTAAATTTGTGAATTTTCTATGATTGTAGGGAATTGAGAACGATTAGTTCATACTTGGATAAACTTTTCGTTGTTTTAGCCTTTTTTCCGCATCAACAGACTCTCAGCTTCTGGAGGGAAGTTTTTTTCATTAAATTGTTTGTTTAAACAGAAAGTTTTCGAAAACACACAATTAAATTGTTAAAATTAGGTCATCGCGCTTAATGAAAATGGCAATAATCGAAGTAGTTCCGTTATCTTCCAATTCCAAGATGTGAAATCGATAAAATGTAATAACTCCTGATTATCATTTTCATCTACCATTTTTATTATTTACATAAATTACAATATTAAATTTATCGATTCCCTTATTCTCCAGATGCGTAAAAATCCAACGAAACATAAACTTTAACGTATCGACTTATCAAAATTTAACAAAATTTTTTTAAATATAAATAATGGAATTATGGAAATTCAACGTGCATGTGCTTTTGTAAATTTCATATCTAAGTCGAGATGAAAATAGAAAACAGCATAAAACACTTTTCCTCTAATCCGATAAGAAACACTTTGGATAAATTAGTACTTTGGGAATTAAGTCGTCGCACTTTTTTGGCTTACGTGAGAAATTATCATTTGTGTTACCACAATGTTTATGTAAATGCCGTTGGACTTGCACCAGGACACGCTAGCCCCACATTTTTATTTAGTTCTATAATTTTTCGACACACCAAAATAAATTAATATTGACACAAGGAAATATAAATTAATTTAAAACTTTAGCCCAAAGAAAGCCCATTTCATGATTTATGAAAAACGATTTGCTACTAAATTAAAAAAATTTAATTACCCGCTGATGGCTACTTTTCTACAAGAAAGGACCTAACCTAACTACGCTAATGAATTATGTCCTACCGATATTAAAATTAGAATGACTCACAAGTAAAAAGCAATAAATAATGGTTAAGTAGAATGTAATTAATCATTATGCAAATTATCCATGAAAGTCCCAACTCCATCCCGAATAAGATTAGCCCTAAGGGAACGTAATAAATAAATTGTTAATGTATTCATTGGAAACGAATTTAACAAGTCCACCCACTCCTTTAATATTGTTATCGAAATTAGTCAAATAAACTAAAGTCACTTTTGGCTACCAAACCCATAATTTTCCATCTAGATTAATCTAAATTTTAACAAAATGAAAAGGTGAAGAAATTTGTTCTTTATTAGCTAGAGAATAATAAATCATTTTTACCATCAGGAAGTTAAGTTCAGGGTTCACATATTCGAAAATAATATTAACTCCGAGCAAGTTGCTCTGACATTGGTTCTTGGGAATAATTTATTACAAAATAGGTAACAAAATTAATATATTACATTAAATTGTTTTATTTTCACGTCACTAACTTTCATATTTCGATCGGATGTCTTTCCACAACTTTCCTTCGTTGATTTTCTCAAAAACAATTTGGGCTCCCAGGTCAATGGTTCTTTCGAAGAAAAAAGCACCTGCTGATATTAATATTGCAAAACTCGAAGTTTTTCTGAAAATTAAGTCGTTCAGAAGCTTTGCTACTCCGCTCATTTTGAGAAATTTTGATTACGAAAATATGGCGTAACGATCACTGATGACATTAGTTTTTTAGTAGCACACTCATTTTTCTCGTTATTGTAACACTCTCCGATCATTTTAGGCGGACTGAGGATATGGAGTAGGTAAACGTAAAAATTGGGATCCAAATTAGTTGTAGAGAAATTTATATTATGCTTTGATCATTCTCCAAAAATTTGGGCTAGTTGAAGGATCGCGTTGAGAAATTAACGGCTTTAATAAAAAAGCTCAATGGCCGGACTGTTGAGATCCATACTTGCTTGGCAAAACTACAGAGTGATAGAGCAGAGTCCCGAAGCCGAAACAAGAGAAAGAAGAGAAAACCCAAGCAGAAGGAGAAGTTCCCGTCAAAACTATCCAGCAAAGAAAAAGTAAACCCAAAGATGATAATCAGGTGACCCATGACGATCAAAGCAAAATAAAGGCAGTAAAGACATTGAGGAAAACTCAAATGGCCGAAAGAGTGGTATAAAACAGAAGATATCGTAAGAGATGTTTGACTTCTAACCATGAGGTAAGGATGTCTGTAAAAATGACCCATGTTGTGAAGTATGCGACCTGGACGGTCACAGGTTATGGGTCTGGTGCTGCCGCGTAAGCAACCGCAACAACGAAATTACCAAAGAAGAAAAGAAAGGCAAATTAATGTATGAGTGCGGCCAGGTAATTAAAAATAGACAACGATGAGATGTGTTCAGAAATAAACCACACAAGAAGTAAAATTGTTGAACATGTATAGTAAATAAGAATTTCAATTGACATTTAAATTGTTGAATGACAATCGTAATTTAGTATTAACGCCAGAATAAAGCAATTGAATATTAAGTTTATGTTGAATATAAGAGAGACGTTAACAATTGTAAAGTAGGTGGTATATAAGCGTATTTGTTGGCGAACCCACGGGATTTTAGATGCTGTTGGGGATAAATTTGTGTTTGTCCTCTCAAAGTATTTTCTTAAGTCGTAAGACTTGCTTGCTTTGTTGTTTATTTATTTTATATACTTAAATCTAACAACTTTCTGTAGTTACGTTAATTACTTTAGAAGCTATTTTGGCCAAAATGGCACAATCAACAAACAGCCTGCGGTTTATTTTTTTGTTTATTTTGAGCAAAAATGCGGTGGATTTGAGAAGCATCACAATGAAATATTAAACGAGAGGAAACGAACTACAGCGTTTGGGCTTTGTTAGTGAGAGCTCGTAATAGTTTTAAGCTGCATAAGACTTAAACAAATTTTAATGTCCGGAAAACTTCATTAAGAATACTAAATCTTAATTAATAAAAGTCGTTAAGGGCGATATTATTAAAACGTTTTAGGAGGAAACTTATAGTTATATGAAAGTGTCTCCATAAAAGTTTATTAACCTTCAACTTGGTAAAAATTGGAAAAGCCATGAAAGCAACTTGTGGCCGCCATTTAATATCGAACGAACTGTTACATGTTGTGATATTAAGCCCAAGCATGAGGATTTTTAAAAATTAATAATAAACTTTATCTGAAATGGTGATCCGGATTAACTGCAATGGGGAAATCTGGGCCCAACTTGTTACATACTGCAGTACAACATCCGCTGGATTAATCTTTAAACTAACAAGATTTACTGCATCCACCGTTTACGCCGGATTATTCTCTGCTATACAAACTTTTCAAAATTTTTTTTAAAAAACTTTTTAAATGCCTTGTCTCATGAATGAGTAAGTTCGACGACCGAAGTGTTTTATTACATCGTTTGGTACTTTCACCAGATTTTTATCTCGCGCTAAGCTCAAAATGAATCCTGAAATTACTTAATATAATAAAAAGACGAATCATAAAACCAAGCTTTGCCAAACAAAATAACTTCATATGGCATCCCAATTTCCTTTCATCAGAAATTGGAGTGCATCTGTAAAACAACGAAAGCAAAATCGATCGGTTCTTGGTTTGATGAAAATTTTCTCGTTTAAATGTTTTTTGGTCTGCTAGCTTTAATTTAGGAACCTGCAGTGTGAACGAATTAAACTTTGAAGATTTTATTGCTTGCAATTATTGCAACATATTCGTCGATGCATGCACTTGGCTGCTTGGGTTAATTAAGAAGATGAAAACGGGTAGACAACAACAAAAATTTGTTCATTAGTTAATTGATGCGTAAAAATTGTATTAGACGATTCTGTAATTAACAAGAATATGATCATTAATTTTCATCCGTCTATATTAAATTACCGTGGTGTATTTTTCAGCATCGATTTTTCGACTTGATTGACAGGTTCAATAACGTTATAACATTTTGGTAACATGTCATATCACGTTTCGTACCTATATCATAAAAAAAACCTGTCTTATTAATTGTGCCAGTTTTAGGAAATATCAAAACTTTTTTTTCAGCATTTAAATTACTTTGAACGAATACAATTCCAATTTTGATTTGATTGCGCGATAATTGATGAACGATGTCAATTTTTGATTGATCCTGTAAATTGGATTAGAGTTATATAGGTATCGATGATAACTTTCCTGAAAATGTTAATTAACGATACTCGTGTTTTAATTTACTTTTTAAACGAGAGGGAACGCTTTTACCGGTGATGATTTTAATATTTGACATAAAATAACTTTTCAGTGTTGTTCTTATTTAAATACAAATTTCATTTTCCTTGTTTAACATAACAAAACACTTCGTATTATGTTCTACAGTGTTTATTAAATAAGTTAAAATAATAATTACTTTGTTAAAAATTATACCGGGTGCTGAATGAGTTAGGCGAACATAGGATATTAACATGTAAAAACTTATTTTTGCAAATTCCTGCTTCCCTAATTATTTTAGAGAAAAATTGAAAGACACAAATATAATGTAGAAATATAAACTACGAATGATAAAAGCATTAGATTTTATCTAGCTTTTACGTAAATGGTCAAAAAATTCTTTTGAAATTGTTAAAACTTTTATTTATCAAACTTGCCATGTAAGTTTCCGAGGTGATTATTTTTGATAAGTAATAAAAAACAATTGCACGTTGTTGACAGTTTTGCACTTTATTAAATTTTAATTTCATAAAATGGAATATTACCTTGGAAACTTATACATGGCCAGTTTGATAAATAAAAATTTTAACAATTTCAAAAGAATTTTTTGATCATTTACGTAAAAGCTAGATAAAATCTAATGCTCTTATCATTCGTAGTTTATATTTCTACATTATATTTGTATCTTTCAATTTTTCTCTAAAATAATTAGGGAAGCAGGAATTTGCAAAAATAAGTTTTTACACGTTAATATCCTATGTTCGCCTAACTCATTCAGCACCCGGTATAAACTTGCTAGGTACAAAGTGCTAAGTTCATGTTACCGTGAAAATCTCTCTACAGGGTGGTCCGTGAAAGCCGTTACACGTTTTCGTGTAGCGAGAGAGGGTTTATTTTTCTTAAAAATGTAAATTGAATTGATAGAAAATTGATAGGACTAAATAATATGTTAAGGCGCCTTTCTCGTAGTGTAAAATGAAGGTCTTGAACAAGTCAAAATTGTGCTGTGAATAATAAATATTTTTAAATGATTCCCAAAAAATTAAAAACGTAAAACATGAATTGACCCTTCTGCTAAAAAAGTTAGTCACTAAAGTTTTCCGGTCTGCGGGAGCTAACTGTTTTGAAAAATTTTGACGGAGAAATCCTTTAATTTTAATTTAATTACTATGAAAGTGTCCTGAAAAGTTATAATGACGGTCATTCGGACTAATAAATGACAATAAATAAGTTTGGTGGTTTATTTTGAAATTAAATTCCTCAAGTTACTGCAGAAATAATTGATTATTTTTATAATTAAAAATCTGATGTGACACAACACATGACTTTCCCAATTACTTCCCACCTGTAAACCTGTAATTGATTTTCAAACACTTACAGATGAGAAATTACGTTGATATATTTTATCTATGGATATTTCAAATTACGATACAATAATCTGTAATTTTTTTATAAAGAAATTTTCTTAATACGAATGGAATCTCGTTAATCTATTCATTCATTAAAAAAAATGACTGGTTTCGGTGGTGAAAATTTCAACCAAAATCTACAATCCTTTAGATGCTTTGCATTTTGCAATATGCAAAATTTAACGCATTTGTTAGTAATTGTAGCCGAAAAAACTGTCCACACACACATCCAGACATTGTTTCTAACAAAAATTAATTGCCGAAATGTGTACTTAACATCCTGAACCGACCTCCTAAACTTCGACCATGAAACACATACATCACAACCAAACTCATGGGTGTTTGCCATATTTTTGCTTTTAAAGTTGACTAAAATTTTAGATGATATTGTCCTTCTGATTTTATTATTATTTTGTGATCGCTCCCGGGATCCTTTCTCTTATCCTCATATTTTTGTTTTGTTTATACCACCCTACATCCAACAATTCTACTAGAATTTTTCGCTGAAGAAAAAGCACACGGTTAAAGAAACTTAGAAGTATGACGTTCTCACAACGCTGGATATAAATTTGAACTGCTCCAAGATCCAAAAATTTAAAAGGCAATGTGTGAAAGCGCTTATGAGTATTTTAGGGGAGGGTCACAAAACGTGACCAAATGTGATCGGGAAGAGGTAGCCAAATGTGGTGTCAACATGAAAATCCCATTTTTGGGATTTGTAAGAAAATTGTGCTTAAAATTTTTGTTGATAGTTGGCAAAAATGAATTTTAGATTTTAGAGAAATGCGGCAGGGTCTTTGATTGATGACCATCGGACGTTCTCGAAAGGGGGACCACGGACGTTCTCGAAAGGGGGACCAAAAGGATATTGAGGTCAATATCAAGGGCGCAGCTAGCCCCAGTGCTAGATTTGGCTATAGTCCTTTAGGGTAAAACAAATTGTGTGAAATGTCAAAGAAATGTTTAAAAACCGGGGGGTCTGGGGGGTATGGAATACTTGGTCTGGGGGGTATAGAATACTTGGTAGGAAGCACCAATAAGAATTTTTGAAAGTGATAATAACATAAATTTAATTCTTAAAAAAATGGACCTTCTTACTTATGACTGGGGGGTATTCCATACCCCCCAGACCCCCCGATTCGTAAAAAATTTTGTTGGAAAAATTGTCGGACATCATATATTAAATGTTATTTTAAAATGGTTCTTCCATTTTCTAGGTTGGGTTAATCCTCCATGGTATTCCCGTCTTTGAACCAATTTTTAAAAATATACCTATATATTTTCAAATACAAAATGTGACTATGACCGGGAGGGGGGGGGGGCAATTAGCCAAATGTGACGGTCATATAAAAATAATTGCATTTTTTAAGTTTGTAAAAAAATTTTGGGTGAAAGGTAGGAAACGTAGACCTTTAAATGCAAATTTTACGATTGAAACCTCGATGAATTCTGAAAAAGCATAATTTAAATAAGAGAATTAGGTGAGGAAAATGGCCTTAAAACCAACAGTTTTTTCAAAAATCGAATTTAAAAAAAGCACGATTTTCACAGTAAATTTTAAGCAAAGTCGCTAGGGATTGGTGAATCAATTCATTCTATTGACAGTCCGTGCACTTTCAACTGGTCTTAGCTTTGCGCAGAGCGGGGATAACCGGAGCGACACTTGCATTGGGATGAACAGTGCACTCCGAACGAAAATCATGGTTTTCAACCCTAATTTTTCCTTGCACAACCACATTTCCAAATAGTACATGTGCAGGAAAAATGGCTTACAGCGCCCGAGCGCAGCGAGGGGTGCTTTAAGTCGATTTTTCTTTGCACAACTACCCTGCGTTAAAAATCCACTCTCACGAGTTTCGCCCCTCAAAGATCCACCATTTCCTTAATCCACGGGCCTAGGGATATTTTTAAATTAGTTGTCGTTTTCATCAAATGGCCCGGAGCGCCCGAAGGGTGCGTAGGGTCAATTTTGATGAAAACCACCATGGCACGAGTAGGATCCACGCGAAAAAATAACTACCGTTCGTTAAATTTAAGCAACCCTTTTCTGAAGTAAATTTGGTTCTAAAAATTTGTCAAGTGCAACACTATTATGCATAACTGCACGCGTACCGACAACAGAATGCATTGATTCACCAATCACGAGCGATTTACCTTCAAATTTGCAGTGAAAATCGAGCTTTTTTAAATTCGATTTTTGAAAAAACTGTTGGTTTTAAGGCTATTTTCCTCACCTAATTCTCTTATTTAAAGTGTGCTTTATCACAATAAATCGAGGTTTTAATCGTAAAATTTTTATTGGGGGGTCTACGTTTCCTGCCTTTCCCCAAAATTGAGTTTAAATTTTGAAATTTAAATTTTTTTGATATTCGATTTTAGAGAAATAAGGGAAAAGCTTTAGTTTGTGACCATCGGACGTTTCTGGGAGAGAAAGAGAGGGTTCAAAGATTGTGGCGAACTGTGACAGATGGGTGAGAGGGAAGTCAAAAAGTCAGAAAAAATTGCAGAGGTCCGTTATGAACGACCCCTAATAATTTTAATGGTAGCAAAAACAGTAAAACTTTCGTGTAAAATTGCATAGAAAATCATACGGAATTTTGTTACCGATCAGTGTAAAATTACAAAAGTTTTTTTTACAGTGAACGATCTCCAACAACACTTAACAAAAACCATACCTTTTCTGGGTGTCCCCTGATTAGAAATTAAATACGTTACCTAAAACGTTTTATCGTAGGTGTATTTTACCTCATCATATTCATTTGTGGTAAAGGGTTGTTCACACTACATGATTTATCATATGACTTAGTCATAAGAAAAGTCATGGCTAAAATCATACCGTCACAACAGCCAATCATAAGAGCCATAACTTCTATAATATCAAAAATCATATAGTGTGAACGTAAAAAAATCCCTCATATGAGAAGTCATGTGACAAGTCATATGATAAATCATGTAGTGTGAACTATCCTTAAGAAAATATAAATGGACTCGCCCCATACCTACAGATACTTTTGTAATTGTATTGGTATTGTGCGAGCGTCCTGTATAACACGAATTTAAAAAAGCTTTAGTTTGTAACGTTAAATTGGAACAGTCAAATGGTCATTTTTACATTGAATTAAAAAATTTAAGATGTAATAATACAGGGCTGAAATCCGCCTGAAAGTATAGACTATTGAAAGTCGTAGCAAATAGAGAACTATTTTTCCTCTTGAAAACTAGAAATTTAGACAAAAGAAGATGTCAGCGAAGTTTTCATTTTGAAATGATTGCTGAGGATTTGAAATTAAACTTAATTCTTAAGGAGACAAGCTAAAAGATGCTGTAGTCATTTTATTTTTGACTTATTCAAATATTTTCTGTAAATGTTTGAATTTGGAAAACAAAAAAATTTAAAGCAAATAATTTAGGTCACTTCTAAAACGCAATAGAAAATTTGGCTATATTTCAGAAACTTCAAGACCTACAAAGAAGTGAACGAACAACGTCCACCAATTTGTTGGTGGTTAAAAGGTGAAAAGTTAGTAAATCATGATAAAGATTTATAAACCGAATGCTTTTTATTTCAAACATTCCGAGTTCCCCTCGTGGATCATTTCCACCATACGTTAACTTTTGGAAAGTCATAACGAAAACTTCAGAATTTATTTTAACGTAAACCAAAAAGTTTTTCAAAAATAACTATTAACTTAGAGAAGCTCTGATGCAACATATTTAAGACTAAGAAACACCTACTAACTTTTCATCCAGAAATAACCATATCTACTCGACAACTTTCCAAGCTGCTCGGAATTTCCGTTTATCTTAATTTTTCAAGAACATTAGTTTTTGCAATATTCGCAAAGCTTGAAGGAAAAAAAGGTTAAAATTGTATAACTTTTGATTGTGATCTTCGACTAATCGATTAGACAACTGAAGGTTCAGACAACTGTCTGTTCGTAACGCAATTGTTTGATTCAAAAGTTTCAATAATTTACTGTCCGGTTCGGTTTTTGGCCTCGTACGGTACAACATTTAAGAAAAATGACTAGAAGATAAATTGTAAGTCCAGCTTTGCCGTTAAGCTACTAACCTAAAAATGCAGACATACGGTGATGAATTTTCAAGATAGTGCGAAAATCATTAAGGAAGGAGTTTTACAAGATTTCGAGAAAAAGGATCATTCCTTAGTTTCTCGATGAGCGATCAAATAGAATATGAGTGCTTGGAGCTATTTTTATCGAGATAATCTTACAGTATTCTAGTTAACCCCTGGATAAATAATTACAGCGTGCTTGGTGGCTAATGCAAGTGCAATTCAAGCAGTGCCATAAATCAAGCTTACACTCACGCACACCCGATATAGCATTTTGATATGAAAGCACTAACACTGCAAAACTGATTTATCAGTAAATCGGTTCTACTCGACTAACTATTCTAGCACTTCATTGTTTAATGTGCTTCACTGTATACACAGATGATAACCGTCCTGTTTACCCAATACACAACAAATTGAGCAAATTTATCTGCCGAATTGCATAAAATAAAATGCAATGTTTGATCAAGCATTTGTAAACAGCGCTCAATGTAATTTGGTCACAAATCGCCATTCCGCTCCTGCACACAATAAAATTACAACAAAATTGTTTCAATTTTACAGCTCACTTGTTTCTCGTAAAAATGATAGAAAAAAGAAAAATTACCGGTTCTTCTCATTAGCGGTGATTGCTTTTTAATCTCACTTGACGACAATTTGAGCGATAATTGCCTTTATTACCCACAATTAAAATTTTCATTCGCTTTTTCATAATCGTCAAGATACGACGAATCCGTTACATACGTAAAAGCCGCTGTGAGCTTTTATTTCCAGAATTTTGTTCCACGAAATATTGGTCGGTACAACAATTAAATTTAGATTAAGATAGTATAAAAAATAAATTTCTCACGGGTTCGGAAGGAACCACAGCAATGAGGTGAACTTCAGATGAGGTCAGTAGTATCGTCTTATCGTTAATCTTACGAACAACTTTAATAAAACTTTAGCTCAAAAACTTAAGAAAAACACGGAATAAAAATCGGTAGCATTAACTTGTCTAATAAATCTCTAGTGCTTTCCATTACATGCCTGGTTTCTTTTACTTAAAATATGGAGAACTGAAAATGTAAAACTTAACTTTGAATGAGTCGCAAATTATTTTTATTCCTTGCTTAAAACGGTCACCCGTATATCCATCAGTAGGTGATGGTCTCATACGAGGAGAATTTAAAAAAAATTGAGAACAACTGCAATAAAAGATAAACCTAAATTAATCTCGAAATAAAATTGAGCGGCACGTTTAAAACTACCTACTAAAAAATGGATCCGATATATAAAATAAATAGTAGCATAAAGTTCACGAAATGGTCACCAAAACAATAGAAAACTGTAAATCACCTTTATTAGTGGACAGATAGCGGAAATAAAATTACAAGTTCATGGCTATTTTGTACTGGGGAGAATTAGAGTGGAAATTCAACAATCGCGATTATTTGGATTACAGTAACCAAATGGTTTTAAGTTTTTAGATAAAATATGGTCTTTATGAATCATTTTATCATTATCGTTAATGATTTGTTTAGGACCAATATCGGAGATTTTAGTACGTCACGAATCTATTTAAACTAAAAAAGACTGTGCGGTTTTGTCAAAAATACCTACAAGTAAAGGGGACTTACGATTTGTTTATTAGCAGTAATGGTAATAATAAAATTTTTATTGCTAATATTCCACAAAATATTAGTGAACATCTTTGGATGTAACTGAAACTATTAAACCTACAATATTACTAATTGAATTTTTTTTGTGTTGGCGGGCGTTAAAATTTAAAGCGCTCTTTATATTCAAGTGAAATTTATATTAGGCTTTTATATTTTTTACATGATTAATTTTTTTATGTAGGTAATCGTAAAATATTTTATTATTTACATTAGAAGTGGCGTAACATCAATGTTTTAGTAACAAATGGGGAGATAAAAGATGAACCCACACTAGGGAAATTGTGGGGTAAAAAAATTAATTGAATTAGAAAATAAGTTTAAGTATCGCAATAAATGAAAAAAAATAAATTTGACATTAAAAGTCGTCCTTCTACATCCAATTCTAACCGCAATAACAAGGTAAGTGGCAATAATATACACGATCCAATTGCGAGATCGAATTTCAGATATAAAACGTAACTCGGCTTCGACCAATTATTTTAAAGAAAACGACGCCTTTCATAAATAATTCCCATTGCCATTTCATTAATATTATCGTGGCGAAATGTACATTTTATGCAAAATAAATAAAGTTGACGTGTTTGTTGAAGCCTTTCAGTTCCAATCGCGACTGCAATACTTACATACGGTGCTTCAGTTTGTCGACCTCAACAACGAATTGGGGCTTCTCCTGGTTTTCAACCACAATGCAGCAATCAAAGATATCGCGCGCTTTCTTCAAAATAAGCTTTAGAAATCCGATTAGGTGGAAATTCTGAGATAGGGAAAATACGCAGGCAACATATTTCATGCCTTCACTGTAATTCCATTTGTAAATATTGTAGATAATCAATGATTTGTAAAAAAAAGTTGTAATTGAATTACCTTAATCAATAAATTTTATATTGCTTGGAGCGTCGCATGCATTTTAAACGACCCCGTAATAAGTCTTCATTATCAGTTTTTAAACACTCAATTTGCATTTCAAATGACTGCTTTTATAAAATACGATGTTATATTTTATAGTTGTAAAGTTTCAACGTTAAAATCCTTAGGAATGTGGTAATTACACAAGTTTCTTTAAACTTCGTGCTTTCGTGTTATAATAAAAAAAATCGTTAGTGGCGCCCGTTTAAAAACGCCCTGTATACGCTTCTTTCACGTAGTACTTACTTCTCCACCGTTAAAACCATTTTAAAATCTTTTGCAGCAACAAACTCGTGCTTGCAGTGTATTGAAAATTGAATTAAACTCGAAAGTGTCAATACGGTACCGGACCGGAGTACAAAACGAAAACTTAAATGTTGAAAACTGCATTGCAGTGGAACACAAAAGCTTAGTTGAAAAAATAACGTGCAGTATAGAAAGGATAACAAGCAAAAATAGTATTCGGAAGGGAAAATAATAAAACTCTCCAAGGGTAAATCAGCCTCGAGGTTAGATAGGGTAGATGAGAAGGTAATGAAAGTAAAGGATCGGGGTTGAAACTTCCACCGGTGGATAATTATGAAATCAGCCTTCATTATTATCCCGTAATTCGGAATACCGGCGATGAAGAAAAGAACATTTTTCCGTTCTAAGAGGGCACTTCTATCTTTCGAGTGGTTCACTAACACAAAATATTCATTCGGAACTTAATCTTATAACTGGCAATGATTGTCCTTATATTTTCAAAATTCGGGCGCTCTTTATTTGTTATATCAATAACTTCTACAAAAGTATTTTTATTTTTTATTTTTGATTTTAAAATCAAATTTAATTTTTTACCCAGAATATTTTATTCTAGTACAGTTTTTCGGGGAGGGAGGAGGGTAAAAGTTACAATTTACCACCGCGATAAATTCATTATTTTCCCCTTCTCTCTGAACTTAGGATCAGGATCTGAATCTACGCTTGATTTTACTATGTAAGAAAGGTAGTTTACAGGATGAGCCGAAGGCGAATTCCGTAACCTACAAGGCATAGTAAAATATACCTACCTTTTTTAGATATTAGATATTACAACAGCAAATAACAAGTTAATAAATATTATTTTGTGATTATATTGTAAAATTTGCTTAATAATTTTGGTTGACAGTTTTTGAAATCATTATCTTTACCAAACATTTCCATAAATTTAAGACTCAAGAAAATTTATTTAGTTTTGCTTGGAGTACTTACTTTGCATTGACAGGAATATTGTACTAAACTGTTCCGGTTACGGAATTCGCCTTCGGCTCATCCCGTAAACTAGCAGTTCCGCCAAACAAAATGTGCCTTTCCAACTAACCGAATGATTCTATCTAGATTCATTTTTATAACTGAGTATTTATACTCCAATTTATTTGTTATTCCACTTTAAAATGAATAAATAACCTAATTTACCCAAAAAATTACCCATTTCCAGTACTTCTGTGCAACTACTTCTGGCCTCACGGCCACCCTTCTGGTTAACTCTATTCTGCTTGGTATTCGGTCTCGCACAGTTATCTATAAATGGGCGGCCATGTAATAGCTGACCTGAATTGCAATTGACGCTTTCTGAATTAAATCTGAAAATGGAGAAAATTGAAGTTCATTTTTGATATCTTCTTTTCATGATCGCTCTTGAATAATAGCAATTTTTCTTTGCTGTGGTTTGAACTACAGGTTAAACTGTGGGTCTATGTTCACATAATAGCAGAGAGTTCAGTCATAAACCAGAACGTACTGGACTATCCCGACCAGCATTCACAGCACTATTAGAAATACGGTTTTGAGTTATCCCAAAAATTCTTGCCCACCAAAGAAAGTATGGGTTTATCTAGATTCTAAAAGCTAAAGCTTTAGGCAAACAAACTCAGCGAAGACAAACATTTAAGTTGAAATGGTTGGAAATTCCAAGTTTTCCACCAAATGGTTATTTCGTTACGTTCGTTGTGACGTCATACGCGACACATCGTAATTTTTCACCTTTGAGATTTATAATGTTACACGAGTGAAAAAGAAGTTTTAGCCAAATTTACATGTCTGGTGAATGTTATTACTTTCTTCAGAATAATCTCAACTGTGAGGTTGATTACCTGCGGGTTAGTTGGCACGACAGCCACCTGAGTAAAAGTGCACAAGATTCCGGCTCTTAGAACTGGATATAAAAGCTAGTCACCCTTAAAAACAAAAGCATGCTGTCCGTACAACAATTCCAAATTCTCTACGTATGTGTTAAAAAAAATTCTAAAGTAAATCACCGACATAGGGACATAACTATCGAGGTTCCAATTGTTTGGTAGAACCATAGACCAAGAAGTTATAATGATGGGTTTCATAAAAGTTGTTTAAAATTTAATCTCTCCCTAATGATAAAGAAATGTAGTCGCTTCTAGCACTTAAGACTTACCTACGCCGCTGATATTGATCACAAAAAAGTATTTTAATTTAAGGAGTAACAACACTTCTGACTGACAATAAAAGAAAACCCACTTTCAAATTAGGATTGATTAGTTAATTTGTTACCAACATAACAATAAATTTAATGCGACCTGCAGGCCGCACAACTTAAGCATTCTAGTTATATAACAAAAGATTAGCGGAATTCATTCCGGATTCATTTAACTAATTGGAGTATAAGGTTTGCTGTAATCTTATAGGCTGTACCAACCAATGAGATTCCTTTATAATAAATTCATCTAATTTTATTCCTTTGGCGAGTTCTTATTTCTAGGCTTCCTAGTTACAGTCTTTAAGGAGATTTTTTTAAGTCTTCTTTTATAATTATCTTGACCTGCCTTCTCTACCATATTCTTCAATCTCATGAAAATATTTTCATATAAACTTTATATGGCTTCGCTCATTTATAACATAATCTATAATTCCTAACGACTTATTTTATTACCATCATTAAACGTCAACTACTAACATGTCTATCTATAAGGCATCATAATGAGAATTTTTAAAATTACTCGAAAGTCAGCAGTACTGATTTAACGTTATAATTACTGAATTTGCAAATTCAACGTGGAATCCTAGCCACGGAACAACTTACTTACAAGGGGACACAACAGTGAGTATGTCGCCAATCAAAATCCCAATTTTTTTGGTGATTCTAAGAGCTAAAATAATTATCACTTTTTTGATTTTTAGTCCAATGGGCTTTAGTTACTGAGTTATGAATTTTTAAAAATCTACGCTTTACCATACGATTACATGGTTTGGATTGTTTTAACATGGTTTGGATTGCTTTAACAATCTAATTTAACATTTTAAATTCTATTTAAGGGTATTAGGCAATGGTTATTGGCAAAATCGGCTCTTTGGTTCTTCTTAATTTTAACATAGAAAGAAAGCAAATACACATGTGTAATTTTAACTAATACTTATAGATATATAAATGATGAAAAAAATTGTACCATGAAGCCCATAAAAGCTTACAAAATGGCGGTACAATCTGTGGCGTATTTACACGTTTATTTTCCATTTTTCCCTACTATCGTACTAAAACAATAATTTTTTTTGGGTCTGCAGATAGTCTTTCTTTTCGTAAGATATGTAGTTTCGGACTAAACCTAAAATCACAACAATTGAAATGGAATTATTAAACTTATAAACAAAAAACCGCGATTTTTACGATAAAAATGTGAGTTTTTTGTAAGTGAACAGAAAAATCGTAACTTTTTAATTTTTTTTAGGAAATCTCGAATTTTTATGGATTATTTTGGAGGTTTAGTCCGAAATTATACATGTTTTACGTATCCTCCATTTTTTTCAAGTCACCAGAGACCTCCGGTTTCTTGGAATCAAGGCAAAACCAAACAAAAATGAAAAGTCGAGAAAAACGAGTTTAAAGTTTCTTTATCAATTAAAGTGATTTTACTTAATTTTGTCTGCCTTAAAAATATCCAACAGCATAGAATGATGTTTCTAGTAGTGCTTCGGCATCAGTCCGTTTTTGAAAATTATATTTTTATTAGTGGACTACAGGTAAAATAAAATGAAATTGCAATATCATGATAATGTTGATCTGAATGTGAAAAACTCCAAACTGACTTTTTTAAATATTTTTCTTTGTAATAAAGTAAAAACCAATCCGCAATTCTAACGATAGCTGGACATTTCTATGTACTACGATATTTTGGTTTTAAATCTTCTGAAAATGCAATGATGCAGATGTCTACAATTTGTTAAATATTTGTCAAAGTATTTGAATTTTACAAAAATCTTTATTATGATAAATTGGTTCAAGGTATACTCACGGGTCCCTAAAATACAAATTTTACGGTTGAAATCTCGATGAATTCTGAAAGAGTATATTTTAAATAAGAGAATTAGCTATGACGCAATGCCCTAAGTGCACCTGTTTTTTCAAAAATCGAATTTAAAAACTTCGATTTTTGCAGTAAATTTTAAAGCAAAGTCGCTCGGGATTGGTTAATTCTGTCGGTACGTGCACCCAGATATAGTCTTAGCTTTGCGCAGAGTGGGAGCGACACTTGCATTGCGATGCAGTAACAGTGCACTTCGAAGGAAAATCATGGTTTTCAACCCTAAATGTGCTGGAAAAATGGCTTAAAGCGCCCGAGCGCAGCGAGGGGTGCTTTAAGTCGATTTTTCTTCGCACAACTACCCTGCGTTAAAAATCCACTCTCACGAGTTTCACCTCTCAAAGATTCACCTTTTCCTTGACCTACGGGCCTCAGGATATTTTTAAATTAGTTGTCATTTTGATGAAAATACAGTCACTAGATAGATACAGTACCGCAACGTCCGGCCATTTTGGGTCCAAAATAGCGCTTTCTCTCTCGCACTCTCTATCATCGGCCAATGAGTGCAAAAGAGAGAAAGCATTATTTTGGACCCAAAATGGCCGGACGTTGCGGTACTGTATCTATCTAGTGACTGTAGATGAAAATGGCTCGAAGCGCCCGAGCGCAGCGAGGGTTGCTTCGAGTCAATTTTCATCAAAATCACCATGGCAAGAGTCGGAGCTACGCGCAAAAGTAACTACCGTTCGTTAAATTTAAGTAACCCTTTTCTGAAATGATTTTTAAATAATTTTAAATTTTTAAATTAAATAAAAAAGGAGAACGCATTCCTACCATAGCGCAAGAGTTACTGACTAATTGTTAAAGGGAAACACTCTTATATATAGCAGCGCACGGACCTCCCACAAACGAACTTGATTAACCAATCACGAGCGTTTAACCTTCGAAAATCAAGCTTTTTTAAATTCGATTTTTGAAAAAACAGGTGCATTTAAGGCATTGCGTCATAGCTAATTCTCTTATTTAAAATATACTCTTTCAGAAAACATCGAGGTTTCAATCGTAAAATTTGTATTTTAGGGACCCGTGAGCGTACCTCTCTCCATCGTAACATTTAGAGCCCCCCAGGTAATGTTCTCTGCTCGACTACCGGTGGCAGACGGAAATCAAGTCCAGGCACTGCCACCTTTTCACTTGCCTAATCAACAATTTTACGAATTTCGATATGAACCAAACGGTATCCTGTTCAGAAAGGATAGTACTTTCAGAAAATGTAATTAAAAAAATATTGATTTTTCCATTGCCTAATACCCTTAAATCTATTAATTCTATTTAAAAAAAATAAAAATCTATTTAAAATAAATCTAATTTAAAATTTTAAATAAAATCTAAATTAACAATGTAATGTTATGGTAAAACGTAGATTTTCAAAAATTCATAACTCAGTAACTAAAGCCCATTGGACTGAAAATCGAGAAAGTGATAATTATTTTAGCTCCTAGAATCACCAAAAAAATTGGGATTTTGATTGGCGACATACTCACTGTTGTGTCCCCTTGTTAGAAACCTAAAATCAGCCAGACACTTGGTCATCATCAAACATTTATTTTATACCTTATAGAACTCTTTATTTTTACGAGTAAACTAAAACTTTTAAAATTTAGATGACAACTCGAAGTAAGATTGCAGTCTAAAATAAAAAATTTCATAAACCTGGCGATTTATAAAATCCCCTGTGGCGCTGTAAACAACTGTTCTTTTCAATTCAGGACGTCCACCCTGCACCAAACTTTTTGTGGCACCTTGTACAACACAACTATACGGAAAATTAAATCAAGCTATCTATTGTACGTCAAGTTCCATGGAACATTCTTTGGAAAACAAACAAACTTGCGCTGAAAGCGCTACCCAACTTTCAATATAATCCGAGTGGACAGGAATGATTTATTGTGTTAGAATGTTGACGTGTGGCGAAATTGTGGACTTAATTTACCTTTGCATGAACGCTATACAAATTTCCTCCCACACACAACAATCGTACTTGTTGAAAAATTGGAACTTGCAACAACTGTTTTCCCGAGAAGGAGGCCGATGCTACAAGAAAGCATTGTTATTCATATCAAATTCCTTTGTAGATTTACCCCCTAAGAAGGGTGTATAAATAATAAATTGTGACTACAAAAAGAAGCACTGTTCTTTTACGTTTTCCATTTTAAAAAGGGCTAAGAGAAGAAATCCAATTTGAGATTGATAAGAGAAATGATAATTGGCACACGCTAACCGCACGGTAACGAACTCCCCCAGTTCTGACCGTCTGACAGCCGGAACACGGCAATTAACGAGAGATAAAGTGATTATGAACAGCACATCCGCCACTTGAACTCGACACGCCAAAGCGCCTTCAGGGAACGCTTTGGAGATGCAATTTAGATGAAAATAATCTAAGGATTTATACCGCAAATGAGTCAAAACAATTAAGTCGGGAAGTGGGTTATCTCAGAAACTTTCTGGAAGAGAAACGTAGGGACTCAAAATATTTACCTTTCGATACTAATAAAGTTTGGAATAAGTGAACAGGCATTATCGGAGTCGACACACTTCAGTTCGGCGAAGTATAAGTGGATTGATGTTGACAGACCCTAGAATAGAAGAGAGGCACTTGCAACCCAATTACGGAATTCCAAAACCTGGAAAATATAAAAAAGTACCAAAATTTCAAGAGGCCAATGAAATTCGTTTCGTTGGACTACTGAAGCTCCGTCAAATCTTATCAAAAAAGTTATTTTGTGTTAAAGTTCAATAAACTCACAAGCATTTTGCATCCTTTTAGGAGCTCGAAACAAGTTGAAGCAGCAGACACTGGATGTTTTATTCTCTTGTAAGTTTGTTTATTGTGCAAACTAAATACGATTTACTTTGTATGTGAATTGGAGAGTAAACTAAATTTCGTTTGTCCGCAGTCATCAGAAGTAACTACTACATATCTACCAAAAGGGTATTTTTACGCTTTTGACATTCTCGGTGGATGATTAACGAGAAAACTACTGTCACTATTCGTCGATTAATTCCTCGAGTGACAAGTAAATATGACACTTCCTTCACTCAAGTTAAACCGAAGTGGAAATGAAAATGAATTCCAACTGATGATGAAAATGAAGCCTACATTCTATAAGTAAGTCGATAATTTACACTGTCACTTGACTTGCAATGGAATCGATAACTCTCGAAACATTGAGCTTGACAGTGCTACCAACCACAACTAACAATGTGTCCGTTACAGGTCGTGAAAGTATCCGAGTTATTTGAATTGTAAATAAATACATTTTAACTACAAGCTGGCATTAGAAAGAAAAAATTAGGAACAGAAAATCTTGGAATAGCGTCACACCGCGATTCAAAATTTGAAAATTAATTTGGCGAACAATAATTTGTGGGTTCTGTTTTGTAAGCGTTACATGCAAAGCGTAACGATAGAACGATATGGCTTTATCTTTATGGCACATCTACCACAAATGAGCAATTACTTAACGCGAATGGGATATATGTTGCAGTTTGCGGTTGGAAATGAAAGTCAGATATGCCAAGAATTATGAATGGCTTAAATGTCTTGTTGATCCTAAACAGTAAAATTCCAAACAAAGCTCTCTCTGATGCTATGTACTGTTTTGCATTTTCATTCTTTCGACGTACTTGATATACATGTCCATGACAGGTATTCTTGCATACTTGAACCAGGTTTCACTAAAACGTCCAACCGAATAGGTAAAGTGCACGAGATCAAGTTTTTTAGTCTTAAAATAAATCACGACTTTAATTATTGGGTCATAAATTCTATACGATGCTTTAATAACTAACAGTGTGACAATTATTCACAATTCAGATTCGTCGATTAAAAATTAATTTAATTGGTTATTGATGGACTTGGAGAACTCTTCATAACTCGAAAGAATTGAAAAATAATTCAATTAAAACACTTCAATCGGACATATAAAACAACACAGGGCAGACTCCAACAATAAAAAGTGTCGAAGCCGGATCTGTCATAAAATAAAAATTTTCTATTTACACAGTACATGCCAACCTCGGTATTACAAAAAAAAGTTGAGTTATGGCAGGACGACGACGGAGTGGCCTATAATTAAGAAAATCGCTTCACGATTTCGATATTATCTTCATATATTGCAAATTATAAATCAATTTTTATTGTAATTTTTCGTATGACATATCGGCTATTTATAAAAATGTTGATAGTCAGGCCTTGCATGCATAAATATGTTATCGAAAAAGTTATTCGTACAAAACATGCAAGACCACCCCGTCACAAAACCGCAATCGTGGTGGGCAATTCAAACAATGGCCAGCTTATGCTGTGTCAATTTCAAACACAACAAAATTTATAATTGCAAATGTCATAATCATCTTTCACGTCGGCCAAAAAGTTGCATGTTCGTGTATAATTACAAACCAAAACTTATACAGCCGTTTGTTCCGTAAACAATGCTTTGGGAATACTCAGAGGATTTTATCTTCATTAAGCGCAAACATTTCAGCTAAGAAAATGTCGCTAAATTCGAGCAAGTTTCAAATTAAGCATCATTTTATGTTTCTTCCGCAAAAAGTAATATTTGTTAGTTTTTTAACGACTTTCTTGTACATTTAATTTTGACTTCTATCAACCACTAAACACGCAACTCGCGTGATTTATTGTGCACCCCTCAACACTTTATCTTACCTTCAACAGCCCATTTTCTCTAACCGAGTTAAGTGCCGAGCAAAGAAAATTTACACCATCATTTAGATCCCACTTGAGGTGTCGAAAAACCTACTTAACAATTCGCGAAAATTACAGTTTATGGTTCAATAAACGAAAATTTTATTCTAAAGGTTGGTTTATAGCGCCGAGAGATAATAAATTAAATGTAGCCACCTGTGCAGAAATGCGGTCGTTGCTGTTAACCCGAGTTTAGTAGTTTCAATTCTGGTTCTTATTTTATTTGACATTCCAAATGTCAGTTTTTCGCTTAGCGTCAATTGTTTAATAAATTTAATTAGCAACAACAATTATTTCAAGATTTTACTGCAAGTTTCATCGCACCCTGTAACAATTCTAGTCCGGGCAATCTGAAATACAGGGTCCATATTTCCTCTGTTATAATAGGTTCATTGGATGGGAGGTGTAAGAACCCCCATCCTCGTGGAACATTATTTTTTCTGACTGCAATCTACGGCCTGGCCTCCCAACAAATCGAGAGCTGGTTTATAAACAAACTGGAGAGCTTCTTTCGTTATTTTCGTCATACTTTTTCATGCGTCGTTCATATTTTTACTTGAATTGGTATCCCAAAAAACTGTCACAAGGAAGTCTTGTCAGTAAAATTTTAAGCACCAAATTTGAATTGCTTTTAGTTGCATTTCCAAGATAAAATAATGTGTTTTGCGTTTAGTTCAATAAAAATGTTTTTGAAAAAGAAGAAATTATACCAAGAGTAGCTTAAAAGCTACCGCTTACACTTATTAATATTCAAGCTAGCGCTAAGCTAATTTTGTAGTAGGTACAAAAACTAAATTATAACTGCTGTAGTTTAGCTGCTTTTCAAAGTAGCTTTCTCGACCGTGCTGATAACCAATTTATTATCAACGATTTTGCACTATCAAACTTATCGAATTACAAATCGTAAATTTCGCGAGGGATTTTCAAGGATCGTTGGAATAATTCTATAAATTATGTTTGCGTTTCGGGCAAAATCTTGCATTAAGATGTCCTTTGTGCCACACCAACAATTACCGAGATGCTCAATTGATCATGGAAGTAAATACAAATTATGCAGATGTAATACTGTGGCTGAATTATTTCAAAATTTCCCTCAAGCAGTTCCACACAAATTCGGGATGAAAGATTAAAGGATGCTATTTAGAATCCTAAATTACTTAAGTAAATTAAATTATTTATTCCGAAAGAAAGAGACGCACTTTTAAAAAATTAGGTAATTAATTCAAGTCGGAAAATTTGGACAGTCATAGATTTTCAGGAAATCCAAGAAAAATTTCAGAAATTTATCGAATCGAGCATTGCAAAACAAGCCAATAAAATAAAAATGAAGACCGACAGAATTTTCAAAGGATAAACTTTTCAAAGGCGTATCATGTTGAAGGGTAACTAACACATTCAAAAGAATTTCCTTGTCAAGTTTTGTACTTATTTTTCATGAAAAATGCATAAATGTATGAAGTTGTTAACACATGTTACGTGCATGCTTTATTCAGATTTTCTTGTCAGCAGGATGGGCACGTTTAAGCAAATATCGTAGCGACGAAATTTTTGTTTACAAAAATAAATTTTGATAAGCTCGAAAAAACTTTGGAAATCACAAATTCATCTCAACATGAGAAACATTTAACACACTCGGGTGTGAAGCTCTGCTCTCGTGCCAACAATTTTTCCAAACCATGTTTGCTATAAATCAAGCGTTTGAAGTTTGGTCTAAAAGTTTATTGTTTAATTTTTTTAAATCGTGTTTTACAAAATAAGCCCACGTAGTGGACGTCGTTCATAATTTAATACTTCATTTGTTGAGTAAATACGATCTGTCACAATACTCCTACGTTTGGAGAAATTACAAAGTACTGAAGTTAACCATTCCATTTTTTCATTCATAAGACGCGTGATGAATGCAACAATCCCCACATAATTCTGCACTCTCGTGGGAAAATTGAATCAAAGGTTAAGAATTCCTACGCAAAGTATGTCAGATTAAAATTAACTTTCAGTTTGTTATATCGGAGCCATCGTACACGATCCAAATTGGCGCTCCTCTTGAGAAATAGGAAAACAATTTTGAAAGGAATCCAAAATTTGCAACCAATCGTATTCAGTTTCCTAACCCGGTGTCGGCGGCTGTGGGGGTCTAAAGATTGAAATATACTTATCATTTTTTCTATCAGTGGAGGAAGTCCGTATTTGAAACGTATTTATTTTAAAACGACCAACTTAATTAAAGAAGAAGAATGCCGAAGGTTCATAAAACATATAATATGCCATTGTATGAAGTATGAAGTTTTAAGCAATTATTCTAATTGAAATACGTCAAGTCGGACGCTATAAGTGAAGAAAAAATCAATTGAAAGGAGTCGTTGCAAAAAATGTTCAATTACCATAAATTTAAATGACCTCATGAATGCATAAACAAAAGAAAAAATGGAGCCGAGTTAAAAATTGTTCTTTTTATTACACCAAACGTATTGGGTTAACCCCCCAAGAAAAACCAATCAAAATATTAATATGTGAATGCAAATTAGCTATGATGATTCAGACTAAACCCTCACCAAACGAACGTGTTAATGTTTACATTGTAATAATGCGAAAATAAATCAAATAGCAACACATGCTAGGGTGTGGTAAATAGTTGGCAAGGGATGCATGTCAATATCGTGCGATATTGCAAAATAATAACCTGAAACGTATGCTGGAAAAACTGTCATCTATCCCATACCTGTACATCACCGAAATGAAATGAGACATAATTTCACTTCCCCGCTTTTTGTATGTCGAGTTTATTTTTAATACTTGATAAATGCCGAAAGATTTATTATAAGAATGCAACTGTCAGAGAATACGCGGGTGGATGAATGAGGCAGTCATCGCACGATATAAATGTTGTCAATGCCAGTGTAATCCTGGATTAAGTCAAGTCTCTCTGGCTTCCAATTATTCTTCCTTTCATGTCTAGAATTAAGCAAGCCTTTTAAACGCTTATGAAATATTGTCGACGTGTACATCAAAACCACCCCCCAAAAGCGAAAGAATTCAATTAACGTTTGAAAAATTACAATACCTTCCTGTTCCAAAAAATGATAATTAGAAAATGCCTTATCAATGTTGCTAACCGTGAAACCAGATAGTCACATCCAGACCCTTGTTTGCATTCAAAAGTCAGAACCAATCACAGAAAACCCACAAAAAATGATATTCATAAAAAAGGAATCCTTTTTGAATACGAGAATAGGATGAAGCGGACTTGCGGTGTGGGTTTAATAAAGAAGACTGTCAACGCGATATCTTACAGTCGATCACTTGGACAACGACAAGCTGCCGAGCTTGAAATCGACACCGAAACCGGAAAAATTGCGTTTTCAATTCTACACATTTTCATCATGCTAAAGTCATTTTTTGTGTTTTTAACGGAAGAGAATCGAAACAAAATACAAGTAAACGTGTAGTATCTGAATAAACGTCCGTCCATTTTGGAACAATTCAAAAGACGGTGATAATATTAAAATGTCTCAAAAAACCAACAACCATTTACATAAATTATATTTTATTTTATGGTAGTTTTTTTTTAATTTAAAATTTCAAAATTTCATAAAAATCGGTTCAGTATTTAAGTAGTAATCACGTTATTCATGCGCGTCCCAGTAGTGTAATTTTTGGTAGTCAGGTAACTAGTAAAAAGTCAATAAAAAAGTTTCACTGATAAAAACAATAAACGGTTAAATTGTCATCCTACGTGAAAAATTTCAACACGATTGGTTATCTGCAAGTGCCTGAAAACTCCGGTAGGTACAAGTAAAATGAAAGCTTCTAATTTAAAAGAAGTAGGAACATCGCATGAAATGAAATTTAAGAAAATTTTCCACTTGGGGATTCCCCTAAACACGAAATTCATTTTATGCGATGCACTATTATGAATAAATCATTTTTAAAAAATTTCACAATTAAACACAGGAAAGTTTAAACTTTAAAGATTGACAAAATGTCAAAGAAATCAAAACAATTTTAATCTTTGAAATACAATATAATAATTTGCTAGACAGCTACTCCTCCATGTAATTTATTCGTATCATTAGTTCGTTGATGTTTTAACAATCAAGAAAACTTTACAAACTTAAAAAAATTACGATCAAACGCTCACATATGATTTGTCTTAATCCCCTCCCCAAAGTAAAATCTTAGACCGAACAACTTTAGCTCTCACCTATGGTTGCATTTCCTAAAGCACACTGCGTATATTTAAAAATTGTAAAACCTTTTACAGGCACTGGGGGGTATTCCATACCATACCCCCCAGACCCCCCGGCCACAAAATTATAACATGCTAATATATCTATTTGAAATGGTTACTATGTAATACAATTAATTTCAGAATATACAGTACGTCGGTCTTTCTGACCGGGGGGTTTGGGGGGTATGGAATACCCTCCAACCATAAACAAACTTAAGGGTTTATTTAATAAAAAAATTTTAATGTTCTTCCTCGGCGTTATTTTATTACCAATCAAAAATAAAAAGTTAACCAACCTCAAATTAGTATCCGCTTACGAAGTAGACATAGTTAGATGTTTCTTGTGCCAGCTAACTAATATAAGAAATTGCTGGAAATCTCCTCCTCTTCTGTATCTTTTGTAAGCGCGCCTATAATTGATTCATTAATTTTTTACCATTACTATTTAGAACCAACTAGCAACCAAAACAAAATGTTACTATTGTAAAACAAAACGACCTTGGAAATAGATGTGTGCATCTGATTTGTCAGAATCCCTCCAAGTGAGACCGAAAGCCGAGCAACCACTTGAATATTTCGTTATTTTGAAACTTTTTTTTATAGGATCTTTTTCTACAATAGTATTTATAAAATATCAAATTTTGTGGTACAAAATTAATAGATAGACAGGGTGTGACATTCCAAATGTCGGATTTCCACTGAGCGTTAGTTGTTTAATAATTTTAAATGTTAACTCTTAAGTAAATTCGAATGTAGTTTCTTCATGTACGATAAATCAACTTATAAGTTTGCTGTTTATTTTTTAATTACAAAACACAAACCATTTAAAGGTGTCATTTGTTTTAATTAATCTCTCGATTAATCTCTGGTTGTTAAGTTTATGGTTGTCATAAACATTTTATTGCATCCTAGATGAATTTTAACGTCTTAATAATATTAATTGTAGCTTCAACGACGAGGTGATATTTTTAATGTTCAGTATTTTCTAGTTTTCAATTTGATTGTGGAATTTTGATGTGATGCCTTCGTAGCACTGCGGAACAGCAGAGTTTAATCCTGTACCTCCTTGGTTTTGCAGAGATTAAATTTAATACTGATAAATTTGGGACTACTTTTTTTGTCATGTAGCCAATGGAAATTGGACCGGATCGGTGGTACTGCTATTAGACCTACATTTTAATGTAGAATTCGAATCCGCAAAAATGCTAAATGCTAAATAATAGTAATGCTAAATCGGCATTACTTCTTCTTTTTTTGAACAACAAGGGATGCAGTTTTACGTCGTGCCCAGGACGGGAAAATCTGATGAGGAGTTTTTCTTCTTCTTGGTCGGTATGTCCAAATCCGGGTATCGTGACAGCATTTATGATGAACAATTGTTTGCAAATTAGGAATCCTGCCCATCCGGAATCGAACCGGGCATTTCAAGTCAACAGTAAATATACTTAACTGTTATGATCCGACCGCCTAAATGGAGAGTTCAAATGGACTCTAATCCGCATCTGTGGATACGTTATCACTTCCCATTCTCATCATTCATAAGAATTATCAATTAATGGTAGATGCATCACCTCCTCTCCGGCCCCACGTAAAATTTTAATTAAAATCAAAGCCCCACGTTGGGCGCCAATTTAATTACTTCCACATGAAACATATCATTAATTTCAATTAAACTATATTTTCAGGGATAATTTTAGGATTCCTTGATATGATTGGATTTTTTTAATTTAATATAAAGTGAGCGATCAGTAGAAGCAATCAGTTCAGCTTAAAGGGTGACAAAATTGGTCAAGGTGTGAAAAGAAATGTTAGCTATAAGAATTCGGAAAACTCTTTTTAATTTCTTACCAACAAAGTGATAATATTGACAGTACAAATAGCAGTAGCTGAGGCGTCATATTACACTCCAGCGCTTTAGACAGATAAATAAAGAAATAATTCCTTTATCCGTTTCCATTTGATTTAGTTGGGAAGAATGGATATCGAAACCATAATTCTAAATATTGTGGGTCGAATTTTGTCATTTCAATTTTAAAGAAGGTTATAAATTTTCCACTTATCCGTTATTTACTATAACGCAAAGTTTGATTTTATTTTTAGTAAAAATTTGCTGTACTGAGCTTAAAGTTTCCATCTTTTGAGAGACAAAATTTGATTAATCATTTCTAGCAATTGGAACAACTAAGTTAGCGATGTTTAGCCACAATGTACTTATCGACGTTTCGACTTATAGTTTAAATCGTTACAAACTCTGATAGTTTCAAGTTTTGATCCCGCAGATAGGAAAATTCGGTTTTTGCCAAGTAGTATTAAAGCCTGGTGGTTAGGACAAGCCTGGCCACCGGTCAATTTATCTCGATTAATTTTCTATTTAATTTCGACAATGCTCGATAGGCCCTTTACGCGTTTCCTTCCATTGTTGCCGACAACATATGGTCACTTATTTATCATTTTCTTTCATCCATTGTGATCCACTTTTGTCTCTATCGGAGCGTAAATTCTTAAAATTTTCTCAATTTCCTTTCAACTTTATTGACCAAGACATTCCTAGACGTTTCGTTGCAACAATCGATCTTCCAAAGGAAAAAACGTTCGAAGAAGCGAAATCGAGTTAAGAAACCATACATCATGGAGGCAGACGTGCCCATTCTAAATTTTGCATAAACACGACTAACTACAAAGACAAATAACCCACTATCTATTATAACTTCGCATTATAACATGGAATGCATCTAAACACGAACACGTGGCGTTCTGCTTTTAAAATTTTCCTGTGCGTTATTAAACTTCAAATGTGATTACGTGCAGTACCTCCAGGTGGATAAAAATTAATTTTGAAAAAAAAAATTTATTATTAATCAAACACGCAAACTGTTTTAAATACCTGTAAATCTGCGGTAAACCAATTTAATCTCTAGTACCGCACGTTATATGCAATCGCAATCATAGTAAAGCGGTAATTTGAAGAAGGGCACTTCAAACGGTTGCCTTGGGGCTGCGTTATCAGAGGGAACGCAGCCCTAATTAATAATATTCTACTGTAGTTGGGGGAATGCTTATTAAAAACCGCATGCATATTGCATGGTCTTGCCACGACTAAACAATCACAAACTGGAGTTACAATATTGTTTTTGCTAGATCAATAAGTTGCATTGGGCTCAGCTCGTTGATGGTGTATCTTGTTATGCGTACATCATTTAATAAGCGTATGCAGAATTATTTGGGAACAGATGTCACGGACTAATTAAATTTTAGCTCGCCGTAGTCTGTCTGCATATTCAAATGCATCTCTAATTGCGCTGCACTGTAAAATAGCAATTGAATTGCAAACTTGTCCAAAATTGGAAGTGTATCAGGTGGATCACCTAATAGCACGTGTTGGCAGATCCTTCAGAAACGGAAACCGAATTAAATTGGGCATTTAAAACCAATTTATAAAATTAGCTCATACAAACAATATGCAATAAAGTAGCAGCGTCGTGCACGAAAGTTCGACCACCTTTGCGGTTTCTGTTCATTAAGACCTACTTATAACTAATAACATGTCAAGGATCTTTAATGAAGCCCCACTCGAAGTGAGAAAAACCTTCAAGACTACCTAATTACATTAAGTACTTAAAATTCATACATCAAAAGACGATCGCGAATCCATTTAAGTTTATTGAAAATATTGTAAGCCGCACGCTTCCCTTAGCGTCAGCGGGCGAAAACGCGAATGCAGAACATTTAAATTAAGTTTTGTATTCCGATACGACATTTTGCAACAACACAAAATGATGGGGAACTAGCGGTTTGATTAAGATTTGTTATGACACGTGGCGTCACGCATTTGGAACTGCACGTGCTGCACGTACATTTCGTGAGTTTGAAAATTTTCAATACACGAAATGTACTTCTTAATCTAAAATGCAGTAACATAAATTATGATTACATAAATTAACAAACTCCAAAAACAGGGTTGGCCGTAGCTGGCTGGGTTCCAATTTTGGCAAACACCGAAAAGTACTCGGTTTCATGATGAAAAATTTAAATTTGTAAAACGTTTTATAATCTCGGTAACAGAACGTCACATTTCAATTAAATTATAAAATTTTAACCCACTTGCTTTTAACAAAAAACCACGAATGAATGAACACAGAGCAACACAATTCGTTCAAGAGTGAGCGAAATTTGTATGATGGTTTTGAAATTTTAATTTCAATATATTTTTACACAAAATTTAAATTAACGCTGATAATTAAGTACGCAATTTATTAACATGCAGTGTTTAGTTAGAGGGTAAAAATGTAAAAGACCACCCATTCTACAAAATTCATGTTGGTATTAAAAGATAAGACGAGAAGCGAGAAACACGGTCGAATTTGCATAACGAACCTTAATGAGCATGTTGATCACCACTTTTATATACTCCCGTTCGCTAATTGCAAAATTTGTAATGAAAATTCAGCGTAATCCCCGTATAGGTAAGTGGAAAATTATGTTTATAAGAGATCAACTTTTTCTGCGATTGCTGGAACCGTAAGAAACCACCTACAATGTAATTAAATCTTCAAGGTACTTTTAATTAAATCAGGTAATTTTTTTAGAGGTTAATGAATTTTGGTTCTCCGAGCCGGATTACAACAATTATGTGTTTTATGTTTTCAATAAGGTTAAAAAAATTTTATCTACAGGTGAAATGAATACAAATTTTAAAAATATGCGAGAAAATTGAAAACAAAGATTCAAATTTTTCAAACAGGTAATGACAATGACACTGAAAATAAATATAGGTAACAAAAGTACCGGTTTATCAAATCCCTGGCGCTATTTTTTACTGTTAGAGTCTTATTGATCTGTCATATTAAATAATAATGGCAAATACTGTCAAAACCAAAACAGCAAATAGCACCGGGACATCTTGCGCCATTCTCCCCTACACGATAATTCCTCCGATTAAACGTTTTATATGTCACAATTTTTTTGTGTTTCTCAATTCGTAGCAAAAAGTCGGAGAAATAGTTATCAATTAGGTACGGCACGGATATTTTCTTTAACATCTGATGAGTGCTCTGGAGCTTAAAATAATTGTATTACATAGCCCCGTTTTCCTGAAGTTTGTAATAATATTGATCAAAACCTTTATGAAACTTGAGTATATCAGAGAAGGACACCCTGATGAATTCTTAAGTTGAAGTTATGTTGATGAATTTTTAATGTCCATTTGAAAAATTCTTCTGTGCCTAAAAACATAGTTTTACGATTCAGGTGATTTTTTATAAAAAAATTGGTGTATAAGAGAAGGAAATTAGGATAAATTAATATACAAAGTGTTTTTGAAAAGTAAAAAGTTAAACTTTTCAAGTTTAGAAAATGCTCGTTGGACATTGAGTTTCTCCAAATTTTGATCATTAGTAGGGTACCATAAGCACAATAAAGTTTAAAAATAACGATGTGTGTTTCTCAATCATAAGCGAAAAAAGTTACATTGACAGTTGGAATTTCCGTTAGTTGCAGTAACGAGATTGTCACTCCAACTAAATAAAATAAACTTTAAATGAGATTTATTTCTAAAATAAGGCGCATTATTTTCAAGTTACTTTCATTAAAAAAAAAATTATCAAAATTGATGATTCATCAGCTGTAGGTTCTCCTTGAGAAAACTCCGCACGCGTTTTCGAACAATGCTAATTCAAAAACTAGTTAATGGATTTTATTCATCTTTAACTCATTTGATTCGTTAGTAAATTTTCTATCACTGGAACTAAAATTGGTTTTAAAATTGTACGCTTTTAGGCATAAGAACTGTACCAAAAATCGGTTGCAGGTAGCTACTTTGGGCGAGAAAATACAAATTTTACGATTGAAATCTCGATGAATTCTGAAAGAGTATATTTTAAATAAGAGAATAAGCGGAGGTACAATGCCCTAAGTGCACCGGTTTTTTCAAAAATCGAATTTAAAAACTTCGATTTTTGCAGTAAATTTTAACGTAAAGTCGCTCGGGATTGGTTAATTCTGTCGGTACGTGCACCCAGATATAGTCTTAGCTTTGCGCAGAGTGGGAGCGACACTTGCATTGCGATGCAGTAACAGTGCACTTCGAACGAAAATCATGATTTTCAACCCTAAATGTGCCGGAAAAATGGCTTTAAGCCCTCGAGCGTAGCGAGAGGTGCTTAAAGTCGATTTTTCCTTGCACAACCACCTTTCCGAATAGTATATGTGCTAGAAAAATGGCTTAAAGCCCTCGAGCGCAGCGAGAGGTGCTTTAAGTCGATTTTTCTTCGCACAAGTACTGTGCGTTAAAAATCCACTCTCCCGAGTTTCACATCTCAAAGATCCACCTTTTCATTGATCTGTCGGCCTAGGGATATTTTTAAATTAGTTGTCATTTTGATGAAAATGGCTCGAAGCGCCCGAAGGGTGCTGAGAGTCAATTTTCATCAAAATCACCATGGCAAGAGCCGGATCTACCGGCAAAAGTAACTACCGTTCGTTAAATTTAAGTAACCCTTTTCTGAAGTAATTTTTTAATTATTTTAAATTTTTAAATTAAATAAAAAAGGAGAACGCATTCCTACCATACTGCAAGAGTTACTGAGTAATTGTTAAAGTGTAACCCTGTTATATATATCAGCGCACGTACCTCCCACAAACGAAGTTGATTGACCAATCACGAGCGTTTAAACTTCGAAAATCAAGCTTTTTTAAATTCGATTTTTGAAAAAACAGGTGCACTTAGGGCATTGTACCTCCGCTTATTCTCTTATTTAAAATATACTCTTTCAGAATTCATCGAGGTTTCAATCGTAAAATTTGTATTTTGTCGCCCAAAGTAGCTACCTTTCCCCTTTATCCTAGGCTCTTTCGATTCGTAGCTCCCCTAGCGATGTCCCTGACCCTTTATAGAAAAAAAAAGAACATTTTCCTCTGGACCCCCCGGTTTCTCATCTTCTCACCCGTTTCTTTACATTTTGTAGCGTTCCTTTTCATATCGGACCTACACGCTTTGTAGTTTCATCGGTTGGGCTTTCGATGGAACGATGACACTACAGGTTTCATTTATTTCACGTCGCAGAAACTTATTTTGAGCAGAAAGCGCAAAAGTGCGGAAAAGTAGGTCAGCCATTTTTATTGCGTTTTGGGAGCTTATTTTGCAGACTGCATTTTAAATTTATCAATAAGTTGCGAACCGAACACCTGGAAAGCGTTCTTCTTTTCTTGTTTCCAAAAGATTTGATTACCTCCGTTCAAATCGTTTTAGGTTCGAAAATTCCGGCTGCGGCTTCTGTTGTGCAATTCCAATTTATATGAGGTTTATGGAGGTTACCACCTGCTCCTTTACTTTTTTATGTATTTCAAATCAGTGTCTTTGTTTTTTTGGAATTTTTGAAGCACGCTTTCCTGCCTTGGTTCTAAATTCAAAATTCTGAAGTTTTTCGTTTGCCTTTTTTTTATCTAATTTAAAATGTAAATTGTTTCTTGTGTTAACCAAGAGACATATGCATATACCCACTCGAGGTAAATTAATTACTAAAAGTAATTCATGTTCTTTATGCAATTCTGGTGTAACAACAAAATTTGTTACCAATTAAATGTGCACAAGCTTGCTAATGAGTTTGATTTTCCATCACTTAGTAATTCAGTATCTGTCAAGAACAAATTTTCATTAGCTTGCGCCCTTAAAAAAATTTGAAATACTCTTATGATTACTCCAGTTGAACCCACAATCCCAGCTCTCATAAAACCCATATGAGCTCCGGTCCTTGCTCTAATTTTTCATGGCAGTTAATTATGCTAGTCCGATAAAATTATAATAAGATCAAAACTTGTAGTAAACTATTTCTACAATTTTGTAAAAATTCGACCCCTCCCTTTTCCGTCACATTATCTTTTACTCTAATTTCAATTTCTTAATCATTACAAAATGTAAAAATTATTATAAATGAAATTGTTAATGATATTAATTCAAAACGATTACTGAATACCACCCTGTTAAAAATTTATTCCTGAATAATTTCGATAAAATAAATGTTGCAAAAAATTGCGGGACATGATTAATGCAAATATTAGCAATTTAAATTTCAAGTTGTCACTTGATGAACGATTAGGACGTAAAATACACTCCGGGTTTCTTGTAAATTGACTCATTGACGACGTGTCCACAGATGCAAGGTGGAGATTTACTCAAGTAAGTGATCAAATGGACATCGACATGTTTGTAAGTGGCCTTATATAGAGGGATTGGGGTCGAGGTTCACAGAAAACCAATTTCTAAAAAGATTTAGCTGACGCTTACTTTTATGGAAGTAATATCGGAAAAATAAAAATGTTATTTCTCTACATCTTGTCAGAAATAATCGTTAGCAATATTTATAATGTAAATACGTGTAAGAGAAACCCCAAATTTAATGCAAAGCTGCACGGGATGTTACCTAGTGGGTGGTAAACTACCCTCTATATTAGAGGAGACAGTGATATATGTGATCGATATTACAGCAGATGATGTTTCCAATCATGTTTCTCATTCTAATGTTAGAAAGAAACCGATGGGGAGTAGATTAATCGAAACATGGATTAACGCGGCTCGAAGGACCAAGTAAACAATTTTTTGTAAAACAGAAATTAGTACTCACACTCTGCGATTCCAAATTAACTGTTAGGAATTGGGTACTCACCTGAAACAAAAATAAAAATTAGAAAATCGTACAAAATTAAGGATGGGGGTTGTGCAAATAATTTAAATTGATAGTTCGTGTTCAATCAAAATCGTTGTATATCAAGCATTTTGAGTAGTATGCAAATAAAGAATTATACAAAATTTTATCAAATATTTGAAATAAAATTCAGCAGCTTGGAATTATCCGTTGGAATAAATTATGCAAAAAATCAGTCATAACACCCATGCTCGTAATACATATTCAGATAGGCTGAATTCGAGTAATATCACTCTCGTACAAAAGATTTAATATTCTCTAGGTGTGTTTACGTCGAGTTTTTTGAAATATATTAGAACGAATGCGTTATTGTGCTACTACAAAACGACGTAACACGCCTTTTCAAAATTAAGCAACCATTCAATAAAACGTTCGTCGCAAATGAAGTAGAACAAGTTTTGGATGTAATATAAGAGGTGTAAATGTTTAATTTAATACTTCCAATTGAATGAAACTTCAATTATTTATGTCGCCTTCAAATTTATTAATTTGTAACCATTAAATGTTGCTACATTTTAGGTTGGATTCGGACAATCGGTGTGACAAAGTAATCCGTCTATTACAACCTATGATTATAGCTTTCGCCTTCGTACTTTTTTTAACGACGATGTGGAAGATAATAAATCTGCATGTAATTTCAAAACTTCTTTCTCGAGTGCTCATAAAATTTTTTAAACTGAAAGTTATTAAATTTTTATGAATAGTTTAGCTTTGATGATGATAAAAGGGCAACAAGTCTTTGTGGTTGCAATAACTCGATCCTGATATTATTCAAATAAGTGGTTTAAGTTTCATTAAGAAATAAGTAAAAAAGTATCTAGCAATGGTGTAAATTTTTCTTGGTTTTTGTGCGGCCTTAAGGCCGCACCGGTAAAATGTAATTTTACCAATGCTTACAAGATGTAGTATAAATAAAAAGTATTTAAAAAAAGCAATCGGAGGTACTCCAAATTCGGCTTCTAATGACTTCGTGTGGGTAAAATTCAAATTGCTGGAGCAAACGATGTGACCATAAAATTTCTAATCGACTCGATTAATGCACAAAATCCTTGTATTGCCTGACATATTTCTCAAGAAAATTACCCAGAAATTTTATCCTCTGCAGTAATTGCTCCAAATTACCCAAATTAACATATTTTTATTTATTTCTCACCGCCCGCCTTCTTGCGTTTCTGTCTTTGCGTTCTGATTGCAACAAATGTATTCATCGTGGAGGTTCAATTTTAAGTACAGGTTTTTGTAATTTACAAATTATAATAACTAAGTTTAATTAAAACGTCTTTATCGAACGAAGCATTTTCAAATCTTAAATTCGAAGAGGGTTATGATTAATTTAATGATGGTTTGGTAAATGGTATGGTACCTTTGTAAGAAATAGTGCGGTAATTACATGGTTAAAACTACAAATGTTTCTTTTACATGACCCAGTTTAAAAAAATTGATCACAATCATGAAACGGGCGCAATTTAAATTTCGGTTAACCCGTCGAAACCCACTGGAAATTTTAATTTTTGGAAGAAATTCAGTTGTGGAGTCGAGTTGAAAATTCAATCTCACGATCGCCTATTGTATCCCGTCAATTAAGATTTGTAAATGCATTGATTGTGCATTAGACAGCGTAATGCAGCGTATGTGGAAGTCGTCTAATATTTTATCATTGATTATGTACCAGTCGAAGTTTTTTATAAATCCGTTCCGTGGGTGGTCTTTTTGGTTTTGGTTTATAGGGTTGTCATGTTCATTTAAACTTCTATATTATTTTTAGTGTATGTTACTAATGACAGGTAAATTGATCACCAGGCTTTTTAACCTCTGCTTTTTACAAGCGTTCTTCTTCCGATTGTGAACACAGCTTCATGTTATTAAGTTACAGATAAGAATTACCGGTAATTAATCAATGTTTTCAATTTGTGAAACGCGGTTGTATTTGTGGTGAATATCAAAGCATTCTTCTTCCTTGTCACAATTAACTCGTGGTACGATGTGGGAGCGTTTTTATAAAATCACTTTTGACACGAAACAAGCGTGTTTATTACTGCGTGTAATCAAAATTAGAAAGTCTGTTCATATTCAAACAAAAATTAAATGAAAAATGACAGGTTACTCGATACGTCTTAGATGATCGAGAAGCGAGTACGGTTCTGTCCTTTACGCTTCTTGATTTTACTCTTTTGTGTCATCCTATCCGTTTAGCTTTCCCTAGTTAAAAGAGTTGGTTAATTATGTTTCGGTTTATAATTACCAACAAGAAAACAATAAAAACAGAACAAGTTGAATGGAAACTTCGTAATTATTATACACCCCCGTTGTTACCATCTTCAATCATATTGATGTTTGTTTAATAAATACAACGTCTGTTTTATAATTTTGATGAAGCTTATTGTGCCTCAGACAGTTGTTGTTCGAGGAGATATTAAATTATTGTTTACTTTATTTATACAAAGTACTGTAAGGAAACGAGAGCTCGATAAAACAATTTCCGCCTGCTTGGGTTGACGTTCGTTACGTGAAAGAAAAAGGGTGGATTTGCTCATGTTCGCTCTTGCTCGTACCAGGCCAAAAAAGTTGATTACTTTATTGCAGGGACGTCTTCTTCGCCCCGATGAATTATACTCGCATTTTGGTAAAGGAAGAACCATAAAAATGCTTCATAGTTACACACAGTCCACTAACTTAAATTATACAACAGTGACCCTCTCTCATAGTTTCATATAAATTAGAAGGGTGTGTACCCACCCTTGAAATGAAAATTACACATACAGTAGCACTTAATTGCATTTCTTAAACCCTATAACATCTAACCAAGCGGTGCGTAAAACTTAATTCCTACGATACACATATTTTGACACCCGCATATTTTAAGACTTTTTTCCTATATCCAAAGTTTTCGTTTCCATAACTTAATTTGAAAACTGTTCAACAGGCATATCGATTGTACTTAATTTTTCCCTTTCGGGTTAATTTTATTGCTCATAAACACGAAACCACGACATAATTTAACGTTATGGTAATTCGAGATGACAAAAGTAGGGCAAAATCTGAAACAGTACACAAATATTACATTCTGCAAAAATTCAGGGTTTCATCATACACTTTCTGATTTATACCGAGAAGTTGCATACTTAAAGACTGATAAGGAAGGGCTTTCCCCTAAATCACTCGTGGTTACTTAGTTGAGGGTGCATTTAAGTGACTGATATTGTCTTAACGGAGTCTTCGATCGAGTGATTGAATATTTCTCACGTTCTTGATTAAAGTTACTTCTATAATTTGAACTTGATGAACAGTAATTGCAACGTTCCAATCCACCCCTAGCGATTTGAATAATTTGAAGTGAAATGGAAAAAACTGTTTTGATATTATAGCGTAGGCTTCACCAATTCCTCTTCAATATTGTCTATTTTGGACGACGTTCTGTTAATTTTTTCATAGTTTCAACTTTTAGGTTACTGCTTTAAGTATTTTGACAAGGTATATTATTATTTTCCCACATTCCCTCCGCTGAACTGAAAAAGCTACTGACCACTTGCACAAAATGGCAGCACATTTTTAAATCAGGATAATCATGGTAACCTGAAGTGTGGCGTAAAGTGTGATGTAAAGTCTAAAATCAATCTGTGGGCTATGGAGGGGGCAACGGGTATCCACCCCATTAACTAATTTTTCTTACTTTTAGCCAAATACCATCTGTAAATCCATTCCATTTTGGTTCAGCTTTAAGGTCTTTTGTTATTATTTTTATGTTCAATATTTGTCTCCTAAATAACTTTTCATTTTTGACCGGTATCTTCCATTTCAACCCCTTTACCATTTTCTTCACCATTTCCACATTTCAATCCTGACATTTTTTCTCAAAATTCTCACACCCTTAAATTCTTCCAATATTTTGTCTTCTTTCTAGTTAGTTACGTCTGGTCGATCAACAGGTTAAAAAGTTACCGTAGAAAAGCGACAAGAAGTGATTGAAAAGAGAACAGTGGAGTGTAGTGAAACAATGACTACATAAAGTAAGATAGAGCAAAATAATTAACTTATTTAGTAAGTTCCAAAGCAACAAACAAGAAAATGTACTCGATAGCGGCTCCATTGTTTGTCAACGTGGAAGTCAAACGCAACATATCAAAGAAGAATCTAAGCATTGCATTCATTGTACTGCACTTCAAAGTGGTGGCCCATTGTAGTCTCTCCCCGGCAGTTACGTCATTTTATTCAATTCACTTCTGAATATGTTATTTCATTATGACATCGTATCTGCCTTCCTCATTAAAACTGTCATTCACGTGTCGTTAAGGTTCATCAGGGACCGCAAAGTTTCTCTAATTTTAAGAGGATTTATTTTTGTTCTTCTCGTCTAAATTTTGGGCGATTATGTGGATAAAATGACATTAGCGCAACCTCTTTATCCGTGTGCTTTTCAAAGGTTCCAAGTCACAAACTCGATTTAGAGGAGAAGCAACTTAATTAATTAATAAAAAAAGCGACACGTAATAATGTATTTTGAGAGCAAATAACGCGTAATTATAGTAATTCGCTTAAATATGACATAATTGAACTAAACGTTCGTTTATTATAATGATGATCAATAAAGCGAATTTACGATTAATCTAATTAAAATATCCGTGTAATTATAGTTACTACTCGGGTATAAAACACGCCATACAAAATTGCAAGTAATATTTTCTAAAGAATTTAATTTAGTCAAGATATCATCTACTCAATTATAAAATACGATAAAATCATAAAATTTACAGAACACTGTAAACAAAGTGTATTACGAGTTGGTTTCATTGTTCTTGATTAATTATAATTCTTGACGTTTAATGCTTCAGTACGACGAACGAATTAATCTTCTGGTGTAATAATTTATTTTGTGTAAAGTACACCTTTTGACATGGATCAAACGCAGCATACGAGATGCAGGATAAAATTACTTCGTTAATGCAACTTAAAATACAACCTGATTAATGCAACTCCCCCACGTGTCATTTTTTCCCCAAAATATCATTAGATAGGTACTAAATTTTGTTTTCTCACGATTCACTTTCAATCCAGATGAAAAATATGAAATCAACCCTCGCCAAGCAAAGATTTTATCGTGGCTATGGTATGTAACATGTTTATCAGAAATGTATATTTTATGCTTGATTTATTTCATTTCTATTTAAATAGTTTTAAAACTCAACTGCAAACAAACTTGGAAATATTTCATTTTGTTGTGAGTTATCGTTTCAAATTAATTTCCTTTGTGTTTTCAAATTATATACTACTAGAAACAATTCCATCATGCAGAAAGATTGTGAAAGTTAATACATGAATAAATATTAATAAAATGATAAATACAAACAATAGTCGACCGAGCTCCCCGTAAACCGCATCGTCTTTTTTTTTAATTAATATTCGAGGTAAAACTGAACTTATTAGTTATTACTTACGTTGCATCCTGTATATACTTAGAATTCGGGCAGTTACACCACTTCAATTGAGAATTTTATGTTTTTGATTAAATAAATCTCTACAAGTTGGTGGCCGAGTGATTCACATTTCAGTACATTTAAATCGAATTCTGAAGTGTCGCAATTTTTGGAAAAAAAATATGGCAAAATTCAATCGTTTATTTGTGTCTACCACAATGTGGTTAATTTTATGAATACCTGCAGATTGGTTATCTAATTTCAAGTGAGTTTATTGATGTAGCTATCTTTTGTTATTAGCGGTTAGGATGCTGTTTCTAATTCGATTGGCAGAACAACTGTTTATAATGTTCATTATCTACGCGATTCTCTATAATTCCAAACAATTGATTAGCTACGCTGCAATTAGTTGCCATATTTCTATAGGTTGTTGTACCTGTCGTAATTTAATATAATAAGTCCCCACGTGCGTAAAGGTGGGCTGGTAAAACACTCCAAGCTCTCTTTCTTCACTCAGTTTCCGGCTAATTTTGCCTGCTTTAGCCTTTTGCAACCTCATCTTACCGCAGTATGCTTTTGAAAGCTGTGGGGTTTTAAGCGCAGCTGTGGTTGGAACTGACTTACCATTCCATCTCTGGTAGTCAGCCAAAAACGTAGAAAAAAAATTTGGCTGAATTTATCGTATCTAAAAAGGTCAATAGGACCAAGCCGTTCGCAGGTAATTTAATTAATAAAATCACATAGGAGACGCTTTCTAGTAAATTGTTATAGAAGATCACCAAAAATTGTTATAGAGCCTTGTCGCTTGTTGAATGTAGATTCAATAATACTAACTGCTAAATTTTTGTCTTATGGGCAACTCACGAATATGGTTTTATTTGCAAACTAAAATACTCTAAGCCAGCGGTAGCAAACCTATGGCACGCGTGCCAGAGGTGGCAAAATTTTAATGGCACGTTAACGATTTACAAATGATATCATTTTATACGCGCTACAAATTAAGTAACGTGAAATAATATCAATAGTCGAATACATTCAGCTGTGTAAAAACGGCTAAGCAAAAGCAATAGAGAGTGAGAAAGTTCCCCTCCCCCACGATAAAAGTTCATGACAAATAATCACTTAAAAAAAGTTCACTTTTTTAACGCTAAAAGGCGCTACCGTCAAGATTTCTCGCTAATTCTCCAATAAGGAAGCGAGAAAGTTTGACGTTAGCGGCTTAAACGTTAAAAAAGTAAACTTCTTTTATTACATTTTTTAATTCTAAAGGACGCTAATGTCAGCTTTCTTGCTTCCTTTGTTGGAAAGTAAGGCGATATCCAGTACTCTGATTTTAAAGATCTTTACTGACCAGAATGATACAAAACGGTACAAAAAGCAATAAAAAAATAGAATACCCCCCAGCCGCAAGTAAAAAAATGTTTTATCAAGAATTATCATCATTTTTATCGTCTTCGACAATTTAGAAAATTCAGCTCATTAATTCCATGGGGGGAATACCCCCCTAGACCCCCCGGTTTCTTCACATTCTAGAAGATCTATAAGTTAAAGAGACTGGCGTGAAACCGGAAGGTCTGGAATATCCCCAGCTATAAATAAGAAAGAGATATTCACTAAAGAATTAAATTGGCTTCTTTATCAATTTTGAAAAGTTACCTTGTTAGTTCCTTGTGCTGGGGGGTATTCCATACCCCCCAGACCCCCCGGTTGTACACCAATTTATTCACATTTTAGAATAGATTTGTTTTGGTTTAACCATACTTTTAATCTACCCTATATTATAAAAAGATAAGGGCACAATATGTAACGTTTTTATGTAACGTTTTTATGTAACGTTTTCATGTAACGTTTTCATGTCACATTTTTATAAAACCAAAATGCTTATAGTATATTATATAAGATATAAAATTATTATTACTGTCGCGACCTTTATATCAACAGGTCAACGTCTCAACGGATCAAGTACTAAACAGATCAAGTCCGTTGAGACGTTGATCCGTTTGTTATGAAAAAAATAATAGTAATCGATAACATTTGTTTTAAATCCAGCTTTATAGACATTATAAACCGTTTAACTGTTTATCCGAAAAAAAAAGTTGTATGAAAAGAAGTTTTATAACTTGAAGTTATTTCGTTCATGTGCTATTAGGGCCGCGAAGCGGCCCGGAGGGTTGGGCCGCAGCAGCGGTCAGGGAGGCGGAGCCCCCCTAGTATTGTATAAATAAATAATATTTAAAAATTTTATTTTAAACAGTGAAGGGGAGTAATGTTATTCAAATTACACCGCTTACCATAAGCACTTGTTACGGCCCTGGAGGTAAGAGTAAATAGTTTTTTTGAAAATCGTATTGTACTAAACGATCAAAGTAGATTTTTTAAATTCGTAGTTTTCAGTTTTTTTTGAAAATTTTTCAAAAATACAATTCTGAAATAAAAATTTTTTTTAATTTTTTCCCTATTAAAAAGTGTTCGGCACGGGAGCAACTCAATCAATACTGTTTGTAAATTTTTGGCACTTTCACCAGAGTGGGTCTAAGCTGCCTCTAGCCTCTACTATTTTCCTCCAATTTGACTTTTGTCATGTATTGGCATCCTTAAATTTTTAAATAATCAAAAAATTGAAGGAAAATTCTGTAGAAAATTTAAGATTCTGTGTTGTCAGATAAAAAATATATTACATCAAAAACGACTCGAGACTGCACCCAGTAATACCACGGTTTTATAAAATCAACGCCTGCTCCAAATCTCTTTGATTTTCAACTATTTTGGTCTGCTAATGAAAAAAAAGTGAAAGGTGGCCATATTGATGGCGTTCGAATATCCGCAGTGCTGAGGTGTAAAACTAAATCCAACCATGCAAAGCTTAGCATCCATGCAATGATCCAAGATGTTGAAAAAGGTAATAGAGGGGCTGTCTCCACAATACTCTGTAAACGAAAGCGATGCTGCTCTATGGGCAGCAGTTGGGCAAAATACATATGTATTTTGGATTGACGGTAGAAAGAAAACACAAAATAACTTTGAATTTTTTGTTTGAAATTCAAAATAAAGTGCACAGTCTGGATGTACAATATTTTGCATTTTGAACTTCAAATATGAAGATAAGAGTGGACAAAATGTATTTTAAATAAGTACATTTAATTTTTATTTTGTTCATATTTGAAGTATAAAATGCAAAATATTTTGATATTTACTTACTTAAATTCAAAATATGAGATACAATGTATGAGACTATGCGCTTCATTTTGAATTTAGTAGAACAAAAATTTAAAAGTTATCGTGTGTTTTCTTTCTATTACATTCAATTCAAAATACAAATGTATTTTGGCCACCCCCGGCTATGGAGAAGGACAGAGTACATTTTAGTAGTACCTACGGCTTGAAGCGCTGCGTAGCGACCGGCGGGAGCAAAGCGCGCGGAGAGTTAATTTTGACAACGCCACTACGTCCGATTAGGATCCATCATCAATGAGTCAATTTAAAACCTTAAATTATATTCACATGTAGCTAATAGCTTACTGACAGCTCTGTTAAGATTTAATCGCAAGAATATTTTTAAAATGGCGCACTTTATTTTGTCAGATTAAATCAGAATAGCTGATTGCTGCTTAAAAAAAAGTGCAGAAGTTTAGCAATATCAAACTAATCGCAACTCAGAATAGCTGAAAAAAGCCAAATTCAGTAATATTACTGCATTTTAATGGTTATTTTGAAGGCTGCGCGCTCGTGTCAACTAGCTATTTATTAGCTTTAAAATGTTAATAAGGATTAGCTACTCTACTGCACCTAGTAAAACTTTATGTTAATCATAAAATGATTCAGCAGCATTCGGCATGTTGTAAAGTGCAGTTTATTTTTGTCAAGAAAGCCCTGTAATAATATTTTCAGGTTAAAAGGCGGTTGGTTGGCACAGTTTTAAAAAAGTTGAAACAAAAACAAACCTCTTATCACCAGACCACTTTGGAAGACATCTTAAGAATGTATTTTAGTGAGACGATAGTGAAGACTTTGTTTCATTAGGAAGCATCAATAATAATCAAGGTGTAGCGAGTGAGTGCTCTCGGTATGAACATAATTTAGAAGACGATCAAAGCAACTACTAACAGCTATTAAAAGCTTTGTCGAAGTGCCTGCATGGAAATATATTGTGACTGATTAAATTTTAAAGAACAAAGTATAAAAGAAACCTAACAAAAGAAAATTGTATTGTTAATAAATTTAATTGGCATTTCTAAACGACAACTTTACAACTGATAAAATATTTCCGTCACTTTAAACATTTTTGCGCCATTCCATTCCCAAAGAGATTTCGCGATAATGACGATGAATGGAAAAACTAAGCGGTACGCGACAAGTACAATAACTCTTTGATTGCGCGGTTGTTGTAATTCGAAAAAAATTGGATGACATTGTAACGACATTTTTCCCGATAAGAAAAGTTGTCTTCAGATGATAGTAGCCTGCTAAAGTAGATTCTACGACTACCGACAACCCCTAAATGCGTTTTTTATGATCCGATTACAAATTCCAAACGTGCTACATTTACAATCATTTGAAAGTTCATGATTTACGTAAATTTGTGACGATAAGCTAAGTGAGTTGATATTTTTTATGTTTTTACTTTTCTGAATAACTTAACATTTACATTTTTGATAGCGTAACAAATTCCTTGACCTTAATTGAAATAATAAAAATATTTTTCCAATTTTTCAACAAAATGCAATTTAAGTGACGAAAATCAAATTCCTGACAGAAGATTACACTTTTTTTGTAGCACCGTCAAATAAACTTCAACGCAGCTATAAATCGAACCTTTCAATTTTTACGTTTACAAAAAGAAATAAAATTGATCCGATTTTTCCTTCTAAGCTCATCAAGAAAACGTTAAGGGTTGAATTTGTTTGATTTTTGTACATCAAAACGTCAAAATTAGGCTTCGGTTTCAAAAAAGCGGCACGGCGCCCCCGTAACTCTTTCAGAAACCAATAATTGAAACGCATTTGTCAGATGTCGTATGGAGAATGCATAACTGAAGGATTAGAGGCAAAAACTGTCTCATCATGTTCACGCACGATCTGCAATATTGTTTGTTAAGTAGGGTGTGAGCTTCCACGCGATACAAATAAACGAAACCATTCATACATTACGAACGTGATCACCTACCCTACTTTTATTTTACATCAATAGCGCCACCGAATTCGTAAAGAGGGTGATGATTCAAGAAAAACGCTAAGTTTTCTCGTAAAGCTCCCTCAACAAATATAGTGGATTCATATTAAATGGTATGTAACAAAATGTAGGGCTATACTTTGCATGATAAGTGTGACACCCCGGTGAGGGGGTGTCCGATACGCAGATCGAACGTCCCATCTCGGGCGCCAAATGGTAAGACTTAAGATTTTGAGCCACATTACACTTCTATTCTTTTATAATAATAATTACGTCATTGTTACGTTGACTTTCAATTAATTTTAAGGCTGTGTTTAAACACTCGTAAATTATTAAGGTGTGTACGTATACTCAATTTTCGCTTGGTTGAAACGTTAATTTACGGTATGTGAGTAATATCAATGAAGCTTTCTGTCTACAAGTCTACGTAATTTTATGTGGTTCACCCTCAAAGTCTTACCAGCACTCAGAACATAATTGTGTCTGACATTTCATTCCATCATACTACTACTAGGCACAGATTCTTTGTGCCAGTAGACGACTCTCAAAGTGCACTATTACCATCAGTACATTTCCTAATAATTTGCGGTTCGTGACCAAAACGATTTTGGTTGTCTGGTACGGATAATGGCCGATTATTATAGTTTTTCATAGATAATCGTGCATGTGTTCTTTTTAGGACAGTTCTGATAATTTGATCTCTATCGTAAGCTTTTGTTTGCTTTATTAAAATCTCAAACGAGTCTGCAATTTTATAAATCATCCTTTTCTGATAGCGTGCTTTATCTGACACCGAGAAAATGAAATATAACCAAGGTCTTTGTTTATTATCCAATCAATAAAGCACGCAGTGTTACATTTCTTAGATTTATTTAATCAATTTCCAACGTTTTAATTATTTAGGAAAGCGGAGAGAGATGCTGGCTCCCATCGAGAATCGAGCCCGGGTCCGTAACTTGTTTTAATATTTTGTGGCTAAATTAGTCAAATTGGACACTAAATATGGTACGACGAAGGGAGGGAACGTCGACAGCAATCATAATCATTACCAACCTTTCATTTTACACCCACCAGCTTTGAATGCTAAGTACCCTTATTTAAATATAATTTATATTGACTACATAATGAGTAGTACTGCATTTTGTAAGAAGGATTCGTTCGAGTTTGCCTCGCTTTTATTTAAATGAAAATATGTCGGCCATATCTTGATGCTATATTAGTTTCTACTAATATGATTATGTTCTTTAACTATTCATAAGTCAAATCGTGGGTTCCAATAAAACTGAGCAGACGATAAATTTAGATGTAATTTTCTTGAAATAATAATCGTAACCCCCGAGTTGCCTACGGGATCGGTTGTAAAACGAACTCCTATTATCCTTTCTTATTCTAGCTAGTAGTAGTCACGCACAAAAGTCTTTGTTAAAATTTAATTGAATAGAAATTAAGTGCTTAGTAGTTGGCGTTTTTTAACGCTACAAAGATATTTTATTTAAATTACGCTTTTTTTTCGCATCTATCTCGCTCACTGCTAGAAGTAATAGCCTTAAATAATGTTCTTCGCGCATTCCTCTAAGGTTTTTTTGCAGAAAGTTATACAAAAATCAGCACGCATACACATTCCATGGACACGAGGTCGTACACCGTCGACAAAGACCACCCTTGAAGTGGTTGTTTATAAATTTTGAATTGTAAGACCGGAGTGCAAAGACTAAGCTAAACGTAAACAACGACCTATAATAATTTAAGGTAGGTGTAAAGAAACCAAAAAGGAACAGGTTACCTGATTACTGGCTGTCGGAGCCGAAAATATACATATTTTAGTAAGTAACATAAAAATAACAGGCAACCGATCCTTTTCTTCTGTACAAGGGTGGAATTCAACCCAAGCCACAATAATTTTGTAGTAACTTCTTATTTCCCGTACAATTAAATCAACCTCTGAAAATATGAATGCTACACTAGACTGGTATTCAACTCTACAGCTAGGGAGAGAAACTTAATCAAACACAGAAAGTGGAAAAAGCATGTGGGTTATTTTAGAGTAAGATATAGAACCAGCGAGTCTAACCCCCCCCCCCAAGTAAGCAAAATTAGCTGCTGAAAGGTTCCCAAAAAAACTTTAAAAATTTGAATCTGAAGGCTTCTCAAAATCACGTTTATACAACCAATATGATATGAGTAGCAGGGAGCTACGGTGTTTGAGTAAGTACAAGCAAAATATAAATTAGCATCCCCATAGGCAAGGCATTTTGCATTCAAGTTCAAAATTGTATTTATGATACATTTAAAGGTCGAAAGAAAATGCATTAATTTGTGCTACCCCCTCTCAAAAACATATTTTTTTAGTTATGGCTGGGGGTATTCCATACCCCCCAGACCCCCCGGTCTTTGATTGCTTACTTTTAAAACTTCCCTCTATACTGGGGCAGGGAAAGATTTTTTAGGAACATAAACTACATAGTACTTCATTTTATCACATTTTTTAAGTGTTTCTTTTTCTATTTGATAGAGTAGCTAAGCCTTAGCTTATTTTTCTCCCCAAATATGTGAGCTCGTCACCTACACCACCTTATCCACGTCCTAGTTACGGCTATGTCTGTATTATATATATGGGGCATTCCAGACCAAATCGACCACTTTTGAACCTGACCCCTTTTGATTTTCCCGAAATTTTTACATATTATACTATCTCATCAACAACAGTTCTGTGAATTTTTTCAAAATTTTTTACTCAAACGTACTTTTCAGAAAAAAATACAAAAAAAAATATTCAAACTTGGATTCTACAAAATTTTTTATTTTTTCGGAGAAAATCATTGATTTTTCAAATTTATCCACTTTTGATTTTTTTATTTCAAGAGAAACTCTTATTTATTTCTCGTATGACAACGCAAACCCCATAATAGGCCGACATTTCTTTCTATTTTTTTTGTTTAATTAAAAAATATTTTGTTTTATTTTTACGCAAATAATATTTTTTAATTAAACAAAAGAAATAGAAAGAAATGTCGGCCCATTATAGGGTTTGCGTTGTTATACGCGGAATAAATCAGAGTTTTTTTTGAAATAAAAAAATCAAAAATCAAAAATTCACAGAACTGTTGTTGATGAGATAGTATAATATGTAAAAATTTCAGGAAAATCAAAAAGGGTCGGGTTCAAAAGTGGTCGATTTGGTGTGGAATGCCCCATATACTTTATGATAAACATTTTCAAAGAATTGGAAATTTATTGATTTACTACACATTACTGACATTTGATAGGATAATTTTCCAATTTTGGGGAGGTCGCCAGCACAGTTATTATATGAATTGTATCAGAATATTATTTTTGTAATCATGTATTTGAATGGTTTCAATACGAATTAATTATATCTTCATTCAAGGATAATGAAGCGATCCCACCGGACGCCGTTCTAAGGGGACATCAAGTCCTCACAATATAACAGAAACAAAATATTGTTTCTCTTTAATGTCATTGTTTCTCATCCAAACTACTACTAATCTTTCGGAGGTTTATGTTATAATTAATTTAAAAATCGATTGTTATCATATCACTTTACTCTTTACAGGAGGGGAGGCACCAAATTGAGATCTCGCACCACCTAAAAATTTTGTTGTGGGCGCTTCTAATTCCACTTGGGATGTTCATGTAAAACTGAAAAAACCTACGACATTCCTGGAGTTTTCAGAATAACTAGTATACATAAGGTGACCCCGCAATTAAGATATACCTCTCAGAAAGCCTTCTAACCTAATTTTTTTTGCTTAAATTCACACCATTGGGGGTAACCCTTTTTAAATCATTTTATTAACTTCAGTATTAAAATAGCTCCAGAACCAAAACTATTAATTTTTTTGTATCAACAGTGAAATACTTTTTTAAAGAGCTTAAAATAATCTACAAATTAGATTTTAATAATTAATTTTCTAAAATCAACGGTTTTTGAGTTATGAATTAAATAAAGTACAAAAGTGCTGAAAAATTCGAAGTTTTATTTTAGAAAACAACTGTACATTTTTTAAATAAAATGTTTAAAAATTATATAAAAAAATTGGTGCCCCTTTCTAGATCTACAACTTCAGTTCACTAAAATTTTTCAAAAGTCAATCCGTTACACAGAAAAACTGAAATGATGGAAAAAAAGCTTTGCTAAGAAATGAATTAGTTTTTATAAAAAGTTTACTAAACCAAGTTGTAGTCCATTAATACGTGTTATCCAGAAAGGGACGTCAATTTTTTGTAAAACGTTTCATTTAAAAAATGCAGTTAAAAAAAAAAAATATAAAACTTTGAAATTTTTAAAAATTTCCTTACATAATTTAATTCATAATTCGAAATCCGTTGATTTTATACAAAAAATAGTTAGGACGTAATTTGTACAAAATTTCACCCCCTTTAAAAGGTATTTAACTACTTATCCAAAAAAATCAATAGTTACGGTGTTATAAATATAAATTTGAAAAATAGAAATTAAACAATGGCTGATGAATTAGAAAATCAGTTTGGAAAATCCAGGAACTTTTCAGGATTTTCCAATTTTACAGGAACAGCAGCTCACCTCAGCATGTCGCAAATGTAAAAACAGTCGAAGGTAGATTACACCTGCTTTGTCATAATAATCTTGCTGTAACGTCAATGCGCTCATTTACACCCTTAATTTAGGTGGCAAACCCAAACTACTTTATAACTAAAGACCGTCTAGCAGAGACTCTGCAGGATATGCTAATCAGCGTAGTAAAAAGGTAAAGGCCTAATTTAGGGCAAGATTGATCGCGCTCCAACTCATCCAGATCTTCATGCTACAGCAGTGCTAATAACTCAAATCCACTTAATATTTCTCATTTGGATCATACGAGCTTTATTTGAAGTTTATCGACATTGCCTAACAAGGAAATCACAATACAGCCAATTATAAAGTTACCAGAATTTGAAATTCTACTAATAATGTGCCAGAAAGTTAAATTGGATAATCCAATTGTGTATACATTCCAACTTCAACCAATTATATTTCAGTGTCGAATTCATAAAAAATTACGTAAGAAGACTATGCGAAGTAGACAGGTAACATGGAAAATAATAATATGTAAATAAGAATTCGAAAACTTGTCGTTTGATTTATTTTGTTTAAATAAAATACGGTTGACATATTTAGTAAACAGTTAACTTTCTAACGTGGATTTTACTGTGGGAACAGCTGGTTACAAAATATGATACTTCGCATGGGGGTAGTCACATCAAAAATTTTACAAGTGGAATATGTATGTAATATGATGAAATTTCAAGAACACGTGGAGAGTTCATGAAACTTTACTCGAACAATAATCAAACATCTTTATAACAAAACGCTTTTAAGGTAAAAGCTTGATGAAATTGCAATAAGACACGCAAGGAAAACTGTAATTACGAGTAAATTTTCAGGTTTCAGATTATGATGTGGTTTTCTTGCATTTAAATTGAAATTTCAAGATCGGTACGGATGTGAAAATAAATTGCAGGTAGGTAGGTTATACGAAGAACATCGATAACATCGTTTAAGGTGTGTTGCGGTTGGTTCTTGTGAATGGAGAGGCAAAAAATGAATGAAACATTTTCATTATGATTTTACATCAAATCACACAAAGGCCAATTTAGTAGCGATTGCACCACGCACACCACCAACACGTTAACAACAAAGCTAACAAATCAACGTAATAAATTTGGAAGAAGAGGAAGAAAAACAAAGAAGTAATCTCCAATTTTTACACCTTACGCACGCCGTTATCGCACTAGGTGTTCTTTATACTCGATTTTGTCACCAGCAAGAGGAAATTTTTTAACCAGTCATCCTTTCTTAAAGTTGATGAATGTGTTGGAAACATGAATTTTATGTACTTGAACGGTGTAACAGAGATTACTAAATTATACGGAAAACGAGTGGAACGAACGTTAACTTAAACGAATGACTAGAAGAAGTAGATATTTCATCCACACCAATTGCTTTATTGTTTCTAAAAGCTATTAATTTATCTTTCAGGCAACAAAGCGAAACTAATCTCGTAAAAGTTTACTTGGTGTATATTACACTGTCAAAGAATCTCAACAGTTACTCGTTAACGCTCGCACTACACTTCATTATTGTTTTGTAATAATCTCAAACCCGGTGAAAAAAATTTCCAACGGAAAATTGTGCGAAACCGTGATAAAAGCAGGTAAATGCAATTTAATATTGAAACTTATGCAAACTGCCAATTATAAAAGTTTTTTCAGTACAAAGTACGAATTTATCCACTTGCTATAATACAGTGGAAATTAGTTTAGAAAGTTGAGAAAATAAAACTACGGGTAAGATTTTCTATTAATTTTTCTTTTGATGAAGTTGGATTAATATTGTTCGGTTTATAGAAGATACTAGAGTAACTTGAAAGAGCTTCACGTTCAAAATATTATATAAAAATCATTTGCTATGTTGTGCAGATACATCTAGAATATTGAGGGGAATAGCAAATTATCATTTTTTATGAAACCAGGAATAGACATTTGTGATTGACTGGGGTTTCAATTTGTCAATCTCATAATTTTTAATTTGCGATTATAGAAAATTTGTGTTTTTCCTTGTAAAAAGAACATTTTTATGACCTTTCAAAATGGATAACAGAGCAAATTTAATATTGTTTTTGCTTACTATGAAATCACTAAATCGTTTGAATGTTTTTTAAGATTCCAAAGATCAAAATCCACAAGAGGACGCTACTTATTTTTTGTTTTGCAATAAGACAGAAAAGTCTTATTTTTGCGTTTTGCGGTTTTAGTTGTAAAAATTTATCTATTAGAGATATCTACTTGATCAAAATGGCATAATGGAAATGCCATTTTTACCATGAAATAGTAGAAATAACAAAACGGACCTTAAAGTTTTTAGAAGTTAAAATAAATTTCAAATTTTTGTCTCTAGCAAACATCCAAATTGTAGCCTAAAATATGCAAATTTTTAAAATTTAAAAAGTTCAAGCAAAGATTTTTCTCATAACAAGTTGACTAAACAAATCAATTTTAATTTTTTATTCTCTTACGATATGTGCACTTTGATATCTGAGAATGATTTTAGGCTTTTATATTCAACAGCGCAGACACTAAAGTCAAATGAAAATCACAAAAAATCAATAAAATACACGTATTTTCAATAATACCATGTTATTTTTCAGGTATATTAATTATGTAAAAAATATTCTTTTTTTTTAAAACTACCACCTTGCAGCTTCAAAATTCCACCTTGATTAAGTAGATATTTCTAACAGAAAAACTTTTGCAGCTAAAACCGTAAACCGCAAAAATACGATTTTTCAAATGCTTTATTTTGTGTGGACCGGAAGTGGAGCATGAAAAAATTAAATCCTTGTGGATTTTGGTCTTTGGAACCTCAAAAAGCATTCCCACAAAGTTTAAGCAACTAATTTTTCTTTTTTTTTGGTGATTTCACATGGAATGACTCTTACTTAAGGCTGGGGGGTATTCCATACCCCCCAGACCCCCCGGTTTTTCGATCGTTTACTTTTATTAGTGCCCTTCAGAGCAATGAAAGATTTTTTCAAGAACATAAACTATCTAATATTTTAAGTGCTTTTTTATATTCTCTAGGGTAGCTAAATTCCCTAGATTATTTTGCTCCCCAAATCTGTGCGCCCGTGGCCTGCACCACGACTTCCTTACGGCTCTGAATGTGATAATCAACATAATCATGCGCGTTCTCTTAGTACCACAAACTCAAAATCAAAAAGAAAATTAGTAATAAAAACCAATTAACTTTTAAAAACAATTTAAATTGAATCCTAAGAAATAATAATTAATAATAGTTCGTATACTTAAAACTGTTTTTAGATTTTTGAAACCCACCGGATCACGTAAAGATTATTCAAAAAAACTTAAAAGCTCATCAGTGCTCATCCAATGGCTGGATCATGGTAGGGCTCCTGGTCGTGTGATCATAATTATATAAAAAATGTGCGTAAAACCGGGGGGTCTGGGGGGTACGGAGTACCCTCCAGAACAACATGAAATATTTAAAAAAAAAAAATCTGCATAGTAAACCTAAAAAACCGAATCTTATTGTCTTCATGCCTATGTCATCTAGCTATCATTATCAAACTGTTTAGATAAATAGCCTAGTCAAAATAGACATTAACCCTTGCATAAATTCCCAAAAAACTGAAAATGTACATGAACGTTAAGAATATCATTATAATGAAATTTTGAAAAGTCCCCATCGATCCCATGTGTGCAAAAAATTTTATGTGAGGTCAAAGTTTGCAAACATGGGTTTTTTGAATCTTTTTGCAAAACGGTTAGTTTTATGAAAAAATTAGTTCAGTCAAAAGTTGTAGATCATTTAATTATCTACAAAAATTATTCTTACACTTTTTTTTCTAAGATTCACCATTTCTGAAAAAAAGCGATTCTTAGAGAATACAACTTTAGTAAATTTTAGAATCGCTTTTTCTCAGAAATGGTGAATCTTAGAAAAAAAAGTGTAATAATAATTTTTGTAGATAATTAAATGATCTACAATTTTTAACTGAACTAATTTTCTCATAAAACTAACCGTTTTGCAAAAAAATTCAAAAAACCCATGTTTGCGAACTTTGTCCTTGCATAAAATTTTTTGTAGACATGGGATCGATGAGGACTTTTCACAATTTCATTATAATGGTGTCCCTAACGTTCATGTAAATTTTCAGCTTTTTGGGAATTTATGCAAGGGTACCCCTATTTTTATGTCTATTTTGACTGGACTAAAACCAAATTGGGACAGGTTTTTGAGATGTGGAAAGGGAAATTCATCTGTTGCTGTTAAAATAATCATAATAAGAAACGTTTACGAGTGACTAATCTAAATTACAATAAATTATTGGATCTCCTTCTTCAATAGGTAAGAAACCAACCGATATTTCATCTAAAAATGAGTTAAGTTTATATTCCAGATCTGGAGTTCGTTCTGCATCAATTTCGCAAAAACCACCAAGTTTAAAATGAGTTCGTCGGTTCTAGAAGAATTAATAAAAATTTCTTAAACCACCAAGTGTAACTAGCAAAAGAGAACCACGTGCTTTTTATGTGAGAATTATTAATCGAGAAATATCATTTAATTTGAAAAAAAAACTACAAAAATGTAATTTTGAGCCAGACTAATATGCATTTGAAAACTGTTTTCGATTTTCTCCCAACTTGATCTATGTTGGTTGGTTCCTTATTGCAAAAAAAGGGGCCCAATTAGCACTTTCTGAAAAGCTGTAAATAGTAGATCTATCCATGGTTTTCGTTCAGTGACTCAATCGTGATTGGTTCGCTCAAATTAATTTAAAAATGGTTCCATCTACTTCAGCATAATGTAGGTTGTTGCCCTAAAAAAGCTTCGTCTTGCACTGGAGGGTACTCCGTACCCCCCAGACCCCCCGGTTTTACTCCCATTTCTTACAATAAGTAGCTGTAACCCCCCCCCCCCCCCCCACCCATGACGTTCGTAGCTAGCTGTACGCTCCTGCTTACTTTTTTGTGATTCACGGATGTTGTAGTAAACCGCTTGAAAATTTTACGACTATTGCGGAAGGCATTTGGTAAATTTCTTATGTTATAAAAATGTGATTCGATTTGCATCGTTTCGTTAGTATTAAAAGTGCCAATAACGGATATTACACATATATAGCTCACGGGCGGCCAAATCAATTTAAGGGGCACCGGCAAGTAGAGAAAAAGAGACAGAGAGAAGTAAAATCCGTAAAAAATTAACCAAGGTTAAAAAAAACTGTCATTAGCGTCGTTACGTCAAGAAAAAAGTAACAAAATTTTAGAAAACCGTATTAAAAAAATCGAAAAAAAGAACTACAAGAGCGGCCAAATCAAACTTTGCACACGGGCAAAAGAACCCCAGCCGACGATCCTGGATAAGACAACTGACAAGGAACGACCAGATGACTTAATTTTGGGTAATCACATGTTTGAAAAATTTGTTAATTTCAATTGTCAACTCCGTAAAAGTAAATGGAATCCTGCCGTTCGCAGGTGATTTAATTCTCCCGTTTCCATAGTGCATATTGGTACATACTCTTCAGTTTGACTTATTTAATCAAGATCTGCGCTACTGAATTTAGTCACATGACTGCGTCTTCATGAAGGGAACGAAGCCTAAAAACGCGATAAAAATTAGGTCGTTATTGTCGAGAAAAAATATTTTAATAAAATAAAAGCTCGCTCTGAGTATTTAATAAGAGAGGAATTGAAGAATTTCTTTACTACTTTAATTTACAGTGCTAAAATGTCGAGAATGTAACGCTCCAGGTTATATTTTTACAAGAATGTTCTCCAGTAGATATTATTGATATTGTTCAAGCACAAAGTCATAAAGTTTAAAGTTAAGCTTACAAAAGGTGATATTGCGAGATCATAAACCATGTCTGATCTTTATGATGTCGTATATTTTTATTAAAATTGTATTTTCGAGTCCATTATTCACTAATTTTCATTTTTGAATTGTATTGCAAAATTTTATCAACTTTACGGTTTATGAAACATTTTATTGTTTCGGTTCATCTTCAGTTTGCGAAAACTTGTTGATGTGTTTATTTTTTTACCTGTTGAATCCAGCTATGCTAATTCACGTGTACCATCATTTTCGTTACTGAAGAAATTTAATTTCTCGTAAATTGGATGAAAAAGAATATTAAATTTGGCTGATATTGAAAAATTGAGTTTGTAAACAATCTTAAATTATGTGCTCCTTGGAGGATTAACTCCCTTTGTATCAACTTTTCGTTTGGAGACTTGTCACCGATGGTATGAACGATGGTCGTCATGCAAGTATTCCCTCGTGAACGATCACGAACCTGCATTGTCCCAAGACAACAATTCTCATGATTAAATCAGTAAAATAATGTATTTCGAGATACGCTACCAGTATTTATCTTGGATAAAAAAATTTAAATACTTCTCTACTATCGACGTATCAGATTCAATAAATCAAGACATTTTTAAATTATTTTATTAAACGTCTTTAGCAACTAAAAAAGATGAAATTTATTTAAAATTTGTGACAAGTATTGATGTCGATACTCGCAAATTAAATTTATTATAGCCGATCCGGACGATACCATCCATCCGTTCAAGAGATGCAGCAGCATCCTATAGGATGTTCTTAAAGTTACCGATAGAGACTTTGCGAACACACCTAAAAACTATTTTAATAATGTAAATTTTCTAATATTAATTTAACTTTTTAATTCGTTTCGTCCGGAGCAAAAGCAATTTTTATTCAACAATTAAAAGTTTCAACGAGGCGAGTACGCTGCTGGGGTTAATTAAACAAGAACGTAAACTCAATTTAAATCAAACATAAATGGAAAGGCTTGATGAGTTTAATAAATTAATGGTAAAAACTATGAAGTTAAGCTTTGCTCACCTTAAGTTAAACTAATAAACTAATGCTATGGCGTGTAAGCGCTCCAAGTGGTCCGTTAATAAAAATTCTATTAACAACTCATAAATAGCTTTTCATGAGCAGATTACACGTGATATTTTGAAGTAAAAGCGGTTTGATTCAAATCTAATTCGTTTGATGTTTGAAGGTGAAAGAAACCGTAAATTTAGCAGTACGTGAAAATCGAAATGTGTTGAGGAATTGAAAATAAGTCTCGAGTTCAGGGACACCAAAGCTCTAGGAAATGAAAAGGCAAATAGGACCTGTAAAGATAACATTCGGGAAGGAAGCGTCAATAAAAAATAATGTTCGATACACATTTAATTTTAATACGGAAGAAATCCATTAAGTTTTAATCAAATAAAGTCCTGATTGGAGTAATAAATCAATCGGTTCGAACTAATATCGACTAATTACGAATCCAATTTTTACAGTAGCAGTAAGTACTAAAAGGTCGTAAAATTTAAAGAGAAATTAAAGTAGGAAATATAAAGTAAGTTAAAATACCTCGACAATAAACCCCATTATATACGAGTCGGTCAATTACAAAATTACTTTAATATAATAACAATTTGCTGTCGCTAGTAAACAAACAAGTCTGAGAGTGTAAAATAAGTTACCCACGTCTCTTATGCAAATCTTGTTCTCGAGAGGAAGAATTACGCGCGTGTATGTTTTGGAGGAAGTAAGTTAAAAAGTTGGTACTAAATATTCAAATAGACTGTCGAAGAGGATCGGCTTTCTAAAGTTATCTCATAAACATGTAGATGTTGCGTGTTAAGGCGCCAGAAAGACTGAACGCTTTCAAAGGGCTAAAACTGCTGACCGATTGGACCGCCCGTTCGATGTCGTCTCCGTACTATTATTCCCAACTCGAAATTTTTAGTCTACAAACTTTCGAGTACAATACCAAACTTGTTCAAATATCAAAAACTCTCTCATAAATCATTGGCTAATAACATTTCGGTTCAATAAGCATGAGGAGGATCGTCGATCATCATCGTTATTATGATTACCTACATAAATAGCATAGTTTCCCTCGTAAGTTTTCCATTAGCGCACATTATTCAAATACATGATGAGGGTTTTCACTTCTTCAGTTGCAAACATTTATTGTTCAAATATCGAAACGCTTTAATCTGTTAGCTTTTTTAAATCTTTATAAACATTGCTCAAATTGAAGTGAAGTTTGATAGCCTTCAAATTTGCTGCCAGTATTTTAAAAAAATTAGAGAATCAAATTAAAATATTTTGTATTAGCTAGAGAGGGCTAAGCGCCCACCCTAGAAAATAAAAAACCTTTAAAAAATGTAATGGGGCATTCCACAACAAATCGACTACTTTTGAACCCGACCCCTTTTGATTTTCCTGAAATTTTTACATATTATACTATCTCATCAACAACAGTTCTGTAAATTTTTTCAAAATTTTTTACTCAACCCAAAAAAAGTTACGAATTTTTAGAAAAACTGCTGTTTTTTTTTCAAACGATCGTAACTATTTCAAAAATTGACTAATCGGAACGTTTTTTTTTGTTTTCTTTGTCTTTAAACGTACTTTTCAGGAAAAAATACAAAAAAAATATTCAAACTTAGATTCTACAAAATTTTTCATTTTTTCGGAGAAAATCATTGATTTTTCAAATTTCGACATTTTTGATTTTTGATTTTTTTATTTCAAAAAAAACTCTGATTTATTCCGCGTATAACAACGCAAACCCCATAATGGGCCAACATTTCTTTCTATTTCTTTTGTTTAATTGAAAAATATTATTTGCGTAAAAATAAAACAAAATATATTTTAATTAAACAAAAAAAATAGAAAAAAATTTCGGCCCATTATGGGGTTTGCGTTGTTATACGCGGAATAAATCAGAGTTGTTTTTGAAATAAAAAAATCAAAAATCAAAAGTGGAAAAATTTTAAAAATTAATGATTTTCTCCGAAAAAATAAAAATTTTTGTAGAATCCAAGTTTGAATTTTTTTTTGTATTTTTTCCTGAAAAGTGCGTTTAAAGACAAATAAAAACAAAAAAAAGAACGTTTTGATTAGAAAAAATTTACAGAACTGTTTTTGATGGGAGAGTATAATACGTAAAATCAGTTGTGTAATGTTTTTCAAAATTTTTTACAAAGTTAAAATTTCAGAAAAATTGATGATTTTTTTCTTCAAACAATCGTAACTATTTCAAAAATTGACTATTCAAAACGTTCTTTTTTTTGTTTTTGTTCGTCTTTAAATGTACTTTTCAGGAAAAAAATACAAAAAAAATATTCAAACTTGGATCCTACAAATTTTTTTATTTTTTCGGAGAAAATCATTGATTTTTCAAATTTGTCCATTTTTGATTTTTTTATTTCAAAAGAAACTCTTATTTATTTCTCGTATAACAACGCAAACCCCATAATGGGCCGACATTTCTTTCTATTTTTTTTGTTTAATTAAAAAATATTTTGTTTTATTTTTACGCAAATAAAGTTTTTCAATTAAACAAAAGAAATAGAAAGAAATGTCGGCCCATTATGGGGTTTGCGTTGTTATACGCGGAATAAATCAGATTTTTTTTTGAAATAAAAAAATCAAAAATCGAAACAGTCGAAATTTGAAAAATCAATGATTTTCTCTGAAAAAATGAAAAATTTTGTAGAATCCAAGTTTGAATATTTTTTTTGTATTTTTTCCTGAAAAGTACGTTTAAAGACAAACAAAACCAAAAAAAAAAGTTCCGATTAGTCAATTTTTGACATAGTTACGATCGTTTGAAGAAAAACAACATCAGTTTTTCTAAAAATTCGTAACTCTTTTTGGGTTGAATAAAAAATTTTGAAAAAATTCACAGAACTGTTTTTGGTGAGATAGTATAATATGTAAAAATTTCAGGAAAATCAAAAAGGGTCGGGTTCAAAAGTGGTCGATTTGGTGTGGAATGCCCCAATAATATTAAGTACCTACATAAAGTAGAGCATAATTCTCAATAAAAAAGTTTCTAAAAAACACCAAGGCAACTTTTTCACATTGATTACGATATAAATGTGATTTTTACAAAGTCATATTTTTGTTTACTTGCAGCTGGGGGTAACACAACTTTTCAAAGATCAAATTTGCAACGTTATAATTTTTGAAAAGACTTGTTCCTTCCCTGTTGAATGTACTGGGGGGTATTCCATACCCCCCAGACCCCCCGGATTCCCATCCATTTATTCACCTTTTATATTAGAAAACCCTACAATAAAGGACTGAAGGCACCTCTAGCATTTGACCAAAAACTTTTTTTTTATTTAAGGGGTAAGATTAACTCTGACTGAGAAAGGGCACGTTATTAAATCTCGAACCAGAACCCCAAACCTTCTGGTTAAGCCACTGGTCACGAGTCTAACAAAATTTGATATTGCGTTCTTATTCAATCTATTTTAAGATCATCATTTGCTACAAAATGAAACCCTTGATTTGGGTAGTTATTTGAAGGAATTTATTCAGATTTGTATCTTAACCCTGGAACGTCACGGTTAAACGTCACTGCCATTAACTTTATGACGCTTGGGGTCTCTGAGACCCCGCAGCAACGTTTTAGGGTTAAATTTAAAACTTTTGTGTTGTGACGTTACGATCAATCAACCTTCGATTACGGGATGTTTTTTGATGAAAAGTTCGATCGTTAGCGTTTGTAAGTTTTTATTTTAACGTCACGTCATACATAATGACTGGGCATTAAAATTTAAGAACACCATGTTACTCTTGACGCACCCGGTATATGCTAAATTCAGTCAAATCGCAACTCAAACTATTTAAGTTTTCTGTTTTCATCAATTTATGTGAGAGCCAATTTTGGTTTCGAAATTTTAATTGTGGAATTCTGATATGAAACCACAGTTCTCAACTCACCATTCCATCTCTAGTAATCAATTACGCTACTGTGCGCTCCAATTAAAAAAATAAAGGACTGCGATCAGCCATAATTTGTAATATAAATTCTATTTAAGAGTGTAATAAGAATGTAGTATTGAGCCATCTATCAACTAGCAGAGTTGTGACATTTAACATAAAATAAAGTCCAACTCAGTACAAGAAGTCCGTGACGAAGGTTTCTGTACAAAATAATAAATAAGTTAAAAATTGGAAAAAAAATTCTCTTCGAAACTTTTAAATGAAATTTAAACTTTAGGATCCGTATAAAGAGAAAAGTGCGTTGCGAATATACAATGAGATGCAACAATAAATTTTTCTCACGCGTTAGTTACGAGGAGAAAAGTGTAACCATTTCTATCGGAAAATTTTTTATCCTCTTATTTTTTAAGGATTTTCTTTTTAGATTCGAAGGAAGGCTCGTAAGATAACAATATCCTTACTGTGGATTTCAAGTTTATAAAGAGAAGGAAATCGATTGAGCCGGAAGAATTTATTTTGTATGAAATGATTGAAAAATTTTCAATGTGACGAATTGAGGAGTTAAAATTGCACTTGCAGAATAAATTAATTCCGTTAATGTTCCGTTAAGAAACATTTCGATTGCAAAAGAGAGGGTGTGCTTAATCCTAAATCTCTTGATTCATATCCCTATTTCAAAAATGCGATGAGTCAGGTCCCTACATGTCCATTTATCACATAACTTTACATACATAGTACTTGGTATGAAGAAGTGGGTCCATTGTGTAGTTACCACCCTCACTCACCCCACATTGCATTACACTATTAAACATATGTGTCTTTCCCGACGATTCCTTCATCACCTCCCGCATTATTATATGCTTTATCAAGGCACGTGTGATTCACCCTGGCGTAGTCACGCTGTGCAAGAAATTAGATTTGCAAAACCTACGCGGCAGATAAATGACCAAGCGTGGAAAAAATACGCAACACAGTTGGATCTCTCAACATTTAACGACTTAACATTTTTCCAAGTGAAAAATAAGTTTGTAAAACCCGATCTTTGTACTTATTAGTTCGTCTCAAGTCTGTGTTGTATGGAAAGTTGGGCTAATTCACCAACTGTTATCTATTTCCTACTTGTCAAGTAAAGTGGCCCCGAGGCAGCGTTCTCTAATCCGTCTTCACGCGTCTCTTGAAAAGGTTTCCTTTGTCGCCCATTCATGAGTCGTCTCTGCCTGTTCCACCTTCCGAATTCGTGCGTAGTCATACTATTTAATGACGCCGTCATAGCGAGTACTTACCAGACACCAGTAAATTTTGAGCATTGTTAAACAAACAATGGGCATGTTTTAGTACACGTCTTTGGATAATTAGGTTAATCATAAAAAATGTCTGGATTCGTCGTATATTAAAACAGTAAAACGGTTATAATTTATACCCTGGGGAACCCCCAAGGCGATATCGAAATTGAAAAAAAATTGGGGTTGAGAATGTTAACTACCTGACCGCCCGCTATCAAAATGTAAAACAAGCTTGTTATTGAATTAAAGGTGGTAATTTTAGTCGAAATTCTAACAATTATTTGTCACCCGATATGGATTGCTACTTTCTCTAAATTCAATAGAGAAAGTTAATAATATGGAAGATGATGCGGCCGTAGTTGAACATGCAAGAAACTTTATAAAATTCAACAAACCCCAAAAAAGGTTTACATTCGAACAAATAGCTCCGTTAGCACTCAATTCAACGTATACCGACTACTTGAAACTTTCAACACAATTTGTAAAAGTTTCAACAAAAGTTCAAATCAATTCCGTTTATTGGACGCCGCGCCGCACCGCTAGACTTCTTCTGTTATCATTCCGAAAATCTCCCCGGCTCATTTGAAATTCAAGAAGTCGTCTTAATTTATGTGGACCTTTATCGGGCCGATTTATATGCACGTAAAATCCGGCGTTGATGCAAAAATATGCTTACTGCATCTGACCGAGAAAATGAGAAAATTATTGAAATCGCCAAAAAAATTACGTTCTTGTAGCATCGCAAGATTATACAGCCGAGTTTTTGTAATCCTCCGATCGAGCAGACGAGATGTGTTTTCAATATTATTTGAGTTTTACAGAACTCAGCAGGAAACGTTAAGATCGAAAGACCATGCTGAATTACCCCACGATTTGTAAGAAAACTTCGGCTCGTTTGTTTTTATTACGAACAACAAACACAAATTCAGTAAAAGTCAGAAAAAGGAAACGCGAAACAAATTAATCTCCGTTTTTGAAAAAATTCGATCGTAGAAAACAATAAATTTTTGAAACATTAAACCGTAATAAAATTTTTCAAAATAAATCAAACAATTTTCCGATAACCGTAAATTTTCAAATAGAATAAGAAAGTCGGAAAACTTGGGTACTTTACGAGTTTTCCTCGGTAATAATAATTAACTATATGTCATACCATGCAGTTTGGTCCTACTTGAAAGTATCGAATCAGCATTTTTCCAACTTACCTAAAACAAAAAGAAACAAAATTAGCGGGATTGAAAAATTGCGTTCGCATTTGTATTTTTTACAATGGAACACCAAATCAACACAAAATTGTAAAAACTTTCTGGTACAGGAAATCATCTATAACTTCCGAATATTTCAGCAGCGAAAATGGCATCTAATAAAATGCGCATAATGGGCCGCTGTAAATCACACAAGGGGGAAAAACAACAAGCCAGGGATTTATAGTTTTTATCGCAAATAAAAGGGGCTAAATTATTAACCATTAAATAATAATTATTGAGAAAATGATAAAAGTTTGTGGAATCGGTTTTTGATGGTGTGCGCAGTTTTCAGTTTTCACAGGCAGCGTTATGTTTACTGTTTTACCCCCCCCCCCCCCTCTGTTTTGTAATAAGATTAGAATATTATGTCAATGGTTGATAAGATACCCATTAAAATTTATTTTGCTAGCCTTATCAGACTGGAAAGCTTTTTTATATAACAAATATGCCCGTTATAAAAGTTTTATCGACAAAAACATAAAAAACATCCAAGTTCATAAAACAAATAAAATACTAAAGAAAAGATAAGAAGTAAAGATTAAAGTAAAAACAATAAGGATCGAAGTTTGTAATATAAACTCGATGTACGTTCACATTTTGAAAAACGATTATTATCTTAAAATGTCACGATTCGAAATAAGAATTTTCAATCACAGAGGTAATTTCTATAATTTTCGAAATAACCGTATTTTTGTACTTTATTCCTAGAGTAATCGTTTGCACTTAAAAGCCATGTAGGTGGAATGTAATATTATTGAACCAATGTACTATAGACAGGCAACATTATCATTCAAAACCTACTCGTACCAGAACTTACAACTTAATTCTCATTTATCTTGTTGCAACTTCGACAAAAATAAAGTTACATTTCAATTTTATAATTATGAAATTTTTCTTCAAGTGGCGCAGTCGATATGATTAATAATTTTAACGTTTGGGGAGGAGGGTAGACACCTAGACAGCTAAAATAAACTTTTGGCAAAGAAATTTGTACTTAGATTACTTGCCGATATTGAAGAACTAATTTTGGTAAAAATTTTTCGCTTAGTTTACATTATTAAAGTTACGATTTGGTATTTTTCTCTGCCATTTGGCGGTATTTATCATATTAAGGCTGTTAAGACTATTAATTATTTTGAGTAGATATGATAAATATCGCTAGATGGCAGCACAAGCATAGCAAATAACAACGTTATCCAGTCTTAGCTAATAACCCCATCTTACCCCACCCTCTCCTGTTTATTTCAAAACCAATTTAATATATTTAGATGAAAAGGCGCGTTTTGCATCTAAGATTTAATTGAGTACACCAACAATTTCTATTGGCTAACCGTTTATGCAGGCAGTATATTTAAACATATAAATTACATATGACAAAACTTTGAAATCCACAAGCTTTCAACATCAATTTACAGTCTCTTCATATTTTAATTTGGAAAATCTACATCATGTTTACTTTAATTTACACCTTAAAATTGTATAAAAATTTAAGTTCAGATGAAGACAGTAAACTGCTGAAAAATTCTCTTCAGTCCTTTTACCCTACAGTAGATAGGGTGTGGTGAGCCTTTAACTAAGGCTTTTCATGGCAGATTACTCTCGGTGGTTTGCCATTGCCTTCCGAGAGGAGAAAGTCATAATGAAGTTGGATAAATTTTTGTAGCCGGGTTGGGGATCGAACCTAGGGCTTCTAGCCTAGAGTCAAGTCCTTAGCCCGTTCACTTAGCTCACCTCATAAGAAGAGCTTAAGCTCGCTGAAGAATTACATTATATTTTATTCCGTTCATTTAGCGGCCCGATTTATTCCTGCATTCATCTCTCCCACAAAAGCAGATTTGGTTAGAGAAATTTTCAAAATGTTTTATTCAAAAATAATTTCATAATATTTCAAAAAATTTTCTCCTAAATGAGTCGCGTTCACTATTTTTAAAGACAGAATAAATTCAAATTAAGCCGGGAAATCAACGAACTCAAAAAAACTCGTTCCAGCCGGTGCTATTTTGGGTAAATCTCATGCGGTCTTTGCTTCATTTTTGTCAATAATTCTTCATTCTTTTGCAATAAATTGTATGATTTGACCCTATTAATTTAATTGGTAGTTGGGTTAACCCCAGACTTCATAAAACTTTTAACAATCCGCTAAAACTAACGGATGATCTCTATTGGCCTGTTAATGCTAACGGATGCTTTCTATTGGATTATTAATTTCACCGCCTGGTTAAAAGTTTTATGAAGCTGGACATAACAGTCTATTTAAAATTTAAAATATTCCATGTGACCAGTTCACCTCTAAGTAAAGTCAACATTATATACTTCATAATTAACCAGAATTCTCGAAGGGATATATAATGCAGGTGCATTTTCCGAATTCGTTTGAAAGAGCACATCAACACGAACTCGAGCGAGTGCTAAAAAGAAGAAGGTAAAACCATCAAGTAAAAACTTGTAATAATATATTTAGCTAAAACGTATAGAAAGCATGCAAGTAAAACGTTAACCACTGGAAATGTACGATCACCACGAGCACGTACAAGAGGAAATTCTTCGTGTTCAGAGAACTAATGAAAAATTAGAGTTGGCAGCTCTATATGCAGATACATGGCATTTAGTACCTGCAATTATACATCAGGAAGCAATAAATAATTCAGTTTGAATTTGTCACGAGCGAAGAAATACATTATGTCGCTATAAAATATCCGGATAAGATCAAATGGACACATTTCGTTGCAACAGAAACACGTAATGCTAACTTTTACGGTGAAACTAGCATTAATGTTAACTTTAGTTTTTCTGATCTCGCGATACCAACACTTCTGAAATAACAAATTTTTCTAATAAATTCACCGACGAAAAGCAGACAAGTTAAAATCTGATAGAACAGACTGCAACTTGTGTAGTACTCGTACCGACTGCGCCAGTTGCAAAAAATTTAATTAGGGAGATCAAACAAAAAACGACACAATTAAATTTTTTCACTTGACGTTTTTCACGTCCTCTGTTGCAGCCAAAGCTCGCCATCGATTATTTGAGGTATTTTCGTGTGCTATATTTTTATTTATAAAATCGCGTGGAGTAATTTTATTGGTCTTTTTTTGTTTTATGTGGTACCAATTTAGATTGAATCGAAGGTTTAAAATCTGATAGTGTTGGCTGATAAAATCGGTTTATAAGAGCCATTTCGTGAGGTATTCTTGGCATTCTTTTAAAGAAATTTAATCTCCTTAGAAGTAAATGTCAGTAGTTTTTACCACCTGTTGGGTGTTGGTTCACGTATGGCTCGAACATAACAAAGGGGCACGTTTGTTTGATAAAAATCTCGACGATTCTAGAGGGAGCTTGATCGAATTATTTACTATGAGCAAAAATTTTAGTTTATTAAATTCTCTTGTTTAAAATTAACTGCATGTTTGTCGATGACCAAACAATGTGCCAATTAATAGCTTTGATTACACTATCGCCATCAATCCAATAACATCAAATGAGGAATTTGTAAATTGCCATGGGAGAACCTGTAAATCGAGAACAATTATTTGCACACAACTATGTACCAGTACATTAACAGGAATATAATCCACATTCGCTAATCCACTTGCTTGTCACAAACAATTTTTTTCAAAAACAGGTTATTCGTTTTTCGAATGGTCATTTTAATTGTATTATGCAAGTCTGTCTGCAAATCCTTGCCTGTTTTTAGTACAATGCATCCTTTAATTTCAGCAACTCAGCGCACCCACAAATCTCTCCAAAACAATAATGAAAAATGTAGCACCTTATCATTAAATCTTAACGTCATTTTTACTCTATCATCAAGCACACACCGTTCGTGAATGTTGAGCACGAGAAAATCAAACAATCGTGTTCATCATTGTGTGACTCGAATTGTCTAACACGAAACAGTTGATTGTTTTTTAATAAGAAAGGCACCACATAAAAGACATCAAACTGAGATTTTGACAGCTCCACTATAAAGGATCTGCTTTGTTTTACTTTGTAAGCTCTAAGAAGCTTTCGATGCTTGATGCGTATATAACAACAAAGAAGATTGAAATATTTGAAAAAACTAATAATTGTTTCTCAGTCAAACATTAAGATTCCGCAATCAAACTAAAGAAGTTGATCGATGATGCAAACCTTCAGACTTCATCACCATTGAATTTATTCAAATTTTTGATTTTTGCAAACTTTATAAAATCAAACCTCGCAATCAAGGGATGCATGAATAAACGAAGAGTCAATTGTAGAAAACAACAAATTTCTTAACACCATTAAGGTACGATTTGCAAGAAGCGACCACGAGCGATCGGAGAATTTGTTTTTTAAAAAGGATTGCAATTAATTATTCAATGTTAAGAATTTACCATGGCTGGTACTTCTGATATCAGAAATATATTTTTAATCTCATAAAAATTGGATAGTTTATTGAAACAAATTAAATCATGCTTTCTGAAAAATGCTAAGTGGCCATGTGGAAAGTGCACTTTGATTTATCCCATTCAGGTATCATTAGTATATATATTTTATCAGAGCTTTAACTAGTTTCAATTCCATATGGCAAATGAATCATATCTGGTCTTAATATTAATTAAAATGAGCTCACACTCTGATAATGCGCGCATGCCAAGGTATTTATTTAAATCTGGCAGTGTCGTGGTCACTTGGAAATTCGTTGATTTCAGGTTTATCGATGTTTGTATTTGCCATTATTGAATGAACCAGAGGTTTTTTGGCAAATTTGTGCCATTAGATTGTATTACTGTTCCATGCTGTTAAGTCTAAAGGGACCACTTCAGCATAAAATCTGTATTATAAATACAGTTTAAGCGCAAACTTTCCGTTCGATAAGCAATTATAAAATTTGGAGGTTTTTTGGAGGCCAAAGTTCTCCCGAGGTCTCCCGTGTTAGCATTTTTGTTTTTTACATGTCGGCATCCATATATACAAGATAAAAAAATAAAATTTTGTACACTACCGTTTGCAAGGTACACTCCTGTTTTGATGCTATTTCGACTAGCCTATTGACTGACTTTTAACCTTTTACAGCTGGGGGTATTCCATACCCCCCCAGACCCCCCGGTTCAATCACGTATTCATATATCTATTTGAAAAGATTCCGATTTAATGGCATCATTAACAGAATATAATATGCTATGTTGGTCTTTCAGACCGGGGGGTTTGGGGGGTATGGAATACCCTCCAACAATAGCAAAGAGCTACGGTGTTTGAATAAGTACAAGCAAAACATAAATTAGCATCCCCTCGGGCAAGGCATTTTGAATTTAAGTTCAAAATTGTATTTATGATATATTTAAAGGTTAAATCAAGAATCCTAGAGATGTTATTGTAAAACTGAAAAAACCAATAAAATTCTTAGATTTTTCAAACGCCATCGTGGTACACCTCTTCGGTGGTGATAAAACATTGTTAATTAAATTTTTGTTTAAATTCATACCTTTAAGATTTAACTTCTTTAATTTCAACATTATAATGCCCATCGCATCAAAACTACTGATTTTTAGTTTCAATTGTGAGGCAGCATGACATTATGTATAAATTCGATGTTGGTAATATTTTGTTGATTAAAATCAACAGCTTTCAAGTTATGGATTAAATTAATTTGTTCAAAAATGTATGATTTTGATTGTCTTTTGAATAACCCTGTATATTTCAAACAAAATAATTTTTTAAAAAAATTAACCTTCTCTCAGAATAGTAAATTTAACAAATTACAACTTTACTCCAGTAAAATTTTTAGAAAATGAATTTTTGTAAAGCTTTTCGTTTGAAAAATCCAGTTTTACAGTGCAAAACATAAAAATTTTAAACATTTTCTTACTTAATTTAATTCATAACTCGAAATCCGTTGACTTTAGGAAGTAGAGGGTTAGAAGGTAATTTGTAGATTATTTCACACTTATTAGAAAAATATTAAAATACTTATACTATAAAATTAATAGTTTCGGAGTTATAGCCATTTGAAAGAAGAAATTTTAAAAAATTTTCTACGTTTTTTCAGTTTTACAGGATCGCACTAAACGAGATAATTTGAAACCTTCAATATATTGTCAAAAAAGTTTGTTGATTTGGAAATTAGCTTGACGATTCGTTCATTTATTACCAACCAAAATTTTTAGAAATTTAATAAACAGATTTATCACAATACGCCCAAACGAGGGCCCTTCTTCTATTTCTATAAGAAATCCATTCAGCTTAGATAATTTTTTAACTTTGTACTTCATGAGTGACCCTGAGGGTATTCCATAACCCCCAAACCCAATATCACAACATTCATGTTCGTGTATCTTTTCGGAATGGCTGCGATGTAATAAAGTAAGTGACAGAACCTACACTATATTAGTCATTTTAACCGGACGGTTTGGGGGGTATGGAATATCCTCCAAGCATATACGAAGTTACAGCAAAATTTATAATGATTATAATGAAATAACTTTGTAAGTTTGATATTTAAACCCCACTTGAACACTTTTTATTTGCTCTACATAGCTCCATATACTTGATAATACTTTCAAAATAAGGAATATTCGGTGTTAGCTATATAACGGAAGTTACTAAGATAACTAAAAAAATAAACGAGGGGATAAATAATTCATGAAAAGCTGAAAAGTACAAATTAAATACAAAAATAACTTTTATTACATAGCGAATTCTTCAGAACAGAAAAAAGCTTTATGCGTATATAATAAAATTCTAATTAAATTTATCATAAGTCCAAAAAAACTGATATCATTTGTATTATAAAAATATATAGCTATTCATGCAAAGCACGACACCATACTATACAAAAGTAAACGACCGATTAGACTACTAATAATATAAATGTAACATGCCATTTACCATCTACACGCTATATATGCAAAAAAGTCGTAAACTTAAAATCTACAGCACTTGGCCAATAAATCTTGTACCTACCCGGCTTTATAAAAACTATAAAAATTAATCCCTCAAAAGTAGGTTACTACTAAAAAACAATGTCGTCACGATTTGACTAAAAAAATCACTAGTTGATGAGTGTTTGGAAAAGGAAGGCAAGGTGAAATCGTCCCAAACTAATATTTGTACATCATTATAAAACGGGCTATAAAGTTACAATTTTATTTCGTCTACCAACCAAATTAGTGTGACTTTAAGTGGCCAATTCGGTCGCCTAATTATACCAATAAACTACCTATATGGATATTACAGTTTCCACTCAAAAACAGAAAAACCCACACACAAATTCTGAATATGGCAAATGTGCAGTTCCAACGCAATTCGGCTATACTCCACTAAATCTTGTTTGTTAAATTTTCATGGGAAACGAGGTAAACGTGGAGGTAGTTTTCAGTGAGTAGTTAGATATGTATGCGCTTAGAGCGATAGAGCTTTGAAACGAGGTAGCTGCTCTTGCATATTTCATTTTAATATCGGCTGACCTAATTGAGTAAAAGCGCCTTTCCAAAATTAGTTGGCTTGGTTTTCAAAAATAGCAGCCACCCGCCTTAACAAATACAACCATCGGGATAATCCATTAAAAATAATTAAGTTATCAAAACGGCTTAAACGGAACGACATTATCTATCATCAGAATTGAAAGAAAAGTATCGATCGGCTGTCAATAACCCACGTCAACACCTTCGTTTATTAATTTTACTTTTTTCTGTCACCCCGTAGAAGTTAAAGAGAGCAGTTAAATTATATAAAACAGTAAATCAAAACGACCAACAGATTAGATCAAAGTTCTGAATGGAGTTCGATTCGAGGCCGTGATTGTAACGATCCCACGTAAATAGTCGAGTAAGGATATAAATAAAGCGATTTGCATTGATTATAGACCGATTGTAAATCTTAAAGAATACAAATGAAAACAAATAACTGTCTTTAAAATATCGATTATATTAATGCTAAATTTTAAATTGCTTCATTTAAATTATGGGATGTCCAAGTATGTATGAATAATTATATCGATTGTAAAAAAACATTCTCTCCACACGGAGAAATTTTTCATCAAGTTTTCTCCGGGTGTAAGTAAGCTCAACCATAAAACAGAAATTAAGGTAACACAACAGGTTAATTTTCTAGATGCAACCAACTTTGTAATAATTAATTTTCTTTGGCAAACTAAGTAATTCAATTTTAAAATTTTTAATTTAGGAAGTATCCCTTTTAGTATCCTGTTTATGACTGCAATAATCCGCTTGTAGGTGCAACGGGATAAACGTGTAAAGCATTGTAATATTATTCATGACGCCTTTAACGCGGTTGCAGGAAATAGCGACATCCAGAAAGCTTATAATCGGGTTACATAATGCAGATATTTTACCAACATTTATTACATATGAAACACATAATGCCTGGAATTTAAGTTACCAACCATCTTTGAATTTCGCAATTTTCATATTAAAATTATCTCGCTCACTGCAAGCACCAAGCAGCTTCCATTAAGCTCTTTGCTTTATAGTTCAGTTGTCTAGGAAATAAACCCGATTTTATTTTATCTTCCTGTCATGTCATCACTATAATTTTCTTAATTGGAATTTAAACCTTAATGAATTTGGTGCTAAAATATCAAAATCTTAACACTTTGTTGGTCCCCCCTTCCAATCAAAATAAAATTAATTAATTTTTGTTCCTGAAAGTTTACCCATATTCTTAAAAAACAAAACGTTCCCGTATTATCGATTATCTAATTAACCCTTCACTTAATTATTTATGCAACGGGTCATTAATTAGACGAAAATTTGTCAACTTCGAAAATTTCGTAACATTAAAAAACTAATCAACTTTTTCGAATTTTACGGTCGGCTATTAATAATTAAACTTTTTAATTTTCCATCTTTATTCTTTACCCGCTGTGTTTTGGTAGATATTTTGTAAGATTTAATTAGGTAGGCGTATTTTTGGAACATTGGAAATGTCGATCGTTTATCATTTCGCTAAAATTGCATGTGACTTGACTAACGCGGAGGGAGGGAGGGAGTGTATTTTACCTTAACAAAGTAAATTAAATTTTGGAATTTGAAACAAGAAGGTCTTTTTGTTACTTTGACGTCGTCGGTCGGTGCAGTTACTTTAAATGCTATACGTACGAAGGTTTTCCCTAAGGTTTCCCGAACCCTATAGGGTGCATGCACTTGTAACTTCAGGGAGCACATCCTTCTTTATTATGTTAACCCACTTAACGTGAGTTGACAGTTAAAACATTCTCGAAATTAAATTATTGATTTGGAAGTCTTTAATTTTTTAAAAACTTCGTGTCAACTCAAGTGGATGAAAATGCACGTCTGAGAGGTGCATTTATAAAGTTTAAAGTAGAGCGATATCGTGAAATTAAATTGAGAAACAAAATTTTCTAAGGTTATTGGAAATTTGACGTGATCACATTTTTAACTCTGCAACCGAGAGCTATTGAACGAACGTCAATATTAAATTACAACGGCAATGATGGCACGGAACATTCTATAACTCCTTTATTCTTTTGCTTGCTTCGTAGAGTCTACACTCAAATTTTTAGGATTTTTTTATTTTAGTTGCAACTCTTAAACTTCCATCAAGTCCAATTTCAAATTCAATTTACATAGTAAAGCACTACTTCAATTGCATCTGCTGTTTTCATTTTCAAATACGTTATTTTCGAAAAATTGTAAACACAACTGTAAGGGTTGAATTATTACAATTCCGTACAATTTATTTATGTTCTTTATTGTTTAATTTGAGCAGTCCCTAATAAGTAAGAAAATTTGAAAAATTATTTTACGCACCCCTTTAAAATTAATCCTGAAACTCTCCATTTGAGCAGCTGCTTCCAAAACGGCACAAAATAAGGGAAACACAGCACTAAATTTTTAAAAACGCACAGAACTGCAATGTACCGCGGTTACCGTAAAACTAAAATATTTTTCAAGTTGTAAAATTAAATTTTAGTTTTTGCAATGAGTCAGAATGAACAAGCAATGATAAAATTGTGATTCATTTTTACGAATGCAAATTGTGCGTAATTAAACTAAAAACTTCCAATTGAAACCGGATGTTAAAAAATTATCAATAATTTTTGGAACCACTTTGTTAAAGTATTTTTAAATGTATATGCGTCGAATGGTAAAAAATATTTTAGATGTTGATTAGGCCTATCATTGGAGAAAATTTACAGAACAAAACAAAAGTTTCTAAGACCATCTGGCAGGGGGTGACTTATAATTTGATACCCACAAAAATGGGTCTGTAGTAATTTTTGGTTAAGTTAGAAATAATTTAGAGTTTGAACAAGTTTAGAGAAGTTAAATTTAAAAGCTAAATAATGTCATTTTAAACTAAGGAGAGATCATTTAAACAATGCCCCCCCCCCATAATAAATTGAAAAAAAAATTATTAAACTAAATTTGCTAAATGTATCTTTTACATAATTAATATTGATACGTCACTGTGCTGTCACCTGCGACATACATGAAAACAGTAATATTATTAATTCCGTCACTGTTCTGTTAGCTGTCATTTAGGTATTATGAACCAATCAGAGGTATGTAGGTAAATCTGATATAGGAGCTTTGAAAAAAAATTATTAAGATGTCAGCATCACAAAAAGATAGTAAACTATTGACGAAAGCTTATTAAGAAAAATGTTTTATAAACTTTGTTAATATCATCTTGAGTGCCACAGTTAGAGCTGTAAACGTTCACTAAATAATTTAAAACTGTAACCATATAAATGTTAATGAACATTAAGAGTAGTTAATCCTTAATTTGTTTGCAAATTACTATAGTCGGAAGAAACTTCAAAAAATTTCATTATGAAAACCGCCATAAAAGATTTGGTTAACTATTCAAATGTATCTTCCCACTTTGCGAGATACTTTTACAAGTTGAAAACGTGATAAACTGAGGCAATTTATCTAACACATGAATCTGAGTTGAGTTGATTAAAGTTTCTCAACCACCACATTTTCCAAGTTCTCTCGAGATTTCTTATTCAATTATCCTTTAAGCTACTGCGATTAAGTAAATAGTAACAAATTTTAAGAGTTAAAAAATTCTGCGATCCAATCCTGGTTAATTTTACGTGTTATTAAGTGGATTTGTGACATCTCACTACGAATTTCAGATGAAGCCAAGATACAACAAGCAATATCGTTAAAAAACCTGCTCTTTAATTTTTACAAATAACACACCAAAATTCGGGTCTGCAAAAGACGTGGAATTTCATTTTTGAAACAGTAAAAAATGTGCTTAATCACTTAAGTGCATATTTTTGAAATTAAATAAAGGCGATAAAATTGACACGTCTTGCGACCCTAGAAAAAGTCACCATTGGTGTTAGACAAAGCTCATGCATATTTAATTTATAAAGCGATGCAATGTGCGGTGGAGTAATTCCACTCCAACACTTTCGGTGCAACAACTGCTAAGAGGGTGAAAGTATTAGCTAAGAAAATAACATCGAATAGAAATTAGTAATTATTTCGAATGACGCTAACGAATTACTTCGAGACATTTTGTTAACTGCTTGTCTAAACGCGGAGAAATTGTTTTACTTTACTTCACTTAATGGTTATCTAACACTTAACCGATTGGCAATCCATCACATAATTAATTCTGGAAATTAAAGTTTAATTCCATTTTCTCAGCAAATAAGGCCCTTTTGGATTCGTGCAATTCAATGTTTTCGAAATAGAGAAGGTAGGTACTTACCTGAAACAAAAAGAAAAAATTAGAATTGCAAATAAGTCAAAAAAATAATTTGTTATTCCAGCAAAAAGTGTTTTAGTAATGGTTACAAAAATATTTGTTGTAAAGAATAATTTGATGTCGTACAACAAACCCGTTTTTTTCACATTTATAATAAACAAAATAAACATTATTAAAGCCTAAAGCCCAGTTTCAAAATTTAAGTAGTAAGTGCTGCACTGATTATAGTAAATGAGATTAAATTTTTAACCCGTCAAAGCTCATCAGTACTGCGAAATCTCCTTTGTAATTTTACACCCTTAAAATCAATCTAATTGCATTTGGACATTTGATTGTAATCAAAGCCGACAGTTTACACTTTTTAATTAAGAGTTTACATAAATACAATTACAATTCGCGAATAATATTTTAAGGGGGCCCTAATAAAAGTACCTGCATTTTAGATGACTCACAATGGGTTACCCTTTTATGCCTTTCCATTAGAACACAGAACAGTGCACTCGACAACATTGACCGAACCCTCGTACATCCATAGCTGATGAGATTAATTTAAGATAGAGCTCCCAATGATTTGATATCAAATAGCCATGAATAGCAATGAAGATGAGTAACACTGATTGTGCTCTTGCAGCCTAGGGCCGTAAAGCAATACTACACCCCCAGCCCAGTGTAAAGCGTGCATCTCTTTCAAACTTCCACAATAAAAAGGAAATTAAAATTTTCCTGTTTCGACACGAAACATTTGCAAGTTGGAAATAGTGGAGGATAATAAAATAATTTGTAATTTAATTTGAACCACCACCATCGGTCCACCAGCATATCCGACTTCAAACGAAATAAAGTAGTAAATTGTAAATACATTAAACTGCCATTAAAATGGCATTGTGGTCGAGGTTCGTTTCACCTGTCAGGCATTTTTAGCAACAACCGTGACCAATTACGGAGCTGCTTTATGCCCCTATTTAACTAAAGAAAGATGCAGCACGGGTCAAGAGATTCGAATTTCAGCAGCTCTCAGATGTATCGCTTTTCAACCTCATTATTCCACCACAATGACAGTCCCGAAATAAAATTTCAAAATAAATTTATTACGAGAACAAAATTGGCACTTACGAGTTAAAGAAAAACGATGTAACGTAATTATTCAATTTTCTAAAAGTTTCTTTGATTTATTAACTCGGTTTCCCCTTTAAGCCCTGCGTAATCCAAGCTTGACCAGTCGACCTCAATTACTTTGACAAATGATTAAATGGACGACACATCCGAAGTTAAAATTTTGAAAATTATGAAGGGTCGACGAGGAGTTAGTAATAAAAATAATCAATTAAAAAATTTCTTCCACTTTCAGGATTTAGTTTACACGATCCGAGTCACCCCTTCGTGGCAGCGCAACGCAAGGAATTAATCAAATTCTTCCAGTATTTATTTTAAGCATTAAAACAACAACGAATTCGAAAACCTTATTTAGTTCCAAGATTAGTGTGAGATAAATTAAACAAATTATTTTACAAATTCTGGAAAATTTATTGCTCCTCCACTTACATAAGAACGTGAAGTTTCTAATTTACGTGTTTGTAACGTGAAGGATAAAAATGACTCTTATTAATTTTTTTTTGTTTTCCAAATGAATAACTAAAATGCCATTTGTATTTGTCTCCAAGTTTATTACGGAGACAGATAAATGCGGTATTCCAAAGTGGTCAGATGGTAACAAGGTAATTTCAAAAGATATTAATTTATTTTAGAAACGAAATGATTGATTACAAGAAAAATGAGCAGTCGTTCACAAGGGCGTAATAATTAGCATGTGAAAAGAAAAACGAAGTCTCATATTTTATATTAATTGGTTAAATATTCATTTCAGGTAAAAGAACTCGCATGTGGTGCTCAAGATGCTCGTTAAGGAATGCCAAGATGGGTTCCGCCAAATTTGAGTTTCCTTCAAACAATTAACAAAATATAAAAGTCAAAACGCAGCTTGCAGTAATTATTGTAGCCCCAAATTTTGATTTCTCCAGCAGAATATCTTCCAATTATTATTTTAATATTACCCCGGTAATAAATAATTTTCCTGTCACCCCGAGTTTGTCCAAAAATTTATTTAATTTGGGGTAACTTAGAATTAACATTTTTGGAACGGTGGCGACGTGGTTGTGGCAATTTTAAAGCAGGACAAAAAAGACATTCAGCCAAGATGAAAAATCGTTTTATCTAGCATTCTATGAGATGGTCAAATCAAAAGAAAATTTCTTATTTATATTTACAAGAAAAAACTCATGAATTTCACTTTGTCAGTTTCTATTAGCAATCTTATAGATATATTTTTTTTGAAATTCCAATAAACTGCCCTTTCAGGGATTTATGTGTTGAAACCTCGACAACGTAGTGTAACAAATTCCTGCGGGATGTGAGGATGGACGGGATGAAATATGAGATTCTTTTCATCTTTGCCCTCCAAGAAGTAGCCGCTATTTAAGGGTGGCATTTTGAACGCTTTAATAGAGTCGTGCCTCTTCTTTGAGGTTCTGATGGTTCTTTCATGAATACATTCAGTTTATTTGTTGTAGTTTATTTTTAAATTACGTGATAAAAAGCTTTTTTTTTCAATGCCAACCCGATAAATTATACTGACATTTTGCTTAAAACATCATAAATAATGGAGGTGTAAATTAATATGGAAGGTGAGCGGTGCCGGTGGTTAGAAATTAGGTTTGCATGATTTATTATTTAATGGCAATAACTTTTTCGCGTGTCTATCAAACTCTTGCTAATTGTATTGCATAACTACCTGAAGTGTTGCAATTACGCAATAAATTGAATAATTTAATAAAATGCTGTACGTTTTTATAACGGTTATTTAAAGTTGAGTTATTAGGGTAAATATGAAATTACTGTCACATTAAAATTAAGGTTATAAAAAAAGTAGGTTGCAAAAATGTCAAATCTATCAAAATCTACCAAACTAACTCTGTTCCTTTCGGGATTCGAAACATCCGGTAAATTTTGCGAAGTTTTAAAGCGAAACGCTAGATGAAGTGGTGGCAAGTGTAACAAAACATGGAATATTTGTCGAAGTCTGTTGCATGAGATGTTTTATTTCGCGTCAATCAATTCCAAGTGAATATGAATACAACGAGGCTGAAGAATGTTTCGCATGTGAATCACAAGTGATCAAGGATCAAGATGAAATTCGCATGAAGATTATTGGCATAAACATAAATGCTTCCAATTCCTCCATTATTGCCTCTTTAGATGAAGATTATTTAGGAGTATTAAATAAGTAATTATTTTCATATTTTATTAACAAAGTATTTAAAGAAGTTAAGTACTTGAATATACATTAACCAACATCAACCCATTTTTCAACAATAGATGTGCACACTTGCACAGTAATTCCACGGATCATCCTGTTTGTCCGATATAAGAAACCATGAAAATAATGAACTCGATGTATTTTCAGTTATTCGATTCGAATCGAATTTTAGAGAATCGCATGTTCAATTTTCACGCCCCAGTATCAACGATTTCAATTAAGGTGTAACGATGTGTTTATTTCCTTCCGATCTTAAACAAACACCTCTGTCTAAACAAACGTCGAGTGTTAAATCAAACAACTTTCGGTGTGATGTTAATATTAACAAGTGGGTGGACAAACAACACGAGCTAATTACAGACGGTGTAGTTCTTTCCTGATGTAAACTTTTAATTTCTCATGGACTGAGATAAATGACGAATATATCACGTTTCGTTTGGTATTTTTAAACGGTAGCACACCACATCTTCTTGGCATAAGACTTTACACGTGTCCCGCTTATCTCTTCTTCTTGCGCTCTAATGAAGTAAACCAGACCGAAACATATTTAATAAAAACGAAATCAATTTTTAGAAGTGCAGTTATATTTGTTTAAGGTACATGACCGAATATTACGAATAGAGTATAAATAACGAGCGGTTAAATTTTTAAGGTTATCAGAAAGCTTTAAGCATCCATTTTGATTTCAAAATTCAGAAAGTTACAGTGCATTTGAGTAACGGATAAGCCGACCAAGTGGGGTAATAAGGAATGACCAATGAAGTAAATTGTTGAACTTGAACTCCAACCAGAAAAATTGAAAGTTACTAATTGCAAGTTTCCATTTTAATTAAACCAAAGAAATAAATTTAATTAGAAATTAATAAGAAATCCAAAGAATGTTAATGTTACATTTCGCTGGAATATTCAACTAATTTTATGTCCAAACAAATTTATTCATTTCATATCAAGTTACGGAAAAATTTTAATTACTACAAACTCGCAGTATCCAACAAATTGTTGGCAAGTTCTGTTACAAAATTTACGTTTAGGCCATTATTTACAAGTTCAAATTTGTAACGGGGCTGTCGACAAGTTATTTGATGGGCATCAATAACAGAAATTGAGTTGCAAGTTGACTAATTAAATTGCGGATGAAAATGCTTGTAAATTAACTTGTATTATGTTGTGGAGGTGATAACGGGTAGGTTTTTAGTAGCAAACTACCTGATGCAAAGGTTTTCATCGATAACATTCTTTTCTAGCCATCAATTAAACATTTAATGGTCAAAATTCTTGTATTTTAGAAATCACGATCGTGTAAAGAATTTTTACAAGAAATTGAAGACGGTTTATCTGTTTGGGACGTGACAATGGCGATGTTTCTTGACCGCAACTGCTTCTAACCTCCAATTAAAGGTTCTGCTGTAGACAAGCAATGTGTGGTTTATGTTCTTTACTTTCAGGTCCTGCATCGTTTCCTATTGTCAGTGCAAAGCCTCGAAATAGATTTATTTAATAATTTCCTAGCAATTTTCGTGTCATGGAAATTAGTTCAGCTTTCAAAATAAACTTCGTGATAATTTGAGTATTAAATTTTAAAAATGCAGTGCAGTGTCAAATGCAGGGATGCCGCTTAGTTTCAAAGTCTGAATGCCCGTGTAGCACACAATTGGTTTATTACCCAATATTGGTCCAATATTCCGTCAATATTGGAAAATGTTCACATTTCGATATTTGCTCAATTTGATTTCAATATTGAACCAATATTGCGCCTACATGGGGAAGGATCATCTAATAACCGAATATATAAGTATACGAACTACGTATTGGACAACAACAAAAAAGAAAAAATAAAAAATGTCTTCATAAAAAGTGACAAAAAATGTCGGGCTAGTCTGATATTAAAAGTGCCTTAATTGAACGACAGATGAAGAGAACCCTTGGAGAGCTAAATTATCGTCCGACACAAATCTTTCCAGGTCGGCCATGGACGCTTCAATTTCAGTCAAGGACTAACAAGTCAACGATAGATTCATGTTCTCTTTTCAACTCAACTTATTTCTCTTTCTAAAGTTCTGTCTCTCCAAAATCCGATAGAAGTGATGTCTAAAGAAAACTAGAGTGCAATTGTAAAAATGTAGGCAAAGAAAGAGTTCATCAGAAGAAAAAGGATGCTAGCTAAAAGGATGAGCAAAGAAGAGCAGTGGAGAAGAGCGCGACTCCCTTAAAAAGAGGTACCAACTCCCTGGAGAGGGTACTTTAGTCTAAATTTTTAGAGAGTAAAAATCTCAAACTATCACACCATTTCAACCTTTAACTCAGAAAGCATCAATTGCAGTTCAGATTAGTCAATAATTCCTGCCTCATCACTGCCGATCTAGAGATTTGCACTAGTTAAAGTTGAACTTCAAACGATCTTTCAGAATTAACTAGAAGAATGGCCGCGAGGCCGGAAGTATCTATTAGTTAATCTGATTTATTTACAGTTAATCTGAATTAGAGGTGTCTTATTGAAGATTTTCCTCTTCCAACGCAAAAACGATATGAAAGTCAAAATAATAATGTTCAGTAAATAATAAAAAAACCGAAGAAATTACCGATTTTTCAGGATTTTTTGTAAGTGTAATATGTGGTAAAAAGCAAAGTATGACTGCCAGTTAATGTGGCCAGTCCGCCCCAGGTCCCGTGAATTACATTTTCCTTGCAAATTTGAATTTATTCAACTGTAAAACACAGTCATAATACACAACAGACGACACTATAAGACTAATTAAAAGTAGTAAAAGTTTTCCACAAAAAGTAATTCAATTATCTTGAATGTTGATCAGATTTTAAAGTTTTGCAAACTAAATCTCACCTTCATTATAAAGTTAAGAAAAACTAATAAAAAAGCGTGGTTTTTTTTATCTCGATTCATTTAAAGCAAAATTTTGGTTTGCACAGACAATATCATTAATGCGGCTTTGCATTTATATTAGCCAGAAGTGCCAAGACGTCGCGTAAAACAATCTTATTTGATAAAATCTCATTTGTAAGGTGCAGAACTTCTCAGCAATGTATTACCATTTTGTTAGATAACGACGAGACAAACCTCCCTCCTTTTTGGTGGTTCAATTTACAATTTTATAAAAACATTAACTTCTGGAGATGGACCTGAAAAAATTAGTATCTTCAAGTGGCGGTCATAGAAAGTCATTTACACAATTTTTTTTCCGATTTATAGCACAAATGGGGTACACGCCCTTACAAAATTGTATTTTATAGTATAGGAATTTTCTGTTATATAAAGAAATGAATAATTGACAAATAATGGATTTGGAATTGCTATTATTACACATGTTGCCACTAATTTTTTTCCCTTATTAATAATAAATAACAGAAATATTTATAGTAGATAAGGAATCGATACTAATATTTGATAATCATTTATACAATACAAAAAAATAAAAATTTATGGTTTGACAGTTGACTTTCTCAGCGATCGACATAATTTTCGGTTCCATTCAAAATTTTGAACTGCACCAATATAGAAAGAATTTTCATTAGGTCGGGGAATGCAATTAAAACTTTGTTTGTGTAACAAATTAGGAATGTTTACAACAAGGAAATCTTGAAAACAAGTGATCGATACGTTTAATCTAATTTTAATATTTGAAATCATTCAAGCTCAATTAATTTACACAGCTATAATTAAACATAAAATCGATCAATCATTATGACACTTTAATTATCTTAACATTTATGTTGTTACATTGAAATGCGATACGCAACAATTCGTTTACAAGCGACATCCAAAATCCCACGTTTTCGACAAAAAAAACCACTTTCGGCGCACTTTTGATCCCTTCTTCTGGCGCCATTCTTTTAACTTTTGCGGTAACAAATTGTAAAACTTAAATTTTGATTTATGTCGATTTTAACTCGGAAACAAAAATTTAATTCGGGAGTTTTAATGGAACCCAAAATTGTATAAACAATTCGTAATGGCTTGTCTAGCCTGTCTATCAGACGCCAAAATAATGTTGAAAATAGTTAACCCTTTCTAAAGCAAACCCTTAATTTAATGTTTTGCTATCAGTTAAGTAAATACCTGCAGGAATTTTCCTAATCCTGCAAAGGAATTTAATTAACACAAAAAGTATCGTTACAATTTAAAAAAAATTGGTTTACATAGTTAAATTTTATTGAATAGGTCAGGTAACAAGTAAATACGATACGTTTAGAAATGCGGGAGAATTTAGGGATTCAGACATCGGGGTGGATCATCTGTAATACCTGTCAGCTTCCAAGATACGTTGTTTGTCCTTCCATTTAGTTACAATAGCTGGTTTGGCGGGGTCGTGGAAGTACACATCAAATGCTTACTCAAGAAGATTAATTTTACAAAATTATTTCAATCATTATAAACAGAGACGGACTAAGTAAACTATACAATTTGATAAAAAAAAATTATAACTCTTCTGCGGATAAGCAAGAGTTACTTAGCATATTTGAAATTTGTCAGAAATATTGGAGAAAGAAAATAAAATAATAACTAATGGTTGATTCTACCCCTTCAACAAAACAAATTTCCGCTCGACAAGTTAAATCTAATTAAATCAATTATTTTTTTAATTAACGACGTTGGTACATTCACCGCCTTAGAAGGGGTCAGCACAAACATGATTTTTCACATTCTCCATGTAGCCAGTCCGCCCCAATGATCTCGAACCCCACAGAAACGACGCAAATGTGCAAGATGAGATTACATAATCTTAGAAATTTGGAATAAATTTAATATTTTTAAGTGAGTGGGTAAACATCAAAGGAAGTTTTAAGTTTTGTTTATTGTTTAACCTGTGTTAAGTGTCCTCTTAAGAATTACATTATTGACACAAGGCTTTTTGGTGTAGCAATTTCAGATACTACTGATTTTCGTAATCCAAGCCGACTTTGTTGACAGAAACCAACTTTTTAGAAGAATAAAACGCTGGTTTTATGGTCCAAATGGAGTATTTTGACGAATAAATTATTTGTTAATCTTTACTAACTTTTATTTCTTAAAAGCGCGGTAGTTTCAAACAAAAAAGTAAAAAAGGGGTTGTTTCTTGTTCAAAAGAAAATTGTGGAAAGCGTAGCTTCCAAAGAGCAAATAAAAGCCATATGCTTTCTGTGTACGACTTAGTTAAGTTTAACCTTGTACAAAACTTACAAGATTCGGAATTTCATTCGACAAGGGAATAAAAAGGAATAAAACCGATGCCCACGATATTTGAAATCCAACGGATATTGCATTTTTCCTTTGAACTTCCAGCAAATGTATCATGTTTGCGAAGCAAATTCTACAACCTCGACTACCTAATAAAGTGCTTCTACCCGAATAAACTTAACGTGAACCTAGTTATTACTTTAGTGCCTTAAAATTTATATAAAGCACGAAAATTTAAATATTTTAGAAAGTAGAAAAGAACAAATGAAAGCTCATGTTACCAATTTATACTCATCAGTTTCTAATTTCGTGTGGGTTTTATAATTTGGGTTACATCTTGTGAACAAATTACCTTTCGATAGCACTAAGTCGCCCGAGTCTCGATCTACTCTGAATAAAATTAAAGTCGTTTTATCACGGTCGAGTTGTCAACTTAAATGAGTTAACCTCTAAGCCGGTTAATAAACGGAGGGCCTTATAAGTCGAACGTTCTCCGGAAGTCACCATTAAAGTATCTTATATGTCTTTCAAAATTGTTCCGATGTCGTCTTTAAATGCTTCCTACAATTGGATTTTGGTCTCCTCATTAAATTTAATTTTTTAATTTCTATGGGCCAGCAACATCTCATGCAAGAATAATTTTAATCTTACGCATGCATTGTTAATTGGGTTTTAATTCACGTGCAATTTGTTAAGGGTTGGGTTACACTACCTTAATTTACATAATCGTATGCATTATTATGAATTAGGGTGACCCTAAAGGATTATTTTTAATAATAAGCTCGAGGATACCATAAGGTAGTTGAAATATTATATCGATTACAGTCGAAAAATAAATTATACAGTCGGATGTATGTAGTACCTAATTGTTGGGTATAAACTCAGAATTATTTATAAGCTACTGCTTAAATAATAATGGTGAAACTTTGTTCCAAAAATCAAAATTTTATAGAAATTTTATTCACACAATTTTCCACTTGGATTTACACTTAAAAGTATAATTAATTATGCATAGAACAAATCGCCTAAATATACAAGATTCAAATCTACGAAATTAGCTTCCGGCGCATGTTCGTAATTATTAACGTGAAAACCACATTAGAGTTCCGAAAAGCGCTCCTTAAGAAAAAACGCTGCCAGGGGTGCAATAATCTACACTTACATTTCCATAAAACTTGCATAAAATTGTTCAAAGAGTACAACACAAAATTTAATAAAAAGGAAACAATTAACTCGTTGTCACTGTTGATATTCGTCTAGATGGATTTTCTCCAGGGAAAGGGTAAAAAAATGAAGTTTGTTTTAATTTAAAATATTTTTGTCTGGCTGTATTGCAGACACATGAGAATTAAAAGGTGCATGTCCCCAGCCCCCCCCAATTCGAATTTTGACTCCAAAATAGTCTAAATCGTTTGTGCTTCGTTTGTACCTGTTTGTGCAAACATTATTTTCGTTTGTACCCAAATAGTTTTTGAGAAATTTCAAAATTTCGCTGGGGGGGGCTGGAGACATGCTAGCCCCCCCCATGTCGAATTTTGACTCCAAAATAGTCTAAATCGTTTGTGCTTCGTTTGTACCTGTTTGTGCAAACATTATTTTCGTTTGTACCCAAATAGTTTTCGAGAAATTTCAAAATTTCGCTGGGGGGGGCTGGAGACATGCTTTTTTAAATTGCGAATCTTGGATTCAAAATAGTCTAGAACGTTTGTACTTCGTTTGTGCTTGTTTGTGCAAGTTTTATTTTTGTTTGTACCCAAATAGTTTTTGAGATTTTTAAGAAAAACAAGGAAACTGACGCGCATGAGTGGATTAACGAGATTCCTGGTAAAACTTACAGGATCACGTTCAAAATATTTTCTATCGTTTGTACTTTGTTTGTGCTTGTTTGTGCAAGTTTCATTTTTGTTTGTACCCAAACAGTTTTTGAGATTTTCAAGAAAAACATCAAAGATACTGACGCGCATGAGTGGATTAACGAGATTCTGGGTAAAACTTATAGGATAACGTTCAAAATACTCTCTATCGTTTGTACTTTGTTGTGATTGTTTGTGCAAGTTTTATTTTCGTTTGTACCCAAATAGTTTTTGAGATTTTTAAGAAAAACATCATAAAAACTGACGCGCAGGAATGGCTTAACGAGATTCTTTTAGCACGGGAAAACACATAAAATTTTTTAAAATTTTGAATTTTGGATTCAAAATAGTCTAGAACGTTTGTAAAACGTTTGTGTTTGTTTGTGCAAGTTTTATTTTCGTTTGTACCCAAATAGTTTTTGAGATTTTCGAGATTCTAGGTAACACGTGGTAAACCAAAATTTCTTTAAAATTTCCAATTCCTGATACAAAAATAGTCTAAAACGTCTGTGTTTGGTTTGTACTTGTTTGTGCAAGTTTTATTTTTGTTTGTACCCAAATAGTTTTTGAGATTTTCAAGAAAAACAACAAAGAAACTGACGCGCATGAGTGGATTAACGAGATTCTGGTTAAAACTTACAGGATCACGTTCAAAATATTCTCTATCGTTTGTACTTCGTTTGTACCTGTTTGTGCAAGTTTTATTTTTGTTTGTACCCAAATAGTTTTCGAGAAATTTCAAAATTTCGCTGGGGGGGGCTGGAGACATGCTTTTTTAAATTTTGAATTTTGGATTTAAAATAGTCTAAAACGTTTGTACTTCGTTTGTGCTTGTTTGTGCAAGTTTTATTTTCGTTTGTACCCAAATAGTTTTTGAGATTTTCAAGAAAAACATCAAGGATACTGACGCGCATGAACGGATTAACGAAATTCTGGGTAAAACTTACAGGATCACGTTCAAAATATTCTCTATCGTTTGTACCTGTTTGTGCAAGTTTTATTTTTGTTTGTACCCAAATAGTTTTCGAGAAATTTCAAAATTTCGCTGGGGGGGGCTTGAGACATGCTTTTTTAAATTTCGAATTTTGGATTTAAAATAGTCTAAAACGTTTGTACTTCGTTTGTGCAAGTTTTATTTTCGTTTGTACCCAAATAGTTTTTGAGATTTTCAAGAAAAACAACAAAGAAACTGACGCGCATGAGTGGATTAACGAGATTCTTAGCACGGGGAAACACAGAAGTTTTTAAAATTTTGAATTTTGGATTTAAAGTTAAATTGCACTTGCACAGATTCTCAGATTTATTTAATATGGACTATTATTCACCATTAAAAATTAAAATAAATGATACACAATTTTTTGTTGTTATTTTTAAACGCACACCACCTATGAAATGTACATCATTATGCTATGTTCAAGGTGATTTTCATGATTAACAGTAAATATACACACCAAACTTTTTTCAAACTAATTTTTTATTACGGAAAATAAAAAAAAAATTGAATTTCTGAAGAATTTCAAGCAACAATTCAAATTTAATTTCTGACGGTCTAGGCATCATTCTTTGATTTAATGAATACGTGAATAATAAAGGATACTAAATGTAATGTCTGTTGTACTTATTTATTTTTTTAAATAGTTTTGTTTATATAGTATTTTACAAATTATTTTACCAATACGAAATAATATCAATTTGTTACCAATATAAAATAATAATCCTTTAATCCAGGGATAACTTTGTATTCAACACATTACATCCTTCGCTTCTTGAGTTTTTAATCAACTGTTGTTCCATATCTTATGTGTAGAGAGCGGATTTATATGTAATAACAGACCCGTCTAAGGGTAACACCTCTTAAGTAATTGGTCAAACAAAGTCTATCATTAATATAAAACTCTTATTAGAGCTAATAATCGTTTCCTATTGGTGATGTATATTAGTCTATACCTTAAGACGGGTCTGTTGTTACATATAAATTCGCTCTCTACGTGTTCCATGTGTTTCCCCGTGCTAAGAATCTCGTTAATCCACTCATGCGCGTCAGTATCTATGTTTGAAAAACTTCTGTGTTTCCCCGTGCTACGAATCTCGTTAATCCACTCATGCGCGTCAGTTTCTTTGATGTTTTTCATGAAAATCTCAAAAACTATTTGGGTACAAACAAAAATAAAACTTGCACAAAGAGGTACAAACAAAGTACAAACGATAGAGAATATTTTGAACGTGATCCTGTAAGTTATACCCAGAATCTCGTTAATCCGTTCATGCGCGTCAGTATCCTCGATATTTTTCTTGAAAATCTCAAAAACTATTTGGGTACAAACGAAAATAAAACTTGCACAAACAAGCACAAACGAAGTACAAACGTTCTAGACTATTTTAAATCCAAAATTCGAAATTTAAAAAAGCATGTCTCCAGCCCCCCCCAGCGAAATTTTGAAATTTCTCGAAAACTATTTGGGTACAAACAAAAATAAAACTTGCAAAAACAGGTACAAACGAAGTACAAACGATAGAGAATATTTTGAACGTGATCCTGTAAGTTTTAACCAGAATCTCGTTAATCCACTCATGCGCGTCAGTTTCTTTGTTGTTTTTCTTGAAAATCTCAAAAACTATTTGGGTACAAACAAAAATAAAACTTACACAAACAAGTACAAACCAAACACAGACGTTTTAGACTATTTTTGTATCAGGAATTGGAAATTTTAAAAAAATTTTGGTTTACCACGTGTTACCTAGAATCTCGAAAATCTCAAAAACTATTTGGGTACAAACGAAAATAAAACTTGCACAAACAAGCACAAACGTTTTACAAACGTTCTAGACTATTTTGAATCCAATATTCGAAATTTTAAAAAAATTTATGTGTTTTCCCGTGCTAAAAGAATCTCGTTAAGCCATTCCTGCGCGTCAGTTTTTATGATGTTTTTCTTAAAGATCTCAAAAACTATTTGGGTACAAACGAAAATAAAACTTGCACAAACAATCACAACAAAGTACAAACGATAGAGAGTATTTTGAACGTTATCCTATAAGTTTTACCCAGAATCTCGTTAATCCACTCATGCGCGTCAGTATCTTTGATGTTTTTCTTGAAAATCTCAAAAACTGTTTGGGTACAAACAAAAATGAAACTTGCACAAACAAGCACAAACAAAGTACAAACGAGAAAAAATATTTTGAACGTGATCCTGTACGTTTTACCCAGAATCTCGTTAATCCACTCATGCGCGTCAGTTTCCTTGTTTTTCTTAAAAATCTCAAAAACTATTTGGGTACAAACGAAAATAAAACTTGCACAAACAATCTCAAGCGAATTACAAACGTTCTAGACTATTTTGAATCCAAAATTCGCAATTTAAAAAAGCATGTCTCCAGCCCCCCCCAGCGAAATTTTGAAATTTCTCGAAAACTATTTGGGTACAAACGAAAATAATGTTTGCACAAACAGGTACAAACGAAGCACAAACGATTTAGACTATTTTGGAGTCAAAATTCGACATGGGGGGGGCTAGCATGTCTCCAGCCCCCCCCAGCGAAATTTTGAAATTTCTCAAAAACTATTTGGGTACAAACGAAAATAATGTTTGCACAAACAGGTACAAACGAAGCACAAACGATTTAGACTATTTTGGAGTCAAAATTCGAATTGGGGGGGGCTGGGGACATGCACCTAGAATTAAAGAGGATTTAAGCAATTTTATTAGTTAAAGAAGGGAAAAAATAAAATTTCTCGTGGTTTTTGGTATATTTTTGGGGCGGGGTGGATGATATAAAATTGGGTTACAACCTTCTATGACGAAATGTTAAGATTTCAGTTCGTTTACAACGAACTGATTAGATTTTGGAATTTTAGTGTGAAAAGCATTGTTGCTACCTTTTGTTTTGGGGGCACTGTTATTACCTAAAAACCACATCTTTCAGGATTTTTTAAAGTATTTTTAGCTCCTTTCCTTCATTGGCTGTAGTATACGTCGTTTTTGGGTTATAGAAGACTAATGATGGGGCACTCTCTATGACCAAAATTGCATCATCTGAGACAATTCAAAATCCACTCTGAAGACTATTTGATTATTATAATACCAAAACTTCAACTTCCAAAAAGTCAGCATTTCCTCTCCTCTTGTTGGCAAATGGGTCTCTCAGGTTCGGTCGGAAAAGACAAGTGAATGTCAACCATAGCAGTCAAGTAATCTGCTGACTTTTTGGATTTATCCCTACTTCACCGATGCTAAATGAAAAGCAGCCCATATTCTCTGCTCTTGATCTTGTAAGATCTCCATTCGTAAGATCATATAGGTAAAATTAAAATTTTTCACCATCAACATCCTCATCCATCCATCCAGGATTCCATCAGAATCCTTTTCTAAATTTGCACTGTGGCTCATTGACTGTTGTTAGATTTCTTATCCTTGACGTATTTGTGATGTTACAGCTCATCATCTTCAAATTTTAAACTGCCTTTTCTTACATCATTCAAGCGTTTCTCCGTCTTTTGTTGGGTCGACCCACATTTCTCTGGTTTCTAGACGTAGATTTTTTTTATAAATTTTATTTTCTTCCGAACAAATACTAGACGCATCTCCCGGTGTTCTTTGAAGTTCTCAACAATATATTGGCAGGGTATTAAAAATAAAACACGGATACACATTATCGAATATTTACCTACACCTACAAACACGCCAATTGTAATTTCTCACAGCAGTTAGTCATTATTAATAATTCATTAATAACACAGCCAAGTTTTACTAATCGTTAGTTGAAAGACTACTTGAAAGATTTATTATTAATGTACCGTTTTTTGAGCGTCGGAGTGATTGACACGTTCAACTGGAAGTTTGTTTTTTTTAATATCTTTTTTTTTTTACTTTACAAAAACTTGCGACAAAAAATTAAGCTCCCTACGAGTCTTTCTCTATTCATTAAAATAAATTGGTTTTTTAATTAGATTTAATTGTTGATAATTTTTATTTCATTTTGAAAGTGAAATCGTCGTATGCTGAAGAGAAACTTCGACCCTCGGCGTGCATTGATTCATAAATTATGCACCGCAAATATGGCACGGTGATGTGTGTACCTATCAATTAGGTTAATGAAAAGTTGGTTTTATTTTGGAAATAAAATTATTCTGTCTCGAAAGTTGTCACAATGGCATGGCGTCTGGATTTTTCTTAATGCATTAGTTGCCGCCAATGTCTTGTGACGTGCAAACGCATATCGTTCTCTTCTAGTGATTATTCATAGACATGAACCAACTTAACAGAGCCATTTATATTTTGAGCACTGCCTATTTGGCACATCACATATTTCTATGTAGCAATTTATTTTTTATTTTTCCTTTGAAATCATTGTCAAAGGAACTTCTTCCTTTTGTTCGCGACAACTGAAACGACTAAATACTTTTCTCTGAACCATAATTATTGTTATTGTTGTACATCAGAAGTAATACGCTTTATTTTGTGTGTAACGATTGTTAATTAAAATATTGAAAAATTTTGTTCGTTGAAATGGAATTTACTTTGAACATGATAATGTTGCGTGATAACTTTAGAAAAACGGTCGTTTTATATAAATTGCGGTGTCGTTTGGGAAACTTTTAATGTCTCCTAGATATCTTTTGGAAGCAGAAGATACAGAAGCAAGCAGCTGGCGATTAGATATTTAATTCCTCCATTCACATCCCAGTAATACTCTGCATAAACATAATCTCACGAACGTAGGATGTTGAGTGTTGTACAAACATTGAAATTACAATGGTTTTACATTGCCGCGTAATACCCGCAGTTTCCAGTTGTGTTCTTTAGCTTTGGGTAAATAAAGCTGAGGAATACCACCATCGAGTTTCACTATTGTCGGATCTGATGTATAGCTATTTTGCAACTCGACGTTCAGATTCTTCACTTAAATTTTAATTTAGCTTTTTGAAATCCTTCAATTACTTTCTAAACGAAATATAATGGGCGTAAATCGCTATTCATATAACTTCACCATTATACCATAAGCATTCGTACATAAAAGGCATTTTATCGGGAAGATCTTAATAAGTAAAGGCAACACAGAGATGTAATTTTATGAGCTTAATCGCGTTAAATTTCACAGCTTCGTTGAGCTTATCGCTTATATCTTAATTTAAATTTTTTCTGGTTGTGCGAACACATGCATGCAAGACTGGCTCGTTAATTTATTAAGGCAAACACGCATCTTACTAAAGAGTTTCCATGTTTCTCAAAACAAGAAAAATTTTCCTCTCTAGTATTGTTCCATCATGACTCACTTAATTTTACCGATAAAATTCGAATCTGGACCATATTTACCGTTCGAGCAGTGTAAACACCTTTCAATCCACTCCCTTGCCCCAAAACAAAGAAACAGATAACTTCCCTTTTAATTCAGAAGGGAAACCACTTAAAGCTCTCCCATCACTTTCAATAACCAAAACGTTAAATCAAAAATAAGCAATGATTTTTCCCACAAACAAGATTTAAAATTATACTTGGGAAAGAACAGAAACCAGAAGTTAGGTCAGATGAATGAAAAAATTAAGGCCCAATTACGCTAATTTAAATTGGTCTGATAATAATTAGGGAACAAAGAATGCACCGAGCACTAATCGAGTAATTAGTATAATTAAATGACTAAGGAATTAAATATCGAAACATGCAATTTTTGTTCAGCCAGCTTTTTAATTTCCAAAGTAACAGCTGAAGTAGTGGTATAGATCGTGTAGTGCGGGGGGGGGGGGGTTGAAATATTCACTTCTGTAAAATATAATAATCAAACTACAGTGATAAAAAGAACAAAGGTACATGTTAGCCCAAAAAGAAGTAAAATGTAACGTGAGAAAAAATGTTAGACATTTACTTTTGAACACTCTGTATTTCATTAGTAAATGTTGATAACATTATTTTTCTAGACGTACCTTTGTTGTTTTAATTAATTATTTTTTATGTGAATAGAAAAGCTACAATTTTAATTTGATGTTCCAGTCGGTAATTTTCAATAGTACAAACTAAAATAATGAATTGCTAGAAAACTCCTCCCCTTCCGGGTTATTTATAGAAGCGCGTTTGATTGGTTCGTTTATTTATTAATAATTAAAAAAGCTTATTAACCTAAAAAAGTTGAAAGCCTACGAAACAGACGCACACGTTTGATTTATCACAATCAAGTGAGACCCAACAACCATGGCCTTCTCGTATGGTCGCACTACTCATGAGTGAAGCCGAACAACCACATCAATGATAATAATATCTGGGAGATCCATTCTAATTAGATAATTTTTATTAAGATTTAATTGACAATGTTCACTGAGCATATTTAAAAAATGTGTAACTTTTAATCTCTTATTGACACTGGGGGGTATTCCATACCCCCCAGACCCCCCGATTCTATTACCAGAAGCTACATCTATTTAGGACAGTTGCGATTTAATAATTCAATGACAAAATGCAGATACACTATATAGGGCTTTTAGACCGGGGGGTTTGGGGGGTATGGAATACCCCCCAACTTTAAACGAAGTTAGAAGGTTTAGGTTCTGGGTACACTCCCTGATTTTAATATCACGATAATGCTGATATTTATATTTGAAACGGTTGCGATGTAATAACTTAAAAAACTGAACCTACACCACGTGACCGGGGGTTTGGGGAGATTAAAGACACGTAAAATTTGAATTAGCACCTCCTAATTACAAGAAGGCAAATGTAAGTTTTGATTTCGAGGAGCCGTCTTAATTGCCAAATTATCACATCCTTACCAATTTGAGATGGAGGCCTATAATAAATATAAAAATGTCTTATTAGTAGGCAAAAGTAAAAACTGAATTATTTGTTCAGATGTCCTGGTCGCACCGCCAACTTTCAGAATCAAAAAATTTGCATAAATTTTTGCTCCACAAGTTTTCTGACTTATTAGTGAATTAAATCAGTAAATAATTATTGGTGGTGTTGCAAATTTCCGTCTGCTTTCACTCAAAAAGCTCCAAACCCACAACTTTATAATTAGAGGTGAGATTTTTAGGTCGTATAAAATCAAAAAAAGGTACCCAAAAAGGTTCTTAAAAAAGCGATTTTAGGTCCTATAAACACAAAAAAAGAGTACTAAAAAATATTTTATACCTAAGCATTCTTAGATACCCACTAAAAATTTGTAATTTTTCTTAGGTTGGCACACATTACTAAGTTGCCACCACCGAGCAACAAATTCAAATTAAAAAAAAAAACAATAAAAAAATTTTAATTTAGGTTAGGGGCGTCGTAAGGGTGAGATTTTTTTCTATTTAAACTGAAAATTAAAGAAAGTTTCCAAAATGCTAAAATAGGCAGTTAAAAAAAAAGCAAAATAAGTAAAAAAGGTAAAAATAAATAAGACTTAAATAACGTAGTTTTTCATGAAACGAATTTTGGTACCAATAAAATAAAAATAAGACGTAAAATAAAAAAAAGGTAAAAACCTAAAAATCTCATCTCTAATTATAATATTAGTTATCATATCAATAACTTATTTTGTCCTTGTTCAATGTTTAAAGTCAGAGACAATCCTTCCGCATCAAACCTTTTGAAGGTAAAATATACTGTAAAGGACTTTTTTGTAGAAAATTTAATTCCCTAAAATCTGTCTGAATGTAATTTTTATCATATTTCCGCGTATTTCACATAAAAAAGAAAAAAAAATTCTTCTGAAATAAAAAAGGAAAGAAGGATGTGAGAATCAATACGCCACTAAAGCAATGTAATCCTAAACTGAATACAAATAATAAACCCTAATTTTTACATAAAACATTTTTATCGAAATCTAAAAAAGTTCCGAAGTGCGCCGCTTAGGATCAAAGCTGGAATATTGGAAATTTAGGGAAGCATTCATCTTAATAAACTTATTAGTTTTACTTTCTCATCGATCAAGATACCTGTGAGACAATATAATAACCCAATTTATCTTCATATTAGAAATAAATGACCTTGGGCAATAAATCATTATAAAATTAGATAAAGGTGATGATATAAATCTACCAAAACTGGGCCCCTTTATTTTGGATCCAATTTCGATGAGAACCAACAGGTTATGGAGTCTCGTAAACGTGACCCGCGTCGAGGGTCGGTTTAATTTTAATCAGATTTTCAGTAACCGTCGTTAATGTGTATCACGCATACCGTTATTCAAATGCGATAACGCATCTGATTTTAAACTTCGACAATAACACAAATTTCCAATTACTCGGGGTATTCAGATTTATCTAGCGGAAATTATTCTAAATACATGCACTGCAAAGCACGTGAAACTTTTAACCTCACATTTTTTAATTTAAACCCACGAAATAAATAAGCTTTTTATTACAGAAAAGGAAAATAAAAAGATTGGTTGGGAAACAAGAAACCGTGAGAGTAATTTTAACTGCACCAGGATGGGCTGGAACGGGCGAGTGAAAAATTGACATAAGAAGTTGGACAAGAATCAAATATTGCTGACTTCCATTTGCCACTATGCCACTCAAAAAAAAAACGAATATGTTGGATTTTAAAGAACATCCATCCCCTTTCACAGACGAACGGTATCGTTAATCAATCTCATCTTCTAAAATACCTCGAGTTAAAAAGAGTAATTTGTAGTGTTTGTACTTTTGTGCCTTATATCGATTATATCCCGGTTCCGAGTTGAAATAAGAGCGTTTCTTAATTAAAATTAAATAGATTTACATTCTGACAGTAATAAAAAATTAATTACTTACGATATCTAATGAACCTTTTAAAATTCAACACTATCTGATTTAATTAAACCGGCGATGTTAAGTAATAAAAAATGTGAAATCATTATTGCCCCCGTTAGATTTAAAATTTTATTTCTTTATTATTTATTACAAATTATCATAGAGATTGGAATTAAATGGCTTCCGATATTAATCATAAAACTTCTTTTTTATACCCGACACAAACATTGACAAATCGAATTGTTACAATGTAAATACTTGTAATAATTTTCCAAATAATCAATTTTCAATCAAAATAACTGATTGACGCAGAGATATTAAAATAAAACGACCATCATGCCCACATATGTAAATGTAATGGGTTCCATCTTAACGATGGGCAACCTTTCATGAGATCGTGATATAATAAAATAGCACTGATTAACATTTATACTGTGTAAACGTTTCATTAACTTCTTTTTAGTGTCTCGAGTTGACATTTGTATAAAAATGTTATTAGTTATGTTATTATGTTGTACTCCACATAAAAAATGTTATTGAAAAAATATTTAAATCAGAACTTTTTTAGTTGAAATTAATTTTTTGTATGCACCTGGTAGGTTTCTAATCGAGAGAGATGTTTTACATGATGTGCATTTCTTCTTGTTTAAAATTTAAGATTCCAAAAATAAATAATGGAAGTTGAAAATAATTTACTTTTTAACCCCCTTAAAAACCACCCCCGTTGATGATTAGAATTGTTTCAATATTTTTGAAAGTCTTGTATTTGGGTGAGGTGAGTTTAAATAATGATACTATTTCCGTATGTTCATTTGCTCTTCGTTTCCACAACGATTGTTTGCTTCATCCCCTCAGAATGGCCTGGCTGTTAATTTTGAACGTTCTTTGAAATTGAGATCTATCGATCTTTAGCATCGGCGTCTTCATCCTTTTGTTGCAGATGAGTTTGAATTTCAATTCCCAATTGCTACCAAATTATTAGTACCATGGTGCGGATTCCACGTTAAGCTACAGGTGTTTGATCAGTTTTAATCAATTAAATAATCAATGCTAATCAAAATTTTTATTCCAATTTCCATAAAATGAAACAAACTTGAATAGAAAAGCACACACTTGGGGAAAAGCCACTGTAGGTTGGAATAAATCGGCATGGTAGCTCCTGCAAGATTTTTTTAATAAACGTGAAATTTAATGCAAATTTATGCAACATTAACGCGATTTAGTTCGGTAAATTTAATTTTTTTGTAAGCCCCATTTCGCTAGGGTTAACAAGCATAATAAATACAAATGGTTTAATAAAAAACGCTTTACTAGGTCGGGCGTTGGGTTATGAATTATTATTAAGGAAAACTTTACGTTTGTATGCTTTTCCAACACCCACTTCCTACATAATATATTTCGATACATCTTATAAAAACTTTCCTTATAAATTCGTTAAAACGACTGCAATAAAAATACCAAAAAGTTAGAATATAAAGCAGGAGTGGCGCATTAAAGCTAAATAAATAAATAAACGGGAGAGAAACGTCAGAAACAATAACGGAGTCGACATTTCGTCGGCTTTGAATTTTTAGGGAATTAGAAAAACAGACTGACTCGAAAATTGAATTTTACAATAATAATTCTCTAGCGAATTTTACAAAGTCATAGATCGGGTAGTGTAAATGAGCGGGTCAGATTGATTTGACCCCAGGGTCAATTTGATGATACAATCCCACAAAAGCGTCTAATAGGACAGCGATTTATTTTATGTAACAACAATTTAATGCTTTGCTAATATCCCTCCCTTGGTGAAAACGACTGTAAGTTAAACCGCAAAAACGGTATTATTTTCAATTTGCGGTTGTGGTTACCGCTCGTTACCACTGCGCTGCAATAAACGAATGCGGTATAAATTCTTGTTTCGTTTCTGTCAGATTCATCAAATCCCATCTAATATGCACCACAATAATAATAGTAACAGATTCCTTTCCGTAATAAAAAGTTTAGCTATTTACACTATAGTATTCGGAAGTTTTGCAAAAATCGCACTAACTTTGGAGCTTAAATCTTCTTCATAGCCTACAGGTATACATTTACAATGGGGAAGTTTTAATAGGACTCAAAGCAAGATCAAGGGGTACAATAAAAGTAGAGAAAGTGAAATGGGGGAAGCTGAGTAAATAACAATCTCATTGCCGTGTTTATGACTACGTTCATTCATTCTTCTGTTGTTCATAATACTTTTTTCAATAAATTAGAATTTAATGGCAGCCTTAACTATTATTTAGATTTATAAAACCTGATTTGGGAGCATAAACACTTCTAAACACGACGTTCATTAAAAAATAATAACTCTTGATATTTTCACACTTTTAATTTGTTGGGAAAAGCTATTACTACGTAATAAAAAATATAAATAAATAATCCGGAACGTGTCTAACCTTATTTTCCACACCTTTCGAATTGTAAACCTTACAACAGTAAAAAAAGCTTCTAATGAACATCTAAACCGGTTAGATGACACCGACATAATTAAATATATTGGTAATATTAATTTAGGTACATCCAAATTTTCTTGTTGCAATTAGGAAAAATTTCAAAAATTTGAAAATATTAAGTGGTCAGTTTCAATTTTACTGACGATATAATCGATAACGACAAAAAACAGACGAAAACGGGTTTGTACTTACAAAATTATGCATCAAGGTATGTATGCTGGAGTTATTCTCGTTAAATGCTGCTAATAAATCGGTACTTACCTGAAACAAAAAAAATATAATTATAGCGCGTCAAGTTAACCATTATGTAAGTTATGACATTTCACGTACACGAGCTAACAATCTTTTTATTAACTTCCAATTTAATTACTTTCGTCACATGGATTTTGAAAAGTTTCAATATAATCTAAGCTTTTGGAGAGTGAGTCTGACGCATTAGAATGAATTAACAAAATTCGCAATGAGAATCTCGTTAAACCATTCAATAAAGATTCGCTTTATATCATAAACCAAAGATGTTATGAGCTTTAAAGATGAATAACGCTATTATTATAAAATTAACAAGTAAAGTCATGGTATTTTAAAAAATAGTAACCCAAATCAGTAGCGCCATCTGTAAATGAGTATAGAAAAAGCATACATATAAATTTGTATAGCGTTATCCATCTTTAAAGCTCATACCATCTTTGCATAAACCTAGATTTTTCAAAATCGATATTCTCGAATTGGAGAAATATCGTATTTATTTAGTCTTACAATTTGCACCTGTTGCAAGTCCTAGTTATATGATCTACCATTCCTAATTCAAATGACTGTCAATTTGTCAATCAAATCTGAATACTATTCTACCGACGTAATGTCTTATTATTCAGTCCCCCCCCCCACCCATTTAGTACCATCATCCTGCTTTGGTTTATTACTTCATATCCATTAATCATCATCAAATTGGCTTTCATCTTAATTTCAACTCCAAAATATGTTATATTTAAAATTGGTTAATATCGGGTAAACTTTTCAAAAGGTTGGTAGTGAATCATAACCGGGGTTTTTAACCTGCGAATCGTTGTCGAATGTCGTCTATCAAAAGCTAATGTGCAAAGGACAATAGAATGACGACTTATCCCTGTAAAATTAAGGGTAATTTTACATTTTATGTACGATTTCTTCATCAGATTGAGTTTCATTAGTGCGGAAACTGCATCAACATTCAACAACTTCACTTGACCTACAGAGGAAATTTGGATGACCAATTCCTACCAGTGGCGGTTTCAAATTATTATTTAACCCTTTATTTTTCAACAAATAAAGATCAATCTATGTTAAAGTTTACATTGATATAAGAAAATTACCCCCCCCCCTAAGTTGGTTGTTGTTGGCTGGAAACGCCCCTGATTCCTATGTAGCAATATTTTTCAAATTTTGGAGGTTGTCAACGTTAGAATTTGCTTCGTTTAATATCTGTATAAAGCAGTGAGTGCTACATAATATTCAGTCAAAATTGGTGTAATTTTAAATTTTTTACCCGGAAGTGTGGTAAAAATAAAAATTACAGAAATTTTTAATTTTCAAAAGTAGCAAGAGACGAGGGGACTTCCCTAGGGAAGTCAAGACATATTGAAAACGTGAGTAAAATTCCGGACGTTTTTGAATGAGCCTTTTGAGAGAGTATGAACTATAAAAAAAATTGTCCCTCACAGGAAATTGTCGTTATATTTTGGAGAACGTGAAGAATCTTCTGCACCAAGTGTCAAAACTTTTCTGATTAAAAAAATGTAGTTTTCTAGAAAGCGGAAGATCGTGAAAGTTTCGTAGAGAGTCATCAAGCGCTTTTTTGAAGTTTTGTAAAAATACCAGATTATTTTCAAATTTTGATGGGAATCAAAGGAGTCTGATCGGATAGGGAAAAAAGGCGTAGCATAATATGCTTGAACCTTCTGTAGTAAAACAATACAACATTTGCATGCCAAACTATAGTCCGCGTCGGTTTTTCTCTTGGCGCAATAATAAAATTCAACTATACTAAAAGATTGTAGTGAAAAACTTCATTTCAGATTCGGACTATACACTGAAAAAAAATTGTGCTTAAAAGTGATACAATTTAGGTCTAGATTATTAACAAATCCAAATTCCTTTGAAGGGGGAAAGGTAGCTCCAGGGGACGCGTAAATACAAATTTTACGATTGAAACCTCGATGTTTTCTGAAAGAGTATATTTTAAATAAGAGAATTAGCTAAGACGCAATGCCCTAAATGCACCTGTTTTTTCAAAAATCGAATTTAAAAAAGCTTGATTTTCGAAGGTTAAACGCTCGTGATTGGTTAATCAAGTTCGTTCGTGGGAGGTACGTGCGCTGCTATACATAAGAGTGTTGCACTTTTACAATTAGTCAGTAACTCTTGCGCTATGGTAGGAATGCGTTCTCCTTTTTTATTTAATTTAAAAATTTAAAATTATTTAAAAATTACTTCAGAAAAGGGTTACTTAAATTTAACGAACGGTAGTTACTTTTGCGCGTAGGTCCGACTCTTGCGAGGGTGATTTTCAACTAATTTAAAAATATCCCTAGGCCCGTAGGTCAAGGAAAAGGTGAATCTTTGAGAGGTGAAACTCGTGAGAGTGGATTTTTAACGCACGGTAGTTGTGCGAAGAAAAATCGACTTAAAGCACCCCTCGCTGCGCTCGGGCGCTTTAAGCCATTTTTCCCGCACATTTAGGGTTGAAAACCATGATTTTCGTTCGGAGTGCACTGTTACTGCATCGCAATGCAAGTGTCGCTCCCACTCTGCGCAAAGCTAAGACTATATCTCGGTGCACGTACCGACAGAATTAACCAATCCCGAGCGACTTTGCTTTAAAAATTACTGCAAAAATCTAAGTTTTTAAATTCGATTTTTAAAAAAACAGGTGCACTTAGGGCATTGCGTCTTAGCTAATTCTCTTATTTAAAATATACTCTTTCAGAATTCATCGAGATTTCAATCGTAAAATTTGTATTTACGCGTCCCCTGGAGCTACCTGCCACCCCTTTGAAGTTTTAATTGTGCAATAATTGTACTCTTTTCCAGCACAACTTATTATAACTTTTTCCAATTGTACTTAATTTTAACATAATTTGTATTTGTAGACAACCTAGACCCAAATTGTGTACTGTAGACTTCCCAAAAAGTGACACTTCTACTCCTCATAAAATAAAAGTAAAAATTATTGTTAGCGAAAGCAAATATTCCGAGAATATTAAATTAATGTAGACAAATGAATGGGTAATTTTACAACAAATAATGTCAATTACATCATTGGTTGTACCTTCACATCATTTGTTTCATTTTCTAACGAGAAAGTTAAGACTAATTTTTAAATTATGAGAATATGGAATTACTGCGTTGGAATGTTAGTGAGATGATTTGTAACCAATCGTTTTATTATTATGCAGTGTTCCTGGCTGATGTAGTCGCTTGAAAAAAGTTTAGTTTATTGTTAGTTTGACTTGAAAATGCAGTGTCCACCTCGCTGAAATTTCATGGTATGTCTTTCGTAATAATTTTATTTTGGTGGTTGGAACGCTGGAAAATCTTCCACTGCTATAACGATAAAGAAACTTTGTAATATTTTGTAATATTAAAAGAAAACCGGTTTATTACATTCACATTGTGAACGAAAATGAAGTCAAAATCCAACGTGAAATATTTGCAGTACGCAAATAGCCTCACCTTTAAATATGTTCTGGATTATCGTAAATTGGATTTACGTCTCTACTTACGAAATGATAGAAAATTTATTGTTAACTAGAGCACAAGCCTTAGGTGCATGTGGTTAAACCACTATTTTCCTACCCGAGACTCGACCCGATAGTAAATCCTTTGAAAAAGTGCACCAGGTGCACTTTGTTGAAAAACTTAATAAAACGACCGCCACTGAAAAACGAAATGAGTTTTAAACGTTTGAAATATACGCAAAAGCTTTAATCAGATGTTTGTTAAATGAGTTAAGTGCTTTTACTTTGTGTTCCAACATGATTATTATTATTTAATAACATTTTGCAAAAAGTTTTCAGATTAAATCAAAATTATAACCTTATAGTTAGTAAAAACGAGAAAACTTTTTTAATTATCAGATTCTTTAATTAAGATTTTTTCCTACTTCAAGCAAGGTTTGTAATTAAAAATCTCTAATTTCGGATGTCGCAGGAACAAATTGCATGCACAGTTGGAACAAAGTAAAAACTTCGTCACCGCCCGTGGCTTCAATTCGTTTCTCCTGCGATAAGGTTCGTCGTGATTAGTATTTTCGCCGGTAATTGTTAGATGAATTTTTCGTTATTTGATTTTCACCTATCACTTGCATTTTTAAAACACGCAAAAAGATTTAAATTATTTCGCAAGGTGAAAAACAAACGATTTAAGAAGGCAAAATGTAGCCACTTTTGAGATGGAATAAACCATCATTTAGTCATTAACGCCAAATCGTGCCGTTGTCTCGTTAGTATCGCTCCGGGTATCACTCCCCACCGTAGTCTGGAAGAGTATGTTTGCAGTGATTCAATCCCGGATCAACGCTTGAATCTACTATTGTACTCACACCGGAAATTGCACCCCGGACTTCCGCAGCTCCGGGATGTGATTTCGATGTCGGATCGGGAAGTAGCCAATTTGTTAGCTGGAACGATGTGTATTTGCATATTTTTTACTTTTGCTTATTAAAATTTATTTCTCCGACATTTTTAGGTTAACGAGGAAATTTTCTTTTTACTTTTCTTGTTCACGAAACGGGAACTTATTTTCATTGCACATTACTATAACTGTCTCGAATTTTAGTTGAGCCAAAAAGCGCTTTTCTGAAATAGTTAAAGCAAAGTAGCAATACGTGTCACAGTGTTTTTCTTTCTTTTGTGTCTTCCACCGCAAGATAAATGATAATGGAAATTAGCGGAAAGCATTTCTTAAAGGAAAACTGCGATCTGCACTTTGCAACCGAATATGGCTCGGAGAGCTTCAATTTTTTACGCTTACACAGAAGCAGCGATATTTTTGTATTAAATTTAAAATAAATTAGAAATCGGAACCATATTTTTACTTAATGGTGAGTTAATGTCGCATTAAGGAAAACTTCATTCATAAAATGTTTATGATGCTCGCTTAGCAATTTTAAATATTTTATCATCATAAATTTGTTACGTAAAAATTTATAAAACGGGTTATAAAACTTTATAAGATACTTGGAAACATTTCAAGTACAAAATTAATTAGTAACTTGAACAATGTTCTTAAGTTTCCAAATAATTCACTTAGGAAAATTCTTCAATTATCCTCTTAAAATTATTAATAAAGGAAGTCTCAAGTTAGGTTCGTCTCCGAGGAGTATTTTGAAACATAAACATTACATCGGATGGACCAAATCAATTTTGCGACGAGCAAAAAATACTTTTTAACAAAGCAATTGTATAAAACACTAATACCGTTTTCCGGTTTCCTAATTCCTAAAAAGCTAACTGTGTAGGGATAATGATGGTGCCCATCTTTCTTAGCGCGTTACTGATAAGAACGGATTGTCTCTCCACCCATACCACTCGTTCATTGTTCTCAAGAGAAAACCGTTCTCACTTGAAAGAACAAGAGAAGCTTAATGAAAATGCTATCATGTTTAATTTTATTAATTATTTCCCATTTTCAAGCGATCAAAGACTTTTCCAAAATTAATGACTCAAGATGATCGATTCGAATTAATTTACGACCACCGACATACGTTTCCAAAATGACCAAATCGTGTATTACGACGCCCTTAGCAAGAGTGACCGCAACCAATTTCGTGTGGAAGATCTCCCCCGACGACCATGTTCTTAGATTTGAGAGTAAATTTCGATATAACGTACAACTATCGCCTTTACTTTCATTATCGTCATATCTTCAGCCCAATAGATCCGTTTAAAGCTTCCGAGCGAACGAAATGTACACTTGACCGCTCATTTGAGGAGAGTGCAAACACATATTATAGCGACTTTTCATTCTTTCAATGCTAAAAGCTTTCCAAAAGCTGCACTCAACTGATTAATTCGAATCATACAAAATAAGGAAATGCGTCTTCCTTTAAAAAAATGACTTCCAATAAAATTGATTGATGGCGAAATAAATTGACGTATTTATTTAATGACGGTTCAGATAAAATATAATTTTTCATGAAAAGAATTCGGTCAGTGTGAGAATATCAGAAATCCATTATGAGGAACGTCTTGGGACTACATAGACCTTAAAGCCGCTATAAATGCTTGGTCAGCATGTTGGGGAGTTTAATTTCGATTACGGACTTTGGGTCCACAATACTGTACAGTGAAAACAAGCTAATAGTCTTAATATCCATTTATCAACTAAACATAAGGAGATTATACACCCACCGATTATATTTTATGGACCAGAAAATTTATTGACGTATCACCCAATAATTTATGAAACTTAACCCTTGAAAGCACAAATTTGAATAAATTTAAAAAATAAATCGTGTGGGCGTTTGCTGAAAAGGGGTGGTGGGTCAATGGCAGACCAGATGCTCCGGGGTTAAAACCACCGCATCGTAATTTTTCATGTCCGAATATTTAAATTTTACGAATTCAATCAGAGGCGGACTTAAGGCTGTGATGGTCGATTTATTGTTATTTTTTTAATGTATGATCTACCGGTGTCAAAATTAATTAGAAAAGCATAAAATTCAATTGCAGTTTGGTATTTTTCAATAGAAACAATCAACTAGGTAACTGGAAAGTGCAGGAGCGTAACTACCGCGTTTCCAATGGTTCTGTAGAATTAAGGCCCAATCAATCAAAAGATTATTTATTTATAAGAAATTAGTTCAGGGTTATAGCTAAGAGGAAGAGACCTAGGAAAGCTTAACGTTTTTCAAAGTCTTCCTCTTGCTTTGTTACTGCTAGATGGTGTTTCAAGCCCCCCCCCTCTATCCCACGGTTTCATATTAACTTTTCATTTTTAAGTTAAGCCTCGGAGGATTTGCAGATTAAATTTTTTAAAAAATTAAAAGTCAAAAAAGTAAAAATTGAAAATCGTATGTCTTTTTTCAAAATAAGTACCGTAAATCAGTGTTACTTGGACCCTTAGGGGTTCCTTGAACCCAAACGATAAAATAATTAAAGTTGCCCCTGGCACTGGTATAGTGAAATAATGGACATTGTTCAGTTTGTCCGCAAGGTAGCAGCACCTTGTAAACGTGGTTTTACGATTACATTTTATCACTTTGGATTCAAGTAACCCCAGGGGGTCCAAGTAACCCTGACTTACGGTACTACGATAAAAAACTAACAAAATTAAAAAGATCGGATTCCGGTGTTTTGCTGATTTCGCATAGTGTCCTATATTATGTACTTTATAAATATTCAAAAATATAAAATGTTCTATAAAATACCAAAATGTTTCTTTTGCCATAATATGTCAGGTAATGTTAAGAGAATCAGGGTAATACCGTGTGACATAAAAAAGTACGAAGACCGCAGACTAAACTATGTTACTCGGTCAAGAAAAGATTCACTGTGACAGAGGGGGATGAATGATCAAAAATTTGGAAAAAAGTGCGGACATCCTTTATAAACGACGTCCGGACAGTTGATCTTGAGACTATTGACCTTAGGCAACTGACCCCGGCGACAATTGATCTTTGCGATTATTGGCTTTGTGACAATGACAAAAGAAAAAGTACTGCTATTTGAAGATAAAAGTTTAAATCGCAGTGGCTACATTCGAATTGTCATCAAGACGTGAAAGCTCATTTGTCATATTCATAACTTTTTATTACTATTAATACAACAAATTAAAACGTAATCTCTTTTCTTTTCAACAATGCCTTTGGTTGTTTTCAATTTTCATAAAAAGTGGGGAGGGTAAAATTTGATAATAATACCACAAGTTGCAGCAAAAGCCAAAATTCACTAAAAGCCAATTGTCGAGAGACATAGTCGTGAAGATGCCAGGATCAGTTGCTTAGGGTCAAAAGACCGTAGATACTTCTTATAAACAACCCCTTATAAATTCCTGAGTTGGTTTGAAAATTAATTTTGCCAATTTAACACCCTTTTTTTGTTTTTGCGATGCTGTGATTAATTTTGCACAGAAATCAAAAACTTTTACACTACATTGGTGTAACAGAACAACCATTAGGATTTCTAATGAATTTCGACTGAAGCAACTAAAGATTTTGGAAGACCAATGGCCCTCTGCTCCTACGCGCCTGCTTAGCCTTAAACTAATAACTAATTGTAAGTTAATTTTTATTTAAAATATTTAGTTTGTATCCTATTAACCGTCAAAGTTGAAAAAGATTTTATAAAAAATAGGAATATAAACATGTAGCAGTTTTCGTTCGACCTCGTAGACGGTTTTCAAGATGCAAAACTACTTTTACCCCCTAGGGCACAAAAGTAAAACTATCCTTGCAAAGATTGAACAAAGAAAAAATAATGTGTTACAAAGGTGGAAAGTCACTTTGAAGTCCTCGAATTGTTGCTGACTGAAGTTTTCCGTCTATATACAATTACTATATACAATTTATTAATTAATTTCAGCAAACTTGGAATATGTACGTACGCATTTAAATAAGAAAAAAGTTCTATTTTACCCACAGCAATATTGCGTAAATTGATAACTAGAATTCGGAGATTCCCAAACTCTAAATTTCAATCTTAGGCCACATCCTTATGAGTAAATTAAAGTATAATTTTTGGGTGAAGGTAGCTAACGAGGTCCCGAAAATACAAATTTTATGATTGAAACCTCGAACTTTTCTGAAAGAGTATATTTTAAATAAGAGAATTAAGGGAGACGCAATGCCTTAAATGCACCAGTTTTTTCAAAAATCGAATTTAAAAAAGCTTGATTTTCGAAGGTTAAACGCTCGTGATTGGTTAATCAAGTTCGTTTGTTCGAGGTACGTGCGCTCCTATACATAAGAGTGTAACTGTTTACAAGTTTGTCAGTAACTCTTACGCTACGGTAGGAATGCGTTCTCCTTTTTTATTAATTAAAAATTGTAATTTAAAACTTTAAAATTATTTAAAAATTACTTCAGAAAAGGGTTACTTAAATTTAACGAACGGTAGTTACTTTTGCGCGTGGGTCCGACTCTTGCGAGGATGATTTTGATCAAAATTGACTCGAAGCACCCCTCGCTGCGCTCGGGCGCTTCGAGCCATTTTTATCAAAATGACAACTAATTTAAAAATATCCCTAGGCCCGTGGGTCAAGGAAAAGGTGAATCTTTGAGAGGTGAAACTCGTGAGAGTGGATTTGTAACGCACGGTAGTTGTGCGAAGAAAAATCGACTTAAAGCACCCCTCGCTGCGCTCGGGCGCTTTAAGCCATTTTTCCCGCACATTTAGGGTTGAAAACCATGATTTTCGTTCGGAGTGCACTGTTACTGCATCGCAATGCAAGTGTCGCTCCCACTCTGCGCAAAGCTAAGACCATATCTCGGTGCACGTACCGACAGAAGAATGAACTGAATGAATTGATTCACCAATCCCGAGCGACTTTGCTTTAAAATTTACTGTGAAAATCGAAGTTTTTAAATTCGATTTTTGAAAAAACAGGGGCACTTAGGGCATTGCGTCTCCCTTTATTCTCTTATTTAAAACATACTCTTTCAGAATTCATCGAGATTTCAATCGTAAAATTTGTATTAACGGGACCTCGATAGCTACCTGCAACCTAATTTTTTAATTTTCTCTTAGTTGATCACAAATTTTCTATCTCCAATCTTCTAAAATTTTTTTTACACAAATTTCTTTTATATAAATTGTTTAATGCTGTCGTTATGAGAGGGATGCTTCAAAATTTCAGCATCAAATTTTGAGCATGAGTTTTATAAAAATATAAATTACATAGTACCACATAATTATAGCAAAATTGCACGGAGCTTGACAAATAAATGTTTGAAGGCATACGAAGCGTAAACTATAAAATTGCGATTTAAATACAAATGCATACATAATACGCGAAATGTGTTTGAACGGAGTTTAATTTTGTCCAAAAATGGTAAACTGCGGGTGGTGAGAACAGACCGAAAGTGAGACAATCGTATATTTTCGAGAAAGATAGATTTTGTCGTTAATTACCAACTTGGCAGTTTAGGGACGTCGAAACGTTCGGACCACTAGCAGCTCTCGGTGCAAACCGTTTGTTCCATTATCTGGTTGTTCAGCTCATCGAATATTACGAAATTGTTTAATTACATTATAAACTTTACGTAATAAACCATCAAACAAAAACATCCTCAAAACAATATTTGTTAATACAACAACACGGAAGGGTGGATTAATTAGACGACTTTCAGAACCTTGCGTTCCAATTAAAATTAGTGAAATCAAATATTTTGCTTTGTAACTAATGAAATAATTAAGCTGATTAAACCACACCTCATATTTTTACGATGCACTAAGAAATAGCGGGACTGACCTAAAGTGTAGTGTTGAATGAAACAATGGTACTAAAATCTCTAGATAGTTCAAATGTTGAAACGGTGAGTGCACTCGAAAAACGTCCAGAAGATTAAAACCCCAACTAATATTTTTTGTTGTTCGATACTAATACACCCTAATTTTTTATTCAGTTGGCATGTCCTAGCAGGAAACAACACCTTGGTGTACATGTTTCCAATTCAACAAGTTTGAGAAACGCCCAAGCTGTAAAACTGATTATTCGCAAAACTTTCTCACGTATAATTTATTTCTGCACGAATGGATTCGAGGCAAACTTTCATAGTACCTTCAATATTGATAAAAATGATACTCAGCCAATCCAACAAGTTTTTGAGCTTTTTATCTCAACTTACCGATTCCACTATAATTTAAATTAATTGTAAACATAACTAACGGTTAATTAAGCACACCTTTATAAATATCAGATAAGTAATGGAAATAAATCTGTAGAAATTTAATCATGTAAATGTCCGAGGTCAGGAAGAAATCTTGCTTCATATTCGGCACTCCTTCCGCTCGGGATGTATTCAGTGAACAGAATATCAAGACAAATGAAACGGTGGTGGTTACTTGACCCGTGACATCTTGACAGATTTTTCGTTTTCACCACCAAGAGTCATTTATCAAACCGAAAATATAAAACAACGCTAAAAGCTTTCTCAAATATTTAGGGAATTCCCCCTCTACAGGTAGAAAATTTGAGAAGCACTGGAACGAAACACAAATTGAAACGATGCGATGGGGCAACTATAAAATTTTTTTAACAATAATTATTTAACCACGTGCGTGCTTCCAATCGATAGAAATAAATTCAAAATTAATCTCAATTAAACGAAAAGAAACCGAAATTTATAAACAAACTCACGGAGCCAAACGTATACACGTTCAGATTTCAATTAAATTTCCAATACAAATTCACGTATCACTAACTTTAATTAGAAAAGCGAAACCTACTTCAACTTTCAGCGGGAGGTCACCAACATTAATTAAATTGGAAACACGCTTAAATTATCAAATAATTTGAATTGGTACAAAGTCCTGAAAATTTCTGAAGGATCAACAAAATGTTTTGCCAGAAAAATCAATCAACTGAGTAAATATCTGATTACATAGTGAAACAGAAGTAAAGTTCAAATTTGTCATTAACGTGCACGAACTGGATAGATTTAAAATATTGACACTATTAAGAAATGTATTCGTGTCTATTTTTTTCGATTATAATAAATGCCCGCATGCTTGTGTATTCAAAACTACAAATCATTTCAATTATTATAATAAAGTTGTCCCATTAAAACTTTTTTTTATAGAATTATTCATTTTATTATTGTTTGACTAACCAAGTTTGAAATTAATTAAAGACATCGTAAATAAGGCAATTAAATTACAAGAATACTCATGAAAATACAACGCCTTTAATTTAATTTCTCCTTTGATTTGAATTTTAAAATGTCAAGTTGAAAAATTGTTTATAAAAAAAAAAAGTTTAAAAAGTGTAAAATAAAAGTTTTCTACAGCTTCATTCACTCTCAGGTTACTCTCCTGGGCTAGATGCTCTTTAATGATCAAAAAATGATCATTAATTTTCATTAGGTACAGATATTAGTGAATGAAGTTTTATTTTAAACTTTTAAAACTTAAAAAATATTGCGTTAAAATAAGCGAATCCCTTATTAAAAACTGTTGGATTGCAGTGTTTCCTGGTGCCGCAGTGTGATGATGAGTGTCTAATAACTTTCCCTCCTTCCCAGAACCATTATCCAACATTTAGTGCTTCTTGGGGGGTATTCCATACCCCCCAGACCCCCCGGTTTCTAAATAAATAACTATTGTAAGGATTTGAATCCTTTTCAGGCAGATTTCAATTTCTTCATAATTGTACTATCGGAATTACATTCTTGTCTTTGATTTAGATTACTTTATTCGCATCTGGTGCATGGTAAATAACATCTACTCCAATTATCTTCTACAGTTTTAGCAGATAACGAATCAAGTCACAAAGGAACGGACATGCCAGTCATAAAGATCAGGTGGGTCAATGAGGCAGTGGCGGAAACTTTGAACGGTTTTATTGCATTTTCAAGATAAAATAAAGAATATTTTTGTGGTGAAAAATAACAGTAAGTGTAGAAAAATCCACAAACTAATATGAGCAGTTGCAGAAGAATTAAATAAAAAACAAAGGAATATAAGCTAAAAGATAAAAATTACGAATGTGGGGCAGTGATAAAGAAAAATCAATAATTTACAAAGAAATTTAACAAAAATTTAAAATAAGTAAAAAAATTTAACTGTAAGTTGACATGCATGCAATTTTTGAAAGGGGGAGAATGAAAAAGTTAAAGAAATTTTTGAAAATCTATGAAATAGATGTGCAATGCAGATCTACTTTGCAGTTCTTTTTAATTATCGTTTGCATATAAAAATCGACTTATAACGATTCTACTTTGGCACACTGAAACCTGCAAAATTTCCTGAAAAGGAAAAGGAAGAAACCTGGTATATGAATGAGAAAGCATAGCATTCCTTTCATTCCATTAATATTCGTTCGTACGGCATCAAAAGAACCAATTCTATTCGAATACAAAAATATACGAGAATTATAATTAAACCACCTAATAGATAATTAAAATTAGTCAAATGAGATGTATTTATCTCGTAACTGTCAAGATTTGCTGTATGGCCTCAGGCAATACTCTATTAACTACACATTGCGTGTAAATACTTGATCCGAAGAGACAAGGAGCCGCTACTGTTTGCAATTTCCTTCAAACCTAATATAAAATTATTTTGTTTTCAATTTCTAAAAACTTTTGTTTTTGACTATGTACTAATTAAATATATATTCGACGTTTCGCTCTGGTTTATATTACATAGTCCACTACTCAAAATAAAACTTTATCCATTATATTTATATTTATAACGAAAAGTTCGTGTATCCGGCTTGAAAACTAAAAGCCAGCGTCTACAAAACTTGAAGATATTAATAATTTCTAACAGTATATCCATTTTCAAATTAGAAAAAAATTTGATCAAATTAATTTTAATGAACATATTAATTTAGTTGTAGGTAAACTTTCCTTTACTTGGTAGTATAATAATTTTTACTTTCCTTATACGTCAAAGACCCAAAATATCTCATTTAGAATCGTCGGAGGCAAATTAATAATAATTAATAGGTAGACATGCTTCAAATGCTTTCCAAATTTCAAATATGCTATGAAATAAACCATAATTAAAATTGGAAGAAAAAGTTGGGCGAAATTGATGTGATATGAGATGAAGAAGGCGGTAGGTAGATGATGCTACATAAACGGTAATGAATGATATTGGCCCAACTCCAGACAACATAAACGACTTTAAATTATGGGTTTATCAAAGCTTAGAATTTTCGTTGAATCGCTTACGAGTTGTAAAAATAGCAGAAGAATTTTGAGATGTGATTTGTAGATAATTTCATAACTAATGAGCCAAAACAAATGTTAGAATGTTGAAAATAATTACGTAATTTATAAAAATGATGAGCCACTGCAAATCTTTCAGAACAACAATTTTAAGTTGTTCTTATTAAAATATTATTAACTATGTTTACATACTCGACATTATTTCTGTAGCTAACCGTATAATTATACTTTTCAACTTAATTAGAATCCCGATGCTCTTTATAAATCTCCTATAATCTGATAATCGTTCAAGACTCGCTGTTTTTACAAAAATCTAATGATAACAATCTTAATAGGAATTTTATTCCAATTAATAAATTCTGTAATAAAATTGAAACTTTTACAATTAAATCAAAATTCCAAATCTATAAAAACAATGTAGGTCATCGATTGGATGGGTTACCTTACCAGATTTTTGTGTTAGCCCAGTTTCAGAACAACATAATAATAAATAACCAATAAAAATTTAATTGTTTTCCTTTGATCGAAATGAAAAATTGAATTTTTGTTTGAGAACATAGAAACACGCGAGGATTCAATTCAGATCACCGTACTTTACAACTGCCTGATCAAAAAAGCTCTAAAATGGATTTTCCATGTTATTTTTGCTACTTCAACAAAATTTAGGTTAAATTTTCACGTTTTATTTAATATTTGGTCGATTTAATGGTCAATAATCTCGCGTTTGGTTATAAAATTGCCGTAACCAATTTTTTTATAAGAGCGATTTTTTCCGGTTAATTTGACACGTTACAGCCCATAACAAATAAAATGGCGGACCACCATGTAATAAACTATGTAGTAGTTAAAAATAAAAATAATATGAAATATGAATCGACATAATTCATGCAGTTTTCATGTTAAAAATAAACCAGTCGACCAAACCTTCGCACGTCAAACAAATTATTACACTAAAATTTACCAACGTGCATAATTTGTTTATTACTCAAAGATTAAAAAAGTTGTAATTAATTAACAAATCAAAATATGGTAATGCAGAATATATTATAATCGTTACAAAAACTTTTGTGTAAAATTGGTGGTAAAAAAAGAAAATTCGTGATGTTTGTGTAGGAAATATTTTACACGCTCTCGATTTTCTTGTGGTTATTAATCAAAAGGTAAAAGTACGACGATAAAAGAAACAAAAGTAAGTTTTTTTTTGTTTTAAATCGACGATACGCATTCTTCTTCTTCTGGGACCGGCACACCACTCGTGGTAGTTTTATACCCAGTAAATTGTCACCATAACCCAAATCCAAACGCTCTAAACCTTAATCTATAGAATAATCAGGCTACTTCATTCCAATCTATGAAGAAAACCTCATTTTATGCATTTTACAGTTCCAAGCTATACATAAAATAGGTAATTTATAGCCAAACGTCCTAGAAAGAGACATTTAATTCCTAAGTACGACATTTTCCGGTTTAAGTAGCAATAAAGAATCATTTAATAAGCATACCTTTCCATCTGATCTTTAGAATCCACATTCGTTAAACGTAAAGACGGTGAAAGCTCGCGTATGACGATTAATTCCATTGATATCTTAAAATGCGCGTCAACAGATTATTAAAGATTCTGAGAAGCTACTTAGCTGGTAATGCCTAAAAAAGGACTCAATCGGCAATTAAAACATAACTTTTGCCTTTTAATTAATATTAAATAACCGCGCGTGTGGGTTAAAAAGATGCCGTTTAATGCAACATACAAGGTGATAAAAAATAAATAAAATACAAAAATGGAATTCGTAGTTAGTCGCGAGGCTTTGTAACCTAGGGATAGTAATATTTAGTGATTTTCAGATATCATAAGTTTTTGGTCGCATAATCCTCGCTGTCAACAGAACTTGGGTTGCATTTCAGCCAAGATTAGATCAAACCATCAACGCTATTTGACACTTCTGTCAAACACGACGAAAGCGTTGCACTTTCATCCAGTCTGCAAACATCAGAGCTTTGTGGCTGCTATCCGGATTAAGTCAACTGTCAGATATTTCACAAGAATAGTTGTACGTCTGAAATTGTTTCAGAGCAATTTTCACCGAAAATTTAGTTTTCTAGATGAGCATTTCGTATTCCTTCCTTCGATTTGTCTACGAAATGTCTGAGACATTTTATCTTTTGTGTCTTAATTATTTTGATATATCGTACACCCCAATGCACAAGAGCAATAAATTTACAAGAACTCAGACCTACTTATTTAAATAATAAAAATTATTCTACGCTGATTGGTTCTATTGTATAAGTTTATTGAACCAAAGAGGTTTTATGATCTCCCACATTATTAATTAAATTGCAGATTTAATAACTGATGCATAAACTGCACGAAAGTTCTAATTAATTTCTTTTTTGAATTTAATTTAAATTACTTTGATGACAATTTCAATTAATTTATAGCCTGGTTTTTATTTCACCATGAGATATTAAGGTATAAAAAAAATCAGGTTAAAGTAACATCGATTAGCTTAGAAATAGTCTTAGTTAGTAGAATTCTTAGAAAGAAAATATCAGTAAAAATAAGAGCTTTTTGTGAGATTCCAAGAAGGGGCAAAGATAATAATGTACATATTTATTGATTCCTTAAGTAAACAATTAGAAAAGCTAAAAAAAATTGACAAGAAAAGTCACTGGAAAATAATTGATTTTCCTTCCCACCTTTAAATTTTGTTATAATCTAATAATATCTAATATAAGAAATAATGAATATTTATTTACAATTTTATAAGAGCAAATTATAGGTACTAATTTATTATGTAATTTACTGTGTAATTAAGTTTATATAAGTTAACACACAATAAAATGTTATCAATTTAATGTTATCTAAACTAATTTATATTTACATTGAGTGTCAATAGCGATTGTAGGCGGCACTGTAGATGAAATACCCATTAATAAATTTAAATTAGAGAAAAGAACCCAAATCAAGTCTATGCTTGGAGGGTATTCCATACCCCCAAACCCCCCGGTCATAAAAACCAACATTTTTTTTGTTATATTATATTTTAAATATTGCTGTCATTGATTCTATGAAATCATAGCCGTTCCTGATAGATTACCAATTCATCACGGTTATAAGAACCGGGGGGTCTGGGGGGTATGGAATACCCTCCAGTACCGGGAAGTTAAAAACTATAGGTATAATTTTTTTAAATGTGCCTAGTAAACTTTGCCATTTAAATCTTAATAAAAGTTATTTCAATATAATGGATCTCTGAGAGATGTGGTGGGGAATGCAACCATAAATGTAAATCCCATAGTAAATCGGCCTCGGTTTTAAAAAAAACCTCACTTGAGAGGATTGTGACAAATCAGATGCAATGCGTCAATTTCGTAGATTGCAAATATTTGGTTGATAATAAAAACAAAGAATCAATCAAAGGTTCTATCGATGACATAAGGAGGAGCTTTCTAGCTAATTATGATATTAGTTATTAGAATTAAAACAATTTTTAGGACACTTAAGCCTGACTTTCTTTTTCAGGATCGTAGTCAAGAAATTTTTATACACATCAAGAGATGGGTTGGAGTTTATTGCAGGACCGTGCTCACACATTTTTTAACCACATCAATGGGTAATCCTGAAAATAGAATAAAATAGAACGAATCCAATTCGAACGGAAAAAACAAAATTGATGGTTAAATTTATGAATTATCAACACTTATCACACAAAAACTATGCGTGATGGAGACGACCCCCCCCCCTCCTTCCTTATAAATTATTCTACTTCTGCCAGATAAATAACTATTGCATTGTTAGCACTGACGTTTAACAATAGAAATACATGCGCTGGTGATAATATGCAGTAATTTAAAATGCAGGAAAAATCCAAGTAGAAAAATTTATTTTACAAACAAGATGGTAAATGAGATACGAAACGTGTTGCATGTTGTATAATTTTAAGCTAATGAGAAAGTATCTAATAAAATGTGGTTTTAACATAAATTTAAGTTTTATAAAAATAATATTATGCTGATTATATCGCAAGATATGATAATGACCATTTATAATGTAGTAACAAAATTATTATCAATTGTGTGATCTCCAAAATGTTGTTAAATATGCGGATTGAAATTTATAATTGGCCTGTGTTGACAAAAATAACCATAATTTAAGAGTTTTTACCGTTCGGAAATGCTAAGTAAATCTTTGGCAAGTCGGTGAATTATTGGTGCAGCTTTCATCTGCAGGCGGCCATTGAAACTTGAAACTGCGGGATAGAAAAAGGCATTTAACGGGAATGCGATTTCAACAATACGTAATACCGACCGACGCTATAAAGAAAGATGAAAGTGATTGATTTTCCGGTAAGAATTTTATAAGAAAACGACTGTTCTACTTGTGCACGTGGTAGATGACACAACGTGAAGAATGACGTCGATCTAACCGATGAGTGTTTGTTAGTGTCAAAACGTAACTTTTCTAACGATTGATTATTTTTTCCAATTTATTGTTCACTGAAGCTAAAATAATTTGTATCACTCAGTCCCGAATCTCCGGCATTTACAGATATCCCAACTTTTTCAGAAAAATTCAGCGTCAGTGGATATCTTTTGTTGCTCGAATCACATAGTATTTTATGGTAAGTATTAAAGAAAGTATTATTATGCATTTTGCATATTTATAATTTAGATATCACGCTGTTCCCGAACGATATCATAAAATTTTAATACTGTCTAACTATAAAAATGAATACCTGCTTTCGTTTTACAATTATTATTGAAGATATGTCTTTATGGTTTATTCATTAATAAAAACCGTCAGTTAACCCTTTTCTATTCGCTTAATGATATTAAAATTCTGGTTCTTGTCAAAACGAAATTTATACGATACGTCTCCGTTCCGATTCCGTCTGTTACCCAACCAACAAGTGAGTAACACTGACTGAGTATTTAGTTGCATAATTTTGAGAAATCTCCTCGTAATTTTCAGAAGCCCATTTTTATATAATTATTACTTCGGTAGTGTGAGTCTGCATCTTACCACTTTATGTCTTACTTTATATACTTTATTCAAATTATCTCAATTTGGGTGCCCATAAATTTAAACCAACCGCTGCTTTTGCTTCTTTACTTACGCCGTAATACATGCAGAAAACCCTCAAAAAGCAGTAGGTCGCAATTTTTTAATTTAAATAATTATTTTCCGAAAACATATTTTTACATCACAAAGGCACCGAATCCATGTAACTCAAATAATATGCTTGCAAGTTGCGTCATTTCTGTACATTTTCGAAAAAACTAGATATTAAAAAAACAATTAAGTAGATCGGTGGGCTCGAAATTTTAAATTTATGTGCGGTTATATTAAATTTTATGTTTTTAAAAAAATTGGATGTGAAATTCAACCTGACAGTTTTGCATGTTCATAGCCGATACATTCGTTATCCATAAACATGATTTTAATACTTTAGTGCATAGAGTGGATGACTTGACTGGTATTGGGAATTGAATCGCGAAATTTTATTATACGAAAGCAATAATTCAGTACAAAGGGACAGCTTTATGTAATTAGTTAGTTAAAATAAACTCGATTGTCTCAAAACTACACCAACCACTGAGCTATCGAGGCCTTTTGTCTTATGAGACACCAGATTAGCATTCCAAATTGATTTTAACTTAATAATTATTGTAAAATATGATAGCACAAGTTTCTCGTACAGAAATAATTTTTTATAGTAGATACACAACACGAGACGATTATTTACAACGTTGCGTTCAGGTAGCTAATTTGTATCATTAATTTTGGATGGAGCTCGTTTAATAATTTAAAAAAAATGCGCGTGTGTAAATTGCTGGTTTCATTTTTTCCTATTTTAAAGTTTTAATCTTAAAACCTGAGGCAGACCTACTAAATATTTTATAAATGGAATTTTAATGTCGCTATATAGGAACTTGGAAGCGTGCTGAGTTTCGTTTTATAAGCTTTTGCTTCTAGGCAAGGTTCATTACGAATTTTATTGCCTACCGACAAAACCTATTTCACTTGTCGAGCGAAGTCAAAAACTTTTCTAGTTACTAAATATTTTAATTAAAATACGATAAAACCCAGTTTATTTACATAAATACAACGCCCAAGTCATACCGAGTTGTTCGGAAGTTATTGTACGTTCAAATTTTAATCTCTTGCTCCGACTTTGATCATCAATTTAGCTTTTATAGAAAGTGGAAGGAAAGTTTTAATGTCACAAAATCGTTGACTATTAGGTTGGGTTCTGTAAGCGATTTAAAATAATTTTTGTATAGAAACGCGAGCTCTCTTAAGCGTAACACGTGAACTTTGCATGACATTTTCTAAACGATTCCTAAACATGCAAATATAATTAACACTTAAATAAAATTGGAAAATATTTTATTATTAGTAAATTTAAATTCGCACATTTTCAGTGCTAATGCTCCGATTTGTTTTCCCAATGGTCGATAAACCGACCCTTAAGGATAATAAAAAAATTTTGGTTAATTTATTCAAGAGCGCTAATTACTCACATTTTAAGGCCAATTCATGTTTGAATATTTAGAAGATTGAATGAGCTAAGTGTGAAAATGACTTGTAGTATCATTAGAATATTAAATGTGAACAAATAAATCAATTTCTCGTGTCGTGAAATTTAATTCAAGAGATATAATCTCGTAACTTGAGTGTGTGTGCTTTCAGAAAACTTGAAAATGAGGACAGCTCACTCAAAACGCTGTAGGTGTTTCGTAAATTGCCGGGTGATAAACGTTAATAAATATTAAATTGACAAAATTTTCTACAAATTAGAATTGGATTTACTTGAATTTCAATTAAATAGCTGAATAATGACAGACAAGCGTGCGTAATTTCTGGTTTCAATTTCGACCCGCATTAATTAAAATTCTTTCAAATGTCATTTTAGAATATTACTTAAAAATACCTTAGGTAAAATTATGCAAGAATAAATTCAAAATTTTGTCAAGAAAATTAGGAACTAGGAATGAATATCCAAAAATTAAAAGATCATCAGAAAACAGTTCAAAAATTGAATGATGTAAAACGGAAAAAACTAACAGTAAGTGAATGGGGCTGACGGAGGGAGAGGTGAGAAAAACAAAAATTAAAAGTGATAATTGAAAATAAAATTTAAAAATATCGAAAAACTGGAAAAAATGCTGAAAAAGCTAATATGCGTAGTATAAAATGATTCAAAATTTAAAGAAAATTACAAAATCATAAACCACCCTTAGAATTATTTGAAATAAAATGTCAAATTCAGCTGCGTTTCCTTCATTACTGACGATCTTTTTCTTTTATAGAAAGAATTTCGGTTATACTCTACCACTTCAGTGTCCAAAATTCATTGTATTCATTCAAAGTGGAAAATCATCGTTATTGATTAATTTTGCAACCCGAACAGCATCCGTGATTGGTTAAGTTAGAAAACGTAACACCAAAGTTTCCCGGCAAATACTGCATTTTGAATTAAAAACAGATTAAATAAATAACGAAACGGTTTCCATAGCAACAAGAAAAGTGTCACCAAATATGCAGTAACATAAAACTAAATTGAAAGAGAGACAATTTTATTTGTTTTAAGTCAGCTTATGCATTAATGATCATTAACCTTTTTTTAAATCAGATGTTTGCGAATAATTTATTAAATAGTAGTTTAAACAAATTTAGTTGAATTGTAATGTGAATATTATTGATATCTGTATCTGATTCGTGAAATTCAATCTAAAAGGATATTTAATGATCATTAACTTTTATTGGATTAGGTAGACTGACTACAATTTTGGATGATTGATTTTACCTACCCAATCGATTTTAATTATAAACCAAACTACTGTTAATATTTCTAATTTATGTAGCCCCTTGGTTTGATAAGAAACAGCATCCAATTTGAGACCGTGAAAAATGCAAAAATCAGAACTAAAAATCCGACTCCATAGTAGAAATTTATGGTTTGAATTAAAAGACGTAAGAATATGAAGTTAGTATAGTATAGCACTTTTTAAAAATTAAAACGTGCTGGAGAATCACAGTCAGAGTGCTCTATTTTCATTAAAAATAATTGTAGATCACAAACTGATTTTTTTGCAGAAAATATAAATTAAAAAACAAATTAATTTTAGGCAACTTTGGCGTTACGTCGTCGTACAAAACCACCGTCATCGGTTATGCAACCCAAACAGCATCCGTGATTGGTTAAGATAGAACGACGTAGCACCAAAGTTTCCTGGTAAAAGCTTCATTTTGAATTAAAAAAAGATTAAATAACCAACGTAACGGTTTCTATAGCAACAAAAAAGCGTCACAAAAAATGCAGTAACATCACAAAACTAAATTGAAAAGGAGAACGATCATCACGCTCTATGTAAAAGAAGTCATTAATTTTTGTAAACTTTGGAAATTATCAAACCCATTAGAATGCTTTTTGTTTATTTTTAATGGCGCGAACTTCATCAAGTGTATGTATTAAAGTAACTTTTAAATTATAATTTACATAATTCGACTAATTCAAAAATATGGTACGGTAATATTTTAAAATGTAGAACCATCGTAACAAATTGGTTTAACTTCCTAATTTAAATAATAGCCTTTTAAGTGCGTACCCCAATTCTTTGATGCTGGCCAGATTGAGAAAATAAAAATGAACACATATAACTTTTGACACGGTCAATAAAACAAAATTTAAATACAATTCTGCAATTACGTTAGATCGCTTTTTCAGGTGCCGACCATCGAGCTAATTTAATAAAAACGAAAAAAATTAACAGTGAAAGCGTCTGAAGAAGGGAAATCCCCCGAAGCAAAATCCTAGCTCTAGTAATTTTATAATGACCGGCGATCAAAATTAATCAAATTCTGAACTGTGAAGCTGCCTTTATATCTACAGTAGAAACCTCAAACATATCCAGTGACGAAAATGACACATTTTAAGATGCGTCAAGATTTTCCGATCTGCAATGTTAAAACTGTTTCAAAATTATGCGGGTACTAAATCTAAAAATGTATACGTACTATTAACCTGTACTTAAGCCATAATTAAAATCATATTTTATATCGACTCCATAAATCGTCATTAAAATATAAAATGATACAAAAAATTTACGAAGCACATTTATAATTTTTACAACTTTTTTTTTGAAATGCCGCCAATTTACAACCACGTAGCGGCATAAAATATAAGTATTTAAAAAGTTGTAATTACACGAGGCTTGTTTAATTTTAGACTTTTAAAACTGGTCTCGGAAAATTTCCGCAGACGGCTGTATAAATAGAACAAAAAATATTTGCAAAACTAATTACCTTGCCTGTCATAACCAGCGACTGTGACAAACTGTAATAACCAAGGGAGGTCAATCGCAAAGATTGGATAACAAATAATAACAGTAGAGATCTCCCGACAAGAATAAAATGTGAAAGAGGTTTTAAATTAACATTTTATATTCGGAGTCGATTTTTCACATTGGTCATGCTGTGGAGCTCAAGTGCTACCACTATGCAATTTAAAAGTTTCGATGCGCATAAAATTTAAACAATTTTATTTTAAATGTTGGAAACTTAGTACATTTTCTATAATATCAACTGCTTGAGTAACTTTTCTAATAACCGTACTAACTCGAAAAGTTAAGTTGTACTAAAGAGAAACTGAGTTCAGGACTCTACGATGAAGAAGTTCTTATCTTCGTTTTTGAAATTCAACAATTAGAATTCAAGTGCTCGGATGGCTTTTCAAACAGTTTTGATTATGTTGACACATCGTTACATCGTAAGTGCAGCACTTGTGGATACATATTATTACTACTTATTATATAAACACAGGTGGCATGTAGGCCCCGAAGCGGTGACAATAATAATTTAAAACGAGTAGCCTACATACAACTATAATACGTGAGCGGTTTAGGTAAATCGCTAAAGCGCTTACGGGGTGCGTTCGATTTGGTGCTCGATGTTTTTATTCTTCCACTAGAAAGCTTCGACTTTGAACATCTGCATGCTGTAAGCAAATTTTCACATGTTTGTTGTAGAAAGCAACAGTAAAATGAAAAAAAACTACTCGTAAACAAGAGAAACGAGGAGAATAAATAAGCTTCAAATTACTTTAAACGGATTCTAAGCAGTTAGTCTAATTAAAACAATAATAAATTAGAACAATTAAATCTAATTTATAATTTACTTAAAGCGAAGGGCGACCATAATAATATATCCATCAACGGAGCAGTAACGAGAGCTATAAAATTATACACGTGGTTTTAATTTCATAAGCATTTAAGGAACTGCTATGATGACAAGAGGTGTCATCCGTTACTGCTATTTTATGCTCCGCGATGTCACTTTTCTCAAAGCAGATGCTACCGAAAAGCTGATAATGAAACCATAATAATAAACACCGAGACCGCGTCTCGTGTCAAATTTAGAAGAAAATTATAAATTTTGTCAGATTTTAGCGGTTACCTAAATGCTTTACACAAAAATCAATTAATAAAATTTTTTCAATTTTATAATAATTTGAATGTCGTTTTCAGAAAGCAAAGTTGAAGATTTAGAGTTTGCATGATGCTTTCTTGTTTTTGTATCGAGTCTGTTTGTGACATACCCCTATTTTGATTAATTTGAAAAAAGTTTGTTTAATGGTTTCATAAATAATTGATTTGCTTTAGCAGCACGTTCCACCAGGTAATCCACTGGATTTTTAATAAGATTGTTTTATACTTTCAGGTTTTTCTCAATCAACTTTAGAGGTCTGGAACCTCCTTAACATGTTGCGTACCGAAGTTGGTCGGTAATGCAATACCTAAAATTCTATTCACGGCGATTTCGCTTACAGAAAGTGATTTTAATCCCCTGCCATTTTGCTGTTAAATACCAAGAACGGAAGGGCGGTCATGATTAATATGCGTGGAACCAGTCCAAGTATTTATGTGGTTGTTTTTGTTCAATTTTATGACCACAAATGGAACTAAATGACCTATAATATTATACAAATTTGTCTGCTTCGATAAAATATTGCTTACATCAAAACCACGTTTTGGCCAAAAATAGCCTTCACTAATTCGAAAAATATTATTTTTAAATTTTTTTGCGAAACTACATAAATAAATTGGAAAATGTGCACGTGAAACCGCCAAGTATTTTAATCCTTCTTTTTCTGAGATTAATTTCCTCCGGGATTACGAAAAAATTTAGTTTTGCCACATTTATACTCCTGAACGTAACCGAAATAGTTTCTCGGTTCGGTTTTATTTTGAATATTGTATATTTAAACATTTGCCAATATTGGCAATTTTCGTTAGGTACAAAAATTGAAAAATAAAAAAAATCTCTTACGTACGTTATTCAAAATGTGCAGACGATTTACGACGGAAAAGTGTAAAAATATTTCAAAAATATCGACATTTTCTGTGTTTGCAGCTACACAAAAAATTCCCATAAATAACCGATAGTTTACATATTAATGCTCCATTGTTAGTAAACAGAACACCGCCAAACACATAAAATGAAATAAAAGCAAAGCGTAAATAAAATTACGTCGTTTATGAATATTAAAATATACAGGAAACAAATTGAAAACAAGTTGTAATTCCCAAACAAGAACGCAATTTTACACATCTCCTGAGAACATTTTCAAAAATTGCCTTGTAACGCGGAATAGAAAATGTGGAACACTGCTATAACTGCCATCAATATTAAATAAATAAAAAAAATTCATGAGTAATTGAAAAAAAAATTTACATTTACTTATCTGCTTCACAATATTGAGCCATAATTGCAATATCAATAACATTTTAATGTTATATACACCATATCAAAAAAGTCAATTTAATAGGTGAAATTATTAACTATTCGACATTACAATACATAATTTTACTTTTTAAAATAATGCTTATTGTAGTTTTTATCTTTCGGATATCAAATTTTAACACGAAACGGTATATAAAAGTAGGTGATATTACCCTTAGATTCAGGGGCGGACGATTTCATGGAGAACCCGGAAAATTCCGGAATATCCGAATTTCCTCTTCATTAAAAACAGGATTCAGTTTCTATAAAATTTGACGATATAATTAATTCCTAACGTTCGTTTTGCTTTCACAAATGGTACAGGAACTTCCTTTTCAACGACTTACAAATTCATATAAATTTTTATTTATAAACCATCTTTACAATGGCTGCTCTTCAGTTAATGATATTGTAGCAATTGATTGTTACTTTGTTACTTAATTCGAAAAACAAAAAACGGTTAGTTTCGGTGAGTTCATGAGAGTTATGTTCATGTGAAAAAAGTAATTTTTCTTTAAAAATATCGACATTCCAAATGTCAGTTTTCAACTGAGCGCCAGTTGTTATAAATAGGTCAACTGCAGTTGCGACACCATACTGTTGAATAGAAATTTTCATCCCCGTCGTCGAAAAGAGAGACATCTGTACATCACAATTTGCTTTTTGTGTTGATTAAAAGCTACCAAAAAATCGGATAAAGCAATTTTAATTTATCCAAGCTCTACATTTTACGTTAGTGTGTGAGTAATTAACATTTCATTTTCATTTTAAAGTTCCACAGTTTTCTAGCTTTTAATACTTGGGTAAAGTTTTTTTAAGTAATTTTCGGTGAAATCGATGGTTTTTTGATAAAAAATCTTTGTTAGTTTGTCCTATCCCAAAGTTTATCTACCTTATTTCATTTTTAAGGAAACGAGGACACCTGCAAAATTTCTTTATTTAGTTTGACTTTGCCCGTTTCTACGTTAAAATTTTTGGTTCGATAGTTTTCGCGTTACTGAACAGATACGCAAAGACTTCTTGGACCTGATTTGTCAACCAGTTTTGAAATGGTGATAGGTTTAAGCGACTTCTCTCATCCTCTTTAACGTCACACCGTACCGACTTTGAACTAAAACCCCTCAATCTTCAGAAACGCGAAATTCCTTTTTTGCAAATACAGCAAAAACTCGTCCTATAGTTACAAATCTGGTAGGCGGGGCAGCCAACGACGTGGTTACGACCAAACAACTGATTATTTTGTACACTCCGACCCTATCAAACGTGGACAAACTGACCCAGACCTCACAAAGTTGGGGATTGGGGACCAACACTTCGTATTGCTTATCAAAATAAAAAATTACTTTTCAAAACAAAATTCAGGTTTTGAATGAAGTTATGTTGGTGAGCAGCCGCAAAAAGCTTAATTATGTAAAACGATTTATGAGAAAATTGAATGGAAAATTTATTAAATATTAGAAAAACCCAGAGTAACAAATGTGAAGAGATACTGAAAATCTCAGGTACGAAGTGACCTAGATAAAGCGGTTGCTTTGGGTGAACCATTTTGGGTAAACAAAAATGCAAACGCCTAATCGATTTGTTGATAATAATAAGAAATAAACTTCACGATTTCTCTAATATCATTGTGCTGATGAGTGTAGCCCCTTAAAATAAAAGAGTAATGACATTTTCTGCATGAAAAACATTAAATCTAATCAAACTGAATTTATTTAAATTCCTTTCATGTAAAAACGTCATAACTCTTCCAATTGTTAGTGCAGATATTTTCACTCGTTTTTAAGAATGTGCAATGACCTAAATTAGCCTAAATTAACAATTCCTGTCCATTAATTATTATTGTCTTTCAAATTTCTAACAGTAATCAACTAATTAATATCAATTTATAAAAAAATATTTGTTGAGGTCCTATATTTCCCGATTTCAATTTGCAATATGGCTCAGGACTACAGAATAAAGGATATTCAACATTCCTTTTAAGTGAAAAACAATTAATCCAATTTAGACAAAATAATTATTTGATAAGTCGTTTAGTAAAGCAAAAGGAAATAAAATTTAAATCAAGCGCAGTCGGTAGCTTTACAGTTAATTAATTTCTTGTGAATTTAAGGATTTAAATGAAATACGCGCGAAAGTAAATTAATAATTCGTTAATTAATATTATAAAGATTCTCGTCTAAAATTTGGTTAATTAATTTTTAATTTCAGTTCTTTTCAGGACAACCTGAGTTAGCCTACGTTTGCTCTTTGATGTGAGACTATAACAAAGTTTATTATTTAAAAGAAAATCACTACAATTGTATAAAGTTGAAACTAAATGTGAGCAGCATAAAAGCACACCGAGTCAAAGAGCGTCGTTGGCGTCGTCTGTTCGCCTCGAGAAAATTGCCACAATACGTCGTCGTTCTGTGAGCTTAGTAAGCTGGAAAAACGTTTGAAAAACACGGTTAGGGGTTCAATTAAATGCGGAAAGTATATGGGGCAGTAATTAAAATATTTCTTCGTTTAAGCGAAGCGGAAAAAATAAAGTTGGTATCTGAAAACGAGTGGTTTGTTTGGATTGAATGTGCCACTTTTGAAGGGTACTAATGGATGCACCCCTGATAATAAAAAAACATTATCATGAAGAAGCACTTTGCACCTATAAAGCTTTAGGTGAAAAATAATAACTTTTAAGGCGCCATCATATTTCTCGATATTATTTCGGCGGTGCTTGAAATAACTAACAATAATGCACCCCTAAACAAGAAACTTCCGCATGTAAAGCCTTATATAAACAGATTACTATCTATATTATGTACCTTATAGCTTCCAATATAAGCAAGCGTTTACCACTTCCTAATACATTCGAAACTTTGCAAGTTGTTTAATTGCCTGCTTATCACGAAGTGATTAAACATTCTCAGCCAAGTAAATTAATAATATCAATAATTAGGTTAAAATAGAAATAAGTCCAACTTTCGGAACGGACTGTTAAATCTAATTTGGAACAAAATTCCAAAGAACAACTTAATCGCCATTTAAAATTAATTTCCAATTACATTAAAATTCAAAACAAATCCTGCAATTGACACCTTTCACTGTGGTGTTTTATTACCAATAGACAACAATCAGACACCAATATTGATAAGATACCAAATTAATCAACCCACGTAATGATTATTACTTTGTTAATAATAAGCGTTCGTATTCGCCCACGGAGTATCCATTAATTACCGATAATACCTATTGAGTAACCATTTAAAAAAATGAGGAAAACAAGATCCATAATAAAAAATTACAACATGTAAAAATGTAATTTAAAAATTTATATAATTAATTTAACTCCTTCTTACAATAAATCATAGACGTTTCTTTCTATGCTCAAAAGTAATTCGTTATAAACTTAACTCAAAGAGGTGCCGAGGCAAACAGCAATTATCCCATGCATTACCTGCATTACATACATAATTTTGCTCAAAGTATTCATTAAACATGCAAACAATAATAATTAAACATAATAAAACTCCATTAGCGCGCGGCATGCAAAGTAAGGAAAAAAGCGTTTTAAAAGTTTTAAGACTTCAAATGGTGAAAACTAAAAGAATCTGCCGACTTTTAAAAATTATAAAGTTTTAATAGGTGAACTGCCGGATAAGAATTAAAAACGTATATAGTAAAACCTGGTTATGAAGTACCCCAGTTGTAATGATGTACTTTCGGTTACAGCGTACTCAATTCTGGGTTCCGTCAAGTAATATAAATATTTTTAATTAATAGAAGAAAAATCTTTGCGACCGTTAAAAAATATCGAAACGTAATCGACTGTTCATAAGAACTCACACGGTTCTCCTGCATTGTCATCGCTAAACCCTTTGTTTTGTTCTTTTCGTTCGCACCACTTCCTTCTCACTTTGGGGTTATTAAAATAAAAAATTGGAACTGAAGGACCACGCCTTGTATTGCAGAAAAAAATCCAATAGAGTTAGCTGCGATCGAGCGAAACTGATGCGAGGTAGTAAGTTCATGTACTACATAATTCATCATCATATACTACGTCGCTTATTTAAAAGATAGGTAAACTTGTAACATCAAAGAGCTTAATTTTCTAGTTGCTGCTCTATTTTACAAACTAGAAGGCTAAATAAGTAATTCGTTTTCGCACAGCCTCTACTTACCTCCAAAGCAAAATTTCCTCCAGTGAGTGTTTGATTGTGTTAAAATAATGCTAAAAGGAATCTCAAATTACTTCAAAAGCATTCAAATTATAGAAGACATTTTAATAAATAAAAACACAAAACCATATTTTTAAAATCATCAAACGGCTTCCTTTCAAATCCTATTTCACGTTTCAGTGCTATAAACTGAATTATGCTCGAAGGACCAAATTTATTTTAATAAAATGAATTTTAATTTGTTGGTTAGTGTCAAACGATTCAACCGTATAATCAATAAAATTGTGAATAAATATTAATCGGAAAGTAAATAAACAACTAAGCAGAATTGTGTGGTATTATAACCTTCATAATTATTATTATTTATTAGTAATTTTGGTTAAGTGCGAGTATCAAATTCTCTACGTCTTAAAGTAAAAATCTTAACGGTTATTAATATAAATAAAAATAAATGACGTTATATTTGCAAGCAAGATTTGATATGTAAAAAAAACAGAATTACCAACATAATAACATTTGCATAAGAACTTAAGGATATAAAAAAATAAAGAATTGAGATGCTAAAGCACTTAGAAAAATATGTCCAAAGTAACCCTGAAAAAGGTTTTAACTGAAAAGGGTGTGATAAAGCTGTCAGTCAATATAAGGTGAAGCGAACTATTAAAACATATAAAAAAGCGTCGGCTTCAAACTTCACATCATACTGAAGTTGAAGTAGATCTTTATGTAATTTCAATAAACGAATACATTAAATATTTATTCTGTTCGACGCTTATCTTAATCTCGGTTTACACGACCAATGCATCAAAAAGTCGCCGATTGTAAAAACTGGGTAATTTTATTTTTGTTGGAAGCTTAAAAATCAAACGTCCCAGCGACATTAACATAACTTGGCTTTCAATCGCAAAAAAACGAAATCCAAGCTTTGGGGCTCGACGACAACGGATAAAAAGGTTAAAGCGCTGGACAAAGTGTCGAATGCTTGTTTGAAAAATTAGAAAGGAGCTTTCAAATTCTAAAAATTACCTAAGCACGAAAGACGCGAAAAGAAAATATTTTTATGTTTTTGCATTTGCTTGACAAATATTTTGATTCCGAGGTAAATTATAACTCGTTGCTCCACGTTGGGCGCCAACTCAGTGCAATGATTTGCTGGTCAGGATAACTCATCCTGTGCAGTTTTTATGAAATAAACCCGGACACTGTGAGCTAGAAAATGTGTAATCGGTATTGTAGTCGAATAAACGTACACAGCAATCACTTGGGTCGTATACAAAGTATAACCGGTTTCTAACTGCGTTAATATTTTATAATATTGATAATTTGGCCCTCGACCAAAATCAACAGAGAAGTAAATAATTAATTACAATAACAAACACTGGTAGCACAAACATTGTATATTAAATTAGCAGTAGTTTCTGTCGTAATTTTCAAAAATTATTATTATGTTTAATACAGCTTGTACCGACATTAAATGTGATTTATTATTATTTTCAATCATTAATTAAACAAATTCCTGAAATTTAATAATTTTCTTGATTTATGAGTATGCCGTACATTAAAATTTGAAATTTGTCACCGTGTAGATATATGCGGTCATTAAAATTAATAATTCGAATAAATTTTCAATTTTATATTTAAAAAAGGAACATTGTTGTCGTTCCAAGCCTTTCATTACTAACAAATATTTTTAAGACCCATAAACAAATATAATCTGATTATGAAGATAAAGAATCTAAATAATCTACTTTATATTCATAAATGGCTACCAATTTAAATATTATCTTATAATTTACAAACGTTTAGGCTACCATTCCTTAAATCTAAACCAATTTATGTACCATCGATAATCCTTTTAAGGGAAAAATAGAGGTGAAAAAGGTCTAAAAAAATTATGTAAATCGGACGAGTTTATTGAAACACGAAATATATTTCACGTAACAGGAAACAAAAACCGCTTTTGGATATCAAAAAAAAAAAAAACTTGATGTTAACATGCGGAGAACAAGATAATTCATAAAAATTTTAAATATTAGAAATGCACACTCCACTATTGATTTTGCAATTCAGCTTTCAACTTACGAAAAGTTTCCAAGTTGATGAAATATTTCTTTGGCCGAACAAAATTAAACATTAAGGAATTAATGTTTCAAATATTCAAATCCTTATAGAAGTTGTAAATAATTTTGGAGAATTAAAAACAGGTTTTAAAAGTTTAAACATAAGTTAGGCGCGCATAAAGAAGTAATTCTAAATATTTGAACCGAAAACATGGAAAAAATTTGAATGGCGGTCAAAGTTGACTGGAAAATTAAAAATCGAGGAAATATTTGATTGTCGGGTTTTCCCAAGTATAGTGCAACCTGAAAACTTTTCAAGTTTCAGGATACTTAAAATTAACTAAGCACATAAATAACGAAACGTTCATTTAAATCCAGAGAAAATCTCATAATTCAATGTAAATAAATTAACACAGTAACTCACGTCCACTAGCCAATTTACGTTTCTATATTAAACATTTGCAGAAGCACAAACGTTTAACTTAATAAATGAACGAAAAAATCGTAATTAGTTTATCTTAAGAATTACCGCGCAATTTTGAACCAATCACGTTCGAGCGAGCCTCAATTAAACCACTGCAAGCCATCATTAAATCAAAATTGATGTTTACAAAAAAAATATTAAAAATTTGTTTGGTTTCGCTCTATAGAAATTCTGTTTACATTTAATTTTCGTGACACAATAACGTTTCCCGTGTCGGACATTTACATTTCAAGTTACATTTCCGAAAATAAATAGCCCGTCCGGATGATGATTAAAAAATCGAAACCAGCCCGTCACTCATTAAATTTAACGACGTAAAGCTAATTAAATTTGCTAAATAAACACTAAATTAATTATGTGAGTGCTAATTATTGAGTTAAATAAATTACGTATAAAGGTATTAAGTTTTTATGCTGTCGTATTGGTTAACATCGATCGGGTTCACATTAAAATTAATTTTAATTGACGTTCAAATGAATGTATAGAGAAACAAAGTAATGAAAGCAATTTTTTAACTTCTTCATTTATAATAACGTAATCGATACAAATGAAATATTCCACTTGTTCCCGATGTTAATAAAAATTAATGCGAATTTATTCAAGAATATTTTTTTAATAGGATCGTCTCAGGACGCTTTTTAAATATAAATTTTATAAATTTATTGCTCTTCAAACCCCAAAAAAATTTAAAAATGAAATAAAAGTAAGGCGAACGTTGACAGAACAGTGACGGAACAACATTAAGATTCAAAATAACCGATAAAATTAAACCTGCGTAAGTAAGAATCGCTTCCGGCTTACGAAGATACTTCTATAATTCTGTTTTAGAAAAGATTATTACAGTATTCCACTGTAATAGGTGAATTTTAAAAACGACATCTACCGATAAACTAATAAAGTCGGAACAGATAGGAGGAGTGAGACACTGAACTTACGATTCAAATACACAAAGCATAAACGAAAGTAAATTTTTTAGTCACGAGCAAGTATTTGAATTTCAAAACTGTAGGTGTCCAGTGGCGTAGCTACCCTCGAGTGCTGGGAGTAAAGCGTAAAGAAATTTTGTGAAATCAGTCCAAAGTAACCCCTCTCTCCCAATATAACGAGGGGGGGGGGTTATTTTGAGAAAATAAAAACTGCAACACATTTTTTAATTATCGTTGTAATCTTGAAAGATGAAGCTTACGTCACAACCATCTGAATTAAGAACCGACAATCTTTTTTTTTCAAATTAATTGTAGTCATAAGTGCAACAAAGACACACTAACATAAATACTTCTTAAGTGTCTGATTTTAGAAATCTTATACGTCGAAAATTATGTTATGATATGCAACGTATGAGATAGAAAAAGATAGATGCAATATTTCATAGCTTGCATAATAATTTTAATGAAAGTAGTTTTTCATATTGACTGATGCTATAATTTTGACAAGTTACTTTGGTTTTTAGGTTATATTTCCATTTCGTTGTAATTAATTATTTTATATTACGTTAATTGGAAGTTTTGTGTTGCTATAAACTTGTTAAAATTTGTTAGTTCTTTTTAGAACTAAGTATTGTTGTGAATATTTTAATGATTATAATAATTATTATGATTTAAATTTATTATATCGAACACTTATTTGACTTACAATTTTCGTCTTATTTCATACAAATGCCGTTTATGACGAAGCTTCATCTTTCATGACAACAACTGTAATTTTTAGGGTGAGCTAAAAATTTTTTCGGTCAAAAAGCGTCATGGTTAAGTGCATTGACTGTTAATTTTAAGTACTCAGTTCGACTCCGGAGAAAGTAAGAACTTTATTCTGACCGTCTTCCCCCGGAAGGCAGTGGAAAACCACTGAGGGTAATCTGTCGATCATAAAGTTTCGGTCGTTACAATCCTGTAATGTTGTAAGGTAGCTCCCCCCTCCCCGTTACACTAAAGACCATAAAACAGCAGTCCCCAAACTGTCATGCATTTGCGTATTCAATCCCAAATTTATCAACGAAACTAATGCCACAGTTCCAGGTGATCTTAGCATTTAAAACAAAGTAAAGCAGTGGTAAAACGTAATTAATCAGTTTAACACGGTAGTCGAAAAGTATTCAGATTTTAATGTCAAACTGACAAGTTTAACAAATAATAATGATCAGAAATTTCAAGTTAAAATCTGTTCGTAACGCATTAAGTAATTTGTATGCAAGGCTATTATGATTTAGCAATTGTGACACGTTTTATGCGGAACATTTTGCGATTATTTTCTTTCAATAACGTTTTGAGAGAAACCCGAAATTCAAATAAAAAAACCATTACATACAAATATGTAGACAACCTTAATCTAAATTTTCGTTTTTGGTTTATCTTAATGGGTGCTATATTAGTTTCAAACTAACAGTTCTTCCCACAATCTTTTAAGAGTATCAAAACTTGGCGCTTGAACAGTTTCAACTGAAATGTTGAAATAAATTAATTTTAACTTGAAGTTTGAATGCATACACAGATATTTAACCGGAATACAAATTATGGAAAAATAAAAATAAAGAATTCAAAAAGTAAAGGGTGCTAGGTAAACTTATTAGGTAAAATTAACTTACAATTTTTCGGTGTCCGTGGGAATGTTCCTCGGCACTTGGGTTAATCCTCGATGACCACAGTCGACCGTAGTTCCGGAACAAGCACAACTTTTTGGACATTTCGCAGAGTAAGGATCTAAAAAGCCAATACTGTTGGCCGGTTCGGCAGTTCCAAAATCACATAGTAACAAAAAAAATCCCACTAAACCAACCACGAACGCCACTGTAGCCCGCATAGTAGCCTATTGTGTATTTTCACGAGAAAAAGAAAACTGTTTGTTTTTGACACGGATTTTAAAGGGCAAAACTTGCACTTTGTTTTAATTAAAATTGAGTCTCGTCGTGTTTTCACAACGTTTTAATGATATTGATGGTGTATTTTCGCTGCCGCAACGAATTCGAGACCTGAAATAAAATAAAGAAAATGTTAATTAACAATGCTCATGGGAAATTAAAGAAATGTTACGGCAACATTGAGCTGCAAATATTTTCGAAAAGTGTCTTTAAACGTTTAATTAAAGAATCGACAAATTCAAATTTTTTGCAGTGGGTATTGAATTACATTGTGACCTACAAAATAAAAACTCCTCCAATTATTTATTGGAAAATGTTTGTCAAGAAAAAATTTAATAATATATTGCGAATCCACCGAAAAATTTTAATCGGCTATTAAAAATGTTAAAAATGTATTAAGTATCAATAAATTCAATTTAAAATCCATTAAATATAAAAATAAATTTTATTGGAAAAGTTTCCCGAGTTCGTTTGGTATTCAAGACATCTTATGCAATTTTTGAAGCGTGAAAAATAATATACAGGAAAACGTATGGGAAGTAATATGTACATAAGCACAATATTAATTTCTCAAGCATCTTTCGTATTCCCGGGGCTACTGTAAAATTTGTAAATGTCAACACTGGAAGTACGAAGTACCGGGAAATCGTGGATAGATGTTCCTCAAAAGTTAGGGTTCCCGAAGGCAGGAAGCAATACGTGTAGCGCTATAGAAGGGTGCTCACGAATTGATATAAACATATAAAACGACTAGTCAATCGATTTCAATATACCTTTTCAATCTACTTCGCGTTCCTTTGGAGTCCTCGGGCTATCCCTATAAGACTTCCACTCGGTACAGTGAACTTTAAATGGCAAACAATTGAAAATTTATTGATGCATCATTTTTACGTTGTATCATCCTATGTTCTCCAAAATAGCTCCATATAAAACTTTTACAGATATTAAAATTTTCAGCAGTACTTAACTTTTAAATTGCTTTCATATTTGCGTGCCGCCATACATGTCGACGCCGCATAAATCCAAATTTACGACGAAACTCAAAAACTATTAAAAAAATGTTTTCTCTGATAATTAAGAGTCGGAAAAGGAGCAGATGCTGCGGAAAAGTATTTTTATAGCAAATAGAAATTGCTACTGACGAAAAACAACGCTTTCAATATTGAATGCCTCACTTTTTGGCGTCAGACCCAAAATAAAATATAAAAACTACCGAAGAGATTTTAAAAAAGTCTATTCTATCGGAAATGCACATATCCTAAAGGGATACAATAACAACCAAGTAAGCGAAGGTCTATCATAAAATTTCTTTTTTACAAAAGACTTAAGCAAATTCAGATATATGGATTGCTTTTTTAAATCTTTTTGTAAAGTGTTCCTTTAAAGCGTTTTTACTGTTGGGACGCTTCACGATTATTTTTATGTAGGATACAATTTTAAAATCGTTTCCTCAACCGTAATAATAAATTACCGCAAGCACTCATGTAAATTATATTTCAGAGTTATTTTTTTTACAATTAACTTTAGTACGACTTCTAATCGGCTTGAAGCGTACACCGATTAGTTGCAGCGCGAAAAGTTTCAATTCGCGTCAAAACATTAAATAATCCATTGTATAGTTCCGATCACTCATCCAATCTTGATTTTTAATTATCGAACGTAAAATTTTCGTCTAGTTCTTGAACCCAGTGAAGAGGAAGTCATGAAATTAAAACGTTGTTCTTTTTGTGATAAAATTTAATATTGATAAACTGATGGATGAAAAGTTTGCTTAATCGGATAACGGGAAAGCAGCTATTTGTAAGAGTTTTCACACGTTTACTGCAAGAAGGAAATTTTGGTTTTTCAACAAAATATTAAACGGTATAATGAAGCAGATTGTAATACTTAATTACAGTTTACAAATTAAATTTAAATATTTCCTCCATTAATTTAAAAATTAATATGTAGGTACTATGTACATGGTACATCAGAAATTAAATTTACGTGTATCCGGTAGTATCCCCCTCCCACCCAACGGTCCTTCATCCATGTTAAGACTAACGTAAAGCTTTTACAAGAAAAGAAATCAAAAAAAGATGTTCGTTGGCGTATTTCCAATATTTGTAATGTAAAATTAAAATGTAATTATTTGAAAGTCTACATTTTTTCTTCTTTAATTAAAATACCTTTCAATTTTTGACATTCAATTAGTAGCACTAATTTAAAAAACATTAAATAAATTTTTCTTAAAAAGCGGTTACAAAACATCAAACTAAAATCTTAATTGATTTATCTCAATTAATTCTTAAGTAAAAAAAGCAACTTGCGACGTTTCGAGTTCCGGACAATTAAACAAAATTACCGAAAAAAAGTTTCCGATTTGTGCAAAATTTAGACCGACCTTGTCGATCGGTGACTCACCCTCACGCCACGTAACCCAACTTTACCTTGCAACTTCAAAATTTAAATCAAACATTTTTTGTTTGTAAATTTTTTTCCGATTAAATTTATAGATAAAAACATCGTGAGTTGTCATTACATTTCAAAACAATTCTTAGAAAATAAAATATGTATTTACCTTGATATGCCAAAATATATTAGTTAAAAACTGCAATAAAATTTAGAAAACTTGAAAATTGTAAAATAAAAGGGCAATATAAATTTCGTTTTGTAGAAAATGTAAAAATAATTTTCTCGCAGGATAAAAAGATTTGGAAGTATCCCTCAAAATTTTCTTTATATTTTCGTTGTAAGTAAAAATTGAGTTACGTTTTATGGCCTAAAAGAAGCTTGATTTTGGAAGTTAGGGGCTTCCCAGTGTTACAAAAAAGTTAATTTCGACAAAAACACTTATAATTAAAATTTCGTTGGCCAATATTTTTCAAAATGTACTAATGAGTCAGTTTTGTTAAACACACCTAAAAATTTTGGTTAAACATTGATTTGTTATCGATAGCGTTATAATAATGCAAATTGACGAAGATAAACTTATCGTGATGACTTTGATGTCGATGCCTCCACCTACAAGAAACCTAGCAAGAGAAAAAGTTATGCAATTTTTTTATTTACCTTTCAGCCTTTTAGGTGTTGTTAAACGTCATCGTTCCTCCGCAATAACAAAATGTTAATTATTTATAAAAAAACATAAAACTTCATTTTTGAGTCTCTCCTGAAGAACACAATCGCACCATCAAACTAAAAAACCGCAAGTAGGCACTAAAGTCTTGGAAAAAAATATTTTTGATTTCGAAAAGATCGCGATTACAACTCCGATAAACATAAAATACACCCCTTATAAACCGGTCGGTACTCGACTGACTACTATGAGCGCAAAACTGAACTTGGGACGAGAAAGACTTGTTTTTGTGGCAGGGTGGGAGTCAGAGCCAACTTGTCTGCGCTATCCTAATGCCCGGGAATGCTTTATCAGAAGTAGTAAATATGCGAAAACTAATATCAATTCCGTACCTTTTCCTGTTCAAGTGAAACAAATAGAAATTTTCTCAAGAATATAATAAAAATGCCACAAGCGCTTGAATTATTGAATTTCGTTTAAAAGAAGACGCTCGTCGATAAAAATTAATATTTTATTAGGAATGGAAACTTCTGGAAACTGAATTATTAACAAACAGAAAAGATAATTAAATGTTGGCAGATCTTCAATTTGCAATTGAATTTTTGTGATGGGGATCCTAACCGATAATCTCTTGGATAACTACCGGGGAAGACGTTAAAGGAATTAGGCGAGTAGGAACTGTTTCAACTATTACACCAAATTTCTGTGGTTAAACGAATCCATTAGGTAATTCATCAGGAAAGGCAATCGTGACCTAATTGTTTTTAGGACCCTTACCTCAACAAAGCGAATCGACATGAATAAAAAATTAATAACCGTATTATCGTTTTCGTTTGTTAACAAAACTTCTCTACTGTAACTCTATTATTTCACAATAATTATTTTAAATGGCGAATCAACCCCTTGCGTGCCTACCCCTTTTAAGGGTTTTTCATATTTTATTGTTCTTACAACGGCAGTTTATGCATTCAAGTGAATTACCGCTGTCTAGAGCTGTGCACTTGGGGTGACATTATGAATTAAAACAAAAATAGTAATGAAAACAATAGAAGTAAGTTAAAAATAAGTCTCGACCTGTAAAACGTTTTACCTTTCCATTTTCTTGAAGTGTTAGGTCTCGGGAACTCTCAGGTAACATCGAACTGCCTTCCAGCAGTTTCAAAAGTTTTCTTCCAACTCCACAGCTCCAAAATGTCTTCAATACAATAGAATTTCATGTTATTGAAATCTGTAAAAACAAATTGATATTAATTTAAAATATGTAGAAAGTACGTACATAAAAAACAATTTGATTATGAATGAGGTTTCGAAAATGGGCGTAACTAGTACTGAAAAATGCTCCGCATAAAACGTGCCACATTTGATTTAATCAATATTGATTCATTATTTTAGTCGGCATCGCAAAGTCATCTAACTCTAAGAGGTTAACTTTAATAAACCTCACGGACCCTGAACGTTACGAACAGACAAACGTTTATTATTATGATGGATAATTAATTATCTTAAATGGCCGTTAAATTAAACAAAAATATATGATATATTATGTCAACCACATCACTGACAGTGTGTGGCAGAGAAGAAGGAATATGAAAATCTAACGTGGAGAAAAACAAAACTTGCAGGTGTTCCGAGGTAGCTTTTGCGGAAACAAAAATTTTCAATTAGTTTAATTTCCATATCAATAAACTTTCTGAGCGAAGCAATTGAATTTTTCAAGTGCGAATAATAAACTTATCTTCTTTTACGACAAAACTTACATTTTTATTAAACTCAAAATTCATTTTATGAGTAACTTCCGTCAAACATAATCAATTTTAAATTTTCTGGATATTCAATTTTATTACTTGTAGTGGAAATTATTTTCTCCGAACATAACAACCTAACAGCATTTAGAGTTAGCGTTTGATTTTTTGTTGCTCTTTTCCTTTAATTCTCTCTATTTCACTTAATGTGTGGCAAATGCGGAATGCGAGTGAAACTGACGATCGTGGTGAATACAAAACGACCAGACTGATGATGGTACTCAATTGTTACCTAAATTTCAAGAAACTCACGTTTTATTGGAAAAATGTTTATTCTATTATAAGCCTCAGTTAGACCACATAAATCAACTGATTTGTAACACAGAACACCGATAAGATGTTTGAAAGAATTTTTTCTATTTGGAAGTTAGATCTCATAAATTTTACAAAATTTAAGATATCTCGGCAATTATCCATTCATTTTCATTACCTACTCCAAGCCTTTCAAGAACATTAAATCTATGGATAACGTTAATATATTCAATTGGATATTTTCGTACACCGGTCCAATAAATGTTCAAGTGTAAACATCGTCCAACACAAATAGGTTATCTCACCAAAATTATTTATCATTGAGTACATAAATTTTGTTCATCATATAAATAAAGTTTATGTGTAAATAAACACAAATTGTACGCCTTTGGCGGTTCTTCAAAATGATTTTCGCCTAAATCCCATATCACTTCTAGTGATCACTAATCAGTAATCTTTGGCCAGTCTGGAAGACATTTCAGAACTACTCTAGCTTTAAAACCTAACCCATTAAATTATTCAGGGCGATGACAATAAACTCCAACTTGTACAAATGATTCATATAATTGATATAATTAATGTTCAGATAACGTGAGAAATTTGAAAAGTAAAGGATTAGTTACGGATGACTTTCAGTTATATTTGGTAGTTTTTTAACACCTGGTCAATGAATTACATCTTGTGATCCTTTGTGAAGCTTAATCTATCAGGGCTGTGACAAATATAAATGCAGTTAATTTGCATAAAGAAAACATTAAGTTTGTATTTTCTAAAAAATCTTTTAAGTGCTTTTCCAACGTGGTCGATAATAAAAAAATAGGAGCAACACACATACATCCGACGTAGTTAATACTTTTAATTAAAGTGGCTCAGCACGTAGGTACATTTGAGAATAACATTAATTTAACTTTGATTAAAAAATTTCATTATAATTAAAACGGCCATGATTATAAGAGAAAATTATACAAAATAGGGCTACAGCTAATTCAAGTGCTGAAGTTTTAAAAGTTCTAAACTTCGTTTATTACTATTTGAAATTTAAAAAAAAATCAAAAGATGGCAGCAGTGTAAATTTTTTTAACTAACAAAGTTAAATCCAAATAGTTTTTTGGCACATCACAAACAATTCAGCAACCATGGTGGAATGTATTTCGCCTTGGAACGAATAAAAGCCCAGGTGGGTTTTGCAAAAGAAGAATGTAAAGAATCAGGATCAGGCGTAAAGTATAATAAAGTTAAATGCAAATGTCAAGTTCTTGATCAGCTTAGCAGTGGTTTCAACGTGTTATTCATCATTCAATATGTAGATAGCTCACGATGTCAATATTCTTTTTTACTTGATTTTTGGCCACCAATAAATGACATCTGTCTCCTACTTTCAGTTCCAATGATAACAATGATGAGCGGAAAATCGTGGTTCTATTTCTGGTCGCATCAAAAGTGATGTTCGGTCTCCCTCAGAAGAATTAGAGTCATTTAGCAAGGTTAGCAGCACCTTACTACAATGTATTCTTTAAGTACTCCTAAAGCTATAGTAATAAACCAAACTTCAACTTATTTAATCACCCCACAGTATGCCCCAGAAAGACATTGAGAAGAAAATCAATTGGTAACGAAAACCCGACTGCCTCCATTGATATTACGGTCATTTTTGAATCAAACTATAGAACTTCTTGTTATCTAACTAGAAATTATTTGTGAAGTTTAGTTACCGATCAGGAATATACACTTCCTGAGTGGTCGACCTAGTTTAAATTTTACACGAGAAATTAGCACAAAAAGTCATTGACTTCTGCTCGTCTCAGGGTAGATAGTAATAATTTAAACTTGGGGCATCTCTATTTCACCAAAAATTAAAACATTTTCTTTTAATTAACTTTAATAGCAAGCAAAAATTAATTAATCAAGTAAACAAAATTCTCTTTGGGAGCAGTAAAAGATAAAGTTTATTTCTGTTCTAATAATTAACGAATTATTAATTGTAGTCCGTATTCTAAATTTTGATAAATTTTATCTCTTGAATAAATATAGTGCCATTTTATGCAAAACTATTTTATACTTTGTGAGGTGGCGTTTCCTCTCGGGGTTTTACTTTGATATAAATAAATTAGGGTAAGTAATTTTCATTTTAGTAGGTATCTGAAATAATTTTGTTTGTTGCATGTTGAAAAAATACCGTTGCTCGTTCCTACTCTGGGGTGTTTGACCAGATAATAAAAATTTATACTATCAAAATTACAATATGAAAAGTTATTGAGGTATAATACACAAAAGTTTCCACATTCCTTGTCATTTTTATTATAGTATGTAAAGTTTTAATATGTGAATTTAGTCCGAGAAAATTGCTATTTACGTTACCAGTTATGAAATTCTAATTTTTATGTAAAGAGAAGAAGTTATTTGTTGTCGTATCAAATTTTTGTAACTAAAACTAGGTATTGCATTAAATTCTTAATGTGAATATTATTTGCGTTTATAATTAGACCATGTTAATCAAAAAGGGCCCAAAAGACATTTTTGAAAAATGATTTTATGATACCAAACAACGATCATGATGTTAAATTATGCTATTCAAAAAAGATCCAAATCTATTTTAATAAATTACGGTCAAAATAACAAAAAAACCAACGGACAAAACATAGATACTTATACAAACTGGCAACATTAGTAGAACTTTTCTATCATTCGTGCTTTTGGTGCTTGGATCCTTTCTGATTAATACGGTCCAATTATTTTCGAGATGAACAAACAGTCAAGTCAAATATTAAATTTGAAGTTATTTTGTAGCATTCTGAGATTTTACCACAATATCTACAACCTTGACCATTTAAAAAAAGATTAAAAATATCTGCATGTTCTGTTCACTTTTCTATAGAGAAATAATTTTGATCATACTGCTGAACAGCGAGGGGCTGAAAGAGGAACAGAGCACCCATTAAAATAAGAGCAGCTAGCAGCTTTGCTCGACTTTCGTAAACTGACAAGAACACGTATTTACATTGCACTACGCCGCTGCTGAAATTAGTTCAATGTTCGAAAATTTAACGGTCATGCAGCAATTGCTTCGGATTATTGGCACTCTACTCTATTTATGTATTCAATAAAACTAGAACTACAATAGAATGAAGGGTTTGTTCAATGATCCTAGAGTTTATATTCAGCATATTATTTATAATTTTTAGGGTACAAATAAATTTATTAAGAGCTTTTTAATACAGATTTATTATTATATTAATGACGACAACAATTTAAAATTCATCAAAAAGTTTCGGTGGTTTTCAACAGTCAGTGTTAAAAATTATAGTAATTGTTAACGAGTAACCTAACATAGTAATCAATCAATTTAGTAATAGGTAATTCATATCATAATAGATTCGATTCGCTTTCAATTAGAAGAGATGGAATGGGAGGTAATAATAGTCCAGTGCTTTTACCTTCAAAAATGGTTAAAAAGAAAGAAAATTATAGTAGGATGAAACCCATTGAAAAAGGTAAAGAATATAACAAAAATAAAAGAAAAAATAAATTACGGGCGATCTGAGGTCGGGAAGGGAGAGGGGGTAAGTTTTTAAGGGTAAAAAACGGTTTATCTCGATTTCCGGCAAAACTGCAAGTCCTATGAAAAAAAAGTTAAATGACAAAGTTGTAGGTAATAAAAAGATCTACAACTTTTGTATCGACACTTTTTTCACATAACCTCAAAATTTATGTTAAAAATTCAAATAACCGAGTTTTTGGTTTTTGATTTTTATCTTTTGCAAAAAAATTTATTTTTTTACGAAATTTGGTGAAAACTTACCTTTGTGTGTCCCAAAAATACGGTAATTTTTATGATTTAAAATATTCATTTTTTTCACCTTATTTTGACTTAATTTCGAAAAAGCACCCTAATTTTCAATCAAAAATTCTCACGTCAAAATATCTGCTTTTGTAAAAAAGTTGGTGTGGTTTTTGTTTGTGGAAATCTCTACTTTCTAATGGTATAAAAAAAATATACATTACTATGGTAAATGTTCTCAGAAAATGCAAATAATGAAAACAACTTGAATCTGAAAATCATATCTTTAATACAGTCGAAAATAGTGAATACCTTATGTAGTGAACTACCGGAAATAATGAACACAAAAATTTTAACATTGAGTGTATATGGGACTCCTATATAACGAACAGCGGTAACCTCGATACAGCGAACTGCGTACTAAATCGTGCAGTTTGAATGACATCATTTATAGGGACTTCCCCCAACATTGATAATTTACATTACGTATCATATTTACACTTTATTTCACGCGTAACGTTTGCATAGAATGGAATTTTTATATGTTGGTGTATCAATTATTGACTAGTTGTGCAATATTAAAGTGTATTATTGTTATTAAGTTCCCTCCATTGGTCCCTTGCGCGACGCTTATGTGCGATTTTGACATCGCATTCTGTCGAAGATATTCTGCACATTTTTATTTGCGTGATTTTCCAGTAAATTTTTGCGTTGAGTTTCCTAGATGTGTGATTTAATATTTTTTGGTGGGTTCTCTTCAGATGGCAACTCATTTGTATTTTTTATTTCTTTTTATTTTGATTCTATTGTCCCAGAGTATCCTGGATTTTACTTGCTTTGTTATGTGTTTGTGTGTCCCTAACTCCAGAGTTTTGGAATCAAGTACTGTCAACCCCACCTTTTAACTCGACTTTTATTTTATAAATCAAACCACCTCTTCTTTTACTATCGAGTTTTATTTAGAAGACTGGCGCCCGTTTATGTTTTTTCCTTAGTTAGCTGTCAAAGACTGTCTGAGTCACAACGTAAAAGAAATTAATAACTATGTTTGTATCAATTTTATTTTAAACGTGGTTTTATTGTAAATTTTGTAAGTATCGAAATAGTGAACAACCCCGAAAAAGTGAAAGGTCTTTGCCATATTTAATTCACTATTTTGCGACTCGACTATATTTAGAACTACTATTTTCGCCTGTTTTTTTCAATATTTATGTTTTATGGATATTTGTAATTTTTTATTTACCATGTATAACATGAAATCTTACGTTTTTCGAGTAATTAAAGTGTAAATTTTAATAAATAGCTCAAAATTGTAGGTACATAATGATTAAAAAATTTTTTTTAGGATTCTAGTTGTTTTCATTATTTGCATTTTCTGAGAACATTTACCATAGTAATGTATATTTTTTTTATACCATCAGAAAGTAGAGATTTCAACAAACAGAAAACACACCAATTTTTTTAAAAAAGCAGATATTTTGACGTGAGAATTTTCGATTGAAAATTAGGGTGCTTTTTCGATATTAAGTCAAAATAAGGTGAAAAAATGAATATTTTAAATCAAAAAAATTACCGTACTTTTTGGACACACAAAGGTAAGTTTTCACCAAATTTCGTAAAAAAATAAATTTTTTTGCAAAAGATAAAAATCCAAAACAAAAATCTCGGTTATTTGAATTTTCCACATAAATTTTGAGGTTATGTGAAAAAAGAGTCGATACAAAAGTTGTAGATCTTTTTATTACCTACAACTTTGCCATTTAACTTTTTTTCATAGGACTTGCAGTTTTGCCGGAAATCGAGATAAACCGTTTTTTACCCTTAAAAACTCACCCCCTCCTCCTTCCCGATGTCAGATCGCCCGTAATTTATTTTTTCTTTCATTTTTGTTATATTTTCTACCTTTTCCAATGGGTTTCATCCTACTATAATTTGTTTTTGTCTCAAAAATTATCGACCCTGGACTATCATAGAAACATTTCTATATATTATTTGAAAGTGTGTAGAGACGTTTAACGTGGATTCCAAACCACAGGAACAGACACTTTTTACACCGTCAATTTCGAACCCAAAAATATTAAGGTTATTTATAATATTATATAGAGATATTTGATGAATCTCAGAAACTTACACTGAAATCCTACCATAATCCATTTTAAACAGAAAAAGTAGTTAAAAGCTATGTATCATAGTCAAGCGCGTGCTAGCCCACCGGGAGTTTCCGGTATAAAAAAAAATTATTATAATTTAATTAGTCGCCTTGTTTAAGTCTCCTTGCTTCACATTTTGGTTTATAATGAACGTAAACACACGTTTTGACAGTTCAAATTTGAGCTGATTTTTCAAAAATATTTCTTATTTTAATAATAATAATTATTCTACATACCATTGTTAAATTTAAAAAAAGATCGTAAAAACTGCAGTTTTGATTCAAAGCTAAGTTTCGTTTCAACCCCCCCCCCCCCAAGTGACATTTATGAATGTTGCAAGCACATCACAGTTTAAAATCACAGTATCAATTTATGCTGTGATTAAAAAATTACGATATTTCTTATCTACCATATATTCCATACCCCCAGACCTCCCGGTCATAATACCACGACACTTACCGGGGGCTTTGGAGGGTATGAAATACTTTCCAAGCATAGGCGGAGTTACGGGGTTTGGCTTTGGTAAGCACACGTAAAATCTGAATTACTACCCCCACCTGCGAGGTAGCAAATATTATAAAAATTATTATTATAAATAATTGTATTCAAATATTTGTTTTTATTGCTGAATTAGCTTCCCCAAAATTTATTTATTTATTTGTGTTAACAAATTCATCAACTTTTTTTATACATAATACATTCACAAAACAACAACAAATATCACCAAACTACAGTTTGTTATTTTTTTACATAATTTATAAATTCCTCTGTAGAATAAAAACAACCCTTTAAAAGTATCATTTTAATAACCCTCCAGAACCCAATTGGAGGTTTTTTTAAGTATGTAGAAATGTCTTATAAGTGAAACATGTAGAGGCACAGGTTCATGATACGAGGTTTCTATGTCAATCCCGAATCTAGCATCATAACAAGGAACTCCACCAGTTCACTGCTTATGATGGGTATATCCAAGTGAAAATATTAATCTTTGTTCTTTATTCAAATTAAGATTCAGTCTAAAGGTGTTGAACCATTCTTGCAAATCGACTTTGCTGATACCACCTCATTAAGCCTCTCCAAAATTTCTGAAACTCAGCTTAATAACCTGATTTTTATTTTCAGATTTTTCGCTTATTTTCCAGAGTTTCAGAAAAACAAAATTTGCACAATATGAAAATTCGCCTTAAGTGAAAGCCGTGTACCATATTTTTATACACTGTCTCCTTTTTTTTGTCTTATGAAAATACATAATTCTTACTTTCACCAGTCAAACTGAGCACTCGGCATTGGCAGTCAATTTATTTAGTTTTCCTACTACTGGTTGTCTCTTTATACATGACTAAACTAACTCAAATATTTATTTCTTAATAAATAATCTATAATGGTCTTTTAATACACCGTTTTCAAGTTATTCATACCAATTTATTTTTTAATTAGAATTAATTCTTACTTTCTTTAAAAGACAAAAAGTGCTCCCTTATAATGGTTAAATTCTGCAGGTTGTACTAAAATCGTTCGTTAACTGTCATATCTGAATCTGCACATAGTACAAGCAAACGATCAAATTTATCTCTCCTAATAGCCTAGATTCAATTTCGAGCCACTTCGAACAGAAAATGAAATTCTTTTATATTTAATCAATTAAAGAAACTCATGTTCTACGGGACGTATTACTTAACATAAAAATTAAAATGTTAAAAAAAGTTTTACCTACAAATTGATGATGACATAAAGGAAAGGTAACCCGGAATAAAGATCTCGTAACGTTGACTCCGCTGTCAATTACAAAAATTAAAACATCTGTAAATAATAAGAAAGTTCTAAATTAGCCAACTATAGGTAGGTATTAAACGGAAAAGTATTTTGCAAGTTAAACCCGCAGTTAGATTAGCATGCGAAACCAACTCTTCAACTTTTTCGCCATAAAAGCAAAGTTTAACTTCAAGGGTCCTAATTGTACCAAATTACGTGAAAAAGTCGATATGCTTAGTTTTGACCCACAAAGTTGAAAAATAAGCGAAAATTTACCATAATTTTCATAAAACTTGGAATCCAGCAACCGATCTTCACAAAGCATAATTATTTTCGCTCCGATATGAATTTACAACATGGCAAATAATTAATTGGGTATTTCTTATAACTTCCTAATTAAAACACAATAACTAGGTAAAATTCAATCAAACAATCGCAAGATTTCAACTTTCAACAGCTGCTGATGACGCCATTTTAAAACAAAATTAAGTTAGGCGCGAGAAATAGCGCCATCTAGAAAGAAAAAACAAAAATGTTAATAATCAAAACTAATTTCATGAGAAATGTTGAAAACTGCAACTTTTTGTGGTAAAATCGTCGTCACATTTTGATCAAAATAGTTCAAGTGATACACAATTAGTGCAAATTGGTTAAAATAAATAAGTAGTTTATTTTATTATTGGTTATTGGTGCGGGCAAATTTTGTAGTTGCTCATTGACCAAAAGCAAAACCACTTGTATGCACTAAAATGGACCAAAACGTTATTAACATGTTAAGTACCGCCAATACATATCTACAACGCCTCAAAACTTTAGAAGAAGATGTAAATTTTGCACAAAAGCAAATAAAACACAGTGCCAAAGAGGCAGAGACAGCAATCTCCGAGTCAGTGGAGGCAGCTTTAAAAATTGCGACTGTAGCGTTAAACGAACGACAAAGTGCAATGTTAAAAAAAATTAATCAACAACAACTGGAAGGGTTAATGTTACTGGATCAGAATCTGTTAGATTTGGCGTTAAGAATAAATGATGTTGATTTATTTGTCAGTCTTGGTGACAAATTGTTGAAAGATGGGGGCGAACCCCTACCGATGTTTTTTGAAAAGTTTGAATCGTTGAAAAACGTACCATCGATACCTTCTTTAGTTGACATTCCCTACTTTACTTTCGAGCGTACCGCAAATTTTGAGCAGGATCTGGGTAGTTTATGTCACAAATTTGGATCTGTTACTATTAGTGGTCCTGCACAGGTAACCAGAAAATGTTTCCTATTTTTCGTGTTAAAAACTATTCAAAATTTCAGATTGTCTCCCTAACACCCCGGCCTGGTGGAGTGCTAGTTGAATGGGAAATTTCGGATAAAGATAAGGAGCATAATTTGTACGATTTTGACTTTTTTCATTTACAAAGTGTGATGGGGGATATTAGAAGCGACCCAGACAAAATCAAAGAGTTTCAGACTGTTTACGTTGGTATATAAATTTAAATTTTTGATTAACTTGAGTATAATCTCAAATTGTCTTGTTGATGATTTAAGGTGGCAATTTAGTTTATGTTGATATAACGGCAGCATTTAAGCAACAAAAACTATAAGCTGAATTTTAATGTTTAATTATTTATATTAACTAAAATATGACATGTTGAAAATCACAATTCAAGATTGGGAAATATACAAAATGTGGTACACATTTAATTTCATTTTAAAACTTTGCTTTCCAAATTTAATTGCATATTACTAAAGTCATTACAAGTGCTTAGAATTTTTTCATTATTTCTTCTGTAATTAGAAGTTTCAAATTAATATTTTTATATACTTTTATTTGTAACAAACTTATTTTTTTCTTATATCTCAAAAATTATTTGGGTACACAAACGTAAATAACTTGCATAAACGATTTACCCTATTTTCTATCCAAAATCCCCCCCTCCCACCTAATTTCTAGAAAAAAATGTAATCTTGGCGCCTTCCCCTTTCATTTCATAAAATAATGCACACATTTTTAAATGATGAGAAATGTTCAATAAAATAAAAATCTTTTTTTCAACAACAAAATTTCGCGCCTCCCAGTTCGAAAATCGCTGATTTAAAGTGTTCTAGTGAATTTCCTGCCTGCATTATAATTAAATATACCTTATTTAAAATAGAACAAAATTTTGAGTAGCATTTTCCTCTTTAGGTAAAGAAAACCACACCGTGGTTTCAAATTTAAAAATTGGGCAGCTTTACACTTTCAGAGTGTGTTGTAAGGCAGACGTCGAAGGCTTCTGGAGTACTTGGTCTATTCCTAGGACAGGTGCAACAAATTTGGAGCCCTACAAATGGGCACCAAATCCACATTACAAAATTGACGGTAAATTTGCAAAACCCTTGACGAAAACCACTAAAATGCTATATTCAAATAAAAATACATTTTATGAAGGATATTCCATCAAAATTGAGGTGAGTTTCTCTCCTCTACCTACTTAAGATTGCTTGTATGGGTAACATGGTTTTTTAGTTTCGGCATGTGGAGGATGAAACTTATGAATCATCAGAAGGCACGTTCGTGGGTCTCTTTCTTGATAACGGCCAACAAGAGTTTACTTCCATCAATCCCCAGTCCATTCTTGTGGAAGCCACCGGTCACCTCTACGTCCAAGGTGTTAAAAAAAGTACTAAATTTCCACAGATACATGCAGGCAACGTTGTGAGTGGTGAAAACAAACACAGAAATGTTTTAAAATTGTAATAATTTAATTTTAGGTCACTTTTACTTGTGAGTTACAAGAGAAGTACAAACTACGAATCAACATTGACTTAAGAGATAAACGAGTGACGTACGATTGGCCTATTGACGGGAGCCTGATTTACGTTGGTGCAATACTTAAAGACGAGAATTGGATGATAGCATTGGAGTGAATCAATTTTTGTTTCGAGATTTTATGGAATTGTTTTTTATTTTATGAATTTTGTTTTTTTTATTGTTTAACAAATAAAGAAATTAACCTACTATACTGCTCGCACCTCTTAATGCAAGTAAACCGGCTGTAATGTCCATTGGTAACCCCACTAATGTGGCATATTCTTCTTTGTTTGCAAAGCGTAGTCTCGTCTGTGGATCTGTGTATGGTGCAGGTAATCCTGATAAGTCGGAAAACTTTTCAGCAGGTTTAAACGAAGGTGGTGCGTTAATGGAAGTGTAGTGGACGTAGTCTTCTGGCCAAGGTAGTGCTCGTTCGGTTGCAATGATTTGCTTCAACGATTTCCAAGCTCTTTTCTTGTTAATTGATTTTGTTGCATTGTGGTATGAAGCAACTTTGAAAATTGGCTTGGGTTCTGTGCTAATAACTTCTGTTCCACTCATTCTGTTGTTGATAAACAAATTCATTAATTCATAACCTCATTTATCTGCTAATGAACTGCGAAAAAAGCAGTGATTTTCAAACATTGGTTACTACGTCCCCCTTTAAAAAATTTTTTACATTTTGTGCCAGTTCATAGCTTCCACTTTAGAAATAGCTGCGCTAAGGGCAATAGGGGAAGGAAAATCAAAATTTTGGTTAAAAGTTTTAATAGGTAAAATAAACTCACACTCACTTGGGCTTCTGATGAATTGGGCCCATTGTACTTACCTCCGGTTTTCAGCTTCACACCGATCCTGTCACTCTAGCTGTAGAATAAACTCTAGGATTTTGGCATGGCAGGCGGAGTGTTGCTGATTCTGGCCACGTCGGGTCAAAAAGTCCTCCAATACAGACGATCCCCTTAAGTTAACGCCAGGAAGTAACAAAGTAGTAAGTACATGTTTAGCTGTTTCCACCTCTGCTGCATCCATGACATATAGTCATCTGCATACCCCATTGTGTGAAGGTGTTTATTTAATCTGCATTGTCCACAGATTGACTCTGGACCCTGCACATATTGCAGCTCTTGATTGCGTTGCATGCAGGTCCTTGTACTTATCTGCAAGTGTGCAGATTTAGAATGTATTATTTGAGGTGTGCATCAAGAGTCTTGACGGAAGGCGAAACCACTTCTCACCAGTTCGTCAGCTTTCGTCACCTTTTATCTGCTTTCAACCAGCAGAGCGAAAGAACATTTAGTGTTTAACAGAACGTCGTACTTCCTGTTGAATATGTGTTTAAGGTGGAAAGGAAAGGAAAGGAACTAAGATCTTCATATTCCACCAGGGTGGATTATCTATGAGCTCCACTACCTAGCCTCGGAGCGCCGATTCGGCCAATCTTCTTAGGATGTGAGCGTGTCAATTCACATGTAACTGTCTGTCATCAGAACCTTTGTTGCAGATCTCTCTGATTCATAGTCATTGTGGCGATCCTATTTTAAATTCAAAAATATTGGCGCCTTTTCTTGCTCAGGTTGGCAACACGTTCGGCATTCAAGTCCGTAACCACCTGAACGATAAGAAGGTAGTTCAGTGGTGATTGGAGGTTCAAGAGTTGTGGTCAAGACAGTCAAGCACACCAAATTAGTTCAACGCAAGAAAGTTAGTTCAAGTCGATCGAGGTAGTTCAAAGGATCCAGGACTCCAAGTTTGTTTTGGTTAACTGCGCGTTTGTTTTCGTTATTTGTTATTCGTTACGTTATATTTTAATAAATTTATCAATCGAAATTTGTGTGGAATTCACCATCGCCCACACTGGTGACCCCTACAGAAGAACTCAACGTTGCGTTACACGAGGACATCAACAAAAAACAAGTAAGCAAAATATAACCACATTAATCTGAGATATCTGTTTTCGGTTCTGGTCAACCACGTTTTTTGCCACGTTTTTGAAAGTATAACCACAAATTCGTTCGACCACGTGGAACGTAACCAAGATGACAAACTCAGAGGAACAACCGTTGACTTTCTGAAAGCTCTATCGACCATGTAATCTTTCTCGGCGACATGGCTTCTAACCCACCGACAACTAAGAACCAACGCTTTCCAGTCTTGATCACCACCAACACCAGGCATGTCACAAGCAGTCTTAGCAAGTTCGGCTGTACCTCACTCCCATTGGAATCATCACTCGCTAACCAACAACACTCTCCAGAAGCTGCAGTTTCACCATCCTTGTCTTCAGCAATTCGTCAGGATTACACTGCAATTTCAAGCAACCTAATAACTGCCCAGATGAGTAAAACTACCACCACTCAACATTCGACTACTCCGCCATTGGTAAATCCTCAATTATAAACTCAATTTTTTGAATCAAACATCAGGATATTCTTCACAACATTCGATTCAAACTTTACAATCGCAACCTGCTATGTACGCTTCACGAACTCACGGTTCAGTATCTGCAACTCAAATTCCACGCCTTTCGTTCAATCTTTGTATTCTTCACTTCGATAAGCTGCAAGATTGTATCTCCAATTCAAGGCCAAGTTCAACAACAAACAAAGTATTTTACACCTCAAGCCTTTCTGCAACCTGTTCTAAGTGTATCTAAAACTGTGTATTATACACAATCACAGTCGTTCACTTCAACACAGGCAAGTGTATCTAAAACTGTGTATTACACACAATCACAGTCGTTCACTTCAACACAGGCAAGTGTATCTCAAACTGTGTATTATACGCAATCGCAGTCGTTCACTCCACCTGTTGCAAGTGTATCACAAACTGTGTATTCTACTCAATCGCAGTCGTTCACTCCACCTGTTGCAAGTGTATCACAAACTGTGTATTCTACTCAATCACAGTCGTTCACTTCACGGTTCAAGGTTCAGCATCCGTCACTCGATTTCAAAGTGAATCTGAATCTACTCCATCTCAGCTCCAAGGTGGCGTTCAAAACCAACATCCTCCACGCAACGATTCAACGGCTAGATCCGGTAGAGTAATCAAGTTACCATCGAGGTTTATCGTGACTACATCACTGGAGGGGGAGTAATGTGGCGATCCTATTTTAAATTCAAAAATATTGGCGCCTTTTCTTGCTCAGGTTGGCAACACGTTCGGCATTCAAGTCCGTAACCACCTGAACGATAAGAAGGTAGTTCAGTGGTGATTGGAGGTTCAAGAGTTGTGGTCAAGACAGTCAAGCACACCAAATTAGTTCAACGCAAGAAAGTTAGTTCAAGTCGATCGAGGTAGTTCAAAGGATCCAGGACTCCAAGTTTGTTTTGGTTAACTGCGCGTTTGTTTTCGTTATTTGTTATTCGTTACGTTATATTTTAATAAATTTATCAATCGAAATTTGTGTGGAATACCCTATCGCCCACATCATTATACAGTGTTTTTGATCTGTTTTGACTGATTGATCTAAAGGATTTAGGTGGTCATTTCTACCTGGCTTATTAGTCCTCTTTGTCTCATAGGTGTAAAATTAATGTAAATGTTTAAGTAATTAAATTCAAGAATAAAATTTGTTTATCAAAATGAAAAAGTAAAAATATTCTCGAGCTTCAAATTATACTGAACGCACTCCTGAATTTCTCTGGTAACTTTTTGTAACAATTGGTAGCAATGTTTATTGACAGAAAGTGCGAAGCTGCGAAGGTAATAATGGTTGAATGTCATTAGTTGGTGTCCTTAAAATTTTGAAGAAATCGCAGAAAATCGAGGAAATAAACGTCTAAACGTCGTCCAAAGTTTCTACCGGATACTCAAATGTGGTAATTTTTTAAAAACACGTAAGTTCGAAGTTTTAGATCTAAATACCGATGTTCAATGTGCGCTAATCGATTGCGAGCGGAGGTCAACGCCTAGGCAAATTTTCGGGCGGCAAATTTAAATTACGCCGGGCGAGAAAACCGCAAAACTACGCGTTTGTATCGGAGAATAGTGACGAGAAATCGCGATTTGGACTTGAAAAATATAATGTGGTTCGAAAATTTTCTTACACATTTGCGCGTTATTAAAATTTGGTCGAATTGGTGGAAAACAGGGACTTGAAGGTCTTCACTAATTATTTACACAAAAGATTTGTCATAATGGTGAAGACACTTGTGTTTGTGATTACTTTGATTTATCGGAACGGGTAGCAATGCATGAACAATTTTAGTTGGATTTCTTTTACGGAAACAATAAACATTTTTATTTTACAATTTAATGTGATTATGTCGTGGTAATGTTTACTTACAACTGCTTTGCTAAATTTTTGTTTTTATACAAAAATTTATCTTTGGCGTACCAACCTTCTTTTGTTTGTTGCTTACGTTGGAAGATTTATTTTTGATGTAACTGTGTGTGTTTTATGTGTTATAGGTAAAAGCTCATTTGTACACATTGTTTCAATTAAACCTCTTTTCATTTGCATAAAACCTAGGGCCAATTTTAACTGGCACAAAATTCTACCATTAATATTAGTTTTACAGGTTGCACAATTTAATATTCTACTAGCCCTCCAACCTGATCATCCTACATCCTTCCACCCCAAAATTCAATTCTCCATCAATACATGATTGATAATAACACATTTTACCGATACACCAAAACAGGGGCGGACTAATCCTCAAATATTAATGCGGAAATTTTTTTAAAAATGGTTTATTTTTAAAATCGTACTTTTTATAAGTCTATCAAATCAGTTCTACAAAAAAATTCATTTTAAAAATTGTAAATTCTAACCTAATTGAATGAAAAATACAAATATCAGTTGTACCAGTTATTATTTTTATATGCAGTCGATTCACTTGAAATTTTTACTGTATCTTCAAAACTACATCTTACAGGGAACCACGTACGGATTTTTCATTTCTTTCAAAATTTTTTATTAACAACTTTTTGCGTGAATCACAAAGTAAAAAATCAACTTTTTCTTCAAAAGTACGTCATTTTTTAAATAATGGAATTTTGAAAAATCTATACGTAGTTCCCTGTAAGATGTAGTTTCGAACATACAGTAAAAATTTCAACACATTGATGCAAATTTCAGGTTGGAATATTACTAAATTTATTTTGAGTAATTTTATATTTTGAATAATATAAATGCAGCATTTGCACATTATTAAAAACGATTAATATTGGATTTTTCGCATTCTTCACGTGGCCAATCTCACCCTCACACAAAATACACTTGCAGAAGTCAATGTGCCTCAACAATGCTTGTTCACTCATTTATTTTAAATATTTTACTTGGGTGCTTTTTCCCCAATCATTTTTTAAAGTTTCATCCATGATTGTTTGATGTACATTACTAAAACATTAAAACTTAGTATTACAATGAAAGACACGTCTTTTTAAGTCGCGTCATAATTTTAGCACCGTGGAAAACCTTATCACATCGTGTTACCGGCGGTTTTTCGCGTTTTCTAAGGATTTTTGCTACTAGAAACTTCATTGTATTCGGAAATCAGGTAAACGAGTACTGAAGTTTATGGGTTGAAATGTTACAACTTTTAAAATTTTTAGAATGTCTTCGAGAAGGCGTAGTAGTAGCAAAGATCGGCGTGCAAGTGAAAAGGCATCAAAATTGCGTATGGATACTAAAGCTCCCACTCCACGCATCACAGGTAAATTTATTTTTGTAAATTGTAGAATTGTGGCGTGTATAAAAAAACGTGTCTTTTCCTAAAACGGAGATTTAATTCGTGAATTTTTATCGTTCCAATTTTTATCTTCCAATAGATCCAAGTTTACCTGCAGGAAGAAGACGCGAAATCGACACAGTGATGAAGAAGGCGCGAGCATCGCCCAATTCTAACGCTTATTGGGACAAAAAACTTCTGGAAGTGGAAGCCAAAGATCCTAATCGGTAAAAACCACTATGATTTTTTTTACTAAATGCAAAAAAAAACTTGATTTGTGAAGTGAATGAAAACGTGCTTTTAGTTGGCGTCACAGTGGTTACAAGTCGTTGTATTTGGATGGCTCATCGTCGCCATCTCCGAGTCGTCGTAGTCGCTCGCGATCTCCGGTTGGTCGCAGATCGCCGCGATCACCGGCAGGTCGCAGGTCGCCGCGATCCCCTGTTGGTCGTAGATCACCGCCATCTCGTAGATCACCTATCGGCCGTAGATCACCGCGATCGCCGCCTTTGCGTAGGTCACCTGTTGGTCGGAGATCTCCTAGATCACCACCATCACGTCGGTCGCCTCTGTCGCATAGGTCGCCAATGAGCCGCAGGTCGCCACCACCGAACGCTCGTACGTCGAAAACCACAAGACCACGCTCTCCAAGATCACCTCCAAATCATAAAGGCCGACGCTCACCATCTGGCAGCTCCGTGAGTAGTTGTTCTGACGACTCTTGCTCCGTATGCTCACCTTCAAGTCACCGCAGAGGTCACTCGAGGTAAGAACAATTCACATTTACCAATTTGTTTTTTTTTTGTTTTTTTACGTTTATTTTGAAACCATAACTTTTAACCATTTTCAGATGTCGTAATAATGTCATTTTTAGATCACGTTCAATTTCCAATTCACGTTCACGACCTAAAGTAGCACCGCGGCACGTACCATCTAAGTTACGTTCGCGACCCCGCCCGCCATCCCCTTCTCCGGTACCCCGTCGCGTGCCTAAACCCATCACTCCTCCCCCTCAAGTCCGCCGACCCATGCGGGCTCCTATTTCTGATCGCCCCACGGATCCGCGCAGGCAACCACCTCCACCGAGACCTAGAAATCCTTCAGGGGAAGTGATAAACGTTTCGGGAATAACTCCACCGTCGATTAAGAAACCGATGAAGAAGAAAGAAAAACCGAACGAACCCGTAAGTTCCTATCGGAAGCTCAGACAAATATTTGGGATTTTATTTGAAATACTTACAACTCTGATTCTCATTTTACGATTTTAGGTGCTTTTAACTCGAATTAAAAAAGAACGCAGTAAGAAACGACCAGGGTCGCCGGATTCTTCTGGTTCTGAAGACAGCTCCACTTCATCGATGTCTCCTATCGTAGCCACAACTCGTCTAACGTTGTCGGAACGTTTTGGTAAGATGGCACAATGGAGTATAGATAGGGAACGTCGCGATATTGAAAACATGCGCATTACGAAGAATTCCAGTGGTGGTGACTTAAAGGTGATGATCGAAGAGGACAGATTTTTGTATGGCACTCCTCCACGTCGATACAGGTTTGTACATTCGTTGCGTAAACAATTCTTGATGCTAACTTTATCAAATTTTTAGTCACTCTCCAGTACCTGCAGGTCATTTCCCAGACGAACTTTTACCAGCAGGTCCATCTGGTTTGGCATCGTGGGACGACGTTCGCGTTCGTTATCAATACTATAAAGATCTGGGATACTTGCGAGACTTATCGTTGGAAGACTATGTCAAGTGGGAAGAGTGGTGGTACAAATATCAAGATTGGTTAGCTAACGAAAGACACTACGAGCATTGGATATCCACACAAAGACGGAGAAAGAAGAGAATTCCTGCTTCTCAAAGATTAAATTAGTGAGATTTTTTTGTACTGTTTGTTGATCTTAATGGCATGGTGATTATGCTAAAATATTTTATGATTTGAGAGAATTAATTATTATTATAATTTATCGATAATTTTATATTTTCTATGTGAACAAAATAGACATAAGCTCAGTTTTCTAGTTAATTCAAACAAATTGTGTGTTTGGACTTTTCAAAACTATTTTATTTTAGTATCCTAAGACATATTGGAGTATTTGATAATTTCGTTATCGAGATGCGAATTTACTGTACGAGTTGGCAATTTTTACTGCTTGTATGGATTTCAAATTTGTTTTATAAATTTAAAATCTAAGGAATCAAATACTCGGCGTTTTTGCAACTGATGTATAATTTTTGTGGTAATTTTTTCAGTATTCTACTTAAAAATTTTATGAATTATAATTATGCAATTATAATTATATTTAACTTTTTTTAAGTTTTAGATAGTTCAAGTATAAAAACTAATGAGATCTGTAAATGTTTAAACAATAAATTATATTATAAAATGAACTAGAGTTTTTCCACTTTTTATCTGATGATAGATCCTGATAATATCGAAAATGAAAGAATTAATTTTTAAAATACGTACTACAATTATTGCAAATTAAAAATAAATTTATTTTTAATAGTTACACTGATTCTGCTCAATTGCTAAATGTTTCTAAGTATAACAATTTAAACAAAAATTAAATTGCTACAAATTAATTATAGTTTAAAAAATAAACATAATTTTAATTATTTAATAATTTTAATACTGTCTTAAATTTATGAAGATTTGACTTTTCAACGATTTTTGTTTTAAAATTTTGGATAAAAATAAAGTTTGTACCTACTAATATTCTGAAACTGCATGAAAATATTAAAACGATCATAGAAAAGCCAGGAAAAATAACAAACAAATTTTAAGCCTTTCATTGTCTTACATATATTTATGAAGATTTGATTTGTGCGATTTTTGATTTAAAATTTTAGATAAAAAAATTAAGTTTGTTCAAATATTCTGAAACTGCATGAAAATATTAAAACGATCATAGCAAAGCCAGGAAAAATAAGAAACAAATTTTAAGCCTTTCATTGTCTTATATTTATGAAGATTTGATTTGTGCGATTTTTGATTTAAAATTTTAGATAAAAAAATAAAATTTGTTCAAATATTCTGAAACTGCATGAAAATATTAAAACGATCATAGAAAAGCCAGGAAAAATAACAAACAAATTTTAAGCCTTTCATTGTTTTATATTTATGAAGATTTGATTTGTGCGATTTTTGATTTAAAATTTTGGATAAAAAAATAAAATTTGTTCAAATATTCTGAAACTGCATGAAAATATTAAAACGATCATAGAAAAGCCAGGAAAAATAACAAACAAATTTTAAGCCTTTCATTGTTTTATATTTATGAAGATTTGATTTGTGCGATTTTTGATTTAAAATATTGGATAAAAATTAAAGTTTGCTCAAATGTTCTGAAACTGCATGAAAATATTAACATTATTATCATAGAAAACCAAAGAAAAATAACGTAAAAATTCTAATTCTTACATTGTCTTAAATTTATGAAGATTTGACTTTTCCAGAAAAATATTTTCTACCATTTAATGCTGTATTACAAGTTATTTACCGTGGAGTGAATAAAAAAACAACAATAGACCTACTATTGGATATGCTAATAAATAAATTAAATTTTCATTCAGAAATTTGAAGCACAGTGTAGAAAATTCAATCAACTTTCATTATCAAAGTGTAATCAGTAACTCCATGGTCATCAATATGTGTAGGTCACAATTGTTTAGCATTCGGCCTCACTTAGCGAAAATTGTGACAAATAAAATGTGTGCCAATTAAATTATTGCGAAATAGATACGAGATAACAAGCGGATCAGTGATCGAATAGTGAAAATGAAGTAATAAAAATGTTGTAAATCAATTATTTATTGTAAAATCAAATTACTTAACTAACAATTATACATTTTATGAAGTTTAGCTATATCAATTTGACTAAATCCCTCTCTTTGACCAATCACAGCTTTTGGATCCTAAAATCATTTGGTTAAATTAGGTAATTCTAAATCAGTTGTTAAATAACGTAAAGAAAAGAAATGTATAATTTGTGTTTGTCATTCCCAGGGAACCAAACTCAACCAAAACAACTTTTGTGATTGGTTTGGTTACGATAACTTAACACCAAAGTTCCCTGGTAATAACTGTTACGCCATCTATTTTTTGCAATAAATTACGACACAAAGTTCCTATAAGTTTTCTTATCTTTTGAAAATAGTGATTACCTTCGTGACGATTGTCTTTTCGTTATTATTTGAAAAAGCGTATGCACTGTAATGCATCACACTTCCATAATCGTACTTTTGATTAAAATTTGTTATCACATTTGAATCGTATTTATTAAAGTTGTTCTTATTTTCTGAAACAAATTTGCTTTTAAAATGAAAATCCAAAATTTTAATTTACTTACTTTCGATTATGTTATCCCAAACTATTGTAACGTAATCGTCTCTTTCGGTGGAACTTTGTTGATGGTAAAAACCAAGAGCGTGTAAAAATTCATGGATGATCGTACCGTGACGTAAGCAACCACTTCCAGGATTATTCAAAGCTAAATTTAGAGTTTGTTGCCCACCAACTCGACCAACTTTGGAGTGACATCCAGTATTTTGTCCCTGAAAAAAATCGGCGATTCAAATATTTTGCCAGACAAAACAAAATTAACTAACGGTGATCAGCACGTAATCCTTGTCTGCGGAGGTTGCAAGCCTGGTTTTTATGCAAGTTTTGGTATTAAATTCCGATAGAGATTGGGTGATCCACTGTTTTTGTTGTGCATCTGTAAACAAACATATTTTATTTAACATGCTAAAGGAAATTTAACGTTCAATTGCAACGTACTGAAAACTCCATCAAACTTGTAGGGAATTACCCTGTTTGGCCACCGATAACGCGTGTTTATCAAACCATTTTTTTGACCAGGACTTAAAATTATATCACCTTCAAATTGACCACTTAATTCCCAAATATTTTGTTTACTGTCTTCCGTCCAGGAATCCAAAAGATTTTCTAAAATTCTAAAAGTTTGATTTTGTTGTTTTAATGATGAAACTCTTACGCTCTTCGTTTGATAGAGGTTTTACGCCGTAATACAACTTCTCTGTCGGCATACACTGGATAGTAAAAATTTGCAAAATTAGCAAGAGGACGGCGCACTTGACCACTTTTGGATGTAACATTTTGGATTTGACTTAGCTTTCTCATACAAAATGATTGTGGAATATACAATTTTTTCATTATATATAGCAGCATTGTTTAATGAAACTTTAATTGTTTAGATTACAGATAATAAAAAATATAATGATATTATTTATTATCAGTAATTTTAAAACTTTAATTATTACGAGTTATTTACTATAAATGAATAAATTTAATTAAATTATTTATTGAGCTTTACTTGTATCTTATTATTCTGATGAAGGAATCAATTAATATTTCTGAAAGCTCAATGAATAATTTAATTGAATTTATTCATTTATAGTAACTCGTAATAATTAAAGTTTTAAGATTATTTAATATGAACGAGTTAATAATATAAATTTTTTAAATATTTATTCATTATCTGTAGTGCTATTTCCTGCGTGACTATAAAATACTGAAATGCTTGATTTGCTGCATTTTATTTTTTGAAGTGGTTTATTGTGAAATTATTATTAGTAATTAATTGTGAAAATCGAATGACCGCTTGTGCAATATTAGATAAATTTGAGAGGATCTACTTAAGATAAAAATGTTTAGAGGAAGGACGCTGGTAAAATTGACAAATAACTATATAAAAATTATATAGTATTTAATATGTGATCTTGTTGTTTATTTTATATTTCTTAAAATACTGGCCTTAAATCTGGAAAAGAGTTGTTTTTAGCGATGAAAGAAGTTCCATCTGAAGAGTCCCCATAGATATATTTACAATCTTCATGACTTACATAAAGAATAACTCATATGAGTTATTAAAATATTTTAAGAATGTAAAATGGCTGGGGGATGTGTTATGGTTTGGGGGTTCTTGGATAAAACAAGAAATGTGATTTTATGTTTATTAATGTGCACGTTCAGTCAGCTCAACTGCTTAGTGTCATCAGTCAACTATGATGAGTATGATGACACTCAGCAGTTTGAATTTCGCTGAACGATGTGCTTACATCCAGCAACCATTGCCTAGCAACCTTAAACTAATCATAAGTTGAACAAACGCAACGTAAAATTTTTGCGCTGAGTTTTTTAGTCAACAGTTGTAAGTAAGCGCATGCTCAGCGCTCCGTTCAGCGAAACCTGACTAGTCAACTTCTCAGCCGCTGAGCTTCGCTGAATGCGCCCATTGATTGAATAAAATTCAAATTTTTTAAAGGAAAAATATTACAAGTTATTCACTGTTGCACGTGCAAAAAAAACAAAATTCCAATTTATAGTGCAGTGTTCAAATCTAATAAACTATCGTATAAAAATATAACAGCGATTTTTCAAGCCACCTCTCTTATCTAAATAGCCAAACACAATACAATTTCGTAATTTGCTATAGCACAAAAGAGCAGTTTACATGAAATTGGTTCAGTTTCATTTAGCAGCAATGAATCTAGTACTCGATCACAATTCACAAACAAGGTAAAATTTTAGTATGAATTTTTTAAAATGTTGTGTTTTTCTTAACAATTAAAATTCTTGTGATGCATGCCGAAAATCAAGATCCTGTCAGTGAAAATTTGAAGGTACCTTATGAAACGTTCAGCGACTTCAGTGAGTAAATGCTATTTAAGTAACGAGTTATGAAATGCCGACTTATATGTAACGAGATTAATTTTTACGATCTGAATGAAAGAGCGTTGTGCAATTTGGGAGTGTTATTAAAATTGATCTTTTGAGTATTTTTCTTCTGTTGGGATGAACGTGTAGTCGGCGACCCGCATCAAATAAAAACGTGTTGTGAGATTTTTGTAGTATTCCAGCTAAGTATAAATATATGTTTATTTGGTGATAACTTCAAAGGTGACTGGAGTGATAGCTTTGGTCTTGACTTTCAGTAGGAACTTAATGACTGTAAAAAAGTGGGAGAGGATCACAGACATCGAAAGAAAGATAGTGATTAAATACTATTTACGTAACGGGTTATGAAAAATCAGCTTTTATGTAACGAGATTAAGTTTTGCGATCTAAATGAAATGAGCGGTGTTCCTTTTCTGAAGAGATGGATGAACGTGTATTTAGAGACCTGGTTACAGTACAGTACGACAGGCTAATATTATTAACAACTTTTTTATTACAGATGTGTCAAAAACTATTTTATTTTTGATACATTCTCATTTTCTTATTTAAGTATATTTTGATAATAACTAACAGCCGTACATTGTGTTGAGCTTTGCGACATCAACTGCGCTGAGTCTGGGAGCACTTCCAATTTCCACATTTTGCTAGAAAACGGAAGAAATACAAATTTTTGGTAAAAATATAGAGAGTTTAACTTACTCTGGGAACAATTGTTCTTTGACCATTTTTAGAGAAAGCATATGCATCATAATGCATTACACTACCATAATCGTATCGTTGACCAAAGCTGCTAATTACATTAGTTCCATATTTGTCAAAATTGTGTTCCATGCCTAAAATTATATTCTTACATTACAAGATTCAAACATTTATTCCATGAAATAAATCGTACCAGTTTGAACATTTCCCCATTGAATGGTTACATAGTCGTCTCTTTCGGTAGCACTTTGTTGATGGTAGAATCCAGCGGCATGCAAAAATTCGTGAACGACGGTTTTGTAATAAAGACATCCATTACGTTGTAAATTAAGCTCTTGTCTTCCACCAATACGTCCAACTTGCGACCAGCAGCCAGTGTTTTGACCCTACGAGGGTTTAAATGAAACTGGGTCAAAATTAAATAGATGGAGCAAAAACTTACAGTTATATAAACGTAATCAGCTTCGTTGGTGCGTGGAACAATTCGAATACAAGTTCTGGCATAATCTTCGTTAAGGACTGCTACGATGTAATTCCTTTCCGATGCAGCTAATAACAAAAGCTACTGTAATTTTGGTCAACAGTAAAAAAAATTTTACTTACTGAAGTCGTTGGAAAATACATAAGGAATTCTTCTGTTTGGCCAACGCAATCTGGTGTCAATAACTCCGTTTCTATTTTCTTGGTCTTTGTATAAGCGTTCTTGTTGTTCTGGGGTGAGCACCATATCTCCTTCGACTTTTCCACTGTTTTGCCATAATTGGGGATATTGATTGTTGTCGTACGCAATGGGAATTTCGTCTGCAAAAATTATATTAATTAGTTAAAAATATTTTTTAAAGCATAAAGTAAAAACTTACCTTGATTGCTATTAGATAATGGAGAAGTTACTGCTAAATGCAGTAACAATCCCACAAATACAAACTGTGCCAATATCATAATTACTGTTTTTTGAACTGTAATAATGTCATTTCAATTTTGATCTACTTATATAGTACCCCATTATGCAATCTATTTGTAAGTATTGATAACGGAGCGAATTGTTACATTGTTTCAATATAAAATTTACTTCAGTTTTATCCAATTTTTAGTAAATTACCACTTGTAGATAGATAGTCATTAGCACAGTGATTAAGCGTAATTACTGATAATGTACAGAACCCGGTTCAATTCGGAAGGCAATGGCAAACCACCTGGATCCACCTGGATGTAATCTGTGTAATCTCTTTAGGGTAAAAGGACCCAGAAAAAAGGAAGATAAAGTAACAGCAGTTGTATTGTGTAATGCTCCATAAGATTTCTTAGAAAATCTTTGAGAATCTTGGTTGGGTGGAAATACAGTAAGACAATTAAATTGGACTCACTCCTGAATAATATTCAAATTAGGAAGGTTCTCTGTTTTGATAACATTCAAGGTTCGTTAATGCATCAATTCCACTCTTCAGAATATCTTAACCGTAAGTCTTAGAATTTTCCGAAATTGAATCCTCAAAATTTTTTTAAAGGAACCAAAAGGGGATCGAGGATTTATAGAAAAACAAAAACTCATTAGATTACTTTCTGAAATGGATAAAATTTTTGAGAAAATTATTAAAAGTTTATTATTGAAGGATCGTTATCTATTTAATTATGCAAAACCATCCTAATGGGATGTTCTATTTGGAAGATTTTTGGTACATCTAGAAATGAAGGTGACTGGATTGACAGCTGTGGTCATGACTTCAACCAGAAATTTGAAGATATTTTTAATTATGTAGGGGAGGATGACGGACATCGAAACTTTGCCTGAAAATTTTGGTTTATTGTTCATTCTGGACGCATTAATAACTGTGGCTTTTTTGTTTCATCAGTTTCATCACGGTTTGTGGGTGGATTTAGACGGAGCAGAAAATGTGATCTTACCAAATTGAACTTTTTGTACGGAAAATCAAAGATAAGGATAGAGACAAGTGAAAAAATATTACAACTTCCTCACGGCGGCGGGCGCGTGTAAGGAAAAAATAGGCCAATTAGATATGCTAATTAATCGATTTATCGTAACATTATGAAGTTTATACAACGGCTTTACATTCAAATTAAATTTAAATAAAAACCTTGATAAAGGGACGACTATTTGGAGCCTTATGTTTGAAATTTAATCAACTTTCGTGTTATAAAAGTGTAATAAAATTGCCTCCCCTATCTAAATGGGCAAAGTGTATGTATATAAGCAAACGCAATACAATTTTGAAAACTAAACCCAAAAAGTAGTTAATATGAAGTTTGCTCAGTTTCTTTTATTTGGTATGTTGCTGCATTTAGCAGCAATGAATCCATTACCCGATGACAAGCAAGGTAAAATTTTAGTGTTAATTTAAAAAATTTTGATGCTTTTCTTAACGATTACAGTTGAAGTTCCTGTGGCGTATGACGAAAATCAAGATCCTGATTTGTGGCAAAACAGTGGAAAATTTGAAGGTGATATTGTCCTCACCTCGGAACAGAGAAAACGTATACTACAGAAGAACGAAGATCATAGAAACGGAGTGATTGACATCCGCTTACGTTGGCCCAATAAGCAGATACCTTATGTAATTTCCAACGACTTCAGTAAGTAATAAGCTATTTACGTAACGCCTTATGAAATGTCGACTTTTATGTAACGAGATTAAGTTTGCGATTCGAAATAAATTAATGTCATACAACATAAACTCAAATTAAATACTCAATTACTGTTTTTAGCTGCAAATGAAAAAAACTTTATCGAAAATGTCCTTAGACAAGACTATGCTAGAACTTGTATTCGTGTTATACCACGCACAAACGAAGCCGATTACGTTTATGTAACTGTAAGTTTTACCTCCATCATCAAGTACATTAAAAATTAAAATTTCGATCTTCAATTTGGATTAGGGTAAAAACACTGGATGTTGGTCGCAAGTAGGCCGATTAGGTGGAAAGCAACAACTTAATTTACAACGTCGAGGATGTCTGTCCTATCATACAGTCGTACATGAATTTTTGCATGCAGCTGGATTTTACCACCAACAAAGTGCCACGGAAAGAGACGATTTTGTAACCATTCAATGGAAAAATATCAAGAAAAGTAAATTAATATTGCATTGCATTGATCTAATATTTGCGCCGACTAATTTTGGCTTTTAAATTTTAGATCTACAATATAATTTTGATAAATATGAAAGTAATGAAGTGAGTAGTTTTGGTCAAAGGTACGATTATGGCAGCGTAATGCATTACAACGCTTACGCATTTTCCAAAAACGGCCAAAAAACAATTGTACCCAAAGTAAGCAAATCAATGTTTTGTTAGTAACAATTTTTACTATTAACTTTTTCAGGCAAACGTCGAAATTGGAAAAGCTACTAAACTCAGTCCAATCGATATTGCAAAATTGAATAGGATGTATAGGTGCGATTTACCAACATCTACATTGAAAGATTAAAAATAAAACGTTTTTTGAGTATAATAAATAAAGTTTAAAAAATCTGATTTTAGTAATTGCTTATAGTCTTCGATTTCCTTTACTTTTTACCTACTAACTCTGAGAACCTTTCGAAATCTTGCAACGGTTTTGTCTCACCTTTTGGCATTTGTGTGTATTAGATTTAACTTTCGGAGTCGCTTATGATTTACAAAATGAACTTTTTAAAAAACGTAGTTTTGGAAATTCAATATTGGAGTGGTTCCAGTGTATTGCTCAGTAATATGTCTGATGCACTTGACGCATAGTTGTGGGGTATTGCAGTTTGAAGATCCGAAAATTTTGGTAACGCGTTTAAATATAAATCTATATTTGTCTATAGATAACTTGGAAGGTTTGGATTGACAGCTATAGTTATTCATGACTTCAAGGAGGAACTTGAAGATATTTTTAATTATGTAGGAGAAGATGACAGACATCAAAACTTTGTCTAAAAATTTTGGTTTATTATTAATTCTAGACGCAGTAGTAATTGTGGCTTTTTTCGTTTCTTCAGTAAATGCAGCCAAGATATCTTAGTGATTGGAAATGGCAAGTGTATCGGCTAGTAGTCACCAGTTTCTAATGCAAAGGATCGGGTTCAAATCCAGAGAGAGTCAAACCTTCTTATGATAGCCTCCGTGATTCGGAAGACATGCTAAGCCGCTGTCGTCTCCTTCGAGTTGATAAAATTGATAATTTTAATTATCATGCTCTGCTTCAAAAGTATTACAATTAAGTTTATCAATTAAATGAATTTTAGCTTTGCTGCGATATGGATTAATTTTTAAGAAAAGGTCACAATCAAAATTTTAGCCCAATAAATTAGATGTAAAATTTAAAAAAAGGAATTGTTTGTTTAACAACTACCTAATAGTGCGTGAATGATGTGGTAGTTCAGCCTTTGGCCTCACTTAGGAGGAATTACTACTTTACGTAAACTTTTATACTAATAGTAGGTGACCATCAGTTGCCAAATTTCTTACACATTTTTTGGCCGCTTTAGTATGCAGACCATTATTTTGTATTGATCAGAATTATAGCATTTAAAGATATTTTTTTTATAATCATGTCTTCTAAATTAGGTTTGTCCACATTTGTTATTCTTTAGCTATTCCACTGCTTCAGCCTACCTCTTCATCTAAGAGTTTACAAAAATACTCATGAGCAACCCAGCCTTCGACGCTTGATATAAAACTGGGCCAACTACGAAAATGAGCTAAACGGGTATTAAGGCAGTAGCACATATTTTGAGCAAGTTGCGCTGAAATAGAATAAAAGCCAGTGGGTGCATGTAGCAAAGGAATAAAAATTAGGTTAATTGGTTATGCTAGTTAATTAATTTCATTTCTCTCGAGTTTTTAATATCATTTTTAGATTGTGTAAATTTGAATAAAAACTATGAATAGGGGTGATTATTTGGAGCGCAAAGGTTCCTGCTCATTTAAATAACATTTACATATAAAATATAATCGTTACTTTATCAAAATTTATAGTAAATACCTCTGCTCTGTTATCTAAATAGAAAAAATGGTTAAAATAGGTTCTGAAGATTTAAAAATTATAACATAATTAAGAGTTAACATGAAATTGACCAAATTATTTGTGCTTTTTGGTGTGTTGTTGCATTTATCAGTAACAAGTCCAGTACTTGATGACGAACAAGGTAATATTCTATTGTAAATTTTGGGTTTTTATTAATTACCTGTAACAGTTGAAATTCCTGTGGTTTACGACGACAAGCAAGACCCTCACTTGTGGCAAAATAGTGGAAAATTTGAAGGTGATATGATTCTTACTCCTGAACAGGAAAAGCATTTACGAAAAAACAACGAACATAGAAACGGAGTTATCGACTTTCGCTTACGTTGGCCTCACAGAAAAATACCTTATGAAATTTCTGAAGATTTCAGTGAGTAAAGATTTGTTAAATTTAGCGTACCTTTTGTGCGTTTTAGTCTTTGTTTACAGGGGTTAAAAATTTACAACACGGGTTGAGTAAAATTTGACTTTTCATAATTGGTAACGTAAATAGCTATTAATTTACCTAACTCTAAACAAAATTTGGAATTTCTAGCTGCAAGTGAAAAGGAGTTCATCGAAAATGTTCTTAAGGAAGATTATGCTAGAACTAAAATTCGAGTTGTAAGGCGCACAAACGAAGCTGATTACGTTTATGTAACTGTAAGTTACTCAACAACAAATTATAAAATTAATTTTATTTGTTTTAATTATCGTAGGGCAAAGCTCCTGGATGTTACTCGGAGGTAGGTCGAATAGGCGGAAAGCAACGAATTAATTTATCACGTAAAGGATGTCTTCATTATGGTACAATCGTTCACGAATTTTTGCATGCAGCTGGATTTTACCACCAACAAAGTGCTACCGAAAGGGACGACTATGTAACCATTCAATGGCAAAATATTGAAAGTGGTAAGTTGTTTTGTATACCGAATGAATATTTTGATCGACTAATTCTGCCAATAAAACGTTAGGTAAAGAAGATCAGTTTGATAAATATGGAAGTAAGGAAGTGACCAGTTTTGGCGAACGCTATGATTACGACAGCGTGATGCACTATAATGCTTTTGCATTTTCAAAAAATGGTCAAAAAACCATTGTACCTAAAGTAAACAAATTATTTTTCAAATTTTTCGACAATACTTTCTGACCTATTAACTGTTTCAGGATCCAAATGCTAAAACTGGACAGGCTACTAAACTCAGTTCAATAGATATTGTAAAATTGAATAACATGTACAGTTGGAATTTACTCAAACCTATATTCAAAAATTAAACGAAACGAAAATAATTTGTATATGGGGCATTCCACACAAAATCGACCACTTTTGAACCCGACCCCTTTTGGTTTTCCTGAAATTTTTACATATTATACTATCTCATCAACAACAGTTCTGTGAATTTTTTCAAAATTTTTTACTCAACCCAAAAAGAGTTAGGAATTTTTAGAAAAACTGCTGTTTTTTTTTTCAAACGATCGTAACTATTTCAAAAATTGACTAATCGGAACGTTTTTTTTTGGTTTTGTTTGTCTTTAAACGTACTTTTCAAGAAAAAATAAAAAAAAATATTCAAACTTAGATTCTACAAAATTTTTCATTTTTTCGGAGAAAATCATTGATTTTTCAAATTTCGACACTTTTGATTTTTGATTTTTTTATTTAAAAAAAACTCTGATTTATTCCGCGTATAACAACGCAAACCCCATAATGGGCCGACATTTCTTTCTATTTCTTTTGTTTAATTGAAAAATATTATTTGCGTTAAAATAAAACAAAATATTTTTTAAACAAAAAAAAATAGAAAAAAATTTTGGCTCATTATGGGGTTTGCGTTGTTATACGCGGAATAAACCAGAGTTACTTTTGAAATAAAAAAATCAAAAATCAAAAGTGGAAAAATTTGAAAATTAAATGATTTTCGCCGAAAAAATAACAAATTTTGTAGAATCCAAGTTTGAATATTTTTTTTGTATTTTTTCCTGAAAAGTACGTTTAAAGACAAATAAAAACAAACAAGAGAACGTTTTGATTAGTCAATATTTGAAAAAGTTACGATCGTTTGAAGAAAAAAAACATCAGTTTTTCTAAAAATTCTTAACTTTGTAAACAATTTTGAAAAAATTTACAGAACTGTTTTTGATGGGATAGTATAATACGTAAAATCAGTTGTGTAATTTTTTTCAAAATTTTTTACAAAGTTAAAATTTTCAGAAAAACTTATGTTTTTTTTCTTTAAACAATTGTATATTATATATATGTGAAAATAAACTATTTCAAAAATTGACTAATTAAAACGTTCTTTTTTTGTTTTTGTTCGTCTTTAAACGTACTTTTCAGGAAAAAATACAAAAAAAATATTCAAACTTGGATTCTACAAAATGTTTTATTTTTTCGGAGAAAATCATTGATTTTTCAAATTTGTCTACTTTTGATTTTTTTTTTATTTCAAAAGAAACTCTTATTTATTTCTTGTATAACAACGCAAACCCCATAATGGGCCCACATTTTTTTTTATTTTGTTTGTTTATTTAAAAAATATTTTGTTTTATTTTTACGCAAATAATATTTTTCAATTAAACAAAAGAAATAGAAAGAAATATCGGCCCATTATGGGGTTTGCTTTGTTATACGCGGAATAAATTAAATTTTTTTTTTAAATAAAAAATCAAAAATCAAAAGTGTCAAAATTTGAAAAAATTTGAAAAAAATTTTTTTATATTTTTTCCTGAAAAGTACGTTTAAAGACAAACAAATACAAAAAAAACGTTTCGATTAGTCAATTTTTGACAAAGTTACGATCGTTTGAAGAAAAACAACATCAGTTTTTCTAAAAATTCGTAACTCTTTTTGGGTTGAATAAAAAATTTTGAAAAAATTCACAGAACTGTTGTTGATGAGATAGTATAATATCTAAAAATTTCAGGAAAATCAAAAGGGGTCGGGTTCAAAAGTGGTCGATTTGGTGTGGAATGCCCCACATGCAGAATAAATAATATTTTAGGAATCTCATTTTAAGCATTTAAAATTATTACTTGTTGACACCGGTTTTCTTTTCCTGCTGCTTATTGGTCATTTGCTCAGTAAGTCCAATAATTTTAGCAAAAAAATCACAAAAAGTTGAAACAAATAAACTAGAGTTATAATTTGATATAGTAACTCTATACTACAAGTTGTGATAAATTTTAATATTCCCAATCCCTCTGATGATGACCTTATAAATTTTTAAGGGTGTGGATTTTACATAGGGTGTCTGTAACTTTTGCCCTCCTTGATGACCTCTCTATCATCCAAGAACTGACCTTCTGTAGCATGGAAACACAGGTTAAGGTCATTAATCCTTTCTTAGTTCCCATCTAGGCCAAACCTTCCGCACCATCAATAGATCATGAGTTAAGATCTTTGCCTTTTAGGCCACCCATGTTGATTCAAATAAGGAATTTACAGCAATTTATATTTACTTTTTGCAGCAATATAGAAGACGTGCCTCTGCAACTCAAGATTTTTAAGTTTTATTCCATTTTGAATTCAAATCATTTAAATACAAATTTATAATTTTTTAATAAGTAGTATTTAAAATGCAAATTGTCACTTAAATTTTGTTTTCCAAGATAAAGTTATTTGGGTATGTATACAAATTTAGGACACCATTTGAATTTTAAATGTAAATGTAAACATATCACAATTTTTCGGCAGACTAAAATTGGAATTTACAAATTGCATGTTCAATTTCCAATCTGTTCTTCTAGGTTTCGTTTGGGATCTATGATTAACAAACTTTTAGTTCCTATTCATTTCTCTTATCGATTCAAAACTAAAAGTGCAATGAACTCCACGTGTTACAGGATTTGTGTAAATTTGAATAAAAACTTTACCTTATTAGAATTTATGATAAGTTACTTCTACTATCTATTTAGATAGGGAACATGGGTACCTATAAATAGATACCTCAATTTTGAAAATAATATTAAAAACAGTTAACATGAAATTGGCTTCACTTGTTTTTTTTGGTACGTTGCTGCATTTATCAGTAACAATTCCAGTTCTTGACGACAAGAAAGGTAAAATTTTAATGTAAATTTTGGGTTTTTATTAATTATAACAGTTGAAGTTCCTGTGGCGTATGACGAAAATCAAGATCCTGTTTTTTGGCAAAACAGTGGAAAATTTGAAGGTGATATTGTCCTCACCTCGGAACAGAGAAAACGTATACTACAGAAGAACGAAGATCATAGAAACGGAGTGATCGACATCCGCTTACGTTGGCCCAATAAGCAGATACCTTATGTAATTTCCAACGACTTCAGTAAGTAATAAGCTATTTACGTAACGCCTTATGAAATGTCGACTTTTATGTAACGAGATTAAGTTTGCGATTCGAAATAAATTAATGTCATACAACATAAACTCAAATTAAATACTCAATTATTGTTTTTAGCTGCAAACGAAAAAAGCTTTATCGAAAGAGTCCTTAAGGAAGATTATTCTAGAACTTGCATTCGAGTTGTAAGACGCACAAACGAAGCCGATTACGTTTATGTAACGGTAAATTTCTGAATATATTACAAAATGAATTTTATTTATTTAAAATCTTGTAGGGTCAAACCACTGGATGCTGGTCGAATGTAGGACGCTTAGGCGGAAGACAAGAATTGAATTTACAACGTAATAAATGTCTTCATTATGGTACAATCGTTCATGAATTTTTGCATGCAGCTGGATTTTACCATATGCAAAGTGCCACTGAAAGAGACGATTTTGTATCTATTCAATGGAAAAACATTGAAAATGGTAAATTGTTTTGTACTGAATGAATATTTCAATCGACTAATTTTGTCAATAAAATGTTAGGCCATGAACATGAGTTTGATAAATATGGAAGTGAAGTGATAACCAGTTTTGGCCAGCGCTATGATTATGGCAGCGTGACGCACTTTGATGCTTTTGCATTTTCAAAAAATGGACAAAGAACAATTATTGTAACCAAAGTAAGCAAAGTATTGAATTTTTAGACAATAATTTATTATTTATTCACCGTTTCAGGATCCAAATGCTGTAATTGGAAAAGCTACTAAGCTCAGTCCAGTAGATATTGTAAAATTAAATAGGATGTACGGTTGCAACTTACGTAAATCTATATTCAAAAATTAATAAGAAAGTTTTGAAAACAGTGAAATGAAAAGAATGATGAAATAAATGAATAAATGAAAAGATTATAATAAATAAAATTTTAGAAATCTCATTTTAAATTGTATAAAATTACCATCTTTCTTCCTTCTGTCTATTGATCACTTACTCAGTACTAAGACCAATAATTTTAATTAAAAAATTACAAGGTTGAAACAAATAAGGTAGGGCTGTAATTTAGGTGCATGTCGCTGCCCCCCCCCAAATTGAATTTTGAGATGAAATTGGTGTCAATCGTTAGAGCCTAAATGAGCTTCCATTTTTTTCGTTTGAGCCTCAACCGTCGGGGAGATATACGCAAAAATGTTTAGGGGGGGGGGGGCTGTAGACACGTTGCCCCCCCCCCCAAGTCAAATTTTGGGTTAAAAATGGTGTCAAACGTTAGAGCTTCGTTAGAGCCTAAATGAGCTTTCATTTTTTTCGTTTGAGCCTCAACCGTCGCGAAGATATTGGCAAAGACGTAGGGGGAGGGGGGAGACGGGGCTGTAGACATGTTTTTCTATTTTTGCTTATATTTTGAATTTTGGGCTGAAATTGGTGTCAAACGTTAGAGCTTCGTTAGAGCTTAAATGAGCTTCCATTTCCATCATTTTAACTTCATTTTTTACAAAGTTACAGGCATTTTTAATTTTCGAGCCTCCGAGCAAGTTCCGTGTGATAATCCTCAAGTTTTTTCTATTACATTAGATTAAAATATTTAATCCAATTAAAAGAACTAATCCTGCTTTCCATTATAATAAATAAAACTGGAAAAATTAATTTTACAACATAAATTTTATTAATCAAAAGTAATACAAATAATGTATGTTTTTTTCTAAATGTATGTTTTTGCACATAAACTACATACTATGAATTGATTTTTTTGAGTTATTCGCAAAAAACAATTTTCCCTCTTAGACATAAAAAAATGCCAAATTGACCAACTTTTGGGTGTTTTTGTCAACTTTTGCCAACTTTCTAAAACTTTGGGGGGGAGACTTCTCCCACCCCATCAGCAAATCTCTGTATGTGTGCAGTCGAGAAAGCTTCGTTTGAGCTTGAAAGAGCTCCAGTGAGCAAGATTTTAAATTAATTTTATACAAAGTTATGAATAGTTGAAATTTTCGACTAAACTCTGAGCAACATGCGTTAAATCGTAAGGTTTTTTAAAATTTTAAGATTTTAAGAAGATAAGTAGCTTAACTATTAACCAGAGCTTTTATTTAAAGATATTTAAAGCTAAAGAGAAGCTCTAACGTTTGATACTATTTTTATCTCAAAATTTGACTTGGCACGGCCAAGGTGTTTAGACCCCCCCCCCCCCGAAACGTTTTTGCAAATATCTTTGCAACGGTTGAGGCTCAAATGAAAATAAGTAAAAGCTTAACTATGAACTAGAGCTTATATTTAAAGCTAAATAGAAGCTCCAACGTCTGACACAATTTTTATCTGAAAATTCGGCTTGGGAGGGCCAACGTGTTTAGAGCCTCTCTCATACGTATTTGCAAATATCTTTGCAACGGTTGACGCTCATACAAAAACAATTTAAGCTTATTTAGGCTCTAACGATTGACACCAATTTCATCCCAAAATCAATTTGGGGGAGCGGGAGAGGGGCCAAACTATTGGGGGGGTGGGGCTCTAGACATGTTTTACAATTTTGCTTCTCATTTTGAATTTATGTGTGCAGTTGATGTCAATCGATAGAGCTTTGTTTGAGCCAGAATGAGCTTCAGTGAACAAGACTGTCAGTTAATTTTTTACAAACTTATGGATTGTTACTCTCCGAGCAACATGCGTTAAATCATAAGTTTCTTTAAATCTCTTGAGCCGATAATCTTAATTCTTTGGATAAAAATAAGTTCTCTAAATAAGCAACGTTTTATTTTTTATAAATATAAAATTTTTAAAATGGAAGTAATTTACCGAAATAGAAATCATGCCGACAAAATCTTAAAATTTTAAAAAACCTTACGATTTAACGCATGTTGCTCAGAGTTTAGTCGAAAATTTCAACTGTTCATAACTTTGTACAAAATTAATTTAAAATCTTACTCACTGAAGCTATTTCAAGCTCAAACGAAGCTCTATCAACTGCAAACATACAGAGACGTGCCCATGGGAGGGTGGCCCCCCCCCAAAGTTTTAAAAAAGTTGACAAAAACACCCAAAAGTTGGTCAATTTGGCATTTTGTTATGTTTAAATTTACAAAAAATTGCAAAACTTACAAAAAGTTGGCAACTTTGAAATTTTTCCTTTCCGAAAAAAGTTGGTTGAGCACGTCCCTGCACACATAAATTCAAAATAAGAGGGAAAATTGTTTTTTGCGAATAACTTTTAACTAAGATAGTACGGAGAACTACAATTGCCCAAAAAACCAATTCATAGTATGTAGTTTATGAGCAAAAACATACATTTAGAGAAAAAACATATATTATTTGTATTACTTTTGATTAATAAAATTTATGTTGTAAAATTAATTTTTCCAGTTTTATTTATTATCAAAATTTATTATAATGGAAATTAGGATTAGTTTTTTTAAACGGATTAAATATTTTAATCTAATGTAATAGAAAAAACTTGAGCATTATCACACGGAACTTGCTCGCAGGCTCGAAAATTAAAAATGCCTGTAACTTTGTGAAAAATGTAGTTAAAATGATGGAAATGGAAGCTCATTTAAGCTCTAACGTTTGACACCAATTTCAGCCCAAAATTCAAAATATGAGCGAAAATAGAAAAACATATCTACAGCCCCCCCAACGTTTTCTCGAATATCTTCGCGATGGTTGAGGCTCAAACGAAAAAAATGGAAGCTCATTTAGAGTGCGTTCCACTTAAGCCCATGGGCGACCGCGGCGTGGTCCCGTGGTTCTTTGATTGGACTAAAGATCGAGCGAAGTTATTTGATTGGACTGAAGAACGACCGTGGTCGTCGTGGGCTTTAAGTGGAACGCACCCTTAGGCTCTAACGAAGCTCTAACGTTTGACACAATTTTCATCCCAAAATTCAATTTGGGGGGGCCAACGTGTCTACAGCCCCCCCCCCCCCAACGTTTTCGCGAATATCTTCGCGACGGTTGAGGCTCAAACGAAAAAAATGGAAGTTCATTTAGGCTCTAACGTAGCTCTAACGTTTGACACCATTTTTAACCCAAAATTGGACTTGGGGGGGGGGGGGGCAGCGACATGCACCTCTGTAATTTCGTATAAAAACTTTAGAGGCAGTAAAAATTTTTTAAATTTTTGCGATGATGGCTTTATAACTTTTTCAAGTGGTGGATTGGAAAGAGATATAATTTTAGTGCTGTTGACACACAATTTTATGTTTTGTTGAAATATTTTGAAGAAGCTATGCCAAACTGATTGATTTTTAGAAACATAATTTCTTTTGAAAACTAGACAGAACCTGACTTTTCATGTTTTGGAAGGTCCAACTTTTAAGCTCCAGCCAGCAATTTTTACAGAAATGGAAGTAGCCTGAGCAGCATTGGTCAAAACTATAATAATTATGTAGCTTCTTTAATTGTATAAAAATGAAACGATTGTTTCCAAAGTAAGTTAAACTTTTTCTGTTTTTATCAAAATTATTCTTAATTTTTAAAATTAGACATCTGCCAAACTAAGAAACATTGATATCGCCTTTTCTTCAGCTTATTTTTTCATTTGCTATTAAGTTGTCGTGCTTGTCCTGGCATAAATACTCACGAGCAATGCAGCTCTTGATGCTTGATATAAAAGCTGGTCATTTACAAAAATTAGGTGGGTTATCAAGGCAATAGCACATGCTTTGAGCGAGGTGTGCTTTATTTTTCAAACTAAATAAGAATTGGTGGTTATGCTCATACAATTGGTTATGATTCATTTTAATTTCATTTTAATCACGTTTCTAATATCCATTTTTAGATTGTGTAAATTTGAATAACAACTATGAACAGGGGTGATTATTTACAGCGTAAAACATTCCTCATTTAAATAACATTTATGTATAAAATATAATCGTTAATTTATCAAAATTTATAGTAATTTTTTAGAAAATTACCTTTGCTATCTAAATAAAAAAAGTGGATATAAATAGGTACCTACTAAAGGCTTGAAAATTATAACATAATTTAGAGTTAACATGAAATTAACATCATTATTTGTGTTTTTCGGTATGTTGCTGCATTTATCAGTAACAAGTCCAGTACTTGACGACAAGCAAGGTAATATTCTAATGTAAATTTTGGGTTTTTATTAATTACCTGTAACAGTTGAAATTCCTGTGATGTACGACGACAAGCAAGACCCTCACTTGTGGCAAAATAGTGGAAAATTTGAAGGTGATATGATTCTCACTCCTGAACAGGAAAAGCATTTACGAAAAGACAACGAACATAGAAACGGAGTTATCGACTTTCGCTTACGTTGGCCTCACAGAAAAATACCTTATGAAATTTCTGAAGATTTCAGTGAGTAAAGATTTGTTAAATTTAGCGTACCTCTTGTGCGTTTTAGTCTTTGTTTACAGGGGTTAAAAATTTACAACACGGGTTGAGTAAAATTTGACTTTTCATAATTGGTAACGTAAATAGCTATTAATTTACCTAACTCTAAACAAAATTTGGAATTTCTAGCTGCAAGTGAAAAGGAGTTCATCGAAAATGTTCTTAAGGAAGGTTATGCTAGAAGTAAAATTCGAGTTGTAAGGCGCACAAACGAAGCTGATTACGTTTATGTAACTGTAAGTTACTCAAAAACAAATTATAAAATTAATTTTATTTGTTTTAATTATCGTAGGGTAAAGGTCCTGGATGTTACTCGGAGGTAGGTCGAATAGGCGGAAAGCAACGAATTAATTTATCACGTAAAGGATGTCTTCATTATGGTACAATCGTTCACGAATTTTTGCATGCAGCTGGATTTTACCACCAACAAAGTGCTACCGAAAGGGACGACTATGTAACCATTCAATGGCAAAATATTGAAAGTGGTAAGTTGTTTTGTATACCAAATGAATATTTTGATCGACTAATTCTGCCAATAAAACGTTAGGTAAAGAAGATCAGTTTGATAAATATGGAAGTAAGGAAGTGACCAGTTTTGGCGAACGCTATGATTACGACAGCGTGATGCACTATAATGCTTTTGCATTTTCAAAAAATGGTCAAAAAACAATTGTACCTAAAGTAAACAAATTATTTTTCAAATTTTTCGATAATAATTTCTGACCTATATTAACTGTTTCAGGATCCAAATGCTAAAATTGGACAGGCTACTAAACTCAGTTCAATAGATATTGTAAAATTGAATAAGATGTACAGTTGGAATTTACTCAAACCTATATTCAAAAATTAAACGAAACGAAAATAATTTGTATATGCAGAATAAATAATATTTTAGAAATCGCATTTTAAGCATTTGAAATTATTACTTGTTCACACCGGTTTTCTTTTCCTGCTGCTTATTGGTCATTTGCTCAGTAAGTCCAATAATTTTAGCAAAAAAATCACAGAAAAGTCGAAACAAATAAACTAGAGTTATAATTTGATATAGTAACTACAAGTTGTGATAAATTTTAATATTTTATTATCTTATAACTTTTTAAGGGTGTGGATTTTATTTTGTTATCATGGGACAACAAAAGAGTTGGCACCTCTACAGGTCACCCAAAGAGCAGTCTACAATGGTACACAGGGTGTCTGTATTTCTTGCCCTCCTTGATGACTTATCTAGGCCAGTCATTATAGCAAAAAAGGTATGAAAAATAGCGAAAGTTTTAAAATTTTGAGATAATATTGGAGAAGGTATAAAAATAATAAATTTGATTTTCCACCCTTTTCCGCCTCCCGGAACATTGCTAAATTAACAAAAAACGTAAATGTGCAGTAACTTTTTGAAAAAAATTCCGAGAGTTGTGCAAACCTTAGAGAACATTCTAATAATTATTACACATCTTCAATAAAAATTGCACCTTGCTACGATCACCGGAACATGGCAAATAGTGGTTTATTAATTTTATTTTGGTATATTTTGTCGAAAAAAGTGCGAGTCATACAAATAATTGCTTATGCAACCCAATAGGCAGGCAGATTAATAATTACAACTATTTGCATGTTCCGGTCATTGCAGAAGGGTGTAAACTTTATAAAAGACTAGGGGGGCTTTGCCCCCCTGGCCGCTGTCGCGGCCCAACCCCCCGGGCCGCTTCGCGGCCCTAATAGCACATAAACGAAATAACTTTGAGTTGCAAAACTTCTTTTCATACAACATTTTTTTCCGATGATTAATATATCTCAACGGATGAACGGATTAACGTTTAAACGGATTATAACGTCATACAGCTTGAAAATTTAAAATAAATGTTATCGATTACTATTAGGTATTTTTTTATTTCTTGAAAACGTTCTGCAATTTTACTATTGGTTAAAGGGAAAGATCCAATCACAATCTTCCAAAACGTTGCATAAAAACGTTGCATATTTTATCTTATCTTTTTACAAAATTAATTTTTCCAAAATATTGCACTGCAATATCGGCGTTTTTGCGTCATATCTCCGGCATCATGAAGTATTATTATTATTTGAGAATTATTGGCAATTTGAGCTACTGTCTGATTTTTGCTTTTCATGCATTCATTCAAAGGTTCCTTTGATTTTTTTGCTGGCGGATTTGATTTTGATAGTTCTTGTTGCTGCTGTTGTCTTTCCCTGAGTTCCTTGACACGTTCTGCTGATGTTTTAGAAGATAAAAGCTTGTAATTTGTTGATGGGAACGACGGCTGCGGCCGATCAACGTCTCAAGTACTAAACAGATCAAATTGCCTGAGATGTTGATCAGTTGATCAGTTTATCAGTTTATACCATGGTATAAAGGTTGAGAGAGTAAAAATAATTTTATATCTTATATAGTATAAACATTTCGGTTTCATAAAAATGTTACAGAAAAACGTTACATAAAAACGTTACATAAAAACGTTACATATTGAGCCCTTATCTTTTTATAATATAGGGTAGATATAGTATAAACATTTCGGTTTCATAAAAATGTTACAGAAAAACGTTACATAAAAACGTTACATAAAAACGTTACATAAAAACGTTACATAAAAACGTTACATATTGAGCCCTTATCTTTTTATAATATAGGGTAGATATGTAATAGTTATTAAAATGTTCTCCAAAATTTGCATAAATATCGGATTTTTTTTCTATAGTGTTATTAAAAATTTACGTTTATTTTTTAATTATGTAAAAATATTCCGGGGAGCAAAAAAGGGTGCAAAATTCGGATTTATTATTTTTTTACCGTCTACAATGTTGTCCCAATATTTAAAAACTTTCGGAATTTTTGTCTAACTTTTCACTTTTTAAGCCTACAATGACTGGCCTAATCACCCAAGAACTGACCTTTTGTACCATGGAAGCCACGGATTAAGGTCATTAACCCTTTTTTAGTTTCCATCTAGGCCAAACCTTGATCTTTGCTTTTTAGGCCACCCATGTTGATTCAAATAAAGAATTTGCAGCAATTTATATTTACTTTTTGCAGCGATATAGAAGACGTGCCACTGCAACTCAAGATTTTTAAGTTTTATTCCATTTTGAATTCAAATCATTTGAATACAATTTTATAATTTTTGTAATAAATAGTATTTAAAATGCAAATTGTCACTTAAATTTTGTTTTCCAAGATAAAGTTATTTGGGTATGTACACAAATTTAGGACACCATTTGAATTTTAAATGTTAATGTAAACATATCACATTTTTCGACAGACTAAAATTGGAATTTACAAATTGCATGTTCAATTTCCAATCTGTTCTTCTAGGTTTTGTTTGGGATCTATGATTAACAAACTTTTAGTTCCTATTCATTTCCCTTTTCGATTCAAAACTAAAGGTGCGATGAAATACCACGTGTTACAGAATTTGTGTAAATTTGAATAAAAACTAAAAGTAGGTATTCATAATTTAAATAACATTTATGAATAAAATATAATCGTAACCTTATTAGAATTTATGATAAGTTACTTCTACTATCTATTTAGATAGGAAAAATGGGTACCTATAAATAGATACCTCAATTTTGAAAATAATATAAAAAACAGTTAACATGAAATTGGCTTCACTTGTTTTTTTTGGTACGTTGCTGCATTTATCAGTAACAAGTCCAGTTTTTGGCGACAAGAAAGGTAAAATTTTAATGTAAATTTTGAGTTTTTATTAATTATAACAGTTGAAATTCCTGTGGTGTACGACGACAAGCAAGACCCTCACTTATGGCAAAACAGTGGAAAATTTGAGGGTGACATGATCCTCACTCTTGAACAGGAGAAAAATTTGCGAAGTGACAACAAACAAAGAAATGGAGTTATCAATATTACCTTACGTTGGCCTAACAGAAAAATACCGTATGAAATTTCTGAAGATTTTAGTGAGTAAAACTTTGTTAATTTAGTAAGTACCTAATACTTTTAATAAATATAAAAATTAGAAAAAGATCTTGTACTTATTATCTTGTTATAAAATGACTTTTTGCGTATCCTTTATGCGCTTTAGTTTTCGTTTACAGGGTGAGTAAAATTTGGCCTTTCGTAATTCGTTACATAAATAGCTATTATGTTATCTAAATGAAAGTAAAAAATTATAATTTGCAGCTGAAAGGGAAAAGGATTACATTGAAAGTGTCCTTAAGGAAGATTATGCTAGAACTTGCATTCGAGTTGTAAGGCGCACAAACGAAGCCGATTACGTTTACGTAACTGTAAGTTACTGAATAAATTATAAAATTAATTTTATTTTTTTGAATTGCCGTAGGGCAAAGGTCCTGGATGTTATTCCGAGATAGGACGAATAGGCGGAAAGCAACGACTTAATTTATCACGTAAAGGTTGTCTTCATTATCTTGCAATCGTTCACGAATTTTTGCATGCAGCTGGATTTTACCACCAACAAAGTGCCACCGAAAGAGACGATTTTGTAGCCATTCAATGGAAAAATATTGAAAGTAGTAAGTTGTTTTGTACTGAATGAATATTTTGATCGACTAATTCGGTCAATAAAATGTTAGGTAAGATAAATCAGTTTGATAAATATGGAAGTAATGTACTGACCAGTTTTGGCGAACGCTATGATTATGACAGCGTGATGCACTATAATGATATTGCATTTTCAAAAAATGGACAAAAAACAATCGTGCCCAAGGTAAACAAACTATTTTCCAAATTTTTTGACAATAATTTCTGACCTATTAACTTTTTCAGGATCCAAATGCTAAAATTGGACAAGCTACTAAACTCAGTCCAATAGATATTGTAAAATTGAATAAGATGTATAGTTGAGCTTACTTAAATCTATATTCAAAAATTAAAAAGAAAGTTTTGAAAGCAGTAACAATAAAATGAAAAAAATTCGAAAAAGTACCTATTATAAAGAAAATTTTAGGAACCTCATTTTAAGTATAAAAAATTATTACTTCTCGGTACCGGCCCCCCCTTCCCTCTACCTATTGACGACTTACTCAGTAAACCCAATAATTTTAACAAAAAAATTACACAAAAGTCGAAACAAATAAGGTAGGGTTATAAAAAATGTTAAAATTTCTAATCCCCCCGATGATGGATTTTAGGATTTATACTTTTTTAAGTGTGCGGATTGAAGAAAATTATAATTTTAGTGCTACCGACTCTTCTTTATTTATTCATTAGCTTTAAATAGAGAGGGTCTCAAATAACCCCTTAAAGGATAAAGCACAAAACCGTTAATTTTAGTTTTTGATATATGGATTGATTATTTAAAAAAAAGTTCATCACCAAAGCTTTAACCCAATAAATTTGCTATCCGAAAAGCTGAGTAAATTATTTTAAAAACGTTTCATTGAAGAAATCCAGAAACAAGTACTTCTGATTGGCTGCACACCAATCGAGTGTCATCTATAAGTGCTCACTAAAAATAATACCTTGGTGTAATCCGCAAACATTTTGGTAACTATGCTAGATTTTGCAAAGATGTATTTATGGCCTACAAGTGATCTTATTTTTAGAACAGATAAAATTGATAAAATTTGAAAACAATACAACAATTGATTTATCAGTACTTAAAAAAGTTTTGCATATGTACATATAAGCAGACCAAAACTAAAAAATTACTACAGAACAAAAAAAACAATAATCATGAAATTGGCACAGTTTGTATTCGCTGGAATGTTACTGCATTTGGCAGTAACAACTCCAGTTCATAATGATAACCAAGGTAAACTTTTAGTTTTAAATTTACAAACAATTTTTGGGATTAATTAATTATTTCAGATGCAATCCCCATTGCGTACGACAATCATCAAGACCCCCAATTGTGGCAGAACAGTGGAAAAATTCAAGGAGATATGGTCCTCACCCCAGAACAACAAGAACGTTTATACAAAAACCAAGAAAATAAAAACGGAGTGATTGATACCAGGTTACGTTGGCCAAACAGGAGAGTTCCTTATCTTTTCTCCAATGACTTTAGTAAGTAAAACCTTATTTTGTACTGGATAAAATTATAGCTTTTAATTTTAGCCGATGCTGAAAAAAATTACATCACGGCAGTTCTTAATGAAGATTATGCCAGGAGTTGTGTTAGGGTTGTTCCATGGACCAACGAAGCCGATTACGTTTATGTAACTGTAAGTTTTCAGTCGGTCCATTTTATTTGGAACCATATTTACTTTAAATCCTGTAGGGCCAAAACACTGGATGCTGGTCATGGGTTGGACGTTTAGGCGGAAGACAAGAGCTCAATTTACAACGTGATGGATGTATTTATTACGGCACTATCGTTCACGAATTCTTGCATGCCGCTGGATTCTACCATCAACAAAGTGCTACCGAAAGGGACGACTATGTAACCATTCAATGGGGAAACATTCAATCTGGTAAGATCTATTTTTCTGGGTAAATATTTGGGCTACAATACAATTTCAGGCCAAGAACACAATTTTGACAAATATGGAACTAACATGGTTAGCAGCTTTGGTCAACGATACGATTATTACAGTGTAATGCATTATGACGCATACGCTTTCTCCAAAAATGGTCAAAAAACAATTGTTCCCAAGGTAACTTAATTTTTAGATTAAAAAATTTTGTCTTATTTTTTCCATTTTCTAGGAAAATGTTGAAATTGGAACAGGTCAAAAACTTAGCGCAACTGACGTCACCAAACTCAACTTAATGTATGGTTGTTAATATTTATTAAACGATAGGTACATAAGAAATGAAAATTTATTTTTTATATTGTACTAAATAAAATTCAATCAAGGATAAAATTGTTTTATTAGGAACTGCCTTGAAAGTGTTGAAAGTTTTACTGTATTCTTATTGAACCTCTACTAATTAAAGCTTTCGGTGCTGATTGCTGCAATAAAACTTCAAGTTGGTATTTTGAACGCAGGTGTCTCTCAAATGGATTGGAGATAATTTTGTGTAGATGCTTAATCAAGTGAACAGAAATTGAACAGGTGCTAAATGCACTACGATGATTGTACCAAGTTCTTGCATAAATCCTAATGTACTTTTTTAAAAAGCATGAAATTATCTAAAAATCACATTATAATGTTTAATTTATATTATAAAATCGACGGCGTTTGAGTTAGGGATTAAATTAAGTAAAAAAAATGTTACAAACTTCTTTTTATATAGGATTTAATGAAGTATACCTTTAGTTTAGTCTAGTAAACTTTTCTGAAAGTCCAATAAACCAAAAAATCACTAAACAAATGTTTCTTAACTTTTTATAATTAAAATATATGGGAAACTACATATAAAATGTTTTAATTATTTATCCAAGCTTTGTCCTAACTTCTTGTAATGCAATTTTTGCAAATTTACGTAGTTCCGATGACAATGCAATATTCTTCAAAAATTTTGAGTTAGACTAGAATACGTCCAAGTCTCGTCCTTCTAACAACAAAATTTTTAATTTTATTAAAATGTTGGTACAGTTGTTTTCCCGAAAGATAAAGCTGACGTTACAACTATCTGAATTAAGTACCGACAACCTCTTTTTTTAAATTAGTTGTAGTAGCATAGGTGCAACAAAGACACACTAACATAATGAAAGTCTTAAATTTGCTAAAATTTTTTACTTCTTTGTGTTGTTCTTTTTACAACTAAATATTGTTTTGAATATGAAATAAAAGTTGTACCATGTTGATCAGAAAGGAAAACTAAACTATAGCATAGATAAACTACAGGTTTTTAAGTAAAACTATTAACTGATGGCAGGAAGGGCAAGTTCACCGATTTGATCTATAAAGCTTATAATTCGTAGTCAAAAAGCACTTCAATTTTATCTATTGATATAAAATTGGTGAAGTGTTTTGAAAACAGAAATTTAAGCAGTCTTAACCTTGAATTTGTTTTTTTTGTATACTTTCAAGTATTAACCCTTTGTAATAGGGTAACTTGAATTATGTACATAGCATTGTACTGTAAAGTGGTTATTATTTTGTGGCCTTTTACCACTCAAGTGGTTTTATTTTCAAAACAGATAAGATTTGGCTAACTTACCATAAAGAAATCAACATAACAATTGATTTATCAATACTTATAATAGAAGATAAGCATTCTTGAGCAAATAAAATAGATGATATAAATAAGCAAAGCAAAATTTAGAAAATTATAGTTAGAAGATAGAGTAATCATGAAATTGGCACAGTTTGTATTTGTTGGAATGTTGCTGCATTTAGCAGTAACAACTCCATTACACAGTGACGATCAAGGTAAATTTTTTATTTTTGCTAAGTTTTTATAAAATATTTGGGTTGATTAATGTTTTCAGAAAAAATTCCAATTGCTTATGACAACCACCAAGACCCCCAATTATGGCAAAAAAGTGGAAAGATCCAAGGAGATATGGTCCTCACTCCAGAACAACAAGAACGATTACACAAAGACCAAGAAAGCAAAAACGGAGTTATTAACACCAGACTGCGTTGGCCAAACAGGAGAGTTCCTTATGTATTTTCCAACGACTTTAGTAAGTGAAAAAATTATTTTGGGTTGGTCAAAATTATAACTTTTAATTTTAGCCGCTGCCGAAAGAGATTACATCGTGGCAGTTCTTAATGAAGATTATGCCAGAAGTTGTGTTAGGGTTGTTCCACGTACTAACGAAGCCGATTACGTTTATATAACTGTAAGTTTTTTGCCCATCTGTTTAATTTTAACCTTTTTTTAATTGGATTCTTTTAGGGCCAAAATACTGGATGTTGGTCGTACATAGGACGGTTAGGTGGAAGGCAAGAGCTCAATTTACAACGTAATGGATGCATTTATTACGCTACTATCGTTCACGAATTCTTGCATGCCGCTGGATTCTATCATCAACAAAGTGCTACCGAAAGAGACGATTATGTATCCATTCAATGGGGAAATATTCAATCTGGTAAGATTTTTTTCATTGGGTGAATAGTTAGATTAAGTAATTCGGCAATATATTTTTAGGACAAGAACACAATTTTGACAAATATGGAACTAACGTAATTAGCAGCTTTGGGCAACGTTACGATTATGGCAGTGTGATGCACTATGACGCATATGCTTTCTCCAAAAATGGTCAAAGAACCATTGTTCCCAGAGTGAGTTAAATTTTATTTTCGTTTTGGTAAATAATTTCTTACTTTTACTTTTTCTAGCAAAATGTTGAAATTGGAAAAGCTCCCAGACTTAGCGCAGTCGACATTGCAAAACTCAACAGTATGTACGGTTGCTAATTTTCATCATATGAAAAAATGTAAATAAGAAAATGAAACTTTTATGTTCAAATAAAATAAAATGTAATTAATTAGATATACAATGCATCATTTAATTATTACAAAAGTCTACTATTTCATACTAACATTGGGACAACGTAAAATTTAAACATCTAATTTACAGTAGAAAGGGTAACTACCCCTTTTTGTATCTCTTATATCATTCTTTTGATAACGAGTACAATTTTGGTTGACAAAGAATAATTCATGAAACTTTAATTTGATTCACATGAGATTAATGGGATATTAAGCTTTATATTCAAAATAGTAAAAAAAAATTTTTGAATTTGCTTTAGTAGAACAAAATTGTTGTTTTTGCTTTTTATTAACGTTTTAAAAAATTAGTATTATCAAGAACAATTTATTTTAAATGATTATTCAGGTTGAATTAACTTAATTCAATTGGTTGAATCGGTTATTAATTTTTTAAGTGAATGTTTATAGTTGTGGCTCGTTTTATAGAGAATTTAACGATTTTTACACAACTGTAAAAAAATGTCTGAATCAATCTACCAGCAGAGTAGTAAAATGTACCTACTATTTCAATAAAAAAGCATATGCATATGGGGCATTCCACACCAAATCGACCACTTTTGAACCCGACCCCTTTTGATTTTCCTGAAATTTTTACATATTATACTTTCTCATCAACAACAGTTCTGTGAATTTTTTCAAAATTTTTTACTCAACCCAAAAAAAGTTACGAATTTTTAGAAAAACTGCTGTTTTTTTTTTCAAACGATCGTAACTATTTGAAAAATTGACTAATCGGAACGTTTTTTTTGGTTTTGTTTGCCTTTAAACGTACTTTTCAGGAAAAAATACAAAAAAATATTCAAACTTAGATTCTACAAAATTTTTCATTTTTTCGGAGAAAATCATTGATTTTTCAAATTTCAACACTTTTGATTTTTGATTTTTTTATTTCAAAAAAAAATCTGATTTATTCCGCGTATAACAATGCAAACCCCATAATGAGCCGACATTTCTTTCTATTTCTTTTGTTTAATTGAAAAATATTATTTGCGTAAAAATAAAACAAAATATTTTTTAATTAAACAAAAAATATAGAAAAAAATGTCGGCCCATTATGGGGTTTGCGTTGTTATACGAGAAATAAATAAGAGTTTCTTTTGAAATAAAAAAATCAAAAATCAAAAGTAGACGAATTTGAAAAATTAATGATTTTCTCCAAAAAAATAAAAATTTTTGTAGAATCCAAGTTTGAATATTTTTTTTGTATTTTTTCCTGAAAAGTACGTTTAAAAACGAACAAAAACAAAAAAAGAACGTTTTGATTAGTCAATTTTTGAAATAGTTACGATTGTTTGAAGAAAAAAAACATCAGTTTTTCGGAAATTTTAACTTTGTAAAAAAATTTAAAAAAAATTACACAACTGATTTTACGTATTATACTATCCCATCAAAAACAGTTCTGTAAATTTTTTCAAAATTGTTTACAAAGTTAAGAATTTTTAGAAAAACTGATGTTTTTTTTCTTCAAACGATCGTAACTTTTTCAAAAATTGACTAATCAAAACGTTCTTTTTTTTGTTTTTATTTGTCTTTAAACGTACTTTTCAGGAAAAAATACAAAAAAAATATTCAAACTTGGATTCTACAAAATTTTTTATTTTTTCGGAGAAAATCATTAATTTTTCAAATTTTTTCACTTTTAATTTTTGATTTTTTTATTTCAAAAACAACTCTGATTTATTCCGCGTATAACAACGCAAACCCCATAATGAGCCAAAATTTTTTTCTATTTTTTTTGTTTAATTAAAGAATATTTTGTTTTATTTATACGCAAATAATATTTTTCAATTAAACAAAAGAAATAGAAAGAAATGTCGGCCCACTATGGGGTTTGCGTTGTTATACGCGGAATAAATCAGAGTTTTTTTTGAAATAAAAAAATCAAAAATCAAATGTGTTGAAATTTGAAAAATCAATGATTTTCTTCGAAAAAATGAAAAATTTAGTTTGAATATTTTTTTTGTATTTTTTCCTGAAAAGTACGTTTAAAGACAAACAAAAGCAAAAAAAAAACGTTTCGATTAGTCAATTTTTGAAATAGTTACGATCGTTTGAAAAAAAACAGCAGTTTTTCTAAAAATTCGTAACTTTTTTTGGGTTGAGTAAAAAATTTTGAAAAAATTCACAGAACTGTTGTTGATGAGATAGTTTAATATGTAAAAATTTCAGGAAAATCAAAAAATAGGTCGGGTTCAAAAGTGGTCGATTTGGTGTGGAATGCCCCATATACAGAGTGTTTCAGAAGGAATGGCATAGTTACAAAGGTTACCGACCTCTTTTCTATACTATTCGTATCTATAAATGATATTACCTAACTACGTACACAAATGTATTTTTAATTTGATCAAGATAACTCTTTATTACTTTCCTTACACAATAAATATAAAAGAAATACCGTCAGGAAAAGCCCAAATAATAATGGCGATTAAAGTGCCGATAATTTCAATAAAATTTAACCCAAAATCTTATCTCCAAATAAACAAAATTTTATAATAAATAATAACAAGATATTGTTATCTTTAAGCAAAATGCAATTGATATAAAAGCAGGTAAATTGTTAAAAAACCAAGAACATAGTGAAAATGAAGTTTTCTTTAATTCTTTGCTTGGGTATGCTACTGCACCTCTCAGTAACCAATCCGGTAAACAACACAAAGTGTAAGTTCCTACAAAAATATTGGGTTTACCATTAAAAAATAAAATGGGTGTGCTTTCCAGTTGACGAAAATCTTGCATATGACGAACACCAGGACCCTCAATTGTGGCAAAACAGTGGAAAATTCCAAGGTGATATTGTTCTAACTCCGGAACAAGCAGAAAATTTATTTTCGGAAAAACAAGAAAGAAATGGGGTTATTAACACCAGATTACGTTGGCCTAACAGGGTAATCCCTTACGTGATTTCAAACGACTTCAGTAAGTTACCTCGAAAAGATTAGTCAAAACGTGATTTACTTACTTTTAGCTGCAAGCGAAAAAAACTTTATCGAGAGAGTTATCAAGGAAGATTACGCCAGGACTTGTATCCAAGTTGTACGGCGAACCAATCAAGCCGATTATGTCCATGTCACGGTAATTTTGCTTGCCAAAATAATCATTGCAAAATGTAATTTGATTAAAAATTTATAGGGAAAAAATACAGGGTGCTGGTCTTATGTTGGTCGTATTGGTGGAAGACAAGAGTTAAATTTACAACGCAATGGATGCTTGTGGTATCGTATAGTCGTACACGAATTCTTGCATGCAGCTGGATTTTACCATCAACACAGCGCTACCGACAGAAACAATTTTGTTGATATTCAATGGGGAAATATTCAAAATGGTGGGTATACCGTGAAAAAATGACGTCCAAACAGTCAGATTTAACTTTTATTTTAGGTTTTGCATATGCGTTTGACAGGTACGGTACCAATGTGATTAGTAGTTATGGTCAAAGGTACGATTATGGTAGTGTGATGCACTACGATGCTTACGCTTTTTCCAAAAATGGTCAATGAACTATTATTCCCAAGGTAAGTTAATTTACCGTTTTTTTCCGTTAGTGAGATCAATTTTTTCCTAAGCAAAACGTGCAAATTGGAACAGCCCAAAGACTTAGCTCCATTGATGTTCGAAAACTTAACAGAATGTACAATTGCTAACGCTTCAGTCATTATTGGAATCCAGTATGGGAATTATTTCTGGAACTCGAATCGTTTTGGAATCATTATTAATAAAAAGATGAAAAAAACATCTGGTTAACATATTTTAGCTTTGCTTTATTATAATCTAGTTCAAAAAATAAATTTTGGAACTTATAATTTAATTGATTACAGTTTTGTTCAGAAGAATGTGTTTATTTATTTTCAAGACTCAGTCGCTCAAATCCGCAACTTAAATATTTTTTAGTAAAAGTTTTCATTTTTGGTTTCTTATCACACCGCAGTCGATAGGCTGTTTTGTCTAATCTTTTAACTTTAAAGTTATTATATTAGTTAATCTTAAATATAATTGAAAAATATTTTTGAATGAAGAAACTTAGAAATGGCAAGAGAGCGTTACGAACAGATATACAAGAGCAATTTATAGATATTGAGATGATAAGCATATTCGAATTGATATTCTAGAAAACTCCTCACCTTTTATTTCTTCTTTTGGGTGTCACGTATAGGGAAGTCTCTGATTTTTTTGTGATTTTTATTTTTCTGACCTAAGGGGTATGGAATACCCCCCAGACCCCCCGGTGATTATTACTTTGAAACCGTTGCAGTTTAGTACAATCAATGTTAAAGTTCATACATTATGTTGGTCCTTGTGACCGGGGGGTTTGGGGGGTATGGAATACCCTCCAATCATAGACAGAGTTACGGAGCTTAGAATTGGTAAGCATAAAATCTAAATTTGGACGCCCACTTTATGCATGCTGATAGATAGCTCTGGAGGTTTACATTTATTTTTATTATAAATTTTATGATAAATTCTAGATATTGATAAGATAATATTTAATTCTTGAGTTTTATCAGTTTTTAAATGAAGCCACTTATAGACTAAATCGCTAATTTTTGTGCTAATGCAGTTTTGGGTCAAGATTTATTTTTTGTCAACATTTCTGCTTGCAAAATATTTCATACTTAAACTAGCATTAATTTCTAGTAATTTAGTAGAGGAAACTTTGAAAATTTTATAAGAAATTGATTTTTATTTATTTACATTATTACATTTTTATTTTAACAGAATTAACAACCGTACATTTTGTTGAGTTTTGTGATGTCAACTGCGCTGAGTTTGGGAGCTTTTCCAATTTCGACATTTTGCTAAAAAAGTAAAAATAAATTTTTTTGGCAAGATCAGCAAATGTTTAACTTACTTTTGGAACAATTGTTCTTTGACCATTTTTAGAGAAAGCGTATGCGTCATAGTGCATCACGCTACCATAATCGTAGCGTTGACCAAAGCTGCTCACCACATTACTTGCATATTTGTTAAAATTGTGTTCTTTGCCTAGAATTATTTGCCAAAATAGTTAATCCAAGTATTCACTCTATGCAAAATATCTTACCAGCTTCAACATTTCCCCACTGAATGGTAACATAGTCGTCTCTTTCGGTAGCACTTTGTTGATGGTAGAATCCAGCTGCATGCAAGAATTCGTGAACGATGGTACGGTAATAAATACATCCATTACGTTGTAAATTGAGCTCTTGCCTTCCACCTATACGTCCAACTTGCGACCAGCATCCAGTGTTTTGGCCCTAAAAGAATCCAATTAAAAAAAGGTCAAAATTAAACAGATGAGCAAAAAACTTACAGTTATATAAACGTAATCGGCTTCATTGGTACGTGGAACAACCCTAACACAACTTCTAGCATAATCTTCCTTAAGAACCGCTGCAATATAATCTCTTTCGGATGCAGCTGAAAACAAAAGTTACATTTGGCCAACCTAAAATAATTTTTTCACTTACTAAAGTCGCCAGAAAATACATATGGAACTCTTTTGTTTGGCCAACGGTACCTAGTGTTGATAAGTCCGTTTCTATTTTCGTCTTCTTTGTGTAAAAGTTCCTCTTGTTCTGGTGTGAGGATCATATCTCCTTGGACTTTTCCACTGTTTTGCCATAATTGAGGGTTTTGGTGGTCGTTGTACGCAATGGGGATTTCATCTGCAGGAATTTATTAGAAACAGAAAATTCAAAAATGTAAACTAAAAACTTGCCCTGATTGTCGTGGTGTACTGGAGTTGCTACTGCCAAATGCAGCAACATGCCAACAAAAACAAATTGTGCCTATTTCATGATTCGGTTTTGGTCAACTATAAAGTTTTAAATGTTTTTTTGATTATATACACCCAAGGTATTTATACAATCTGTTTTGAGTACTGATAAGTGAATTGGTTTGTTGTTTTTGCGTATTTTTAAGTTTTATCTACTTTAGACGTGGTTAGCCGGACCGTGTGGGCGTCCTAGGTTAATTTTTTGCGTAACATGAAGTTCTTAAGTTTAGAACAAAATAAAAAAACGTAGTTGAAAAATTATTAGGTAAAACCATACTTATCTTATCATACGTATCGGTTGGTGCAAAATAAAATATTGGCTGGATATCTTTGTAAGTGTGATGAAATATGGGTCAAATTTTTTTCTTAATTTGCAGTTTGAATATGCAATAAAGCAATTCCTAATCAAAGATTATTTTTTATGGTAAGCAAGAAAAGATGGACAAAAGTTTGAATTCCTTTAATTCCCCAAAATAAAATGTTACATTTTACATATTATAAAGAAATTAGATGCACATTCAATAGTTTAATTTAATTTGTTTTTTTATTATTTGATAATACAACTACATTTATTATTTATACTTTGATGAAAATTAACATCCGTACATTTTGTTGAGTTTTGCGATGTCGGTATCACTGAGCCTATCAGCGTATCCAATTTCAACATTTTGCTAGAAAAGTAAAACTAATAAATACTTTCATCAAAAATGGAAGAGGCGTAACTTACTTTGGGAATAATGGTTCTTAGACCATTTTTGGAGAAAGCATATGCATGATAGTGCATCACACTACCATAATCGTAGAGCTCACCAAAGTTGCTTATTACGTTAGTTCCATATTTGTCAAAATTGTATTTATCGCCTAAAATTTTATTAAAAAAAAACCATATTAGTTGAGCTTTATTTTCTAAATGCAATGCGACTTACCTTCTAGAATATTATCCCATTGAATATCTACATAATCGTCTCTTTCGGTAGCACTTTGTTGATGGTAAAATCCAGCTGCATGCAAGAATTCATGAACGATTGTATGATAATAAATACATCCATCTACTCCTCGTTCTAAATTAAGGTTTTGGCCACCATTTTGACGTCCAACTTGCGACCAGCATCCAGTGTTTTGGCCCTATGAAAATTTAAATAAAATTAGATTAAAATTCAGTTGATGAGCTAGCCAAAAATTTACAGTTATGTAAACGTAATCGACTTCGTTGGTGCGTGGAACGACTCTAATACAAGTTCTAGCGTAATCTTCTTTGAGAACATTTGCGATGTAAATCATTTCATCCAAAGCTGCAAAAAAAAACATTATAATGCCGTCAAAAGAAATTAAATTTTTACTTACTAAAATCGTAAGAAAAAGCAAAAGGAATTGTTCTGTTCGGCCAACGTAAGGTGGTGTCGATAACTCCGTTTCTAGTTTCGTCTTTTTGGTATAAACGCCTGTGTTGTTCTGGAGTGAGGACCATATCACCTTCTACTTTTCCACTTTTTATCCACAATTGTGGGTCTTGATTGTTGTGGTACCCCATAGGAATTTTATCTGAAAAAATGATTAGGAACAAATATTTTTGAAAATCATAACTAAAAACTAACCCTGATTGTCGTGGTGTATTGGAGTTGTTACTGCTAAATGCAGCAACATTCCAACAAATACAAATTGTACCAATTTCATGATTCAGTTTTTCTCTACTATAAGGTTTTAAATTCTTCTCCAATTATATACCCTAAGATATCTGTAGGCACAATCTGTTGTAAGTACTGATAAGTCAATCGATTTGCAGTTTTTTCTTGCTTTACATTTTTTCTGCTCCACAAGAAGTTTATAATTATTAATTTACGTGAAGTTTAGTATCTTTTTAAATTGCACCACTTGAAAATCAAACAGCTTGCATCACAGTTGATGCTATCAGTATTTCTGTTTGCGAAATACTTCACCGATTTAGATCAGTAGATAATATAAAAATGACTATATCAGAATAATTTTTAAACACTTGACTTATTATGCTAAATCTATCAAGAAGGTTGTATATTTGATTTTAGTAGGTAGGTATTAATTTTTTAGTTGTTAAATTAATTATGAAAGTTAATTTCAAAACTCATCTAAGCGCTGCAATTTTTAGTTGAATCGGCCCTCGCATCCGCCACTTTAAGAGCTGACCGGGCAAATTTGTCCCGCGTTACAAAATTTGCAACATGAAATTTTTAAAATAATTATTATTATTTGTATGTTAGCAATGGTTTGTGGTAAACCAGGTTACCAATACTTCATAAAAACTTTTAAAAGAAGTTTTACTTGAATGGTTCAATTTAGTATATAAATAAAACAATCTGAAGTACTTTCTATTTCACATTTTTGTTATTTTTTTACTCTTATCTAATATCTAAAAGAAATTTTTATCAATTAAACTCTCATCTTTAAGAAAATAAAGTGGTAGTAGATATAATAAAGGCCCTGAAAATAGTAAAAACTCATAATAAAAAAAAATCATTAATCATTATGAAATGCACTCTGTTACTATGCCTCGATATGTTACTGCAACTTGCATTAACAAATCCAGTACACGACACAAACAGTAGATTTGTTTTTCTGCATTCATTCAATCATCTTAAATTTAGAATAAGTGGTTTGCTGGATCTTGCGGGCGTTTTTGCTTAAAATAAAAATCTTAAAATTTAAACTAAATAAAATAACGTAGTTAAAAAAATTATTGTAAATTCAAAAAAACTGTATGGTAAAACCATACCTATCCTAACCTAACTGTGGTTAGGTTAACTCAAACTAGTCATTATCGGTTGGTGCAAAATAAACTATCATGAATATCTGAGAAGCAACTTAGATGTCATGACATCTTTGTAAGTGTGATGAAATGTAGGGTCGGCGGACATAAGCTCATAAGTCAAAAATTCACAATTTTTTTTATGATGGCAAACTGCGTTTATTTCAATAACTCATAATCTGACTTAAGCACATAAGTTAATTTCGTATGTAGCCTACCAACACTTAGGCGTTCTCTTTCAATCCTAAGTATTGTTACCACTTCATGTGAAAAGTTATCATTTTTGACTTATGTGCTTATGTCCGCCGACCCTACAAATATGGGTCAAATTTTATTTTCTTTATTTGCAGTTTGAATATGCAATGAAACAATTCCCAATCAAAGAATATTTACTATGGTAAGCAAGAAAAGATGGCCAAAAGTTTGTATTCATTTAATTCCCCAAAATAAAATGTTACGTTTTACATATTTTAAAGAAATTGGATACACATTCAATAGTTAAATTTTATTTGTTTTTTATTCATTGATAAAACTACATTTATTACTCCTATTTACACTTTGATGAAAATTAACATCCGTACATTTTGTTGAGTTTTGCGATGTCGGTATCACTGAGCCTCTGAGCAAATCCAATTTCAACATTTTGCTAGAAAAGTAAAAATAATAAATACTTTTATCAAAAATAGAAGAAGTGTAACTTACTTTAGGAATAATTGTATTTTGACCATTTTTGGAGAAGGCGTTTGCAGGGTAGTGCATCACACTACCATAATCGTAACGTTGCCCAAAGTTGCTTATTACGTTAGATCCATATTTTTCAAAATTGTGTTTTTGGTCTAAAATTTTATTAAAAATAACCAACTTAGTTGAGCTTTATTCACGACTTACTATCTAGAATATTATCCCATTGAATAGTTACATAATCGTCTCTTTCGGTAGCACTTTGTTGATGGTAAAATCCAGCTGCATGCAAGAATTCATGAACGATTGTATGATAATAAATACATCCCTCTACTCCTCGTTCTAAATTAAGGTATTGGCCACCATCTAGACGTCCAATTTGCGACCAGCATCCAGTGTTTTGGCCCTATGGAAATTTCTCTAAAAGTAGATCAAAATTCATTTGATGAGCCAAAAAGTTACCGTTATGTAAACGTAATCGACTTCGTTGGTGCGTGGAACGACCCTAATACAAGTTCTAGAGTAATCTTCATTGAGAACATTTGCGATGTAATTCATTTCTTCGAAAGCTGCAAAAAAAACGTTACCATTTTTTCAAAAGAAATTAAATTTTTACTTACTAAAATCGTTGGAAAAAACATAAGGAATCCTCCTGTTTGGCCAACGTAAGGTGGTGTCGATAACTCCGTTTCTAGTTTCGTTTTTTTGGTATAAACGTCTTTGTTGTTCTGGAGTAAGGACCATATCACCTTCTACTTTTCCACTCTTCAGCCACAATTGTGGGTCTTGATGGTTGTGGTACTGCATGGGAATTTTATCTAAAAAAATAATTAAGAACACATATTTTTAAAAATCCTAAAAACTTACCCTGATTGTCGTGGTGTACTGGAGTTGTTACTGCTAAATGCAGTAACATTCCAACAAATACAAATTGTGCCAATTTCATGATTCAGTTTTTCTCTACTATAAGGTTTTAAATTTTTTTTTTTGATTATATACCCAAATATATCTATACAATCTGTTGTAAGTACTGATAAGTCAATGGGATTGCAGTTTTTTTTATTATAATAATTCGACCCCAGGTCGATGCCAAGTTAATCTTTAAAGTTTTGGAACCTAAATTGAAATCAAGAGCAATTATTGTTCGTAATTGTGAAGTAGGAGCATTCGGGGCCATGAAGAAGTTGGCATAGAATAAAAAAAAAAGCGTAATTGAAAAATAATAAGTATCTGCTAAGACCAGAACCCTAATATGTTAAAAAGACCTTTAGTAAGAAAGTTCAATAACTTTTAAATTTCTTTGTACATAAAAGTTTTTACAAACGCAATTGTTGTGATGGTGTACTGGAGTTTTTACTGCTAAATGCAGTAACATTCCAAGAAATGCAACCTGTACCAATTTCATGAATCCTCATGTGATTGCATGATTAAAATCAACTTATAGCCTAATATGTAATCTATTGTAAGTATCGATAAGTCAAAAATTTTTAATTTACGTGAGTTTTAGCATTTTTCAAATTGCACTACTTGGAAACCAAAAAGTTTGCATCAAAGCTAAGTTATCAGTATTTCTGCTTGCAAAATACTTCACCAATTTTAGATCAGTAGATAATATAAAAATGACTATCAGAATAATTTTTAAGCACTTGACCCACTCTGCTCAATCCATCAAGAAGGTTGTATATTTGGGTTGCAATTTTTAGTTGAATTCGGCCCTCGCATCTGCTACTTTAAGAGCTGACCGGACAAATTGGTCCTGGTTTAATTATTATCATTTGTATGCTAGCAATGATTTGAGGTAAACCAGGTTACCAATACCTGATAAAAACACCGCCCTGTATAATGATTAGTAATTAAGATTTGAATTACCGATATTATTGTTTTACTTAAATGGTCCAATTCAGTTTATAAATAAAACAATCTGAAGTACTATCTATGTCATATTTTTACTATTTTTCTACTCTTATATAAAAGATATTCTTATCAATTAAACCCTCATCTTTGAGCAAATTAAGTGGTAGTAGATATAAAAGCCCCGAAAAAAAAAAACTCACAATATAAAAAAATCATCATGAAATTTGCACTGTTGCTATGCCTTGGTATGTTACTGCAACTTGCAGTAACAAATCCAGTACACGATACAAACGGTAGGTAATTTTTTTCTGCATGCCTTCATTCATTTTAAATTTTTTCCAGACGACCTTCTCGCATATAATGATCAGCAAGTTCCTAATTTGTGGCAAAAAAGTGGACATTTCCAAGGTGATATTCTTCTCACTCCAGAACAATCAGAAAAGCGATTTTCAGACAACAAAGAACGAAATGGACTTATCGATACCCGCTACCGTTGGCCCAACCGGGTCATCCCCTACGTCATTTCCAACGACTTCAGTAAGTCCCTTCCAAAAAAGCAACCAAAACGTGATTTTATTAAATTTTAGCTGCCAGCCAAAAAAGTTATATTGAGAAAGTCGTTAAGGAAGAATACGCCAGGACTTGCATTCGCGTTGTACCACGCACGAACGAACAGGATTACGTATACGTGACGGTAAGCTTTGTCTGCCAAAAATTTAGAGAAATAAGTTTAAATTTGTTTTATGATTTGTAGGGAGACGAGAGTGGGTGTTTATCTTATGTTGGACGAATCGGTGGAAGACAAACTTTGAATTTGATTCCTAATGGTTGCCTTTATTATCCTACAATCGTACACGAATTTATGCATGCTGCAGGATTTGAACACCAACACAGTGCTACCGAAAGGGACGATTATGTGACCATTCAATGGGGAAACATTCAAAGTGGTGAGTATAATGCGGAAGAGTGACGTACAAAAAACTTTCTGTTTTACTTTTTAGGCTTGGAATATGCGTTTGAGAAATATGGTGCAAATGTGATTAGCAGTTTTGGTCAAGGCTACGATTATTTCAGTGTTATGCACTATGATGCGTACGCTTTCTCCAAAAATGGTCAAAAGACCATTATTCCTAAAGTAAGTTAAATATGACTTTATTGTTACCCAAAACTGAATAATATTTTTTAAGGCAACCGTTGAAATTGGAACAGCTCAAAGACTTAGTTCTAAGGATATTGCGAAGATCAACAAAATGTATAATTGCTAATTCTCATCAAAAGAAGAAAATATTTGAACAGTATTTTTACTTGTAGTTACAATCAATTTATTAAAAAAAAAAAATTGATTACAATTGACGGTTTTTATGATTTCAAGTGTGAGATATACGAAGTATAATGGTTTGGAAAATTCATCAATTGATTTTAATTAATTAATCAAAATTTGCGACGAAAACAATAGTAGTTTTATAACAAAAAATAGATAAGAAGATAATATACTTTAAAACAGTTAAACTTTGGAAAGGTATAAAAAGGATACCAAAGTAGATAAGAGTGCGTCGACTTTATTTCTGTTAGTTTATGGCAATAAGAATTTTTGATGGATTTTTAAGCCATAAAGATCAAAAAAGTAAAAAAAGAAAAGAAAAAGGAGCTTAGGTTAGTGTTAAGGAACAATTTTTTTTAACGAAAGGACCGCTGAAAGAAAGAAAGATTTTAGATGTTTTATGCTTTATCCTGTATGATCATTAAAACAAGAAACTTCACCCCGAATGCGTTTCCTAAAAATGGATTTAAAAATATTTTTCCACCATATAAATGGTAAAACTGTTCATATAAAATGGTACTAGAGTTGTACTCAACTTATTCAATTATACTCCACATATCGCAACTAAATATCTATAAACAAAAGATCCTAAGTACCACTAACTTAATCGGCATTGTATTGCAAAATAATAAATAAATAATTCTTATCATCAATTAATATTATAAACAACTCTCCAATTTCAATTGAATTTAAGTGTTGATAGGTATAAAAGCCACAAAAAATTTTAGTAGATTTGCAGTAGAAAAAAATAATCATGAAATTAGCTGTTTTGGTATGTCTTGGTACGTTACTGCAATTTGCAGTAACAAATCCAGTTCACGACGGTAAGCAGATACTCGATTAACCTATACCCCCAGAGTTCTTCATTTTCTCTTTCTTCAGATGAACATCTAGCATTTGATGATCAACAAGACCCTCAATTGTGGCAAAAAAGTGGACAATTCCAAGGTGATATTCTTCTCACTCCAGAACAAGCGGAAAATCTGTTTTCGGGCAATGAAGAGAGAAATGGAGTTATCAATACCCGTTTGCGTTGGCCCAATCGAGTGATTCCTTACGTTATTTCCAACGATTTCAGTAAGTAAATTCAAGGAAATTAACCAAATTATTGTGATTTCGTGTATTTTTAGCTGCAAGTCAAAAAAGCTTCATCGATCAAGTGGTTAAGGAAGATTACGCTAGAACTTGTATTCGTGTTGTACCACGCACGAACGAACAGGATTATGTATTAGTGACGGTAATTTTTGCCTGATAAAAGCAGATAGATATAAAAATTTGTTTTGGTTTAAATTTTTGCAGGCAAAGAATACTGGGTGTTTGTCTTATGTTGGCCGAATCGGTGGAGTGCAAGAATTGAATTTGCAACCGAACGGATGTCTGTATTATCGTACAATCTCTCACGAATTTATGCATGCAGCTGGATTTTACCATCAGCACAGTGCTACCGAAAGAGACGAATTTGTGACTATTCAATGGGGAAACATTCAAGATGGTGGGTATTTGATGAAAAGGTCATGTTCAAATAATACGTCGATTTACTTTTCAGGATTAGCATATGCGTTTGATAAATATGGTACCAACGTGATTAGTAATTTTGGACAACGCTACGATTATGGTAGTGTGATGCACTATGACGCCTACGCTTTCTCTAAAAATGGTCAAAAAACCATTGTTCCTAAGGTAAGTTAAACAGTTTTTCTATTAGACAAAAGTGAATTTTAATTATATTATTTTAAGCAAAACGTTGAAATTGGAACAGCTCAAAGACTTAGTTCTATCGATATTGCAAAGATCAACAAAATGTACGGTTGCTGATTCTTCATCCATTATTACGTATAACTTTATTCTTATAATATTTGTAATCCATTGTTTAAAATAAATAAAGGTTATATGTTAGATAGTCGTAGTGTCTAATTGCGGTGTCCATTTTAGAATTTATAAATTTGAATTGGGTGGAGAATCCTAACCAATTACCCGCACCTTATTACTCCGTCTAAATTTGGTCTTAGCGGCGCATATAAAGGTAAGACGGCATTTCTTTCATTTGAAAATCAACTTAAAGAAAATTGGGGCTAACAAAACAGCATTACTTTTTGAAAATCTTTTGGACCCATCAAAGCTAAAGAACTAAGACAAAGTTTCAAAGTACAATCTATCGTTTTTATGTGCAAACAGAATTTAGAGAGTGTTTTAATATCTAATATTTAAAAGTGAAATTTATATTTTTTCCTGTATTACTTTTCATAAAAGTTTTAATAATTTTTTTAATGTTTATTCATTTCTTTTTAAAGCTATTTTGATCTATTTTAAAGTGCGTGTAATACCCACCCATTATAATCTCGATTATTACTGACTATAAAAAATTATAGTCGTAGCAAATTCTTAACATCAACTAATATTATCAACAACTCTCCAATTTCTATTAAATTTAAGTGTTGATAGCTATAAAAGCCACAGAAAATTTTGGTAGATTTGCAGCAGAAAAAAAATCATCATGAAATTAGCTCTTTTAGTATATCTTGGTACGTTACTGCAATTTGCATTAACAAAACGAGTTCGCGTCAGTAAGTAGATACTAAATTATCCTTTATGATCTATAAATTTTATTTTCATCCCCAAAGTTTTTCATTTTCTCATTCTGCAGATAAACATCTAGCATTTGATGATCACCAAGACCCTCATTTGTGGCAAAAGAGTGGAAAATTCCAAGGTGATATTCTTCTCACTCCACAACAAGCGAAAAAGCTGTTTTCACACAATGCCAAGAGAAATGGAGCTACCGATCCCCGCTTGCGTTGGCCCAAACGGGTAATTCCTTACGTTATTTCCGACGATTTCAGTAAGTAACTTCAATGAAATTAACCAAATTGTGATTTTGTTTATTTTTAGCTGCAAGACAAAAAAGCTACATTGATCAAGTGGTTAAGGAAGATTACGCTAGAACTTGCATTCGTGTTGTGCCACGCACGAACGAAACGGATTACGTATTAGTGACGGTAATTTTTTCCTGATGAAAGCAGATATAAAAATTTGTTTTTGTTTAAATTTTCGCAGGGAAAAAATAGTGGGTGTTTTTCTCATATTGGCCGAATCGGTGGAAAGCAGCCATTGAATTTGCAACCGAACGGATGTTTGGTATATAGTTTAATTTCTCACGAATTTATGCATGCAGCTGGATTCTACCATCAGCACAGTGCTAGCGATAGAGACAAATTTGTGACTATTCAATGGGAAAACATTCAAGATGGTGAGTAAATATATGATGGAAGGGTCATGTTGAAATAATATGTTGATTTACTTTTTAGGCTATGCATATACGTTTCAAACACAAGGTAGCAGTAATTTTGGACAACCTTACGATTACGATAGTGTGATGCAATATGACGCCTACGCTTTTTCTAAAAATGGTAAAAAAACCATTATTCCCAAGGTAAGTTAAACAGTTTTTCCATTGAACAAAAGTAAATTTTAATTATTATTTTAAGCAAAACGTTAAAATTGGAACAGCTCAAAAACTTAGTACTATCGATATTGCAAAGATCAACAAAATGTACGGTTGTTGATTCTTAATCCATTATTATGTATAACTTTATTTTTATAAAATATGTAATCTATTGATTAAAATAAATAAAGCTTATATTATGTTAGATAGTCATAGTATCACATTGCGGAATCCATTTTAAAAATTTTAAACTTGAATCGGGTGGGCAATCCCAACTAATTGCCCGCACCTTATTACTCCGTCTGAATTTAGTCTTAACTAACTTTTGTATTAAGATGTATTAATATTCTGTCTGGGTATGGAATTTCGTGACCCCAAAATGCGTGACCTCATTTTCTTCTTTAGCTCCTGTTCTGTCTAATATAATTTAAGTTATATCCAACAATCTTATCAATAATCAAATCAATAAAAAAATGTGAAGTACCACCGCAACTAATTTGTTATTAATTAACAATAACAAGATATTGTTATCAGTTAATACTCTCTTAGATAATAAATAATAAAATGAGCTCAAGTAGGTCGTTAAAAGACCACTAAAATTTTTGGGAACCACGAAATTAGGGGCTTACAGATATTTTAGTCTTCATGGCTACGTAAATCAGCACAGAATTTTGAGATTATTTTTGAAATTGATAGGACAGTAAATTGTCAATTTTAAACTGAAAACTGAAAATATTCGCGAAATTGTTTGGGGGAGGGGGTTGTAGACACGTTGGCCTCCCCAAGTCGAATTTTGGGTTAAAAATAGTGTCAAACGTTAGAGCTTCGTTAGAGCCTAAATGAGCTCTCATTTTGTTCCCCCCCAGAAAGGGGGGCTGTAGACACATTGCCCCCCCCTAAGTCAAATTTTGAGAAGAAAATGGTGTCAAACGTTAGAGCTTCGTTAGAGCCTAAATGAGCTTGTATAAAATTAATTTTATATAAAGTTATGAATAGTTGAAATTTTTGTCTAAACTCTGAGCAACATGCGTTAAATCGTAAGGTTTTTTAAAATTTTAAGAAGATAAGTAGCTTAACTATTAACCAGAGCTTTTATTAAAGATATTTAAAGCTAAATAGAAGCTTTAACGTTTGACACTATTTTTATCTCAAAATTTGACTTGGCATGGCCAAGGTGTTTAGACCCCCCCCCCCCCCCCCCAAACGTTTTTGCAAATATCTTTGCAACGGTTGAGGCTCAAATGAAAATAAGTAAAAACTTAACTATGAACTAGAGCTTATATTTAAAGCTAAATAGAAGCTCCAACGTCTGACACAATTTTTATCTGAAAATTCGGCTTGGGAGGGCCAACGTGTTTAGAGCCCCCTCATACGTATTTGCAAATATCTTTGCAACGATTGAGGCTCATACAAAAACAATTTAAGCTTATTTAGGCTCTAACGATTGACACCAATTTCATCCCAAAATTCAATTTGGGGGAGCGGGAGAGGGGCCAAACTATTGGGGGGTGGGGCTCTAGACATGTTTTACAATTTTGCTTCTTATTTTGAATTTATGTGTTCAATTGATGTCAATTGTTTGAGCCAGAATGAGCTTCAGTGAACAAGACTGTCAGTTAATTTTTTACAAACTTATGGATTGCTACTCTCCGAGCAACATGTGTTAAATCATAAGTTTCTTTAAATCTCTTGAGCCGATAATCTTAATTCTTTGGATAAAAATAAGTTCTCTAAATAAGCAAAGTTTTATTTTTCATAAATATAAAATTTTTAAAATCGAAGTAATTTACGGAAATAGAAATCATGCCGACAAAATCTTAAAATTTTAAAAAACCTTACGATTTAACGCATGTTGCTCAGAGTTTAGTCGAAAATTTCAACTGTTCATAACTTTGTACAAAATTAATTTAAAATCTTACTCACTGAAGCTCTTTCAAGCTCAAACAAAGCTCTATCAACTGTAAACATACAGAAACGTGCCCATGAGGGGACCCCCCTCCCCCCCAAAGTTTTAAAAAGATGACAAAAACACCCAAATGATGGTCAATTTGGCATTTTTTATGTTTAAATTTACAAAAAATTGCAAAACTTACAAAAAGTTGGCAACTTTGAAGTAACTCAGTTGGCAAATTTGAAATTTTTCTTCCCCGAAAAAAGTTGGTTGGGCACGTCCCTGCACACATAAATTCAAAATGAGAGGGAAAATTGTTTTTTGCGAATAACTTTTAACTAAGATAGTACGGAGAACTACAATTGCCAAAAAAAAACAATTCATATTATGTAGTTTATGAGCAAAAACATACATTTAGAGAAAAAACATATATTATTTGTATTACTTTTGATTAATAAAATTTATTTTGTAAAATTAATTTTTACAGTTTTATTTATTATCAAAATTTATTATAATGGAAAGCAGGATTAGTTCTTTTAATCGGATTAAATATTTTAATCTAATGTAATAGAAAAAACTTGAGGATTATCACACGGAACTTGCTCGGAGGATCGAAAATTAAAAATGCCTGTATCTTTGTGAAAAATGAAGTTAAAATGATGGAATTGGAAGCTCATTTAAGCTCTAACAAAGCTCTAACGTTTGACACCAATTTCAGTCCAAAATTCGAAATATGAGCGAAAATAGAAAAACATGTCTACAGCCCCCCCCCCAACGTTTTCGTGAATATCTTAGCGACGGTTGAGGCTCAAACGAAAAAAATGGAAGCTCATTTAGGCTTTAACGAAGCTCTAACGTTTGACACCATTTTCATCCCAAAATTCGACTTGGGGGGGGGCAACGTGTCTACAGCTCCTCCCCCCAACGTTTTCGCGAATATCTTTGCGACGGTTAAGGCTCAAACGAAAAAATGGAAGCTCATTCAGGCTCTAACGAAGCTCTAACGTTTGACACTATTTTTAATCCAAAATTCGACTTGGGGGGGGGGGGCAACGTGTCTACAGCCCCCCCAAACATTTTCGCGAATGTCTTCGCGACGGTTGAGGCTCAAACGAAAAAAATGGAAGCTCATTTAGGCTCTAACGATTGACACCAATTTCATCTCAAAATTCAATTTGGGGGGGAGGGGCGCAGCGACATGCACCTATTACCTCTCCCCTTCGCCTCAAGTGTAAGTAAATAAGTAATATTTTTTTAGCGTTAAATTTTTGAATTTGATATGGCAGAAATCGTCGTATTGAAACCGAGAAAAACCAAAGCACCAATAATTAAATCACAACTGGAAATGAATCTTTTGGCCCTATAATCTTAAGTTTAAGTTATTATATAATAGCATCTGTTCTATTCAATATTTAGATAATAAGACTCTCATAAAATCAATAAAATATTATAATTCACTTATTTATTTTTGGAAAACTAAAAATACTAGCAAGATATTGTTATCAATAACTATAACTATCTCAAGTAGGTAATCCAAGTAAGTGCACTTACGATTGTAGTATAAAATCACGTAAAAATTGTGATAAATTAGTAATATAATAAAAAAATCATAATGAAGTTGGCAATATTAGTATTTCTTGGCATGTTACTGCAAGTTGCTGTAACAAACCCAGTTCATGGTATACTACAAGACGGTAGGTACCAAAATATTATAAAATCGTTAAAAATCCACTTTTTCAGAAGAAAAATTCCTTGCATATAATGATCAACAGGATCCTCAATTATGGGAAAAAAGTGGAAAGTTTGAAGGAGATATTGTCCTTACCCAAGAACAAAAAAAACACTTATTTTCAGGAAATGGAGAAAAAAATGGAGCCATCCACCCCACATGGCGTTGGCCGGATAAAACAATCCCTTACGTTATTTCGGATGTTTTCAGTAAGTTATAAAAATTCAAAAAAAGCAAAAGATACCAAATAATTATATTTATTATTTTTAGCTGCGGATCAAAAAAGTTTCATCCAACGAACTCTCGAAGAAGATTTTGGCAGGAGTTGCATTCAAGTGGTACCGCGTACTAATCAAGTCGACTACATTCTCGTAACGGTCAGTTTTTCCTCAAAAACAGAAGTTCCAAAAAATAATTTTGTTTGAATTGTTGTAGGGTAATGATACCGGATGTTGGTCGTATGTCGGCCGTGTAGGTGGAAAGCAAGTATTGAATTTGAATCCTAATGGCTGCCTTGTTTATTCTACAGTCGTACACGAATTCTTGCATGCAGCTGGGTTTTTCCACATGCAATGTGCAACCGAAAGAGACGATTATGTTACCATTCTTTGGGAGAATATTTACAGTGGTAAGGAGATCGTGAGGTGACTGATTCTAAAAAAAAATGTAATTTTTCTCTATTAGGATCAGAAAGCAATTTTTTGAAATATGGACCAGATCAGATTACTAATTTCGGCGAAAAATATGATTATGGCAGTGTAGTGCATTACACTGCGGATGCTTTCTCCAAAAATGGGGAAAAAACGATCATACCTAAAGTAAGTTAAAAATTATTTTGATCATTGATTGCAAAAGTGAGAAATTGTTTTTTTAGGAAGATGTTGAAATTGGAAAAGCTCCAAAATTAAGTTCCGTCGATATTGTAAAGCTTAATCGAATGTATAATTGTTAAACGTTAGTTACCCTTTTGTCTTGAGGTCGTCGTCACAATTGGAAAAAATATTACAAAAAATGCAAAAACTTTTATAATTATTAAAAAAAAAAATCAACAATACATTTTATTATATTAAGCATTCTTTAATAAATATTTGAAATATAAATATTTAAAATTTAAATATATTAGTTAACAACAACCAACTTTAAAACCTTATTTAACAATAATTACATAACCAAATATATTTAGTTAAATAATAAAGATTTACAAAAAAATATGGCACATTAAAGCATTGATCAACAAATTTATTGAAACAGAAAAAAAAACGGTTTTGGTGAATTTTCAATTTTCTAACACAAAGTGACACCATTAAAAATTTGTTCATCATTGCAAAGTAAAACCTAATCTCGATACGACTAGCAAATAAAATAAATTTATTAATACGACAAGAATTATTTTAAAAATATGAAGTCTTTTCAAAACTTTCCCATTCGAATTGTTAAAACTGTAGATGGAAGAATATAACAATTAAAATCTATTTTTCTGAGTTACGGTTTGTCCTGAGTGCCAAAATTCACTCTTGCATGAAATAGACTACTTGGAGTTGACCTTGAACTGTGGAAAAAGTCATTATCGTGTGAAAAGTCAAACAATTGCTAAGGAGTAGGTACAGCAATTCGAAACTTTATTTGGCAAAATATTTTCTTTACAAAAGCTATTCCACCATCTATGTAGTATGTCGTAGTTTATTATTTTTTCTTAAGTAAGTCCTTAGTTATCCTAAACAAATTATTTTCAAAAACGGTAAAAATAATGAAAAGTCTAAGTGATATATCAATTTTGGTCAAAAATTACTTATTTTAACCACATAATCGAATTATAAAAACAGTTTTTCATTGAAACTGCTGTTAATATGATTAACAAAATGGTCCTTAGTTGTAACATTGTTCCTATCAAGATATTTGTGCAAATTTAGCTTTAGACATTAATTTTTACATTAATCGTTAAAATATCACCCTGTATATAAAAGATTTTTGGTTTCATAAAAATGTGTTAGAATTACGTCGTTCTCAGAAGCGCAGTCAGTTTTAAAATCGAACCAAAATTTAGTTCATTGTATAGCTGTAATTTCGACAGTGCAGGTTATAGAGAAGGTCTAGGTTTCTAATGAAAAATAACGTTGGGGAGAGATCGTTGATGAACTTCAGATGGAGTTACTTTAACCCAATAGCCGTAATTTTATTATAAATAAAATTCTTGTAGGTTACTTTCACAATTACGTCAAATATTTTTGAGTATCTTTTTGAAACATTGACAGTTCAGTAGATTTAATAGCGAAGAAATTCTCCGAGGATTCCTCTATAACCTACACTATCTAAATTTCGATTATAAAGCCATTTAAATTTCCAAACAAATTAATTTTAATTATGGTGACTTTGAAAAAGTAAAAAAAAGATATTGATATGGTACCTAAGATATATCGTTTCAAACGTAAATGTATCGCACAATTTCATGTTCAATTAATGCCTGAAGCTCAAATTTTTGCATGGTGTATACGATATATTAAAAAACTACAATAATATTAATTTAATTACAAATTTGTTATTCATTGTAGTATAATCGTATGAAAGTGTTAGACTAACGACTCATTTACAATTACAATTACTTAATTTATTAAACAAACAGAACCTTAAGATACCTTGTCCAGAAGTCAAGACTTCCACTCTTTAAATTTTCGTAATGATACCTTTTTCAATCGCGAAACTGCTGACATAAGATCCGAATCTTTGCTTTCGTCATCACTTAAAGTTTCACCTTCCGAATGAACTTCGCGATGGCACTGCTGTTTGGGCTGCAAAGTTTCTTTCTCAGAGTTCACTTTTCCACGAATAAAACCCTTCCGGTTTTCTTCGCCGCCCTTATTTTTCCATTTCGACGTGGTGGGATCACTTAGGACAACCTGAACGGGAACTTTAATACTGTTTGTTGCAGCGCTGCGAGCTGCACTGATACCCCGACTGATTCGGTCTAATGTTGCTAAGCGAAGACTGTGAGTAACGCGATTTTTACGCAAGGAAGTTGGCGTCACGCTAGATCGTTCCTGCATAATGAAACGTCCGAGCGTTTGCCAATGGGATTGAGCACTGTACACGTTTTCGTCGTCGATAAGCGCACGCTGCTGTAAATTGTGACTCACACCTCCCCATTCCAATTCTTCAACTATCACAAAATTTGTGGGGTCTTCCAGTCGTCGTGCTTTTACCAACGCCTGAGCAATGACATCTTGCGCGCAAGCATTTAACGGAACCTTCAGTATACAGTACGGAATTTCCGGAGAGACGTTATAAATGCAAACAAGAAAAGTATCGTTTTCTTCCCACGCGTTGCTAGGCGCCCCATCCGATTTCCTAGCTTCTCGTTCACGATTCGCGACACTTCTTATCGACGATAACCAAGCCCGACTGCTTGGATCGTCACCCATCCGTTTCATGATAAACTTCCCTTCTCCCTTCCACTGCGATTGAGCTTGTAGAGGCCTTTCGTCGAGATCCAAAATACGTTGGGTTGAAGGTAAATCGTGATCCTTTTTTTCCCATCCTCGCGCAACCTCTTCCACCAGAATATAATCGTTCACTTTTTCCTGCGGTAAATTTGCTTTCTGTAAACCCAAAGTCAAAACTTCTTGAGTCGAACTCTCTTGGGTTACTTTCAAAATTGTATAAGGTTCTCCTGAAATAACACCGTAAACCATTAGAAAAAACATGCGTCTCTTAACGCATAACGGCGTTCCAGATATTCCAAAATACGTTCCTTCGGGATTTCCTTCCACTGGAATTTTGCCGTCCGTTTTTGAACGTTCCAAATTTTCACTAGTGTCCGGATTGTCGATACTTTCCTCTTCGGTTCGAGAGTAAATGAATAACGTCGACATATTTAACGATCGGTTTTGTGGCGATCGTAACCTGAGGTGCCTGTAACCAGGCCGCAAGCATTTAAGCGGGAGGATTCTTTGAGCAACCATATGATTACTCGTGGAATCCATCACACAGAATTTTATAAACGCCAGGTCTTGAAACAACACTCGAAACTGAAAAGTGTCGTTCCAAATCGGGTTAAGTGCGTTTTTCTGAATCACTTTGGTTTTTTGTTTGTTACAGTCGACCGGAATTCCTATGATTTCGACTTCGACGTAGGTGCTTAAATTTACGTTCGTTTGGGAAACGTACTGACCGGAAACGACGTTGATGGTTATTTGGGAGGAGTGCAACCCATCGAACTCTTTATCCCATGGATTAAATCGACGATACATAACGTGGGATTTGTTCCACATAACGTGAGGTTTGCTTACGAATCCACATCTTCCGTTCATTTCAAACATGGCTACGTTTAGTTGCATCGAAATATCGTCGGTTTGATAGTTTAACGCAGACATTTGAATTCCGAAAGACCAGAAAATTACAGGGTTGAAGTTCGACGAGTCGATTCTCATGCCTGCTGGATATGTACGCATCAGTTGGGTTTGGGTATGGGCTACTAGGGCTAACGGCTGTTTTCGACATAATTTCTTTGCGGTATTTTCGTTTATCGACGAGCATTGATAACACGGATGGGTGATAGGTCGAATTTGTTTGGTATCACTTTCGTGTGCTATGGCATCCGATTCCATGGTGCTTCCGCTAGTGTTTGATCCGGAACTGCTTACACCGGTCACTATCGAACTACCAGAATTTGACATACTCGTCTTCTGACGTTGCTTTACTGAACTACTAGGACTTATAGTGTTAAGGCCTCTAAATTTTATTGCCTAAAATAAAATTCGATTAACTGTTATCCTAAAAAAAAAAAAAAATGGAAGACGTACTTGCACGTAAATGACCATATCGGACAGTTCTTTAGAAATTTGACTGCTTCGTTTTTTTAGTTTGTCTTCTGGTGGTCCTCTCTTGGTGGAACTTGTTTTCGAAACGTTGTGAGATATGCCAAATCGGGGTGAATCGGTAGCTGCCAGGACACCGTGGAGCGCTTTTTCTAAAATGAACAGGATTACTGCACCGTAACGGAAATTAGTGTAAATTTACCATCGATGTTATCTTCGTCATCTTCATCGTCATATTCGTCATCACTAAAGTCGTCGTTAAATGAACTACTGCTGGTATTACTTATAATCGAACTAGTTCGGCCCGGAACTGAATGACGAAATCCCGTTCCTGGCCTTATGGGTGTGGAAAACGGAGGATAAGCGGGTATAGGTGTAGGCACTTCCATAATAAGTTTCTTATTTTTAATTAAAATTCTAAATTTTAATTGTTCGGGTGAAGGCAACACAGGTTCATCACTATAATCGGAGTCAAATAAGAAATTGGTCACTACTTTTTCTCCAAAATATCTCTAAAATAAAAGTTTACAAATATTATAGAATTTTTTTTGTATATTGTATTTGTTTTGTGTCTTTCGTTCTTTGTATTTTATTTTTCAACTCTGTTTCGTGTCTTTTGTGTTTCTCCGTGTTTTGTTTTTCACATTTTATTTTGCGTCTTTTAGTTCTCGCATTTGTTTCTCACGTTTGTTTTTTGTTTCATGTAATTCGTATCTTGGATTTCTGTTTCGTTATTGTAGGTATCTCGTGTTTGTGTTTAGTTTCTTGTATTTGTATTTTGTTGATTAACTCACCTGAAAGATATGAGCCATTCTATTTTGTTGCTGTAACGAACAATGATTTTCAATTGATAATATCACAGGATAAGGAGATGTTACAAAAGCGTTACGTTCTATCGTTTCAACTACAGCACTAAATGGTATCTTAGTTGTAAAAGTGTGTCCGTGATAAATCATAGGATAGCCGTCATCCCCGTCCCAGCAGTCTAACTCTACACATCTACAGCCTGTCAGTAACACCTGAAATAAAAAAATTATTTTTCAAAATTTACCCCTAAAAATTTTCTTACTTGACTGTAAAGTTCGACAGACGATTCTCCCTTTAGCTGATGACCGGTCAGATATGTATTGTGAGACGAAGCTATGTAATACGTAGACATGGGACGTCCCATTTCGGATTCGTTTGGTACATCTTGTTCGTTAATAAAAGCGAAATTACTTTTGTCCATTAAATACCTAGCAAAACCCTCAAATGATAAACAATTTTGAGCCCTTAAACTTGCATCCGGTTCGTGGCGCTGCAATAAATCGCATTTCAATTTTAACCGATTACCGGGCCAAATTAAAAATTACCTGAATTAAATTTTTTACATCCTCCTCAGACCACACTTCCATTTGCCTAGTTTCCAAAAACTTCATAAACGTAGACATCGTAATTACTTGCGAATTGCTGGTATCGATACCGGCACAATTTGTAAAAATACTTGCAGCAGCAATGGCGTCGTAAATTTTTTTTTGGGAATTTACGACCACTCCCTCAATTTCCGCCTTGCTATTTCTCGTAAGTAAACCTAATTTTTGTGGTTTTCTGATAGTCTTATCTACAGGAGCTTTAACGCCATTTATTTTAGTAGATGAGGTATTCACAGCCATACTTCGATACGATATTGCTAATTGATCGAATAAATCACGTAAATCTTTTCGAATTAGTAAACTGAAATAGAACGGCGGTTACTACGGTCTGTAGTGCAAGAAACCTTTCTTACCTGAAAGAACGAAAGAGTAAAACAAAATCTACAAAATCTAACTGAGTGTCGTATAGAATTGAACCAACTCTTGGATGGCGCCCATGCCATAATTGTTCGGTCGAACCATGGCGATCTCTGGAATTTCAAGTTTTAGTGTAACACAAAAGTCTTAAAAACGCTACAAACCTATCGAATTTCGGTTGGGACTGAGAATGGTAGGCTAATTGTCCAAGACTGTGATGTCGGGCAACGTCTGGTTGGTGTTCTAAAAACGTGGTTGGTGTCGACTGACGATGGTGAGTTGGATTCCTCCAATAACTACTCTCCATGCACATAGTCGCCGGTTCAACGAAATGACTTCGCAGGCTTCGATCCTTAAAGGTTTGATTACTCAGCAATTGTTTTTTCTTGATTTTCATTGAAACCTCTCTTCGGAGCACGCCAGGCGATTCACCAGTCTGACCACTTGGTGTCATTCCTGCTAGGGACCAATCGCGTCCTCCAAATGACTACAATTATAAAGTATTAATAAAATAGTTTTGTTCTACATAAAAGGAAATTTAAAAGTTGCTTATTTACCTACCCGAATTGCATCAGCAGCTAAAGGTCCACAACAATATCCATCTTCGTGATAAAGTTGCATGTATTGCTCGCGAAGCCAAAACAACCGCCTATCACATAAAGTTTGTTGCCTGACGATTCCATTTATCAGCCAACTTAAACCACTGAACCAAACTCTAAAATAAAATATTCCATGTGTTATTTCAAATTTGAAAAAAGTTTAGTTCACTCACCGACACACAGTTGGTGGACAAACAATATACAATAACCTGTTGTCGCTGATTCCATAACCGTAAAGGATGGTGAGAGCGCATTCGTTGCCTGGTTCGTGATTTATCCCATATTTCCGACTAATACCGCACAATTCCAAATCCTTTTCGGCGTCCCGACCTCCGAGATGAACTTCTTTTATCATCATCAGATCCAAAAACCTGTAACAGAATAGAAATTCAAATTTAAAACCAAAATTGTTCCTTATTGTGGCGCCCCCTGTGTTTTTTGCTAAAAACAAATGCAAAACAAAAGAAAGTTGCAGTGTTAAGTCGATTATTGACAGTTCGTCATGGATAAAGTTGCTCTAATTGCGAAAAGTGAAGCTGAGGTTACCGAAAATTTTAATAAAGTGGTGGAAGTGTGCAAACAAATACCCAAAATAACCCACCAAACCAGCGAAAACGAAAAACAAGCAAATAATCTTCAAGTAAAATTTGAACAACTGAAGCAGGAATGTATGAATTTGGAGATCGATGCTGAGTTGCAGAAAAAACAAGTGGAATTCCACGAAGCTAACGTGGCTGAACAAATCAAAATTTTGCAAGATGAAAAGGAGCAACTCGAATGTATTCAGCAAGGTGTCTGGAAGAAAATGAGAGAGTTTATAAATAAAGTAAACGGTTGGACGTTTTCGAGTGGTCGTGAAGAAGCACTCGGGGTTTTAGAAAAGTGTGCTGTGGAGGAAAGTAACCAGAGTTTGAAAAAAGAAAATTTGAAATTGGAAGGTGAAATTTACGCATTGGAGATCTACAACAAATTTCAAAAAAAGCGGATAACAGAGATGGAAACCCAGATTGAAATAAAACAATGCAAGGAGTGATCAAAAAAAGTAAGAATGTCGATAAATTAAGAATCTCTCGAGTTGTTTGTGTTCATTATGTTATGTAATTTCCTTTATTAAAAATTCTTTCAACGGTCGAGTTACTTTATTGATCTGCGAAACTTAAAAGTACCTGCACAAAAAATTTCCACTAGTGAAAGCTGAAACTTTTAAGTAAAAAGACACTACCGATAATCCGAAAGAAAGTTTCCAAAAAGCAGACAACCTTTTAGCTTTATTTATTTTTTACTTATGGTATTTGGAACCGGACTTATTTTATTTGCTTAAAGCCATTCAAAAAATTTTCTAAAAAAATTTGGCTACACTAAAAAAGCACTGTAAGCTATTGGCTAAAAAATTCCTCTACCAAGCAACCTACTGACCTGCCACTTAGTCTTCTTTTGTATGTCAACATAAAAAATAACAACAAATTAGGTAGGTACTAACGTAGCTGCAACGATCGTAGAGTTATAAGACTAAAATTCGACGAGTGCTTACCCGTCATCCAATGTGCTTCCAGTTGATTGCTCAGCTGCTCCTTGTAATGCTAATTTTGTGAGGAGGCCCGGCGCTAAAGTCTCTTCAGGATTGAAAGACAAATTGAAATCGGTGGAAAATGGGTCGGTTTCGTTAGCATAACCCGTCTTTAATCCACTCCAGCTTGGACGCACCCACGTTAGAGTCGTGCAAGATCGATCAAGTCTCAAATATTGTAGAATTGCTCTAGGTCCACCAGGTGGTGTAGGACCTTCAACTCCTTCCCATAAAAGCACCGTACTTCCGTGATGTAATATCTAGAGGCATTCGATAAATTCAAATTGTAAAAGTAGGTCAAGGTCATTTCTCGTGGTGCAAAATTTTACAAGTGGGTCACAATTTTTACGCCTGATTTATTACAAATATTGCTTACCTGCATAACGTGCTGGTCTACTTTGGAGAGCGGGGAGCACAAGCAGACAAAACTGAGCCCGTGGTCGTGCACCAGGGGTTGCACCGGATGGTAACCGTCGACTTCGAAGTCGTATTCCGCATCTAATTCTGAATTTTGTGGTTTCGCAGCGGCTATGATGCGTTGTTTATCTGTTATGGTGGATCTGCAATTTTTAAGAAATTAGGAACTACACTTGAGGATGGCAATGAAATTTCCATACTTGAGATGAGCGAGAAGCGTCGTAGCGGTAGAAAATCGATTGCGACTGTGGAAATGTTGGTGGCATAATGAAATGTGATCCATAACGGCCTGCGTTTTATAAACTCGCTCCAAATTGATAAGACCTCCAGGTCCAACTTTAGTGAAGTGATGATCTTCTCCATTATAATCGGATATGAACTGAAATAAACGTAAAGGTTTAAATTTATGGTTATCAGTATTTCTTTGTAGAGATCTTTATTGTTTGAAACGTTAAGGTTATTTGCTTTAATAAAATTCAAGGATAATCTTGCATTGAAATTTATATAATCGAAAGAAAATACTAGAAAGGAAATTAAACATTTGGTGGGGGTAACTGAAAATCTTTTATCATTATATTTGGAACTTTAAAAAGAACAGCGGTTGCTGAGTAAATACCCGGTTTAATTTCTAACCGTCTCCCGTCGGAAGGCAATGGAAAACTACAAAAGTATAACTTTTTTAGTAAAATCAAGTGTATTGCACTTCTTGTGGTTCGAAGCCCACATATACACCTCAAATATGCGTATTGAGAAATTTTAAATGTCAGTTTTTATTTAGCGTCAGTTGTTAGCCATTTTAGTTATTAATAACATCAATTTTAAAAATTAAAATTTGCTAGATATTTAACAATTTAATTTACTTACTTTTGTCGCACCTTGTATAATTAAAACTACTGCAGTTGCGACTCCAAATTACTGAATAGGTTTTTATCGTCAACAATGGCGATGGCGGTAACAAGTGACATTTGTACGTCATTAATAACTTTGTATGGGAGTTGAAAGCCACAAACAGTTTTAATAAAGTGATTTACAATTATTTAATATCCAAGTAGGTTCCACCTCTAACAAGGGACTCATTTTAACGTTCAGCAATTTGTCAATTTTTTTTGGAGTAGGTACTGTTTTACCAAAAATATTTTTTGTGAATATCACCACTGCTGGTGTTAAATTTAACCTGTTTACGTCACATTTTTATTAGCAGCTAAAAATGCAATTTTTGTAATTCGATCTATAGGAATTACATAGATAAGTTTATCACCTAGATAAAGGAATATAAAAAGACTCCTTGTGGTCGATTTGATAGCTCTTTTTATAGCTAATTTTCTCATCTAGATTCTGGATTAATTTTAAAGAGAAAGACAAGCTCCCACGCAATTCAGGTCCGTTGTACTACTTCCTATTTTATTGCCGCCCCAACCCTGTCACTGTTCAAGTCATAGTCCAGATTTTTAGCTTGATTTAACTCCAAACGGTCTATACCGTTAGCTCCGCTTATCTGAGCGTATACATAAATGGACTAGCAAGCTCAATCTGAGTCAGTTCAAGCTATGGGTGCGTTCCACTTAAAGCCCACGACGACCACGGTCGTTCGTCAGTCCAATCAAATAACCGCTCTCGATCTTTAGTCCAATCAAAGAACCACGGGACTACGCCGCGGTCGTCGTGGGCTTTAAGTGGAACGCACCCTATATAACGTGTGCATGTATATACAATTGATCTTTCTCCTTCTTACTTTTTTTTTCATTTTAGAAGCTGAAATCTTCAACTCCTCAGCATCAAATAATTTATATTACCGTAGTCAGATTTTAGCTTGTCTCACCGTAAAAACTCCGACAGACATTTAAATAACATTAATTACAAATCCGATTACCGGGGTGGATTAGTCCCAAAATTTCATAGTTCACATAAATCAATATCGATTTCACCACCACAGAGTGTGGATGCCCACTGGAAGGCCGAGCTAAGAAATTCCGTATAGTTTGCGATTTGAACCCAAAATTTCCGCTCTGTACTCAACAAGCGGTCACATCACTCCACGATGTGGCTAACATTAAAATATTATTGTATAAATAATAAAAAATAATCAGAGGCGATAGCAAAGAATTAAGGGAATTAAAGAGGAGGAAAGAGTAAAACTTTGTTTTGAGCAATAGAGAAGTAAGGTAAACATTTTATAATAACGATAATAAACTCAAAACAAACGGTGCGAGAGTGGATCAATTAACAAATTAGCAGTTAATTAATAACACTAAAGTGAAAATAATTAGAATACAAAATTAAATAATTAATGTAATTAACCAAATTGTAATAATAACATAAAGTAAAAATCGATACATAAAGAAAATAGGAAAGGGGACATTTTCAAATTTATATCACATCTCACCTACCACTTGTCTTTGTTGTTCTTGTTCCCTATCCTTACGTGCTTCGAATTTTGAAGATTTGTTTTGTGGTGGAAGATCCTTTATGATATGGTCGTGTACAGTTGATGGAGAGGAAAGAATATCACGTAGTTCTCTTAAAAATGCACCGAAAAACGGAACGACTGGGCATTCCGTCATAGAGAGAGCTCTGCTTAGGGCACGGTCATATTCTGCCGATAATAACGCCGCCGACAAAAAATCCAAGATTGGCAGTGTCTCCTTTTCCGTGATGGACAGCCAAAACGGTTTGAGTTTATTGGATCTGAAATCATAACAAGACAAAACTTAGCAATTCTGAGAGTGTGTAGGCGGCCTTAGATTACGTATATTATGCAATGTTACACTTTTATACTTTTTCGAACCCCACGAGAAATTCGTTGAAAGAAGACATGAAAATAATTATTGATTCGTGCGTACTCTTAAAACACTTTAATTTTATTTATCGACATAAAATTTGGTCTCAAGATACCAAGACGGCTTTGCTGTTACGTGGAATAATTCAAAAGTTGATTTGAAACGTAAGAATTAGCGAAATAATTCAAATTTTTTGTGTTGTTGATTAATTTATTGTTAATTCTTTTACACACGCACGCGGAGATTGAATGTCGTGTATCGCGTTAAATGATTGTAAGTGTGTAGGAGACCTTAGATTTTCAAATTATGTGTGCACTTAATTAGTCTAGTATTTACTTTGAATTATTATAATTTTGATGAAAGGGGGAATTTAATAAGAATTACATATTTTATGACTTGGAATAATATAGAAACGAAACTTTGTATTTGCATTGTATTGCACAGTTTTCTTTTCAGCTTGACAAACAATGGAAATATATAGAAGCGTAAAAATGTGGTACCTAGTACTACCTAAGTAACAAAAATTGTTATTTATTTGAGTGGTTCAGTAATTACAGTACAAATAATTTTGTTTCTTTACATTTCCTCGACAAAGATTGCGCTTTGTTTTTAACTTTGAAAATCTAATGAAACTTTTGCTATTGGCGCTTTTCAATTTGGGCAGGAGGTGCCACCGGTTATCTTAATATGTAAATATTATTGGGGTTCCCCGAAATGCTAAATTGTTTTAGAAACGCCGAGTTTTAGTAAACAACCTAATCATTTTTCATTTCTCATATTTTGCGAAATTGTTAAAAAGCTTCCAATTTTGTAAACACGCGTCTGTCATGTTACATAAAAATTTTACATTTGTAATTTAATTTGTCTCAAAAGTATTTTACATCGCAAAAGTTATGAGTAGCTACCCTTAATTAATACGTTATATTACTACACCGACCCAAGCGCGCACGCATTAATTCTGTTGAAGGAAGATGAGTTTTTGATTTCCAAATTTGTTTTGTTGTCGAGTCGATAAGCAATGTCAAAGCAAGTAGTTTCCGCCGGCCTACAACATCCTCAATTCCGCTGGAGGCCGAAAGAAACCCCTGCCTTTCCATCGCAGTAGTTTTTCCTTCGTTTCTTCTTGCGATATTTTAAATCCAATTTTTTCGCTCGCACCTTTCAGGCGTAACACATGTCAATATTTTTGTCGGCATTTTCTCTTTACGATTTATTTAAGAAACACTTTGAGAAGTTAAGTACCTCGTACATTTATCAAGTGAGTCGAGATAAAATTAATGCTTTAGGATTTCCTCCACTAGCTCGTGAAGTTTTCAACCCTGGCAAAAAAATACGTCACGCCGTTTTCAGATTAAATGCACAGCATGCAATTTTAGATCGAATTTAAGTTATTAAAGTTTTCAAAACAGAATTTCGTGTTAATTGAAGTAAACGTCTTGATTGTTTCGTTGTACAGTGTGGTACTGAAAATTTTACGCCTTTAAGACGAGCCAAAGGCGAGTGGAGACTTGAAACTTTAAGTTCCGATGCATTGTTAAAAAGTACACAATGGATTGATTAAAATCGGTTTAGTCATTTTAAGCAGATCACGAAGATCAGGATTTAAAATAACAGCAGCAAAATTTGAACTTTAAAAAAGAGAAAAAAGATTAGGGTAATTATTGTTCAGATGCTATTAGATTATCTTTAAGCAAGCTTAATCAGCAAAAAAACTAAAATACAAAATTTATATGTAAAGGAAAAGATTTCATCTTACAAAAGAAAGTCTAAAAATTGGAAAAAATAATAACCGACTCGACGTGTCGGAATAACCGCTAAATTGCACTAAAAGCTCAAATCCTAATAACCGACACAGTCAGAATAAACTCGAGGATAGTACAATATTCTTAACGAGCTTATAGAACAAAGATTACAAAAGATTAAAAATCTTTTGAAATTTACCACCAAAAAACAACTCTGAAATTTTATTAAAATTAAATTTGAACAGGGATGGATTTGGTAATTAGGTATTTAAAATAAAATAATTTTAACTCCTTTTACGTGCTAAATCTGTTCCTGTTCTAATTTGAATATAATTTTGAATCGTTGTCTTACGATAAGACAGACAGTAAGACAGTCTTAAGGTAAACAAATGAATAAATTTAAATTGCATTACGTTTATTAATCCATTAATTCTTCAGGTAATCATAAACATTTGAATAGGGCAAAACTAAATTTCAATTAAATTTTGCGACATAAAAACAATACCAAAAGATTTTTTTAATACCGAATAGAAATCAAGGTTAAAGTTGGCAAGGAAACGATGAAGGGCTCCTAACTTTCTTTTTTTCTTTGGTAATCCTTAAAAAATAATTGGAGGTGTGGATGATATTAAATATTAATGATAATATTGACCGTGTAAAGTGTGAAAAGAAATAAGGGTATATCAATGACGAGCACCTATTGAAAATGTTATTGATCCTGTAAGGTGCTTAAAAAGATAAACCTATCGAATCGTTTATTGACAAAAGAGAAAGAAAAGGAAATTCTTTTCTGTGGGTGAAAAATATGAGAAACAAATCTTTTTAGGATTATTATTCTTTCCGGTTTATCAAACCTTCACAGAGATTCCTATTTTGTACTGGACACACTGTACATACAATTTAGCCTTTCTGGACCAATGTGCTAAAAAACGTTTATGTAATAAAATACAGACGTAAGTTTTTTTACAACTCCATAAAAGCGAGCAGCAACGAAAATGTATTTTGTCACTTGTGTAACTTTGAAGCTAAGCAAAATTCGAAGTGTCACTTCTACAATAAAATGCACTTTAATAGCTTTCTATTGAAAATTTCTTATTTGAATTTCAAACAATTTCAGATATCGACAATAAATTTCTCTTATACGGAAACTTTTGCAAGTAAAGACATTGCAATTGTTAGAACATTAAACAGATTTAGCATGATAAAGTTATATTCAATTTTAATGGGGCAATTTAAAAATTTATTTTATTCTAATCTCGATTTTACTAGTACGATAAATTGAAATTTGTAAAGAAAATCTTAAGTACAATCTGACTACTAATTATTAAGGCATTTGCAAAATTGAAGTCGTAACTATCTCAGAATTTAATCAAAATCTCATTTTCACTCGAATTCGTTTCATGAATGCTCACTTTTGGCCGTTCCAAACGTAAAATAAATTAAATTATGAAAATCTACTGTTGCGTGTTATTAATTTAATTTAAGAAATCGATTAATAAACTTAATGGACTACCTGGAGATACTCATTACTTTGATCGATTTTATAGAGAGCAGCCCGACGAAACTTTTTTTTAAATTTTCACGTGATTAATTTGGGCCATGGCTGGATCATCAAAACTAAATTAAGAAATTTTCACCGTTTCATTTTCTCGAGACGTGAAAAACAACCTTTTAAAATTTAATCGAATGCTTTCAATGAATATAAAAGTAAAGTACTCACTTAAGGCCGGCGATAATCTCCATGGCTCCATTGAAATTTCCAATATTCCAGCTGCATAGAGCAACTCGCAGGACACACGAGAGAACAGCTCTTCTGGCATCATGAGTAGGCTGTGAGATTATCAGCTGCGTAACCCATGCGCTGACCTAAAAAAAAATTTATTAGCAAAGGGTCGTAATTTATGCAAAATGTCCGGAAATACAAAAAGTAATTAAACTGCGCTTTCGTCCTTATCAATTCAGATTTTTGTAGCAGAGAACTTAGTTACGCCACTGTAGATTAAAAAATATTTTAAATAATTAATTGTAGCGGTTCTACGAAGAAATTCTGTTTGCAAGTCCCAATCTCCCTTCTATATTTGATCATGGTAAGCCACTTGTGTGGTTAAGGATTATGGTTCAATGAAAAATTTATATTTACTTAGAGACCAAGTTGATAAAGCTCGGAAACTTCATTTTAACAATTGTTGACCAAAAAAACAAAATTTATGACGTTTTTGGATTAAATTGACAGTCAAAATATGACCTGCAATTTTCTTTTAATTATATCTCGGAACCGGTCACTCTTACGTCAAAAATGAATGAAATGTAATTTGTATAAAATTAAATTTTGTGTCAAAATGGTTTCGTACACTTTTTCATAACTTTGATGGATTGGCAGATAATGAGCGTTGAAGTTGTGTTAAGCTTTTGTGCGCTTGATCGATATCAAAAAGTTTGGACACGACCAACTTCCAGCATATTTTTTAATTGGCTTTATTAAGTGCACTTTTGTGTCTTATTTAATGTTGCGGTGTAAGAACTAGCCCAAATTTTGAGAGAAATTTTGAATTAGCTCGCCCTGAGGTGTCCTAATTTTACTTTCTCTAATTGTTTTCATTATAATTTTAATGTTAAATTTTGAATTATTGTGTTTTGTTATTAAATTTTGAAGTACGAATGTTAGTTTTTACATAAAATATCTCACAAAACTCCATTAGCAATAAAGTCAAAATATAATTAGATAAAAAAAAAATATAAAATAATATTTATCAATAATAAAACAAAAAATATATAGAATTCTTAACTTTTATTAGGAAAATATGTAGTTCTTAGTGAGCATCAGTCTCAATGCCTAAATTGATAAATTAGTACTTGGAACCAAATAGGTTAGTATTTTAAAGTTATTTACAGAAAATTTTGCAAGTTTATTTTTTCTGCATTTGAACATTTAAAGTTATAATCCTACGTTATTACTATTATTTATTATTATTTCCTAATTATTTTTCATGGTTAAAATTAAAAAATAATAATTTTGTTAACCTTCAGGACCACAGCTTACAAATTTTTAAAATATATAACAAGATGTAGGAGCTCGACCACATTTCTGAACATTAATTTAATGTTATATTTTATATACAACGAAAAACAAATCATAAATCTGAATTTGTTTTATTTAAAAAAAACTCTGATAACGAGAATATACTTCAAAAGTGCAATGTATAATTTGATCTGACTATTTTGTTAAAGGAAGTTTTCCCTGACACCTCCGGGAAATCTCTTACTAAGAAGATAAGTTTTGAAATTGCATATTACATATTCGTTACATATTAATTAATGAGTTTAATTATCGTCCAATTAAGTAATGGCTGCAGTTTTGTAGAGTACCGTAAAGTGGGGTTACTGAAAAATGTAGGAAAACTTTGACCACTTTTATCAGTTGGGGTTTTTCATTTATAGTAGATTTACAAAACAGTGCAAACATGAACATTTTTTCTGCACTTATTATTTAGGTTAGCCCCACTTTTGGGGTTATTTTGAAATTTTTTTTCCATTTCCTTTTATACGAAAAACCAACAATTAAACTAATCTGCTAATAAATGTCACTTCCAAAGAGTTTGTTTAATTATAACAAGAAATATGGAAATAATCTAATGATTGGGTAATTTACTGAATTAATCTAATCGTAAATTAAATTAATTATTTATTGATTATTTTATTACGTTGTATAGATAAGAAAACTGCTTAATTTCAGCGATCAAGTTCAACATTGTAAAGGATTAGTATAAGGAAAATTGAAATGATCAAAACTTTTTTTGAGTTTCAGGAATTTGAAATTACCACTACTATTAAAAACAGATTAGATTTGAAAAAGCTGAAAATTTAATTGAAACGTGCTGAGAGCATCAACCATTTTGATTATGCGTTCAATAGCTTTGTCAAAATCGACCTCGTTAGTTGAAAAGCAATTAAAAGTCTATTGAACTGTAGAACTCACAAATAACTGAGGTTGCTTTTTAAGTGGTACGCTTGATCAGTGTTAAAATTAGTTTTTCCCTACTAAAAAAATCGGAAAATGTGAGAAGATAGCAACGCGTTAGGCTTTCAGCGAAATTTTAAATTTCTAAAACTTACCTCGTTGAATCGTTTGATTAGGGTGGTTACAGATGATCTTGTGGAGGAATTGCCGGGTAAACTTTCAGCAGCCGTTCCCGTTGTTCCCCCCAAGTCAAAGGTCACCTGGCGTAAGTAGTCGATCGGTGGAACCTAAAAATTGGAAGTTTTTCTTTTAGTAGGAAGCTTCTCAAAATTAGCTGTTGCCAGCATCTTAATCCCTTATTATAAAGTTGTGTTGTTTGCAAAACATTAGTTGAGACAAATCTAAGTTGAAAAGTAATTAAAAAGTTTGTCAGAAACGAGTTAAATACAAACAAGTCTATGTTGCTTTTTGTACTTAAAATTAGTTACTGATGCTTAAATAATATTAAAATCAAAGTTTCTTTATCAACCAACCACTTTTTGATTCACAAACCAAGAAGATGAAAAGTATCCACACTTTCATCTGCTATGATCTACATGAGGAAAATACGATATCAGATGAGATAATAAAGCAAGCATGCAAATTATTATTGAAATGATCGCAATTTGCAAACCCATTATTGATGGTCCGAATAACAAAGCATTTGAAAGCTTGTCCAGGATGTGCATGTTTTATGAAATTACGTCAACACGCCACATTGGATTCTAATTTCATTTTCGTCATGTCAAAGCTACAATTATCGTACCACAGATAAAATTGATAAAAACTAGAGGAAAATTTAGGAAACTTTCATATTTACAACAAAAAGTATCAAATTGTGGAAACAATTTCCAGGCGATGCCGTGTTAAAATTCCTTTCAGCTCTGTGTTTCAGAAGGTTTCGCCAGATGTTGCAGTGTAACTTCTGGTAGTTCATGTTTTTATTATAAATTAGCATTTACAGACAAGTTGTTTAAAACTTACACAAGTTCTCCCAAACTTTTGTGCTCAAAAAGTTCCAAAGATTTAATTACATATTTCTCTTGATTTACCATTTTTTATATGGACTTACACGCTGCAAAACTTTTAAAACTAAATCGAAAAGTAAATCAGTTTGGAGGTAAGTCAGAACTAACCTCAGTTTATTAAATCAAGGTCTCTACACATTTATTACTTAGCTTACTTGCTAATTTTTGGGAATCTTTGTTTTAATGATTATTAAAACATTTTAATTATTATAAGCTAATAATTAATTATTAAACTTGAAAGTTATAAAATAAAGTAACGTTTAAAAATAATACAAAATTAATTGAGCATCGTTAGTAGATCGATTGATCTTAATTAAAGTTGAGAGTAGAAAAACTATTTTATCGCTCAACAAATTTTTACAGTAATGGCGATTTCCTTATAAACTTATAATTAATTCCTCAAGTAATAGAGAAAAATGTCATCAGTATGATTTATAACATTTTTTAAGTCTCATGAAATGTAAACATTTTTGTTAGTTATTTTCAACCTTGGTAACTGACACCCTGCATATTTTGTTACTGTAATTGTGTGTAATATTATACCTATTTTGCTTTATGTTATAGAGGAGGTTCTAAGATCTTTTATAAGCTCGTGACCTTTGAATCAGCAGAAGGCGTCTCTATTTACGGTATTGTCACCCATTTTTAAAAATATAGCAAGGTTATAGATGCGTCGGGTGACGTACCAATTGAGATGGAGAGGAAAGTTCCAAACCCCTCAAAGACATATTGGGCTAAAGCCCCAAAAGCGTGCAAGTAAAGGACTCGAACAAAAAAGCAAAAAAAGAGAGGTATTAAATTAAAACTCTCTTGTAAATGTGGTGGAAGGTGGAGGACAAATGTCACTCAGGGCCCTGCGATTTAAATTAACTTGGAGAGCGGAGGAATCCTCATGAACATGTAAAAGTTTAAATGTTGCATGGTAGTGTACAGAGTAACTAAACTTCTAAGGTGCAAGAAATGTTGTAGATGCCAGGATATGTTGGCCAACTCCTGGAGTTGGCACTATGAAATGTGGAGTTTAGATGGTCACAGAGTGCGTAGAGCCAAAAGGCAAAATTCACAACATCAGGGAAAAAAATAATAAATAAAAAAAGAACAATAAAAAAAGATTAAGCTAACCTAACTTGAGCTATTTAGTGGTTATTATTTTTATGGCATGGCATGCGGACCTAACTGCCCATGTTATTGATTTACAAACAATTAATTTTTGAAATTAATGCAAACCCACGATTCGTCATGTCACTACAAGCAAACAATAAAAACATTAAAAATTATACAATGCAGAAGGTAATGAGAATCCTAAAATACTGTAAAAAGCTAAATAACAAAAAAATAAAAATTGGAATGAAACACCCGATCTGCTCTCTTTGGTTATTCAAGATATATAAAATTTCAAAGGGGACTCAACATTTTAGAACCAAAGTAATTCAGTTAAAGAAATTATTGAACAACAAAAAGTTTATATTTTAAAGTTTAAATGACAGGTTACATTCCCAGTTGCTACCAAAATATTTGTACCTTGGTTCGGATCCCACGTTAAACTGTATATTCTTTTTTAAAAAATGTAAATCGTTCATTTTATATTGAACAAAAGTCAATAAATTTAACCAAATAAGAAAGTAAAAAATCATAATAATTAACTTCTTAAATTAAAATTTTTTAAGGCTCATAACTAGCTTAATTTTCAAAAAATATAATTCATTTGGATAGAAAAGACGGACACAGTCTCGTAGTTTAAGAAAATTCAAGTGGGATATTTAAAAAAAATTTAGTTTCTGCAGGAAGCAATTAAGCTCACTTGTATGGATTTTTACCACTACAAGTGAGCTTAATTGGTTCTTTTAAAAACACAAAGCTATTTGGACAAAATAATAACACTTTTGGTAATTGGTAAGTGGAAACCATAAGTTTTTTGTTTTGTTTCTATAAAATTTCAATTAAGGTGCGACAAAATCTCGAGCGGAGGTGAGCTTAATGTATTTCTTATAAATTAAAGTAAACTTTTGCAAGATTTTTTGTAGTGGAAGAGTAAATTGTGATATTTTAGCAAATTTTCAAAAAACAAAAAATTAGTGGATGTCAATAGCAATGTTCGTTCTATCTCGTTACGCTCCAATATCGAATGGAAGCCTTTGGGAGAATAAATTGCTAGACGATAAAGCAGAACATTCATAATTAGAGAATCTATACAAATCAGCCTTGTACCCTTTGGAATTTGATGATAAACACATCAAACATCACAATCAAAGTGGTGGAGTCGACAAAAGTTTGGTAGTAACTGCTTTGAAAAAATGTTAGAAATTTTTATATTATACGTAAATAAAAAATGATATAAAATGTCACACACAAGAGAAAACAAGAAAATTTAAATAGAAAGCGTAAGTACTTAATATGATGATGGAGTGCATGGCTTTAGCGGTATGTTGGGTATACATGGCCAAAATAAAACGAAATTAAATTTAAATAAAAAAAGTCTAAAAATGTTGTTAAAGAAATAATTGAAATTTTTGTTTAGCATTCCAATTGTTAACTCTACCGAACTTAGTATTAGGCTATTGTACAATTAAATAAGAAAAATAAAATGATTACCAAATGGACTATGAGTTTAGAATGCTGTATAAACTTGCAATTCAATAACGAACGGTTGGCAAAGAACGCCAGAGCTTCGTGTGTTTTACAGAGCGTAAACTTTTGAAATTCAATTTAACTTCAAAACAATCATTCTGTCAATATAAGGTATATTGGTTTCAAATTAATGCAATAAAAGTAAATGTAGTGGAGGCCAATTTTCACCGAAAGTGATAAACCACACCAAGTTCTTTTTTGCAATAAAGGGTGATTAGTTTGGAAAACTAATAATTACCTGATAGAAAAGTTGATATTCTGTGTCGGCCAGGCGCAATGCAACCTCTTCGGGGAAGTGGAGGAGCTGTTGCAACTCCTCCAGCTCTGCGCAGTTAGTCTTCTGCGCTGCAAGAGGAATCCTCTTCTCCAGCTCTGTAACAATAGTCAGTCGTAAATTTATTAAGTTCATTAAAAGAAAATACAGTAATAATAATTTAATAACCAACGACTTTTTAGGTTACACGTTGGAATTTTCAAGTTTTGTTGGGGAAGTTAATTTGACAGCACGAGAAATGTTTTCCGCACTACATCACCTGTAGCTTGTTTACTAGACACTAGACTTGATGACACTGGATTACTTATCTGTCTACATTAACAAACTCCACGCAATTGAAGAGCAGCCCGAAAGAAATATTGGCAATAAAATTTGAAACAAAGCGTTTACAAGAATTTGGTCAAATTACTCATCTCACTTGTAATTTAAGATTACCTCTATGAATTCATAAATTCGTCCAAAGGAATAATAAATTTTTTGTTGAGGTAGCTTTTTTAAAGTATTTTGGAACTTCAAGAAGTATTTTAGACAAATATTGAGATGGAAATTTTTTTATCAGTTTTTATTGATCAGTTTTCCACGGAGTGTACTCAAAATTTCTCTTTAAATGTATTTCCAATGCAGAGTACCAAATCTTGAGAAAAGATTTAAACACTTTCAGCAAACTTACAAAATATTTTTGAAAAATTCCAAAATAATTTTAGTAAACAAAAATAATATTTTGACGTTAAGCATGGATTTTTATGGATAAAACTATCGCTGAATAGTTTTTTGCAAAAAAGCTACCGCAAAGAATGAAATTTAATACAAACAAAAATTTGCTTTTTTGTGAATTGGTGAATGGGTTTTCTTCGGTAAATGAGTTTTATAATGTGGATAACATTTGTTGTGTAATACATTTTTACAATGAGATTTTGATGATTTTATTTTGAAAGGGTATTTTGAGTCGCTTGATGTTTGTGACGTTTAAATTATATTTATTCAAACTGCATGGGGCTTTCTGTAAATGTTTCTTTATAAAAATTAGATCCATTTTACCTAATTTGTGAGTCATTCCAATATTAACAAAGGCAAATAATTAAATATTAATATAAAAGAAAGAAATACATTAAGGAATACATCAGAAAGAAATGAACTTAAAGGTTAGGCTGAATATTTAATGATATTCATTTTAATGGTTTGAAATGTACTCTACTTTAGATTTTATAATGCTTTTAGCAAATTATTAAAATCAACCAATAATTTATATTACGTGATATACTAACAATAAAACTGATGTACTACTAATCTGCGGACAACTACAAGGATTTTAACTGGACCGTCTTAGAAGACTTTGGCCCGACATGGCTAGAATCAGTGGCACTATTTCCATTTGTCAAGATTCTGGACGGTTAGGATGGATTGAGGAGTGACAGGATCAAGGTGGAGCTGAAAACCAAAGGAAGTACAACGAGCCTGATTTAAAGGTTTAACTTAGTGTAGGTTTATTTTACCTATAATAAAATTTCACATTTCACAAACATTCAATTATTTCAATTGTGGTTTGAGATCTCCTCACCATATTATCTCAGGTAATCGGAGCAGTTTTGTCAGATTGGGTGATTTATCGAAAATTGGGCGACTTTTTTAGACAATTTTTAGACAACACCGCAAACCACAATTTGGGCGATTTCTGAAAAATGAAGTGCGGTTTATTGCGATAAATAATCGACATTGAGATATAATTTTATTAAATTACTATTAGTTTTTACACCTCAAAATTGAGCAACCTTATGAAAAAAGTTTATGATAGAAGTTTACTTTTTTAAGGCTAAAAGCGCTACCGAGCAGCTTTTTTGCTCAATTCTTCAATAAAAGCAAGAAAGCTTGACGTTAGCACCTTTAGCGTTAAGAACGTGAACTTCTATCATAAAATTTTTTAAATTTAAAAGCCGCTAACGTCAGATTTATCGTTCCCTAAAGAAATTCAATCTAGACAATTATTAAATATTCAGTAGAGAAAATTTTTTGGTGAAAATGTATCAAAAAATATTTTGCACAATTGGCCAAAGGATAGAGACTGGCCAAGTGATGACGCATCAATTGTGTAAACATTTCTTTTAACCTATTCACCTCCCCCCCCCCTATAGCACAAGTAATTCCAAAGAATTACTTATCATTATCACTATAATTCTTTTCTAGTTACGAATCATGTTGAATGCAATAAGAGCGCATTTTCATACCAACAATCAATGGTAAAAATTTTGAAACAAGTAAGGATATGTTTTTTTCAATTTCAGGCTAACTCCCCCCCTCCTCCCCGCGTATTTGCTGCCCTGCCCGATTTTATTCGAAAATGTATAAATCTCAAAACAATAACAAAACTGATCAAGTTAATAATAAATTTTAATTTTATTTTGGATTTTGATCACTGAATTTAAATTTTGGGGCCATGTGAGAAATTATTTGCGGTTTTGGGCGTTTTTTCAGTTAAGAGTTAGCCCCTCAGGTTTATAAAATCTGACAACACTGAATCGGAGCAGTAATCAGCTAGAAGAGGCAAAAACTATTATTTTGTTGAGGTTAACGAAGCGTAACCGTTCACAGAAACTTTATATTGAATGTTTTGTATGTTCTGTCTTTGATTCTGACATCACCTACTATTTCATTTTATTTATAACAAAGTCAACGTTTCTGCTAAATTCGGATGTTATTTTTAGACTGTTTATGTGTTAAATGAAGCACACAAATGTAACCCAATTAACACATACTATCAAATGTCTTTGGTTACGGTGATCTGGCAACGTTGAATTGAACATATTACTATTATTATTTTGTAACTAAACAAATTTCGAAACAATAATGACATAAAGAACAATTTATTAAGGATTTTTAAAGGACTTAAAAAGATTGCGTACGTACCTGGGGGGTATGGAATACCCCCCAGACCCCCCGGGTCACTTAAGCTTCCAGAGTTAAGCCACTTTACGATAGATTTTTTAAAATTTTTGTTTATAAGCTAAGAATAACGTTTAATAATAAATTCCAAAGTTTTAGAAGTTTTGACCGTTTAGAAACCGAGATAATTAATAACAAAATTTTCAGGTTTTACATGCTATAAATGGAGGTGAGCTTGAAAGTTGCTAACTTTGTTATTAATTATCTAGGATTCTAAACGGTGAAAACTTCTGAAATTTGAGGATTTATTATTGAACGTTATTCTTTGCCCATAAACAAAAATTTAAAGAAATCTATCAAAAAATGACTTAATTCTGGAAGCTTAAGTGACCGGGGGGTCTGGGGGGTATGGAATACCCCCCAGATGGTTTCATGAAATAACAGAACAACCAAAAACAGAACGGTGAAAAATCAGAACTTTGAAAACACGGAACACTGAAATAAAAGAACGTTGACAGAAGAAAACTTTGAAAAATGAGAACAAAAAATTTTTTTTTATTAATCAAAAAAAAGCACTATAAGACCTTAAGAAAGCCTTACATTTAGTTGAAAAGTAAACTCTGCATCTCCACGTAATTACTTCATTTTCGTTCTCTCTGTACTTGGTATATTCATACCTAACGTGACCATTTATTTTTTGGTTCAAAACGGGACCCCCCCCCCTCAGTTCCCACTCATCAGTAAATTGACAAAAAATAACACTTTAAATTAGGTGCAAGGTAAGAAACGTAGACACTTAAATGCAAAATGGCCTTAAAACCACCAGTTTTTTTAAAAATCGATTTGAAAAAAGCTCGATTTTTATAGCAAATTTCAAGCAAAGTCGCTCAAGATTGGTGAATTCAGGCATTCTGTCGTCGGTCCGTGTGGATTGAACTAGTCTTAGCTTTGCGCAGAGAGGCGATTACCGGAGCAACAGTTGCATTGGGATGCTTCAACAGTGCACTTTGAGCGAAAATCATGGTTTTTAATAACAAATGTGCCGGAAAAATGGCTGAAAGCGCTCGAGCGCAGCGAGAAGTGCTTTCAGTCAATTTTTCCTTGCACAACCACCGTTTTTGTAGAATCCACGCAAAACGAGTTTCACCCCTCAAAGATCCATCTTTTTCTTTAACCCACGGGCCTAGGGATATTTTTATAATGAGTGTAGTTTTCATCAAAAATGGCACGAGGAGGATCGACGCGAAAAAGTAATAAACCCATCGTTAAAGTGCAACACTCTTATGCATTACTCCACACGGACTGACGACAGAATGCCTGAATCAACCAATCACGGGTGACTGCATGTAAAATTTGCTATAAAAATCGAACTTTTTTAAATTCGATTTTTGAAAAAACTAGTGGTTTTAAGGCATTTTTCCTCACCTAATTCTCTTATTTAAAATGTGCTCTCTCAGAATAAATCAAAGTTTCAATCGTAAAATTTTTATTTTGGTGTCTACGTTTCTTACCTTTCCCCAAAAAATATATTAGAAATGTTTAGTTATTTATTTATATTTATCCTAACATTGCATTGTTATGGTAGCAACATAGCACGCGGTTTCCGAAAACGGGACAATTTTGCGTCCCGAAGTTCATTGTCGAGACACCGGGACAGGTAATCAAAAAAAGGGACGGTCCCGTTCAAAACGGGACGTCTGGTCACGTTATTCATACCCGATGCAAAAGAACTCTATTTTCTTTCTGCGTGAGTGAATATTCCATTGCCAAATCGATGAGGCTCGTTCGAAGAAAAATTTTTTTGATAGTTTTCTATTTATTAAATTTTCATAATTCGTTTAATCTAATCTAATCTTACTGGCTTTAATGGAATACCAACCTTTTTCAGGATACACTTTCTGTCGGTAGCGTTAATTTTGTAAATCGGGGGTAGCAAAAGTTGCTCCTTTCGTGCCACTCTAAACCAGTGAAAGCTCAAAGGTGGGAGTGCTCCCCCTCAGCGGGAACCGATATCGTGGGTTCGTTGGGTATGGTTGCCTGCCTAGTCCCAACAATCGTAGAAAAGCGCTCACCGTTTTCTCTTTAGCCACTACGGTGGACTTAAGGGGCATTAGAAGCCGCACGTCCCGATTAGTTCTTTCCGGAGGGGGGTGGGCAACTGCGACATACCCGAGCTTTGGCGGTAAATGACTGAATTGTGGCGCAAGCGCCTTATTTCTTACTTTTTTCTTTTTTGATATATTAAAAATAATAAATAATACATGATAAATAAATAATAATAATTTAATAAAAAAATTTATGTTTTTATTTTTCAGAGTTCTCTTTTGTCAATGTTCTCTTTTGTCAACGTTTTTTTATTTCAGTGTTCTGTTTTTTCAGAGTTCTCTTTTGTTAATTTTCTTATTAGTCAATGTTTTTTTATTTCATTGTTCTGTTTTTTCAAAGTTCTGATTTTTCACCGTTCTGTTTTTGGTTGTTCTGTTTTTTCATGTTTTGTTCTTTCGTGTTCTGTTCTTTGATGTTCTGCTTTTTCATGTTCTGTTCTGTCCGGTTACCCTCCCCCCCCCCCGGATACGTACGCAATCTTTTGAAGCCCTTTCAAGAATCAAATTTAAGTCGCTATCAACTTTAAAAAGTTGTCGTTCTGCAATTTTACAGATGGGAAGCTTCAGGTCCTTCTAGATCAAAATTTTCTCCAAAAGCCGGGTAGCCTAAAATTTAATAGATTCCACATGTGGATTTAGTAATTCGATGCCATATTAGCAAAAAAATATAAGTTGAAAATTTTAGGTATTTCAGCAATAATAACTGCGTTTTTAAAATTTTAAATTTAAAAATGCTGGTCTTTTTGAATATATTCAAAACTGAAGGCCCAAACAACTTTATTTCGTATTGTTACGCCACCTATTGACATAATAATGTTTTTTAAATACCTCCCACGTTTATACTACAAATTGTTGCAAACGGCTCAGCTCTGGTGACTGATAAGGTTAAAATCTTGAGCTAGTCTGTCCACCAGAACATCCGTGAACCATCAACCCAGTGACTTGATTTTTGATCTAGAATTTTGCAACCACTTTTTTTTTAATTTAATACTTTTAAATTATAATTAAACTTTTAAATTGTAATAGTTACAATTATCTATTAGTCAATTCCAATTGCAATTATGCGAGGTGAAGTGCAATATTACTATTATTTTTTAAGAGTTTTTTGTATCACAAAAATTTTAATTTTGCTGCGAAAGCTCTGAAAACCATTAATCACAGTATGGATCTTCATTTGATAATGTACCGTGCCGAGCGCACCGAGCAGAAATCTTCTTTTGAAAATAATCTAAACGAATATTTGTAAAAGGATTAAGCACGTCATTAAGAACCTGGCTGTCCATGAAATCCAACTAACCTAACTCTGTGAAATTAAATTAAATAACGCCAGGAAATTAAGTGTATTTCGAACGCTAGAGGTACACAAATACCCTCGTAGCGTTGAGTAATAAGTTCAGGAAGAAACTCAAACGTGCCTAATGCATTTTCCTGTACACAAATTTTGTTATGATTTTAAAGTTTACAGTAAACATATATATATATATTTCATATCGTGCACGTAATAAGAATATTAAACGGGTTACAAATTTTACAGTTGAATAAATTCTGAATAGTTTCATATATTAAAAAAAAAACTCAATACGCTTGCTCCCCTTAAACTTATTAGTCAACCCCGGCAGAACACCACATAACCATGACGTTCAGCTGTACTGGGTCATCTCCCCGAGGAACGAATCACTCGTACTATTAGTTTTAAGAGCATGGATCGAAACAATGATAACAGCAAGAAAATAATTGTTGCGGTATTAATTAATCTCCAAGAAAATTCGTTACTCGGATGGCACTCCCAACTGAGATATTTTAGATAAGCAAAAGCTACCGCTACGTAACAGCTATCCGGCAAATTGGTCCTGCGACACATTTTCAATGAATTTGATAAACGTAATCTACCACTTTAACACCATAAAAAGAACCACTCCGAGTTGGTGTGTGGCTCTACGTAGTCTTTCACAACTTTAAAATAACCGGGTTCTTATTTTACCATCCAGCACTGCATAAGTAGGACAGCTTTGATGATTAAACGAACAAAAGAGACGACATCAATTATCCATGCTAATCAAAAGCCTCTTTCGCTTTCATCATGTCAATTTTCAGTCTACTTAACTGAAAAACTAATTCTCCAAATGTCTTCCTGTTGAAGAGCGCCGTATTGTTTCCAAACAAAAAAGTAAATCGCTCTTCATTTTCATAAAACAAACGTTTAATCTAAACTTCCATGCGATTATTGAAAAAAACCGGTTTGTTTGTATATTTACAACTACGAAAGATTATTTTCGAGAAACATAACATTTTCAGTGTTGTCAAAAAAACTTTGCAGCCGTTATTGGGTTTTGCAACTTTTCTTCAAATCACACCCTCCATAAAACTTTTTATGTCGAGACACTTATTTTCTTGTTTCATATTGTATACTTAATAGTTTTTCTCAGTTTCTAGAGAAATCTACCATGGCATGTTGTGTTTTTTGTATTTACTTTCCCGGGGCAACCTCATCACACAGCTACAAGCATTATGTAAACATTAGCACCAAAATTGTTTGACAAATTGTATTCACAATAGGGGACGGACTGAAAAACTGAATAGCAAGAGAAATTCTAGTTTACCAAGGTAGAACTGAAAATTACTTAGTTTTCTTTAGCAACAAAAGAAATTTTAGTTTAATAAGTCTACATCTTAACCTCAAAATAAATCGCTTTCAAAAAAATATTTCAACTTAAATTTTGAAAACTTCAGCTCGCTCGATAATTAAGTTTCAAAGTTTTTAAAACGTTGTAAATAATTTTCGCAAGCTTTCAAGTAGTCGAAAGTAACAGCATTTTTGGAAAAAAGTAATGGAAAAGCTATTATTTATTTAACAACTACATTAGTTTTTTCTCGATATTCTTTGCTCAATTTTTTGGAATACCTAATACAGTTTTAACCAACTGAAATAAGATATGGGCAATATTCTTGTATCGATTTCTCTAAGCCGATTCGGAACGAACTTGAAAGTTCACGCAATATTTTTTGTGACATTTCATTTCGATACGGAAGCGAGATAATTTTGGAACAATTGATATATTTCGCATGTTTTTTATTAAATAACGTTTAAATAATATTTTAGCCTGAGTTATGTTAGGGAAAGCGAGAAATGGAAACGTTTTTCAAAAATTATGCAGTAAAATACTGTAAAACATATTGCCGTGTCAAAAGTTTCCTTATGTTAAAGTTACGACAACGTTTTCAGTTTTTCAGGCAAACGTAAATATGATGATTTTGAAACATAAAATTTGTTTAACCGTTTTATTAATTTTTTAATATCTGATCGTCCGGATGGGCTACTTAAATCAGTTTTTATGTTACAAGCGGATTTCCCACTGAAATATATTATGGATTTTTGTTTTTATACATTCAATCTTCCACACTTTCCACCAACTGGAAAACATCGATCTGGACATACTGGCCAATAAAATTTGATAGCTTCAAAAGAGAATTTTTATTTAATTTTTCTTTTATTATATTTTATAGCCAGTCGTTTGTGAATTTTTTGAGCCATTTTTTCAATTTAATTTTCAGCTTCATTAAAATGTGAGCAAAATGAAACTGTTCATTTATAATATTATTTTCGTAGAATCCAAAAGATATCTATAAATGTCTTGAAAATATTTCCGATATGATGAAATTTTGACGTTTTCTTTAGCTGTTTAATTTGACACGCACAACTCGAAATTGATCTATTTTTACATTTCCTACAAATTGGGGTTCATTATTACGGAATAAGATAACGAGGGGTCGATTTATTACTTTTATATTTTTGTCTATCAATCATTTTTTCACCTTAATAACGGAGGTTTGTAATTCGAACAGGAACTTTGTTTTATTTAAATAATTTAGTGGAGATGACCCCGCGCCTGGTGATAAAAGTGGGTCGAACATTTTGTTCTCGTTTTGTAAGTTACATAATTTCAAAGAGAAAATTATAATTATTGCACGTCAGTTCTGAATTTCTAGCAGAAAACAATATAATTCTGCATTATTTAAACGTGCCCGAAGGAAGTTGAAAGGTTTTGGAAAAGGGTTGTGAACATAAAAGCATAGATGAGGACAGGAACCGGCTGTAGCAAACGTCAGTCCGCACCTGCAGGTTTTCTAAATTGCTTCAACATATCATATACTTTTGTGACAGGTTTTACATAAAATACTGTTGAAGTCGATTTTCTATTTTCGATTAGAAACGCAGCGCAGGCAGGAGTGTTAATAAACTCATAGTTTGATGATTAATTCAACACTCTTTATTACATCGTGTCTCGTATGCTGTTAATCTAACTAATTTCCTAAGTGTATTCCCTATCTACGGAACGGAAATGTTTACATGTAATATACAATGCACATAATAATATATTCGGTATCTCATTATCTAAATTTAGAATTTGCGTGCATTAGAGTTAACTAAAAGTTACATTGTAATAAAATAAAAAATGTTCAAATTAAAAGGATCAAGAGATCCTTTTGTCCTAAACAAAGAGTGTAATTTTAATGGATTAATGCATTTTTTATATATTTTATCGTATTTCGGTAAACTACCTTTGTACCTACTACAAAAAACTAATATTGATTGTATTTTATTTTTGTCATGTTGCTTCATTAATCAAAAAATGTAATGTCATGATGTGTCAACGTCTTGCTACAGATTCTACCTAAAACTGAATCACGTTGAGAGCTTTTAACCCAAACACGCACCCTTTGGAAGATAAGATGTACGAAAGTTGCATGTCGACGTCTACATCAGGTAAAACTTTGTGAAACTTCTAGAGGATAGAGTAGCAAGGAATATGTGTAAAGCTTGACGATTTAGTAGTTTATACTAAGAACTTACTAAGTTAATCATAGAAATTGTTCACACCTAAGTTTGAAGACTACTAACAATTTTCAAAAAATGATCTATTGATGTACTATTTAAGTTTCGAGCTTCAGCACCGCAACCCGCACAGATGTAATCGTTTATGCAATGCTGAACCCGTAACTTTGCCAAATAAATTATATAAATTTGAAATAAAATTAATGTATAACGTATTTACTGAAAATTTTTCAAGCACACAGCACGTCAACCGAAAGAATTAACTCGTAGCAACTAAAAACAATAGATGCAGTTTAAAAAATTTTTAGCAAAAAGTTGTACAGGTACTTTGCTGAAATGGTAAGGTAATGGACTTGGATCAAAAGATTTAACGTTTGAATCTCGAAAAAGTAACATAAAAAAGGGTAATAATACACTTTTTCGGTTAATTTCCTTAACACGTTGAGTGCCACGGCAATTTTCAGAAATCTGACCTAAAATGACAACTTGATTTAATCACATTATATTAAAGTAAACACAAGACGAGATAACTCGTAGTTGGCAGTCAACGTGTTAACCAACTACTTTATTAGTTTTGCTCCTTATCTTCAGTACGCAAAGACCATGTATCCACTAGGGTAGCTAGGAAAGAGCAAGGGGGCTTAACCCACACTAGCATTTAAAAAAACTATCTAAAAATGTGCTACTTGCCCAAAATATTTTACTCCGTTCTGGGGGGTATTCCAAACCCCCCAGACTTCCCGGTCTTAGCACCTAAGATATGCCTAAGTATCTCAGAATTTATTATAATGCACCCTACTTTCAAGACTAAATAGCATTTTGAAGTTAATTTTATTAAAATGCATAGAGAAAAAAGACGAAAGTGACAATTTCGTTACTGCAACTAATGGAAATTCTCACTAATCATCTTAGTAATACTGCAACAAAATAAACTTTAAATGCAACTTTGTATTTCTGTATTTTTGTTTAAAAGATTTATTGAAATTGAGAATTCATCAGCTGCAGGCAGCCCTTATTGTCAGTTCTCTATACCAATCACAGATGTCATAATTAACTGACATTTTTTAGATACGTATGAAAGCATTAACTCATATTTATTAACGAGAGGAACGAATATTAATGAATCGATGTGGTTGCTCGGCCTTTTGTCTCACTGAGGAAGATGTGAGCATACGTGTAAATTATAGTTGCTCAAATTTGTTTGGGGGCGGGGGGAAGAGGGAGTTAACGACTATAAATAAATTTTTTTATTGATAATAAAAAAAGGAGATATTTTTAAATATTGTTAACTGAATAAGTTCGTTTGAACACAAAAAGGGTCAACAGTTGCAAAAAATTACAATTTTTATCAGAAATTTTAAATTCTTTATTTTAAATTTAACCATAAATAATAATTAAATTCATGGAGAAATGAAAAGGCATTTTGTCCTTTTTTCTTATAAAACTTTAACAAAAAATTCTAAATTAAAAAATATTCATTTGAACATTTATTTGCCCTATATGAAGAGCCTAGTTAAAAATATTTTTTTAAAAAAAGTTAATATTGCTGATACGACATTTTTTTCTATCGTGACTAAAAGAAAGAGGATTTTAAATTATCTTTTTTACATAAATTATTAAATTTGCTAATATTAAATAAATTGAAAACCTTACTAAATGCAATATGGATCTATTTAATGATTATCTGTGGCTGAATTTAATGAGATAATAAAACCAGAAACTGAAAATATTTATCGCAAAAATTTTGACGGATAACATATAATATGGAATTATTATTGTGGCTTTCAATTAAAAAAAAGGATAAAAATAGGGGTTCTCTCCACACCTCTATTTTTATTTATATTATATTTTTTTTAAAGAAAATTTTTACATGCAGCGCCGTCACAAAGGCAAAAACGTTTACAATGTTTACAAATTTTTTTAAAATTTTAACCAATGATCACATCACGCCATTGATGAGTTCATAAATAGCTTAATGAGCTTCTTGTTGACCAACTCAACTCGCAATCGGTGGACATCGGTATGAGATTGCTTTCGATTTTATGTCTTATTTGTCGTGCATTGATAGCATTTCATGACCAATCAGCAGAGTATCAATTTTGTAAGGCATAAATCTTCCATTTTGAGTTATAAAAAATTTTTGGTTGGTAATAAATGAACCAACCAATTAGAAGTGCGCCTATAAATAACAAGAAAGACTTTTTTACCAATTTTTTTTATCGGATATTTAAATTTTGTAGTCAGTATTATTATGAAAGGCGGAGCTAGACTCTCAAATTTAGGGTGCGATAATTCAGTAATACAAACAGACGGTTATTCGAATACAAAGCCTACATTATTCACCTCACCAGTAGAGATGTTGATTCAGATAATTCAAACCCCGTAATTCTGTGTGTTTTTGGGGGGTATTCCATACCCCCCAAACCTCCCGGCTACCAAAAACCAACAAGATACTGGAATATTTTTTAATTCATTATATTAAATTGCTACTGTAACAAATACATAACTTAATGGTTGTGGCATTAGGACCGGGGGGTCCTAATAAAGGGTATTGTAACTTAATCAATTTTAAATATAAGAAATTAATAAACAATTTCCGTTACATTTCAGTAAAGATTATCTAACAGAATTCACGTGCTAGATGTTATCATTTGTATTGTTTGTCTTTCAGACTTACTCCCTAACCTAACCTCTACATTATGGTTCTAGGGTCTTACCAAAGAATTGTGACAAATCAGAAACTAATGTTATTTGCTGTCTTTGTGTTACCATCTGGCAGTATTTATTCTACTTACAGTGATGATTTGATAATACCACCATGCTAATACAAGGTAAAAATCGTTAACTGTGTGGGTTACGGTGCCAAAGTCTAGGAATTTACTATATGACTATGTCTTTAAGTGTTATTGGAAAAATTTAGCAAAAAAAAAATTTAGTATGACGGAGGAACCGCCTATTGAGGACTTAAAACATTAAAAAATAAATACCTTTCTTGCCGAAAACGTTTCAAAAAGCACCTGAAATTACTGAATACATGTGACTTACCGTCAGTGTGAAGTAGAAGGTGTTCATGTATGTGGGGCTGTATGTCTACTGCTAGATGGAGCTGAGGGCCGTTTAGCTCACGCATGGCCCCACTGGTCGGGGAGGCCCTCCAGTCGCGTTCATGTGTGTCTCACCAAGGCCCTTTAAAATGATGATCCGCTCTGAAACAAAAAAAAAACTTAACTCAAAGTAAACCGCCTGATAAATTTTTTGGTTTATTTTATACCGAACACTACAGACTAAACACAGTATTACAATTTCAAACCAATTTTCAAATATAATTCAATTTTGAATTAAAAAAACACCACAATGCAGCTCATAATTTAACTCGTGGGTCTTAGTAATAGAATATTTTACGATGATTAGTTTATGCATATTTCAAATTTATAAACAAAAATGTCGAGCAAATTAAGAAAACCGCCGATTTGACTTGCAAATTTTGCCCGAATTGAATCTGTTCGCAAGTTGTGCCATAAAGAAAGAAAAATTTCCTCATTTGCATGCAATGCTGTTCATTCACTTTGTGACGATTTCAAACTGTACAATCGTAATGATGTATTTTCCGCAAATCCAAAAAATCAGGTCAGCCGAACGATTATTTTATTCTGTTTGGAAAAGACTGCAAATGAGGAAAAATTATCGTTGGACCTAAATATCTTGAACATTTACAAGTTAAAAACTCCATTAACCATCACATCAGATAAAAGCAAATTTTCTTTTGAATTTAAAATAAAGCAAAAATAAGATTACGAGTTTTGATTATTTTCAGAAAGCGCTTTCGCCTTTTCTCCACGTTCAAAGGTGTGCAATTGACAGAGTAATTTTTTATTAGAGCAATTTTTTTTTAATGGTGGAAAGTAATTAAACTGCCATTAAACATTTTTGTATCAGTTAACGTAGGTATGTATAATTAATACGAGAAATGAGTACCTGTGGAAATAAATTTAATTTTAATAGGTAGGTACTGGAAAGCATCGATCGGGTAATATTGATAAAGTTTTGTAAAATTCACTTTGTTTTACGTAGGATGGAAAAACATCAAATCGGTAATTAAAAAAAAGGACGTGGGTGTAAAAGAGCAATTTTTTTGTACTGTGTATTACGTACGAAATTGCAAAAACAGGAAAATTAAAAATAAGGTCGATTTTCAATTTTAATTTAAAAAATTTCTAATTTTTGTAAACTTAACTCTTCATTAGTTTTTTATTGTTTTTAATTTGAATGTTTAGTTGTAACGTTTTATTTGGTTTAGCGTCAGTAATTATTTCAAACTCAGAAGAGGAAAATGTAATTAACTTGATATTTAATTTAGAACTCTACTACAAATTTAATTTAGCATGTTGATATTTTGGAATTTTGTAATGTGGAATTATGATTTATAGTGCAATATAACACAAGAATATGAACTTAACATTGCTTTCATTTATCTTTAGAAATTTGCTAAACCAAGGAATCCCTAACGTGTATTTCATTTTGTAGACAAACTCCACAGAATGAAACTTTGTATATTTTATTTTTGAATTGTCTTATTTTCTGTTTTTTTTTTAAATGGTCGATGTAATTTAAAATCTAAAAATTGGTAAAATTTTTTAACTTTAATATTTGATAACAAAACTGATAGGTAATTTTCGGCACTTCTAGCTAAGCAGCAATACATTTTTACTAAGCTGCTAAGATTCAGCATAGCAATGGAACTGAGCTATAGAAGTTTTAATTTATTCTGTTTTTATTAAATCGTCCGTATATTTTGGATTATTAGTATGATAATAATAGAGCGATCATCAGAGGTTTAAATTTGAATTGATAAAATTTCAATAGTCTAAAGTGAGCTCTTCTAGAGATGAAAAGAATCCAGCCAGATTTTTTGAAAAAATTTTAAACTAGATCTATACAAGTCACCATTAGTAATTATTAATTTAAAAAAATATGTCACCTAATACTCAGTTGTGAATTCATTAAAATTCTAAAATATAATATAATTGCACCAATTAAAATTTGATTACAAGTTTTCTATATTTCAGATTTATTTATTCGTGAGTCAATACAGAAAAATCCTCATTTAAATTAATTAGAATAAATTTCGTTATGGAAGCTGCGAGTTATTCCATTTCTAGGTTTTCATGTACTATATTTACATTTTCTGTGTGGATATGAGCAGTACTAAGCTGTATTAAAGTAATATTTTAGAATTTGCAGCTTAATCTTGAATTAGAATTTGCAATTTTAGGATCCTGCGTTTGAATAGTTTACCACAAAAAGCTTATAAAGCAATATTTGCACGCATACGTTTTTAAACGCATTAGCATCCATTCTGAAAAACTACATCTTAAAAAGGTGACACAATTACTTACAGCTAATTGCTTTTCCTACTTTATGTTCCAAAATGATGACGAATGTTTTGTGTAATTTTTTTTCTTTTTCAAAACTGTAATTAAAGGAAAATTTGAATGGTTAGAGCGTAACTGTGAGCTTAACCGAATGGCTAACCTGGCGGTTAGTTTATTTTACCAAAAAATCTCTTTAATTAACATAGAAGCGCGTTTAAATGTTTACTTTTCGACAAACTGTGAACGCCGCTTTTACTCTGGAGAGATTACTGTGATTCCCAGGTTGGAAGCGTTTTCGTTGGTCAAATTAAATATCGCCTCGCGGTTGAACTATTTCATGAGAACAGACGCTTTTGCTAAAAATAAATTTTGCTCTAACTTTTCAAAGCACTTGTTAATTACCATAAATGAAAAAAAAAGTGTTTTCTTAAACTTTAAAACTATTACGAGTTACACCGAGCTTGCAAAATACAAAGTGTTAAAAGCTTTTCCTAGTTTTGCTAAAGTCGGTTTTTATCCTCAACTTAGAACAATTTTGTTTAAATGTTAGTTTTTATGTTTAACTTACCATTGACGTTATATGCTGTGAGGGTGTCCATAAAATGAATATTCAAGTAAATTTCTTCTCTTAGTTCAAGTTCTCAGGTTTTTTTAAATTTTGTTACTACTATTTTGTTTATAAAGCTTTTACTGGATTAAAATATTACGTGAAAACTCAGAGATTTTATTGAAAATGATAATTAACTTACGAACAGCTTATAAGTAGTTCAAAACTTTCAAGAAAGCTTCAGAGTTCGAGGAAATTTTGAAAAGTGGAACAAGTATTGAAAACTAAAATTAAGTTCAGTATTGTTTAACTTGCTTTTATTAGAATTTTAAGCTTTTATATTTCCACTATTTAATGCGTTTCGGATATGGCTTCGTTGGAATCAACTATCATCATTATGCGCAAGTATCGCAGTAGTAAAATGAAAAGCTATCATAAATCAAATTAAAACCAGATTAAACTTTAATATGATATTAATAGCCTTTCAATGTATAAACAGTATCTCATATTACTTATCAAGTTTGAATTTCCATTCGTTGTTTATTAACGTTGCAATATTGTTGAGCAATTTTGCCAGCTGGGGATTTAATTAATCAAACGGACGAGTATTCGAACAAAACTTATTTGTTGTTAAAAATACGAAGCAATATAAAGAACAGATTATTATTCATTTATACGAAAGAAAAATAAAAATTAAAAAAGGAGAAATTTTAGAAACTCAAAGCATTTAAAAAGTACACCCAAACCTTATTAAATAATGAAAATATTACCTACAGATTTTCTTCCACCTCCCTTCTGAATAAAATTATACTTATCTAAACGAAAATAAATATTTTTCGAAAAATAGTTACACTTTTTTATTATAGAGAATTTTTGAGTTACAATTTTAATAAAAGAAAAACAATTTCTAAAGTTATAGTTTGGTTTAAAAATTCATTTGCTTTACTTTTTCTGTAAATATCTCGCATTTTGCGGATCATAACAAAAATTGTTAAAATATTTACCGTACAAAATTTAATTCTCTACACTTTTGCTTCAATGTATTTTTATTCCTAAACTAAGAAGAGAATAAAATTGACATTTTTTTGATTTTCTTTTAGGTGACAAATAATAATTGAGAGAGAGGTAATTTTAACCAAACGTAATTTAAATAAATATTGTAACAATTTGAACTGTTTTCGATGTTAAAGTCAAAGGTTAACGAAATATTTGCAAAAGAAGTACCGAAAGTTGATTTTTGGATATTTTGTGATTTTAAAAATAATATCTCATTTATCATATATCAAATAAATTCTAAAAATAATTGACCTCTTTTCAAATAAATTCATTTACCTGATATAATTAATAATAATTTTAAATTAATTAAACAAAATTTTATTTTTTGTAAAACAAAAAGGAAGCAAGGATTAAAGTACTGCAAATTAATTAATTCTTGATTTTAGTTTTCGTAATTGCTAATCTTAGCAATTAAATATTAAAAAAAAGTTAATATTTAAATTGAAATGACAAACAAAATATTTACAAAACAACAAAACATGAGAATTAATTTTTGGATTAACAAATAAATTTAGTTTGTGCTTTTTTACATCTAACTATGTATTGAATTTAGCAAAAACAATGAGCTAAGTAAATATTGAAGACAATTTAATTGTATATACTTCTAAGTTTAGCTATTTTTGTGTAAAAATAAACTTGTAATCGGATATTTGCGAAATAAATAAAAAAGATTGATTTTTCATTATAGGTATCATAAATTACTTTTTGAGAAAATTTGCTATTTTTCCTTCAAGAATCAGTTCCTTGCGGGTGGATGGATGTCAGTGGCCCCTTCTCCACTTTTAAATGAATTTAATGTCAAACGTTAGAGCATCGTTTGAGCTTGAATGAGCTTTCATTATTTTTGTTTGAGCCTCAAAATTTGCAAAGTTATTGGCCAAAAACTAGTGGGGGGCTGTAGACATATTTTGCAATTTTCCTCATCATTTTGAATTTATGTGTGCAATCGATGTCAATCGTTAGAGCTTTGTTTGAGCCTGAATGAGCTATAGTGAGCAAGATTGAGGAGTGCTAATTTAGCCAAAAAAAACTGCTATTTGAATACAAAATTTATAATTCTAGTAAACCCAAACCCCGTAGCTTCGTCTACCGTTGGGGGGTATTCCATACCCCCCAAACCCCCCGGTCATACACACTAACATTAGATATGTTCTGGCATTTATTTGCAACTGTTCAAAATAAACATATCAACAAATCCCTGATTTTCGGACCCGAAAGTCTGGGGGTATGGAGTACCATCTAGAGATTTTATATAATATTATCATTGATGTGGTGGTATGGTTTAACAAATCAGATAAGCGCGTCTGTTTTGTAGGTCATAACTCATTTGGTTAGTAATAAATGAACAAACCAATCAAAAACTCTTTTATGAATTAAATAGAAGAATCAATTACATGTTAACTAATTATGAGTTAATTAAAATCTTAGATTTGTATGTCTATCGGTCTATCAGTAACGTAGAAAGTAAGGTATAACTAAAAAAAATGGATTTTAGTTTTATGAAGTCACGTACGACCAATTTTTATAAACCATAAAATGCCATAAAAATCCGTCGTTTAGGTTTATGCTTATGAAAGTAATCAGTTTCATTTTTATGAAAGCAAAAAGCAAATTCTATACGTTATTTATTAGTACTTTTGATTTTAATATACGTACATTTTCAAATAAATTAATTAATCCCTTTAATTTTCTCAGACTTGGGTCTCCAAATATTTTAAATTTTCAAAATTATTCTTATGTATTTCAGATAGAGAAAGGGATTTATAAAATGTTACTATCTCTTACATGAACGCACAGTGAACCAAAAGTTTCAAAAATTATCCTTAACAATTTCCTTTATCTCATCAAAGGAAATCTTACCTATATAACAATATTTCCTCGTAAAATCATATATAAATCCGACATCTGGCTTAAGGCGCCTCTCTCGCAACTTAAATGTAGGGTCTTTAACACGTTAAGATTGTTCTGTTATAACGCACATTTTTAAATAAAAAAAAAATTGTTTAGGTAAAACATACGATTATTTTAGTATAAACTAAAATAATGAAGAAAAAATAATAATAATAATAAAATTATTAACAGCACAATTTTGGTTTAAAATTTTAGTATTTGTGGGCAAGAAAAGCGCTCAATTTGACTTTAGATTCTTAATATTTGTTTATTTACAGTTTGTTAAAAGTGTAAGTTTGAAAACTTCTGGCTTAGGCGAATATCGGTCAAAAGAATCAAATCTAATATAAAGATTTACTAGAAAGCTCCTGCTCTGCCTCCGTGTCTCTACAGAAGCGTCTCTGATTGGTTCGTTCCTTTTTTACTAACTTAAAATTTATTTACAACCTAAGAATTATTTGATCTCCCTCCTCCGACTAAAATGGAAGACCAAACAAGCACATCAATAATAATATCTGGTAGATCCATACTGTTTAGATAATTCTTGTTTAAATTTAATTGTCAAACTTAACTGTGTATATTTAATTTCTTTAACTTTTAATATTTTATGGGGTGGTTATTCCATACCTTTCAAAATCCCGATTTCAATACGAGAACATGTTAATTTGAAACAATAATAATTTATTGAAATTAGTGACAGTCTTTGTGACCGGGGGGTTTGGGGGGTATGGAATACCCCCCAACTGTAAGCTAAGGGTAACCTATGACCAACTGTCATAATAAGAACCGTCTACATTTGCTTATTACTTTCGGTGATTTTATTCGGTTTGTTCATTTATTACCATTCTAAAAATAATTCTAGTGCGGCCTTTAGCCTAAACAATTGTTAAATGTTTAGTGAAATGAATGTTTGCTTTTTTCACAAAAGCTTGTCCGTTTTACAATGCCAAAAGAACAAACATTTCAAAATAATAAATCCGGATATCAACTCCAATTATCTGATGAAAACAAATTAAATTTACCTAAATGTAGTGATGCAACTTCAAAGTATATTAATTTATTAATAATGAATTTCAACTATGTAAAGTCTAGTAAATATTGATAAACCTCCATTTAATTAATTATCGTTGATGCACAAAAACCTTCAAAATCAATCATTACAAACTCAATGAAACTTATTAGTAGGTACGTACGTGAATATTCTGTTTCATATTTTAATGCGATTATAAAGCAACCCTTTTCAAACTAGCAATTCTTGTTTAATAATTCAATATTATTCTACGGTACGTTTATTAATTTAATTTATATTCCACTATAATATAAAACAAGAAGTAAATATTTTTAGGTTTGTTGATTAATTTAATTGTTGTAAATTAACAACATTGTAGCACACTTGACCTGTCTCGTTTAGCCATTAATGGAACTTGTAAGAACCGAACGGAGTGGTCAGGATAATTTCACTCCAAAAGAAATTTTAAAAATCAATAAGGCAATTTAAAAATAAGTCCTTAATTTTGTAAATGTATTTGTTTAAGGTTTGTTGATAATGCGGTTATCAATCGATTTAGTCAACAAGACTTTAATATATTAAGCATCGAATTTCCTGAAAAATATTTAAATCGGGTATTTATAAAAACAGACAAATAACTCTGAAGATTCCTTAAATTTAAATAAATAAAAATACCGAATTTCTGTGGCATGATTGGTACAAAATTTTAAATATATTATGTAAGTGGCAATTAACTTACGTAATTTGAGTTTACCGAATAAAAATTTACTCGTTGAATTTAAGGAAACGCTTCATTATATAAATTCCTGACCTGAAAATCCAATTAGTCTTCATTGAATTTGCATTCGTCAGTTTTTAAAATTCTGTTAGGGTTCATTTGTTGACCTATTATAAGTTTCAAATGTGCAATTTGTCATTCGAAGAGTAAATAAATTAAATTCTCGGTTACTTGGCAAATAATATAATCCCAAATTAGTAATTACGGTTTCTTTATATCGTGAAAGGAGATCGAGTTTCAATGTAGTTTAGACTTATCTTTTTTTTATATTTGCGAAATTAGGATTTTACGTAAATAATTTGGTGGAATTGTTACTAACAACGCTATCGACATTTTGGGAGCGTATATGATGAATCGAATTCAGCTGGGTATTCTGTTAATGTCATGTTGGAAAATCCGACAAGGTCCCTTTAAGGGATGAATGAACACGCAATATATCAACAAGATTAAATAAACCAAGCTTGTCTAAACATTTTCCAGCCACCCCGTATCACAATTACATCGAGCATCACCAAAGCACTTCAAATTAAAAGTTGTGCTACATTATAACCCAATTTGTGTAACCACTGAAATGAATTAAAGTCTAAGGGAGGAAAACGAAATTACTGGTTTATATTATTAGACAAATTGAAAAGTAAACAAAGTTTCTTCAGAAAGTGTGTAATTGGTTGTTAAAGTTCTCCCTTGTTTTCTCACAATTTTAAAATAAAATTTTAGATTTGTCAAGTTCCCTTGCGTTATAAAAATAACTAAAAAGTTTAATCGCAATTCTAAAGACTTTTTAATTGCATTTAAGAACTTACAAAACGAAAATTACCTTCCATCTTTTATTCAATTCGAGGTGCAACTTTTGTTATTCACAATTTTATTTTAATGTTTGCAGGAAACATTCCAATCTCGTGATTGATACCTTGACTAATTCAAAGTAATTTAATTAAAATTATATTTGTAGAAATGTTAGATTTGACGCCTACGATGTAGAACAAATTTCATTATAGAAATTCTAATTTGTTACAAATTTGAGATTAATCACTAATTATGGAGTCATAAATTATTCTAATAGTTTTACTTTTAAGTTTAATTAAACACACAAAGTTGGAAGATACGAGGGGTCAGTAAAAAGTGGTTTTGTTTTTTGAAACTCAAAATTGACACATTTGAGTGTTCTTCACGTAAGAAAATAATACTAACATTTTTTATGAGATTTTCATGATTTACAAAATAAATTAATTTATGATCCGACCGAAGAGCTAATAAAACGTGCGTCGTCATAAAACCAAAGTTTGTAGTTGTACGTAGTTTTTTAACAAATCGATTATTACGTTGGTCCTTTCTTTTCATTTGAAGAAATCGTGAAAGGTTCACTTCCACCAATTTAAAAATCATTTTCTCACTAAATTTACTAAAATGACTATTTATCTTTAGATCAAGGGTGGTTTGTACGTACGCACGAGTTCAGCGGTGTGGGGTTGCAAAATTATTAATGCGTTTACTGAAGTAAGGACATTCTCCCACTGTTGTTAAATTACAAATTATTCACAGAAAATTAACTTCATTTTAGAATAAAATATACATAACACAATTGTATAAATTAATACCAGAGAAGATGAAGTAGATTATTGGGTTGCTAGCTCTCGAGTTACAAATTCCATCCCACCGTTGGCGTTGTAATAAATTAATTAATTTGCTTTGTAATTTTTTTAATTAATTAATCACGTCCCTTCTTGAATCAAAATGAACAATTGTACTTTTTTCTTCGTCAAGATAAATGTAATTGAACACTAAGCTTTTTTTACGAGAAAACCTAATAAAGTAGATTAGTTAATTTGCAACTTTTAAATAAAGAAACAAAATAAAATTATTTATAAATTTGCCCTAAAGTTGTACGTATAAGCCCCCTTTTAGAAAATTAAGTTCTCTAAATGTTAATTGCTTTCCGAGGTACTAAGCATGACAAGTAATAAAAAACGGTTACTTTCGACATAGATGGAGAGCAAAAGAAAAACCTGGTTACTATTTTTGTAAAATAAGTCGTCAGAAAATCGATAAAATAACAATAAATTAAACCTGTAGTTCCTATACTTTATTTGACACTGTAATTGGTACCTTTCTATTTGCTAAAGTGGAGTAACGTTAAAAAAATACACCAGCTCACTTCATCAAATAACAAATTTTTCTAAATTAAATTTCTCTGCTGTGGGTCCTCAGAAGTTGCGTTTCTGGTGTGCTTAAACTTCCCTACAAATTCAATAATTTGATGACAGTCAATACGAGGGGTTTCGTTACACAGAATTTTCTTTTTGAATTATTACAGCGCTTAATATCGCACCCGAGCTTATAAAATTTAAAAATCGTGCCAAAAGCTAATTGTACAGCTCTAATTTGAATTTTTATCACAAACAACGTTTACACAAACACGAGATAAGATAGTACAAATTACCAGCGCTATTAAAATAATTTTCGAACTTTAAATATTGGAAAATGTAATTTACCACACGATTTTAAAATTATGGAAAGTTGTGGTCAAACTACAATACGATCATTTGAGTTTTCTAACTTTTTAATTTGATGGTTTCTAGAAGAACCGGAGCTGGAAAAAGGGATACCTTTCCCATTAGGAAAATTACCGTTTCTTTCATGGACTTCACGTCAAACAGTTTACGATAAATGAAGTTGTTTAAAAGAGAAAATGTTTTTAACGGTTCTGTTGATCTTAAAAGTACGTCTGGAATTTGTCTAATTTTTCAAATCATCGATTTGAATTTCAAAAATGTTAGTTCAAATTAAATTTTTATCTTATTACATTTACAAATGTAAAGATAATATTTTCGTTTATCGAACAAAATTTGATAGAGTATTTTACGAAAACTTCTCCAGACTTTAAATTTAAGTATTTTCGGATCCAAGAGATCCTTTACAGATAAGAGAAGGATACGTTAAAGGAAGAACATTATAATTGCAAATGTGGTGGTCTCTGTGGCAAAAACCTAACATCATTTAAATTTATTTAATGTTATTTTGATCGACGCTGCCGTCTCGAGCTGTTACGTTTGTAGACAGTTTGAAATAATTGTAACAATAACAATTAACAGTTCTGAAACCAGTCAAAATTTAAATCATTAGTCTTTCAACTGAGATTCGATCCACATTCATTCAAACTAAATAAATATTAATATAATATAATAAATTATTGTAGGTATAATATTAACAATTTATACTGGTTTATCATTTGATTACTATAGAGTTTTAAATAATTTAAGTATATGCAAATAGTGGGTTGCCATGGAGACCGTATCTATCGGCGGCGGTATTATGTCTAAATTTATAATGTGGGCAAATTATTGTGTGCTTTACGTTTATATTAACATATCTGTGGGAATGATTGAAATACTCACATTTAGTTCAGAAATTGCTAGAGGATACCAATATAAGCAAAGCTGATGGTTTAGAGATCTACGGTTATAGTTTTGGTAGCATATACTGGAACGCTCCAATTAACACTAATTTATGTAAAGTAAGTCTTGTCTAACAAACAACGTTACATTTCTAATTTTATCGCAATGTGAAACATAAATAAGGAACACTAGTTGAACGCCTATAAAAACTATGTTACTCAGGTCTGCATTCAGATCTATTTGGTTTAAAGGTGTCCGAAGAGGTATCGTCATTAGAAAAAAAGGTTTCTGTAATTCTTGACATATTTTAGGTTCATTTATGATTCTCCGGACCAAAAGCTTTTCAGTTCATCGCATTGCAGATTAATATAATCTGACTGATTGAATTTCTGTCAGCCAAGTTGAGCATTTTCTAGGTATTTTGTTCCACCATTGTTCACGAAAGATGGCGCTGCGTACCCTCATCGGAGCTACGCAACTAGCGTATTTAAGATTATGATAGGATTTGGTTTCAATAAAAATATGGTTATCAGATAGCACAGCACAATGTTCACGTAGATTTGAACACAGATCAATTTTTATGAATATAAAATTGTTGGAGGAGGTGATATGATTTGGGGACAAATTTGCATAGAAAATAAAATGTGGTTTAACATTTCTTAATGTAGAGTGAATTTGTTGATGTATCCAAAAGTCCAAAAAACTAAATATTAATTATAATCATCTACTTTTAAAACATTTTTTCAGAACATATGAAAAAATCTTTCAGGACGTTTTTTTTAGGTAATTTTTGTGTATGCAAAAATCAACGTTAGGTAACGATTATCAGTGAATGTTAGGCATAAATCACAACAGAAGCGTGCCATACATAAATTGAATTGATGGGCATTTCTTGGAAACGTTTAACTATGAATTTTGATTTAATTATGTTAAATAATTAGTTTTGTAGCAGAGTTACATTAAAGCTTGTCAATACGATTTTCATCACTGAAAGTTTTTATGGCTGGCAGGTGGCTAACAGCCAAAATCTTGCAGGTTGCTGTTGCTCTGCAGCCTTGTCAATTATTTCTAGAAGAAAATTTTGAAATGCCAAAACAATAATTAGTTTATTTTATTTTTAAAATTAAAAATTTTACACACAATGCATTTTTACTCAAAATTGGTGTGTAAAAATGTAAACGAACTCATCCCGAGTAAAACATCAACAAAACCACGATAGTCCTTATATGACTTGAAAAGCTCTACTGAGCTTTTCGCCATTCATTCGTCTTGTCTATTTTTGAGATTCAGCAGTAACATCATAATTTCTTTATAAAATCAAAAATTTTGTGTTTTTCTAATTTAACAACTCGAAAATTTTGTAAAAACAATTTGTAACAATCAAAAGGTTATTATTGTCTATCTAAGGACATTAAACCTAACCATTTGATATATCACTAACATTTATGGTCATTTGTTGTTGTAGTAATAAATAAAATAAATCATTGACAAAGAATTCATTTTTTATACTTAGCTTGACTTATACAAATCGTCTTCAGAAAGCTCTTCCATTTTTATCTTATGGTAGTAAGTAATTTAAAATAGACGAGCCTCTTACCATCTAAATATATTATTTAACGATGTTAACAATAAATCAAATGATAATTTATCGATTTCAAAATGTTCTGTTTTCTATTATTAACAATTATTAGGTATTAATAAATTATTTAAACAAGTGCCGTATCTATAAATAATTTAGATGTTTGAAAGGTTCCTTCAAAAATTTGCAAAATTTGAATTATGGATGCAAACATGTCAATCGGACGTGCAGTCGAGTGTAAATATCGGCAATATTCTAAAATTTGGCTGCTCTCACCGATAAGTGAGCAATAAATATTATAATTTTCTCGGAAATTATGAAAATTACTACAGGAAATAATTTTTTTGCTTTTTGCTTATATGACTAACATAAATCTAAATATATTTTTCTGTGACTAGATTTTTGCCAAACGATTCGGAGAAATAACTGTGGATGTTTATAACGAATTGACAGACACAATCAAAGTGAAGGTTGTACTTTTAAATTTTCAGCAAGTGTATTTCAAGAGTAAAATATTTATGTAAATACGAGCGTGTACCTACAGTCCTTTTACATTAACATATCGAAAATATCTCTAAATTCTACGCCCAGTGACTTCGTTCCTCTCGATTTTCCACTTTTTGTTGTTCTATAACCGCCAAATTTTACACGTGCATCTTTATTGATTTTAACACATTAAAAGATATTTATACTAAAATATTTTCATAATAGTATAATTTATTTTTCATACACTTATTTGCGTATTTTTAAAGGGCTAAGTTTCCTGTTTAACATTTTTGTAGCTTTCCTTGCAAATATCTCCTAAACGATTGAAGCCTCGAAAACACATCACAAACCAAAATAAAAAAGGAGAAAATTAGATACAAATATGGTCTAGTTTATTTATTTTGTAGCATTTTTAGTTTAGTCCCAAAATGGAAATGAAATAATTATAAAAAATAATTTATTTCATTTTCACAGTACAACTCATAAATAAATAATGGTGTGACAACTTTTACTTTTAAGACTTGGAATTTATTAAATTTCTCTAGTTTAACAACATAAACTAAGAATGAAAAAATGTTGTAAGGGTAAAATAATGTAATTGTTGCGTGTTTATAAGCAATTCACGTACATTACTAATTTTGTCTTGTATTTAAAATATTAGAGCTCACTTTCGCGTACGCATAAATTTTGTGCATATTTTTTAAGATAACAAATATAAAAATAAAATATTTAAAAAACATTTTTAAACATGACCGAGCTATCTGTAGGAATATGTTAAATTAATACAATTTCTAAACGAAACAATAATTTATTTAATCGTAAGAAAAACGTAAATTAAACAAAATGGGGATAAATTAAATTATCAAACGTGGAAAATCTAGCAATAATTAACAAAATTTATTGCTTGGTTAAATAATTGTTACCTGAAGAAGGAAAAATAGACTTAGACGTAAAATTAATTGCCTTTATAAGAAAACCACATTTGGCTGGAACGCTCTAAATGAATTTATTTATAGAATCGATAGTTTTAATTATCGTAATAGAAGTTGTGATCGAATGGTTATAGAAAAAACTACAAGAAATAGAAAGAATGTTGAATTTTTTACTGTTCTTTACCATGAAATAAACCAATTATTGAATTAAAAGTTTGTAAACATGGATTTTTTCCATGTTTTTTGCCTAAGATAATTATTAGGAAACCCGGAAATTTCGAATGTAGTACTTTGTAAGCATGCAGTCGTTAGGTCGACCTATGTAATTCGGCTCGACCTAGTTAGTTCTTTCATGTAAGCCGATCTAACGGTGTAGATCGACCCGAGTTAGACCGAGCTAAAGACGTAGGCTTGAAGGTTAGGTCTATCTTAAAATTGAATGTAGACGCCTTAGCTTGAACTAAGCGCACTTAAACCTTGGTTCGACCAATCAGGTGAACTGATTGGTTGGGAACACTGTAACAGACACGCTAGACTTAAAACCAACCTATCTTAGATCGATCTAGCGTTAACTCAACCCAACGACTGCATAACGACCTAACGACCCGCTGTATGATTAGAGAACAAAAAAATATTCACCATAGCACCAATAAAAATTTTAGGATATAATAGATTTAACAAAAATCTACTGGTTTTGGTTTATCACCAATGTAAGAAAAGTTTGAGTGCGACCTGAAGATCGCGCAATTCTAGCATTTTAGTTATTATTGTTAGCAGATTATACATTTGAAAAAATAAGAATTAATATTAACAAAAATGCCCAGTGTGTTTTACAATTTATTCTCTACGCTTTTTTAAGCTTTTTGCTCCTAACCAGAATGAACAATAAATTTTCAACAAAACTTTTGTAGATTATCTAGGAACTTTTAGTATAATACTTGAGAATAATAGTGCACAATTTATACCCAATTTTTAAATTTTTATTCCATAAGTTTTAAAACTTAACTCACTCAACTTGATAATTTGCGAATCTTTTAGATTTATTTTCAATAGACTTGTTGATTGCGTTGACATGCGTATGTCAACTTATCGACAGCTGAAAACTTAAAAACTGCTGAAATGACAAAACATTTTGATACGATAATAAAAATTACTATACGTCTTAATTTTCTGTTTTTTAGCAACTAAATTTCAACACAGTTTTTGTAGCTGAGGTAGTTCCAAATTTTTATTATATTTTGACTATTTTAAGGTTTTAAAACTAGAAATTCGAAAAACTCTTATTATCAAAATTTATTATTCCTTTTCATTTCAAAATCAAAATTGTAAGCCTTGTAAAAAAAATGCTATCAAAAAATGTGCATTTTCCGATTGTCTTCAATTTATTTTCCAAGTTTTCTTTTGTGTCTGCCACGGTTTATGAGTTATTTGCGAAGTTAATTGACCAATTTCAAAACTTGAAAATTTTTTAATGTTAGTTTCAAAACTGTTGATTACTAAACTTGACTTAATAATACAGCCAGTAGAACTTTATTACATCTGTAATAGATACTTTAACGTGCATTGACCACTGAAAATGTTAATTTTTCTTTTATTTATTACAAAATAGTTAGCACGCACATTACCATTAGGGGTTGTTATCAGACATATAATTTAATATTCAAAACTGGATTGCTTCAGAAAATATTTTACTATCCCAAAATGTTAACTTTGCAAAGCTACTTACCTACAAAGTAGAATTTTCTTCATATATTGGTAAACAATTTTGGTTAATCTGCAAAGAAAGAAAATATAAATTTAATGGTTATAAAATAAGCACAAAGGGAAATATTTTGAACGTATGAATGCATAAAAAATTTAATATAAGCGGCTTCACTCGTGGGCGTCTTTTGTGGTAATTTTCCAGGCTAACGTATCGATTGCTTAGAGCTTTTCTGGTTAATTATTTATGAATCATTTAAAATAACAATGATTTTATGGAATGAAATATTAAACTGAACGAATTTCGACACCCCAATAGAAAAACTTTAATTCGTCTGACTAGACAAATTTTTATTTAAAATTTATTACAATAAATTCATGTTTAACATCAAGGAAAAGCCGCAGACTTCTCCACCAACTAGATTAAGTTTCTTGTGTTTATTAATATGAAATTTTCCACCCCACTTAGTAATTTTTGTGTAATGAGTTGGTTATAAATAAATTGTCATTCATTAAATTAATTTCATATTGTGGTTAATTATGATTATCAATTTATGGAAATTTATACATGTTAAATTTGACATGAAACGAATTACTCAACCATGATTTAATTAACTAAAAATTAAATTTCAATCACTAATTTACTGTGGTATTTTTCAAAAAAAACTACTCGACGGTTCCGTTCAAAATTTCGATTTGCTTTTTAACAATTGAAAATTTAAATAATTCACTCACTGATTGAGTTGGAAAATCCGAACAATTTTCTGTGTAGGTACATCTTTTCTCAAATATTTTCGTAGCCTAACGCTGACGCTGTAATAAATTTCCTTTTGATTAATTTTATAAAATCTACAAAAATTGAATCGAATTTTACCTCTAGGTATTACAAATCCAACTAACTTCTTATTTTTCTACAAAATTAGCAAACAATCGATCATAAAGCGCCCGTTGGTCCTGATTATCGCCTACGTGAAAATCAATTGTTTAAATGTTTATTCTCAATTCCCAGCAGGCAATTTTTTTATTTTCAAGTTTCCGATTTCATTGTTCCAAACTTTTAATCGTTCCCTGAAATTAATCATCCCGTAATAATTTATGTCTAAATTATAACAAATTCGAACCTGCAACAAATTATTTTTCTGAAGGAACGATATGTTTGGATTAATTTCAAAGCTTAATTATAAATTAATTTATTTATTTTAACTTCTTATTGGCAATAATTCAAAAAACTAATAGTTTAATTTGGCTCAACCGCTGGATAAAAATTTGTTGCTTAATTCAGGAGTTATTTACGTAATTTTAGGTTGCAATTTTGAACGGATTTATTTTGAAGGGTGTTTTGATTCTCAATTCCCTACAGCAAAGGTTCAGGGGCGACTTTACTATTTACATCAGAATTTTGTGAGATATAAAATGAAATTCAGAATTTTACTACAGAGGAAATAAAAGATGGCAAATGATGTAGATGCCACTTTTTTTTCAGAAGTCTTAAAAAAGTCACGAGGAACTTAGTCGTTGATGTATTTATGACACGTCACTCGAAGGTTTTCCCTTTCAGTTTTTTTTTCAGAGCGCAGTGTTTAATTTTAAATGTTAAGATTTTTTTTACAGAGCAGCTGTCATGAAAGTAACGCTAAAAAATTTTAATAATTTGGCAAACTGATTAAAAATTTAGGGTAATCAATATCATGACATTTCGTGGTATTTACGTGTACATCGGAATTTCATAACAGTAAAGCAAGAATTTTTTACGTCATAGATTATGTATTTCAAAATTTTTAGTGTTGGGTAATAAAGAGTGCAATGTATAGCCTTTAGTATTTGAAAACCCCAATAGACTTTCATGCTTTTTTATTTTTATTTTGTTTGTTTATTGAGCAAATTGATTGATTGCTTTAGGAAGTCAAAAGGCGAAGTTTTTAGTTTCTTCGTGTAGAAATTTACTAAGGGATACCTATTATATACATTACATGTAGCTAAATTTCAACTAACGCTATTTGAACTGTTGACAATTTTCGTTAAGGTACGACACCAATTGCCCATTAGAAACTCGACAAACGTGTAACATCAGACGGAGGAAATCGAAACTAAATTTTTGTAACAAAATGTGCAAGAAAAAATATTATATCTTTAATTTTAATTTTATGAGTGGCCAAATGGAGAACCAACAGATAACCGAAGGGTTTATAAATCCTTTTGCAGTTTTCATTAGGAATCGTTGTGTTCCATGCTCCTTATAATTCACAGAGATCGTAAAAGTAGCAACCCTAATATACCTGGATTATAGAAAAGTCCATTAGTTGAAATCCGATAATTTGCAGATGATCAGGACTTCGAATTACCCTAACTAGGTCACTGTTCTGATGAACACCCGAATTAAATAAAACTAACCTTGAGTGTCTCTTGAGCAACATTTTTCAGATTTTTTTTGGGATTTGAATCCCAAAGTGAGATTCCAAAAGTCCAAAAATGTTACGGGTTGACAAGTTACGTCAGGGAATATCCCACAGTCACAAGAAAGCAACACCAAATCTGGAGTCTGGAGCTATGGGGTCGTCCATTAATCACGTGATGTTGTTTTTGGCATTTTTTAACCCCCCCTCCCCCTTGGTGATACATGGTGAGGTTTAAGACTACCCCCCCCTCCCCCCTACCATATCACGTGTATTTTTTTATTACCCACAAAGAATTGTAAATTTTTTTAAATATTTATAAAAGTATTAACAAAATAAATACACGTGATATATTACTAGACCCCCCCTCCCCCCTTGTAATATTTCGTGATTTTTTTTGGACCCCTCCCCCCCCTTTCGAGCCTCACGTGATTAATGGACAGCCCCTATGGGGATAAATCTCATTTTTTGACTGACCTAGTTTTTGAATCTCTTCACTGAATAACTTGACATGTACGTACAGTCAACCTGGATACAAAAAACCTACAATTTATTATCTCTTTTCGTATCTTCTCAGTACTCTCATTTTATTGGCGCCCAACGTGGGGCCTCACAAAATAGTTATATTTCTTATAAGTTAAGATAAACATAAATTAAAAATACTTAAGTGACCATTAATTCTGTTTTACTTCGTTAGTTCTCAAAATTATTTTACAAAATTTAAAAAAGTTAATGATCATTAATTTTCAGTTCATTACGGTATACGCGAGTTTTTCTACATTTAAACCATTAAGACCAGACAAAAAAAATACAAAAAAATTAAATAGTAGGTACTTACACGTGCAGAATTTCAAAGGATTATGAGATAATCCGCAATATTATTTCCTTTCAATAATAAGGGAATAATCACCTCCCATTTCTAGGTGGTGTTCTGTGGTAGAGTGTCGCTAATTGCACTTGCCGTACGTTTCAATTTCAATGTTATATTGTACAAAATGTAGTATGACACGTTTGTAGTGAAGCCATTAAAAAACATTTAATTGTTAGAACACAATTTATCTTATACAGGGTGTTGGATCGGTTCACGCACCATAAGATTTTTTGAATGTGTCAGTTTTGCTCTAAAATAATTAAGGCAACAAATAAGTTGAGCAGTGACCCACAAAACCTTTACCTGATTGCAAGGCTCGTCATTGCCTTGGTTTACAAACGTAACCTGGCCTTAATAATTAATTATCCTTCTTGAGGACCTTGAACTTGGAAATACAATTCCACATGTAGCTTAACTTAAGTTGAATCATAGCTGACTAGTAGGCACGTGTAGCTTTTGAATTAAACTTTTATTTGCACTATTTGTAATTACTTGTAATTTATGATACCGATAATCACGCATAAGTATTTTTATCGATTAGAAAGCAATGGAATTTTTTAAATATCGTAAAAGTTTTATACCAGACGAGCATTAAAATCAAAAATAAACTTTTTTATGGCTGATACGTAATGTATACAAGTAGCAAAATAGCACAATAACGTGTTTTGGTGATATAAATTTTATTTTTATTATCATTGGTGGTTATCACAGCTAAGAAAAAAAATTGAAAAGGAACTTGTTGATACCACAATATAAAAATGCGAGGGGTAAATCACGTGGGAAGTTTGGTGTACAGCATTGTGGAAGTCTTGGGTAGTCCCGGGAAGTCTTGGGTAGTCCCGGGAAGTCTTGGGTAGTCCCGGGAAGTCCGAGGTAGTTTCAGGAAGTCCGAGGTAGTCCCGGGAAGTCTGAGGTAGTCTCGGGAAGTCTCAGGTAGTTTCGGGAAGTCTTAGGAAGTCCGGGGAAGTTTGGGTAGTCCCGGGAAGTTCGAGGTAGTCCCTGGAAGTCCGAGGTAGTCTCAGGTAGTCTCGGGAAGTCTCAGGTAGTCCCAAAAAGTTTGAAGTAGTCCAGGGAAGTTCCAACTGTTTTTTTTTTTAAATTATGCTCTTTATTATCAGAATTAAGAAATTTTTATTTATTTCTGAATGTTATCCTTGTCTTTACTATCGATTGCAATCTGCTGCAAGTCAATTGTAATGTTGTTGATATAGCTCTCGATATAACAGTGGATAGTGAACTAAAGATAAATGCAGGACGGAATATACCGCGGGATATTTTTTAGAAAAGAGAAAACGTGACAGTTCTTCTGACGCCATTTGTGAGGAGAAAGATAGAACTCGTACCTTGGATCCCATTGATCTTTAATTCGATAGATCGTTGCTTGGATCAGAGCCCCATCGTAGTTAAGCAGGTAGGGCAACCCGGTCGGCTGCCCGCAAATATTTAGAGCATGCCTCTGAGAATTCGGATAGGTAATAATCATCGATCTTATCTAAATAGCATTGGCTGTTGTAAAGCCACCCATAACATGTTTATGTTTACATTTTATTTGTTTACTGTTTACGCTATTACCTGTGGTGCCTCTATTTTTAAAGATTGAAATTAAAATAATGGAACAATATAATTCTATTTTATAAAGATAAATTAATAAGTTTGGACATGGATAATTATTTTCATATAAAATAAGAAGGTAAATCAATATTTTTCATAATTATTGATTTTTAAATAAAATAAATTTTGTTAATCTCTACCTACTCTAATGATGAGCAACCTTTTTTTTACAACGGGCCAGGTATAAATTTAAAAATATACAACATAAAGCCTGGATGACACGTGCATAATTTTGCATAAAATTTACGTGTAAAAATAGTAACTAACCAATAGAGAGACCGCATTAGTATCCATCAAACGTTTTTTATTGATTAAGAGGGGCATTCTTTTCAAGGCCCTTTTAATTTAATCAACAGATGGCGCCTACTTAAATATTTTTATAAAATAAGAGGAATTTGCTATATTTAAAATATAGTAAATTCGTTGAGATAATACTATTCTATAAACAATATTCTTGATCTTAAGCTATTTTGAGTTTGTATTGAGTATATCAAAACACACTCACTTATAAAAAAAGATAATTAAACTTTAATTATGAATTGTGTTTTTATAAATAAATATTACGAACTCAAAATAGCTTAAGATCAAGAATATTGTTTATAGAATAGTATTATCTCAACGAATTTGCTTTATTTTAAATATAGCAAATTCTTCTTATTTTATAGAAATATTTAAGTAGACGCCATCTGTTGATTAAATTAAAAAGACCCTGAAAAAAATGCCCTTCTTAAGTTACTATTACTATTTACATGTAAATTTTATGCAAAATTATGCACCGTGTCATACAGGCTTTATAGATATTTAAATAAACCATTTAGATTAGAAAATTAAAATTTGATGTTTAAGGACCAGGTAAACATAAGCAATCTTGAGAGCACCAATGAGATCCAGGGAGTCGGTAAACAAACAAAAAGCACGCCACGCTAAAATAAGGTGCATGTCGCTCTCAAATTAAATTTTGAGATGAAATTGGTGTCAATCGTTAGAGCCTAAATGAGCTTTCATTTTTTTTTGAGCCTCAACCGTCGTGAAGATATTCGCAAAAACGTTGGGGAAGGGGGGGCTGTAGACACGTTGGACCCCTCCCCAAGTCGAATTTTAAGACGAAAATGGTGTCAAACGCTAGAGCTTCGTTAGAGCCTAAATGAGCTAATATTTTTTTTTGTTTAAACCTCGACCGTCGCAGAGTTATTCGCGAAATCTTTGGGAGGGAGCTGTAGACATGTTTTTCTATTTTTGCTCATATTTTGAATTTTGGGCTGAAATTAGTGTCAAACGTTAGAGCTTCGTTAGAGCTTCCATTTCCATCATTTTAACTTCATTTTTTACAAAGTTAAGGGCACTTTTAATTTTCGAGCCACCGAGCAAGTTCCGTGTGATAATCCTCAAGTTTTTTCTATTACATTGGATTAAAATATTTAATCCGATTACAAGAACTAATCTTGCTTTCTTTCCATTATATTAAATTTTGATAATAAATAAAACTGGAAAAATTAATTTTACAAAATAAATTTTATTAATCAAAAGTAATACAAATAATGTATGTTTTTGCTCATAAACTATATACTATAAATTGGTATTTTTTGGAAATTGTAGTTCTCCGTACTATCTTAGTTAAAAGTTATTCGCAAAAAACAATTTTCTCTCTCCTTTTTAATTTTTGTGTGCAGGGACGTGCCCAACCAACTTTTTTTCGGGGGGGGGAGGGAATTTCAAATTAGCCAACTGAATTACTTTAAAATTGCCAACTTTTTGAAAGTTTTGCAATTTTTTGTAAATTTAGACATAAAAAATGCCAAATTGACCAACTTTTGGGTGTTTTTGTCAACTTCTTGCCAACTTTTTAAAACATTGTGGGGAGGGAAAGCTCCCCCCCATGGACGCGTCCCTGTATGTGTGCAGTCGATAGAGCTTCGTTTGAGCTTGAAAGAGCTTCAGTGAGCAAAATTTTAAGTTAATTTTATACAAAGTTATGGATAGTTCGGGATAGTAGAAATTTTTGACTACACTCTAAGCAACATGCGTTAAATCGTAAGGTTTTTCAAAATTTTAAGATTTTCTCGGCATGATTGCCGATGAAATCGGTAAATTACTTCGATTTTAAAAATTTTATATTTATAAAAAATAAAATGTTGCTTATTTAGAGAACTTATTTATCACGGAACTTGCTCGGAGGCTCAAAAATTAAAATTGCCCGTAACTTTGTAAAAAATGAAGTTAAAATGATGGAAATGGAAGCTTATTTAATCTCTAACGAAGTTCTAACGTTTGATACTAATTTCAGCCCAAAATTCAAAATATGAGCAAAAACAGAAAAAGATGTCTACAGCCTCCCCCCCCCCCCCAAATTTTGTAAATAACTCTGTGACGGTCGAGGCTCAAACAAAAAAAATGGAAGCTCATTAAATGTCATCTTTGTTAGAGCTTAAATTTTAAGCTCTAACAAAGCTCTAACGTTTGACACCATTTTCATCTCAAAATTCGACTTGGGGGGGGGCAACGTGTCTACAGCCTCGTTCAACGTTTTTGCGAATATCTTTGCGACGGTTAAGACTCAAACAAAAAAAATGAAAGCTCATTTAGGTTCCAACAAAGCTCTAACGTTTGACACCATTTTTAACCCAAAATTTGACTTGGGGAGGGGGGGCAGCGACATGCGCTTGCTAAAATAAACCTTATGACAAGCTTTACTATTTCTACTTGCGTTCACCATCTAGTGTAATAATAGATCGTTGGTAATAATAGAGATTACCGGGATGCATATTAACATTCCTTACCCTCTCTCGCAACCGGGGTTAAAAAGATCACGTGATTGGCTGAAAATTAACCTGCGCCATAGGTACTTATTAGCACTTAGCATTTATATCTAGAATTTTTGTTTGATATTTCATGATTTGTCATAGCTTCATTTTTTTCAAAAACGTTTTTTCTCTTTACCGTCAAGCTTTCTCGCTTATTCTCTAATAAGAAAGCAAGAAAGTTTGACGTTAGCACCTCTAGCGTTAAAAAAGTGAACTTTTATCAAAAAGCTTTTAATTCTACAGATTGCTATTATCTCAATCTAGACAATTACTAAAAATTCAGTAAAGGCAAGTTTTTGGTGGCAATATATGAAAAGATAGTTTGCACAATTGGCCAAAGATTATCGACTGACCAAGTGATGACGTCATTAATTGTGCAAATATTGGTTTGGATCCATTCAACTCTCCCCCCCCCATAGCACAAATAATTCCAAAGGATTATAATTATTAAAAAAGAAATATTAAAATTATTATTATTGTGTTTACCATACCTTCCCCCCCCCCCCGTCAACGCTATTAGCAATGTTTAGTTACGGAACTTTAAAAAAAAAATAGTAGCTCATTTTCATACCAATAAACTATGTTGTAAAAATTTTAAACTTTGAAATTTTAAAATTTTCAAAAGTTTGAAAATCAAATATAAATTTTATTTTGGATTTTTGACATTGAATTTATGACGTTTTGCGGTTCTGGGCGTTTTTTCAGTTAAAAGTTGTCGCCACAGATTTCTAAAATTTGACAACACTGTTCAACAGCAGTTTGAATTATTCCGTGTGTTTATGTTAGAATCTGAACAAAATCGGTGATGACGAGTAGGAGGGTTCGCCTTATAGGTGTCCATAAGATCATTTTCAAAAAAAAATTTATTATAAAATAATTTTAATGATTTAAAATCGAAAGTTTAGAAAATTTTAAAAACTTGGGCTGGTGAAATATTAAATGTCTAAAAAAAATTAAGCAGCCGAAAGCCAGGGGGGCAGCCGACCCTTTTGCCCCTCCCCCAATGGACGCCCATGGTTCCCCTTGTTAGTTAAAACTGGCAAAACAAATTTTAATTATTAAACAATACATTTATCATCTGTGTTATTTAATACGTACAGAATTGTAAGTCAATTAGGGTGCTACAAACTAAAAATTCAGTTTAATAAAGCCGGGTAGTCTGGGGAAGTCTGAGGAAGTCCGAGGAAGTCTGGGTAGTCTGAGAAAGTCCGAGGAAGTCTGGGTAGTCCGAGGAAGTTTTGGGTAGTCCCGGGAAGTCTGAGGAAGTCTGGGGAAGTTCGAGGAAGTCTCGGGTAGTCCTAGGAAGTCTGAGGAAGTCCGAGAAAGTTTGGGTAGTCTGGGGAAGTTTGAAGTCTGGTGTACACAATTTATGCCCGTGATTTACCCCTCGTAAAAATGTCTAATTCGAACGAGCTTACAGGTACTGCAAAGAGACCGGCATGTCCACCTGGGTTTTGTATAATACGTAAGCTTAGGACACAGGTGACTGAATTAACCCATTCATGAAATTTTATTTTAAAAGTAAAATTGTGAATTTTATAAAACAAAACATTTTCAATTATAAAATGTACTACTATTAAAATGCAAACAAAAGAAAGTTAAACTTTTATGATAAATCCATATTAGATTTTTTAAGCTTATTTTTATAAAGCATTTGATATAAAGTATGTACATTTTAAATTAAGTACATACCTGAGCAGAATCATTTACCTTCTTTTATTTTTATCAATTACAGGTGTATCGTAAAAAACAAATTTAAAAAATAAAAAGAATAAAAATAAACGCAATAACGCCAAGAGCTTTTTTGTTGGCGAGCTCCTAACGTTATTCGGTTCATTAATATCACTTTACTTGCTTCTCGGTGCATATTCCGGTTTCTATCCTTTCGGATAATTGTCCTAATACCCTCAAGCGCGTGCTTTTAACTCGTTAGTTGACCACGTGCCTCACGTGATGGTGCTCATTACTGTGCTCAAACTTTGTAAAATTGCAAATAGGAAGGTTGGTCTTTTAAGCTCTCTTCGGATTTTTATTACTCAATTTTTTTAATTTGATGTAGTATTTTGTAACAAATGGCAAATAAAACCCTACGTTAATCATTCCCCTTTTTTACCTAATACAGGAATTTAAGAAATCGTGGGAAATTTAACCAGAAAATTTATCATGAAATGGGAGACATAAGCCGGCAGCTACCCTTATTTGTTTATGTTGCAGTCGCGCTTCAGACTCCAAAAACTTCAATTCATTACTTCTTTTCCATCGGGAATAATAATAATTTATCAAAAAAAACGTGTGGATTATTATCGGTACAAAACACACCGATACCACGCAAAGGTTTTTTGTCCAAATTTGCATAACGTACAACACCAAATTTACTTAATTGCTCAATGTGTATGCAAAAATTGTGCATGGTGTGTCAATTACATTTTTTAAAACACCCCAGAGATTGGATCAGGTTGGAAAAATTTGAAAAATTGGAACGTTTCAAAAATAATGAATCCAATGGTCTTTGTAAATTAACAGTTGGAGAGCTATTTTTTATAATTTCAAACTTTAATTAAATTGCTGAGAATCCTGGTTGGTGCGGAATTTCTTATTAACACATACGGCTGAAAATTGGGTAAAATTAATCGATAGTTGGACAACCTACACAGGACGACCGTGATGCTTGTAAAATTTCTGGGCGAGCCAGATTATTTTCTCATTTTGTCGCACTTTATGCGTTTAATTATTCTTTTAGAAAGTAATTAAGCCAAAGTAGACGTAGTATGTCTGAATAGGGGAATCCCATTGGACCGATGTTTATAAAGTCATATTAAAGTCCTCCAAGTTGGTATGAAAATTTAAACGATATAAATTGTTATAAATGATTTAGTTGAGAGTTCCATGTTGTTTTCTCCCTAAGGAAAAAATTGCCAATTCACCCCTGTAATTAAGTAAAAATTACACCCTTTCTACACAAGACAAACATTTCGGACTGTAAAACAATTTGTAAATTTTAAACGAATCGTAAGTTAAAAAAATTTGTATTTTCTTTTAGGTGGTTTCTTATAAATTGCAATAATAGCGTGATGAAAAGTACTCACTGTGGTAAACTTTTCATTTTTAGACGTGCAGCAATTTATTACAATTTTTCCCATTTAATTTGGTAAATGTTACCAAATACATAAACATAATTACTTAGGTTAATAATTATCATTAATACCTTACTTGATAAATTTTTTTTTATGTAAAAATGCTAATTTAGATAAAATTGATAAATTGAGTAAACATTTTAATAAAATTACAGTTATGGAGAGAACAAAGTTATTGGATTGGAACAGTTTTATCAAGCATCATAATCTACGATCAGCACAAAAACTATCAAATTAATACGTCCAAAAATGGGATCTAATTTTGTTCAAAGTAATTCAAACGGAAAGATGTAAATCAGCAATCTCAATTTATTTCATTTATCATATACATATTACCTTTTACGCACGAAAGACCATGGAAAGGAACAATTCATGTTTGAATGAACTTTTCGATTTAAGGGTGTGCAATTCAAAGACTGAGGTTTTTGTGGTAGGCGACCAAGATTGAAGCTAGAATTGTTAATTAGGCAATATTGGCAAAACAATTATGTGTTAAGTAATTTATTCAGTTAATGCATTTTATATTGAGAGAATCGCGAGGACGCAGGCCGAGTTAACTGGGGCCGAAGTAGGCCACTTAAGAACAGTACCGACTAAAATTAGCACCATATTTGTTCCAAAAACACTCACTTTAGGGTGATCTCACAAATTCCGATTAACCTTAACGAGTGACAAAATAAAAACTTTTGAATGTCAGATTTTATGGCCAATCAAAATGAACTGCAGCGAATATTCCACTAGTGGTGAATTGCAGCGGATATTTAATAGTAGCACAAGCAAATATTAAAAAAAAACAGTAAAAATTAAAAATGGAGCAAAACTAGTGAAAAGATTGTAATCACTAAATTTTCAAAAACATTTAGCTGTTACTTCCTCGTAACAGTGGCGCAGTCACCGAGGGAGGAGTCTCCTCAAGGGCCTAAAAATGACACAATATTTTTCCCAAATTAATAATAATGTAAGACGATCCCATTAGCAATTGAAAGTTTTTCTCTATTTTTGTTTTCTTAGTAAAAAAACCATTCCTCAGCGATTAGATTTTCTTTTGTTATTTTTCTGTGTTTATAGTTGTAAAATGTTAGTATATTTTTGCAGAATTTGCCTTTAAAGACTGTATTATTTTTTGAACTCTTCGATAACAATCTCTCAATAATTACAATTTTGTTCATCATTTTTGTTGTACTTAAAATAATTTAATTTTGTGATTTCCCTTAAGAACTCATTATTTTAGGTGCCCTTCAATAATAACCATCCATTAGCAATTAAAAAATTTTCATTATTTTTGTTTTATGCACGATATTTCAGATTTCTTTAATTTGTGATAGTTTAGAAAGTTTTTAGATGTTTTGGCGACCTAAAACTGGAAGATTGGCCCACTTTAATTAGTACCTACAAACTTATTTACAAAAATATTTCAAATTTACGTGTGATAGGACGAGAAGGAGGAGAGTAATGTTAATTTTTCAGTGACTTTGCTTTTGGGCGATTAGGCGACACTTTTGAAAAATAGAACATGAGCGACTTAACAAGTAAAAAATAACTATTGAGGTATTTGCACTAATTTAAAACTTTATTAGGATCATATTTACAAAAAATTTAAAATACTAAGTTTTACCAATATTTCTCATGCCGGCCAGATACTTTAAATTTAAATTTGATTCATATCTAACAGGTGTCGCTAGTGAAACTTTAAGATTCGCTTGATATTTTGATTGTGTTTACTAGAACTACAGAATTATTTTAGACGACATTATAAATTATGATATTATAATCAGATAATTCAGATCAGGCTTTTACAGTCATTATTTAATTCTGTTGAGTAAGAACCATTAGCTACGAGTAATCACTATCATTACTTAACAAACAAACGCATATTGTGCAAGAGTAGAAAAAATATTACTATTGTACTACCTACTATACAATTCTCAGATATGTTCTTAAAGAAAACTTATGAGTTTTCAAGTGGATCCGTCCTCAGTCACTCAAGTACATTGAAAATTTATTTAAGTATCACAAAATTGATAGAAAGTGATTGAATGGGGAAGTCTTGAAGAAAAGAAAAACACGACAGATTTCAAGTTGGGAATAATATTAAAAATTAATGCGGTTAGACGGGGAAAGTTTCTTTAAAGAAAGTTACAAAAAAGTTGTTGTCGTAAATGAATAACTACGAACGGGCCAAAAAATAACATCAAAGTCGGGATTTATCGATTGCGAATAATAATTTCGAGCTGTAAATTAGATGCGTACTTTAAAAGGTAAGAATGAAAAATTGGAAGTGAATAAACAAGTACGAAAGGAGTAGATCATATTAATGAGAAGTGACAGAACAGTGGCGAAATAACATAAATTATATATATTTAGGACGGTAAAGCCGGTTGCAGAACCGACAGTGATGGATGGTGGATAAACTTTATGTAAAGTTGGTTGCACAACGTACGAGGTCGCAAAACTTTAAACTATGAACTTACTGCAAATAAGAATTCATAACTCTCCCAATTTAAAAATTTTGTATACCTACCTTCAATCGTTTTTAAATTGAGCAGGAAAAACTTTTTCTGGTTAAGATTTTTTACTTGTTTTAATTGGACTAATATTTATGTTTCATTAACTTAAATTTTGATAAAATAAGTTTAAAGTTTAAAAATACAAAGTTAAATGAAGGAAATAAATTACAAGAATACACAAATAAAACATATAATCGCGTGCGGTTCACTATTATGTTTTCATCATAATTTCAAAATTTGAAGTCAATACATTCCGCCGTTTTGAAAATGCGCATGAAAAATTTTCCACCCTTAAAATAAACTTAATTATGGAAGAAGTTCTATTCGTCCGTTCCGTTCCAAACCTCAGCTTCATTAAAAATGCATTTCTTTTATTTGGATATTTGAGACTTACAACTATCAAGATGAAAAAACTGTAACAAACAAACGGAAAACTTTCGATAAAAAGTTTCTGATTTTATCAAGTTGGGAAGTTTCTTCTGGGGTACATCAAACTCAAAAGATAGGACGAGAAAATATGTTCGCAAATTTTTAGTCACTTTATAAGCTGCGTGATATATTTTTGAAAGATAGAAATATTTTAAATTTTTTTTTACTTCGATAAAATGTTACGATAAGTGGAAGAACATTAGGTAAACAATATCATCCCGTAGGCGGAAAATTTTTAGTACCTACTATTCGATTTATTTAAATATTTTATTACCTACTATACAAATTTGCATTTTTTTGAAGTTGTTTAAGTAGGTATACGGAATTAATTACTATTTTGGGGTAATTGAGTTTGTCTGTGTTTAAAAGCTGAAAAATTTATTAGTACGTACTACAGATTTCCACTTCGGGAAATTTTAACTGTAGGTACTTATGAAAAAATACGGAACGATGAGAAAAATATTTTACAAATCGGAAAACAAAACTCCCAATAGTCAAAATTTAAGGAAGAAAAGCCCCCGAGAAAAACCTTTAAAAATTACGACTTGGATGTAAAAACAATTTTCTTTATATCAAAATTGAGGTGAAGAAAATAAAAACGAGGAAGTTCATTAGTAAAGTAAATGTGTGTTAAAGGCGTCCAAATCCCATCAGTTGTTTGGAAAGAAAACAAAACAGTAACCTCATTATCTACCCTCCGAGGGGAAAATACTGATAACTGAAATAGAATGTTATGATAGGAAATAAAATCAATTCGCTTCGATTCATAAGAAAAGCAAAAGAAAAACATGGCACAAATTTTTTGCCCTACATTGTGCATTATCGACATCTCTCAATGTATCATGGGAGTTTGTCAATAAGCGAGGCTAAGGGATTATACCTTACTTGGCTTAACGAAGCAGGAAAATTACTGAAAAGCGGGTTACATAATAAAAACGAATCGTGTCAAAGCATGTGCCGCGTGCAGATGACACAGGGGCGCAGTTTTGAAGGGACCACTTAATTTTTTACGCATTAAAAAATATTCGACATTTAAAAATACCGCACAGAATATAAATTTGTTTTAACATTATTTATAATTTAACTTACAACAAGAAACGAATTTTTAAGTTTTACCATATTATTAACAAGCAAGATTTTCTGATACCACAACTTTTCTCGTTTGTATAAATTTCTTAGAGGCAACATAAAAACTTTTTAATAAGCTAATTTGTTTAAACATTTCTTTTTTAATACAAACCACATATTTATGCGTTTAATATTAAAATTTTTTTTTGTTTTGTTAGAAATCAGCGTAAACAAAAATGTTGTTAACTTGTGTTTTAAAAACCGACTACTTTACAGTTTGTTACGCTGAAATTATGGCTATGAAAGTTGGAAATTAGCCGTTACTTTCAGGGATACTAAAGTTGCCCTTCCGGAATGCAATTAAAGAAACTCCCAAGGTTTTGTTTATTTTCTTTGTTTTTTGGCTTAAAATTACATGCATTTACTTCTCGTTACTTTTTAAGCTGTTACCTTTTCGCTAAATTTACGGTCGTAACTCCGAAGGAATGCTGAAAGATAAAAAGTTTTGGAAAATGGAAAATCCCACTAACTTACATACGCAATTAAAGTTACGCGATCGGTAATATATTTTTTGTTACGTCTCAGGTTGAATTTTAGGTCATCCTTAAATTAAAAAATTTCATGGTTTAAAAAAATTTTTCCGGAAAACCGAGTCGAATAGTTTGAAAAACTGGAAATCACGTTGGTAATAATAAAAATAAAACTTGTCACCTCTAAGAGGAAAACTTTTGGAACAACAATATCAATATAATAATGTGTTTCCTTATGAGTAGTAATCGGTTAACACGCGAAAAGTTTGTTTTTCTTACACAAAGTAAACTTTATCGATTTTCTGTTAATTACCTTTAACAATATAATTACTTCTTGAAATGCAAGGTTACTTTTTATTAAGGTTTTTCATTAGTTTCGAGATATAATTAGAAAATTAATTTTCTTTCTTTACTTATGTAATAAAAAAAGCATGAATTTAGTACCTTTAAGAATTAATAATAGATAAACAAAAAATGTGGAGGGTAAATTGCACATAAAAGTTGACTGCAGCGAAAGAGTTTTCAAAAAGTTAAATAAGTCGTAAACCTTGTGCACAAACAACGAATGACATAAAAGTGGAAAAATTTTATATGGAGATGCCGTTTTATTATTCTACTTAACAAAAATTTTGTTATTAACGATTTAATATTTTTTTAATAAATATTTAACGAGAAATTGTTACATGCACTGATGTCTAATTAAAAACAACATTTTATCTTTCTACCATACAAAGAATTTTTATGGGCTGACGGCAATTCCTTTTCTACCCAACAACAAATCAGTGGTTTTTGGAATACCAACATTTGTTCATCTACTTCGAAAAGGTCATCATTTGCTGATTCACAAAATGCCCAAATTTTCCACATTTAAAGTAAAAATAATATTTTTGTTATTTCACCAGAACGTTAAAAATCATTAAAATTTTTTTGTAACACTTTTAATCTGTTTGTTGACATTTTTAAATGACAAACATTTTAAGCCGGAAAGTTAATCCTTTTAGTCCGATTTACAAATTTGTTTAACCGCTTTAATTGCAAATATTTTGTTAACATTAAAAAGCAACAAAAGTTAATTCTTTTATGTAAAGAATTTTTATTTCTTAATGCATTCGCGTGTTCAAGTTTAATAGTTGGGTCAATCACTTGAGTATTTTTGGTAGAAGGTTATGAATATAAATATTTCACTCCTTTAAATTTAGTGAGACGTGAATAGTCAAGAGCATTTACTTTCGTAATACGTTTAGTTTTTTATTTCTTGGTGCTCGATTAAAAAATTAAATTTTTGTGAATTATGTAGGTACATCAGAATTTTTATTAAGCGGCCAATTTTCTCGAATTACACCTGATGCTATTACATCAAATAGGGTCGTGAAAATTCAGCCGTTTTTTTTCTTGCAACTTTTCAAATTATCGACAAAAAGTGGTTATATCAAGTTATATCTTTTTGTGGATAACTTTTGTTCAATTGGACCTTACAGGATCGTAACCGTTTCTTACGCAAGTTTTTCGTTTGTTTTCAAAACTTCATTTAAAGTTTTTCAGGCAATTTTCAAAAGAAATTATACGGCTGAAACCAATTAATTTTAGGCCGGTGATTTAGACGTTTGGATTAACGAAAACTTAATAATTGAATTTTTTAATTATATAATACGTAGTAATAATTTAGCGAATTTCAAAAAGTTTTTGCTAATTAAGCTTGTTGCCCAAACAATACTATTTTAAAATTTATTAAAACTTTTTCCATCAAATAAATGTAATAATAACGAAATAACAAACTGTCATTGAAATAATGAACATAATTATCAAAGTGACTTGCTTTTTGCTGTGATGAAAACCTCTTAAGTATTTGAAAAGTTTCGCCCCTACGTTGGGCGCCAAAAAATATATGTCTACAAATGCTTTTGTTAGGAAAACCTATGTGTTTATTTGAAGGCCAAGGGAAAACCGTACGCAAGTTGAATTTAGTCTGCACCACAAATTCTCTCAGACAATGTAAAGCTAAAGCTAAATTATTCGGTTTAACTACCACAACATTTTCCACGGAAATTTAAAAGAATAGGGTGGCGCAGTTGAACACGCAAAAATTAAACACGCCGATTTTGGAGGGTAAAAATAAAAGATAATAAATTTAACTTTCAGAAGCAATACTTACACGTCAATTAGTTTTAAAAGCTTTTTAATTCAATTACATGAATTATTAGTCAGTACACTAAGTAAGTTAATTACGTGAACTACACAGCGTTGTGCGATAACTCGATACGAAATGCTTGTACGGAACAAGTTTATAAGTGCATCTAACTTTATAAACAAATAAGTTACAAAACACCGATGTTACCTACCAAAAGATGGAATTTAAATCGGTTTAGAAGCACAAAATGCTTTTTAAACATAAATTCCGCGCTAAGGACATAAAAATAAAACATCGTTTTTCCATCTTAGGTGTAATGGAAAAATAAGTGTTGGAAAATTTATGCTTTTATGCTTTACAGTGTAGACAAAAATTAAGTTACTCACCAAAACTGTCATCAAGGTGGTTAATTTTGAAGGACTTCCTCTTCGGCATAGGGTTCTGAAAATAAATTTATTTTAGGTGATTTGCTTATTTGCTAAAACGCAATCTTAAATTTAAGCGATTAAGCGATTATAATTATAATAATCGCACCTAGAGATGATATTATCCTAAATCACTAGATAATAAGTTTACATTTACACGAGTAGACGTATCATAGATAATAAAGTTCTAAATTGAATTCGATTCGTTGGAATTCTACAACATAAGCTCAAGTAAAATTGAAATCATGTAGATATCAATATTTAATATAAGGAATCTTTTACGTAACGGAACCAAGCTAAGTTTTTCTTCTTTGCGTTTCAATTATTGGAAAAACAAATTGAAAATTTAAATGAAAATTGCATGTGCACTCTCTCGGAAATTTCAACTTTCCTTTTTTCTCCGAAAATTGTAGGATGGGTAATTATTTCAAGAAATTATTAGCCCGTAGCTCAATTTCCCGTTCGGTTCTAGGATCTAATCTTAGTGAATTTTCTAGAAATTAAAATTTTACTGAGTAGAATTTACCGATTTTTAGTAATTTAATTATTTTTAGCTTTTCCAAAGCAAACATTTTTTAGTGACAGAGAAAATTGCATTCAAGTTCAAAAGAAAATCCAGGCGTGTTGCTGTGTTCTTTCAGGCAGCACAAGGCAACGAAGTTTATCCCAGTCAGGCTATTAGCAGCCCACAATTTCCATTTTGCGTTTTAAAGGAATCAATCAATACCGAGTATGACTGTGTTATTCAAAATTGATCTTTTTTTAAGTTTTACAAGAAAATTCAGTATAACCGGCATTAATCCATCTAACCCTCATCTCTTTACAAACTTTTTTTCGGTTTGCAAGTTGGGGAAAGTAAAAAAAAAGACATTTATTTTTATAAACAGACAATTTGATTAGGATACAATAACCTCAACTTCCACCCACGATAAACTTGAATATTAATTTGAGTGTAGGGGTTGTCTTATTTACCAATTTATGGTGCCAAGGACAAGTAGTCAATTCGGGAAACAATACAAAATAGTTTTAAGGATCTTTTCCGAAAACCAAAAATATGAAAGGAAATTTTAGATCTTTCAAACTTAAAGTTATTATTTTCAGAAGCGCATTTGATAATCCTCCAACCCCTAATACTTTGACATGTGTACATACGTCCTACTGCCTCTAAACCAGATAATTTAGAAATTTCAAAGGTAAGCCTATCTAATTCGGTGTTGGAAGCATAAATTTCACAAATATTAACTATATTGCTTTGATCCCATATCGTCAGGACATGAGGTAACTACAATCCTTGTTTTCGTGATAGGTGAAGCTGTAGGCGCAGATAAAATAACCAAAATATTTTGATTAGTCAAGCACAAGATTATAACAATACGGAACTAAAGTTTTTGTCAAAAAATTTTTGGTGTTACGTCTTCCTAACGTAGCCAACGTATCATCAAAGTGCCATGGACTTTATATATTTTTTCAATTTCAGAGATTTAACCAATACCAAGGTTTGGATCGATTCAATAGATTATAATTATCGTTATTGGTTAATAAAAGTAACAGCCAGTGCAGTACCTACATGTAATTTCAATTCGATTACATTGGAGTTTATTTATCCATTTAGATTATTGTAGCCAAGTTCTGAACCGGTAATAATAGGAACAATTAGAATAATTACGTTATTAGTCATTTGTTAGTGAATAATTTTGAAAATTGCATTTTTAGGGTTTCCAATAGCATTTAAATGACTTGGTGATACAATAAATTAAAATTGTTTTATTTGACTAAATTACTTTTAAATAAATTAGGCGGGGTCTCAATACATTTCAACCCCGATTGAGCTAGTAAATTTATGGTGTCCACAATCTTTTCTAGTATTTTATTTTAAAATTTTTTATATAGAAAAAAAAAGTTTATAATCAAATCACCTGTAACTAATTATGTTAAAATTCTGTGAGATTACGTTAATATAATTTGGTTATAAATAAGCAAACGTTTAGTGGTTAAAGATAGAAGAATGATCACTAAAGTTGTAATTAACAGCATTAATTTTAGCTGTAATTAAGAAACAGCAGGGATGTTGTACATACGTAAATGAAATAATGTTCAATAAATTGCCAGAATTTTGTATTTGCGAATTAAATAAGCGTTATTTAATATCTCACTTCTAGTTTTCAGATTTATACTTCAAAGAGGAGTAAATATGAAAAAATATAAACTTAAACAGAATATTTGTTATCATCCAAATTTACAGCAAATTATGGTTTGTTTTTTCTGAAAGAACGAAGTCTTCAAATAGAAATTTAGTTTACATTGAAAACGAGGATGAAATTAATTTAGTTCTATTCAATATTTAGTTTAAAATAAATAATTCAAGAGAAAAAGATTAAAATAAAAATATACAAAAAGAAATGTAGTTTACGGATTGATTACAATTTATTTTTGATTTTATTGAAAGTGCCAAGATTTTTTTCTAAATTCAAACCCTTGGAGAGTAACCCTCTTTAAAGTAATCTTTTAATTTCTACCTTTAGCACCAAAATTATTGATTTTTTAGTATAAATTATTAATTTTTTTTTAAATACCGTGAAATTGTCTACAAGTTACTTTTGATTCTTTTTTTATCCACTGCCAACGGTTTTTGAGTTATTGCTTAAATTAATTAAAAAATTTGCAATATTATTTTTTATAAGTTTTTGAAAACCCGCTATCTCTTAAATCAATTTTTTTCACAAAGTAATTGGTGGCATTTTCTAGATAGGAAATTTAATGGGCAACAACTTTAATTTAATAAAGTGTTTTGAAAAACTTATTCATTTCATGGGAAAGCTGAAATCTTTTTTTGATATCGTTGCAATTTTTCTTATAATTCCGACCTCATTCCAAGTTTTTGCTCAACAAATTCGGTTGCTTCGGTTAAAGCAGTAGTTCTCAACTTTTTTTTTGACGAACTCTTTAGTGTGCTAGCTGCTTTTTAGTACCTCATTATTTTTTTTATGTATTTTAAAAAATTTACTGTTACAATAAATTAATGGGTGTAAAATGCGCCTCTGACAAGAACTTTCATTTTATTGCTTAAATTAATCCATAACTCAAAATCCGTCGACTTTAGACAATAAATGGTTAGAACCAAATTTGTAGAAAATTTAATGGTCTTTAAAAAATTACTAAACTATTTACACAAAAAAGTGGATCGTTTCGGCGTTAAGGCCATTTTAAGGTAAAAATTAAAAAATTATTTTATTATGGGCCGTCATCTAAGAGTTTAAATTTAGAAAAGGAGTTTAGGGAATTATTCAGTGACTCTTAAGAAAAGCTTAGTTTACAGGTACCTTTACGTCAGCATTGCCAATTAATTAATTCAATTGTGAGTGTAAAACAAACTTTACGGTTCTAAAGGATTCCTTAAGAGTTAGTTAGTGAATAACCCCCTTAGTTATAAAGGGAAAGGTTCGGTCGATGGGAAGCCCTGTATGTGTCCATAGAAATTTAAATTTAATACTTAAATTAATAAATTATTAAGTAGGCACATACACATTACTACACGAAAATTTTCTATTCAAAAGAAGAAACATTTCACGTAACACGAAATTATGTAATTTTCACTATTTAAACAACATTTATTTTTGAATTTGTTAATAAGCAAAATAAAGTTGCTGCCTACTTGAATGTTACAAAACACATTAAAATCAATTAAATTTGCCAATCCCTATCTGTTTATAAATTTTGATTATCTAAACCATAAGTTAGTATAAAACTGATAAGAAATCGCAATCTTTTATCTTGAGATTATTTTAAAAATTATTAACCAATAGTGAGAAATGGTTAACGGCTGTCCTGCAAAACTTTGTTAAGTTAGTTTGGGCCCCAAAATTAAAAATCATTGAATCAAAATAAGATTTAAAATTACCTACTTGGTGAGCCACAGCAGTAGAGTGATGTGATCGCTGGTTGAGTATAGAGCAGAAATTCTGGGTTTAAATCGCGGATTGTACAGAATTTTTTGGCTCGGCCTTCCGGTGGGCATCCACACTCTGTGGTGATCCCTGATATTTGTGACGACGTCATTACCGTTGATACGGTTGCGTCACACACGAGTGTTTACAAGATAGGTTAGGTAGGTAGGGAATGAAGCCAAAGACCTTCTAAGCCTGTAGAGCTATCATAATTATATACTTGGTAATTACCAAACAAAATCTTTTTATTTCTACCATCACCACTTTGTGATTGGATTTGCAAGATCTGTGAAATTAGAAGAAGGTAAAGAGAGAATATCAGACGAAGCACAAAGCCTCGATTTAGACATTATATAACATAAATAAAATATATGTATCATACTTAAATAGGAATAACCTGATTGTCGATTTATTTATATTTTAAGAATCGGAAATGTAATATCCCAATACACATGAGGTTAAAAGTATATCAAAACTTAAACAGAAGATTTTAGCTTAAAAAGTAGAAATATAAAACGAGTTTTTCAATATTAAAAAACAGAAAAAAGTCAATATTATGCAACTTAAAAAAAAATAAATGGTAAAATATACCGTTGACGCCTTCACTTTTAAAAAAGTTACTTCAACATAAAAGTTAAAAAAAAATATCAATTTTATTGTTTATTGAAACAACATCAAAAATAAAAATTGGAATCTAAGGGAATTTTTTCCCAGGTTACATTAAATTTAATTATTTAATATCACGTAAATGAGCTGCGTAACATGACAAAGAACATCGTAAGACTACTGTTGGTTTTTGTTACCTTTTTGTAAATATTCTCATAAATTTTCTTATAAAACTCAAAGAGACAGTCCAATATTTCTAAGAGGAAAATAAAATATCACATTGCATTTAACTATCGAGAACAAAAATTGAATTCGATAAAAAAGGCTTAGTCCAGACCCTTGAAAAATGTATATTTAAAGTATCTCTTTCGAAAACAAGACATATCAGTAGGTTGAAGTGGTGTTTATAAAAAATTCAATTTCGTTTATTTTATTTCAAAAAAGTGTACATTTCAACTTAGATCCTGAAGGCGGAGTGCTTTGTTTTGTAGCCCCCACGTACGTACTAACGTAGAATCAGAAATGCACGGCATTTCCCTTTGTATCGATTATGTTCTAGTTTCTAGTTTTCCAGCCAAAAGGCAAATTTGAATATCGATGTTTTGATAAGATAAAATGATACCGAAGTGCACAACTGCAGACTTAATTTATTCCGTTAGACATTTTAGAATTCATGTTAAGTCGGTGTCAAACCAGGATCAATAACGTAAAAGTGTGGGATGTTAGATAACTTAAAAGTAGTGTAACATAATAAGAGCGTTGGAGGAAATCCTGTCGCTATCATGTTGAACTATTGAAAACAAGGGTTGAGAAAAAGCTATTACCCTCTGGCACTGCATTAGCGTCAGATTATTCCTATACCGTGAATTGGTTATTATGAATACATACAAAACGATTAAATCTCAATTCGTGATCGAGAAATTTTTTAACTACGTTTTAACTTTCTTAATTAAAAACAAAAGCTTGCACGACACGATACTTTATGATAATTTAATTAAAATGCTTAAAATTTGCTTTTAGCATTTTGAACCGGAAATTTTGTGATATCAAACGCAACAGGTCCCGCATTAGCATTAAAGAAAAAAATTGTCTGTGATATTTGCAAACGAATTTTTTCATTACGTTTTCAAAATTAACCTGTTATAAAACAATTCCTTGCATATAGCACGTCTTAGCTTACAAAAATCAGCCGGCCAATCAGAAACAAGAAAACGATCTGTCAGTTGAAGTAATTGGTTAATAGGTAAATAGTCACCCCTAATTCAATTTTATAATTAGTAGACTTAGGGTTAAATGTACCAACGTCATTTAAATAAACTTTTCTGTTTAACGTGGAATCCAAAGCACGATCCAAATAGTTATGAAGTAACCAAGAGCCAAAGTTCAGCTCCCTATGGATTTTACTTGTGATCATTTAGTGGGCGAGTTTACAAATAAACTGGTCATTATTTTTAGTATTACTGTCATGCAATAAACCAATAAGTCGAATACCTTAATGTAAATAATCACAAATTATTATTCCTCCACTTGAAAAACATAAAAAATCAAATTACGTCGATGTAACATTTTTCACGTCGCGAATATTAGAAAAATATTGTTTTTCCGTTAGTTTTCCAATGCGAAAGAAACCCTTTTTTGTCAGCCATTGAATCACTGGGCTTTCCCATAACGTCGAAAAAAAGTTAATCAATTTATTGTGCTATTCGAACATTTCAAGGTTACGGACCAATTTTTTAACCCCCATTATATATCGTTCAAATTTAAAAAAATTGATGGGTGTGGCGGTTGTGTAACATTTCAATTTATTAGTTTATTGGGTGGAATCTTTGGAAATTTTATCTCAGTTAATTTTAGGATGGATTTTTAGACGCTGAAATATTTATACGGATCTATAAATTCAATTTGTGCATCATTTTTCAACCTTTCTATTGGCAGTAAGTGCAAGGAAAAACAGAAGAAAAATATATTTATATTGAGTTTTGCTCATTAATTTCTTATGCTTACGGTTATTGTAAATCCCAACATTACATAACAAAATTACAATAGCACCAAAACCGTTAATCAAACTTTGAATCATATTAAGATATGAAAGTAAGGTCACGGTTGTCAAGAAAACGATCACGCGAACAAAACAAAATTTAAAATGTCATTTAACAATTTTGCATTAACATTACGGATATTGGACTTTCAAAAAAATTATGAGCAAAAAAATGATCGTTTGCGAATCATTAGCTGTACTCCTCTCCGAACATCAAGTGCTCCACAAAATCAAAAATGGTTGGGAGTACAAATCAGTACAAATTCTTTGGTATGTCTCAAAGCCAGTCCACCCCTGGTGGATGAGCTATTCACGCAAAAACCAATGTTACTTTTGAAAATAGGGTTGTACAGTGTTCGGGCAATTTAAAAATAATTTTGAGTTGGCAAAACATCCAAAAGCTTAAGCTTTTATTTCGTTCTAAATTGCACCACTGAAAATCTCATTTTTTTGTTTTTAATTCCAGTTTAGTCTTCAGAACAATTTTGTCGAATTTAATGTGACCACATTTTTATACAATAAAATATTACACTTTGGAAGTTGCCAGAGGGGATGTTCTAAGAAAATAATTGCTTTTGACTTTTATGATAATCGTCAAACCACCCAGAAAAATTTAATTCTCATAAATAAGGGAAGTGTGGCTGTTCAGCTGGTAATAAAGTCTCCCCTCATAATCAAAAGGTTCTGGAATATCGTCCATATTAGAATAGCCTTTGGGTAGAAAACTTGTATTTTCCATTGTACGAGATTAAGTAAATTTTTGTATACTTCAGAGATAGAGAGAGCTTTCGCTAATGATGATTGAAAAATTATCTAAATTTAATTAAAAATCAGAGTACGGATCTGTACTGGTGATTTTACTTGTGCCAAATTAGCATAAATAACTTTACTAACTTGGTAATTACTGGTGAAAGCCAAAATTATACAACAATAATAGAACCATAAAATTTGTTTAATGTGTGGATAAATATTTAATGGTTCACCAGAACTAAGCAACTTACCTACCGTTACACAAACAAAAATTAAACAAATATAAATTTTGAAATTTAAAAAATGTGTTAATTCGAGTGTATCAGTTCGTTTTATAATTTAATTAGTTAATCCCACTGCTTAAGCTAGCAAAGCTTCCGGCCGAACAAATTTGGAAAGCAACAAAAAAGATTTTTTTTGAAAACCAAAGACATTTAAATTAATAAAAATTCACATTTTAATGTGAATTATTTACTACAAAGAAATATCTTATTTCTTTGAACTTTTAATACCATCCCTTATGAAAAATAAATTAATAATATGACTTTAAACTTTAAAATGTAGCTGTACCTTTTAGATTTAAAAGCAACAATTTTTATGAGTCACAAAGAAATTGATAAGGAGAAAGCAACAACAAAGCAAAGATGAAGGGTCAAGCAATTTTTTTTTTTATTGAAAACTCTGAGTAGGTACTAAAACTTGATTTAATTATTAAAGATAAAATAAAAACTGTAATTTAATTGTTACAATAATTGTTGATATATAAAAAAAAATAACACTTACACTTCCTGCAAGTTTGGTTAAGTTGAGGTTTCCTCTATAAATTAAAATTAATTAAAATTCACATTATTCACAAAAAGCTCATGATAGGATTTGTCGGAAGTATTTTGAAAACGATTGCCCACGTCGCGAAAAGCACGTGTGGACTAACACTGAGTGACAAGTGGACACACTTGACATACACTCCCCACCCCGACGCCGCTCCCACTCAGCGTCGTTTCCACCGCGACGCTCTCATCGACGCGCCGCCGCACGTATGCTAGGCTTTTTATACTATTTCGTGACACAACTGTATGTAAAGTAACTCCTGAAACTTTCGTTTGAAGTTCTGGGTCAAGTATTTGCTTACTCGAATTTTGAAAACAAATCATCGACCAAAATTTACACAAATTTTCACACCAACAAAAAGCTCCTCCTCATTAAAATGCATGTTCTTTTTCAACAGGGTTTCTTCACTTAGCGCTCTTCTGGGTTCCCTTCACCGAAGTTTTTCGTTACTTTAGTGTGAATATTCAAGTGAGTTTTCTTTACCAACAGCCTGAAAACAATAGAAATGAATCCGACGTCTCTGATGAAATAATCAAAATTTATTTTTTTGGCGTTTCCAATGCATTTTTCCAACACTTCCATTAGATGCAATAGTCACTTTGATCTTAGTTGGAATTTATTGAAAAGGATTCAATATTTTCAAATATTAAATTACACTACAACTTCAAACAGCAATTCCGAGAGCAATAAAAATTATAAGTTACGAAAAACTCAAGCGATCAATTTACAGTTTTTTACAATAATTTATTGAGACGAAACAAATAATATTTTCAAAGTAAAACGAATTTCTGCAGTGAAGTCTTTAAAGGAAAAACAAAAAAAGAAACTTAATTAAAATTCTAGCATACTGCTGCAATTTCAATGTTATTGTATGGAAGGAAGGAAGACATAAACGCTGATTGCAGAAGTCTATTCAGAATATTCTCAGCAACTAAGGTGAATTATTTAAATCGATGAGAAGTTGCACCGAAACAAAAGAATTAACAATAGAAAAACTAAGAAAAAAAAACTTAAGAAGTTGTTCCGCTTCCAGAAAAAGTTGAGCCATTTTAAACGTTCTTCGATAATAAAAAAAATGGAAGCTAAAAAACTGTTAAACGCGAAGTATTTTATTACACATTAATTTTCCTAATTGTAATACATTGGCGTCATGAACGTAAGCAATTTGAAAAGATTTCAAATTTATTGCCGACTAAGTAATCAATATGCAAAAGTATTAAGAAAATTTGCTTCCGCTGGAAAAGCATACTAATTATTATTGGGCAAATAAAGACCAAATTTTAGTAATTACTACGAAATAATTAAATTGGAAACTCAAAATTATGCGTTCTGTAAAAATATAAAAATTTAATTAAATTAATTAGATGCAAAAATAAACCATAATATAGGTATTTATTTCTTATTTTCATTTGTTACTCACAAAGTCATTCAAATGACAAAAACTTCTACAAAAGTTAACTGGCGGTTTTTACTCCGTTTGTACACCTTGTAGAAATAAAATAAATTATATTAAACAATATCTTAAAATATTATTTAATTTTTTTGATTAATTAATTTTATAAGAATTCTTATTAATTACTTTTTGAAATGCTCAGCTTTTACGTTATGTTTTTAAAATTAAAATATGATTAAAAATAAACAAAATTTGTAATTAAATCAAAAGGTTAAAATTGTATTTTTTTTGTGGAAAAATTTGCTCGTTCTATAGATTCTTAAATTTAAATTAAAAATTACCGTGCTTTTTATTTGATTTATCACATTTGATATTTTTGCCAAAAAAATTGAAATTTTTTTAAATTTACATTATTTCACTAAATGGCTCGTAGTATTACAATTTCATTTCTTAATTTAGGTAATTTAAATCTTCCATCACCAAGTAAGGCTGAAGGTTAAACTACAGTTATTAATGTATCAGGTCAAAAGCCGAACAACTACGGCCCTTAATTAAATAAAATATATTAAGAATAATTATGGATAAAATTTCTCAAAAATTAAAATAATTGTTTATAATTCAGTGTTAAGTTTACCATTTTGCCCCGCCTTACCCTAAATAGGATACAACTTAAAATAATTTTGAAAATCAAGAAAATTAACAAATTTAAAACACAACTTTTTTCACCTAAAATATTCTGACCTGACAACACGCAAAAAATGAATAATTGTCTAATGATAAAATCTTATCAGGTAAACTCCCGAATATACGAGCAATTAATAACGGAATTTTCTGTAAACGATTAGAACGGATTAGTGGTTGATTTAGTCAGTATAATATTAATAAAATTTTAAATAAGGATCGAAAAGAATTTGTTAATATCTTAATAATCAAAAAAGTATTATTAATTGTAATGTGAAACCTACAAATGTTAATTTAAATAAATATCTTTTAATATGTTGTATAATACCACACAATTGGTGACCACGACGTGATTAGTAATTGAAAATGGAAATCAATTTAAAATAATAATAATTACACTTTATTTTAAATAAATTATTCTAAATTTTCAGTAATCCTAAATTGAAATTTCAATTCTTTAGTATTTTTGTAAAATTGAAATCATTAAGGTTTCAAAAATAAGATTAGATATTTATTTTTATCAATTATGAACGATATTGGTAATAACACATTAATTATTATATGTTTTCTAAAATTACGTGTTTGTCGGAGGTCGAAGTAATCAAAATTCAATTAAAGGATTTCATAGAATTAATTAGAGAGAAAATTATATAGAATTTGAGAAAATATAATAACAAAATATCTTTTTCATTTTGTTACTTTCTTTACAATACCTAATTAAACTAATAGAAATAATCCTAAAAGTATGTTTATACTTTTTAATTTTGGCTAAGATATTTTGTCAATAAGGCAAACTTTTGTCAAGGATAACACAGAGCGATAAATCATTTTAAGTATTTACTAATAATAGGAGAAATACAAAATGAAAAAAAAAAATTTTAAATATACTTAAAAAATTGATTACTAACTGATCTATTGAGATATGTAAATTGTTTGGGATGCCATCATAGGCATATTTTCCCTACTACTATTAGTAAGAAGTTGAAATTCAAAGTTACTACCACTAGATCTTCATTAACTATCTTGTCCCGTATACAAGGTTTTTATTTAAATTTTTTGGAACTCTGTGAAAATACATAGACCATTGTAACGCCAGAAAAAATAAGAAAAAAAATTTAAGCTATAAATTATCTAAGATTTAAGGTTATTTTGATTTCAGTGCAATTTCTGATTAAAATTTTTTGATAAAAATTAAATTTTGTTTAAATATTTTAAAACTTTGTGAAAATACTAATACTATTATAGAAAATACATATAAAAAAATAATCAAAAAATTCTTTACCCTAATTTGTCTTAAATTGAAGGTAATTTTGATTTCAATGCAAAATTTTCGATTTAAATTTTTTGATAAAAATTAGATTTTGTTCAAATATTCTGGAACTTTGTCAAAATACTAATACTATTATAATCATTACAGGAAAAATAATTAAAAAATTCTAAACCTTAAATTTCTCTAGATTTAAGGTTATTTTGATTTCAGTGCGATTTTTGATTTAAATTGGATAAAAATTAATTTTGTTTAAATATTCTGGTACTTTGTGGAAATACGCAAACTATTGAAATTATGACAAAAAAAATAATAAAAAAATTCTAAGCTTTAAATTGCCTTAGTTTTATTTAATTTTGATTTCAGTGCAATTTTTGATTTAAATTTTTTGATAAAAATTAAATTTTGTTCAAATATTTTGAAACTTTGGGAAAATACTAATACTATTATAGTAAATACATAAAAAATATCCAAAAATTCTTTACCCTAATTTGTCTTAGATTTAAGGTAATTTTATTTCAATGCAAAATTTTCGATTTAAATTTTTTGATAAAAATTAAATTTTGTTCAAATATTTTGAAACTTTGGGAAAATACAATTACTATTATAATCATAACAGAAAAAATAATAAAAATATTCTAAACCTTAAATTTCTTTAGATTTATGGTTATTTTGAATTCAGTGCAATTTTTGATTTAAATTTTTTGATAAAAATTAAATTTTGTTTAAATATTCTGGTACTTTGTGGAAATACGCAAACTATTGAAATAAAGACAGAAAAAATAACAAAAAAACTCTAAGCTTAAAATTACCTTAGATTTAAGGTTATTTTGATTTCAGTGCAATTTCTGAATTAAATTTTTTGATAAAAATTAAATTTTGTTCAAATATTCTGGAACTTTGTCAAAATACTATTACTATTATAATCATTACAGAAAAAATAAAAAAAAAATTCTAAACCTTAAATTTCTTAAGATTTATGGTTATTTTGAATTCAGTGCAATTTTTGATTTAAATTTTTTGATAAAAATTAAATTTTGTTTAAATATTTTAAAACTTTGTGAAAATACTAATACTATTATAGAAAATACATATAAAAAAATAATCAAAAAATTCTTTACCCTAATTTGTCTTAAATTGAAGGTAATTTTGATTTCAATGCAAAATTTTCGATTTAAATTTTTTGATAAAAATTAGATTTTGTTCAAATATTCTGGAACTTTGTCAAAATACTAATACTATTATAATCATTACAGGAAAAATAATTAAAAAATTCTAAACCTTAAATTTCTCTAGATTTAAGGTTATTTTGATTTCAGTGCGATTTTTGATTTAAATTGGATAAAAATTAATTTTGTTTAAATATTCTGGTACTTTGTGGAAATACGCAAACTATTGAAATTATGACAAAAAAAATAATAAAAAAATTCTAAGCTTTAAATTGCCTTAGTTTTATTTAATTTTGATTTCAGTGCAATTTTTGATTTAAATTTTTTGATAAAAATTAAATTTTGTTCAAATATTTTGAAACTTTGGGAAAATACTAATACTATTATAGTAAATACATAAAAAATATCCAAAAATTCTTTACCCTAATTTGTCTTAGATTTAAGGTAATTTTATTTCAATGCAAAATTTTCGATTTAAATTTTTTGATAAAAATTAAATTTTGTTCAAATATTTTGAAACTTTGGGAAAATACTATTACTATTATAATCATTACAGAAAAAATAATAAAAAAATTCTAAATTTTTGATTTAAATTTTTTGATAAAAATTAAATTTTGTTTAAATATTCTGGTACTTTGTGGAAATACGCAAACTATTGAAATAAAGACAGAAAAAATAACAAAAAAACTCTAAGCTTAAAATTACCTTAGATTTAAGGTTATTTTGATTTCAGTGCAATTTCTGAATTAAATTTTTTGATAAAAATTAAATTTTGTTCAAATATTCTGGAACTTTGTCAAAATACTATTACTATTATAATCATTACAGAAAAAATAAAAAAAAAATTCTAAACCTTAAATTTCTTAAGATTTATGGTTATTTTGAATTCAGTGCAATTTTTGATTTAAATTTTTTGATAAAAATTAAATTTTGTTTAAATATTTTAAAACTTTGTGAAAATACTAATACTATTATAGAAAATACATATAAAAAAATAATCAAAAAATTCTTTACCCTAATTTGTCTTAAATTGAAGGTAATTTTGATTTCAATGCAAAATTTTCGATTTAAATTTTTTGATAAAAATTAGATTTTGTTCAAATATTCTGGAACTTTGTCAAAATACTAATACTATTATAATCATTACAGGAAAAATAATTAAAAAATTCTAAACCTTAAATTTCTCTAGATTTAAGGTTATTTTGATTTCAGTGCGATTTTTGATTTAAATTGGATAAAAATTAATTTTGTTTAAATATTCTGGTACTTTGTGGAAATACGCAAACTATTGAAATTATGACAAAAAAAATAATAAAAAAATTCTAAGCTTTAAATTGCCTTAGTTTTATTTAATTTTGATTTCAGTGCAATTTTTGATTTAAATTTTTTGATAAAAATTAAATTTTGTTCAAATATTTTGAAACTTTGGGAAAATACTAATACTATTATAGTAAATACATAAAAAATATCCAAAAATTCTTTACCCTAATTTGTCTTAGATTTAAGGTAATTTTATTTCAATGCAAAATTTTCGATTTAAATTTTTTGATAAAAATTAAATTTTGTTCAAATATTTTGAAACTTTGGGAAAATACTATTACTATTATAATCATTACAGAAAAAATAATAAAAAAATTCTAAATTTTTGATTTAAATTTTTTGATAAAAATTAAATTTTGTTTAAATATTCTGGTACTTTGTGGAAATACGCAAACTATTGAAATAAAGACAGAAAAAATAACAAAAAAACTCTAAGCTTAAAATTACCTTAGATTTAAGGTTATTTTGATTTCAGTGCAATTTCTGAATTAAATTTTTTGATAAAAATTAAATTTTGTTCAAATATTCTGGAACTTTGTCAAAATACTATTACTATTATAATCATTACAGAAAAAATAAAAAAAAAATTCTAAACCTTAAATTTCTTAAGATTTATGGTTATTTTGAATTCAGTGCAATTTTTGATTTAAATTTTTTGATAAAAATTAAATTTTGTTTAAATATTTTAAAACTTTGTGAAAATACTAATACTATTATAGAAAATACATATAAAAAAATAATCAAAAAATTCTTTACCCTAATTTGTCTTAAATTGAAGGTAATTTTGATTTCAATGCAAAATTTTCGATTTAAATTTTTTGATAAAAATTAGATTTTGTTCAAATATTCTGGAACTTTGTCAAAATACTAATACTATTATAATCATTACAGGAAAAATAATTAAAAAATTCTAAACCTTAAATTTCTCTAGATTTAAGGTTATTTTGATTTCAGTGCGATTTTTGATTTAAATTGGATAAAAATTAATTTTGTTTAAATATTCTGGTACTTTGTGGAAATACGCAAACTATTGAAATTATGACAAAAAAAATAATAAAAAAATTCTAAGCTTTAAATTGCCTTAGTTTTATTTAATTTTGATTTCAGTGCAATTTTTGATTTAAATTTTTTGATAAAAATTAAATTTTGTTCAAATATTTTGAAACTTTGGGAAAATACTAATACTATTATAGTAAATACATAAAAAATATCCAAAAATTCTTTACCCTAATTTGTCTTAGATTTAAGGTAATTTTATTTCAATGCAAAATTTTCGATTTAAATTTTTTGATAAAAATTAAATTTTGTTCAAATATTTTGAAACTTTGGGAAAATACTATTACTATTATAATCATTACAGAAAAAATAATAAAAAAATTCTAAATTTTTGATTTAAATTTTTTGATAAAAATTAAATTTTGTTTAAATATTCTGGTACTTTGTGGAAATACGCAAACTATTGAAATAAAGACAGAAAAAATAACAAAAAAACTCTAAGCTTAAAATTACCTTAGATTTAAGGTTATTTTGATTTCAGTGCAATTTCTGAATTAAATTTTTTGATAAAAATTAAATTTTGTTCAAATATTCTGGAACTTTGTCAAAATACTATTACTATTATAATCATTACAGAAAAAATAAAAAAAAAATTCTAAACCTTAAATTTCTTAAGATTTATGGTTATTTTGAATTCAGTGCAATTTTTGATTTAAATTTTTTGATAAAAATTAAATTTTGTTTAAATATTTTAAAACTTTGTGAAAATACTAATACTATTAGAGAAAATACATATAAAAAAATAATCAAAAAATTCTTTACCCTAATTTGTCTTAAATTGAAGGTAATTTTGATTTCAATGCAAAATTTTCGATTTAAATTTTTTGATAAAAATTAGATTTTGTTCAAATATTCTGGAACTTTGTCAAAATACTAATACTATTATAATCATTACAGGAAAAATAATTAAAAAATTCTAAACCTTAAATTTCTCTAGATTTAAGGTTATTTTGATTTCAGTGCGATTTTTGATTTAAATTGGATAAAAATTAATTTTGTTTAAATATTCTGGTACTTTGTGGAAATACGCAAACTATTGAAATTATGACAAAAAAAATAATAAAAAAATTCTAAGCTTTAAATTGCCTTAGTTTTATTTAATTTTGATTTCAGTGCAATTTTTGATTTAAATTTTTTGATAAAAATTAAATTTTGTTCAAATATTTTGAAACTTTGGGAAAATACTAATACTATTATAGTAAATACATAAAAAATATCCAAAAATTCTTTACCCTAATTTGTCTTAGATTTAAGGTAATTTTATTTCAATGCAAAATTTTCGATTTAAATTTTTTGATAAAAATTAAATTTTGTTCAAATATTTTGAAACTTTGGGAAAATACTATTACTATTATAATCATTACAGAAAAAATAATAAAAAAATTCTAAATTTTTGATTTAAATTTTTTGATAAAAATTAAATTTTGTTTAAATATTCTGGTACTTTGTGGAAATACGCTAACTATTGAAATAAAGACAAAATAACAAAAAAATTCTAAGCTTTAAATTGCTTTAGATTTAAGGTTATTTTGATTTCGGTGCAATTTTTGATTTTTTTTTTATAAAAATTAATATTTGTTTAAATATTTTGGAATTTTGTGAAAATACTAATACTATTATAGTAAATACATAAAAAATAATAAAATAATTCTAATTTGTTTTAGGTTTAAGGTAATTTTGATTTAAATGTAATTTTTGATTTAAATTTTTGGATAAAAATTAAATTTTTTTCAAATATTATAAACCTTTTTTAAAATACTAATACTATTATAATCACCACAGTAAAACTAACAAAAAATTTCTTAACCTTAAAAAACCTTAAAAACCTTAAATCTAAGGTTATTTTGATTTCAATGTTAGTTTTGATTTTAACTTTTTGATAAAAATTGAAATTTTTTAAATATTCTAAAACTTTGTGAAAATTCATAGACTATTATAATAATAACAGAAAAAAAATTATGAGCCTTAATTTGTCTGAGATTTAAGGATATTATGATTTTAATTTAATTTTTGATTTGATTTTTTTAATATTTTTTCTTTTTTTCAAACATTCTGGAACTTTGTGAAAATACTAAGACTAATATAACAAAAACAAGAAAAATAACGAAAAAATTCTAAGCCTTAAATTGCCGTATATTTAAGCAGTTTTGGATTTAGCAGGAGCGGAGCTGTCGCAAATGTTATCAAGAGGCTCTCTTATTTTTATGTATGACATTTCTTTTATCTTTTGCTATAGTTAACAGCACTTATTTTTAAGTGTTTCCTAAAAAGCTCCCTAGGTCTTAAAAAACACGGGGCTACTTCAGTTATTATGCTAATCCGGCACTCTTTTTAACTACGCTGTGCTCTAAATATGAATGAAAAACCATGTATATTCTAGATGAAACCGAAAGAATTGCAATTAATGATTAAAATGCGAGATGAGTTGATTTACAATTACTGTATATATTTTTAACTAAAAGAACATAATTTGTGGATTCAAAGTGCAACTAAATCGGTTACACTTAAAATAGTTTAGATTTATTTTTTGATAAATTACAAATCCAAATTTTAAAATAAAAACCCAAAGCTTTTGACACAAAAAAACTTGTATGATTTTTCTTTACAACATGCAGAAAAAGTAAAATTTTAGAAAATTAAATTTAAAAACATATTATATTAAAAATTGCTCTGAATGTGTGATTTCCTATTCATTTATTTATTTCGTTGAAAAATTTTTTTCAATATATGCAAAAATTTTGACAAAATTACATCATTACGCATTTTGTTGTCAACAATGTATTCGACAAATTGAATTTTCTCTGATGCTACGCGTTTGTTGTATTTATGAATGAATGTTTTGATTCCATCTGAAGGTATCACGCTAAATTTATTTTATTCATGTAACGTAGACGACGTTTTTATTTATACTTTAATTATTTTTTTTTTTTCAAACTTATTTTAATCTAGAAGATAGGATTGTTTGTATAGTGCAAAATAGTGCAACTCTGACAGGAAATCTCTTGTGTACACACACTAGACGAATTTTGCTTCGTCTTAAGGGATTTTTATATTCCTCCCTGTAGCATCTAAATAAGTATAAAGAATTCCACACACATCCGCTACTTTTGTTGGTAAGTTTCAAGTGGAATCTCTCAGTTAATGCTTTCGCAGCTTCCCACTTAAATTATACGAAAAAATGTATTTTGTTATCACAAGTTAATTTTTTTTTTTTTTTAATAATTATCGACTAAAGTACTCATCAGATCATTAAATGTGAAGGTTCTTTTTTAGAGTAGAGCCAATTTCAGTAGGCATTGATAAGCGTACAACTGACATCGGGTGAGATAATATCTAAAGGACCTATTTCCTCTTGGAAACAGGAAAACGAGAGGAAATTTTGTTAATGTGTGTCACGTTACGTAGTTAAGACACTATTTCGTGGTTAAATTAACGACGCTACACAAATCATGTAAGGTAATAACAAGCAGGATATATTTTTTGAAACCGTCAGAACGAAAACTTTTCTCGAGCGAAACTTTCATCAAATTTAAGCTCTTTATATAATCTCTATAGTAGCATAAAGTTTTAACCCTTATAGAACAAATTACCAGAAAAGGTATCTTTAGTAATAGATGGCGACTTTATAAGGAACTTATAAAGACATTAATATGATTTAGTTGCACATGAGGTTCACTGACTAAGAAAATGTCTTGATTACACACTACACTAAACATCTTTATTTTTATTCTTTTTGGCGTGTATCTTGATTACCAACGTTTTGTAACTCGTTCAAGCTTGCAATATTGCAGAAATTACGTAAAAGCAGTAACGAACCAATCAGAAACAAGTATTAGCGCCGTCAGAAACGCCCACTTTAAGTTTGTAAGCTTGATCACGCTATTACTACAACAAAATCAAGCACAATAACTATACTGTTTTCGAATTTAGTTTTGTATTCAGAATACATTTTTCCTTCTATCTAAAACATTGAAACACATCTAAATGCAATATTCGCAACGAGAAACCCCACGAAAGTGATAATATACAGCGTACGTGGTGTTCTGAATAAAAATTTAAAATAATCATTACTTTCAAATTATTTCAATACAGTTTTAATCGAACTTCCCTCGTATACTGCACCCACCCTTTAACAAAATTAAACATTCAGTTGATTCATTTTTACATTAAAATGAAATAAAAATTCCTGTAGAATGTTCAATTGGAAATTTATTAAATAAATAACGCTTGGTAAATCACATCAAGCTTATGCAATTTCAAAGCGTTTGATTTCGAAATCAGCGTTTTATTCAAGGAGAAAAAAATCAATTAGGTGGATATAAGTCTCCTGATTTATCCCAAATATAACTTTCAATTTGATCACAAAATGTTTTATTTAATCTTGCGTCAGGTTTTGATTGTGATGCGAAACATTGATTTTGTCCTAGCAAATCGGGACGTGTAAAATATAAGATCGAAATGTAGAGTGGAATTGGGTAAATAATTGATGGCCAACTAATTGTTGAAGAGCCTTGATAATAACTGATTAATTTTAGGTTCTAGTAGGAGGTAGTGGGATTTAGTTTAACATGATGAGCTTTGAAACATTCCAAACTGGCTTATGTTTCACATACCTACCCAACCATACTCAGCATTAGTTAGTCACCTTAAAGTTTATTAATTAACATTTAGCCAAAGGCGCCTAATTATAATGTACTCAAGTCATTTAGTGAAAAACTGTACAATTTCTCTTTTAAACCAGGATTTTTAACAAAATTTATTCTAAAATTTTAATTTAATTAATGAATGTAACAGGATCATCGCTTTTAAAATTTTTTTAAAGTATTTAAATAACACACTTAAACTACCTGTCAGTTTAAAACCCCATTTTTTAACATTTTTTTTATTTGTATTTGTGAGCATTGATCAATTGCCTGTCGGGCTGGTTGCAAAAATAATTAAAAGCAAAATTTATTATTTAAAAAAGACACACGTTAATTAATTATATAAAATTATGTAAATATACGTGTATTACATGATTTTCGAACTCCTACTCCATGCTTTTCAAAGAAATCAATAGTTACTAAAAAAATTAGCTTACGTCGAATTGAGAATCAAACCAACCTTTACGATTCCAAAATTTGCATGTTATTGCATTAAATCGTACTAATCGACAAAATATATCATTCTAATCCACAATTTTATTGAGTTTAATTTAAAAAAAGGTACAAAAATTGACGCACATAATGGATTTCCCCCTTTTTCACTTCCTTTTGGAGGCAGGGGGCATAATTAACTACTAACTTAACATTTATTATGATAAAAAAAAAACCGTTTGAAATATTTAAGAAAAAAAGTGATTATTTTATTCTTCTTCTCCATCCTATCATACATACATCGAGCACGAGCACCATAAAAAAAGGTGATAATGTTGAATACTAACTACAAAAGGTTTATTACTCGTTAAAGCTTTACAACTTCTAACTTTCTTTATCGCTCGTAATAGTATAATAAAGTTGGTAATTGAGTCAGAATATCAATTTTTGAATTTTGAAAATTGTATGTGATAACGACTAACTTTTGGTGCCAGCTTTGGGTGTAACTTTAATTAGAGCTGTTTAGTTTCGAAATATAGAGTAGGTTTTATCTTCCTTCGGGATTTAAAATAAGAAAGGTATTCAGACCATTTTATTCCTTTTATCTATCACATTAAAGAATTTTTGAAATAAACTCTTTCTAACCGGATACAAAAAATTAATCGCTTAATAAAATTGTAGTTTTCAGTTTTAGATAAACAGGGCGCTAAAATTTATTTATAAAATTATTAAAATGTTAGTGACTTATACTCGTATAGATCCCTCGGTGTGAAACATCTAATAAAATAATGTGCTAGGAAGCTCCTCCTCTTGATTTTAATTTTTTAACGGTTTTTGATCGGTTTCTTTTATACAGGGTGATTGAGACCACCCGTATTAGTAATTTTTTTTAAACGGTTAGCCGTACCTACGTAACTAAAACATACAAAAAATTAATAAATACATCTGAATTATTCGACTGAGGTCACAGATCAGGCAATTATCATCTTCACGTATGGATTCATGATATTAAGGTAATTTTGATTAACAATGTTTACTGCGCTCGCTTAAAATTGTAAAAAAAATTTAATTTTCTGACTCCCCTAGACCCCCAAGTCGAATACCATGACGAGTTGATTATAAATTTAGATCGGTCAAATGACAAAATATGCACTGAATATGAATACCCTCCTAGCATAAACGGGGTTAAAGAGTTAAAAGTTAAATTAAAAATAAATAATATAAAATTAACAATCGGTGTTTTTTAAATAAGTAGTGAAAAAGGATTAATTTTAATTAGAGGCTGTAAAAAGAAAATTAAAGAAATTTGGAATTGGAGTCGTAAAGGAATAAAATTTGAACAACAGGAAAATATTTAAAAATTAGAATAATTACATTAACATTAATGTAAAAATAATTAGGGGATGAAGTATGAAGAAAACCGAAAAGCAATAAAAAAACAAATTTAAGTCGTTAAAAGATTGAAATTAATCAACAAAGTAAAATTTAAAAATTAGTATAATTAAATTAGCCTAACTGCAAAAATAATTAGGGGATGAAATACGAAGAAGACTGAAAAATAATAAATAATTACATTTGAAATTATATTCGTTAGATGGAATTAACTAACAAGGTAAAATTTAAAAATTAAAATAATTTAGTGAATTAAGTTGAAATAAAAAAAATATGACACCACTGAAACCTTCAGGGCATTTGTTTATCAAGTCGGCATGAGCAATTCGAAAGATTTAAAATAAATTTTTTTAATGTTGAAATTAAACACTGTGAAGATTCAAATTAAGGATTGAAAGTTAATGATTTCTAACTTCTAAGTTGTAAGAGAAAGAATAAACGCAAAGTCGCATTCTCACTGACTGAGGCCGAAGGCCGCACAACTATACATACTTTTCAGGAAAAAATACAAAAAAAAAATTCAAACTTGGATTCTACAAAATTTTTTATTTTTTCGGAGAAAATCATTGATTTTTCAAATTTGTCTACTTTTGATTTTTGATTTTTTTATTACAAAAAAAACTCTTATTTATTTCTCGTATAACAACGCGACAGCACATTGAGCCACAGCAGTGGAGTGATGTGATCGCTGGTTGAGTATAGAGCGGAAATTCTGGGTTCAAATCGAGGATTGCACAGAATTTCTTGGCTCGGCCTTCCGGTGGGCATCTACACTCCTGTGGTGATCCCTGATGTTTGTGTCGACGTCATTACCGTTGATACGGCTGCGTCACACACGAGAGTTTACAAGACAGGTTAAGGTAGACAAGGAATGAAGCCATGGGCCTTCTAGGCCTGTAAAGCTGTAATATATATATAACAACGCAAACCCCATAATGGGCCCACATTTCTTTCTATTTTTTTTGTTTAATTAAAAATATTTTGTTTTATTTTTACGCAAAATAATATTTTTTATTTAAACAAAAAAAATAGAAAGAAATGTCGGCCCATTATAGGGTTTGCGTTGTTATACGCGGAATAAATTAGATTATTTTTTAAATAAAAAAATCAAAAGTGTCGAAATTTGAAAAATCAATGATTTTTTCCGAAAAAATGAAAAATTTTGTAGAATCTAAGTTTGAATATTTTTTTTGTATTTTTTCCTGAAAAGTACGTTTAAAAACAAACAAAAACAAAAAAAAACGTTCCGATTAGTCAATTTTTGACATAGTTACGATTGTTCGAAGAAAAACAACATCAGTTTTTCTAAAAATTCGTAACTTTTTTTGGGTTGAATAAAAAATTTTGAAAAAATTCACAGAACTGTTTTTGGTGAGATAGTATAATATGTAAAAATTTCAGGAAAATCAAAAGGGGTCGGGTTCAAGAATGGTCGATTTGGTGTGGAAGTCCCCATATGTATAATTAGTTGGTCTCAAAATTTACCCTTAGATTTTTAAATAATTATTGAAATTTAAAAGAATATTTAAACCGAGCGCCATGTTTGACCAATGACAATTAAGCATGACTATACGCTGTCGCCAAATCATTCAGTTTCGTGATTATCTGATTATTATCTTACATTATTTATTTACTACATTATAAAACTTTGAAATTTTTTTCAAATTTAAAATATATTTAGCTGAAATTTTGAAGAATACCATAATTAAACCATGAAACTCAAATTTAAAATTGATATTTAATTTAAATTTTTGTCGATATGACAACAGGGCAATCCTGATTGGTTCACTTTCGTGTGACGTCACGGACCGTAGTCGTAAAACTACCGTCGATTTTATAACTTTTAATAATTTTTTTCTCATGCTAGGAGGACTCAAAAAATTTAAAAAAAAATTCTGTAGCTTCAGTTTAACCTCTACTTTCAAATAAACAAATAAAAAAAATAGTGAAACTCATCCATTGTCAGCTGGCTAATAACAGGTTATTTAAATTTGAAGAAATCTTTTTGACAGTACCCCAATAATAGTCAGCCGTCAGCAAGCTGCAAAAATCAGCTAGTAACTGTTTGACAGATTCTAATAGCTGACTGGCAGCCAGACGTTCCAAATGCTATTAGTTCAATAATAACTTGCTGACAGCCAGCTGCGGTTGATATTCTAAAAAGAATAGTCAATTATAGCAACATTGCTACAGTTTAAAAGAAACTTTTGCTAACTGCGGAGCCGTATTAGCTGCCAGCTAGCTATTAGATTCAAATTGTTACTTGGGTAATTAATTGACTAGATCAGCATACCAACTAGACTATACCGGGCGACCCACATTAGATCCGAACACAGGAGATTCATATCAGACCAAAAAAAGAATTAAACTTGATTTAGGTACCTGTCGAACTAATCCAAATTCAGACTTGAAAAACAAATTGCATTTTATCGATATCGATTTTCATTTTGGTCTTTTACAATGTTAAACAAAAATCTTTAAAAAAACTAATTTACTATACTAATCCGCTATGGTCGGTGAGTCACCTGGTGTAAGCACAAAAAGCTATTATTTTAAAGACTAGCTGACATAGGCGGCTTCTGACCACCTTTCAGTTTTTCATTCAGTTTCAGTTTCAATTCAGCTTTTACGTATAATTAGCAAACCCTGTAATTATGTGTATTCTTGGAGGGTATTCCATACCCCCCAAACCTCCCGGTTACAAAGACCAATATAGTAAATGTTAGGTAATAGATTTTATTAAATAGCAACCGTTTTAAATAGATATATCAACATATTGTGGCAGGCGGACCGGGGGGTCTGGGGGGTATGGAATACCCCCCAGCGCCACAAGAAGTTAGTTATACAATTTAAAATATATGCGGTAGACTTTTAAGCGCAGGAGCTATAGAATAAATTGAATTGGATTAATTAATTTTCAGTCAATATTTTGACTATTTTTAACTAGAGGGGAGGTGGGAATAATTTAAGAATATAAATGGCTATTCAAGCAAAAAATCTGTGTTTTCCATCTCCAAAATTTGTGACCCTGTGCTAATTCAGATTTTACGTTAGTTTAGAAAACCCAAAATCCGTCTATGCTTGAGGGTATTCTACACCCCCAAACCCCCGGTCACCGATATCTTTAATTTTATTAAATTGCTACAGTTTTGTGGTATTTTAACAGGGGAAGTATGAAATACAAAGTTATATAATTTTGTCAATTAAATGTTAATAAAATAAATACCTTAGAATAGATCTTGCAAATATTATTATTGATGTGGTTGTTTGGCTTTCGAGCTCACTCATGGGAAATGCAATCATATATTAAATTTTCCAATAAGTACCTACGTAAGTAAGTTATTTTAATAACGTTTATTTGAAGCTACTTGTTTACCTTTCATTTATCAAGTAAATTGGTTACTTATGCTTGACGAGATCTAATCAGATCGAAGCACCGTTTATAACCCATTCTCCATCGGTTTGTGCTAATTTAATAATTTTTCATTACTATATAATTTTAATTTTAGAATAACTTTTGTTGTAATTTTACACTAATTATGAATACGGACCTGGTTACGAATTACAAAAAAGAAAAATATGAAAAAATTAAAAAACAAAACTGGAATAACATTTAAAAATAAAATATTAAAAGCGTTATAACAAAACACCTGCTAAGAATAGTAGTGAAAGCATTTTGATATGAATCAGGAGCACTCAAACTTTTTTGTCTGAACAGCTCTCACAACTCAATTTGCAAGCAAGCAACAGCATAGTAAAATCATTTTTCAGGTGCATGGATTTCTGACAGCTCCCCGACTAAATCAATCTACATTTACCGTATGTAATAACAGGGGCTATAAGTGGTTTACGATGTTATCGATCTCTCCAAGTCTTTTTTGTTACTATTTTTATCTAATATTCCATATCTTTCATCTATTTATATTATCAATTGGAATAATCTTTTTGTATACTACCTATGAAATATTTGTAATAATCAATGTTTCGTAATCACCCAGAAAAGTTCTTTTTGGGTTGTGATAAATTTATTGTTGTTAATAACTTTAAAGTCGAAATAGGTCATCTAGGATTTTGTTGAGAATTGGAAGTTGTGCATAAAGCAAGCCAACTCGAGAATTTTGTTATATTAACGCGAAATTTTTCAGACACTTAAGTAATATGTTAATTTAACACTTCAAAATTTATATTGCAAGTTTTTAATCATAAGACAGAGAGAACCTAAACGTTTAGATTAAAACGATTAATTATAATTTGTGAGAGAACAAAGATAATATATTTTGAGTAAAAGTAGATAAGTCTCTTGGTGTTCATTAATTAATGTTCTTTTTACTTTCGTTTAACCTATTTACTGCAATTAAATATCAAATTAATCAGTTCCCAACGAGTTATTAATTTTGCTTCTGTTGTTTTACTACTTTGTAATACAAATTACATTTCTAACTTATACAGACCATATAAAATAAATTGCATTTTATGATTGCGATGTTTCAGTGTTCAACAATGTATTTTCAGGTCAACCTGACATACATAGTAAAACCGTGTCGAGCAAATTGAAGTGTATGAAGTCAAAACGCCTGGACGTTAGGCTATCCTTGATACTTAAGATGAATCAGTGTAGTCAATCTAAATAACCGATTAAGGTATTGAAATATTTAAAGTCAGTTTATCAACAACATAAGTGCTGAAAGGTTTGTTTAATCTAATTAATTGGTTGTGTAAAGTAGTTAACAATTTGTAAACAAAGAAATTAACTTACAGGTGTTACCCTATTGTATATTCTGCGATACACCTAAGTAAATGCTCCTCAATATTAAGTGCATCAACCTTAGGGTGCTAAAATATTAATACGAAAATGTATTTCCCTTGATAAACATACCATAATGCCATCTATAATGTAGCCGCACTTCTGCTTTTACGATGGCCATGATTTTGAAGTTATTGCACGTAGTGACAATTAAGTAGTAGAATAAAAAATTTAACAAACTTCTTCAATGCTGTCACTTATCTGCCAGTTAAACGACTGCATTTTCATGACGTTATTACAATACGTATAGATTTTATTAATGCAATTATCAGGTAAACAATCACACGATTGTTCCCTTAACAGCGGCAAGCAATTTGAAACTTATTACTATTGATGATGACAAACCCATTTCAATGGCATTGTGTGCCAACAAATATGTATAATTGGATCTTTCTATTATGTGGTGGATTATTTAACGATTATATTAAACCAAACTTACTCCAATTATTAAGCTCCATTTTTAACCTTTTTGTGCCCCTCGGTGAGAAACGCCCCTGCTTTTTAAATATAGCTTAACTAGGTACAGTAACTTAATTTACATATTGGTGTGATTTCGAGTGTGTAAGGGAAAGAAGTAATTAGTAATTTACATCGACAGCCTGAAAACCCAATTCAACTAACCTTCTATATGGCTTTCCGATTAAGTTTAGTTTAGCAATCTTGAAATTAGGTCATTCAGTTAGATACTAAACTTGTTACTTACAAACTTGATAAATATTAACAACAAACCCCAATTTTAAAATTGCATTATTAGGGTCGCCTTTATTAAATAATAATTTAATCTCCCTTAGTTTCCTTTTTAAAAATCAGCCATCGTTAATTTTGTTTTCTTTCAAAAACGAATTATTTCAGGTTGTAGAGGAGGCGGAAATGTTATTATTCAATTTAAAAACCGACAGCACTTCTATGAAAGTATAAATTGTAGTTTCATATTCTAAAAATTTGAGAATGCAATCGTAAGGATTTAAATTCTAAGCATCCGTCGAGTATGATCCTGTTACATCCTGACAGAACTTCCTTTTATGTTTATCTTCATACTTGTCATGAAAAATTGGAACAAAAGTGTAGATATTGTAAAGGCAGCTTTTCGTCATATAGAATTTTCCTTGTCCTTAGAACCCTTTCAGTCTATTTTCTGATTAAATTCTGAAAAAGAATTTTTAATAAAACAAAAATTGTGGCACTTACTTTGCTACTAGGTTACAGTGCACATCCGTCTTCATAACATAAAATATCTAAGTAATTTATAACTGTGAAATGTTGTAACTAACAAAATAATTTATCCAAAAAAGAAAACCGAGTAAACAATTTCTTTTACGACACGTTTCGCACTTCTGTATTATCTTATAAAATATTTCTTGTAAGACGCTAACTTTTTTATGTACCCGGTAAACAAAATAAATTTTATGCGCTTAAGGTTAATATAAATAACGCGGGTGGTGTGAAAACTGGGAGTTGGATAAATTATTATCAATGCCAACGTAACAAAATATATTTCAGATAGTAAATTTATTTTGATTTTCTTTTTGTAAGCAAATAAATTTGTTGCAGCGCGGTCATCATTGGTCAGCTTACGCTCTGAGCCACACCGCTGGGAATACAGCTGATTTAAAATATTTACACTAAACTATGATATTATGCAATGCAAAGCAAAACAAAAAATTATTTTTATAATTTATAGATTTTTCTATTCCTTGAAGTGAAACATTTTAGATTTCTAAATCTGCGAGGTAACACTGGCCCCTAAATTAATTTGAATTTAGTAGGTTACTTACGCCGCACCCTGTACATGGCAAATATTTGATTACTTATTAGCACCATTTTAAAAATTATTATGTAAAATTATAGAATTTTTCTGTGTTGGTTTCTTTTAAATTTAAATTATTAGGATCTTTAGTCCACAACGAAAAGTTAACTATTTTTTCGATTCCATCCTGTATTTGATTTTATTGATGTTTTTTTTGCAAAGTTTTTATACCAGTGTACGATGAGACATTGTTTACGTGTTGTGTTTTTGCGTAATTAAGTTAAAGAAAACGTCTTATCAACCGAACACCTTACAAAAACAAAAAAAAGTTTTGTAGTCGAATTTTTACGACATCACCGTTAAATTGGTCATTCGTTTGTTTAATGTCTTCGAAGTAACATCGTCTAAAGAAAACTTGGGAAAAATTTTGATTTTGCAAACCCCTACATCTCAGTTATTGTTTGTGTACAATTCAGTGAAAACTTAAAAAAATGTGTTGATTCGAAGATTCGGGTAAATATTAGATGGTTTAATTAATTTGTTGTGATTTTTGTTTGGCTTTCAAGTGTCTAATTTCAAGTTTGTGTGGTTTTCTTGCTAAAATTTATATTTTGAAGTTTGGAATAAAATCTCTTGTTGCTGAAAAGCGGAACAACCAATCCTGCCAAATCGACATAAAGTTGTGCATTCCTTGGTGGTACCACTTCAGAAAGTGGAAAAAGCAACAATCCAGGCTGTTCTTTATGGTGATTACCAAAGTACAAATTTTGGATTCTTCCCGAACGAAAAAGGTAGGTCACTTAATTTATTTAATATTTAAGAACTGTAGAAATTTGAAAATGTCATTTTCCTGCACCACTTCGTACCTCCTTTTCGAGTATAAAGGGAAAATATTTAGTTTTAGTGTGTTTTTTAGGAAAACGTTCGTATTGTTACTTCAACAGTAAAAATGCAAACATTTTTCAACAATAATTTTGGTTAAAATATTTTTGTAAACTACCATGGCTTTGTAGTTAGTCATTTACCCACACTCCGCACTTTTAATATTTCGTCATAAGGCCTTTCTCGATTAATGTCATTTGGCAATTGTTTTATTTATTACACCAAAGGCACACTTAGATTCAGGTGCTGTGAGTACAAAGTAATGTAAATTTGTGAGCGTTTATAATTTTGAATTGTTGTTTTAATGTGAATACAGGTGAATAGAAATTTGTTTAATTAAATTATTGTTAGTTAAAACGCATTTTGAGCAACAACAGCTTTAGTAATTAATATGTCATTTCAAAACTGACAACTTTGTTGCTGATGAATATCGGCTTTCCAGTAAGCTGCAATTTTTCATAATTATTTAATTTAGTGTTAAACAACAACTAAACAATTCCTAATTTCATATTCTATCAAATTAGGTACAATAAATTTTTATTTGTTTAGATTTTCCAGGAACTTTGGTTTCGACTTTATTTTGACATCACCTGATGTTTCATGATTTAGTCACAATTTTAGCAATTGTTTTGTTAATCATTTATGTAACATTATCATTTTAATCACCCTTACGTGATAAGTTGACATTATTTTGTATGATGTGTAGGTACTTAATTTGAAATGTAACAAAATTAAGGGTTACATTTTGAATACAATTACAGCGTCACACGATAAAAATTGTTACTCTAGGTCATCTTTTTGCGACCCCTAAGAGGTCGTCAAACTTAAAAGGGTTGCAATAAGGTATAAAAGTTAATAGGACCATTTTATTGTTTTTTTAAAGATTAAGGTGTAAAAATAGATCATTTCTGTTCTTTAGCGGGTGGCGAGCTTTATAATTTTTTGTTGGGTAATTTGAACATTTCCAAAAATTTTAAACTTTTTTAAATAACAACGTTTGTTTCTTTGCAGAAGTAACCAATCATTTGTTGCTGTTTAGTGCCGATTGTTTCATTTATAAAAGTAAGTGGTAACATTAATAATTTTTTATTAATTTAAGAAAATTAAATTTTCTTTTTTGGAAAATTCCATTTTCTCAAGTTGTTATTTTTAGTACTACTTAAGAATATTAATACTTAAATATAACTTTTTATTTCGTTTTATCAAAAATTTGTTACATTATGCTACGGTTGAGTCACAATGGCTCTAGCACGTCACATTGCAAGTTAAAACCTGCAGCTGTTTCAAATTGGCTGTCGCAAATTTAAAACAAATGAATTTATTTGCAAATGAAAAATTGTATTTTGATTTAAGACCTTTCGAACATAAATTTTATGAGCTGAAATTTTCAAGTAATTTGATTTTAATGTAATCTGATATTTACACGCTCTCGTTCTTCAGATAAGATTTAAACTTTTAGATTTTTTTCTACAAGACGTTCCTCATGAAAATGAAATTTAAAAAAAAGAGCCTTAATGAAAACCTGAAATTTCATCTTTGGGGATTACAGTCGAGTAAAAATTGAATAAATCTTTAACCTGTGTTTTCATTTACAAGTTGTTTTTAATTATATGGGGCATTCCACACCAAATCGACCACTTTTGAACCCGACCCCTTTTGATTTTCCTGAAATTTTTTCATATTATACTATCTCACCAAAAACAGTTCTGTGAATTTTTTACAAATTTTTTATTCAACCCAAAAAAAATTACGAATTTTTAGAAAAACTGCTGTTTTTTTTTCAAACGATCGTAACTATGTCAAAAATTGATTAATCGGAACGTTTTTTTTTGTTTTTGATTGTCTTTAAACGTACTTTTCAGGAAAACATACAAAAAAAATATTCAAACTTGGATTCTACAAAATTTTTTTTTTATTTTTTCGGAAAAAATCATTGATTTTTCAAATTTCGACACTTTTGATTTTTGATTTTTTTATTTCAAAAACAACTCTGATTTATTTCGCGTATAACAACGCAAACCCCATAATGGGCCAAAATTTTTTTCTATTTTTTTTGTTTAATTAAAAAATATTTTGTTTTATTTTTACGCAAATAATATTTTTCAATTAAACAAAAGAAATAGAAAGAAATGTCGGCCCATTATGGGGTTTGCGTTGTTATACGCGAAATAAATCAGAGTTTTTTTTGAAATAAAAAAATCAAAAATCATAAGTGTCGAAATTTGAAAAATCAATGATTTTCTCCGAAAAAATGAAAAATTTTGTAGAATCTAAGTTTGAATATTTTTTTTGTATTTTGTCCTGAAAAGTATGTTTAGACAAACAAAACAAAAAAAAAACGTTTCGATTAGTCAATTTTTGAAATAGCAACAATCGTTTGAAAAAAAAAACAACAGTTTTTTTAAAAATTCGTAACTTTTTTTGGGTTGAGTAAAACATTCTGAAAAAATTCACAGAGCTGTTGTTGATGAGATAGTATAATATGTAAAAATTTCAGGAAAATCAAAAGGGGTCGGGTTCAAAAGTGGTCGATTTGGTGTGGAATGCCCCATACGTATGTTGTTAGTACTAACCAAATACAAAAACTCCACGAAACAAAAAGGTCGTTTACAACAACCATGTACGTAGTGGGTTGATTTTTCATATCCAGCAGGAACGTTCTGGAGAACTTAGATGAATTCGACCCGTTTTTCTATATTCTTTATAAAATTTTTGTTGTTTTTATTTAATTTTTTAATGCCGATGACCTTTTTATTTTTAAACTGGAACTTAGTATCCATTTCATTATTTTATGGAGGGCTCACAGTGAAATCCTGACACCTAGTATAATTGACTTTTCAGAATACCCCATTAATAACAGTTAAATTTTAATTTTCAGGATTGTTTTGGATTTCGTCCACTTTTGGAAGGATTCCACCCCTTGAATTATATCACAATTATAATATGCTAAGGATCCTGTAAATAATCTTAGGTAAAAATCCAGATTTTGACTATCTACCATATCCTCATGATAATGAAATTATTATTTACAGGATTATTTTTCTAATAAGTGCGTGTTCGTGATAATTATTTCGAAATCCCGCGGTCGGTTGTGATGGTGTCGAGTACGTATATTATAGTGAAAAGCTTCTTGTTGGAAGCTCTAAATTTCGCGGATCGTTTTCGTTTTTAATTTTCATAGTGAAAAAGTAGTGATAAGTGTTGGTTTTGTGCTTGGTGGTGATGGAAAGAAGAGATGGTGGCGATGGAGGTGTGCCGCAGAATGGCATCAGGCTCAAGGACTGCAGGATTAAAGGTAATCACAAATTTCTACTAATCATTTATAAATAAAATAACTAATTTTTCTTCTTTATGTTTATTGCAGGTAGGTCCGTAATGGTGGATGGTTTAACAACGAAAAAGGTTGGTAAAAATTAATCTTTTCTCCAGTGATGTAGGTAAAGTGATTTACAAGATTTAGTGTGTCATGTCCAGATAAGGGGTAGATTTTTATTTAAATGTACCCCGAAACCTCCGAAGAAACGATCGGTAGGAAAATTTTTAATATTTTTTCAATTAGTTTTCACTAATTTCAGAACAGATGAAATTGAAGCAACCATTTTTCTTTTTGTTTCAGGCGCAAGTTTAATTTTTTAGGATTTTCCTAGGATTTATTTATCTCCGGTGCTTTACTAAAGAATTTTTATTTTCCAAGTGACCGACTTTGTGCACTTTGCGACTCCAGAAGAAGTCAGAAAAAATGGAGATTTTCAGAATGTTAGTACCCTCAGTGTTCATAAATAATCTTCGGTAAGCAAGATACTTTGAATTTTCACTTTATTCCGATAATAATGTAATTGTTATTTACAGGATTATTTTTTTAATTCATTTCAAATTGGGTGGGAATTTCTTATTTAGACCAAAGGTAGAAGAGACATCCGGAGAAGATGTGGTTTTTCACCACTGTATAGTACCCCCCAAAGACCGTAAATAATCTTAGGTAAGCAACAAATTTTGAATGTTCATTGGGTCTCTATGATAATGGCATTTTTATTTATTTACAGGATTACTTCTTTTTTAAATCATAAAGCCGTGTTCGCGATAATTATTTCGAAATTCCGCGGTCGGTTGTGAATTGTGTCGAGTACGAATATTATAGTGAAAAGTTTCTTGTTGGAAGCTCTAAATTTCGCGAATCGTTTTCGTTTCTAATTTTCGCGCTCGGGAGTGAAAGGTGTCGAGTTCGCAGTTTATAAGAAAAGCTTGATGGAAGCTTTAAATTTCGCGAATCGCTTTGGTTTATAATTTTCATAGTGAAAAAGTAGTGGAAGTGTTAGTTTTGTGCTTGGTGGTGATGGAAAGAAGAGATGGTGGTGATGGAGCTGTGCCGCGGAGTGGCATCGGGCTCAAGGACGGCAGGATTAAAGGTAATCACAAATTTCTACTAACCATTTATAAATAAAATAACTAATTTTTTTTATGTTTAATGCAGGTAAGTCCGTAATGGTGGATGGTTTAACAACGAAAAAGGTTGGTAAAAATTAATCGTTTCTCCAGTGATGTAGGTAAAGTGATTTATAAGGTGTTTAGTGCGTCATGTCCAGATAAGGGGTAGATTTTTATTTAAATTTACTCCAAAACCCCTGAAGAAACGATCGGTAGGAAAATTTTTAATATTTCTTCAATGAGTACGTCCTGAAGTTTTCACTAATTTCAGAACAGATAACATAGAAGCAACCACTTTTTTTTTCTGTTTTAGATGCCATTTTATTTTTCAGGATTTTCTTAGCTATTTATCCCAGGTGCTTTACTGCAGAATTTTCATTTTCGAAGTGACCGACTTTGTGCCCTTTGCGACTCCAGAAGAAGTCAGAGAAAAATGAAGATCTTCAAAATGTTAGTACGCTGAGTGGCCATAAATAATCTTCGGTAAGCAAGATATTTTTAATTTTCATTTTATTCCGATAATAATGTAATTTTTATTTGCAGGATTATTTTTTTTTAACTTCTTCCAACTTGAGTGGGAATTTCTTATTTGGACCAAAGGTAGAAGAGACATCTGGAGAAGATGTGGTTTTTCACCACACTGTATAGTACCCCCGAAAGACCGTAAATAATCTTAGGCAAGTAACAAATTTTGAATTTTTATTTTGTGTTTATAATAATGGCATTCTTATTTATTTACAGGATTTTTTTTTTTAATAATAAATGCGTGTTCGCGATAATTAATTATTTTGAAACCCGCGGTCGGTTGTGAATTGTGTCGAGTACGTATATTATAGTGAAAAGCTTCTTGTTGGAAGCTCTAAAATTCGCGAATCGTTTTCGTTTCTAATTTTCGCGGTCGGGAGTGAAAGGTGTCGAGTTCGAAATTTATGATTATAGCTTGATGGAAGCTTTAAATTTTGCGAATCGCTTTGGTTTATAATTTTCATAGTAAAAAAGTAGTGATAAGTGTTGGTTTTGTGCTTGGTGGTGATGGAAAGAAGAGATGGTGGTGATGGAGCTGTGCCGTGGAGTGGCATCGGGCTCAAGGACTACAGGATTAAAGGTAATCACAAATTTCTACTAATCATTTATAAATAAAATAACTAATTTTTCTTCTTTATGTTTATTGCAGGTAGGTCCGTAATGGTGGATGGTTTAACAACGAAAAAGGTTGGTGAAAATTAATCGTTTCTCTAGTGATGTAGGTAAAGTGATTTACAAGGTTTAGTGTCTCATGTCCAAATTAGGGGTAGATTTTTATTTAAATGTATCCCAAATCCTTATAACGGTAAGAAATTTTTTAATTTTTATTAACTTCGTTCTGAAATTTCTACTAATTTCAGAACAGATAAAATAGAAAAACCATTGTTGTGTTTCAGATGACTATTTTTTATTATACGTGTGTAAATCAATTATTTTCTCAAATTTTAAAGTGAATTAAATTATTATCAAGTATTACTTTTTCACCATAAGCAATGTTGAAGAGATTGCAAATTTGAACATTTTTGGGTTATTCAGAATGGCCACTTGAGTCCGGTTTGCCGGGCCAACGCCACGAAAAAAAATATACTTTTTAAATTTTAAATTGTTAAAATTAATATTTCTACAGTGATATAAATAAATAAGCAAGAGATAAGTGCATAATTTCCTAAGGGTAGATTTTTAGAAATATACAATTTTTCATATTTCTTAAATATTTTCTAAAGTTATCACTAATTTCATAATTATAAAATTTACAAAATTTCGTTAAGTGATATTTTCCTATCCAACATCAACTGTGTTTTATTTTCATACCTAACCCCAAATATGGGCTTCGTCAAGTTGTACGCCTCATTTTGCAGTTTGGAATTTTTTTTGCGTTATTTTGAATGGTTCAGAAAGTGCTGGCAAATGATGTAATTTATTTTGAAAGTGTCATTTTTAGTAAGAATTGAAATATCGACTTTTGACAAAAACGTCAAGTTGGCCCCCCTGTATTTAAATTTACTTAAATATTAAAATTTTTTGTAAGTAAATATTTAAAAGTTTTCGTGAGTTAGGCTGGCGAATCCTATAGGATATTATTTAAAGATACTTATTTTATTTTAAAATTTAAAAAAAGCTCCAAGTTGAGTAGAGGAAATTGACAGTGGATAATTAAATTTGATATAAATATCTATAAAAAGTAAACTGGAAATTCTGGATTTTCCATTTTCTAAATTTTTTTAGAGGAAAACTGTAAAAAAATTATTTACCAGTTGATGTGGTTGCTCGGTCTTCAGCCTCATTCATATTTCTTTAGTATTCGGTTTCATTTGGGGGGAAATTATAATTTTTTAAATTGGTAAATTTTCTTCGGCTGGTAATAAAAGACGATACAATAATAAATGCCCCTACAAGTGAAACGTAAGAAGAAGAGGAGAAGCTTTTTTAACCATACCTTCAGTAAGGTTAATTTCTCGTTGTTAGGAAGAAGAGGGGACTTTATGTAAATCATTTTCTTGTTTGGTTGATGAACGTTTTTAATTGATAATAAATGAATGAACCAATTAATAATAAACTTTGACAAACGGATAAATAAACATATTGTGGTATGTTAACCGGGGGGTCCCCCCAGTAAAAAAAATTTAATAATACTTGGGGGGTATTCTATACCTTTCAAAACGTTCAGCTATTTATTTAATTTTATTAAATCGATTTAAATCCAAACAAACATTGACATCAGGGAGATATCTAGAGTACTTTTTAGCATCAGGAGATTGAAAATTTTACAAAATTTTAAAATATATGTCGTAACACTTAATTAATTAATCAATCCATCTGAACTATAGATTTACAAAATATACAATATTATGATCAAATCAAGCCATTTTTGTTATAAAAACAATTAAATCTTTCTGGGTTATTAACAGATAGACAAGCAGCTAGTATTTAATTAATACAGTACAGAAATTATTTTTAATTTTAAACTGTATCAGATGTATCAAAGAATATAAAAGTAAAAGCAAAATAAAAATTTAAATTTAGCTTGACCAAAATAAAATCATTTTAGTGGAAAAGGGTTAGCAAATTTTTACACCCAGATAATTACCATGTGAAGCAAACCGTAATTAGGCTATTGTAACTTTTTTGATCTCGGTTTGCTTGAATATGTTTCATATTTTTAGTAAATTTTTGAAAAGTGTGGAAGAAGCAGCGATGCGACACTTTTACACTTGAAAAAGAATTAATTTCGCACGCAAGAAAAACAATCTACGGTCAAATGACCAAGCCTCGTGTACTTCGAAGCAAGAAATTGTTTAAAACTAATGTTGTGTGAGAGTTTTACGGTAATCTTCAAAAGGTATTGCGATATATAAAGCGAACAAAGTATGAATATGTCTCGGTTGATGGATCAAAGCCACCCTGATTGACGCGAGATTATAACTGTGGATATTATGTGAACTAAGACCTATTAAGATTGGTTCACAAAACATCAAAGTATTGTTTCTGTTAATGAAATTAAGCTCTGCCATTGCTTCAAACGTAAGCCGGCGGAAATTATTGGTCAAACGTGTCGGTGTGTGTGAGAGTATCTGATCTTACACATCGATGCGTACGTATCCTGTATATAACATACTATTATTCGAGAGTACGTTAGTGTTAATCCTCTGACGCTTTTTCTGGCCTATTTGTCTCGAAAACCACACGAGTTTGGATAATTAACCAAATTATTGTGAAAGCTTTCCCAAAAATATTATGCAAATTTTTCGACTAACTGCAAGCTTCCTGAGGCTTTTTCAAATTTTTTAGTTAATCGATATTTGTAAACGTAGTATTAATTTACCAAGAGGTTAGTTAAAATGATGGATGAGCATTAAATATGGAAAACTTTATCTACTTTATATTCTGAGGAGATATTAAAGTTGACGTTAAATTTACAGCTGTATAATAATTTTTATTAAAAGTTGCCTCTACAAACTAAAATAAAAAGTAACTTTGGAAAAAGTGCCCGTGCATTTGTCAGTTAATTATCCTCAATGATAACAAAAGATTGAAAAGGAAAATTGAAGCAAAATCCTTCAAGATTTAAACTTAAATCTTCCAGATATCATGACAAATTTCATCAGCACCTTAACAGTTGTAAAGCAAAGTTGCATTGTGAGTGCCAGTACAATTGAAACCATTCTGCTTTATGCCAACAACATTCAATTGTTTGCTCTACATAACTTGTACAAAGATATGTACGTTAAAACTAAATCGATACTTTTGTTAAATTTGTATTTACATATGCAGCCGTATTTGACGATGTGGCATTCAAATATCACATAATCTTCCTTTACTGGCGCACTCAAGTTAAACTTTAATCCGCAATTTCATTTTCAAAAATTTACATAACTTAACTCAAAAACAGAAGAAAAATATTCAAATACTCAAAACCGCGATCTGGCGCTAGTTTTGTTGATTACGAAGCTAAAACTAATTCTACATAAAGCTACGTTAAATGATAAAAGCCAAAGTTGACCTTTCTACTATTCAAAAATTAATTTTTCAATTTTTTTAAACTTCACCCTCGGTTATTTATTCAATTAAAACTACATTAACAAAAAGCCTACCAAGCAAATTGAGTATTTAAACCGTTTACTGTTTTAATCTACTAATAATAGGCAGTTTAACGCCGTTAAATATTTCCAACAAAAGCGAATCGGCCTTTTATAATCTTCAGTTAAATGTAAAAAAAAAATTTTAAATGTAAAGGTTTTGGATTAAATCCCATAGGTGGTTCGAAAAAATTGCATTTATAGCAGTCTTATAAAAAAAGGGGTACGTACATTCTCGAGAGTTTAGGCGGTGTATTTTAAACATTTTTGACTAGTTAAACACATCCACCTGTTGGTTAAGTGTAATTACCAAAGTATTAAGACAAAAACTTTTTCATTGGAAACCTCCAGAGTGTACACACACACACACACCAGAAGTTTAACATTTCGTTTCGGAAGAAATGCTGAGAAAATTAAGTTATAATTTGATGAAATGAAACTTTTCTTAACTTCACGTTTTATCGTATTCTAAGCACGTCGTTTATTATGTTTCAAGTTAGTTTCATTAACCGTGAATAAGTTTACCATCTCTAAAACAACAAAATTAAAGTTTGTTATATGCATGTCGACATTTAAATGTTAATATTGCAAAATTTTACAAGAAGAATAATTTTCCTACAATGATATAATTCGACGTGTTATCCAAACCGCGGTATAAATAACTTACAATTTTTTTCAATATAATTCGCAGCCTATTAAATTTAAAAGTTGTTGTTTACATGAGTGACGTACAGTTTAGTTTAACATCATTAATAATTTGCCTTTAGAAACCCAGTTTTCGAGTCCATTAATTTAATTGCTAAGTTCATTAATATAATACGTAGGCATAAAGGATGCTGATATTACTCGAGCAAAATTTAACTTTTTATTACTTTTCATCTTTAGCTGATTATACCATAAAAATTTTAAAATATCAAATCCAGGCATTTATGAAGCTAAAGGAAGAGAAGTGCTTTCAGCTGAAAATGAAACAAGAGTTTAAATAAATTTTTTAAAAATTTAAAAGTGCAATTAAAAATTAGGTACTATTTGAAATTCACAAAAAAAAGACAAATTGGTAAATAGAATTAAAAAATTACGTTTAATAGCATATTTAAACGTGTAGCTAGAGATGTAGAATGTTAAAATGTTAAAGTTAAATTAACAGAAAGGGAAAACAGGAACGTATCGGAACCAGTGACGGGGCTTCTGTGTGATGACGTAACCCTAAAGTTCCGTGGAAAGGACTGTAAGCCACAACAGGCATTAAATGTAAAGGAAATCTTAAATTTATATTTTAAAATAGCGTAATTTAATCAAATTGGAATCACTGGGACTTTGGATTACTGCGCATTACGGTTGCACTGTATGTACGAGGACATTGCGATAAGTAGCCCATTTTTAACAGCTGATAGCGTCACTTTCACAAAATTTGTATAGTATCCTTTAGGGCCATCTATAAAACGATGCCTTTCAAAATTTCAGATAGCTTTATCGAGTAGTTTTAGAAGAATCATCCCATATGAAATCACCGAAAAAAACATAAATTTGTTGCTGCACTATTTTAGATTTTGCTCAAACTTTGTGGGAATGCAAAGCCCATAATTCACAAGAATTTAATTTGTGATTTGCGGTTTTAGCTGTAAAAATTTTTCTATTGAATATATCTATTTGATCAAGGTGGCATTTTAAAGCTGAAAAATGGTAGTTTCTAAAAAAAAACAAATTTACATAATTCATGTACCTAAAATATTAGGAGGTATTGAAAATACGTGCATTTTATTGATTTTTTGTGATTTTTAATTAACTCCAGTGCCTGCGCTGTTGAATATAAAAGTCTAATCATTTTCAGATATCAAAGTGCATATATCGTAAGAAAATAAAAAATTAAAATCAACTTGTTATGAGAAAAATCTTTGCTTAAAATTTTGAAATTTTAAGAATTTGCATATTTCAGGCTACGATTTGGACATGTTTGATAAAAGACAAAACTTTGAAATTTACAGGACACTTAATAGTTCTTACCTTTAACTTTAAAAACTGACTGAACAAGTCAATTTTAATTTTTAATTTGTTTACGATATGTGCACTTTGATATCTGAGAATGATAATGATTAAACTTTTATATTTAACAGCGCACACCGAATTCAATTGAAAATCATAAAAATTAATAAAATATACGAATTTTCAATATCACTTTATTTTTCAGGTATACAAATTATATAATTTTTTTCAGAAGCTGCCATTTTTCAGCTTCAAAATGCCATCTTGATCAAGTAGATTATCTCTAATAGAAAAAATTTTTACAACTAAAACCGTAAAACACAAAAATAAGACTTTTCAATTACTTTATTTTGTGTGGACTGGAAGTGGCGCGTGTGAAAATTAAATCCTTCTAGATTTTAGTCTTTAGAATCTTAAAGAACATTTTCACAAAGTTTGAGCAAAATCTAAAATATGCTGGTTTTGCCAATTTGGTGATTTCATATGGAATGACTCGGGAAGAAAATTTGTGTTTCTTTGCATTTAGGTTTATACCTCGGAACCCAGTAAATGGATTTGGATGTTTTTAAATTTTTTGGATTTCTTATACCTACTAAAAAGTAAAAAGTTTGCTTTTTGAAACTTTCAGCTAATGGTTTTTAAGGGTTGTAATTTCTCTTTTCAACTCGAAAATATTCCAAAGCTAAATTAATTTTGGCAGGTTGTTTGGCGGTACTTTAAAAAGTCTATCCTAAGTTTTTGACTTCAAAGACCCTGTGATAACTTGGGGGGAGGGCAAAAAGCTCAAAATTTTTGAACCTTTTTCAGTTTTTTGCTTATATCTCGTAAACTGAGTATATTCTAAGTACCGTAGTTTATTACGAAGTTATAGAGCAGCAAATTTGCTAAAATTTGGTGAGTAAAGCAAATTATTAAACTCAATATTAACCGAGACACAGCCAAACAAAGTTAGACAAAGTTTCTCAAAATGTAAAAAAATAGACAAAAAATGAAGGTTCTGCTTTTATAACTACTTATTACCATCATTTCCATCTTAATTATGTTAATCACTCATCAATATGAACATCTTGAAACATCTATAACCACCCTACCGCTCTCCCACCCCCAAATATAAAAATGCCTCAATTAATTAGCATTTTTTACATTAAAATGGGGCATCTTTACGTTTGGGAAAATCAGAGATGGATGGGAAGGGGGGAGGATGGTCATAGATGTTTTAAGATGTTGATATTAATGAGCGATTAACATAATTAACATAAAATGACGAGAATAAATAGTAATAGCGACAAAATCTTTGTTTTTCGATCATTTTTTTACATTTTGAAAAACTTTGTCTGACTTTGGTCGGTTGTATCTCGGTTAATATTGGGTTTAAAAATTTGCTTTACTAACCAAATATTAGGAAAATCAGTACTGTACAACTTTGTAATGAACTATAGTACCCAAAATATACGCAGTTTACGATGCATAAGCAGAAAACTAAAAAAAGTCTAAAAATGTTGTGGTTTTTGCCCTCTCCCTTAAGTTAGCACAGAGTCTTCAAAATTCAAAAACTTAGGTAGACATCCTAGAGTACCCCCAAACAATCTATCAAAATTCCATTAACTTCTGAATATTTACTGATCATTTAGAATCCATTCACTATAAGCGGCTAATTGCACTGGACTAATTTATTGGTCAGTAATTCAATTTCTATCTTTGAAAACCAATATAAAGTTGCATTCTGTTTACAAAGACTATGAAAGTTTGATTACTACAATTTAAACAAATTCAAACAAGGCCAAACATCAGTTTTTGATGAAAAACGCCCAGATCGAATCCAATTGAGGTGACTACTGAAGATATTGAAACAAATTTTTGCATTTTTCAGGTGACTTACGTTACTTTACATTTATTTCATTATTTACTCATTGCATTCATTCATTGTGTTTTGGAACTCACAAGGTATTACCTTTATCTACTATTTTTAGAAGAAAAAGACAATCACGGGGTAGTACAAAGGCTGTTTAAAAAGTAGCGATAAAAACGCCCTAAAAAAATTTATTCAGTTTTTCAAATCTACATCTTTTTTTCAAAGTAGTAAGTAGTAACTCCCTCGGTTCTAATACACTTTTCTTACTGATTCTGTCAGTTTTTAAACACGGACGTCGGTACATCTTTCTCGAGCTCCTTGCAGCGCGCCTCTACAGCTTTGACAACCTCTTGGTTGGTAGTGAATTTGCGTTCCCTGAACGAAAACTTTACTTAAGGGAACAGTCAGAAGCTGCATGAATCCAAATTTGGACTATATGGAGAGTGGGGTACAGTTGTAGTGCCGCGAGTTTTCAAAAATACGCTACAGTGTGAGCAACGAATGTTTTTGCTCGGCATTTTCTTCTTGAAATGAGGCAACATCGTGGTTATCGTGGTCTTGATGAATAGTATGTTACTACAAAAAACTTCAGAATCTAAGAACAACTTTGGTGCGAGACGATGAAGGGCTCCTTGCATGGCTTGTCAGTGATGCTCTCTGTACCCTCCTTGAATGCTTAATACCACTTGTAGAATATTACCTGGTTCATAAGATCTTCACCACCTAATATGCGCAGTAGTTTATCATTCATGCGCGTCTTTCCATTCTTCCCAAGTTTCATTCAAAATTTCACATTGCTACGTTGTTCTAACTTTTGATCTATGCTGGACATGGTAGGCAAATATCAAACATTCGTTACTAGAATCGACACATATGTTCACCACCACTGCACCAGGATCCATGTTGAGGAGCTTCTGGCCAAGCATGGCCAGTATTAGTGGCACACCGCCCTCTAAAGTACTCGAGTTCGCCCTGAGTTTGGGGTGGCTTGAGGAATAGGAGGCTGGTGGGCTGCTAACATCGGAGGTAGCATAATGGGCCCGATTATGTGGCCTGAGTGCGTGTGAACCATGGTTTGCCCTCCACATCCAATCCAGAATCCAGACCACTGCACCAATCGACTTGAAATAGCTGAAATAATGGGCTACACGATAGTATGCAGTGTTACCACCACCCTTCACAACAAATTTCCTCTTGGGATCACTATTATCATTACGTTTTGAACATCCCTCGTACTATGCTGACAGCCTCATTTTGTGAAAAAAACGGTGATCTTTCATCATGTCAACGTTCTTGCCCACTAATCCGCAAAACTGGCCAAATTGCTACTACATTCAACTTATTAAAAAAAAAGACTTGGTGGAAAGCGATTCATATGAATTAAGGACTTCTTTTCCAATACAGGGCCCTATTTTGCGGATTTTAACAAATAATATTTTTTGAATGGCTTAATTCAGTTATAATATCGCTGAACCAAGTGTATCAAGCTGAAAAGAGAGTAGAAGAGAAATAAACTAAAAGATATGCGGTTCTTCCCCTAACACGGGTACTTATCATTCACCCCTCGTATACACGTACTTAAGGACCGACCAAAAAAACTTATTTATCTAATATAATATTTTATGGTTTTTCCAAATATTATTTTATTTACACTAGATTTGAAGTTACAGTTCTTCTTTACTCTGCATTATTTTGCTCAAGATATTGGTAAACATATCCCCGTTATTCGTAGACATCGTCATTTTTTTAACATATTGTACAATTTTGAAAATTGAAAATCATCGCGGTTATTGTTAATTAAATACCAAAGAGTAGAACTAATATTATTTTCTAGTAATATTAAATAGTAGTTATGATGCAAATTGAATCACACCGATGCAGATCAGATTTTTGATCTCATAATGTTGATGCAACGCGAATTAAGACTGTGAATATCAAAACCCTGATGTTAGTTATTTACTGCTTATAATAATTTATTAAATATGTTTACTAAATTTCAAATGATGATTGAGAGCTATCGCAACATTCAGTCTTTTGGGAATTAACGCAATTAATAAAACATTTTTAATATCAAAAAATTGATTTTAAGCAAAAACAAAGTTGTTGCCTAAAGGTAGCTTGAAATCAATAAATGAGGAAAAAGAACAAAATATCCACAACCGATATAAATGTAATTATTTAATTAAAATGAGAACGCAAAAGTGCGTAATTTAAAACCGTCAAGAGCACACAGCACACGTACGCATACAAATAAATAAGTAAAAAATTTATATCGCATAGTCAAAATGACATTTTACTTTAAAACGTTTATTGCGTTAGAAAAGAAGAAAATATTTTCCAATAAACCACCCCTACGTGGATTTACTCGTTTTGTGAGTCCCGATAGAAGTGTTTTTGAGTCATGTATTTGATTACCCACAAACATTGAGTTTTTAGTAGGAAAATTGCTTTTATATAAATTCTTCAATATAAATTGTTTGTTCAAAGATCCCTCTACGAATGCACGATTTTTTGTTTATCGACATATGTGACAATTTTTCCACTTTTATGTATCCAGTTTTGATTATTTGAACTATAAATTTTTCCTTTTTCTCTATATGTCCTTTTATATCGCAGCAGTATATTCATTTTTGTTCTAACGACACACTTTTTAATCGATTTTGTGTCACCCGATGACACTCGACTAAAATATTTTATATTATTTATTTCTAAATCTCATTTCCTTATGAAATGCAATAATTACTTTGCAAATTGTTTTCTTGTTTTATATCATCTGATCCCATCAAATTATTTCGGATTTAGTACACGAACGTAATATACAGAGTGACTGATATGTAGCTCGAAAAAGTCTTAATTAGAAATTATAGGGATGAAACTGTGTGGTAAATATGTCTGATTTAATTTTCTTTTACCCGTTAAGTGGTGCGTGTAATTTACATCTTACAAATTACAGTTCTCTTCTAAAGTATTACGATTCGACTGTGAAAGTGTACCCAATTAATAAATTAAATTAATTTTACGCTAATTGCACCCTCTGATCTTATACGCTTACTTCGACGTTGTTTAATTATCATAAAATCCTATTAATTTTTTTATCTTCAATGTAGTAAGTAATTACATTTTTGTTACTAAATTTGCGTATTTTACAGCTTCATTCAGATATCTTCTCAATACTGACATCTGTCACTCATTACGATTATAAAAATTGGAAAGTTTGCAAACTCCAGAGCATCTAGGGCCTACCATTCGTTTTTTTAGTCGCTGTATCAACCTGGTTAGTTTTTTTTCACCGTACAGTATACGCTAGTTTGAGAATTTAAGGTCATAATTCGGAATCATTTTCAACAGCTACAGAGCCTACGGTATATTTCAATATTTGATTATTAAGTTTTCTCATCTTAAATTTTGGATTCGAGTTTTTACTTTACCTCTTTTCTATGTGCGTGGTACGAAAAATTTGGTGCGAAATGTTAACCACCAAAAAAAGTTACACTTTTATTTTGAAAATAAAACATCCGATGTTATACAATACCTTAAAAAATTTAACTTTTTGCAACTTTTAGAGGCCACATTTAACTAATTCTTAAAATTCAAATAATAGAGCTCCAGGCAAAAAATTAGTTTTTATAAATTATTTTAAATAAAAACAAAAATCGGAAATTGCGATTTAATAAATTAAAATTTATAATATAAAGCCCAGAGGCGCAAGCAGAGAAAAAAATGTGGGTCAACTTAGAATTTTCTTCTTTTAAATTAAAAATTATACAAATAACTAAAAATAATTATGTTCTAACGCATTTCATTACGGTAATTTATAGGATATTCCGATATTCTAAATTAATTTTAGGGTCTAGTTTGAAATTAGTGTTCATTTTCACTAATTTCAAAGTTGGGTATATGGTTATGAGGAAGTAATTTCAATTTAAATTTAAAATATTTGGAGAGTAACAATGGACAATTTGCTTCTCTAGTTTGCAAAATATTAGCAACATTTTGAATGAAACGCAACGTAAAATGTTTTAAATTTTAAAAATAACTTTAATCTGCGCGCTAATAGTAACTAAACAATCGATCAAAGAATAAACTCTACGCGGGATTTTCTTTTATGTAGAACTTACAAGGTTTAATAAGATCAAAACATGTACATACGTCATTGCTGAACTTTTTCAATGTGTAATAATATTTTAATTAGTTTGCCCAAATTAACTTAACAAATGATCGCGGTTTCAAAATTATTATTTACGTTTTATAGTGGAATTTATCTCCTCGGATTCATTTTGATGTAAGAAAATATTAATAAAATCACCAAATCACAAATTCAATACAATTTTGTTTTTCCTTTAAAAAAAAGTAAATTAACTTTAGTGAGATGGATGCACCCCGAGAAAAAATCATAGTTAGGTATTTAAAAAAAAAAATTATAATTGTGCTTATAATTTCTGTGTGTTGGTGTTTAGATAAACCAAGCTTTAAAATTTTATGTATTTTCATTTGCGTGCCGACAATTTGAATTTACATTGTGTAGTTCATTGTACTTTCTCGGGCACGATTTTTCTTTATTTAGTATTACAAGGTAAAATTGTTGAATGTTTTCAAATTTTGCTGATGTTTTATTCAATAAATTAAAAGTTTTACTACGACTCGAGTCTAAATGAGAATAAACTATATAATTTATTAAGCGAACTCTCAACAAAATTAAATATTCAATTTTTCGCAAAACTTTGGATTTATTTGTAAATACCACCTACCTACAAGTTTTTGTCAAAAAATCAACAATAGGGCAAATTAATTATTCGCGCCAGGGCACTCCAGTTTAAATTAGCAAACTGTTCAACTCTTAACCACGTTGTATATTTTCACAATAAGAATTCATGCAAGTTGAAAACCCTGGTTTATTCTAGTCACGATCCAACCTAGTAAGGGTAAACTGGCAGGAAGTCTTGTCCTGAGAGGAAGAAAAAATTCGAAGTACAAGTTAACTGCTTCAATTTAAAATAACATTTTTCGAAACAAAAACCCACGCAATTTGTTCAATAGTAATTTCGCCTTTTTGAATAAATTTGAGAAATTGAAATTAAAATGTGTTTCGCCCCTCGGCCTCCCAGGAAAACGTAGTGCGCTAACCTGAACGGCTATTTTATAAAAGAAAAGATGGTTTGACACAACCTTTCTCAATTTTGTGTTGTCTAATAAAAACTTGGAAAATTTACGTATCACATAAAAGAGGTTCGTGAGTCTGAAAATACAACAATGGTAATGCAGCCAGGTTCGTGGGCGTGCAATAGAAATAAAAATATTCCTGTATATTAAAAGAAAATAGTAAAACACAAAAATTAATGAAATCAAATTTTGTCTGAATTCATGTAACAGTTAAATGCTTGTTAATCCCTCGTGCGCATTAGGATTATTATCATCATTTCAAACAAAACCCAAAAAGTTTTAATAATCGACTAAGAAATTAATTTATAATAGGGACCATTACTTGCAAAGTTAATTTTAGCAAAGGAAATTATGGGTTACTTTATACCTACAATTTAGAAACGGGTGTCTGCAATATAGTAAAATTATTTGCACAGTTAAGTACAAATAGGTTGAGAACGAGGAACGTAGGGCAAACGAATAAAATAATAATAACGTCCCACTCAAAAAATATTTACCTATTTGAACGAGGAAAATTTCTTCCAAATTAAGGCAGTCTCGCAAATTTCTATTCTGTTTTAGTTATTCGATAAATCTGAAGAAGTTGTGTTTTAGTAAAGCATCGCATTTGAGAAATGTGACTCTTTAAATAAAGTAAAATAGGGAAAGCTGTGAACGTTTGTCTTTAAAAATTTGCAATTTTATAGCTTAAGGCAACGTACTCGTTTATCATACTACGAGGATATTTTATAGTAGCGAATTTCATAAAAATTATTTTTACTTTTATGGAAAAGTGCACACCGAACATGAAAATATGGCAACTGAGAGATAATTAAAAATATTGGAAAGGCAAGTCGGTTCGGGTAAATATAATACAGGGTGGGTTTTTATATTAAAAAAAGTGGCAAGTTAATTTAAATTTTTGTGTCGCGTGCCCATCAAAAGTTGCTAAAAACTAAATTAACTGCAAAATTGTTCGTGAGAAATTCGACAAAGCACTAAGTCACTCTTTTATATGTCAATAAAAACATAAAAGCACAAGGGTTCTCGACTTATAAACATCAAAGACCTCTTATTGGCAGCGCATTAAGTTTCCCTACAGATAACATCTTGAATATGTATCGCATTAGCACCAAAAGAATATTTTAATTTATTTATCGAGAATCAAGAAACTATTAATAGTTTTTTTGAAAAAAAAAAAATAGGCTGATGAAAAAGTTTTTTAATATATGCGGGGGATGGCATACCCACTGAAAAGGGTTCACTTCTTTACGTGGAAATTTTAAAATTGAAAACAAATTAAGAAGTTTTGTTCAACATATTATACCAATTGCTTTGGTAGCGCAGTTGGTTTAGCTTATACGAACTCACAGCTGGTTCTGTGAATTTTAATCAAACTCTTGGCCTACAGATAAACAGCATCCAAAGCGTGTAAGCTATAATGGTTCGGCCTTAAGCCTCACTCCGGGACTTACAACTATAATTCACATTTTTATGTTGCTAATGCGCTCTATAGTACTTTAAACAAATTTCGATGTTTTGATTTAATTTTATTTAAACGTATCATCGACTTAACGTGGTGCAAACCGAAACCTTATCACTCAGTGTAAGTTTGAGTTCCTCCAAACATCTAATCACAAAGACCAACATAGTGCACCATCTGTAGATGGAGGGTATTCCATACCCCCAAACCCCCCGGTCATAAACACCGATATTATGCATGTTCTATCAATGATTTTATTAAATCGAGATTGTTTGAGATAGACATATCTGCATGTTGTGGTGTTAGGACCGAGGAGGAGGGGGGGCTCTAAATAGATACCCAATTTTTAAAAATGTACTTTCTGAGTTTTAAAACTTAGGGGGAGGCATACAACAATACGTAAAGGGCATATTTATTCAGCATGTGAAAACGCAGTGTGATAAAAACGTTTGCATTACGGAGTGACGTTATCTCCTGACCTTTAACATCTCCAAAGTATGAAGTATATTCCACCTTACCTATTATTATACCATGGTTATTTAGCAGTGTTTCGAATAATATTCAACTTACCAACCGAACAAAATGGGAAGAACACCTCCAGAGAATGAAAAACTACAGAATTTCTCTACAGATTTATAAATACCACCCTCAAGAACGCAGAGATGTCGGACGACCGAGGAAAAAATGGGCCGGAACAGGTCAACGACCTAATCCATGAAGAAAATGATGATGATGAATTTACCAATCAAAATAATGAAATTCTTCATCAGCCGTTAACCGTCTACTCCTGAACGTTAGGGCTCCCCTTTTAGACTCCTCCCAATAAAGAAATAAATAGAGTTATTTATTGATTTACGTCCAGTTTTTATTAAAAAACTGAGTGCCTTCAGTGCGGGCCATCAAAGAATACACATCTATGCCAAAGCCTGTCTTTAAAAATTTGCAAATTTCTTCTTAATTATGAAGAGAAAAGCCGAAAATTAGTTTTGGGCGTGGAAAATTTTAATTCGACGAGTGATGAAGTTGTCCAAGAAGTACAGCAATAAACTTTTATAATTTAAAGATTGTTTTAATATTTTCCAAATTGAAAAATTTACGCAGCATAAAAGTTTTATAACCAGAAATCTATTCCAAGTTGAAATTTAATTTTGTTTATGTTTTTTCAGAGTCACATACTTAGATTAAATTTATTTGCTTCGACGTTTTATTAAGCGTTTACATTCTAAATGGAATATTTACTTTTTTTGCGAATTACAAATAATTCAATTGGTGTGGTAGGTTAATCCCCATATTACATATTATTTCAGATAAATCAATATCGATATCACCACAGCGTATGGATGCCCACTGAAAGACCAAGCTAAGTAATTCTGTATAGTCTGCGGATTTTAACCTATAATTTCCGCTATATACTTAACCAGCTATCACACCACTTCATGGCTGTGGCTTTACTAAAGTTTACAAATATGAAAAGCACTTTGTTTAAAATTTTAAACGAGCAACTTATACACATCGATCGGCAGAAATAAACCCAGTGGCGCACAATTTTATAATTACAGCTGTAAATGTATTTAGCAAGATTGGCCATCAGTAAAACCTTGGAACAGACTGTGTTTTTTACTATTTTTAACCGCACGATTTTGAAAGTGTCAGCTTTGCAATAAATAAATTTATACAATCAATTATTTAGAAAAAGAAAAATACTTTTAAAAAATTAGCTATTTTATTTTAAAGAGCCACAGCGGTGGAGTGATGTGGCCGCTGGTTGAGTACATAGCGGAAATTCTGGGTTCAAATTGCGGACTATACAGAATTTCTTAGCCCGACCTTTCAGTAGACATCTACACGGTGTGGTGAAATTGATATTGATTTATGTGAACTATGAAATATGGGGACTAATCCACCTCGCCAATCGGAGTTGTAATTCCCAAAAAGGTAAAAGCAATGTTCTACTTAGAACGTAAAAATCTTAATAAAGTTTTTTGATAAATCAATTAGTTTATCATCAGAGAGTTTGTAGAGAACAAAATTAATAATAAAATTTTCTTTTTAACATTTCGCCCCCCCCCCCCCCGGTCAGAAGATCTTACATTATATTGTAAATTTTATCATTAATTATGTTAAATCAAAAACATTTCAAATAGATATATTGATATGTTGCGGTATTATGACCGGGGGGTCTGGGGGGTATGGAATACCCCCTAGGAGTACTAACGCAGGTAGCACACAATATAAGAGCAATATTGGGGCAAAATTGCCAATATTGTGTGCTACCTGGGAAGTTATACAATTTTTAAATATACGCAGTTTACTTTATCAGTTACTTCTTACTTAAAGTTATCTAAATATAATTAATCTCGGATATTATAAATCATGTGGTTGTCTGGTTTTTTATCTCATTCATAAGGACTATATGTACAAACCCAGAATTAGTTAGCCTGAAGCTTTTTTTTTAAATTTTTTTTTGTGGTAATAAATGAACGAATCAAATAAAAGTGCATCTATAAATGACACAAAAGAGGATGAGCTTTCTAGCCTATAATATTTTGAATAATTTCGAATTACAAAATAATATCTATATTTTTGGATAAACATAAAATACGTACCTACATAATATATAATTATTCGAATTATAAATCACTTAAAATATGAAATTAAATAAATATTTTATAAGATAAATTTATATTTATATGATTATTTAATTTATTTAACCATGTGCAAAACAAATAAATATTAAAACATTTTTTATTATCACGAGGTATTCTTTTTTATGAAAGTCCTTTTTTTACTAATTTCAGAAGAATTAAAATTTGAAAATGCTTTTGTTTTCTATTCGGAAATGCCGTCGTGAACGGCCCGTCACATTTAAATTTTTAAATAAACGTTCTCGGTATTTTTTTTGTTACTTTCGTCGAAAAAATGCCAACACTCACAAAAACACCGTCAACAGGGAAATATTTAACATTTTTCTAAATTTTCTAATTTTAACTTAAAAAAGTAAACAATAGCATGCAAAATACGCTTTTGTATGCATTAAATAACATGTTTTTCGAATTTCGCCTTTTTCTTTAAAATAACATAATAAATTTACTTGAAAATTGCAGTCGCGTACAACGAATGTCTGCTACACAGTTCTTCCAGAACAAAATTATATAAGAAGCTCCAATATGTTTCAGTTGCTTGAAGTAAGGAATTTTAACCGACATATTAAAGTAAGAAACGACTTTTTATATAATAAACTTTGAAATTAACTTGAATAAATTTTCTGTATTAATATTATTTTCTCGTGGAATTCAAAAATTGTGCTCGGTCAGCGGTCACACCAGGCCACTTCAATTACAACGAAAGCGATCCCAAAGCTTCATCGTTAGAATAATCGATAATTACTTTGGTAGTACAACCAATTTAACCATGTCTACGTCTAACATATTCTCTTTTAATTCACCCTTCTCAAGTTAAAGCTTAATAAATGACTTCTGACTAGAAAGGTCTACCTTTTTGTATCTGTGATGAAATTGGCTATCCCTGTCACCATTTCACGCCTCCAAATTAAAACCACTAATCAGATTTTTTACTCCGATGAAATTGGAATAGTAATAAACAGTGAATTTGAGTTTTAAATTTTAGAGTTTATGTTTAAGCTTTCATTTGGATTAATATGCTCAACCTATACAAATTAACCACACTTGTCTCATCATAAGGAAATGCCGGCACCTTAGGAATTATAATCATCTTCGTGTAATAAAACCGTATTATTGATCTTCGAATCTTTTGTATTGGTGCTATTCTTGGAACCAAAGAATAAAAAGCAATAACAAAGAAATTAACCTATTAATTTCTGATATCTCATTTCTCTAAATTTCAGAACAAAGTAGAATTCCATCGTGGTTATGGAATAATTATAAAGGAAATGAACGTATTTCAATATTTATGGAGCAAGTAAATTTTAAACTATACATATTTTTTAAACAATAAAACGAAAATTAAATAAATACAGCTGCAATTTTGCTGTCGTTTAGCGTTTAAACAGAGATTAGCATCCTAAACATTTGCATGATGTTACCATTGTTATTTACAATAATAAAGTGCTGCTTCATCATTAATAGTAGGAAGCATTCCATTTCATATTGATCAATATTCCATCAGGCAGAATGAAGTCCAATTACTGTAGGGGTCGAAGATGGTAGGACGTTGTGGTTTTCTGAAATTTTATGTGCCTACCTTCGCTATAGAATGTTTATCCTGAGCTCATATTTTATTACTCTTCAAGATTATCACTTAATACCCAAACTTTATTACTGCATTCAAAATTTTTTAGTTAAAAAGAAACCTAAACAAATAATGAAGTATTATGTATTGTTGTGGAATTGTGCGCCACTTTTATTCTGTTTACTATGGTGAGGTCATGAAGAAATGTGGAATCAAACTCTGAAAGTAAAATGTAGTAATAAACGGTGTGTTAATTACGATGATTATTCCAAAACACATTTTAAGCAATGCAACAACTTTAATCCGTGATTCCTTCGTTACCATCAAACGTCTAAATATAAATATTTACAACTTCTCTTCATGATGGAACGATGATGCAGCATTGTGGGTAACCTATATAAAACCGGAAGCTCAAACGGTACAAAACCGGAAATATGTACATATATAGTAAAAGTAACTTCCTAACTTATCGTGTAAAATCCCCAGATTGATATTCCAGAGCGGTGTGCATTTAGGGTCAGGTGGCGAGAGCGATAAAATAATATGTTATTTGTATCATCAAATGTTTACAGTTAATTTAATTAATTATTATAAAAATAATACTCGTCATGGAGTGCTCCTTCTAGTTACGTAATTATGTAAAAATAAATGTGCAAGAAGGCGTTCGTAAAAAGAACTTTATGAGTTTGTTTTATTCAGTTTTTGTATGGCTTAGCTTTATTTAATTGCGCATAAGAGCTACTTTAAAATTAGCAAACGGAACCTTGTATGCGTTTGTGAACACCAAACTTGATTTTAGATTATTGATCGAACTGAAATTTTAAGCTACAATTTCAACGGTTTTGTTTGAAGTCTTCAGTTTCTAACCCTTGTTTGCTAATCAACTTGTTACGATCGTGTTTGTACTACATATATTTTATTAATATGAAACCTTAACCCTTGTAAACCGTTTTTACATTTCACTCAATATTATGGTATTGGTATTAGTAATTAATAAACGGAATCGATTGATCATCAGACCTAAATCTAAAAAGGGCAAACTTAAAGCCCTTTATTTAAATAAAGAATGGTTAATTTTTCTTCAAAAGCCAAAATTTGTTTGGAATCTTCTCAATACTATTAAATAGAATTTCTAGAAACTAGAAAAGCACTCAATAAAAAACAACTCAGTTTGTTGAGAAACAGCTCAACTGACCCGTTAGGTTAGGGGTGATAAGGTGTTGTTTTTAGATCCCTCGTTATCCTTGAAATTTAAAATTTAGTGAAATAAATAACCATTAATTAGTTAAAAGTAAATTTAAAGTTTAAATAATGTATGTTTAACTGTGTTATCAACTTTACCAAAATATCTTTTAATTATAGAGTAGATGAGTCGACTAATGGGATTTCCTTTTATAAAGACGATGGAAATTAAATTTTAATGTTAATATGAGCTTCTTAAAACAAAGCTTACTATAATACCAACTTAATGAAAGTTTACAATTACTAAAAGCAAATTCGAAGCCAGAAAGTACAATGAAATGTGTTTTAATAAGTCTTTTATGATTTGTATGTGTAGTTTCGCAAACTCATTAGACAGTGAAGCTTTGCCATTTTTAACATGTAACCCTTTACTTGAATATTTTTATTTTATTAAAGGAATCAATACGACGTTTTTAAAATCCTAAAATTCAATTTAAAGTGACAAAAGATTTCAAAATTATAAATAAAGCAAATAAAATTTATCTTTCATAAAATTATCCAATATAAATACCGCATAAATTTTAAATTAAACAGCTTTTCGGGGCGAGAGCTTTAGATGGAGGTGATAAAAAGTATATCGCAAGAAACAAATTTAGATAAAATTTTTGGCATTAATATTAATTGAAAGCAAAAGAAAATACCAGAAATAACCAATATAACTTCTAGCATTAGCAAAAAAAATAATGAAAGTGAGCGCAAAAAAATAATTAAATTTAAATTAAAAATCATAAGTTAAATTATTGCAGGGAACGAAAATTTTCATAAAAGATGAATTTTTGTAATTTAAGTTTTAATTTATTTCTTGTGTGAAATAAATATGACCGACCTACTTGCCAGCATAAAAAGTCCGGTTAGCGCACTCGATGAAAATGATATTTTACGTCGTCGAGGTATTCATCATGGAAATTTACCAAGGAAATTTTTTTTGGACGTATATTTTATCAAAAATTGTTAGATGAAATTATCAAAACTTTTAGTTAAAGGTCATCCATCACAAGGGGGATAGTATTGTCACGCAGTGGACAAATACACGCGAATGCTTTTGTTTTAAAATTCCGCTTAGAGTAAATTTGAATTTTGTAACGAGCTCAGAGGTTAATTAAATAACAATTAAAAGAAATAGCTAAATCAACTCAGAAAGAGAATTTACAAAAAAAAGTTAAGAAACGCCGTGCGAGCGACCCTTATTTCGATGTTGTAATTTATTTAAAAATATTCAAGCTGTAATCTGTAATTTACAGTACCTGCTTAAATTTTTAGTTAATCCTGCTTATTCGTAATTGTGAAGTTCAGATAAAAAAAAAGTATGGGAGGTTACAAAGTGGTCTGGTCGTTCTAAAAGTCTGCGGTTTAACCGCACCCTTTTGAAAATATATAAATTCCGTAAAAGAAGTTATCTAAATATTCGACACGAAATAAAAAGCTCAAATCGATATTTTCTGAAACTTGATGAATAAATTATTCAATTAAATTGCTTTAACGTTTAGACTTCATAATAGATTTACGACGTAACATCGGACCTTCTTAACTTTAAAATTAAACGTAGAAAAAGTAGGCAAAAAGTAGAGTTGACTGCACTTTCATTTTCGAATGTTCAGCTTTGTGTTTGAGGGGTAATAACTCGAAAACAGTGTGGCACGGAAAAAAGTTGACATTTTTCTAATATAAATCGGGTGGCGAACGTGAACTCCAATAAAAAATGAAGTGTGCGAGGTGAAATTTTTATATTAGAAACTGTTCATCTACTTTCTCATATTTTTAGTGTTGAAATCAGAGTCAGATAAATAATCCATATTTTACTCGAGCCCGCGTTTTCAGTAGATTAAGGTTGGGTAACCTAGTTTCGAATCTTGATAGACTAAGAAATGTTATTTTAAAGGATTTCCGATTAGTTAAATACTTTTTCAACTTTATCCATCCACTACAAAGCTTTCCTAGCAAATAAAGCAAACAGAAAGTTTTAAGCTTCTGCAAGTAATAAACGATTGAGATAATTTTCTAATTGGTCTGTAATTTAATAAATAAGAGGATTGTTTTAAATTGTTTTCCAAAACTCACGATAAATCAAAATTTATAAGGATTATTTGATTAACAACTTTTAATCACTTCGTGAAGTTAAATAAACAATTAGGGATGAAGTATATCGAGTATTTCCAGTATAATCTTTTGCAAGCTTCAAAAAGTTGACATCTGCAAAATTACATTTCAAGACGATGCGATGCAAGTAAATAATTTTTGCTCTTTTTCATTCGTCAAACCTTAGTAGCTGAAGTAGAAGTAGAAAAAGTTTTATATTTTAAAGGAATTTATTTTCTAATGATCGTGTAGGTTCTCCGAGCAAAATCCAAAGCACTAAAGCGAACAATACCAAGCAGGAGCTTGGGGCTTGTTACGAGACCACCTGGTATACCAGATGAATCCAAAACGGAGATTAGTACTGAAGCAGGAGTTGGTGAAGGTAGATCAGGGGTTGCTTTTAGCATAAACCTAGGCTGCTACTCCAATGTATCTAAGGTAAAAATCATCACAATAATGGTTTGTGCAGAAGAAATGGTAAGGACAGCTTACGTAAATAAGCAAATCTGCATCACGTTCAACAGTCAAGCAGCTCAGGGCTTCAGAAAGAGTAAAAATGCAATTTAAAGCCATGAAGCAATGCTGGCAAGATACAAGAGCTTAACGCTGAGATGGATTCCGGCTTACAAAGACATTAAAGGAAACGAATAAGCGAACTTTCTTGCAAGAAAATCTGCAAGGAAATATTTAGTGGGACCAGAACTACTAAAATGCAAACATCTGGAATACAGGGAGGGCCTCCAGTAAACAAAAGAAAAACGTAATTTTCCAGCTGAGAAGAGCACAGTTGAGGAAGTTAGTAGAACCGATTACTGGATATTGCTGTCTTAACAAGCACCTCAACTTAATGAAAGTCCTAGAAGATCCTGCATGTAGGTTATGTAAGGAGGAAGATAAAACTTCTCACTACATAATATGTGCATGCACTACACTAGCCTCAAAAAGGCTTAAACATCTTAGTTTTCTTTATTTGATTGTTAAAAAGATAAATAAAGGTCTCATCATTCATCAGCCACGTCCTTCCTCAACTTTATAAAGGATACGGGATTTGTGGAGTAAAACTTGGAATGCGAGATACAATAAGCCAGGAGCTTCAGTGCGTGTAGCCCCTTCAGCAACAATAATAAAGCGAACAAAATTTAGACTACTATTTTTTAGGGTAGGATTTTCCTAAAATGTGATGAAATGGGCATGAAATCTGGGATTTAAGGGTATGGAATTAATTTACTCAGCGTAAAGCAGTAATAAAATAACTTTTTAAAATTTTCTTTTTTGCTTACTTACAGCTGGAGGGTATTCCATAACCCCTCAGAACCCCCGGTTTTCTAATTCTTTGTTTAGGATGGTAAAACCTGCTAGACGTCTTAAATTGTAAAGAAACCGGGGGGTCTGGGGGGTATGCAATACCCCCCAGCATAAGAAGGTAACTAAGGATTTTTTAAAATTGATAAAACGCAAATGTAATTTTTGAGAAAACATTTATTTCTTACTTACAGTAAGAAATCTGTAATGGGTTCTGTAAGAAATATGTACTGTAAGAGGTCTGGAGGGTATAGATTACCCCCCCCCCCCAGCTGTAAGTAAGAAATAAATGTTTTCTCAAGAATTACATTTGTGTTTTATCAATTTTGAAAAGTCTTTAATTACCTTCTTATGCTGGGAGTATTCCATACCCCCCAGACCCCCGATCAAATACCACAGCACTATATACTCAACACAGACTGGACTCAACAGAAATGAAAAGATTCATGCGCTTTCTCAATTTTCTAGTTTGGATGGTGAAGCCCGCTGGATGTTTTAAATTGTAAAAAAACCGGGGAGTTTTTGGAATATAGTATGGTATGGTATGGAATACCCCCCAGCATAAGAAGGTAACTAAGGATTTTTCAAAATTGATAAAACGCAAATGTAATTCTTGATAAAACGTTTATTTCTTTTTTGAAGCTGTGGGGTATTCCATACCCCCCAGACCCCCCGGTTTTCTGATTGTTTGCTTTTAAAAGTTCCATTTAAGTCAAGGAAATATTTTGTAGGAACATTAACTATAAATACTAAATTTTATCTCAATTTTTAAGTGATTTTTCTACTATTTAGAGTAATTAAGCCTTTTAACATATTTTTAAACTCAAATCTGTACATGCATGTTGCTCGGAGGTAACCCTGAAAATCCTCGCAGTATGGGGTGTCCAGGAATTGGTAAATAAATTTAAATGTTTTTTCTCGATCTTGTTGTGTCTTTTCCTTTTTCTCTTGATTTTATGGTAAAATTTTCGTTTAAAAATTATTTTTGAATTGATCGAATCTTTTTTTTTTTTAATTAAAATTGTGTGGATATTGAAAGTGTGAAAATTAACCAAATTTCACTTAAACCTGATTTCCTGACATTTTGTTTCACTTTTTTTATCGTACTGCTTTTGAGGACAAATTCTATTGTGGTTGGTTTTCTGCAGCTACTTTTTTTATTTGTAATCATTTAATAAAAATATCTCGTCAATACATCAATTAACTGGTAACAAATGATCTAAGTTGATTTAAACCTAAAAGCAAATCCAATTTTTTTATAATGATTTGAATAAATAATTAAAAAAGTTTACCTTTTGAAACCTTTCGCTTATTTTTTTTTAAGAGTTTTAATCCACTTTTTGACTTGAAAATATTCCCAAGTTAATAGAATTTTGACATGTTGTTTGGGAGTACTCTAGGATATCTATCCTAAGTTTTTGACTTTGAGGATCCTGTGCTAACTTAGAGAGGGCCAAAAACTTCAAATTTTTTTTAACTTTTTTTAGTTTTTTGCTTATATCTCGTAAACTGAGCATATTTTAGGTACCATAGTTGATTACAAAGTTTTAAAACAATAAATTTGGTAAAATTTGGTTGGTAAAACGAATTTATAGATCTAATATTAACAGAGAAACGGCCAATTAAATTTAGATAAAGTTTCTCAAAATGTAAAAACATCGACTGAAAACAAAGGTTTTGCTCCTGTAACCGTTTATTACCATCATTTCCAAGTTAATTATGTGAATCAATATGAACATCTTAGAACGTCTATGACCACCTCTACCTCTTCCCTTCCAACAAACATGAAGATGCCTCATATTAAATGGCATTTATTACATTAAAATGAGGAATCTTTACGTTTGGGAAAATAATAGGAAGAGGGGGGGGGGGGGGAGTGGTCATAGATGTTTCAAGATGTTGATATTAATGTGTGATTAACATAATTAAAATGGAAAATTTGGTAATAAGTAGTTACAAGGGCAAAACCGAGGGCAAAACCTTCGTTTTTTTAGTCATTTTTTTAAATTTTAAAAAACTTTGTCTAGCTTTGATGGGTTGTATCTTGGTTAATATTGGGTTTAAAAATTTTTTTACCAACAAAATTTTAGTAAATTTAGTACTCTACAATTTTGTAATAAGCGATGGTACCCAAAATTTGCTTATTTTACGACACATAAGCAAAAACTAAAAGAAGGTAAAAAATTTAAAATTTCTTCCCCCCCTCTCCCCGTAAGTTAGCACAGGGTTCTTGAGATCAAAAACTTAAGATGAACATCTTTGAGTACCTCCAAACAACCAGTCAAAATTCTATTAACTTCGAAATATTTAAGTACATGATTATCGTTTTTATAAAAATTTATATTAAAATTTTACTTTTTTTTAAATTTACGGATTTTCAAAACAGCGGTAATTTTTAATGGGTAAACATTTTAAGGTTATTCACATGATAGAATAATTTTATTTGCCACTTACCGATAGTTTAACTGTTGATGAAGTTATCTAATTATTTTTGAAACGACGTGTAATGTGTACAAGGTACACAAAATTGTATTCTTGAAGAAAACAAATTATTTACATAGTTAGAAGATTACGTGGGTTTGATAAAAGAAGAACTGTACTTATTAAGGCCTTTCAAATAAAACATTGGTGACTTTTGTGTTCATTTTTGGTTATAACCAGTGGTGAAACAGTAGAACATTTTTTCATGTAGATAAAAAAAATGTATCTTTTGAGTAATTTATAACTTCATTGTGAATTCTAAGAACAATAGGGTTGATATTTATAGCAAAAATTTACAGCATAGAAACTTGATAATTTATTGTATAAAACTTATCAACTTAAAAATTGTTTATCTTTTTATTGGATTAAATTTATTATGTTCTTTGAAGTTTAAAATTGAAAGATTTATTGAAATTTATATGTCTTTCTTACAATTTGTTATAAACGATAATAAGACTAAAGAGTCGTTGGTAGTCGGGACAACCAGAGATTGTGCTCCTTAGTCGCACTTGAAAAATTTTCCTCAATCGTGAAAATTAGAATTAAATAAGGCAACTGAGAGAGTGAACAAATTTTTGTCAGACCGACCATAAAAATGAAGGCCAAAAAAAGTTGAAAAAATGGATTCCTTACGATGTCTTAATTTTAAAATGTATATTATTTATTGCAAACTGTCAAAATACAAATCAGGACCGAGAAAGTTAGACTATACTGCCTCAGTGTTTCGCTGGTTGATTTCTAAACTTTTCTAGTTTTCTGAAGCCATAACTTCGAATATAATATATCACTGTGTATATAAAGTTTATTTCGTTTAATAAACTGCCACGACAGAGTTATTACGTAACACTTTGTTATAGCAAATCAAAAAGATAACATTTTTTTATTAAATTTCCTATTTCAATGCTTCTTGAAAGAAAATCGATATCATTTTAACCATTTCCACGTCCGTTAGAAGAACTTTAGAATGAAGTCTCGGCTAATTTTCTTTTGGGATTCACTTTTGCGTTACATATCAATCATCATCGGACATCTTGAACCAATTTAAAATATCTTACATTTATCCCAAAATTTTATTCATGCGTAAAAAGTAATAACGAAAAACATCCATTCATTTTAAATGCAACTACGCATTTCTACCCGTCATATTTTACAAATTCAGGTAACGTTTTTAAAAGACAAAAGGCAATGTTATGTTTAATTTTATACAGGATATTTCACAGTTAATTTTTAGGGCAAGTTATAGAAGAAATCTAATAAGCCGCCTCTATAACCTGCGCTATCGAAATCGAAAGAAAAACTGAATTATATTTTTTTCAGCAAAAACGTTAAAAAAAATGTTCAAATATTGGTCCTTAACTTAGGATCAAATTTCCAAAATTACATTTTAGTATTAATAATTTAATTTGGTATATTTGTAAGGTAAATTTTGTCTAAATAGTAAATTTAACTTAGAGTAAACTATAGAACCGGTTAACACAGGAAATTTACTGCAGAGCCAGTGGTGAGCTTTATACGGCAGACCAATAGAAGGACCATTAAATCAATTGGTAATCGGGTTGTGTTGTATAAATCAAACTGTAGCATCTTTATTGCTTAGCACAAGTGAGACAGACAACCACTATAGTTAACTAACATGTTAACATCGCATAGGTCCTACTGTAAACATACGTGTGTTTCCAAGTACACACACAAAGTTCAATTTTAGATTTCGATTTTCCAATCAATCGAACCGCATTCAAAATTTGCGATGTACGCTAACCACCGCGCTTTTAGTTCTAACCCATGATAAGGAAGAGCAGACTACTAACTTAACCATTTTTTATTTAAATAAAGCAACGATTAAAGGAAATCAATAACAAATAAATTGTAAGCACGTTCTAATTTACACTTTAAAGCACTCTGAGAATTCGAATGTAGTATAAAGGGTGAGCATAAAATCGATAGATAATTCCTTAAGGCTTAAATTGTTAGGTGTAGGTAAGCGATACTTAAAATTATAAAGTGTGACTTATAACCTAAAATTAAACAAATTGACTTGAAATAATCCAATTTGTATTTAATTTCATGCAAATAATATGGAAATAGGCGCAAATATTTATGCAAACAAACTTATCAGTGTCTCAATTTTCCAAGACACAACTTGAACCCTAAACCGTGGGTCGCTGTTTTCCCCTTCGATATCAGATTTTTCATAAAAGAAATATAAGCGCGATAGATTTTTAAATACTTATCAGTATGCATAACACGAAAAACCATTTTGCTATATTTTATACTTTATTTTATTGTCAAGAAGCGTCGTTTCAGTCCTTATAAAAATTTCAGGTAGTCCTTTAAGTGTTGTCAGTTAGTTAATTATAAACACGGTTAGTTTTTAACTACGACAAAGTGTGGCACCCTTTAAAATTAATAAATCCTAAACCGCCGCCGCCTAAATACATAAAAAATGTATTTTCAATGTTTCAGTAATTGGTTGGATAATATTTTAATATTTTTCGTGTTTCCGATATATTTTTGGAAATATACGACTCGTACGTGCTCAGATAAAGCAAAAAAAACAAGAGTTTTACTTCGTACATTCATTTTAAATATATCACTGTGCCTACGTTTGGTGGTATTATTCCCAGTTATGTCTTACTTTCCTTGATTTAGTGATAATGTGAAAAGTTAGTTTAGGGTCGATTATAACAACCCCTGCAACTTAGAAGCTGGATAAAAAAACTAGTTACAGTTGAAATTAAAAGCTATATTTCACAATTTTTTGTGCTTATAAAATACTAACCCCAAATAAACGATTTTTATTAAAACCGATGTGGCCTGCTGTGTTAGAAAATTAAGTGCAGAGCGTAACAAAAAATTTAATTTTCTTATGTTCCTATGATTAACTACCCTCACTTAAAGTGTCATCTTAAATTCAATTTTAAAAACTGAAACTCCCATACTAAAGCAATTTTTTTATTCCTGTTGCTACATAGTGGGGATCACGAACTTGAAGAAAATTAATATATTTTTGGTGAGATATTTGTGAAGTATTTGAGACTTAATTTACTCGAGATAAGTTGTTATGAAAGTTGAAAGCGACGTTAAGAAAATATCGCTTATTTCGGTAGCCTCTTTTAACCGGATAACTTTTTCTATTTTACTTTTCAAGTTTTCATTTATGATTTTAAAAGTTTTTATTAAATTTTTTTTTTGATAGTTACATATGTTGACAACAAGTTTTGTGTAGTTTCCAGTTATGGTATTAGCAAGTTTCCAACATTTTGCACATTTTTTGTCTAAAATGTTGCCAAAACTTATCAATCTCGGAACGGTTTTTAATATTCACATCAGGGACGGACTAGCCACGAAGATTATGAGAGTTACAGTTTGGAAATTGTTTCACGTTTTGTACATTCTAGTTAACGGTTTCTAAGGAAACCAACAATTAGTGAATAATTTATCACCATCAGTAACAAAAGTTAAAGTAATAGAAAACCGAGTTATCCTGGTTGGGCCTGTAATTTGTTCATCTCAATTAATCACAAAATCATTCGATATTCAAACAAAAGCGGCTGACTATTGTGTGTATGTTTAAATTCAGACTGAGATTTAAGCGCGGCGTAGCAAAAGGTTTCCTTTACAAAGCACACCAACTTAATTTTACATTTATTTAAAATTTAGATCATGTCGAATTCAGAATAACAAAAGAGAATTCAAGTTTCTATTGTATAGATTTTTTTATACCTTTTACTGTATGCACAGTGAAGATGATTTAAGAATATGCGGAAAAGTTAACAATCTATGTACACTGTGAAAAGTTAGATGTCAGTGTTGAGTAATAAAAGACGAATTGTAAGAGTTTTCATCAGTTTAAAGTGAGGCTGCTTTTAGAACGCTACAAGTTATCCTGGTATACCTGCAAATCAAGTCACCTTAAAACCTTTTGATATTCAAATAAAAACGTTTGATTATTGTGTCTTTTTAAATTTAAAGTCTGTGATTTTATCGCGGCAGAACAAAGGTTTTCTTTTACAAAGCAAATTACCTTGTAATTTAAGTTTATATTTATTTGAAGTTGAAGTAATCTGTCAAGTTAATGGATACTGAATTTCTAATTCAAGCGTTTAAATAGTTAATTATTTTTTAATAGTAAATAGTTAATTAAACAAAACATCGATAGAATAACGATGTTGGATTCCAACTTTAATTAATATGGTCGAGATGTCGACAAGACAAGGAAGGATTTGTAGGCAAAAAAAGACGCTTAGTAGTTATTGGGTTTTATTCGGAGGGAAATTTAGCTAATTGGGAAATTTGAAAGTTAGATGCAATATTACAATAATAGTTTTTTGATGATTATTTATTCTACGGGTTTATGGACCAAATTAAAAAAGATTAAATAAGTATACATATCTTTTACGTTACTGTAATTCATTAATTACAATAATACTTAAAAATATAGTAAGATTCTTAAATTTAGGTATATGTATTAACGAGCATACTGTCACCCCCATCAGTGCATTTTATTAAGATTTATAGTTGTCTTTATTGACGAGTAGTCTGCATCCCTAGAGAGAGTGCTCCCAGGTGGCGAAAAGCCGAAATCCTCTCAGATATAGGTGGTTGGAGAGAAATGAAATACCTCCTGTGGACTAAATAAGAACCAACGCGATTTAACTATTACTGGTATAAGCACCTCTATAACACAAAATACATTTTCTTGTGCTGGAGCTAAGAAACAAAGCTAACAATTAACATAGATTTTTCGGAATTGTTAGCAACACAAATGGGATGCTCGAAGCAATGTCTTTTTGATGCTTAAGCTGGGGGGTATTCCATATTCCCCAGATCCCCCGGTGATTGGAAATTCTTTTTAAAAAATAACCTACATAATATACGTATAATTTTACACACAGTCTCACCCCAAATACGTCATACCGTTTCTGCCGATTTTTGATTGTACGGTTCAACTTTTGCTATTTCACTCTAAGTTGTAAGGAACTTAGAGTGAAATATTCAGGTCCATTTTCCCAGCCCCCCCCCCCCATTTTGATTTTTGGATCACTTTTTATGTCATTCGTTTGTGTACGTTTGTGCAATAATTTTTTTCGTTTGTGCATTCACCGCTCGCGAATTATTTAACAAATAAGTTTGGGAGGCTGGAGAAATGCCAGCCTCCCCCATCGCGAATTTTGGATCAAAATTAGTGTCAATCGTTTGTGCATTCAATATTTTTGTTTGTGCAAACACAGTTTGCAAAATATTTACAATTTAAATGGGGGGGGGGGCTGGAGAAATGCCAGCCCCCCCCCCCCATCGCAAATTTTGGGTCAAAATTGGTGTCAATCGTTTGTGCATTCATTATTTTCGTTTGTGCAAGCACGGTTAGCGAAATATCTTTAATTGAATAACCGGCCATCATTTCTCCAGCCCCCCCCCCCCCATCACGAATTTTGGGTCAAAATTGATGTCAATTGTTTGTGCATCGTTTGTGTACGTTTGTGCATTTATTATTTTTGTTTGAGCAAGCACGGTTAGCGAAATATTTTCAATTGAAAAACCGGCGAACATTTCTCCAGCCTACCCCCCCCCCAATTTTGACTTTTGCATCAATTTTTGTGTCACTCGTCTTGTGAATTCACAGTTTGTGAATTATTTAACAAATAAATATTTATAAATCTCCGAGCAACAACTGCCATAGTGTCTAGATTACAATTTATTCTAGTCTACTGAAGAATACGCTGAAAATATTTTAATTTTCCGGAAATCGTCAGCGAAACAACACTTCCCTGCGTATCTACGCGGACGGAAATTGAATTACACTAATTAGTCTGACTATATCAGTAATTGCTTTTTGCTGTTTTGACACATTGTTTATAACTATGTAGTCAAAAAATTAACAAATTTGATTTTTGCTCATTTTAAAAATGTTATTCAATTAGTGTTTTAAAATTTCGATTTTATCGAAATCGGCAGTAAAACTATATTTTTAATACTTAGCGGAAAATAAACTGCGTCAAGCGAATTTTTTCTTCAAAATAAGTAAAAATCCGTAAAGAAAGCTATAGTTTTTTTGGGGTGAAAAAATTCTATCTACCGTTTTTGTAAAATCCGACTAAAATTTTCAAGCACAGTTTTAGTGATTGTAGGCGACGTATTGTAATGCATAGGCGTCGCCTACAATCACAAAAACTACTTGAGAATGTTAGTCAAATTTTAAAAAAACGGTATATTAACCCGTTTGAATATTTTTTGTCCCAAAAAATAAATATTGGAAAACCATAAGGTGCATGTCAGTGGCTCCCCACTTTCAAATTTTTAGATAAATTTTATGCCAAACGTTAGCGCATGGTTTGAGCTTGAATAAGCTTCCATTATTTTCGTTTAAGCCTGAGAGGTCGCGAAGTTATTCGCGAAAAACAAATGGTAAGGGCGGTGGGGCTGCAGACATGATAGCCCTCCCCTTTTCGAATTTTTGGATGAATTACGTGACAAACGTTAGAGCATCGTTTGAACCTGAATGAGCTTCCACTATTTTCGTTTAAACCTCAAAAATCGCAAAAATCGCAATAGTTTTAAATTTGTACGTGCAATTGATGTCAATCGATAGAGCTTCGTTTGAGCCTGAATGAGCTTCAGAGAGCAAAACTTTATGTTAATTTTTTACAAAGATAGGGATAGTTGAAATTTTCGACTAAACTTCAAGCAACATGCGTTAAATCGTAAGATTCTTAAAAAATTTATTTTGACTAAACGGTAGTATTACCCAATGCTTTACAATTTCCAACAAACACATAATTGAAAGGGCACAAAACTTTTTAGCCATTGGATCATAAATATTTTCTTTATTAACTACAACAACTTTGTTAAGCTACATCAAATCAATATTAGATTTTATCAGCATGATTTCTATTTAGATAAATTACTTCTATTTAAAAAAATTTATATTTGTAAAAAATAAAATGTTGCTTATTTAAAGAATTTATACATTCAAAGTATGTAGATTACCAGCTTAAGAGATTTAAAAACTTAAGATTAAACGCATGTTGCTCGGAGTTTAGTCGAAAATTACAACTATCCATATCTTTGTAAAAAATTAACTTAAACTGTTGCTCTCTGAAACTCATTCAGGCTCATACCGAGCTCTATCGATTGACATCAATTGCACACATAAATTCAAAATGAGAAGGAAAATTGCAAAACATGTTTACGGCCCTCCCACTAGTTTATCGCAAATAGCTTCGCGACCTTAGAGGCTCAAACAAAAATAATGGAAGTTTATTCAGGCTCAATCGATGCTCTAACGTTTGACACTAAATTCGAAAATTCGAAGAAAAAAAATTCGAAAGTGGGGGGGGGCACTGACATGCATGACCTAAAACTATAGCTTTTTTGACAAATTCTTACGTATTTTGAGGAGAAAATTTGCTTGACGCAGTTTATTTTCCGCCAAGTATTAAAAATATAGTTTTACTGCCGATTTCGATAAAATCGAAATTTTAAAACACTAATTGAATAACATTTTTAAAATGAGCAAAAATCAAATTTGTTAATTTGTTGACTACATAGTTAAAAAAAATGTGTCAAAACAGTCAATTACTGATATAGTCGAACAAATTCGTATAATTCAATTTCCCTGAGCGTAGATACGCAGGGAAGTGTTGTTTTGCTGACGATTTCCGGAAAATTAAAATATTTTCAGCGTATTCTTTAGTAGACTAGAATAAATTGCAATCTAGACACTATGGCAGTTGTTGCTCGGAGATTTATAAATATTTATTTGTTAAATAATTCACAAACTGTGAATTCACAAAGAAGAATAGTGAATGCACAAACGTATATTTACTGACGAATGACACAAAAATTGATGCAAAAGTCAAAATGGGGGGGGACTGGAGAAATGTTTGCCGGTTTTTCAATTGAAAATATTTTGCTAACCGTGATTGCTCAAACAAAAATAATAAATGCACAAACGTACACAAACGATTCACAAACGATTGACACCAATTTTGACCCAAAATTTGCGATGGGGAAGGCTGGCATTTCTCCAGCCCCCCAAACTTATTTGTTAAATAATTCGCGAACGGTGAATGCACAAACAAAAAAAATAATTGCACAAACGTACACAAACGATGCACAAACGAATGACATAAAAAGTGATCCAAAAATCAAAATGGGGGAGGGCTGAGGAAATGTACCTGAAATATTCTATACCCCCAGACCCCCTCGTTCCTGAAAAAAAGTTTTTGAACAATGTAAATATATGCGCAGTCTTATCAAACCTTTAAAATACTTTGTTCTATTTTCTTGGGTAAGTAAGACCCTCTTGACCCTCCTTCAGATACGCCAATATTTTCTATACATTTTTTTGCACAGAAAAAAAAGGTGTACTTAAAAGTAGAACAATTTGTGCCTAGATTGTCTACAGGTACAAATTGGGTGAAAATTAGGTACAGTTGTATTTAATTTTAGTCAATTTTAGTCATCTCTAGCGCAATTGTACTATTTTATAGCACAAATTGTGCTAAATTTTTACACAATTTGTACTTGTAGACAATCTAGGCACAAATTGTTCTACTTTTAAGTACACCTTTTTTTCTGTGTGATTGTGCAAGCATATCTGATGTACAAAAAATTATCTTGCTGATTTCTGTGGTTTAAAAGATTTAGTTTTCTGTTCTGGATTGGATTCTGGATTGAATATAGAGGGCAAACCATGGTTCACATGCACTCAGGTCACATAATCGGGCTCATTATGCTAACTCAAGACGAACTCGAGTATTTTAGAGAGCGGTGTGCCACTAATACTGGCCATGCTAGGCCAAAAGCTTCCCAACATGGATCTTCTTTTCGATGCTAACACTGGGCAGTTGCAAAGCACATGCTCTACTGTTTCATCCTCTTTTTCACTGTCAATCAGTCCCATAGTGTAAGTTTTCTGTTATAATTTGTAAATCACTTTTCTCAAAATATTTTCTCAGGAAGTGAAAGAACGACTATTCGGTAATCACATTTATGTCCTCATCAATTTTGAAAAACCGTCTTCTGTTTTTTTTTCAGAAACCGGGGGGTCTGGGGGTATTTTCCCCAATCAATTGAATTGTTTTAGCATTAGTTTACGGGAGTACCTACTTGAATTTATTTATTGACTTTGTTTTCAAGATTCGGCATCTGGTTACTGTCGTGGTTATGAATTTTTAAAAATTTTTGTTTTTTCTTACTTTACATTGTGGAGCTTCTTGAGAGAATCGTGACCAATCAGAGGTCTGTATAATTCCCAAACTTTCCTTTAGATTGGTTAACTTTGTAGGTTAATAATAAATGAACAAAACAACTTTCGAATATAATTGGAGGGTATTCCATACCCCCCAAACCCCCCGGTCACAACAACCAACATAGGCTTATTCTGCTTTCAATTTGTTAAATTAAAATCGTAACAAATATAACGTATCAACATATCGTAGTATCAGGACCAACCCCAGTAGTCTAGAGATATGGTAAACACTTCCCCACTCGAGTGCAAGAAAGCAGCAATAAGACTTTCCAAAAGTAATAATGACACAAATTTGATTCTTGAAAAATAATTTAATTGCTTACTGAGAACTGAAAGTCTTGTGTATTGGGAGGAAATGCTTTTAACATACTAATGTATTTAATTTCAATACATTTTAAAATGTTTTTCAATTTCCTGGGGTTAGTGGGCTAATCCTCCATAATTCTCCCGTGCCTACATTCATGAAGCAATTGATAAAATATTTCTATATTTTCAAAATTTGCATTAAAAGGTTGTCCGTAGTTAGGACCTCTAGAAAAAGCAAAGGTAATCGATTAGAAATTTTCGTACAAATACTTTCGAATTATTTTCACGTTATCTTAAATTTTTTAGTCAATTGACTGAATTTTAAATTAAACAAAACTAATTTTATTGTTTTGTGATAAGCCTTCTGATAGAATCTGCGGTAAACTTTCAATTGAAATACAGGGTAGAAATTACTTTTTGAAAAAACTGCTTAAAACTTAATCAGCCTTGAAATATACGATTCTTATACCAAAATAAAAATAAAACGGATGAACGCTCACGTGAAGATCAACAGAAAACCAATTTCATTAATCCTATATTCACCAGATACAAGGGGAAGCGACTTTATTATAGCTATTTTGGGTCGAAAAATATTGTAATCCTGTAAAAATATTGTTTTTCAATCCCTCACATTTCAATGAAGCGTAACTTTACTTATAGTGTGAATCCGGCCTTACAGCAATCCCATTATATTATGTTATATTCACACCAAACAAAACATGACCAAGTTTTTGAAACAAAATTACTTTGTGTATGAAAATTTTCATTGAAATTATTTCAGGCAGGTAAACTTTTATCAGTTCATGCGTTTGTTAAAATAATTTTTAGCTTCCGAGGAATCGATCGATGTTCACTACTCGGAGACCTATTCGAATCGCTTATTTATTAATAATAAACTGGCGTACAAAACTGGGGTAGTTAATTACATTTTTTTGCTTAATAAGCAACGTCGTATCTCATGAAAAAATAAAATTTAACTGATCGTGATTGACCATAAAAATAATAATTCCTTGTTTTCAGGAACGATTGGGGTGATTTTTGTCGTTGAATTCCATATCAAATTTTTTAATTAATATTACACCTGACAAACTCTTGAAAATAAAACACGAAAAATATAGTAATGTATTTGATTGTATTATGGTCAATATACTGAGATTGATTTTGTGCGGTTAGCCCAGGGGTCAAAAGCTCCACTGCTGAAGTGAAACTACCAGGTTTGATTTCTGGTAAAACTATTTTGTAAAAATTAATGGTACAACCAATCGTATACAATTTTCCAACCCCGCATAGGCAGCTGTAAAATTAAATTTTTTTTTTTTTTGAAAAAGTAAAGCAAAATTTTTAACCTACCTCTGAAGGTGAAGGTATACAAAACCGTAGTAGGTAAAGACGAAACAACTACTCAGGAGTCAAATTTACATTGTCATCAATTTTTTCAACAATTCTCGATATTTTACGTATTCAAAGCTAGCTACGTCTTAAGAACTGAAAGAAAGCAGGTAATCTGGAGTGGACGGTAACGATGAGATGAAAACCATTCCAAAATTCAAAAAGGTTTTGATACTTTACCACGGAATTAAATTTTATTATGTTGTAATGATTTTCACAGCATAATTTTGATAAAACCCAAAGAGGATTTGAGGATGTGTTAATTTTCGTAACTGTAAATGCCGGGTTAATTAGATCCAATTGTGATATGGCAAACTGAGAATGTTAATTTAACTCGCAATTGTTTTCAGAAAGCACACATACCACTAAGTTGGGCTCGGTTGGCATATACAACGGAGTCAAGTTAAGACGTAAATGAAGGAAAGATTACGAAAGTGTATCGAGTAAATTTCAAATTTAAATTAGGCCCCAAAGGTTTAAATTGGAGTTTTATTTAAACGTTAGTAAATGAACAAGCAGACGTCATATTTAACGTTTCATTTAAATTTTTAGAGTATTTACGAATCGTGCTGTGCCTTTAAGTTTAATTAATTTTCTTAATTAGTAAGTCAAACACAAAAGTTGATATGCGGTTAAAATGTTATAAATGTTTGAATTTTTGCCACAAATTGTCTAAAATAAACTCTTAATGATCAAAGAGGTTGATTTCGCAATTTAATGAAAATAATATTCTCCACGTTTGGATATTAATGAATTAACACCAAACAAATTGGGGTTTCTAACGATTACAGAATTTCAAGTTTAATCCAAATTTCAATAGCGCAAGTCTAATTAGTTCTAATTTATTTTGCTATTTTGGCTTAACTTAGATGCGATTTAAACTTTAAATAAATATAAAATTAAATTACGAGGTGGTTGCTTTGTGAACGGAAACCTTTGTTACACCGCGTTGGAAAGCAAACGTTTTTGTTTCAATCCAGAATAATTTTGAGGTTATTTGAGCAGAATGATTTACAGGCCTACCAGGATAACTTATGATGTGCAGACAGCAGCATTCCGCCAATCTAAACCGATGAGAAAATCTCATAACTCAAGCGTTTATTAATGTACGCTGGTACTTAATTTTTCTGAGTGTACATAAATTGTTAACTCTTCGTCCTAATCATAAATTATTTTCACTAGTTTTCCTCTCACAACATTTTGTAATGTCGTCATCATCATATTTATTCAAATTTATTTCAGTTCTCTTCATTATTTTGTTGTAAAAGCAAGAAATATGAAAATACGTTTGATAGAAATGTAATTTTTTTGCCAAAGCTGCTTTTGAAAATGACAAAGTTAAACTTTTCATAATTTTTATTACAAACAAAAAATGAAGCTGGCACATCATTTCAAGCTAAACTAAACTAGAATTTACAAACTTTTTTTTAATAATATATTGTAGTGTCGGTTCCTCACTTTTTCCAGTAGAAACACAAACGAATTCTTAATTTTATTACTTTTTATAAAACCATTGACTTTCACAATAGGAGTAAAGTAAAAAAACGCATCAAGGACTGGCGCAAACGTTAAAAACTCTCTCAAAAGTGTATAAAAATTTTTATTTTAGTCGTTTTTTTTTGTAAGATCTACGTTAGCTAAATAATTTTTAATACTATTTAATAGACCCCTCGGTTCCTAGAAGAAAAATTTTAACAATATAATTTACTATTTAGTTCATAGCACCGTATAAATTTTGGTTTACGTATATTATATAAATTATTTTCTTTTAAAACTCCTTTCAGAAACCGGAGGGGGGACACTTTCTAGTTCAAAGGAAACAACAAGATAACTTTTCAGGAACCACTTTTGAGTCTTTATCAAAATTATTTGCAATTTTTTCAACTTTTGCAGTTTTTTGGGCAGCAAAATTTGTCTGTATCAGCTGATTGGATGGTTTAAAAAATTAACTATGGTTTCATAATATAAGTCACTTAAACTTATATGAACTTATCACTATAACTTTATGAAACGCCCTTTAGTTTTCCATGTGAATTTTGGTCGATATATGGGCCATTTTTCTCAAAAAATGTTTCCTGAAGCCTTCGAGTCTGGAGTAGGGTTTAGAATTAATTTCTATTAATCTATTATAAAATTTTTAATTAATCGATTGTTTGATTCCGTGCTTCGGAAGGCACGTTAAGCCGGTGGTCCTCCTGAGTTAATAAATTGCCATTATTAACATAAAATCCAGGGTTACAGGCTCGTCTGGAAGCCAGTCTAGCAAATTACTTATCGGACGTTAAACAATTTATATGCTCACAGATCTAGCACTGCAAAGAAAACGACGCAGATGTTGGAAATAACAAGCCCTAGGCTTAAATTCGGTTGAAGAAGAAAAAGATTGTTTGGTTAATATCAATTGCCATCGATTCTGATTGTTTATATGCTACGTGAAACAAATATAGAGACCAAATTTTGGAGGAAATGTAGGTTAAAGGTTACAAAAGAGGTCATTCAAAAAAAATTTGATTCAAATTTGAAAAATTGAACAAAAGATTACTCAATCATATATTTCGATTAATCAATTAGTTTTGATCAGGGGCGGATGGGGCCACCGGGCTACCGGGAAATTTTTCGGTGGGCCGTAGCGTCGGTCAATGGGACCTTGGTCCTATTTATAAAATAAAAATTTTGCCTGCAGCGTTGTTTTGGGCCGCGACAATTACATTTAGTAGATTTTTGATAGCCCATTTGCCCTTGTTTTTGATTGTACGATTATTTTTTCGACTGTTTTTGATGAAACGATTGTTTATTTATGTTACATTGAACAAATATGGAGTAGTACGCATGCTGCTTGAAGGAAATGTAGGTTAGGTGTTAAAAATGAAATCATTCAAAACATTTTTTGTAAAAAACGACCGAGAGGTAAAAAATTAAACAATTCAAATCTTTTAATATTTTTGATTATTTTTGATTAACGGATGATTTTCGATTGTTTGATTATTTTTTTGTTTGTGCGATTGTTTTTACACAACAACAATAATCGCTCACCTTTAGTCTGGAAAGTATGTAATACCCCTAAGCTTTAAGAAAGCAATAAGACGACTTTTCGGAATTGATATTTACTTTTTCTCTTTTTTACTTTTCGATATTGATGCTTACTGCTGGGGGGTATTCCATACCCCCCAGACCCCCCGGTTTTTGGAAAATCTTTAAAAGAAAGTAACCTACGTGAAATACGTATAATTTTATCACACAGTCTCATCCCAATACGTCATACCGTTCGTGCCTGTTTTCTATTGTATGGTTCAACTTTTGCTATAGGCATAAAATATTATCGATAAGGGCGCTGCAAAAGATGAAAAATGGCTGCCTTAAACAGTATGGTATTAGTTGTCAGACTGCTTGCGGCATCCATTACTGTACTGTACATTAAGGTGGAATATTCTATACCTCCAGAACCCTCGCTTCTGAAAAACATTTTTTGAACAATGTATCCTATATATGGGGCATTCCACACCAAATCGACCACTTTTGAACCCGACCCCTTTTGATTTTTACATATTATACTATCTCACCAAAAACAGTTCTGTGAATTTTTTCAAAATTTTTTATTCAACCCAAAAAGAGTTACGATTTTTTAGAAAAACTGATGTTGTTTTTCTTCAAACGATCGTAACTATGTCAAAAATTGACTAATCGGAACGTTTTTTTTTTGTTTTTGTTTGTCTTTAAACGTATTTTTCAGGAAAAAATACAAAAAAAATATTCAAACTTGGATTCTACAAAAATTTTTATTTTTTCGGAAAAAATCATTGATTTTTCAGATTTCGACACTTTTGATTTTTGATTTTTGTATTTAAAAAAAAAATCTAATTTATTCCGCGTATAACAACGCAAACCCCATAATGGGCCGACATTTCTTTCTATTTCTTTTGTTTAATTGAAAAATATTATTTGCGTAAAAATAAAACAAAATATTTTTTAATTAAACAAAAAAAATAGAAAGAAATGTGTGGGCCCATTATGGGATTTGCGTTGTTATACGAGAAATAAATAAGAGTTTCTTTTGAAATAAAAAAATCAAAAATCAAAAGTGGACAAATTTGAAAAATCAATGATTTTCTTCGAAAAAATAAAACATTTTGTAGAATCCAAGTATGAATTTTTTTTTGTATTTTTTCCTGAAAAGTACGTTTAAAGACGAACAAAAACAAAAAAAAAGAACGTTTTAATTAGTCAATTTTTGAAATAGTTACGATTGTTTAAAGAAAAAAAACATCAGTTTTTCTGAAAAATTTTAACTTTGTAAAACATTTTGAAAAAAATTACACAACTGATTTTACGTATTATACTATCAAAAACAGTTCTGTAAATTTTTTCAAAATTGTTTACAAAGTTAAGAATTTTTAGAAAAACTGATGTTTTTTTTTCTTCAAACGATCGTAACTTTTTCAAAAATTGACTAATCAAAACGTTCTCTTTTTTGTTTTTATTTGTCTTTAAACGTACTTTTCAGGAAAAAATACAAAAAAAATATTCAAACTTGGATTCTACAAAATTTTTTATTTTTTCGGAGAAAATCATTAATTTTTCAAATTTTTCCACTTTTGATTTTTGATTTTTTTATTTCAAAAACAACTTTGATTTATTCCGCGTATAACAACGCAAACCCCATAATGGGCCAAAATTTTTTTCTATTTTTTTTGTTTAATTAAAAAATATTTTGTTTTATTTTTACGCAAATAATATTTTTCAATTAAACAAAAGAAATAGAAAGAAATGTCGGCCCATTATGGGTTTTGCGTTGTTATACGCGGAATAAATCAGAGTTTCTTTTGAAATAAAAAAATCAAAAATCAAAAGTGGACAAATTTGAAAAATCAATGATTTTCTCCGAAAAAATGAAAAATTTTGTAGAATCTAAGTTTGAATATTTTTTTTTGTATTTTTTCCTGAAAAGTACGTTTAAAGACAAACAAAACCAAAAAAAAAAACGTTCCGATTAGTCAATTTTTGAAATAGTTACGATCGTTTGAAAAAAAAAAACATCAGTTTTTCTAAAAATTTGTAACTTTTTTTGGGTTGAGTAAAAAATTTTGAAAAAATTCACAGAACTGTTGTTGATGAGATAGTATAAGATGTAAAAATTTCAAGAAAATCAAAAGGGGTAGGGTTCAAAAGTGGTCGATTTGGTGTGGAATGCCCCATATGTATATCCGCAATCTTATCAAAGATTTAAATTAATTTGTTCTGTTTTCTAGAGTAAGCTAAGACCCTCTTGCCCCCCCCCCCCAATACGCCAATTTTATACATTTTTCCGATTTTGTAATGCATATCTGGTGCACAAGGCTATCTTGCTGATTTCCGTGTTTTAAAACATTTAGTTTTCCATTATAAACTCTAGATCACTTTTCTTAAAAATTTTTCAGAAAAACCGGGGCTATAAAGAAGGGAGAAGGCAACCATTCAGGTATCACATTTATGTCCTCATCAATTTTGAAAAGCCGTTTTCTGTTTTTGAAAACGAGGTATTCTGTACCCCCATACCCCTCATGTATTTTTACATTCTCATTTATTTCTTCACATTTTACAAATGTAAAGGACCGTAGCCTTTTCTTTCAACTTTTGCTAATTAATGGGTAAGGCTAATTCTGCCTGTAAAGAGACTCACATTTAAATCTCGATTCAAGGTCCCCAAACCCCCCAGGTACACTTATGTTCAAAATAATTTTTGAACTTAAAATCAAAATATTACTTATCACCATTTGCAAGCAAAGTCAGCAAACGACTGAACCCAAATGCTGATATTCTGTCATATAACTGATTTTATCTTCTCATCCAAATGAAACACAACTAAGAAGCTGAACACAAACTGAGACATTAAATATCAACACAAAATCCTAAAATACCATCAATTTATTTCAAAAGTAACATAAATTACCAAAAACATAAAAAGACAGTAAAAATCGATTTTATAACACAAAATAATAACAAAAAGTTACGCATTACCGTAACTTCTGAGAATGATTATCAAAACTTATCAAAATATTATGAATAACGTGCCAAAATCCAAATAGTAAACAAGTAAAATTTATAATCAAAAATATTGATCAATGAACATGAAATTATCATAAAACAAAGAAAAAATCACAACGCCAGTAAACGCAAGCTCTTTAGCAATCTTAATTTACTGAAGAATAGAATCTTTTTCTCAAATTCAAGAATTCACCATTTAACAATACAAGAAAGGGTCCGGAAGGGCGAACCAGCACACCAATCCAAGCAAATGCAAAAATATCTTGTCAATTATCAAAATATTGTTTTGATAACATTTACCTAGACTTACCCATACCTCCCAGCCTTTAAAGCGACGCGACGCGATGTAGCTCAGATAGAGTAATCAAGAGAGGTAATTGTATTGAGACTGAACACTCAGTACGATTTCTAAAAAGTATAACGAAGGATGAAGTGAAAGATATTAAACCTGAAAGTAGAAAATTAAGCAAAACACAAAATAATCGTTCAGTTGAAAAATTGTAATCATAAAAAAATGTAATCATCAAAAATTATATCGCATAGTATAAACAGCCAAATAAATCACTTTTGAGCGAAAGCTTGTCAAAAATTTTCAATAATTACTAAGCGAATATGTTAATTGACGATCTAAATTGCAAGTATAGAGATTGTGGATGTCGAGATAATCACCCGGCAGGAGTTAATTTAAACACCTTATCGAAGAATTAGTTTTCATGTTCATGTTCCGGATACTATAGTGCATATTAACCATGTCGTTTAGACTTTAAATCGCCTCTCTGACGTCCTGAATTTAATAGTCTCAAAAATGTTCAATAAAACTATTTTTCAAATTATCTTCACAGAAACAAATTGCGTTTCACGAAATAAAAAAGTTTCTCAAAATTTGCAAGCTAAAGAGAACTAAGTAAATAAATATAAGAATTGCATTCTGTAAGGATGGCATTTTAGCCCCATGGCGTCTAGACAAATAAAAGTAAATCCACAAGTTTACAATAATGTGGTTCTTTTGTTACTATGTACCAAAAAAAAACTAGAAAAAATTATTATTAGTTGGTTATCAAAATGGTCTTTGAATAAAAGATGAATAATTTTGATGTCTTCCCACAGCAGTTAACGTTAAATTAATGGTCGACAATAATAAATTGTTCATCCAAACGGAGTTTTGATGTGCAACATCAAATTTGCAGTTAAAATGCAAAGTGAAAAAAATGTTATGTAAAAATATTACATTTGTAATAAAAAAATTAAATTTAAAAAACTATTTGACTTCAATTTTCTTTCAGAACTTAAATTATTCAGCAGCGTATAGGTGAGAACCTGCGCTTGTTGACTACAAACCGAGAAATATCGGGATCAAATTTGCAACTTTGTATCACAAAATAAACAAAAATTGTAATGAATAGTTTAACTAAATTTTCCATCAATTTCAAACGGGCACTTCATACCACTCGAAGTAATTTTATAGCTGAAATCTAAGTCGTAATTACTTTAAAACGCACTTAAAATTTATTAATAACTTTTGTTAGAAGTTTTTCAAGCAATTTCGAAACGACTTGAAGTTTGCTAAGTTAGTTAACAAGGAAAACAGTTTTTATGTTATTATATTTCGAAAGGAAACCGCTATTAGACGTTTTATTCAATTTGTATTTTCTCTTCTACTTTTATTTCATTACATCGCACGAAACTTGGTGAAATAAAATCTTTAGAACCCTTTCAGTTTTGCTCGTATGAGCCATTTGCTCGCACTGCTTATTCCCTTGAGGAAAACCACAAAATTATTATGGAAAATGCTCTCACACAAATTAAAATTTTCTTGTTAAACGTAATCCTTTTTGTTGGACGGGTGACCATAAATCGGTAAATCACCTAATTTACACTTCTTTGGTAATTTACGTTGTTTCTAACGTTGAAACAAAGAAATCGATGTTAATTATGATCGAAGAAATGTTGCTGATTCGAAAAAATTTCAAGAAATAAAAAGTTACCAGGCGGAATAAGGAAACGTCTGGAGTTATGGTAAACAAATTGTTCTTATATTTCAAATAAATATTGTTCGTTCTCTATATGGAAGAGGGTTATAAATTGCATCGTAATATATTGCCTTTATATAGGACTATCGATTCTTAAACGTTCTTGAGCCTTCTGTTAACTTCATTGAGATTCCGAACAAGAATTTCACGTCAGATCGAATTTTGTTAGCTTAGCACAGCTTTGTGAACTTGATTGTTCCCCTGCTGAATCTGCACAGTTCCAAAGTGCGGAACTAACCTACTTTGGTAGGCATTTATGAAACCGAAGCGAGAGAATAGCTCTCTGGGTAAACCGAATCTAAAATCAAAGAGTAAGCATCACTTTTAAAAATCCACATTTAATGGTAATCTTTTTTTTAGCAATTTTAATGTTTTCTTGTCATATCAAATCAGAAATCTTTCGTTCCGCCTAATTTGGATAAACGTGCACGTCTTTCATTTACAACTAATGATAATGGACGGTTAGTATGCAGGACGATGCAAGGATTACGTTTGACTGGTTGTTACGTGTTCCCTAATGCCTCTTTACAAGCAGCTTAAAATATCTACCACCTCTAAGATTTCAGACCAGTAATGTGGCACGAAAGTTTTGAACACCCCTTGTAGGCGCTAATTAATGAAGAGTGAAATATTACTCGTAATTAAAATGTTCCGAATCTTTGCTAACGTCGGCCTGGAGCGTTTTTATTTTTGAATGCTTTGCCAACAAAAAATTGCCTCATTTAAAAATGCAATTATCCGCCAAAAATTGTTAACTAATTGAACAATTAATAAGAAAAACTTTAGAAAGTGAAATACCGTAATATTTCCTTCTAAAAAAGGAAAGCGGTTGGCTTTTCTAATAGATCGAAATTCCGTATTGAAGTAGATGGTGGAACACTATATCTTTACCTGGGGCCACGATCCCTTTCATCTCCTTCCAAATACTTCGCCACACAATTATCTTCTATCACAGCGACTCGATAGAACACAAAAACGGTCGAAATAGCTTTTAAATTGGAAATGTATTTCACTCACGCTTCTTTTAAACACGATACCCTTGCTAATGACAGTAATTTTAAAATTTTAAATTGAATTCAATCACCACAATTACAGCCAATAAAAAATTTGGCGATCTTATCGAAAATTTTACTTTTCGCTTGGTTTGGGATACTTTTGGGAAATTGCGAAAGTTACGGATTTCTGATTGATGAGCACTAAAGAGCATTGTTTCAGGAATAGGTTTTATCAATAATCTGAAAGATTGCTACTGGCATGACGCCTGCACCATTAACGTAGATTTAAAATCACTGCGGGGGAAAATACAATTCGAGAGAAAAACAATAAAATCTTGTCTGCATGTGAAGATTTTCACTCGGCTTTAAAAATCCAATAAAAGGAAGTCTTACTTACTATACATGCAATTTAAATGGAAAACGACGTTTTGACATGTTATAGTGTCTTCAGGTTCCAAAAGCATCTCAGGATTAGCTGAAAGTTTGAAAACAGAATAAAAAGTAAACTTAATTTAGCGCAAAAAACTTTACAACCGGAGGATTAGTTTAATGGTTAAGTCTTATTAGTTAGCTAAGGACTTGAATCTCTTGTACAAAATTCTTAACATTTTCCATGTAGTGCAGAAAAGAACAATACGAACAAAATAATTTAAAACTTTATGTGAGAAGCTCAAAGCAAAATTTAATTAGTGCATTGCAGAACAATCACAAAAAAGAACGCTAAAGGGAGAATTATTTGTTGCTTTATTTATTTTGTTAATTTTGTAGGGAAATATATTATAATGGTAATTAAAATTGTTAAATGTGATTTTATGAGTACGACAATGTTCGTAAGTTTTGATGAAAAGTGAACTGAATATCCCGGAAAATTTTATAAAAGTTCTGACATTTAAAAAAAACAGACGGTATCTACATTTTTGGTTATTCCAATAATTTTTGTAAATCTTTTGATGACCAAATTTTTCTTGAAAACCTTTCAAATTATGATTTGAAGTGTTTTAGTTTCACGATGGCAAGAAAGTCACTTTAAATCGATGATAATAAATATAGATCTTAAAGATGCAATTGGATGAACTGAAGTAATGTAAAGAAAACTTACTTAAAATCGAGGGGGGTGGAAGATACCAAGCAGGAGTTTGAGGCTTGTTATGACACCATCTGGTATACAGATGGATTCAAAACGGATATTAGTACTGGAGCTGGAATTGGCACAGGTAAACCAGAAGTTGCCTTAAGCATAAACCTGGACTGCTACGTCACTGCTTCCAGGCGGAAATCATCCCAATAATGTTCTGTGCAGAGAAAATGGTAAGAAGAGCTTATGTAAATAGGCAAATCTGCATCATGTCCGACAGCCAAGCAGCACTCAAAGCCTTGGAAGAGGTAGAAATAACAATTTAACGTCGTAAAGCAATGTCTCAGTGCACTGGGGGGCATTGGCTAGACACAACAGCTTAACGCTGAGATGGATTCCGGCTTACATAGGTATTAAGGGAAATAAACAAAAGGACTTTCTTGCAAGAAAAGCTTCAAGAAAACTTCTAGTAGGACCAGAACCCACTTGGGGGCTTATCCGTCCGCGAAGGGGACCATTAAGGAACTATTAAGACGCAAAGATATCTTTCTAACTGAGCAGAGCACAGCTGAGGAAGATAGTAGAACTTTTTACCGAACATTTCTGTCTTACAAGCACCTCAATTTAATGAGGGCCGACTATGATCTTCCTGTAGGCTGCGTGGAGAAAAGGATGAGATTCTTCACCATATTCTATGTGCATGCGCCACTTTAGCCTCAAAAAGCCTCAAACATCTTGGTTTTCTCTATTCATTTGTCAAGGAGATAGATCAAGTACCCATCAGCCACATCCTCAACTTTTTAGAAGATACGAAACTCGTGAAGTAAAACTCGGATGCGGAGTGCAATAAGCCAGAAGATTCAGTGCACGTGGATCGAAAGGAACACAACTCAAATCAAAACTCGGCAATAATAATAAATACTTAAATTGATGGCTGAGATCAAAAAAGCAACACTAAGCACCATCAAGGATAAATTGCAAAGCTGAAACAGCGATCATAACGACATACAATAAATACAAAATGAGAACCTGATTATGATGTTTAAAAAGTTTTAAACGTCTATCCAGATACAATGAAAATCTAAAAAGCGTTGGGAAAACGAGATAGCGGACCCTGAGCTTACAGTAAAAATTAGAAAAAAACTCAACTGTGCTGCAATAGAATAATTTTAAAACACAGCAAGCACCCAAAACATGCGCATTTTTGATATAATCTTAGCTCCTACTGGATCTGCAGTAAAGGAAGATCCGGATTAGAAGTATCAGAAGAAAATCCAAAAGTTTAAAGCAGCTGCAGAAAGCCAAATTGGGAATAATCATACATCTCAAGAATGAGAGGGAAGGCTCTAACAATATTTCCATATTTCTTAAGCAAGTCGAGTTAAAATATGTATGTCATTCTATCCTTCAACTATTATTATTAACAAAGTAATTTTTTCTTCCTTCTCAAATTTAATAGATAGCTTGGCGCGTGTTATTTTTCTAAAGCTATTTGCTAGGCAATTATCTAAATAAAAGATTTCACAAGGCTATAACATATAGATCACGGTTTTCTAAAAATTTTTGAGGAACCGGGGGGTCTGGGGGGTATGGAATACCCCCCAGCTACACGGAAGTGACAGAGCGGCTTTTCAGGAATCACATTTATGTTCTTATCAATTTTTAAAAGTCGTAATCAATTTCCTTGAGTCTGTGAAGACCACTAATATCAGAAAATTAATTGAAAGAAGTACGGATTTAGTTTTAAAATGTCAAGAAAAGATAAAAAAAAAACAAATTCTGTCAATAAAATGAAGAACTAGGAGGTCGCATGGGAGGTTTGCCTCGAGGAAGTTTTCCTTGTGTTGCAAGTTTGAATAGCTGCGTTCAAAACTCCTCTTCCCTATTACTAATGGCTGTCAGCTAGTTGAGAACCGGTGATTACCTCTTACTGCCAGTTAGCAATCGGCCAGCACCAGGTGGTCGTTATAACTTACGAATATTTAATTATAATAATTTAACAAACATTACAGCAAATTTAGTTCTCACAGGTAAGTCAGATACAAAAGCTGTCTTTCAGCCGGATGATAAACAGATCCGGAAAATCACAGCTGTTTGTCAGTTGCAAATGCGAGGTACTTACTGTTAAAGCATCAAGACTTGTTCGATTATTTTTCTAATTTTTATTTCTGTATTGAAACTGTTATAGTTTAAAAAATCGATAACACCCTAGTAGTTTTTTCATTTCAATTTAGTTTCAAAACGAAATCTAATTTTTGAAGTACAGCTTTCTCAAGTGTACTTTTTTAACCTTCATAATATTATCACGTTCTCCTTTTGACCCATATTTCTTTACCGTATTTTGTTTTCAGAAAAGAAAACTTTTCGATAAGCTGTTTATCAAATATTGCATCTGTAATGTTTCCTTTTGCGATCAATTTGTCCATAAAACGAGACAAATTGTAATAAAGAAGAAATATTTAAAACAATTTTTTTAAGCAGAATTAGAAAAAAAAACAAAGTGTTGATTTCACGAAATTTATAGGTAGTCCCAAAAATTGTATTAGCGACGCTTTCAGTCTCACTTTCAATTTCATGAATAAAATTTATACTATTCGTTTTAACGCGCTTGAGTTAGAAATAAAATATGCATGAAGCAAAATACTATTAGAGAGATCTTCGTGTGGAATATACTGCACCTTTATTATTCATTATTGTATTCCACGATAAAATGGAACGTATTTCAAAGTCTCACATGTGAGGTCTAATTAGATAGCATTTCAGCTTTTGAAAAGTAAAACGAAAAGGAAAGGGTCATACAAGTACGTTAGAATGGAATTCTACCAAGTTTTGATGTTCAGTAGGTACATAAACTGATAAAAATTGAGATACTGCGAATGCAACAGAGAAAATGTAAGAGGAGTTGCAGAAGTAAGTGAGGGCGATTGTGGGTCAGTGAGGCCGAACGATAGCGGCTTAGCAATGTTTACAGTACTTTTTATGCAAAAAAGGGTTGCAATCGATCGATACTTTTGACATCAAACCAGAATTGAAATTTTAACTTTAATTTAAAAATAGACGGTCTATTTAGATAGTTTTCATTATTCTCGGGTCTAACCGCCTCTGCATGCATCAGAAACCTCTGTTATATCCGATTGAAACTCACGTATTGACGTATAGAGATATATAGCGAGATAATCTGCTTAACTTTACCAATATTTTTCATTTTAAGTTTGAAAATTGTTGTAGTAGGTACCTAAAAACCTTGAGCACAAATTTAAGATTTTTGTAATCGTTGAATCTTTTTCGTAAATAAGAAAATGTTGATCTAAGGTTTTTTGTACTGTTTTCATTAAATGCTTTTATTTATTTAGTTGATGTCTCACTGGTTGATGGGTATAAGCGAGATAAAGATAAATTATCTTGGCTAATCCAAAGAACAACGTATGCAGCTTAATCAATTTCCAATACGGTGAAACCAATTATTTCTCATAAAAATTTTAAGCTTATTTGAGATATAGATATCTTATTATTACTCAGCTGCGCCTAACCCTTTTTACTGTGTGTATTAATAGATTAATGCTATTGTTTCTATATTTTCTTTAGTACTAACTATAAATCACCTACTAATCCATTTATCTTCATCCAAAACACTAAAAAATCCATGGGTGTTAACCTCAGAGTTTAAAAATAATACTGTTGTTATTATTATCGATCGAGTGAGGCTCACTTTAAAGCGAGACCTGTCGAAATCATAAACAACGCTGTTACAATTAGCGTAACAATATAACAATCAGTTAAAATGAAACAACAAGAAAACTCGAGCAAATCGTTAAAATTTTTATACAAATCGCATAAAATGTAAGAAAATGATTAATTCCAGGAAAGCAATAACTTTAATAGTCTACTTTTACTAACTAAATTTCCATTTAATTAAAATGCAAATGTATGTTACTACTAAACATTAGTGGATCTATTATTAAAAAAGTTGAAAATAAACAGGATCTCTGATACTATTTAGTAAAATTTAAAAATATGTCCAATTTTTAATGTACGATATGATTATTGTAATTTTTATTAGTTTATGTCACCGTCTACTTATTTTCATGTTAAGATAGACCACATTTTACTACTCGTTTGACTTTCGACTTCCCATATACGTGGAGGTGCGATTATAAATACATTACACAATAATAATTAATCTTAATTACTAATTTACGATAAAATAGCGATTTAATTGCAAAACTGGCAATAACCCAATATCCTTTACCTTATAAAGCCACTTTGAACGACTAATCTATTTCACGTTTAAATAAAGGATTCCTCATTTTGAAAACATTTAAAATTACCCACTAAACTTATTATTTAAGATTTAATGTGCACAATAATTAAACTTACATTAGGATCTTGTGAAATAAATCTGATGCAAACACCAAAAATAAACACGAAATTGTCTTTTTGTTAATTTAATGGATCGTCATGTGATGATATTCAGTTGAAGCCGTTCAAAGATAAAAGCTCAAAGCTCGCAACTCGACGTTTGAATCGCGACGCTGCACTGAACATTATCTAGAACTGAATGAATGCGCACGAAATTGTTCTTACGTTTTAATGTCGGATTCCAGTTTTCTTTTCTTTGTTTAAATACTTTTTTTTATTCAATACTGATGATTTTGTTGAGTGTAGAGCTTTTCTGACGTTTCCGAGAACGATTTCTTTCAGCTGTCTAATACAAAAGTCTCGAAGATGGAATAATATAAAATCCCGAAACATCTAAATATACAATTTTTTCATCTATTTCGGCCATCAAATTATGTAAAACTGGGTTGAGATTCTTTTAAGCGTTTGTTTTGTGATCATTTTTTTCTTTTTCTTTGCATACGTTTATTTTGCATCTGATCAAACCTCGTATACGAAATAGTTTCAATTTGCTCTCGAATCGAATGTATCCTTGTATCCTATCGCTGATATTTTGTATGATAATTGTTTATTCACTTAGTACTACGCTTTACCATTTAGAAAACCAATTATTTCAGCTTTCTATCGAATTTTAGTTTAAACGTATTCTAAATGTTATTGTTTGTTTAAACAATGTACATTTTAAGGACGTACTGATAAGTAACAAATAACAACAAAATAAATGTTAAGGTTGCTTTCTCGAACAGTAATTTCAAAATATTTTACAATTCTATGCTTTTCGCTTAAGAACAGTCTCGACTGCTATAACAAAGTAATTATTGTCATTTAAGGGGGAAAGCCACTGTGACGGTCGAAAAAGTAACCTAGTTTTTAAGATTTATTTTCACAGAGGTAACTAATTATTTAAGAAATCGGATTACATTGAACTTGTTTTATATACATTTTTATCTAATTATCTTAAATATTAACAAAAATATGAGCCGTTATGTAAAGACTGATAAAAAAAATTCCCTCTCCATGGTGGCATCGATATCTCGGTGAAGAGTTATCCGAAAATAAAAATTAAAAATCATCAGAATTTAAATGAATGTAGCTATCGTTGTACGTAGCTGTTTTTTATTTTTTTGATTATTTACAAAATGGCAACAGATTGAAATGTATTTTAATTTTAAAACTCTTTTTTTTTCATTCAAGCAGTTTATTAAAATAGTACTTATTAAAATTGCGTTGCGCGATCGTCGTTGATTTTGTATTAAATATCTACTGATAAAATCTCATATAATTAGAAGCGAATCCCATGTAGGAGCGTGGCAAGTCTATATGGGTATACTGTCCTTTGTCGTATTGGAAAATGTGTAAAATGTAAAGAAATGGGTAGGAAACCGGGGGTCTGAGGGGTACGGAGTACCCTCCAGAACAAGAAAAAACGTTAAAAAAAAAGTGATATAAAGAAAAACAAAGTAAATAAACTATACAGAAATATAATGAGAAAATTTTTGAAGAATTTAAACTGTATACGTAGGTTGCTGGAAAAGTTTCCGGAAACTATATGATAAAACACATATAAAATTTGGTAAATAATTTTATTGCTTTTAAAAGTATTCGCCTTTGAGATTAATTCACTTTTGCGTACGTCGAAACCAATCTGCGAAGCATTTTTTCCACTCTTAAGCTGATATCTCAAAAAACATCGTTTTAAATGTTTTAACAGCTGCTTCTGATGACAAAAAATGCTCACCACTCATTTTATTTTTGATATTTGGGAACAAAAAGAAATCATTAGGTGACAAATCAGGTCAATTCGAGCAAAGGGTTATTAAATCAACATTTTTATTGGATAAGAAGTCAACCGTTGACGCGCTGTGTGAGAGCTTGCATTGTCATGATGCAGAATAATTCGCCGATTTTTATTGTTTTTTCTTATTTTTTCGGCAAACAAATTGTAATATACCAATTAGCGTTTACGGTTCTTCGATCTTCTAAAACTATGGTTGCCACATGTCCAGTAATACTAAAGAAACAAGCGATCATTTGCTTTGCAGGACTACGTGAACGGACAACTTTTGTTAGTTTAGGCTCAGTTTAAAATACCCAAACACTGGACTGTTGCTTATTTTAGGGTTCATATAAATAAATCCAAGTTTTATCACCAGTAACGATATTGTAGACCAAATTTGAAAGACCTCGGTTGAATTTCTTGAGCATTTCTCGACGCCATTTGACACGACATTGCTTTTGAGCTGCTCTCAAATTGTGTGGGATCAAACGACTGCAGAGCTTCCATACTTGTAAATGATCATGAAAAATCGTGTGTATTGTTTTCATGCCAATGCCCAAGCATGCTTGAATCTCTCAATATGTCACATTCCAATCTCGCTCAATTATTTCACGTACAGCATCAACATTAGTGGCAACAACAGAAGTTGCTGGATGACCTGCACAAAATTCATCACTGAGAGTGGTGCGTTTAAGTTGGAATTCGGAAAACCAGGTATAAACAGTAGTCTTGGATGGTGTTTCATATCCAAAAGCCAAAACAAGCCGTTCGATGGATTGTTTTGGCTTTAGACCACATCTACAGTAGTAACAAATCATGGCACGAAAATTTTTACACAAAAATTCCATTTTCTCTTACAATTGTTTTCTTTAAAATGCTGTGTAAACTAAACTGGTTTACTTAAGTACGAATCGTCAACTGAAATATAAGTTAAAAAGGTCAAATTTTACGAATATGCCAGTTAAAAAAAGGTGACGCCACTGAAACTACTAGATTCCGGAAACTTTTCCAGCAACCCACGTATTCTTATTAACCTTATTTAAAAGTTTAATTTTTTTTTTTTTTATTTATTTATTTTATTTTTTATTTATTATTTTTTATTTATTTTATTTAAAAATTATTTATTTATTTATTTACTTGTTTAAGAAAAACCATCAAAATCCCGGAAATCCCGGACCCACGTCGGTCCGGGATTAAAACCAATTATTTGATTGCACATTTGATACCCTACACATTAAGGAGTTGTACCACCCTCCAGTACATAATGTTTTATTTTTTCTTCTTTGGGAAGGGAGAGAGTAGGAAATATTTTGCATAGTAGTCCCATGATTCGTAACTATTCTTTTACTAGTACTGTAGCTTCAGTAAAAAATTACTAAAGAAACTAGGTGTGATAATCGTCGTTTACATGCATAAATGACGAATGTACAAAGAAGTAGCTTTGATATCTTGAATGTTTCCTATGCATTTATGAAACTGAAATAATTTTACATGAAAAAGTCTACTATATATGGGGCATTCCATACCAAATCGATCACTTTTGAACCCGACCCCTTTTGATTTTCTTGAAATTTTTACATATTATACTATCTCACCAAAAACAGTTCTGTGAATTTTTTCAAAATTTTTTATTCAACTCAAAAAGAGTTACGAATTTTTAGAAGAACTGATGTTGTTTTTCTTAAACGATCGTAACTATGTCAAAAATTGACTAATCGAAACGTTTTTTTTTGTTTTTATTTGTCTTTAAACGTACTTTTCAGGAAAAAATACAAAAAAATATTCAAACTTAGATTCTACAAAATTTTTCATTTTTCGGAGAAAATCATTGATTTTTCAAATTTCGACACTTTTGATTTTTGATTTTTTTATTTCAAAAAAAAATCTGATTTATTCCGAGTATAACAACGCAAACCCCATAATGGGCCGACATTTCTTTCTATTTCTTTTGTTTAATTAAAAAATTTATTTACGTAAAAATAAAACAAAATATTTTTTAATTAAACAAAAAAAATTGACAAAAATGTGGGCCCATTATGGGGTTTGCGTTGTTATACTAGAAATAAATAAGTTTCTTTTGAAATAAAAAAATCAAAAATCAAAAGAGGACAAATTTGAAAAATCAATGATTTTCTCCAAAAAAATAAAAAAATTTGTAGAATCCAAGTTTGAATATTTTTTTTGTATTTTTTCCTGAAAAGTACGTTTAAAGACAAACAAAAACAAAAAAGAACGTTTTGATTAGTCAATTTTTGAAAAAGATACGATCGTTTGAAGAAAAAAAACATCAGTTTTTCTAAAAAAATTTAACTTTGTAACAAATTTTGAAAAAAATTACACAACTGATTTTACGTATTATACTATCCCATCAAAAACAGTTCTGTAAATTTTTTCAAAATTGTTTACAAAGTTAAGAATTTTTAGAAAAACTGATGTGTTTTTTCTTCAAACGATCATAACTTTTTCAAAAATTGACTAATCAAAACGTTCTTTTTTTAGTTTTTGTTTGTCTTTAAACGTACTTTTCAGGAAAAAATACAAAAAAAATACCCAAACTTGGATTCTACAAAATTTTTCATTTTTTCGGAGAAAATCATCGATTTTTCAAATTTTTCCACTTTTGATTTTTGATTTTTTTTATTTCAAAAGCAACTTTGATTTATTCCGCGTATAACAACGCAAACCCCATAATGGGCCAAAATTTTTTTCTATTTTTTTTGTTTATTTTAAAAACATTTTGTTTATTTTTACGCAAATAATATTTTTCAATTAAACAAAAGAAATAGAAAGAAATGTCGGCCTATTATGGGTTTGCGTTGTTATTCGCGGAATAAATCAGAGTTTTTTTTGAAATAAAAAAATCAAAAATCAAAAATGTCGAAATTTGAAAAATCAATGATTTTCTCCGAAAAAATAAAAAAAATTGTAGAATCTAAGTTTGAATATTTTTTTTGTATTTTTTCCTGAAAAGTACGTTTAAAGACAAACAAAAACAAAAAAAAGAACGTTTTGATTAGTCAATTTTTGAAATAGTTACGATCGTTTGGAAAAAAAACAGCAGTTTTTCTAAAAATTCGTAACTTTTTTTGGGTTGAGTAAAAAATTTCGAAAAAATTCACAGAACTGTTGTTGATGAGATAGTATAAGATGTAAAAATTTCAGGAAAATCAAAAGGGGTAGGGTTCAAAAGTGGTCGATTTGGTGTGGAATGCCCCATATATATCATATATATCACGAAAAAAATTATGAAAAGCAAACAAAACGGTACAAATTTAAATAAATTAATGTTTTAGTAAAATCTTGCAAAAAGTATTAATATCTACTAACAATCCAAACTTTTGTTCAGATTGGCATAAGATAGAATGTCAGCTATGTATTACATTATACATGACATCAAAAATAAAAATAAAACAGTGACAATGAAAAACATGTAAAATTTAACAACTCACCGTGGCTGATTAGCTGTTGTTAGAGCGCTTTTCAAAGCCGCTCATAAAATATTGACTATTTCAAAAATTAGTTGTAGTTTTAGATGTAGAATTAAAAACCAAAGATTAATTCAGTGGAAATTTAATTTTCTACAAAATTAATTTTTCTTATTTAGCCTCAAACTTACAGAATTACTTTCACAGTTATCAAATCAGTCCTGAGCGGCTGACCTTTATTATTTCTATAAAATTTTGAATTATAAACCAAAAAGGAATTACATGGTTTAAAAATATTTTTAGATAAAAATCTTTCAAAATCCTCCTGACCCTACTGAATCAGATTAAATAATTTTTAACTAAAAAAAAAAAAATAAATAAACGTAAAAGTTTTATATTATCACTTATCAAGAATTTATTACACCAATAAAAAGAAGTCAAGTTCAATCAGCAATAATTAGTATGGAATCTTAACGACCCATAAATATTTATAATTTTTCTTACTCTCCATTTTATGTGAAATGCAATCTCCTGGCATATTTTATTTATTTTTTTATTTTAGGATTATCGAAGCTGTGTGGCTTAGTGGAAAAATTTATGTTTTCACTTTTCAATTCGAAATGATCTTCTAAAACTGTGAGATTTAAGTTCCCGGTTTAAATTATAAATTACTGGGTTATATTTTATTTATTAACGGCATACAAGCGGTATTGTTATACCAAGTAAATAATCCAAAATACAGGATTTAGCATCATTAAAAAGGAAAATTTATGACCGAACTGTTTCATACGGTAAAACGTTTCACTTCACCACAATGGTAACCATGTTTACTTTCCTAAGTAATAAATCGTTTTAACGCGAAATTTGAATTCGTGCAAAAATAACGTTGTGCTTGGGCAACAAAAATTACATTCGAATTTTTAATGCTAATGCTTAAGAAAAACTGGGTTCCTACTAAAGACGACAAGGTGAAATTAATATTACCGTGTTAATTTTGCAAAAACAAAGTTTAAATTATTATTAAGGAAGTTGCAAGCTGCGAGTAAGTTAAATTTAGTGCAAACGAAAATTTTAATAAAACATTTTTGAAGAGTCGCAGAATGCTAAAGTTTAGACTTCCTAAACAATTTCTGCAGTTTTACTTGAGTATTTTTTAACTATATAAAAAAGATAGAAGAAAATACTTAAATCTAATTGGTTCTTGCCACCTTCTAACTAATCAAGGCAAGACAAGAACGTCAATGTGATTCCGACTGAGGATAGCCACTTGGTCGGATCTGTTCTGATGGGTCCAGAAGTAATGTAGCTACAACCATAAGTTATGCATAAGCAGGTCAAAAGGTTAAGCCCTAGTTTTTTTTCAATTTTCAAAATTCCTATTTTATTTCAATACACACCTTGTATTTTCCACCTTTTTACAAATTTGTATTTAAGTATCGATTAATCGATGAAATAAATATTCAATGGGTCGTTGTTAAAAAAATTATTACTTTTAACATATTTGTTGTAAATTATTCATAACATTTCTTATCGCACATCTTTAAGTGCCTGAATTATTAAATTATAAAGCACTCATAAAAAGAATGTATATGCACGAAAATTTATTGGGTTATAAAAATTTCAGTATTTCTGTAAAGTGGTTTAATAATCGTCACGTATCAATTTTCAAAATCGGTGTAAACCGCCCTTGTCTTCTTATTAGAAACGTGGACGCTTTATATTTCAAGCCACTCTTTAGGGATAAAGACTTTTGGTGAGATTAAGCTGAAGTAGCTATTCTCTGGACATTAATTATTTTCTATTATTATGTAAGTAGACATCTTTACTACGATGTGCTTTAAATATTTTAAAATACGGATCCAAGTTTTAACAATGTAAAAATTTAATTAAATTGTTCGGGGTCACCAAACACCTAATCGGAAAATTATGTTAACACAAAAAGATCAATTTATTGAGCACTGCTAAAATATGTTTTTCGAACCTAAAAGAAAAGGTAGTCAGTTTCATCCAGAACCACTTAAAATAAACGATTATACGACAGACTTTCCTTCGTATATTGTTTTAGGTTTCTTTTAGTATTTTTATTGTAGGATCATATAAAGAAACTGCATCATAATATAGGCAAAATGGAAGACTAAATATTTATGTAGTAATAGCAGTATAATAGCATTTATAAATAATAAAATTTTGCGGTATTTGGATCACTTAAAGTATGTACAATAAATATAATTAAATAAAAAAAAATAATAGAACGGCTTCTTGTTGGGAGCCAAAAAGTTACTGATCCTTATTTCGTAAATTTCGATTCGAATTTTTGCTAATCTATTGATAAGCGATATAAAAGAAACTGTTTTACATGAAAGGGGATGCAAAGATTTGTTGTAAATGACAATGCCTGCTTCTGAGGGTTACTCATAATAAATCTTTCCAACCCCATTCGCTATAAGTGGTTTCCTACATTGTGAACATCTTATTCATACTAACACAAATATGTACTTGAATATAAAAGAATTTTTTTTAAAGGAAACCAACCCAAGCACTTGATAATTTGATTAAATTTTTTAGAAGTCGACTTCGTGTGGTTTCGCTTACATTTTCTCAAGTTCAGTTGGAGATTTCGAGTAGCACAAATTCAACAAGTCGATGATTCTTTACACTTTTTTAATCGATTCATTTTTAAATAAGTATAAAAATAAGAGAAATACCGCAAAAAATACCCGAAAAACTTGAAAATCAACACTTGGATGAATAAATCGTGAACACATGTTTCGAACTTATCACATTCTCATCATCGGTATCATAAATATGTTATTTCCTAGGAAATGGTCTGTATTTGATACAATGAGTAAATGATGTAAAGGTCGAAATCGACACTAAAAACTGCCCCTCAACATAAATAGTTAGTTACAAGCGATTGATTTAAAAACATTTGAGAAGGGTCCCGATTCCGAAGATGACGTGCACCATCAGACACGAGATGGTCTTCTTAAATCGTAAGCCTAACTTGCTCGATTTACATTATTTCTTCATTTGATCTAAATAAGGGTGACTAGCCTTTATATCCAGTTTTCAGAGTCAAGATGTTCTCCGAGAATTTTTTTCTGTTACATCAAATATTTAAAATTACAACTATTTTGACAGATGAATAACAAAAAATAAGTTTATAATTGCTTAATTTTATAACTAAAATAAACATAAAAAAAATTTCATTAGCAAAAAAGTAAACCAACGTAGCACTCTAAAATTTTTCATAAAACATCAAGTAAGAACAATCTGGAAATAAAACTACACCTTATAAGTTAATAATTAAACGTAAAATAAACTAAGTAAACAAGAAAAAAACTTTGGTTTTTGAATAATATTAGAATATTAACTGAATTTATCAACGCAATTTGTAGAAGAAATCGTTTGATCGAGTTTTACCTAAAACATTGCATATTCAGGAAAAAATTTTTTTTTAATGAATGTGGTTGTGGTTCATTAATCTGGAACAGAATAGATAATCCATTTATAAATAATCAAAATTGAATTTTGTAGTTATGCTATAAATGATCGTCCGGCGGTCCGCAGGTTCCACAGGGCTACTGTAAAGAAATTTAGCAACAATTATAAACACAAAAATATAATTTAATACCATTGAAAATGTTTTAGTCAGGTGTCTGAAACTTTGCATTAATGAAATATAACAAAGCGCTAAATACCACTTTTCAGTATTAGGGACAGGAGCATAGGAGTAAGGGGGCAAGGGCCTACTGACGCTCCAAATTCTTTAGGTTGTGCAGACGAAATTTATTAAACCAACTAATAATTGGTTGCATTACACTGCAGTGTAGAAAAGGTGACCTTCTTTTTGTTTTTTGTGCAAAATTAATTACAGTATTGTAAAAACAAAAAAAGAGTTAAATTGACAAAATTAATTTTGAAACCAGCTCTGAAATTTAAGGGGCCGTCTATATAGGACGTTCGCAAATTTTTTCCGAATTTTTGACTACTCATCCTTTTCCTTTTGTTATTGTTGCTGTTCTTCTTTCTGAATAAAATAACTCGGCCTGCAGTCTTCGTACCTTTTGTAAGTTTAATCCTCAATTTACTTGCAATCAAAGTAATCTCGATTTTTTATGAATATATCAGACAGTTGATTAACGTTTTTTGCTCGTATCTGGAGCCGGAAGCACAAAAATTGTACTGCTCCAATAATGTTTTGTTGTTTTACCTATATCTGTAATTAAATTTTTTACATCTTCATGTTTATTATGTATCTTGTGAAGTGCAAAGGTCGCAGGCCGAACTATGTCAAACGATGAGTAGAAGTGCGAGGCCTAGCTCTGTTTTGTGTGATGGAGATCTCAGAAAACTGGATAAAAAAAAGTGGTTGTTTTTTAGCGTTTACGTTTATCAACAAAATGGCCACCGTTACTTTAGATCCTCCCCCCCCTCAAAAAAAACGTCCGATAGTCAGAAATTAAAAACGTCACTTTTGTTTTTCTATAATTAAACTTGAACAATTCATTAATTTAAAATTGTTATGGTTAATTAAAATTATTTAGAATTAAGAATTTTTTACTGTTTTTAATTATAAATTTGTTTACAAGCACAGTTACGTTATAAATTTACGTTAGATTTGGCTAACTTCTACGGTTAGCTTTTTGTGACCCCCCCCTTCTTCGAGGTATGGACGACACCTAATAATTGCACATTTTTTATATTAATTTTATCCTTGCATAATTGCGTTTGTTTAATAAAAGCTTAACTTTTTGAATAAACAAGAATCTCGTTAATCCTTTCATGCGCGTCTTTAATTTTAGAATAATTGATATAACTTGAAAAATTCAAGATATCTTGTTTGTTGGTTTCGTCTTTTCCTTGACAACGTAACTTTCTATTCGATGTCCAAGCAGAAATAATCACGGTGTCGTAAAATCACCAGAAAACTGATCTACTTTTTTTTGTTTTCAACTCCGATAATTTTCAAAATTAAATTTTGCAAAAAAATAAAATAAACCTCATGGATATAAATAAACGGATCAATTTTTGGAATATATTCCTGAGACCAATTGGTATTTTTATTTGTGAATTTTTTCATGTCGGGCTTTTTATATTTATTACATTAAATTTTAATTATTTTTAACTTTTAATTTGTGAAAATCTGTTCAGAATTTTAATTAGCCCAGTCAATAGGTACAACCTTACAAAAGATATAGGAAAGTTTATTTTTAGCATGATTGTTTAGTTAGGTGAGTTATATAAAATTCCAAGTGTTCGACCTTGAGGGGGTGCCGCTCGCGCCGCCATCTTAGTTTGAAGGGGTGGAAATTCGCTTTTTTTGATATTATCTCGTTACTGGTCTTAGATACGTCATCTAAGGTTATCATAAAAATTGTAGAGCATACAATTCTGCATATCTTTTGTCTTAATAATTTTTTTCTAAAATTAATAGTTTTAGAGTTATAACGCTTTGAAAATGAGCGTTTCCGTCAATTTCAAAGTATTAATAATGGTCATTTTGAAAAAAAATTTTTTTTGATTTATTAAGTTTTGATAGTGTTTTTTTTTAGTTTTAAATAAATACTTGTCACTTTAATTTAACAATAGTCTTTTCATTTGAATTCCTGATTATTGTAATAATTTCACAATAAGCTCATTTTATACTTTTAGTAAAATAGCTATATCTTTTTTCTAAAATAAAATATAGCAAATGGTTATAAAATTTCAAAAACTGCACTAAACGAGCAATTTTTTAAAATAACTTACTAGGTTAATATGATACATTTTTTTTACAAAATGAAGAGTCGAAGTTAGCAAATAAAAAAATTAATTCCTGAGTAGGGCAAAAACATTTTTTTTTCAAAAACTATGGCACCATTAGTTTTATTTTTATTTGTGATCAATAGCAGGGCTACTCAAGATTACGTAACCAAAATTAGAACCTTATAATAAAAATTTCGTACCTGTGGCACACGATAACTTATTTAATGTGTCGCTTTTCACAAAATTCATAAAAGTACGAATATCTCAAAAACTAACGATTTTTTACTAAAGTCATATTTTGATTTTCTGGTCAGCCATAAACTGGTCTATCAGCCCTCCAAGAGATAACGTTGAGTTTTGCGACACACTGTATAAGGGATGATAAGATTTCTAATAGATCTCATGATGCAATTTTTTTTTATATAGAAAAACTACAACACTTAGTTGCAAAGGAGAGATTAATGAACAAGGTCTTACAACTGATATGAGTAAATGAGATGAAGCGGTACATTTAATTAACCATTTTTTTAATGAACCCCGCTTGTTTTTCAATATGACCATCAATACTTCGAAATTGACAAAAATGCTTATTTTCTACGCGTTATAACTCTGTAACTATTAATTTTAGAAAAAAATGTATATGACAAAAAATATGCAGAATCGCACGCTCTACAATTTTTATAATAACTTTAGATGACGTATCTAAGACCAGTAACAAGATAATAGCAAAAAAGCGATTTTCCACCCCTTCAAACCAAGATGACGGCGCGAGCGGCACCCCCTCAAGGTCGAAAACTTGGAATTTTATATAACTTACCTATAACTAAACAATCATGCAAAATATAAACTTTCCTATACTTTTTGCAAGGTGGAGCTATTTTTTTCGCTCTATTGACTGGGCTAAATAGTAATCTCGGTAACTCATTTATACGCGTCACAGAGCTGTTACTTATAGAAAAAAAAAAGTTCTCGATCAGCGTAAATTCCGTCAAAATCGGCGGTTCAACATTCCAGGCTCATTTTTGGTAGTTGGATAAAAGCAATTTTTGTATTTAAAACACCTTGTAAATTATCTTTAAAATGTTGCAAATGTAAGAAAATTGCATTAGCTACGATTTGAATTTCCATTCAAAAATCGAAACAAAAATGGCGCCTAAAGAATGCTAACAAATAGTACACTAGCGAGAACTAGCGCAAGTTCCAAGAATGAAACTCCTGTCGTTTGTAGACCTCTGCATTCAAACACAAGGATAAAGGATCTCTATCTCACTCATTCAAATTTGCCCGCCCAACTTCATACTCGAAAGTTATAAACCCAAGAGAACATCTATTTTTTTTTTCTAATTGGAGTAAAATCAATAACTTTGTATCAAGGATCAAATTAAAAAATTACAGCAAATTATAAAAATTATATTATATCTTTTTATACAATAATCGAAACATAATCATACATCTAAAATATTGGTGATTACATACAATTCCTCAACTAAAAAAATTAATTACAATTATCTAAGTTTGTAATATTCTTTCAATTGTGGTAAAATATAATCTTGTATATCGCTTTCCGTTTTGTGTAGAAGATCGTTAACATAAATACAATTCACACAAAGTATTCCTTGCTCTGCCAAAGGCACATATTGCGATATATCAGTTACAGATTTAAAATTAAGTAGACAATGAGTTGCATGAATCGCATCCGTAAAAGGTGGACTGAAAAACCTCAATTAATAAATTTTTTAAGCACGTTAAATTGAGTTACCTAGCATCTACCACAACCCCACCTCCTGCCTCAATAATACGAACGATACTGTCTTTCTTTTGCGCCAACACAATAGCTCGGACATCGTGAAACGCACCATAACCGCGACGTTTTATCTCTTTCCTCCAGTAGTGTATAGCACTAAACCGATCCTGGTTTTCCCTATCATACTGCATTTGATCGTTTCGTAATGATTCAGGATTTCCAAACTCATAAGCCTCTTCCTAAAATTAGAAAAGTTAACATTGAAAAATAAAAATATCCTAGTCGCTCCCTTACATTAATTAGCTTCCCTTGTAAAACACACTGTTCAAGATAAGAAGGGTGCAAGATCCACTTTCCAGCTGCCATACACGCCAAAATCTTTTCACTCCGTGCCGGTTTGGGACAAATCAAATGAGTGCACATCGGATCAAAATTGCTCAAATTTGTAACCAGCCCTCCTAAACATTCAATTTGATTAACGAGTTCTTCACGCCTGTCTTTTTCAATTCCAGAAAGCATGAACACCGAAATGGGTTGTTGTTGGATTTCCTGCAATTTAAAAACATGTTATGCTTGAAAGAATTGGGATGTAGCTGAAAGAGTTTTACGTCTCCATTTTCAATTTCCATAAATTCGTCTTCCCAACTAACGGTACTGGGTTGAGAACTTTTCACAGTCTCCACTACAATTTTTACAATAAATTATTTCGAAAGGTTTATCAAAAGTTGAAAAAATTTTACCTGCAGGTACCACCGCCACCGGTGCAACCACTTCAGCAACGCTGGCACTTTTTGTTAACTCTGAAATAAATTATTATTAACTAATTTTCGAAACCGAAAAGAAAAGAATTATACCCCCACCTTCTATTATTGGTGCGACTGACTGTCTCTTTGATTCGCCCAGTCGACTACCGCTGCCAGTTATAAGACTATTTAATTGATGCCAATGATTAACCAAGGGATTATCAGGCGTTTTCTAAAACCAGAAGGTTAAAAAATATGTTACGGAACAAAATTTAAAAATACTTACAGGAGATTGTACAGCATTTGATGAAGTTGATGGTTGCTCCACAGATTTACTTTCATCATCTGAATCAAAATTTGGTTGTTTAGGAGGAGGAGCAGTAAGAATTGCCTGTTCACGACAAACTTTTGACCATAATTGTCTTTTCAATTCCGACAGAGGCTAAAATAAACTTTTAACTGTAAACCAAAAACCGGTGAAAGAAAAAATAAACTATTACCGTGCTGTCTCTTCTGGATTTGTGCTCAGGAAAGGTATTTAAAAACCTAACCATTTCTTTACGTAACCGCGGCGAAGGATTCGGCCTAATAAAAGCGCCTAGGGGGGTTTCGGGAGTGTCAATGTGATCCCAAGGTGAGGGACATGGTAAGCGTTGTTCGGGGGTACCTAACAGATTATTTTTTCGTGCTTCTGCTAGAATTGTTCGGACGGGCGTGATTTGACTACAAACTCCCGACATGTTCTGAATATTTTTGATTAATTTATTCACAGGTGTGTTCTCTAAAAAAAAAGAATTAAAACAAAGTTTACGTTTAGAAATGCGCCTGCCTACCTGAAGAAGCCGTTGAGTTCAACTTTTCTCTCACAGTTGGGGTGGTATGACTAGAATTCTGTTGTTGAACTTGCACGTTGGGAGTTTCGACACCAAAAATATTCGATTTTTTAATTGGGGTTTTAGTCACCGTGCTGCCACTAACAATCCCATTTGTAGAGTTTGTGCTGTTTAAAGATTCCGTTGATTTTTGCAAGTTCTTACACTTAGCATCTCCGACAAGGTATGGAATTTCGTTTACCAGACATGACAAGCGTGCACACTCTAACAACCAATCTTTATTAACAACAGGTAAACCCCACTTAATAGCAGCTGCATATTTTTTCCCAATCGGATCGGGACTAACCAAATGCGTCGATGCCACAATGTTGTTTTTTGCACTCTCGATTCTCGAAAATTGCTCCTGGCAAACTCCACCTAGCCTCATAATCAAATTTTTCAAAAAATTTCTCTCGTAGTTGACGTAGCTACTTATAGTTACGACACAACCTTTCAACGCCTCATCATTTTCTTTCACGGCGATCGGTTTATGAAAATATTGAATCGGACGTAATTCGTTTTCTTGCCAACATTCGGATATCCACAAATCATTTACTATTTCAGTTGCGGTCTGTTTTACTTCCAGACTGAATACAGGAACAATGATGAAATCAGGAATGCCTTTGTACGTCTTGGGAACAATCTTACCGGCCAATGTTTCGATTGTTAAAACGATAGAATTCTCCTGACTTTCAGTAAACTGGAGGACCATAAACTTGCAACCACTGAAAATTGGTGGAAATTGTTGACTGCTGCTATCGTCTACGGCGGAAGAAACCTCACTAGCTTGTGACATTTGTTGAGGTATGGGCGATTGTCGTGTAGAGATCGAAAAATTTGGTTTTGAGTCGAAATTTTCGGCATCTTTTAGCAATTTTGCTAAAGTGTCTTCTTGGGCTAAAAGAATTTCCTTGTTAATTTATAATTTTGAAGGATAATTTGACAAATCAAATGAGGTAATGTTAGACCTTGAATGTGCCACATTTCCCATTGATCTTTTTTTGTTTTAATCCAGGGCCAGATGGACTATCAAAAATCTACCGGGAAATTAGAGGCCGGCGGCCCAAAAATATTCTTATTTTATTAACGGCCCACGGTCCCATTGACCGACGGGCCACCGGGAAATTTCCCGGTAGCTCGGTGGGCCCATCCGCCTTATTAAATTATGTAAAACTTACATGATGAATTGCAATGTAAATATTGCTGGACGATATCAACTTCTGGCTCCGATTGGGACTGAAAGATGGGAATGTCAATATCTTGAGATGGGGTGTTATTCTTGGTCCGTAACACCTGTAAACCCTAAACATAACATTCAAACAATAAAATTTACCAACTAAACTTTGCTTATACTAAAAACCTTTTTACTGAGAGGCGAACTAGGTTCATTTACAAAATTGGCGGAATTAATGATAAAATTCTGTTCTTCCACAGGCTGTTGCTTCTTCATACTCTCCAGTAACCACTGAATATTAACCAAAACGCAATCGCTTGTGGAAATCCGCGTCGCTAACGCTTTCAATTCGTGACAATATTCATCACCCACAATCACATGGGTCACTCGTTCCGAAATGTCATCATATCGCGTTGCCCCACTGAAATTTAGAACCTTGCACAACTTTTCGCGTTGATCCCCGCTAAAACCTGCCAAGTAAACCTAAAAAAGTTTCCTTTACCTTTAAAACTAGACCAGACCTTGTAACTCACTCCACAGCCGTCCAAAAATGCTCCAGCCTTCTTCACTTTTTTTAAATCAATTCCATCAATTAAGGCATCACGTTCGAAAGATTCACCTAAAATTTTAACTCAAAAATAGAAAACACTAAACAAATTTCTACTTACTTTTTCTTTTCAAAGTTGGTTTTTCCTTCACGGGAGTTAAGCCAGGAAGTTTTGTAAGATCAGTCACGTCAATGGTGCTTAAATACTGCGAGCCTCCCATCGCCATGCTGTGGTTCCCAATGCTGCTGATCATCGAAAAATTCGGCGGCATATTTTCACCATCTTTCGTCGGCGTGGAAGTTCCGACCACCGTTTTATACTCCACATCCGATAAAGCGTAACCACTTCTTACACTGTCCGTGACCCAGCTCATAGTTACACACTGAATGTTATGCTTTCGGGCCGCTTTATATTTCGCACTCGTTTCTCCACTAAAATATTAACGACTTACTCAGTGTCCCCTTTTATAACCACAACTCACCTCTCGCAAATTAAAAAATCTGTCGACTTGATGTGAAGTTGTTCATTATAAGTTCCCCCATTTTGCGTTATTAAATTTTTCAGTTCGTTTCTCTTTTGGTTATTAAATCCGGTACAGCATATAACTAATTTGTAGAAAATCGGACACTTGTGTTTTTCAAACTGTTGGTCTGTGCAACAAATATTACTTTTCTGGCACTGTTCCCACACATCATCCACCCACGAACTCAACACAATTTTAACGTTTGCTTCTGCCGCTTTCTGTTAAAAATACAAAATTTATGTGAAACACTGTTAAATCGCTTTTAACTTACAATATATTTTTCAGATTTGACGGAATCTGTAACCAGATACGTGGTAGTATCGGTTAAATTGGCTGAAAAGTAACCACTCATGTATTCGATTTTTGACTGGATGAGTTTCTTTGTTGGTTTTGGGAAAGAAGAACTTGAGATTCTACAATCGTGCATTGCCATAGAAAAAATTGGCCAGGAATAGTTCGGTATTTGTTGATCGTTCATCAGGCACGTTAATAAGCACCAAGGTCCGACAATTCTGCTACACAAAAAATTGTTTAGTAGTTTTTTGAATCGAGATGATTGGGAAGGATTGAGAATGATAAAGTAACTCGGGAAAGGAGTGAAGAAGTATCAGGTTGGAATTGGAACTCCGTAAATGGAAAAATGGAATAGTAGTGCAATAATTTTTTTTAAATAAAAAATTGTTCGTGTCCATGCAGCTGAATTTTAGTATATAGCTATATTTTTTACTGATGTATATTCCTGTAAGCAATTAATATTTTTGTGTATTTTTTCGTACTTCATTAATTATTATTATTCAGAGTTGCCACAGAGTTCTCAGCAAGAAGTGAGTGATAAAAGTGTGTAAATTTTCAAAAAAAAAGTAAAGAAAAGTGTATAGAAATTTAAAAATAAGTGATAAATAGTGTAAAAATATTTTACTTCGGGCAGTAAGGTAACAAGCCAACACCTCAGATCCTGAAGCAAGGCCAACAGCGGGCTCCCTTTTTTTAGAATCAGTGTTTAGCACTGCTCTTTGGGCATTTGAGAACTTTTTCCCAAATTTTTTTGAAAGACCCCCTTTTTTGACTCCCTAGCTAAATTTACGAACGGTTCAATTATTTTATACATTTTGTACCTCTTGGACTTTTTTTCCGAAAAAAATGTTTTTAAACGATCTTTTCAACCAGTTTACATTTCCTCCGAGAAACATGCGTACTACTCCAATATTTGTTCCGGTATATATCGTAATTTTTTGTAGAAGGCAGTGCCGACTCGATTTTCACGTATGTTTGCTGCATATAAATGGCCATACCTCTGCCTTTTACAAGAAATTAAACTCTAATATGATTGCTTAATTTTCTTTTAACGTTGCACTTCAAATAATTTTTTTTCGACTGATAATAAACCAATCACAATTAAGTCACCGATCAAAGGGGCGATCGCTGCCCCCCTTCCTTGGAAAAATTATGCATTAAGGGTAGTTCACACTACATGATTTATCATATGACTTCTCATATGAAGGATTTTTTTATGTTCACACTATATGATTTTTGATATTATAGAAGTTATGGCTTTGATGATTGGCTGTTGCGATGGTATGATTTTAGCCATGACTTGTCTTATGACTAAGTCATATGATAAATCATGTAGTGTGAACTACCCTTTATAAATTTAACGTAAAAACTAAAATTACTAGAAAAAAGTTTAGAAGGAGCTATCAATTTTGGTATTATCCTTAACGATATATTAAATCGCCCCCCTTGAAAATTTTCCTGGATTCGCCCCTGGCGTCAACTGTAATTAAGAGTCGTCCTTGTAGTTAGTTCTATGAAGCATATCAATTTTAAATCTCAACCTTTCAGGCTATCAACATCTAGATATTTCTTATTATGATAATTCTAACAGAAAAGTTATTAATGCTCCCTCCCATCCTAATAAAATCTGTCTCAATTTGGTTTCTCTACACAATTCCATAATAGGCCAGTCATTGTAGGCTTAAAAAGTGAAAGTTAGACAAAAATTCCGGAAGTTTTTAAATTTTGGGACAACATTGTAGACGGTAAAAAAATAATAAATCCGAATTTTGCACCCTTTTTTGCCCCCCGGAATATTTTCATATAATTAAAAAATAAACGTAAATTTTCAATAACACTATAGAAAAAAAATCCGATATTTATGCAAATTTTGGAGAACATTTTAAAACTATTACACATCTTTTATAAAGTTTGCACCCTTCTGCAATGACCGGAACATGCAAATAGTTGTAATTATTAATCTGCCTGCCTATTGGGTTGCATAAGCAATTATTTGTATGACTCGCACTTTTTTCGACAAAATATACCAAAATAAAATTAATAAACCACTATTTGCCATGTTCCGGTGATCGTAGCAAGGTGCAATTTTTATTAAAGATGTGTATTAAGATAATTATTAGAATGTTCTCTAAGGTTTGCTCAACTCTCGGAATTTTTTTCAAAAAGTTACTGCACATTTTCGTTTTTTGTTAATTTAGCAATGTTCCGGGGGGGGGGCGGAAAAGGGTGCAAAATCAAATTTATTATTGTTTTACCTTCACCAATATTGTCTCAAAATTTTAAAACTTCCGCTATTTTTCATACCTTTTAAAATAAATAATAATTAAATAAATAATAAATAAATAATTAAAATTCTTCATATGTACTACAGCATCGTTTTCCAACTTCTTTAGTGTCAGAACACCTTAAAATGCCAAAAAAATAAAATACTTTACAACCTCCTCACTTTATATCGGCGGTTTCCAAACTGGGGGACCACGGACTGGAGGTGCAAAAAGCCACGAAACTTTGTGGTTGAAAAAAGTTTTTTAACTTTTAAAAATGTATAATTATTATTTTATGAAATAAAGGGGTGAAGCACCAAGATTAGATTTTTTTAAGAGGGGGGGAGGGGTATTAACATAAAATTTTAAAACCGTTGGCTGCTCTAAGTGGCGATCTTTAAAGAGCAAAACAGCAAAAATTATGTTTAAAATTAAATTATTAGTGTTAAATTTGTAGCATTCAAGTAAAAAAAATTCTAAACGAAAAGGTAATTTTGGGGGAGGTTAATTTGTAATATTTTAAATTTATTAGTGTTAAATCTGTCAGTATTGCAAAAATAGTGATAAAATTCTACTCGAAAGAGGTGATTGGGGTCAGGAACAAAAATTTCGTAAATGTATTACTTGCAAATACTTCAAATAAGAGTGAAAAAATACTAAATAAAAAGAGGTAATTTTTGAGGAGGAAACAACAATTTTATTTAAAAATTTTAAAACTTTGTTAATATATTACTGTTGAACTTGTAAATACTACAGAAATAGTGAAATAATTCTAAGACAAAATGGGTTAGTTTTTTAGTGGGTTTTAAATTGTAAAATTTTGTTAAAAATTTTTGTTTATAACATTTGAAATTTGGTAAATTGGTCTTAAATTTGTAAATAGTTTCATTCAAGCTTGCAAAAAGATGTTATAATATAAAACACACTGAAGACAGGTCATATATACAAAAGGGTGCAATCGAGGAAGCCAACTGATGATATTAAATACCGCTATATACCAAAATTCAGGTAGAAACTAATTTTTAAACTTTCAGCTAAGTAATTAGACTATATCTACCAAAAAAAGGGTCAAAAATGATAAAACTGAAAGACACTTACACACATTTTAAATTTTGCAACTTTTCGAAAGCTTCTCCTTCAAATTTCTGAAAAACCACAATATCGGTTTTTTCAAGTTTCAAATCTGCAGTTTCCTGTTCCTTACACCAATTGGCGTTCAGCTTATTTTGTTTGCAGGCCTAAAATGAATCCACGATGAAAGGTTTTACAAAATTGGAAAATGTTCTATTGAAAACTTACCTCGAAGGCCTGCCGAGTTTCCTCATTAGTTTGACTGTCACTTTGGCACTCAGAAGGTAATACAAATAAAATTTTCACCGAGCCGTTCATTTTAAAAAACTTAAACCACCTTCAAGTTGACAATTCAAAATTACTCTAACATAACCTCAACATTTAACTTAAAAACCAATAAATGAACTTATAAAATTGTGCTCACGTTTTTTAATAATTTGAAAAGCGAATTATTAAATTGTATAACTATTAAAAGCTGTTTTTAAAAAAAAGTTTTTATTTAATATTTTTAAATAAACTAAAAATTATTACTATTACAAATTTTGATGAATTGTCAAATTCAACACGGAATACAAATTTCCTTGCATTTATTTGTTGTTATTTTGCATTATTATCTACTTTATCTTTACTAAAATCAAAAACTGTCGTTAAAACTTATCCCCTTGTTGATGAACACTGAACAGAGACAGAAAATTTGATTTTATTGGTCGATGAGCAAGCAGCGCCAGTTGTTTGAATAGAAAACGCGCAATTTTTAATTTAAAACTTACGTTATTTGAAAAAATCAATAATTACTACTCCACTAAACGAAGAGTTTTTTTTAATTAGGAAGAGTAAAAAGTTTCAAAACTGGCAAGTTAAAGAAAACTGCAAACTTCAGGGAAAGCGCAGATTTTCAGTTGGCGCTCGCAGTTTATTGATTTTCAGTTTTCTGAAAAGATGAAAATTTTTAACGGTGCTCTTCCAGGTTTCGTTTTTAAATTATGTGGCAACAAATGGTAAAAAGAAAAAAATTGTTGGTTAGCGAAAATTATACGATAATATAATTTATCAAAAATGGAAGTAAACTGAATTTTTTTAAAAATTGGTCGGGTATGATGCTGGGACGTAAGCAAAGTATAAAGGGAGAGTCTGTGGTGGCTGATTATGGTCCAGAGGAGGCTTTTAATGAAAGTGCTGATACTGAATGGGTAAATAAGGTAACTTCTTTTCAATTTTACTTATCAGGTGCTTCCATCAAATGGTTATCCAATCCATGGTTTTGCCTCGAAGTGGAGAGACTGGTTCGAATTTGGTCCGATGTTCCATTTTTCCTATGAATTGATTTTCATTTAAAAGTTTGCCCAACTTCCAACCTTAATGAATAAAAATTTTATTCGAACAGTAATTTGATTATCATTTTACAGCGATGGATTCGAAGGATTATGAGATTTTGTGCTCTCCTAAGCTTAGCTTCTGTGAGTTGTAACACCCCGAAGACGTTCGAGAGATGGCCACCCATGCAGTATATCACGTTTGGATGCGACAGTGTCGTAACGATACTGTTCACAGCTGAAATGATAGCCAAGATGCACATACGCGGTATTTTGAAGGGCGAAATGCCGTATCTACAGGACCACTGGTGCCAATTTGATGCGAGCATGGTTTTCTTTTTATGGATTTCGGTAATATTACAAATTTTTGAAATTTTGGGCATCGTCCCCAGGTTCAGCTACCTTTCGATACTAAGAGCACCACGACCACTCATCATGATTCGGTTTCTAAGAGTTTTTCTCAAGTTTTCCATGCCCAAATCACGAATTAACCAAATTTTTAAGTAAGCTTACTCGATTCAAAATTGACTTTACTCTAAAAACCGATACCATTTTAGACGGTCGAGTCAGCAAATCTACAACGTGACGCTCTTCTTCCTATTTTTTATGTCGCTTTATGGATTACTAGGAGTGCAGTTTTTTGGAGAACTCAAAAACCATTGCGTTCTGAATACCACAGATCCTGAGTAAATGCATACCTTATGTTTTGAATCCCTAATCAGTTTCTCTTTCAGTTACATCACAATCAACAGCCTCGCAATACCGGATACCTTTTGCTCAGTAATTCCAGATTCTGGATATCAATGTCCAGAAGGAATGAAATGCATGAAGCTGGAGTTGTCTCGATACACCATGGGTTTTAACGGATTTGACGAATTTCGTGAGTTTATACCAAACGGATTCGAATTCTCTTTAATCTGTTTTTCAGTCACCAGCTTTTTCACCGTATACCAGGCCGCTTCACAAGAAGGATGGGTTTTCATAATGTACAGGGCTATCGATTCCCTCCCTGGATGGAGAGCAGTTTTATATTTCAGCACCATGATCTTCTTTCTGGCTTGGTTGGTCAAAAACGTATTTATTGCTGTAATTACCGAAACATTTAACGAAATTCGCGTTCAGTTTCAACAAATGTGGGGGGTCAGGCAGCAAATCCAGAAAAGCACAGCTTCACAGGTATACAACGCAACTCCTACTAATTTTATTTCATCCTCTAATTTTTTTGTTAGATTTTAACAGGAGACGATCGCGGATGGAAGTTGGTTACACTAGACGAAAACAAACACGCAGGACTTGCTCCCGAAATTTGTCACAAAATTTTGCAGTCTCCACATTTTAGGCTCTTGGTGATGGGAATAATTTTGGCAAACGGAATTGTAACCGCCACCATGCATTTCAAACACGATGAAAGGCCAAGGAGTGATTTTTATACCAAATATTATTACATCGAGATCGGATTCACGGTTGTTTTGAATTTGGAAACGCTTTTTAAAATATGGTGCTTGGGCTCGAGAGGCTACTGGAAGCATTCGATCCATAAATTTGAACTTCTTTTAGCAGTCGGTACCACTCTTCACGTAATTCCTGTATGTTATATGTCTGGATTTACATACTTTCAGGTATAGTTTGCTTTTGGGAATTTTATTTCTAATTTAAAATTGTAAAACCTAGTAACTCGACTTACTAGATTTTTCTGTTAAGGTACATATTATGCACTTCATAACCTTTATGTTGACATTTTAGGTATTAAGAGTCGTTCGTCTCATAAAGGCATCGCCACTGTTAGAAGACTTCGTTTACAAAATTTTTGGACCTGGAAAGAAATTGGGGAGCTTGATTATTTTCACCATGTGCTTACTGATAATTTCCTCCAGCATATCCATGCAATTGTTTTGCTTCCTGTGCGACTACACCAAATTCGAAGTTTTTACCGAAGCTTTCATGTCTATGTTCCAAATCTTAACCCAAGAAGCTTGGGTGGAAGTTATGGACGAAACGATGGTGCGCACCAGACCAACTTTGGCTCCTTTAGTCGCGGTTTATTTTATTTTGTACCATTTGTTTGTAACCTTGGTATGTAAAATCATAAATTAATTTTTTTTGTTCCAAATTTTGACTTGAATTTCAGATCGTGTTGAGTTTGTTCGTTGCGGTAATTTTAGACAACTTGGAATTGGACGAAGATATCAAGAAGGTGAAGCAGCTCAAGTACAGAGAACAAAGCGCAGAAATTAAAGAGACCCTGCCGTTTCGACTTCGTATTTTTGAAAAATTTCCGGATAGTCCGTTAATGGTAACTTTACATAAAGTACCATCAGATTTTAACGTTCCAAAGGTAAAAATTCATTTGTGAAAGTTTCAGTTTAAAATTTTACTCTTTCCAGGTGAGAGAAAGTTTTATGAGGCAATTTGTGTACGAAACGGAAGATGATACAAACGCAGAAGGCATTAAAAAAATAAGTGATGAAATTTTCGATTCCAAAGTTATTTACAGGAAGCAAAAACCTTTAAAGATTCTCAATAGCCTTCCAAAGGTTCGCGTGGTGGACACGAAACTTAGAAAAGCTTCGGTGGCCCAAATTATCAAGTATTTTTGAAAATCTTTTTTTAATTAAAGCAAAGTTCCTATTTTGAAAAGTTACAGCGATTCCAACAATCAACGTCTTATGTTGGGTGACTCGTCCATGATTCCGGTTCCTGGTGCAAAAGTGTTGAAGCCCCAAGGGACAGTAAACAGCATTAAACAATTTAAGTATGCAAATTTCGTATTTGATTACAGTTTTTTGGCCAATTGGAAATGTGAACAAATGATAACTCTTGAATAATTTGTTTAAGGTTTGGTTCGAGATCGATTAGAAGAAGTGTGAGGAGTGGGTCGATAAAACTGAAGCAAACTTACGAGCATTTGATGGAAAATGGAGATATTGGAGTAAATAGAATGAGCTCAGCCAGGGCGAGACCACACGATTTGGACATCAAGTTACTCCAAGCTAAACGACAACAAGCGGAGATGAGAAGGTTGGTGGTTTTCTTACAAAGAGGCTAAAATTTAACTTCTTTTTGTAGAAACCAAAGGGAAGAAGACTTGCGAGAAAACCATCCATTTTTTGATACTCCACTGTTTGCGGTGCCGCGTGAAAGTAGATTTAGGAAAATTTGTCAGCTGATTGTTTACGCTCGATACGATGCAAGACTTAAGGATCCAATCACAGGGAAGGAGAGAAAAGTTAAATATAAAAGTTTGCAGTGAGTCACGTCGGAAGTTTATTTTGGGAAAAGTAACTTGAGAATTTTAGCAACTTTTTGGGGTTGGTGACTTATTTGGATTGGATGATGATAACCATGACGACTCTTTCTTGTTTATCCATGATGTTTGAGACGCCTTATTACCGGGTTATGGAGAATGCGTCTCTCCAAATTGCAGAATATTGTTTTGTTATTTTTATGAGTATGGAGTTAGCGTTAAAAATTTTAGCAGATGGGTTATTTTTTACTCCAAAAGCTTTCATCAAGGATGTAGCTTCGGTTTTAGACGTTTTCATTTACATCGTAAGTTTGGTATTTTTGTGTTGGATGCCCAAACGAGTTCCTCCAAACTCGGGAGCTCAGCTCCTCATGATCTTGAGATGCTTGAGACCGCTACGAATTTTCACCCTTGTGCCACACATGCGAAAGGTCGTCTACGAGTTGTGTAGAGGATTTAAAGAAATTTTATTGGTTTGTAAGGTTTATATAGGTGGCGCCCAAGAACGAGCCTTTCAATTTTAGGTATCAACTTTGCTTATATTGCTGATGTTTGTTTTTGCGAGTTATGGGGTTCAATTATACGGTGGAAGGTTAGCACGCTGTAACGATCCAACGATTTTGAGGCGAGAAGATTGCGTTGGGGTTTTCATGCGGAGGGTTTTTGTGACAAAAATGAAATTATTGCCCGGGGTTAACGAATCATACCCGTCTATGTTGGTTCCTCGAGTTTGGTAAGCAAAAACCTGATTTACAACGTTTTGGAGCAGCCAATTTGATGTGACCTTTTTGACACAACTATGTCTGTTCGTAATCCAACCGATTTCTATAGGACACACGCGTGTATTGCTTTAGAATCTACCGGAAGATTGCCGAAATTTTAAGGTTTTGAATGTTTTTCAAATTCTGAATCACCGATGGAAGCTGAAGGCCGAACAACTATGGCTTTTACCTACTAGTTATAAGTTTAATTTTGATTCGTTAAAAGAAGGTGGCATCGAAACGGTCGCATCAGATCGGATGCGTCAAAACGTCCCATTTCGACAAAAACCAGTGGTTCTAAACTTTTCTATTTTATAATTTTAAAGGGCCAATCCACGTCGATTTAATTTTGACAATATTGGTGACGCAATGTTGACTCTGTTTGAGGTTCTCTCCTTTAAGGGTTGGTTAGATGTTAGGGATGTATTAATTAAAGCGTTAGGACCCGTAAGCATTAATGATCACATTTATGTGTGTTTTAATGTTCTATGCATGTAGTTGTTGCATGACCAGTCGGTGAAAATAAAATTGCAGTGGCTCTCAAACTTTTGAAACATAAAACTATCTCGTGCCCAGCTCCTTTTGCCATATTTAAAAACGAGGTTACTTGGGATTATATCGTAGCCTCCTACAGAATTAAGTGAGAAGATTGATAATAAAAAAGTTTTGGGTGCACTGTAAATTAAAATCTTTGGATTCCTTGCGAATATATTTTAAAAATTCGTGCATGATAGTTGATATGCCTCTTATTGTTCTTGTGATGACACTCGTGTTATGTATTATTATTTATAATCGTTTAAGCAATCCGTTATATAATAGAAAGTATTGTGGTTGAGTTAACTCTCTCATTAACAATAATCTGAAATTTTACTATGAATAAATTACAATAAAATTAGAGGTTTTTTATGCAATTTGTTAGAAGCATACAAATTTTTTAAATGTTTTGTTTAAGATTTAAATTGCTAATTTATAATTTAAATTTTAGGTTCACGCGATTTATATTCACGTTTACATTTTTCTTGGATGTATGATTGGGCTTACGTTGTTCGTTGGCGTTGTAATTGCAAATTATTCCGAAAATAAAGGAACCGCGTTATTGACTGTGGATCAAAGACGTTGGTAAGAAACAACTTTTAAAAAAATTTTGAATCAAAAAACAGAAAAAAATTTTTCCACGCCAAAGCAGTTCCAGTTTTGTGCAACTTGCAACACTTTCAAACTCTAAGCTACATTTCTCGAACTGCTTACAGAATTCAGAAAAAAGTACTCCATTATATTCTTTTAGGTGCGATTTAAAGAAGAGATTGAAAATTGCCCAACCTTTACATTTACCTCCAAGACCTGACGGAAGAAAATTTAGAGCTTTTATTTACGACATAACGCAAAACATCAAATTTAAACGTTTAGTCGCCATTATGGTTATAATCAACAGCTCCCTATTGGGAGTAACGGTAAGAATTTCATCCAAATTTCAATAGTCTATCAAAAATTCCATTTATCCCATTGAGTAATTTTTTAATCAAAAAACTCTCTTGTCTTGCAGTGGGACAAAAAGCAGAGCTACACGGAAATACTAGCAACAATCGGAACATTCTGCACTATCATGTTTTTAGTGGAAGTTGTGATGAAGAATATCGCCTTCACCCCAAGAGGATACCTTCAATCTCGAAGAAACCGATACGACCTATTCGTCACCGTCCTTGGCGTCATTTGGATTATCATCCACATAACATTCAAGGTAAGAGTTCCAAAAAACCTGAACTTTAATGTAAAAACAAATTTTTTCATTTTAGAGCGACCTTTCCTATTTTATTGGATTCATGGTCGTCATCCTTCGATTTTTCACTATAACTGGGAAACACGCAACACTGAAAATGTTGATGTTAACCGTAGGGGTATCAGTCTGCAAAAGCTTTTTCATCATTTTTGGAATGTTCCTGTTGGTTTTCTTTTACGCCCTTGCAGGAACAATTTTATTTGGAACCGTCAAGTATGGAGAAGGTATTGGAAGGTATATTTAATTTCTTCAAGTTTGTGATCAAATTTATCATCGCATTTCTTTTAGGCGAGCAAATTTTGAGTCTCCAGTGACTGGAGTTGCCATGTTATTCCGGATAGTGACAGGAGAAGACTGGAACAAGATAATGCACGACTGTATGATCCAACCTCCGTATTGCACTCCAGCCGACACGTACTGGCAGACAGATTGTGGGAATTTTACGGGTTCTTTAATTTACTTTTGCACGTTTTATGTTATAATCACGTACATTGTCTTGAATTTACTTGTGGGTATGCAATTTTCAAAACTTTTACATGTAAAAAAAATTATCTCCACACTTTCAGCTATTATCATGGAGAACTTTTCGCTGTTTTACTCTAACGAAGAAGATGCCCTGTTATCTTACGCTGACATAAGAAACTTTCAAAATACTTGGAACATCGTAGACATCCACCAAAGGGGTGTGATTCCAGTCCGACGAGTTAAATTTATTCTGCGCCTTTTGAAAGGAAGGTTAGAGGTAGATCCTCAAAAAGATCGACTTTTGTTCAAGCATATGTGTTACGAATTGGAGAGGCTCCATAATGGTGAAGATGTAACCTTCCACGACGTTATTAAGTAATAAAAAACAATTCAAAAAAAGTTCTTGAGTTACAGTTTATTTTTTTTTAGTATGCTTTCATACAGATCCGTCGATATAAGAAAAGCCCTCCAATTAGAAGAACTTTTAGCTAGGGAAGAATTTGAATATATCATCGAGGAAGAAGTTGCTAAACAGACTATTAGAACATGGTTGGAAGGCTGTTTGAAAAAAATTAGGTCGACCAGCGTAAGTTCTCATAAATTTGGTCAAAACTGGGCAAAATTGTCAAAATGTTTGCAGAATAAACAAAATAGTTTAATAGCTGGATTAAGAGCAACGAATGAAGCTGTAGAACAGCTACATAATATTACCATGGAGCACAAAAATGTGGTCCCCGACCAAGAAAAAGAACAAGAGACTAAAGTCGCTAAAGTATAAAAAATGAGAACCTAAAATTCTGTATCATAATTTCGGTTTGTTTAGGAAGCTGATACGGCGGTGAGGAAGCAAAAATTGGTGACCCTGCCAAGATCGGACAGTATCGGAAGCTCTTCAGGGAGGAAGTTTCTGGCGCCGACTCTTTCGGATCCTGCTGCAAGAACCGAGAAGGAGAGGAATCTAACGAAAAAGAAAAGTAGTCGTCAGACTGGTAAATTTTGTGAAAATGACTTTGAAGCGGAAAGTATAGTTTAAATTTTAGCTGTCAAGAATTTGGCCCACCTAACCGATGGGGCCGAAACCAGTCGAGTTCCCAGGGATATATCCAACAGCAAAGCCAGCGTGCCGAAGATTTCAAACACTGCTCACGAAATAAAAGATTGGTGGAACGAGCAATTGGCTTACGTGTCTGATAGCAGCGATGACGATTAAGTTAGAAGATTTATTTGTGCCAAATGTAATTTTGTATTAGAAAAATGTTATATTGTTGTGTTTTGAAAACCAAAAATTAGTTTCCCTGTGGTGTTACTTATTATTGCTTTGCACTTCTTTGACGCTAACCTAAATGTTACTCTGTTGTAATGTACCAGTCCCACTAACCCTCCAATGCATTGTTTTACGATGTTGGATTCAAAACCTTCAGTGTTTCTTGACTGTCAGATAGAATCATTTCCTCTGCATGGGTTGTAAAAAAAGCAGGTGTTTAAAAAGTAAGAGAGAGGAGATGACTACTTTGACCATCAAACTTTTGAAATAGCTAAAGTAGCCCCTCAATCTTAAAATCGTCTTCTTCTACTACCTGATGAATGTTTTTACATTATCTTTACATTAATCTTCTTAATATTTATTGATTTTGTTTAGCTATCAGTCAGAAAGAATGTTTTGGGAACTACCTCAGTTTCAACCAAAGAACCATGACATTTTATAGACCATATGCCTTACATGTTTATTTATTTTTTCCACATGTTTGAGGTTTTCACAAAGTTGGCTGATACGCCCCATCCAAATTCTATTATCATCAAATTAGGCAACATCAGCCGTATAATCTTGCTCATGCACTCCTATCTGATGCAGTTCCATCTAAAGATCTTCTTCCTCTAAAAAACATTGCTTCACTGCCATCAAACTGTCAGGCTGTGGTATATACTAGAAGAAACCTAAAGGATTGATATGATGATTTTCGAGATTGCACGATATCCTGTTAAGGCTGTTCTCTCGCAACCACTTTTTTATTTACAATTTTCTGACTTTATTTTTGAAAATAACGAGTTAAAATTTTTACAGTATGTTTGAAATGTTATTTACAATATTATGTCGAAGCGCTTTTATCGCGAATAAATAAATCGCAAAAAAAAAAAATTTTTAACGCAATTTTTAAAAAAATTTGGCTCCGACATAATATTAAAAATAACGTTTTAGACATACTGTAAAAATTTGAACGCGTTATTTTCAAAAATAAAGTCAGAAAATGGTAAATAAAATTAACGCCAAAATGCGCGTATCTCTTGCATTCGCGATTTTTTTTACACATTACTTTATTTTTTATTGTACGTTTTTGGTCAGCTACTGTTATTATACACCAAATAGTCCATTTTCTATTTAAAATCGAATTTTCATTCTAAGTGAGAACACAGCCTTAACTATGGGTGTAACTTCCAGTGCTATATAGGACGGGGGAGCTTTAGATGCTTACTGTAGATTTACCTGTTTATAATAAATACAGCAATTTTGTTTATACTAACCAGCGAAGTTCTTTAGTTTTGAGTGCTAATTGAGGGTGGAATATTACAGCATTTTTTTTCAGGGTTTTATGTAAAAAAATATGAAGATGGGGGGGGGGGTTAAGCAACCAAAAAGACGAAATTCCAAGCATCACATTTATGTCATTGACAATTTTAAAAATTTGTTTTGTTGCTTTCTTATTCGCGTTTTACATTAACAAAGCGGCACCACGCGGAATCATTTCAAACTCGTTTGTAACGTATAATAAGTACCAACATAAACACCAAAAACAAACATTTTTTTTTGTTTACATTAACAAAACGCCATCACACGGATTAATCAGAACTGCTGAAAGACGTAATGTTATTATTGACGGTGGCGCCACCAACGGTAATTTCAAACGCGAATAACTGGGTAGCTCTAGCCCATCGATCTTATATTACACTAGATGCAGGACTCCTATCTAAAAAGCATTGGTTGTTGTGAAGCCACCCATAACATGTTTATATTTACATTTTATTTGTTTACTGTTTACGCTACCTGTGGTCCCTCTATTTTTAAAGATTTTTTCAAAAACTATTGATTTTGAAATAAAAGAAATTTTGTTAATCTACCTACTCCAAGGATGAGCAACCTTTTTCTACAACGGGCCAGGTATAAATTTAAAAATATGTACAACTATTTAGGTTAGAAAATTTAAATTTGACGTTGAGGGACCAGGTAAACATAAGCAATCTTGAAAGCACCAATGAGATCCAGGGACTCGGTAAACAAACAAAAAGCACGCCACGCTAAAATAGACCTTATGGTGGGCTTCAATATTTCTACCTGTATCCACCATCTAGTTAAATAATAGATCGTTGCTCTAGCCCCTAGACCAGGCATGTCAAACACGCGGCCCGCCTACAAGTTCACTGCGGCCCGCGTGCGCCAGCTCATTATCTTTTTTTTTTGTAATGCGACCCGCCCCGCGACTGTGTAATTACCTTTTTTAGCTTGACATACCTGCCTTAGACCCTCTGATTCTAGGAAAAATCTTTTGAGGAAAATAACCTGCATAACATACTTAACTTTATAACATTTTCGAGTACTTTTTTCTACGGTGAACTAAGTCTCCTAGTTTCTTCCTTGCCCCCTCTGATACGCCAATACCATTTTTTATACATTTTTCCCACTGTGCGGTACATACGAGGGCGTAGTGAAAAGTTCTTGGTTTGACAAAACGAGACCGCTACAATCATTTATAAGAATTGTTCCTTGTCATTAGCGGAGTGCTTAGAGCCGGAATCGAATTAGTCGGATCGAAATTAATCGAACCCCTCTACCCCTAAGTTGAGCCTTTGATAATATCGAAATGTAATAATATCAAAATATACGTTTGACCTATAGTTACCATATTAAGCATCCCGTCGTTTTGGAAAGCAATTATGTTACCACAAAAATGTTTTTGAAGCTTTTTCAGAATGTAATAATTACCATATGGTTTCAATAACTGACAGGAAGTCTTTCACTTTAGAAACCGGCTCATCACATCCTTGAAACCACACTCCCAAAAAAAGCATAATGTTTTTCTTTTTTTGCGGAAACGACCAGGAGATTTTCAACTTAATTTGTCTTAGGAATATTTTCGGCACTTCTTTGGAATTGAAAAAAAATATGCATTTGTGGTAGAAAACGTATTTTGATTAATAAAAATATTATGATTTTTAACACTGCATAAGCTTTTAGTTTTTTGGCCACCATAAATCTCGTTAATCCATTCACTTTATTTTAAAAGTGGTAGGCCGAAAAAATTTTGAAAACTTACAATTTTTCTATTTTTTTTCTAATTTTTCAAAAAGGTACCAACAACAAACTAAAAAATTTCCACTCTGTTTTTGTGGAAATTAGTTACAGTCAAAAACCTACTTCTCTAAGAATCTCGTTAATCTATTTCATGCGCGTCTTTATTTTAAAAGTTTTAGGCCAAAAAAACGGATTTTGCATACTTAGATTTTTCTAGACTTTTAGTACTATGTCAAAAAGATACTAACAAGAAACTAAAAAATTTATCCAAAAATTATTAAATTACCAAAATCCATCCGTCAAAATCCAAAAATGTGGTCATAAACTGGCACAAAAGCTAAAGTTGTTTTGTCAGCTGGCGAGGTTACGCCGACCGTTTCTTGGGATGCTTATGATATTTTGACGATTGAGTATCTCAAAAAAGGTAAAACAATTGTATGAAAATACTATGCGTTCTTCTTGGAAACATGCCAAATACTATCTGAAACCATCCAGAGTCAATTTGTGGACAATTTCAGAAGAAACATCTGAGCATGTATTTTGTTACTGTCCGGCGTTAACTTCAATAAGAGGATCTGTGTTAGGGGATTTCTGGTTTGGCGTAGCTAAAAAGCAGAAAAAATACAATAGGCCCGATTTAAAGACCTAAGTCTTTTTCTGTGACTATTATCAAGAGCGCAGCTAAATCCTAAATGCTCAAGGTGGCTACAGTCCTTTATGCAAAATATTCAGAAATTGATGTAAAACCAGAGGTTTAGGAGTATTTCTCCCTCTTCCAACTGTGGGAAAGCAACAAGATGACTTTTCAAAATTGATAAAAACACAAATTTGATTTCTAAAAAGTCATCTTGTTGCTGCCTTTCCTGAGAAAATTTTTTTAAAGTAAATTTATAGTAAAAACTAAATTTTGAGCACCAGATATGTACTGTACAGTCGGAATTTGGGGGAGGGGGTAAACCATCCCAGAAAATAGAACAAAATATTTTAAAAGTGTAATAAAATTACGTGTATTATGTAGATTATATTACTGAAAATTGTTTTCTAGGAACCGGGGGGTTTGGGGGTATGGAATACCCCCCAGCGCCAGCTGTAAGCAAAAGACGACTTTGTAAGAATCACAATTGTGTCGATATCAATTTTATTGATATCGACAATATCAGTATATCGACGTTGTTGCTTCCTTACCACTGAAGGATATTCCATACCCCCCAGAGCCCTCGGTCAAAATTAGAGGAAAAGAAAACCCACATAAACCTTATTTTTATCACATTTAACATATTTTTTTATTACGTATTAATAATTATTATAAATGATCTATGGTAGCTAAATGCACCATTACAAAATTTTAATTTTAGATCACAGAAAACAAGAAAAATTATGTATCTGCATCCCAAAGGTTTCACTTACTCACCTTTCCCCGGATTCACGACATTTTAAGTGCTTACATGGTTCAAGTGCACACTTATGGTAATTTTACGATTTAAATAATTAATTATAACATTAATTGGTGCTCCACTTTCAAGCAAACAAGTTTTTGATAGTATCAATAGTAAAACTGCTCGAGTTCAAATGGTATGAATAATTTAGATAGACACTTTTACCCAAAATTTCGGTTATTTTGAATCGGAACAAAGTTTAATCGATTCAAATAGAATTCCAAGATTAGCATTATGCATTAAGGGAAATCTTGTAATCTGTAACAAAAGAATCTAATTGTAACGTATCTATTACTATTTTTGCAATTATTGGCAATAAAAAAATAATTAATCATCACGTAATTCGTAAAACTCATTGTTAATTTAGCAGTAGGTAATAATTAATAATTAGAAATCAACCAAATTTACAAAAAATTTCAGTAGGTATTCGCATCTTTGGTTTGCAGGCAAATGTTTATTCATTTACTACATTTTACTTTCAATTAGCATAATAGACGCTTATAAATTACATTAGCAATTATTTCATAAATAATTTATTACCGCTGTATAATGGAGTGTGCAATTGAAAATGGCATATAAAATTAGATAACGCAGTCGATTAAGCAAAAGAATTTGTAAAAGGAATTGTTAGTAGTGTGGCCTAATCAGGATACTGTCGTATTATCTTCCAACATCCTGAAACGCCTACCTAAAAATCTGTTTGAAAAATCCAGCAATTTGGGTTTTTTTTAAATAACTTGAACTTTAAGACAAAAGTTGTTATAATATGTAGGTAAAGTATGTAATCAGTTTCCGGTCAATAAAATCCGTTATGTAAGTTTCGAGTTTTTCCAATGGAAAGTAACCACCAATTAAATTCGATTTTTTGATTTGACCTTGACATTTGGTTTAATAATTTTTATTTAGGCTTAAATGAAATAGAAATTAAAAAAAACCATTTCAAAATTACCTTTTAGTAATTTTGTGCAAAAAAAAAATTTGAAAACAATCCGTAATTAATTTGTGATCGTTTATAGATTCGGTGAAAGTATTTTTTGCGTAGCATCGAAATTTGCATCCCCCACTTTTTTTGAAATGTATAGTTACTATTTTTTTGATCATTAGTTTATCGACAAATCATCAAACGTGTTTTTGGATGAGACGAGTGCATGGTTAAAGTTTCGTGCTGGGATTTTTTTAAATTTAGTGAAGTGAAGATGTCGAATTTAAAACTTCTTTTTATTTGAGAATTTCAAAATTACCACGCGTTTTAAATGTAATTCGGTTAAATTGAGTTTAAAATGGAGCGTTTTTGGATTTTGTGTCTTTTTGTAATTTTAGAGTTAAGTGCAAGCGGAAATAATCAGCGTCTAAATTTTTACGACAGATTAGTAAGAGAAACTGAAACGGTAAGTGAAAATTTTACATATTTTAGCATATCAGCGCGAGAATATATTATATCAGTCAAACGTGTACCGAATTTCACGTCCGTTGATGGAATAATGTAAGCGATGCAATCAATATCAATTTTGACGACGTGATAAGTTAACAAATTTGATACCTCCAATTGAGCAACCATAGAAAGTTTTTTAAATTCCGTACTTTTCCACGCAAAATTTATAGTATAACGTTTCCAACTTTTCAGGAAGTCTTTCGAACATTATTTAAATATCCCACACGGAAAAGCAGCATCAGACAACAGGAGATACTAACAATGCCGTTCCCTTGCTCAAACTCGACCCAGTTTGGACTCGGAAGATCGGCCGAACGTCCAACTAGCGTCCATAAGCTCAGACCAGGCGACATCGACATAATTGGAGCAATGGGAGATTCCCTGGTCGCGGGCAACGGAGCGATGGAAGAATTCGCAATGGGAAGCTTAATCGAACATAGAGGAATCTCTTGGTGTGCCGGTCGGTATAACCGAACAAGTTGCGTTATCAAAATTATCTTAACTATTAGTTTAGGTGGCGCAGGAACCTGGAGGAAGTACCTCACCGTACCCAACATTTTAAAAGAATTCAATCCAAATGTACGAGGCTATTCGACCGGAGTTGGAGAATTCTTTACCAAAACTGCCCAACTAAATGTTGCCTTTCCAGTGGCGGGCGACTCCGATGCGTTAAAGCAGGCCAAATTGTTGGTGAAAAAAATTAATAAACTGAAGGGGGTGAATGTTAAAAAAGATTGGAAGATGATCACCGTATTTTTTGGAGCGAATGATTTGTGTTCCGCTCATTGTTTTAGTAAAACGAAGGGAACTCCGCAAGCACATGCGAGGAAGCTGATGGTGGCGTTGGATTATCTTCACGAAAATTTACCCAGGACGTTTGTTAATTTAATTCCTGTTTTAGGTAAGACGATAATTTTTTGTTGCGACACTAACAATATTTCACCGAGTTCTCAATTATAAGAAACCGGATATATTTTTGAGTTAATCGTCGTAATTCTACCTGCCTTGCTGTATTTTGACTCGGTAATTACAATAATTAATACGCGTACGTGATGAAGCAAATAGGGAAAGCATGATTTATTTGAAACGCCTTTTACTTAAGAATTTGTGTGTGAAGTCGGTATAATATGTGGTTTTGATTTTCCTTATGTAAATACAAACTCATCAATGAGCGAGCGACGAATTTAAATTTTAATTGCATTTTGAAACCGGAAACGAAAACAAACTGAAATATTTGTTAAAATTAAAAGAATCCGGAAACATAATTAACATAATTTTTTTCAGATGTATCGGTTAGTTTAAGAATACAGCGGACGATGATGTGCAGATTATTGCACCGTTTGTTCTGCACTTGTTTTCATCAAATCAAAAACCCAATGGCTGTGATTACCGAATTAACCAGACAATACCAAAAAGCAGAAGAGGATTTGGTAAAATTACTTTTTTATAATTTTTTTTTTTAATACTTTTCTTGCAAAATCGATTAGGCTCGGATTACGATCGCATTTTATTACGCACTCTTCATTTTAGTATTGCATTAGCGGTTTATGTCTTTTTGTTGTTTGTAATTCGAGTCAGACGCATTACTACGAAGGCGTCCTGAAGACATAACGTAAAATTGTTTTGTAATTGTAAATTTTCAAAATTATCTATTATTACAATGGGATTTTATAGTCAAATCAATAAAGACAGAAAACTTGGTAAAGTAAATACAAAAATTTTTCGGTGACCTCTTTTTAAATCAATGTCAGTAATATTCAAGGATTGATTGCGCAAACGTCATTTAAATATTTAAATTAAACGGAACTTAACCGTGATTTACGTGTTTGCAAAGCTGAAAACAGCTGGTAGTTTACTGGGCGAGTTGGTACATCGCTTTCTTATTGTTAATATTATTTTAAATGCACTTGACTACAGCCGACACGGCTATTGCTGCAGCACAAAGGTGACAAAGAAAATCGGGTAGATCAAAAAAAAGGTTTTTGCCCAACTTTACCCTCTGCACCTTAAAGTACGTAGCCAAATTTGAATAAAATTTAAGAAATTTTATCTTGTGACTTTGTTGAACTTCATGCATTGTTAGGACATGTCGCAATCACCCATTAAATACGGAAGAACAACATCTGAAATCTTGGACTCCCTCACTTTCATATGTAAGGGTTTGTAAGATATGATCTCATATCTTTCTTCAGAATAATTTTTTTAAATTATGTCCCCCCTTCTGTATGATCTTTGAGATCCACTGCTTCTTACACAAAGACGATTTTGAAAACTTTTTATTTTTTTTAATTGAGTTTGTAAGATTTTTGATATCCATTTTTTTTTAATTAAATCTTTACTGCACGATTTTCTCTTTTCAAAAAAATTGTTTCCTCCCCCCCTAACCCAAATATGCGTAAGATTGCTCAATTTCTCCACAACTGTCGCTGGCTTTCAGGCTATTAGTGAGAGTTAGGATTTTATTTTTGATATTTGGAAAGTCGCTACTACTAAAATGTTAAGCCAAAATTTGCTAGAAAGCTCCTTTTCTATGGCATATATAGGCAAACCTCTGATTGTTTTTTTTATTTGTTACTAAACAAAAAGTTTAAAAACCTACAAAATAGGAACAACAATGGAACTATAGTTTTCACGTACGGTCGCATAAGTGAGGAGGACCGATGTCTAAATAATCACATCAATGATAATATCTGAGAGGTAAATTCTATTTACATAAATCATTTTTATTAAATTTAACTGACAAATTCTACTGTGTTTAGGGGGTAGATCCCCAGACCCCCCATCATAATTTAATATAATCAATGTTAGAATATTCACACTATGTTGGTCAATGTGACCAGGGGGGTTTGAGGGTATGGAAGACCCTCCAAGGTTAAAGAGAGTTTTTTTTTACCACCACTTGAAAGATTTTGGATTCAAATAGCCAATTTTATTTCCGAATTAGCACCTCTCAAATTTGAGAGTTTCTCTGCTTCTAATATAATATAGTAATAATATGTACATTAAAAATCAAAGAGTCCTCGTCGACTTTCACTCTTCAAAAGATCTAAATTAGTTTACAATGCATTACCAAAATAAAAAGCAGATGGTGGTAAAGTAACAAAAGTTTATTTACCTACCATGATAGTTATGATTAACTATCATAACTTGATAGTTAATTACCACAATAAATACCCATTATAAAGGGGAATTATTGAGTAGGTTATTTAAACACCAAATAAATTAAAATGTTTTATTTTTATGATCTCACTTTAATGCCCGTACTAATAGTCGAGGATCAATCCGAGATCAAGGATTAATTCTCGGATCGTTTAAAAATGCTACCAATAGTCGTAATAATCCTGGATTGAACACGATCCGAGATCAATGTTGAACCTCGAAAACCGATCTTGCTTTGACCAGGATTAATCCTCGGATCATTGTGGCGCATGCGTGTTTGCTATGTTGTCATAGTGCATTAACCCTCGTAAAAATTTAATAATTTTTAAAAACTTTTATTATAGGAACTGAACAGGAACGACGACATAATATTAAAAATTAAATTTTTTTTAAAAATTAATAATAAAATAAAAAATTATGGTTTTAAAGTAGATACTAATAATGGTTATAAATAGAAACTAACTAAATATTACTAGATATTGTCGTGTTCTGACGAACAACTCTTTAAATCCCGTAGCTGTCGAAGTCGGAGTTTTGCATAAACGAGACTCTCCCTCAGTAGTAGGTTCCAAAACTTATTTGCAAACTATCCACAATCAATAAAACAAAATTCTCAGGGATAAAATTATAATTTAATGTGACGATAATAGTATTCATAATCAAATAAACTAATAAATTGAGACGAAATTTTTGTAATTAAACCTTATCGATTCAATCGATAATTCCAAAATCTTGAAGAATTATTCTACAAATTTACACATTTAAATTTTCAAAATCAGTATCTCCAATTTGTAGAATAATCAACGTCATATTGTAATCTAAAGAAAACATCTGTAATGAAAATTTACAAAAAGAAGAAAAATTGTTTAACTTTTAAATATTGATGATGCGTTTAATTGTTCAAAAGTTGGTATGGTAGTCACTACCAAATGCATAGAAACCGTTCGAAAAAGTTTATCGCGTAAATTTAAATTTCGCAATCAAATAACACAAATCTATTATTAAAATTGTTCCACTAATGTGTTTAATAAATTAAATGTGAAGAAATCCATTCATAATTGCGACTTGAAATGCAATTTTAACAACGTCCATTGTAGTTAACCTCAAAATTTCCGCGACATTGTAACAAATATCGAAGATCATCGTGGAAACAGCGTAAATAAACAATTTAAATGGTATTTACCACAATGATGGCTTGAATAATAGATGATTAATTCTCGATTTCTTTCCATCCACGATTTGACAAAATGGTGGCCTCATGGCATGACTGGTACGTAAACTTTCCGAATCTTCAAAAATTACAATGAATTTCATAACACTCTTCTTTAACAGCACACACCATCCACAAAAACCCAGTTGCTCATAATCTTCGTTAAATTAATTACCAATGGGTAATTTTCACACATTCCAAGATAACACTTTGAAGTCGTCAAGTCGTAGACTTCACTCTTTCATTACGCTAGGGCAACTGACCATTTTATCTCGTTTCCTGCACAAAGTTCTCCCAGGAAAATCGTGTCGCACTCTGGTTGGTTGGTTTTCCAGCGAAATTCAAATTTTCTGATGCCAAATTCAACATTTTGAAGTCACTAAATTTTTAATTTCGAACTTCACTTTTTTGTTTAAAAACACTGCATCGATGCTTGTAGCTACCATTATACCAACTCAATTTTTAAACGTAAGTTAACAATTTAAAAATAAATAAAAATTAAATTAGTCTAAAATTTTAACGTTTTCATATTTGAAATGTTTAATTTTCAGGCTTTCTGGACTAATCTCCAAACCTAAAAATCTCGTCCCTGCATGCACTCATTGGCACATAATTGAAAAATAACAAGTAACTACTATTCGTCTAATTAAATTTAAGAAAATTTCCAAAACAAAACCTTGACCAAATGAAAATTTAAATTGTGGATAATTTAAACTTTTGGTAACTACCCCTGTACATGTCAATATATTACCAAATCCAAGATCAAATCTAGAATTCTATTACTATTTGTTACGCCAAGATCGTTGTTACGATCTAGGATCGCTGGATCTAGGATTGATCCGAGGATTGATCCTCGACTATTAGTACGGGCATTAAACTTTAAGGAGTGGTAGAAAAAAGATGCATTTAAAACATAGATATTTAGAGAAAAAAGAATAGAGGAATTTAAAACCAAAAAACATTTTTAAAATATTTAAAAGCAAAATATGTTTTAAAACTTTAAAGCGCTTTAGTGTAGTCAGTAAACATGATAAATATCGCTAGATGGTAGCACAAGGATAGTAATTAACAAGAGTACCCCGTTTTACCTAATGATTACAACTTACCCCACTCTCCCCTAATAAGCTGTTACCGACCCATTTTTTTTCAACTTATCGAAAATTTGAGTTATCAAGGTTTGATTGAAATTTTCAATACTGCATTGTGAATTATAGAATCAACATTACAGACGATCACACATAGGCAAAATTACACTACGACCTCGTGACGCTTTCATACAATGCAGGTGATAAAATATTTATTACTGTTTTAGATATTAAGTGGAAGATACGACAAGAAGGACGATTTCACGGTGGTTATTCAACCTTTCATTAAACTGTACAATTTTCCTGTCGATACTCCGTATTATGGTCAGGAAGCCATCAACATCACCTATATTACCCACGACTGCTTCCATTTTTCTCAAAAAGGACATGCCTTAGGTGAGTTTTTTGTGCAGTTGCACCATACCGGTGCAGCGTATCTAATAATCCAAGTCCTTGTTCGCATTGTGCTCTTTTTTTATTATCATTTCAACATTATAACTTTTATGTACTTAACAATAACATAAAACCCATCTTGATTTACACAATATTTCATGTTTGCTAATAATAAATTTTCAATTCATCAATGGGTAAGTGTGTTACGCAAGGCAAGGTTAAAGGTTTTAGTAAATTAAAACAATTAAGTAGGCTATTAATTTTGATTGACAAAACATTTAAAGGTCACTTCTCACTTTGTAATTTCAGGTGCCAATATGTTATGGAACAACTTACTACAACCTGTGGGCTTTAAAAGTATTGCATCGTTAAATTACATAATGGAAAAATTTAAGTGTCCCACTACCAAAGCACCTTATTTATTTACCAATAAAAATTCAAAAACGTATCACTCCACCGGACATCAATAAAACACAAATTATTACTGATGTCTGAAAAATCATACAGTAGATGAAGTCAGTAACACGAAACGACAGACGGATTAAATTAAGATTCTTTTAAGTCGTAACTTAATTATTAAGGTATATTTAAGAAAAAATAAAGCCGAGAAGTATTATAAGTTAAAAGGTATTTTTATTTTTTATCGACACTTTGCCATTCTTGCAAAATTAATCGTGACTCGTCGAGAGATCGAGAGCTTAAATTAATTCTATACTTTCTGCTCTCATACTTAGATTTTAATTGATGTTTTAGCTTTTGTAATTTTTCTTCATAAAAATAAGATGACGGATTAACTTTACGTAAGAAAGTATAATTTTGCTTCTAGTTGCCCTCAAGCTCCGATTATTCTTCAAAAGTCGCTACAACGATTTTGTTGTATGGAATAGGATAATTTGGCATTTAACCCTGTTCAATTTTATTACAGAATAATCGATTTTTTCCATAATTGTAAATTTTTTGCTAATTTTCCGGCCAGCTATTAGAACAGCGGTTGGCGAGGGTCGTAAATCTAAAAATAATGGGGCTAGTAGTATAATTTATTCACGCTATTGAGTGATTGGTGCAAAGACTTTTAATAAACGTAACAACTGTGGTCTTCATAGTCACATTAAAAACTTTATATTTATTAAGATTAGATTAACTTTTTACGTCCTGCCACTGGAGGGTAATCCAGACCCCCCGGTCTTGATACCAAGCATTTTTATAAACTAGTTCGGCTAAGTAGAATATACATAATATTTATATTAAAATCAGAATATACATTATACTGGTTTTCGGGACTGGGGGGTTTGGGAGGTATGGAATACCCTTCAATGATAGATGAAGTTGCTCAGTTAAAGTTCGTTAAGGACTAGTAAAATCTTAATTATGTGGTAAATGTAGATGTTCCATTTGAATTGTCCTTTTGCAGCCAAATTATAATCCCTACTTCCAAAATTTGTGATATATCCAATCATACATTATAAAACTCCAGTGCTGTATATTCCGAAATAAAAGGAAACTTTCGGAGTTGCTTTGAGAAAAAATGTTTTTATCTAATCTAAATCAATTTATTACAAAAATAGAACATTACAATATTATTCAAAAATTTAAGGCAAATTTATACTTGGTAGGACTCTTTTCGACCTGTTCCAAGTATTTCTTATAAATAACCCATACGGTTAAGACCTCGCCATTTTGAATCTTAGTTGCTGGTTCTATCTATCTAAGTTCATGCTTTAATGTTAGAATCATGAAATATAAAAATGATTTGTTACCATGGAAATTGCTATTCTTGAAATCGACCAAAGACTTCAGAAAGAACCAACCACATGTTTGAAAATCTCTTGCTAATTCATTTGACAGAATAACGGGATTATCAATAAGCCTTAGTCTCCTTAGTTAATGATTGCTCTAATTTATCGATTTTTGCAATTTTAGTCCACATTATTTACTTTCTTTGAAATTTTATGATACAGGAATTTTTCAAAATTTTTAAGTAAAATTTTAATGTAAAATTTCTAATCGGTTATTGCTTTTCCTATGCATATCGCAATCTGGGGGAAACGACCCATTATTAACAATATATCAGATGATTGACTCAGCAGACATGATTATATTATTATAATGCACTTGCTAATCTTTCTACGAGTAGTAAACAAAAAACAACATTTTACTTAATACAAGTGCTGCAATTTACTAAATTTGTAGGAAAAAATTCTTTTAATTCTTCAAACTTTGAAAATTGTCAAATAAATGTTTAGTGCCGTAACTAGGACTTTTCAAAATATGGGGTGTTTACCCCCCCCCCTCTTTCAGTTCCTCAAATTTTTTTTAAACATGATGCAAAATGACGAATTTTAAGACTTGCCTTCATTTAATCGGCTCTTTCATTCAAACGGTGCCTCTTGCGCCTATTATTAAAAAAATAGTTTTAATTTAAATTTTTAAATTTCTACACGACTAATGGCGCCTATATTTAATAGTTTTAATTTGAACTTTAGAATTTAGTGCCTTCATTCAAACGGTGCCTCTCGCACCCATATTAAATACAACAGTTCTAATTAAATTTTTTGTATTTTAGCCCCTTTATTCAAATGGCGCCTATTTGCCATGCCCTGGTTATGCCACTGTAATGTTTGTTAAGGTGGTTCTCTTGGTTTGAATTGCTAAAAATTTAAGACTGTGCTGTTGATAATAAATATTTTTAAATGATTAACAAAATATTAATTAGGTAAAACATAAAAGTACTGTGGTACAGTCTTAGAATTTTAAAATTAATTTTGAAGCAAGAATGACCAATCATAGAGCGTATATTGTATCAAAATAGTTTTATGTTTTACCTAAATAATCTTTTTTGAATATTTAAAGTGTTTGGAAAAGTTTGGTAAAGTTAAAGTAAAAACAAAAATAAAAAATAACTGATAAATGTCAATGCATAACAAAACATTGTTGTGATGATTAATAAATGATTGTATCGGTTAAATAAACGTCTATAAAAATAATAAACACACTTGAAAAAAAACCTTGAAATATCTATATAATAATAATCCATATAATAAGAACAAAGATGTAGATTTTCTGATGTTGACTATCTGTTAAATGATTAGTAATAAATGTTGAATGAGAAGCATAAAAAGAACCCCAAAGAATTTCCACGCAGTTAGAGTTAGCCTCCTCTAAAATTAAAAAATTTCATGATAGAAGTTTACTATTTTAACGATAGAGGCGATAATATCCAGCTTTCTTGCTTTTTTATTGGAGAATTAGCAAGGAAGCTCAACAGTAGCGCCTTTATCGTTAAAAAAGTGAACTTTTTTCATAGGAGATGTGAGCTTTCTCACTCCCTATTATTATTTAAATAAAAATTTTACCAACTCAAGTCGGGTGCCAACTATGAGAGTTAAATTTTCCTTAAATGCAAAGCCTTTATGGCGCTTTTTATCCTATTAGAAGTATTTCCGACTAATTTGGATTCAAATAGGTGAGTTTACAGGCTATTTTAATTTTCAATAAATTTTATCATTTTTAGTAGCAGCACACACAGAAAGTCGATTAACTGAACTCGCTACAGAAATTTATTTTTTGTTCATTTAGTAAAAAGAAACTTTTTGAAGCTGATAGGTAATACACTACACGGCTGCGTTATAACTATGTTTCCAGTATTGACCTATAGAGGGACAGAAGAGATCAAATAAGAAATCAAGATCTTCCAAACTAAAGTTAGAGAAAAAAGGAAAACGCAAGCGGAAATGGAATGAAAACGTGGTAGACAGTTCTGAGTAGCAATGCATATTTAAATAATATATAAATCATTAACAATAACTGAATTATGCGTCAATGAACTTGTAAAAATAAAGTTTAAAAAACAAATTTCTTATCAATTTCCACAATATATAAATTATCTTTTTCACTTGATTAAGACGGAGATACAGTATATATAAAATCGGACGAAAAGTTGAAAGTGTATAGTAAAAAGAATAACAACCATGAAATCAGTACAATTTGCACTTGTTGGAATGCTTCTGCATTTTGTAGTAACAACTCCAATACGCAATAATCATCAAGGTAAGTCGTTGGTTTGAAGTTTTAGAAATATTTTGGGCTAAATTAATTTTTGCAGAGAAAATCTTTCTTTCCTACGCTGAACATCAAGATCCCCAATTATGGCAAAACAATGAAAAAGTGGAAGGTGACATGATCCTCACCCCACAGCAACACAAACGTTTATACCAAGACAACAAAAATAAAAACGGACTTATTGACCTCACCTTGCATTGGCCTAATAAGACGATTCCTTATGAAATTTCTAAAGACTTTCGTAAGTATAAAATTATTTTGTTTTGGTAAAAATAACAATATCTTCCCTTTTAGCTGGTTTCATTAAGACCATCATCGAATTTACTCTTAAAAATGAGTACGCCAAAACTTGCATTAGCGTTGTTCCGCGCACTGACGAAATCGATTATGTGTATATAACTGTAATTTCTTGATCCAGCCAACGAATTTCGGCCTAATTTTTCTTTAATTTGTAGGGTAAATTAAATGATGGATGTTGGTCTCACGTTGGACGTTTAGGTGGAAAACAAGAACTTAATTTAAATCCATGGTCATGTATTAATTTTCATACAATCATTCACGAATTTATGCATGCAGCTGGATTCTTTCATCAGCAAAGTGTTCCTGACAGAGACGAGTATGTAACCATTCAATGGGAAAATATTAAAAGTGGTACGATGTGTTGGATTAGGTGAACATTTTAATCAACTAATCTGAGAGTGCAATTTTAGGCCAAGAACACAATTTTGACAAATACGGAAGTAACGTGGTGAGCAGCTTTGGTGAAGAGTACGATTATGATAGTGTGGTGCACTACAGTGAATATACCTTTTCAAAAAATGGTGAAAAAACAATTATTCCTAAAGTAAGTTCAACTGATTTGTCTGTCCGACAATCTTAACAGTCACAAATACCCAAAAAGTGAAATTAAACAAAGTTTTACTTTTACTCCGAGCATAATGATATCAAACAAATTTCTTATTTTTTTTAGAAAGATGTTCAAATTGTACATGGTGCTAACCTTAGCCCAATAGACATTGCAAAACTTAACAAAATGTACGGTTGTTAATTTTCTTCTAAATTTTAAATAGCAAAATGGTTTGAATGCTGATGAGGTTCATCAACTCCTGAATTAGTTCCATTTAAAATTATACTTGTGATCTGATCTTCTCTTTCAAATTTAAGATTACAAAATGCACTATTTTTAAATATAGTTTAATACTCGATTAAGACACGAATTTTATGAAGTAGTATATTAAAAATTTATTTTTGTATAATTTTTTATTTTTTATTATCTTACGAACGAGGTAATCACAGGAATTCCATCTACTTAAAGATAAGTATAATAATATTATGTTAGATGTGAAGCGTTTTATCTGATTGAATCAACTTACTAAATGAATGAAATACTATGAGATAAAGGAACTTAACTTAGGTCATTTGAGCCACAGCAGTGGAGTGATGTGATCGCTGGTTGAGTATAGAGCGGAAATTCTGGGTTCAAATCGCGGATTGCACATAATTTCTTGGCTCGGCCTTCCGGTGGGCATCTACACTCCTGTGGTGATCCCTGATGTTTGTGTCGACGTCATTACCGTTGATACGGCTGCGTCATATACGAGAGTTTACAAGACAGGTTAAGGTAGACAGGGAATGAAGCCATGGGCCTTCTAGGCCTGTAGAGCTGTAATATATATATATAACTTAGGTCATTTAAAGCAGTGAACTTCGACAGCTTTATTACCATAATGGTAAACCAAGCTTTGGTTTTTACCATGATTTAAAATAACTAGTTAATAATATCATATTACCAAACGGATGTGGTCTCTTTTTTTATATAGGACAAGATAGAAGTAAAGCAACCCTCAGTTAATTCGTTCTGTCGGATTAACTTGAGGGTGATAGAACACACTAAACCAACTTGCTTAAAATTAAACGTTGTATTCCTGAGTTAATTATGTAAAACAAATTAATACTATTTTGGCAACTGAAATTTGTTGATTAGTTCATCGTAAACCAATCCACATGTTTTGATAAGTAAGTAAAAACTCTCTAAATTGTAAATTTTCTGATGAGTTCATCTGTTGACAACAACAAAATTTTAAAATTTTATTAAACTCCACCGAGGAAGAATTACAATCCTTACAATCCACACTGGGTCATAACGGAAGTTTCCAATACAACTCAAAAATAAAAAATAAATTTCCTTGTTAACAAAAAAATATTTTACACGTTTAAGTACCTCAACAAAATGGGCGTTCGCTCCTTGCATTGTTTTTATTATTGACCTTAAATTAGAAAGTCACCTAGTTTTTTAAGAATAAATTAAGATTTATTCATTTAAAAGTAAATTTGGGTCCATTAATGGTCATATGGCTACTAAGCATTAAATCAATTTGCGTAGTGTAGTTGGCCTATAGTTTAGGCGTTTTAACTTCTAATGGAGTATTTGCCACAAGATTTCATACCTTTCGCACAATTATAATCAGTGGCATTTACCGAAATATGAGATGACAAGTTTAAAAATTTTAATTGTTTGAACAGGAGGATCAATTTGCATATTTTACTTTTATGCAAAACTAGTGAGCAATTGAATCTGTTAATAAATGGTATGAGTTTGTGGCCACACCTTTTATTACTATAAATTTAAATTATGCGTAATGTTCAATAAGTATTTTTAAATTATGAAATGGTAATTTTGGTTAAATTTATTTAGGCGCTAAGCTCGATTTATCTGTTTGAGATTAATTTTACCCAAAAATTCTAATTGAGTACGGGAAATATCCCCCTTACCCACCCCCTTCAAAGTTTTTGAGAATTGCTCCATGACGGTTGAAGCTTTAGCAAAAATTTTGGAAACTCATTGATCCTCAAACGTATGACTCAAATTATTCTAAAAACATTCGAATTTTACATATTTATTCACAAACTTTCAAAATATTGAAGGTTGCTCTAGATTTCGGGTCGTAAAAATTGTTTTAGAATAAAATGTCATTTTGATCTTTTTAGTTTAAGCTCTTTTCATGGACTTAGAAAGATAGGACCCGCAACTCCCTACCTGAAAGCTTAAAATTTGCGAGCTCTTAACCGTATGGGTTCATCGCTTCTACCGCTAGGATCGCTGAATTCCTGTTCCAAAAATAAGATTTAAATTCAAATTGAAAATTATTAATTTAACCAATATATGAAAATAAAACATTAAAGATTGAAAATATATTATATATTAAAAACAATAATGCATTTTTCATACATTTACGTGCACTTTTATTCAAACTACAAAGGATTAAGTTTGGTAAAAAAATTGGACAGCTGTCAACAACGCGCATGCTTGGAATAGTGATAAAAATTAAAAGAAATTGTTTTTTAAATAATCGAAATTATATAATTACTTATTAAATAACGTATTTTATTATTTAAAAAAACTTTATATGTATGAAAAAGTAAGTTTTGTAATAAAAATAATTTGAAAATAAAATATTTAAATGAATATTTTGGAACAGGAATTCAGCGATCCTAGCGGTAGAAGTGATGAACCCATACGGTTAAGAGCTCGCCATTTTAATCTTAGTTGCTAGTCCTATCTTTCTAAGTCCATGGCTCTTTTTAAAATCTTGCAATAAAATTGGTGTCAACGTATGAGCATCGAAAAATTTGTTAATTTGTTGAGGGACAAACGATACTCAATCGTTTGACACCAAATTCACCCCAAAATTTAACTTGAAGGCGTTAGTATTTAGGATTAGTTAGAATTTACAATTAGGCGTTAGTAGTTAGAATTAATTCCACTTTGAGATGGGATAAAGATAAACTTGTTAACAACCTCCCCCTCTTTTTCCAAAGTTTTTGCAAATTACTTCGCGAAGGTTGAGGCTCAAATGAAAATATTGGAAATTCATTGGTACTCAAACGTTTAAAGCAAATTTTACCCAAAAATTTAATTTGTGGGGGGGGGGGCAGTGGCATGCACCTACAACAATTATTATGGGAAGTAATCTATTTTAATATTAAAAGTGGTACGATGTGTTGGATTCTGTGAATATTTTAATCAACTAATCTGAGAGTGCAATTTTAGGCCAAGAACACAATTTTGACAAATATGGAAGTAACGTGGCGAGCAGCTTTGGTGAAGAGTACGATTATGATAGTATAGTGCACTACAGCGAATATGCCTTTTCAAAAAATGGCGAAAAAACAATTATTCCCAAAGTAAGTCCAACTTATTTTTTTGTCCCGACAATCTTAACAGTCACAAATACTTAAAAAGTGAAATAAAACAAAGTTTTACTTTTACCCCGAATACAATAACATAATAGTAGGTATTTATTATTCACAATCAAATTTCTTATTATTTTTAGAAAGATGTTCAAATTGAAAATGGTATTAGCCTTAGCCCAATAGACATTGTAAAACTTAACAAAATGTACGGTTGTAAATTCTCTTCGAAATTTTGATTAACGAAATAGCTCAAATGCTGAGGTTTCATCGAATTCTGAATTAGTTTAATTTAAAATTATATTTGTGATCTGATATTTTCTTTCATTTGAGATTACCAAATGCACTGTTTTAGATTAGTTTAGCAATCTTAAAAAAATTAGTTATACGTAGTAGTTGTATGAAATTTTATGTTAAAAATTATTTTTGTTTAATTTTTTATTATATTACGAACGAGATAATCACAGGAATTCTATCTAAAATTAATAATTTCATATTACCAAATAGATGTGGTTTTTTTTATATAGGACCAGATAAAAGTAAAGCAACCCACAGTTAACTTGTTCTGTCGGATTAACTTGAGGGTGATAGCGCGCGCTAAACCAATTTGCTTAATCATTGTATTCCTGAGTTAATTATTTAAAACAAAGTACTATTTAGGCAACTGAAATTTGTTGATTGGTACATTGTAAACCAATTCACATGTTTAGATAAGTAAATAAAGAATCTTAAATAAAGTTTTTGTCACTTAATTCCTTCGGGCAGAGTAGACAATTTCTTGTTTATTTTTAAATCATAAAATCATCAATTTGCCACGAGATTTCATACCTTTCGCACGGTTATAATCAGTGGCATTTACCGAAATATGACACAACAAATTTAAAAACCATTTTAATTGTTTGAACAGGAAGATCAATTTGTATATTTTACATATGCAAAACTATTAAGCAATTAAATCTGTTAATGAAGGTTATCGATTTGTGTCCACACCTTTTTTTACTATAAATTTCAATTATGCGTAATATTCAATAAAGTATTTTTAAATTATGAAATGGTAATTTCGGTTAAATTTATTTAAGCGCTAAGCTTGATTTATCTATTTTTATATTTCTTTGGTAGCTTCTTAGAGCTCTTTGTATTAGATAAACGGTGGGTGATTTTAAGTAATAAATATGCAGGCATAAATTTTGTGCAAGGTGGTAACCTGAAAAATATTTTAAACTTTTCGCCGTTTATAATTTATACAATTTTTTAATGAAGTTTATGATTTACTAAGATTACCCCCACGTAAGCACACACAACTATTCAAATTAAGGTTAACATCGAGAGCTTAAAATTGAGAGCTTTCAACCAAAATTAAATTTGTTTTTAATTTTAAAAAGTTGCTCTGATCATTTTCTTACACGATTTATGTCGTCTTGGTTGCGGAAAAGAAAAACTGCTTAATAGGTGTTGCTATCTCAAAGAACAGAACCTTAATACATTTCTCATCCTTAATCCTTCATTTTGTAAAATCTCGAAGATGCATGATACTTACATATTGGAGTTCTTTCTTTTAAACTTTAGCAACTTAAAAATTAATTTTAAATAACCTGGATTTTTTAAACGGTTTTAATTAAAATTTTGCTATTTAGAACATCTTTTATGATAAACCAATAAATTTACTCTAAGCTCTGACTTTACAAAAGCTTCAAGTTATTAAATAACTTCAAAAATCTCAAATATTAAATATAATAAGTACTAAAATTTTATTTGAGAAAATAATAAACATTTTAGATTTTCAGAACATTCAATTTTAATTAAACCGAAAATCTTACGTAAACGATTTAAACTTTTTCAGTAGTAATATGTAAGCCAAATGAAAATTTATTTCCTCTTGCAATGGACTTTGGTTAATACTTTTCTAACCACGCAATACTTGAAATACAAATTTTATATGAAATTTTAAAACACATAAAGTATTTGTTCGATTTTGATCGACAATTCTATAAAAGTTATATTAACCTAGCAAAATTAAGTATTATTTACCGTAGAGCTTTGCCGCAACCCACAATATTTTTGTTTTGTAATTACCGAAAAATTTAAAGCAAATTGTCGGTAATGAAAAATTGATAGGCAATTTATTTTCTAATTCAAAGGGGCCGTCATGATATATGACTCGTCACATATCAATTCAAATATCGATTGATGGTTTAAAATTTATTTTATTAAATTGCTAACATACCCTAAGTAGCAAAAAGTAATTAATTAAATAAAGATTATCTTAAATTCAAAACCGTTACTGTGGGCGTTAGCGATGGCGTCATAAAAATATTTCAAATATAATTTGTACGTCACGATTTGAAAACGTGACGGAAATTTACAATGGGTAATACAAAAATTATAAGAAATGTTTAACAATTAATTTTTATTTGCGGTATCACAATATCACAATTTTGAGGTATTGCGAGTAAAATTAATCCTATGGTGTATTGCAGAGTGAAAATTACGACTAATTATGCTTTATCTTTGTAAATATTAAAAAAATATATATTTGGTTTGGAATAGAAAAATATGAGACCGTCCCCGTTTCCCTACAAATATCAGTACCTAAATCTCACCTCCACTCCAGTACTCTTCACAATAACCTCTTATCGAAGGTGTACTTAATACAAAAAATAGGTGTTAGGTGTAACTATAATTTCCACAAAGTCGGAGTTTGAATTTTACAGTTTGTTGTTGATATTCTTTTGACATATGTATGTAAAAAGCGTTTTTTTGGAAAAGCAATTTTAAAATAAAAATGCGTAAGAATGGATTAACGAGATTCTTAGAAAAATAGGTTTTTTTAGTGACACAAATTTAATTCCAAAGAAAACAAATTTTTGTTTATTATACCTTACCTCTCAGACACCCCGGATTTTCGATTGTTTACTTTTAAAAGTACCCTCTATGTCAGGGAAAAATATTTTCTGGAATATCAACTACATAATACTGAATTTTATCTCATTTTTAAGTCTTTTCTTTTTAGGGTGACCAAATCAATTAGATATCTCAAGATGTAAAGAAATGGACGGGGGGTCTGGAAGACTCTCCAGCATATGGAACTTCAAAAATGACTTTAAAAATTGATAAAGCCGCAAATTTAATTCTAGAGAAAACATCTTTTTTAAATAGCTGGGGGGTATTCCATACCCCCCAGACCCCCCGGTTTTCCGATTGTTTACTTTTAAAAATACCCTCCAAATTTCAACGATTTCCATATTTGTTTCAAGTTACCTCAACTTTAAGGTATATTTAATAAACAATAAAAATATTATAGAGACGGTCAGTGCCTTGCAACTAACGCGATCAGTTGTAAATACAAGTTACCGGATTCAAATTGAAAATCCGGGAAAAGGTCAAAGTTTCTTGTCAAAGAGCCGGTGGTCCTCTTGGGTTAATGAACTGCCATCATTAATATAAAAACCAGGGTACGGGCACATCTGAAGGTCAGCCAAGCAAGCTGCCTAACGGATGTAAAATATTTACTTATATGCTCATAGAACCAGAACTGCCAATGAAACAACGCAAATGTTGGAAATAACAGGTCTTAAGGCTTAACCTAAGTTGAAAAAGAATAAATATATTAATAACAAAAAATTATTTAAAATTTTGTTGTTAACTAAACTACACAAAAAAGACACAACTCTCTGCGACTAATACGATAAAAGGGGGGGGTCATAACGGTCATTTTCTAAAAGTGCTATTGTATTATTTACTGAGGAAAGCTAATAATAACGTCAGTTAACTATCTCAAAAGAGAAGTTATAAATAAAACATGTAATAAATAATCTCAGCATACAAAAAATGTGATAATTTAATGTAGGGGAGAGTGGCCAAAAATGATCCTTTTACGACAAGAATGGTTATAAAACATAGAAAAATCAATATAAAAATTTGAGATTTTTTTATTAAATACCTACTGTAAACATTGCACTACGAAAGGGACAACACAAGAAAATGAATTATGATTGATTTACATAAAAATAAATCTAAATAGGGGAGAGTGGGCCACAGTGAAACATGAGCCACAGTAAAACAAATGATGTTCCTCTTTTAAATAAAATCATACCTTTACGGATTTTTACTCATCTAAAGAATAATTAGAACATGAATTTTAAATAACACGATATTTTAAAGTTTAAATATTATTTAAAATCAACGAGTTAATAATTTAACATTTTAAATGATCATGAACTTGACCTCATATCAGAACGGATAAAATCGACTTTTTTCTTAAATATTTTTGAAAAGAATTGCGCTAACGTCACTTTTGATTGTCTGATTGATAGCCTGACAGCGGTGGTGAAGATGGAAGTAACAGTAGGACTAAAAATAGCAGGGGTGTTTATTTTCCCTTCAGAAATCATTTTTAGGCCACTTTCCCCTACAATAATTTGTTGTAACTTTTTTCAAAAATAAAGAACTGGTGCAAACGCCTTCTGGTCTCCTATAGTCATCTAGTGCGTGGTTGATCAACATTTTAAGATTAAAATATTAATTCAAATGTTTTAACATTTCTCAAATTTTATTTTGCATACTCGCAGATACATTTCCCCATTTTTTCCTCATTATATTAAAATATTGTGAGCACCTCCGTAAAGATTAAAAGTCATCATTTTCTTCGACCCAACAATGGGAATTGAAAAGTATCAGATGTCATATATAAAGTTTTAATAACCTAATAAATTTGATTTATTTGCAGATAATAATAATTACAAAATTGTTAGTGTCCCAATTTACCTAATTGCTCCGATTAATTTTTTTAAATCCGAATCACAATAGAACAATTTTTATTTTATCAACCTCATTGGTTGATACAAAACTACAACTCAAACAATGTGAGGCAAAACTACCAAACCGTTCCATTACACCTAACGCTGATTTTAACGCAGAAATTAAATATAAAAAGTTACAAATGTTAAATTAAATTTGTAGTAATAAGATTTTATTACCTATATTTTATTTCCCACATGTACCTATTTGTTTTCATTTTCCTATTCCCAAAAGCTACATCAGTTTTTTTTTGTTTAAAATAAACTTTGTGGTACACATAGTTCCTTGTGGAAATTAATCGAGTTTACATTAATTACACTCTTACAGGTGACGAAACGAAGGTTTGAATTTTCCGAAAGCAACAAGTGAAATGGCGAAGAGAGGAGACATCAATACTGACGTTCGTATTGTGATATGGAAGTTGCAAAGTGCGTTGGTGATCGAAAGAGAAGTTGCAGGTAGTATATCACAGGTGCTCAAACCAGCAGTAGTGTGTCCAAGAAATTGTTTAAATAAATAATTAATTTTTAATTTTTTGGGGTGAGTTCTTAACATCTACAAGTTAAATAAACAACTTTTTTAATTTAATTTTAAAATTAACCGATTGACTGTGAGTTAAATTTTTTTAACTTTTCAAATACTTTTAAACAATAAACCGAATCATTAAATTTTATTTAAAATTTTCTTTTGTCCAATAAACCATAACTCGACGTTACAATGTAAAATTTACAACCAATTTTTATTATAGTTTATTTCAAAAAGATTTACTATCCCTTAACAAATCAAACTTGTGGTTTTGATTATTTTTAAAAATTGATTGAACTCGTAACTTGATGAAAAACATTTTAAATAGTTTGTGATAATAAAATTTAAAACGGTTAACGATTCCATTTGACTGTGGGTTAAGCCTTATGTGTTTATTATAAACCACGGAATTTAATAATACAATCAATCCTTTCGACATGTTGTGACTCTGCTACTTTAAAATTTAATTGGATATTTTTTTATTGTGTTGAAATAGTTTTTCCTGCATTCCATCCTGCGGGGAAAAATTAAATATATGAGATTTTAAAAGACGTATAGGACCAAAAACCAATTAGACCACTGGTCGGCGGTGATAAAACATTTTTTACTTTTCTATTGCGAGTTGATTCATTTTTGTACAAATAGCTTATCAACCTTTTTATCTTACCGTCTTCTGTACGTTAGTTTAGATTGACATGTTCTGTAATTTTCTAAAATTCTCGGACCTTAAAAATATTGAAGATTTTTTAAGGAAATTGAGCAATACCAATTAGGAAAACCGTTTTGTAACTTACAAAAACTAAATGTTGAGTTATTGTGTGATTACACAGGCAGTGACAGCAGGAGGTCACTTTTATTATGGCTAAACAAAAAAGTACCAGCACAATGGCTAAATTGGCATTTTGGTTGATAAATCGTCTATTGATTAACCGTAAATACTCAACCGGCGCTTCTCTAAGTTATAATTAATAAAACAATTACGATTCTTTTATCTCGTTCTCAAATAATTCATAACACAACTGGATAACACTGATGAAGACTTAGTCATGCGGTTAAGTCGTAGACGTTTCAAAATTATCATTAGATTTTTTTAACCTCGATTTGGCGTCGTTCGGTTTGACGTGAAATCATACTCAAACTAGCATAATCAGCGGCTAGCATGTAGCTGAGATTAGAATGTTCCGATCAAAAAGGTTCCGGTGACGTCGCGGCTACGTTGCGTTACGTAACACCAGCAGAACATTTGTTGTTGTTTGCTCTTTTTTCAATTTAGTCTTTGTCCATTTCCCCAACTTAGAAACTAAATTAAATATTTAATTTAATATTATAAAAGTTACATAGGAAAGTTAAAATGTAAAAAAATTTACTGTCAAATAATGCGATGATACATCTAAATCAGACCAAGCGTTATCAAAATTTGCATTTTTTTAATTAAAATATTTTATTTGAAATATCAAGCATTCGAAAATTTGTCACCTGCCTAGAAGCTAACAACTTTTTTTATTGTTCTTCGGTACGGAAGATAATTTTTATGCATTAGTTTATTATATTCGGTACAGAAACGATGATAATTTTTCATTGCTATTATGATTCAAAGTACATTTTAGCTTCCGTATCTTAATATAAAAAAAGTGTCAAAAGCACGTTAAAATGTAACTTTAAAAGTAATTTTAACTAGCAAAATGACCGTAGCATCACTTTTTGATACTATCAAGTTGTCTAATTCAAAACCTTCTGTTGCCACTTCATGGTTCCAACTGAAACTTGAACCTCAGATTGTGTAGGTTACAGATGAATCTAATTCAATTTGGTTTATTGTAGTAGGTTGCTGGGCTGAATTACAGATGTAGCTATGATGGTTGCAATTTATCAACCCAAGGGAACCGACACAAAAGGCCTCACGTATCTTGTGAAGGACAAAAACATAAAAAAGTCACTCCTCCAAATTTGAACGCGATTTCTTAGGCGTTAACAATTGATCGCTTTCTTGTTAATTTATATAATTTGAATTTTTATAGTACAGGTTGTAGAGAAGACTCTGAATTCTTATTTACCATCAGCCGCTATATGGTACTTACCGGTTTCAATCCATATAAACTGCAGGTTTTTTAATCCTTTTAATAATTTACAGCCAATTTTGCTGTAATTTTACCTACATATGAACTGCAATTAGACAGAGCAAGAAACGCCCCCCCCCCCAAGAATCAAACCAATAAATTATTGAAAATTGTATAAATTATCTCAAAATTCTATCTATTTCAAATTATTTAAATCAGTTACGTGCTCACCACTAACACACATGAATGGATTAACGAGATCTCTGACCACAAATATATAAAAAAGTGAAATAATAAATAATCTAAACCCTTACGTTTAAGAATATATTAAAGCTTTGAGTTCAAAAATACTTTTTATACTTTTTTCAATTAATTTTAATTTAGGTAATTAATAATTTTCGGAGGTAAACTTTTAAAGAAAGTTATAATTAAATGCAAGAGTCAAATTACTGCATTTTTGTATTAATGAAGATATATAACGTTAATTTTGCTACTCTTTATAAATAGTACCTTAAATTTATCCAGGTAAACATAAAAATTATCGAGCAATCTACTGGGTTATTAGCACTTCACCACAGCCTGTAGATGTCCACTGGAAGACCGAGCTAAGAAATTCTGTGAAGTGCGCGATTTAAACCCAGAATTTCCGCTCTGTAATTCAACCAGCGGTCACGTCACTCCACGACTGTGGCTTAAAGTTAATTTTGATTGCTTTGATTTGATATCAATTACAACTTTATAACTTTGTTTATTGCTTACTTTAACACTTGAAGTTCACATCTTTGTCGTCTAAATCAGATTATTACAACAAATGCTAAAAATAAAGAGCACATAAATAAATTAACAAATGTATTATTAGTTATATAAATTTGTAGTATATCAGTAAGGGATCGGTACCGGGAATCTCATTAATCCACTCATGCGCATCAGCGATAGACTAAAAAAACAATTAAAAGTCCAAAAACACTAAAAACCAAATTATTGTTTACTCATAAAAGTTACCGACACAATAGCAAATCAAATTAGGCACTTAAATTTGTGCGCTTCTAACCATATAAAATTCCCTACCTCTGGCGCTTTGAAATGTCACCTAAAATTGCACGAGATTATTAAAAAGAAAAGGACGATTTGTTTTGAAGTGGAGGATGAGGAAAACTGGTAAACAAATTTCTACACTGTTTGATTCATCAGCAAGTTACAAATAATGCAAAAATTAAAATTTTCCGGAACAAAACATAATAAAAAAATTATTAACAAATAAAGTTTTGCACAAACACTTTCATTGTTCTTTTTGTATGTATCATAATATGAAGTCGATTTATTTACAATTTTATATTCAAAATTTGAATGTAAGATTATTTTGTTGACATTCAACAATGCATAGAAAGAATCGAAAAATGAAAAGTTTAATATATCCAGTATTTCTTTTCTTCACATTTTTTCGTGTTACTAAATTTTATATTAATTTTTAACAATTATGTTTTAATGATGAGCACAAAAATTTACAAGTTACATGAAAACCCATTCAATATTAGATAGCAATGAATTTATCTAATAACTTATTTTCCAAAAATTATTACCGAATATTTTTATTGTAAAATATGCTTTATAAAATGTTTTCATTATAAACCACAAATTTCAAATTATTTTCAACACTAAATTATAAATCGGCTTAGTGCGTATGAACATGGCCAGCGGCGGCACCAAATTATTTTTATATAATTTTCTTGCTGCTTTTATAACTTCCTTACCCACAGTGTTTTCCATAACAAGTTTATCATTTTCAATTTATGCTTTTTGCTATATTTTATAAAACAGTTAATTAATTAAATAATTAACATGTAACACTGTTCAGTTGCAGAAGAAACCTAGGATAGAAAAACCTAATTTTAACAAAGGAATGAAAATTATTACATTTTACCTTAACTTTAATCCCAATCAAGATTTTTATTTTACTTCTACTTCCGTTATATTGGATTATATTATGTAAGATAGGTACATCTACATCGGATAATTTTATTTTATCCTTTCCTGTCGTAAAATATAAAAATGTTGTTACCTTCATTAAAATGAAAGACTGAACTAAAAGTACTTGCTCGGAGTGTTGGTCATTTTTTTCCATTTTTAAAAATTAAATAATTTAAATATTGCATCTTATCCATTTGTATTCCGTTATAACGAATCTCAGGTGTCTGTTTCAAAATGTAATCTAAACTGAAAGCGTGGCTTTTGCTTTGCAAATTGTATAAATTAACCTCCCTAATACTATAAATTTTCAAAGGGTGCTTAATTTTTGCTTCTTGTTCGGTTTAAATGCAGTTAAGAAAAATGTTATTCATTTTCGATGATTTAATTTAACTGTAAGCAAAAGTTGTGCTATTAAGTTAAGCTGAAGATTCTTTTTAAATGTGAAAATTATCACAGCAATTAAAAAAATGGAAGCTAATTTTTAGATTCTGTAAATATAACGAGGTTATGAACTGTCGGGCGACTTATTTACACGTTTCTGAAGCAATTACCTTCTATCGCTGAAGTTTCTTATATTTCTTGTTATCCGTAAATCCTACAATAAAATTAGTTGTCATAACAATGAAAGCTAATTAAATGTTCTCTCAAAAATATTGTTCAACTTTTATTCGTTTCACTCTAGTGATTTTCAAGACGGGAGGGTTTTTTCAAGAAACGAACTACGTGGAAATCAAAATTAAAACTTTATTACAACAAATTACGAAGTTATTTCATAATAATCACAATAATTCAAACGATTGCATGTTCACATTTTTTACTACAAATTTTGAATTTTTATTTAATTTTAAAACTGTTATAAAAGAAGAAATTCAAAAAATGCGATCAAAAGTTCCAACAAGGCCAATGGCTGAGCAAGTAGCACATAATTAGTTTACAATGAACTGATTAATGAAGAAGTTAATTGAGAGACAAATATGCAGAGCCCAATGTAAAATTATAAAAAACTAATATTTATTCTCGGGAATAATTTATTAGTAAACAAAAGGGGGGAGTCTACAGCTGATGAATTGCTAATTTTAATAATTTATTCGAATTACTCGTTTGATCTAAATGACGGTTAAGTGTCAATCTTTTTCTTTGGGTGATGAAATATAAATAGCCTGATGTTTGTTTTTTTTTTCTATGGGACTACAATTAGCTCTTATATTCATGTATTGTGGGGCTAATATTAAATAACTGCGATAATCCAGGTGTCTTAATAAATAAAATCTCTTTTTCCGTATAAAATTTTTTCCTATGCGGAATAAAATTATTTCACAGATTTTCAGGTACATTTTAGCAATCACCCCGTCTCTTTCTAAATTAAAAAATATTAACTTATGTCATTTAATGAAGAATGTTTGAGAAATTCCGTTATTATGGAGTTAAATAATTTTCGAATTTTAACAATATTTGTGCTAAATTTAATTTCTCACAACGAATTCCGCGACAGCATTTATTAACATTAAAAATTTAAGACGTGGGGGCATTTAAAGTTGCAAATGATGTGTACCATTATTTGGACTTTTTGTAAGAAATTCAGTTTTATTCAATTTCATTTTATTTTCTAATAATTCCAATTTTTCTGTAGAAAGGAGTGAATTTCCAGATAGACCAAAATTGTAGTTCAGTAAATTTGTTATCTGGAAAAAGTATCTATTTTTTTTTTGTAAAATGTTTCGTTTAAGGATTATGAGATTTTCAAAATAACTTCTCAAAAAAACTTATAATTTCCAAAATATCGGTTGATTTTATATAGGCTATAATAAATAACCCAAGAGCCAGCGACATTTTATGAGTTGTGAAAATTTTATGGCTTATAGACAGACACCTCCTAAACACAAAACCAAAAATGAGAGACGTTTTCCTGGTCGAATAGAGGGGGGGGAGGTAAATTTTACAAAAATGACAAATTTCAGATGAAAATTTAGCCGGAAACATAGTTAAACAAATGTTTTAAAATCAGAAGAATTTTTTGAAAATTCCTAGTAGAATCGCCCTATACAATCCCTTGTTCCTTGACCCCCGTTCTACTCTAAAAATTCTTAAGATATTAAAATGCTCATTACTCCCTTATCCGACCAGAAAAACGTCTGCTTAACGTTTGACCACCTAACTTTAAAATTCATCGACGATTCTTTAAAAAAAAATGTTTTTTAATATTAAAATGTGGAATCTCGTTAATCCTTAATAATTTTGACCACCAAGCATCAAAAATTTTCACCTAACGACCACCCTAAGATCAAATCTTTTTGAAAAATAAAAGTTTGGAATCAGTAGATTTCGTTGTTTTGTACAGAAATTGTGTTTTCGTTACACAAATCCATGAATTTGCAGTATGAAAATCTAAAGTGACTTTTACGTTGCTGGCAACAAATTTCGAAAAATTTGTTTAACCATTCTTTATCAAACTATTTAAAAAGTAGTAATAATTGTACATATATTGCATGTTTTTGCATTGGATTTTGATTACTTTTAAAAAGTTTTAGAAAAGTATTCTGTGATAAAATGGAAATTTATGACTTTTTATGGAACACTTTTAACGACGTCGGTGCATTGGCAACATAATTCTTGAATAAAAAAAACTTGTTTTGAGAAGTTTGGAAATATAACGAGATTTTGAACTACGGAACGACCTATGCATAGGCAAATTATTTGCAAGTTGAAGTAATTACTTTCTCTCGTTATTCGTGAATCCTCCAATAAAATTAGTTTTTCTACAAAATAGAATATATAACTCTTTTTTTCCAAATAAAAGTTGCTCGAAAAGATTCAAAATTAAGTTGTTCCAAAATATTTTTACTCCAATCGGGATCATTAACTTTCTAAAATTTTCCAATAAATGATAAAGCTTCAGGTAATTTACGATGGATGAAATGGAAATTAATGATATCCTGTTTATCCTTTTCCGTCGCTTGAAAAATTTCAAGAAAGGAATAAGTTAAATTTTGAAACCATTTTTTATCTGGTTTATTGTTTTATCAAAATGAGAACAAAAGGTTGATTAATTAATATTTTTGAATAATTAAATATTTCCTTCGTTGTGATAATTAATTATATTTATTTTCAGATGTGGAAAATATTATTATTCACATTCCTCCTTCAAGTTACATTTACCCCTATAAAATGTAATCAAGATTCGAATTTAATTTTGGATGAATATCAACTTCCAGCTAACTTGAAAATTACCTTATCAGAATTGATCAAACAACGATTTCGTCCAGAAGTAATTAACGGTAAACTTGAATAAATTTAAGTTGAAGAACACTAAGTTGTACATTTTTAGAACCACTGTTCGAACAAGTATATCATCGGAAACTACAAGAAAAGAGAGCCTTTTCAATCCTGGCGAGAATAAAACCCTTTAGTGATTTCGGAAAACAGCGAAGTTCGATAAGACAGATTAACAAGGCCCCCGCGCTATTACCTCCCATGTCAGATTTGGACATCGTCAGTGCAGAGACACGTGCCATGTTTCGACCTATAGGCCAGCCTCTTAGATGGGGTTGAAAATAGAACAGAATTTTATCTTATATTTGATCATTTCAAACTTCAACTTACTTCTCATTGCGCTGAACGATTCCGGTCTATTTTTACTTATTTGAAATTTGACAACTCAAACTGAAAAACAAATATTCAGTAGTCGGGTGTACAGCCAAAACATTTATCCCTAAATTTTGGTTGACAAATATTTAATTCAAATTCTTTTGCCAAAAGTGGAGTAACACGAACCTCGCTTTAACGCGACCGACGCGACGCTCTCTTCCAATAAATTTTCAAAGGATGACTTACAATAAAAAATTTTCACCTCCTTTAGTCTATTTTATGTAATCGATTGTTCATTAATGAAGTCAAGTTCGAGTTTTGATTAAAAGTGATTTAAGTGCGATTTATCCGACATGACGATTTAATCAGAAATGTCCATTGCAGAATTAAACTTAAACGCTCTTTAATCAAGTTTTGGGCGTAAAAAATTGCATTGATCAAATATAAAAAAAATTACAAAGTTAAAATAAGACTGTGTAACTTACAATTTTTTTAACATTATTTTGTATTTAGTACAAGATCAAGGCCTACAGACGCATTTAAATGGTTTTTTAAGTTAAACTTTTAAGTTGCAAATTTGCAGCTCAAAGTATCTGAATGGATTTGTGTTGATTTACATTTTCCACCTTGTTAGCACCGGATTATACATAAAAGCGTTAATAGTATCATTCAATTCACTGAATTTATTGATTTTTATATTCTTTATGTAGTTTTAATTTTTATATACTCGTACCTACAACTCTCAAGTTTTGCAATAAATAGGAAGAATCGTGTGCTAAATATTCAATTATTCATAAGTATATTGTAGTTATGTATATAATAATTCCGTGTATACGTCAAACAAATACAAAGTTTTCTTGTTGTCCAATGTTAAATATTATTTCAAATTATTTATTTGATTTATTGTTAATATGTCTGTTGATTTAGTGTATTATAATAAAATTATTACAATTCTCCGAGTTTCCTCAGTTTTGCACTAAACGACCACCCTGTATAGATAAGCTAATCTTTTTTTAGTTCAGTAACTTTTTCAGAGATTTCGGTGTGGTTCCATTAACCTTTAAAATATTCTTAAAACAAAATTTAAATTAATAATTCTAGAGACTAACAAATTTAATTCAGATTTAATCCTCCCCCCCCCCAACAAGATAAATAAAATTAATAAATCCGGTTGCCTTAGAGAATTTATATTTGTGATGTTACTATTTCGATCATTTTCATCCTTTATGGTCCTTTTGGTATATTCATGTTTTGTCTTCTAAACTGTAGAAATTAACAAAGATTAAATCACCTTCAGCGCTTCTGCTTCTTTTCATCAATGAGAATTAATAATTAATTAATGCAATAGCCATTCAAACACGCTATTACAAAATCTTAGTAGAACTTCTATATGCACTATTCCAATCAACGAAGATGACAGTTTTACCAGACTCCGAGTTATTGGGGATATAAAAATAAAAGATAAAGGTGAGTATTACATGATTCCAAAACCAATGGATAAACTTAAGCATAGGTAAACTTAATTCTGACAATTTAGTAATAAAAAAAAGACACCTTACGAATAGGGGTTCTAATTCAGATTTTAAAGATGCTTAGTATTTCTGAATCCTAAAAAGTCAATCAATTTCCAAATTAAATGGCAAAAATCTATAAATTGCCACTGGAATGACCGACAAATTGTGACATTCAAAATAGAAATTAATTTTAATAAATTTATATTCTTTCTGATAATCCCGTTATTCATTATTTTAAAGAATTTTTTTTAAATATAGTTTAGACAATAAATCCTGGCCGAGATGTGGTCATTTTGTTTGCATTGGGTACTGGAGGAAGAACGTGCGAATGCTATCGTGTAAACGGACCCGACTTATTTTTGTTTCTGCACATTAGCGTTATCGCGACCTAGATTTATTGTCTAAACCCTACCACCAAAAATATAATTAAAATATAATTTTTAATTAATGGTACCGCCCCCCCTCCCTAATTGCACTTAGAATTTGCAGCAAATCTAGAGTAGAGCCATTCAAAAATGAGTCGGCTGTAAATGCAGTTCAAGATTTCATACATTAACCACCTGGTTTTTCCATTTTTCAACCATTTCTCGGTTCTCTATAAATTCAGTCCAAAACTACCATGAGATCGTTTAGCAAATCCTTTCATTATTTTTTGGTAATGAGGCTTTTTTTTATTCTGTCATCCAGATTCATTGCCAACAATGGGTCGATTTACACAAGTAGTTAAACCGCTCAGTATTTCGTCATAAAATCGTAACCAAAATTTCTTATCACTGAAAAATACCACCAAGTATAATAAGCTAAATTTGTATTCTGACGTGAAAATTTGTCTCAGATGTAATAAAATATTATAGAGACTCCCACAAATTTAATACTCAAAGTGAAAATTAAAAAAATTGAATTAGGTAGGTAGGTACTAAAATTGTTGATAATATTTAGAATTACGAAGCAACTGACGCTAAGTGGAAAACTGACATTTATAATATTACAATCTTTTTATCCTTTTATTATTCTGCGATATTAAGCTACACAATAATATTAATTGTCTTTTAGAATAGCGTCCTCATATCCAAAGTTACATAACAATTCTAATAATCCTGGTGGATTCTCTGGACAATTTTGTATACTATTGCAATGTATAAGTTTATCTATAAATAAATTTAAATCAAAAGTTTGTTGATTTGTGCAAAATCGTACAAAAATTTAAATAAATATGGATTGATTTTAAAAATAGTAACAATTTCGGAAACATCGCCTACGGCGCTTATTAGTTTTAGCTTCTCCCACACTTTGAAACTTTTTTTCTTAGAAAAAGAATTATTCAGTTAGCCATGACTTATCAGCACCAAAATTGTTGGGCTTTTTCTTATTGCTGGTTTGTTAAAATAAAAAATAGAATTTCTAAAGAAATTAGAATGAAAAATAAAAATATTACATCAAAAAAACATAATAAAAGTGCAGAAATTCAAAATTTAAAAAAAAATTATAATGATATGATATGACCTAAAGATTTTTAATGTTCGTTATTGCTAGTATCTAACATTTCATATTGTGATTTTAAAATTATTGAAAATTTATGATGTGTTATTTCAAGTTGATAATAATTATTTGTTCCTACCCTCTTGTTGACCAATTCAATTAAGTCAAGTATTTGGAAAAATTTTCAATTTTCCGTTTAATTGCCTAACTTTAAACGATAAACATTGCAGAAAAAAGTAATACATTTAAATTAAATTTAATATTCGATTGAAAAAATGTTCACTTCTGTAAATGAAAAGTTTCAAATTTCAAAGTTTTAATTTAAATTGAGAAATCTTCTCTTTGATATTTTTTCTGCAAATGTCATTAGGTAATTATTACGTTTAAAATCCTTTTATAAATATTTTTGTTTTGAACAGGTAAAAGCAGTCGAGTGTGTAATTATTTTTGGGTATAATTTAATATTATTTTTCGTGTTGATTTCTGAATGTTATTGAAGTTTCCGGATCGAAACCGGACAAAAAGATTATCCACTGTTTAGGTTCATAGAAAGCAATTTCAGCTGAAACGGCAGTGGATTTTCTAATTAATACGGTGTTACCATTTATCGTTACGTGGGTATCATGAAATTTAACGATCAATATACTAAGAAAATATTTTATATGTTGAAATAATAAACATTTTAGTGTGTATTTATTACACTTGAAAGCTCAAATAATTCCACATGTGCTTTTGAAAACTATTTTTTGATCTTCCCTCGTACAATTTTTTTAACAAAGCTGGTGACAATTTTAATTACTGCGAGAGGATGCACTCTAATCTGAATTTTTGGTTTTTTAATTAAAGTAAGTCAAAGTAAGATTAATTCCTTTGAAAAAAAACACGGATCTAATATGGCGATAACATTTCATTTTGGATCCTCTTTTATGATATTTTTATGTTGGTAATATTATTAATGATTTATCTTGTCACTAAAATAATCTGAGATAGTAAAATGAAAATCGTAATTGATTATAACTTTTCATAAGTTATCCCTAACAAGTCGAAATTTCCAAAAATTTACATCAAAAGAAAATAATATCTGCAAAAAAAATTATTTTTTTAATTCAAACGATGGAGAGATAACCGAATAATTTCTGAAATGAAAATATTCCTTTGAAAAACAATTTAAAACAACGTGGGTAAACGGTACATTACCTCGTTGCTTTAAAATTAAAAATAATTTTAATTCTCTCTTTTGAATAACTTTTTAACTATGTTCACTTAAAAGAAAAACTTTTTGCAATTAAACAGCGCATTCCTGTTTACTTTCTAGTGCATCAACCACTGTAAATTTTTTAATTCTATTTTTTTTACACGTGAGTAATGAGGAGCAAAAGGTAGAACGAAATTTTCAGGGAGCTAAGAAATCAAAATTTTTATTGTGTTAATTAATTTGTTCTAAATTTGTGCAATTCGGTCGATGTCAACAAACTTGTGACTACAAGGATTTCGAAACAATTACTTTAATAAATATTTATAATTAATATTGAGTTCTTCAGAAACTACTTAAGCTGTTTCCCATATGGATAAACTCAAATGGTCTCGTAATTACCATTACGCATGTGGTCCCTATTCATTTATTTAAAAATCATAATCAAAACATGCGTTTAGAGAGAGAGTAAACTGGTGATAGTTCTTTGGTGATTTCTTAAGAGTGTGTAGTGTGAGCTGACTCGGTTCCGATGGGCTGCCATGGAATTAGGAATAAAAAATTTGGTAGGTAATTTTTTTTAATTATTTAAAACAATTTTTGGTTAAAATATTTTTATTATTTATGTTTAAAAATAAATAAGAAAGAGGTAAATTTGGATAAATCGCTTTTCTTACTTGCACAAATTTTAAAAGGTGAATATGATCTAATTAAAAATTATAAAGTAAGTTTTCCTTAAAACGCAACCCTCTTGAGTAGAAGGGATGGAACATTTTTTCATCCAATAACTTGCATCTTGGAATTTGGAAAAGAATTTTGCAACATAAAATTATAAATAATTGAATCAAATTAATTGATCCTTCAATTTCTAGTCCATCCAACATTATTTTCGTTTTGACACCATTACAACAAATAAGCAACAATTGATTAATAAGTGCCAATTAAATTGTGTCAATTTCGTATCGATGACATAACCCGGAAGAAAAAAATAATTGATACTTTTAATAAAGAAAAATGCACAAAAATTTTTATCTGTCTCGAGAGATTTTTGGTTCCTGTTGTGCTAATTTAAAAACTCAACCATTAACTTGATTATTTGAATATGTTAGTTCTTTTATTTTTTTAATTTAATTTTTTAATATAATTATCAATAAATTTCTAGTAAGTTATTTTATTTAATATGTTAGAATATTTTTTAAATATTCTATTCGCAAATAGTGATAAAATATTCATTTCGAGATTATAAACTTTTACTCACAGAGGAGGCTTGAAAATTTTGAATAAATAGTTGACGGTAAAACAAAAATTATAATTTTAAATTAACACTATTAATAATTTATAATAAATAAAAATAAATAGATGATTTTGCCAGTGCGGATTGGAAGAGATAAATGTCACGTTTAAAGTCGTAAATAAGAATATTTTTTAATTTTATCATTTTGTCGTGCTAAATTTTATTCTGAAGATGATTCTGATTAATGCTTTTTTTGGGATGCACCTTTGTAGATCATAATAACCTAACTCTCATTTATAATTTTACTATTATAGGTTGTCCCATTATAGATAATCACTCTCGTTCTTTGATTTTCTTTTGGCAGAAGAGTCTAACCTCATAACATCTTTTTCTGTTGCCAGTCTCTCTTGCTGAGCTCTTAGTAATTTCCATCACCTGGTCTGACCAACGCTTTACAGATAAAGCGCCCCTCCCCCTTGTTGTCTGGTGATCTCCATTTAACCCTCAACTATTCACTTTTCACTGCAATTCTTCTGTTCTTCTGCTCAGACAGTTTCTGGGATTCTTCAAAATCTCTAATGGATACATTTCTTTTTCTAGATACCTCCAGACAGGAAAAGAAAAATTTTTACAGAAAATTATCCCGCATAGATTTAATTTTATAACATTTTTTAAGTGATTTTTCATTATGAGTTTTAATATTGCGCCAATTCGGATATTCAATATTGAGAATACAGTTAATATAGCACCCCAATATTGAGACAACATTGTGCCAATATTAAATTTAAATATTGACCCAATATAAAAAATCAATATTGTACTTACATGAAATTGTAATGTTTTAGCCCATTATTTGAATTACAATATTATAGTCATATTGACTGAAAATTAGCAAAATTATTTAAACTTGTTTAAAACAATTCATTTGATTTTTCAATCTGTAGGTACTGAAATTTCTAAGCTAAATGCATTTTTGACTTCAATTTTACCATTACATTTAATTTTCAATTGTAAGGGTTCCTGTTTTTGTTCATCCACTTCGTTATTTTTTAAATTATCAAAAAATGTCAAGAGAGCAATTTTGTAGAGAATAAAATTTTGAAATAATACTTGTTATATTTCTGCAATTGGCTATTAAATAGGGAAGTTATGGCTTAGGTATTTTTATCTTTTTACTGCGTTATTGTTTAGTTAGCAAACAATATCAAGAATACAATTTTATAAATTGTAAAGTATAAATCATTTTTTAAATCGACCAATAAATAAGAAATATAAACTAAAAACCTTGGACTTTTTAATTTACCCAATTATTTTGTACCTTTATTAGAAGATATCAAGACTAGTCATTTTATAGAGCATAATAACAATAAAGAATGTAATAATAAATAAAAAGTTATTATATGACTACACAATACTTACTAAAATTTCATATATAAAATGTATGTATCTGTTCTTATTATGATTTATGTATATTAAATTTTTATAGAACTAAAAATTATCCATTAAATTAAAAAATTATTGTGTAGACTACATATAAAAATTTAAAAATGCATTATTGAGATTGAACTTATTATAAATTGGGCCGGGGGGGGGGTTACTCACTTAGATACAAAATTTACAAGTCATTTTCAAAAATTTACTGGGTCTTGTCATCACCGCAGGTTCGAATTATCGAAGTTGCACTGAATTCTTGTCTGCTGTTTGTTACAAATTAGTTTTGGATTCAATGATTACTTTTAATTATTGGGCGTAACTTTTTGTTCAATTTAAATTATATCAACCGTAGCACACAAATGCGAGTTAATTGTTTAGTAGGTATACTCACATTAGCCATTCCCATATTAAATTTAATTTACAAAAATATTTTTTTAAATTGAATAAAATTTTTGTATAGCTGCAAATTTGCTACTAAAAAATTAAATTTATATTTAGAATCTCGACATGTTAAATTTTAAGTTTTAAAAATTTTTTTCGTGTCACGCCTTATTAAATTTGAAATTAAGCCGCTTCATAATTAAATATTCTCAAGATACCTGACAAAATATTGTCAAAGGTAGGGTGAAATATAACGCGGGATAAAATATTTTGTTATGCCTTATTTATAATCATAATTAAATCAGCGGTTTTGTGTAACTGCAGGGGCGGCTTTGAATGTAGGTGGTAATTAAAGTTTCACCAAAAATAATTTCTTCCAGGTTGAATCTTACAACTTTTCTCCATAAATCGATAGGGAAACACTTATGATATTCCCAAGTGTGTGTCGAATCTTAATTGGTGCACTTATTAGATAACCGCATGTCCATTAGTTGCTTAAGAGTTAATTAACTACATCACCATGTTTAAATGTCCAAATTCAATTTGGTACTTCTCATAAACTACCTGAAAGTCAAAGGTTAATACCAGTCGATACAGGAACGCCATCGCCGTTTAAATTGCAATTCAAAATGTTACGATTACCTTAAAAGCATCAATTAAACACATTTTGCCTTTAATTACCTTACAATACATTAATTTCATCTCTTTCTAGCAGTAAATAAAATTTTATAGATTCTTTAATGTGAAGAGTCGATGATGGAGGGATGGATAACATTTGAGATGTCAACCTTCAAGATCTTAAGATTTTATTTGCTCTTTCTTTGCACTGCAACGGTTCTTGGAAAAAACGGTAAGAAAATAATTTATTTGATTTATTTTTAAGAATTACAAATTTTGCACACTTTTTCTCATAAATTTAATTTCAAAAATTCATTTCATCGGTGGAGAAAATGTTTAAAATTAAAATGAGGCCGACCATTATCAACAATGTAAAATAATATGTGAATTTAGACTGATATCGAAGATTTTAGTAAGTCACGAAATCCATCAAACCAACGAACTTTAGGTTTTACTAAAATTTCACAACGATTTCAGTAAGGCAATTAAAAAATAAACTGGACAGTGATTCGTTCATGCCAGGTTTTCCGATTGCTTCTTGTTGACACTTCCTGTCTAAAAATTCCAATTTTTAATTTGACGAAAAGTAAAGGTCAAAAAACGATATAAACTTGAATTTTGTATTTCTGCAAATTAATAATAACTCAAACGGTAAAAACTCAATTCATAATACCTTTAAAACGCACACGCTTAAAGCAGAGAAACGAAAACTTGACAATAAAATTTTTCGTTCTTGAGTTGTTATCAAAAGTGAAAGGAAAACGATTCAATTTTTACACTGAATATAATACGGTAATTGCGTCTACAAATCCGTTTTTTCAATAGAAATTATGTCGTAACCTTTTGCACTCGCAAAACTTTCCCTGATATTCATTTCTCACAAAATATGTCTATAACTAACTAATTTTTATAGATGGCATAGTTGACTTAATTGAATCCGCTAAATTATGGAAGGAACCTGATGGAGTTGAAAAAATATCGGGGAGATGCGAAAAGCAGGCGGACGATGTAAAACCCGAACCTTCCGATTGGGCTTACCGTCTTAGTGAAAAGGCACAGATAACATTAAGTACGGGACGATTATTTCCAGAGGGATTCCCCCAAAACTTTTCAATTTTGATTGTCGCCAAACCAGCTCCAGGTAACGGCGGTTCTTAGTGGTTCAAAAAGATCTCCAATTTGTTCTTTTAGGTCAACTTTCGTCCATATTTACACTTTACAGTGGTGATGGAGACGAACAACTTTCTGTGACAGTTGGAAAAGATATAAGTTTGTATTATGAAGACATGGAAGGTTTACCTGCCGAAGGAAATTTTATTTCTTTTGGGGAATCGGTGGATGATAAAAAGTGGGTACATTTCGCTTGTTCTACCACTGATAACTATAATTTACAATGTTTTTCAGGTGGCACAGAATTGCTTTAAGCATTAAAGGAGACTCGGTAACGCTCATAGTGGATTGCAACAACATAGTGACGAAAAAGCTCGACAGAACTGCAAACTCCGAATTAAGTACCGCTGGAATAATTAACATCGGGTATGAACTTGCAGATGAAGGATTCTACAACGTAAGTTTTTCTACCATATCCACTTATGAAGCCGCTCAATCGTACTTTTTGACTTGATAGGGTGACTTACAACTCCTAAAAATCGCCAATACTCCGGATGAAGGTTACGAGTTATGTAACAAACACGCCAAGCAATGTAATCCAGAAGTAGAAAAAGAAGAAGAAGAAAGCAGCAGTTCAACAAATTTCAGCGATTCAAAGGACGGTAAAATATTATAAGTAAAATGTTTTAAATATCAAACTAACATTTGGTCCATCAGATTATGACGATTTCGAAAATATTTTGAAACCCAACGATAAAGATTTCATATACAACCAAGAGCCTTTAGCACACGTAGAAGTACAAAATTCTCAAAGTGCTGGTATAATTTCACCCTCAAATAAACCGAAATTTCCAAACCAATTTGGAGCAACCACTTTCAAAAACATTAACAGTAAAAAAGTTACAAAATTTTAAATTTGTTTACAATTTTTTCATTTCAGTCAGACAAGTCGAAAATATGACAACCACATACAGACCAATCATCGGTCTCATAGGAACTGAAAATTATGACTACATCGAAGTTACGGATGAAGTGGCAACGGTACCTTTTCACGAAGACTACAACGAAATAGTAAATAAAAATAATCGATTAACACATTCAAACAATAAAAAAATTTATTTTATTAGATAAATAAGGAAGATTATACAAACTCACCTACAACTATCAAACCCACGACGGAAGCTTACTATCCTCAATATCCCGTAAGAGGTGAACCAGGTCCCAGAGGATATCCAGGACCTCCGGGACCAATAGGTCCGCAAGGTCCCAAAGGTAACGACGGCAGAGAAGGAGCGCCAGGAACTTCCGGTGTAGCCGGCGCCCCTGGACATGTCTTCGTAATACCTGTAAGTTTTTTCTAAACATACCACACGAACACATTTTAAATCAACTCTTTTAGCTAAATGCTCAAGGAAACGAAAAAGGTCCCGATAGTCAAGCCGATTCTTTCAGGCAAATGTTATCTCAACACATGGTAACACTAAAATTTTGCTTTTTAGCAAAATATTATTTACAATTTTTTAGATGTCCATGCGAGGAGCTGAAGGTCCAATGGGTTTAACTGGTTTACCTGGTCCAGTGGGACCTGCAGGACCTCAAGGAAATAAAGGGGAAGTTGGAGAAACTGGAGAACCTGTAAGTTTTTATTTATATAAGTGACGAAATAATACCATACTTTAAGGGGCAAAGAGGTTTACATGGGCCGATAGGAATACCAGGTCGAGAAGGTCGACGAGGTAGGCCCGGACGCGATGGTGAAAGAGGTATTGCTGGTCCTTATGGAGCTAAAGGCGAACAAGGACTTATAGGTTTACCAGGACTACCTGGTGAAAAGGGCGAACGAGGTGCAACTGGTTTAACAGGTGCTAAAGGTTTAACTGGTCATGAAGGAATGCAAGGAGAAGATGGTCCACCAGGGTTACCTGGTATTCCAGGCGAAATGGTTTGTACGCTTTAAGCTAATTAAATTTAAATTAACAACTGCGCTTCATACTACAGGGTCCTCGAGGTTTCATGGGACCAAGAGGTATACCAGGATTTACAGGAAATCCAGGTCTACCTGGCAATGAAGGACCTATCGGAAATAAAGGTAATGCTGGTCCGCCAGGTCAGTCTGGTTCTACAGGACAACCAGGTGCGGCAGGTCCTATAGGATCACCAGGACCTCCAGGAATGCTAGGACCTCCAGGAATAATGGTAAAAATTAAAATTTTTACTTTGACCTCTTTATTATTAAAGTTTGCGCTAGGGTCCACAAGGAAAATCTGGTTTACCAGGACTACCAGGTTCTGAGGGCACTCCAGGACACCCTGGAAATACAGGAATTCCTGGCACTAAAGGTGAACCAGGTATTCAAGGTTCGCCAGGACCTATTGGATTTCCTGGAAGTCGAGGTGTCAAAGGTGATGAAGGTAGACGAGGTGTTCAAGGTGAAAAAGGAAATAAAGGAGAACGAGGAGCAGATGGTGACAAAGGAGATTCAGGACCAAAAGGAGATACTGGACCTGCAGGTCTAGCGGGTGTTCTTGGACAAGAAGGACCTGAAGGACCCAAAGTATGCATCTATATAAATAAATATATAGTACTTATATAATTTTTTTAATGAACTTTAGGGTATTGATGGCCCTAGAGGAGAAGCAGGCGCTCTAGGTGCGCCAGGCGAAAAAGGTAAAATTGGCGCTCCAGGTTTTGCAGGATATCCTGGTGCGACAGGTGAGAAAGGTGAAAAAGGCGTCAGTGGAAAAAGTGGTTCGGCAGGAGAAAAAGGCGAAAGGGTTCGTTGATCTTACAAAAATTAAGTAAGTGAATGATTATGAAGCAATACTTTAGGGAAAAACGGGTACCAGTGGTGAAAGAGGAGAAATAGGTCCTCGTGGTTTTCGCGGTTCTAGAGGTAGAAGAGGATCAGAAGGACCATCGGGACCTAAAGGAAATACTGGACAACCTGGACCACCCGGTTTACAAGGAGAACAAGGAAATCAAGGGCCTGAAGGGCCACGGGGATTTATTGGTTTACCTGGCCCTACAGGAACAAATGGTAAAGATGGATTACCTGGTCCGCATGGTGAAAGAGGTGCACCTGTAAGTTCAAGTACCAAATCGTTTTTAATTTTGAAATTTTAAAGTTTTGTTACGCTTCAGGGTGAATCAGGTGCTCTTGGACCTGCAGGATTACCAGGAGTGATAGGACCACAAGGATCTATTGGAGAACCAGGACCTGTAGGAGAACCTGGTATACCAGGAACTCCAGGACATCCCGGTGAAGCTGGTCCCCCTGGAGAAACCGGAAAAGAAGGACCGTCGGGAACCGTGGGTCTTCCAGGAAAGTCGGGTCCACCGGGTCCACCTGGTTTACAAGGTTTTCCAGGTGAACGAGGTACTTCTGGATTGCTGGTAAGAAGATGACATATAAATTTAAAAGCTTACTAAATAATTGTATTAATAGGGTGCTCCTGGTTTAAAAGGTGATAGTGGACCTTCGGGACCAGCAGGTCCACCTGGTGATAAAGGACAACAAGGTGTATCAGGAAGTGATGGTCCACCTGGTCCAGATGGTCGTAACGGTCCACCAGGACCCGCCGGTGCTCCCGGAATTAAAGGTGAACCTGGAGAATTAGGTCCTATTGGTCCAATAGGACGTGATGGTATACAAGGTCAAAGAGGTTTACCCGGATCACCAGGGCCGATCGGGCCTCCAGGTGAAGATGGAGATAAAGGTGATGTTGGTCCGCCAGGTGAAAAAGGATTTAAAGGAGGAAAAGGCGAAATGGTAACCAAAATTTTACGTTTACTTACTTTTATTAAACGAAATAACTTTTAAGGGACCCGTTGGTAGTATTGGAACGCAAGGTTTAAGAGGCGAACCTGGTCCAACAGGACCACAAGGAGAAAGAGGTTTATCAGGTGAAATGGGACATCCAGGACCTAAGGGAGAAGATGGTCCTGCCGGCGTAAATGGTCTTCCAGGTACTCCAGGAATTCAAGGCATTCCTGGATCACCGGGCATTAAAGGCGAACTTGGAGATGTGGGTCAAAAAGGTCCAGTTGGTCCTGCAGGACCACCTGGAGAACCAGGTGTACGTGGAATTAAAGGTATAGAAGGTCCCGTCGGTCCTGCCGGACCAGAAGGGTTACAAGGACAAAAAGGAGAATCCGGACCTACAGGACCAGTTGGTTCACTTGGAAAGGATGGTAAAAATGTAAGTTTTAAATTAGATTTGTTATCAGTACTGATAGTTTTGAAAAATTATTTTAAGGGTGACCGAGGTGCACCTGGACCAAAAGGCGAAGAAGGTAAAACAGGAGTTCCGGGACCTGTTGGAACACGAGGTATCATTGGCCCCGAAGGACCTAAAGGTTCTACAGGACCACCCGGTTTTCCAGGTATGACTAAATTTTTTACCTAGTTTTGTTGAACTAATCCAATTTATGTTAGGACCACCTGGTGAACCTGGTTTACTTGGTCCCAAAGGAGATATTGGTAAAGATGGTGATGAAGGTAAACAAGGTGATGCTGGACCACCTGGTGAACCAGGGCCTGTAGGTAAACAAGGACCCAACGGTCCTCCTGGAAAAGCTGTAAGTTAAAAAAAATTGTTTTTAAAAATTAATCATTTTTTATATTAGGGAGCTGAAGGTCCAGCTGGTTTACAAGGAAGTACGGGAGTATCCGGAGAGAAAGGAGATAAGGGTTTACCTGGTCCAATTGGACAACAAGGACCAATCGGTCCGCAAGGAGTTCCCGGACCTCAAGGACTACCTGGATCAAGAGGATCTCCCGGTCCTGCGGTAATTATTATGAAAAAAGTTTAATTTTTATAAGTAACATTTTTAAACGGAAATGATTTTGTAGGGTGACGTTGGATCTCCTGGAAAATCTGGAGTGATTGGTTCTACAGGAAAAATTGGAGAAACAGGTCCTAAAGGTCAAAAAGGTGATAGAGGACGTAGAGGTCCGAAAGGTCATAGGGGAGAAATTGGAGCTCCCGGTATAAAAGGAGAAATTGGAGAGAAGGGTGATACTGGACTTCGAGGACCTTTTGGTCCGGAAGGGAAAAAGGGGGACGTTGTAAGTAGGTTATAAGAAAATGGTACCGACTATTAAACTAAAATATTTTAAGGGTCCAATTGGGCAAGTTGGACAAAAAGGTGGTGATGGACCAATTGGATTACCTGGTGTGGAAGGTCCAATAGGTTCTAAAGGAGTGGTGGGTCCTGGAGGTTTGAAAGGTGAACCTGGACTACGAGGAGAACAAGGGCCGCCCGGTCCACCTGCTGAAATGCCTTTATTACCTCCAGAGTTACTTTTTCGGGACGAATTTTCCAGATCAAAACGAAGCATTAAAAACAAAATGTTTGATTTTAGGATATTTTTAAAATGTGATGGTTAATTGACTTTTTTGTAGATCCAAAAATAAAATTACACAGCCAGATTTACTTAAATCTAAAGAAAGTGGGACACTCAAGAGCGCAGATGGATTGATGTTGCTGGATATGTACAACAGCATCTATGAAATACGCCAAGATTTGGAACTGATGAGTAAGCCTTTGGGAACAAGAGAAAATCCTGGACGAAGTTGCAAGGATTTAAATTACGGACATCCTCAACTACCCGACGGTAAATAAGTTTCAAATCAAGGAAAACAAAATATTTTTTTTAATTTTAGATTGGTACTGGATCGATCCAAATTTGGGAATGCCCGATGATGCTATTTATGTTTTTTGTAACATGACTCGCAGGGGCGAAACGTGTATTTTCCCAGATACGCATAGTTCACAGATCAATTCCATTTCGTGGACTAAAGAAAAAAATAAAAACGAATGGTTTTCCAATCTTAGGGGAGGATCCAAAGTAATAACTGGGTTTTGTAGGCCTAACAATTTTTACCAGGGTTTGTTTTAGATTACTTACGATACGATAGGTATCGTACAAATGACATTTCTAAGACTGTTATCCTATGAAGGATATCAAAACTTCACGTATGCTTGTACTAATGGTGCAGCGTGGCAAAATGAGAAAACGTTTAAGCACGACTTGGCGATCAAGTTGCTTGGTGATAACGACCAAGAATTTTCTTTTAATTCGGTTAAGCCTCAAGTGATCAACGATGGTTGCAAAACAAGAAAAGGGAAGAGTGAGACGATTTTTGAAATTCGGACAAAAAAATTGTATCAGCTTCCAATTGTCGACTTTTTTCCGATAGATTACGGAAAACCAGACCAAGCGTTTGGCTTTACAGTTGGAGCAGCTTGCTTTAGATAGGATTAATTTAAAGCAACTAAATTGTAACTTTAATTCGATTTTTAGTTTAATTTTTATTGCAGCACCTAGCTAAGTACTTATATTGTAAGAATGTAAATATTTTGTAAATTATCTAGTATAGGAATTACACCTACGTTTAATTTTAAGTCGTTTCATAATAATTAAGCATTTTAAGTCATAATTATTATATTTTAAGATTATTTTATATATTTACAGATATTATCCCCCGTCTTTAAAGAATATACGTGATGTACAGTTTTTTTTATTTACTATCGTCAAAAACCATGAAATGCCCCCTTCCAAAGGAAGAAACTGAGAAGAACTACGAGCAAACTGGGAGGTATAGAATAACCAGAACATACATTTTTTTAGACCGGGAGGTTTGGGGGGTATGGAATACCCTAGAATAGAGTCTAACTCTGTCTATAACTTTCTCTTAATTAGGCGCGTCTAAAATATTCAGAAGGCCAATAGTGGAATTTAAAAAAAATTCTAATGTCTTCCCTTTTTTGTACTACAATAATATTATGACTTTATTACTCTCCAGTTTCCGACGACCGATTTTAACTATAATCTAATCAGCTCTAAGTCTGAACATAAAAGTATTAAATATAAAATTTGGATGTAAAACATTTTATTGGTTTGAGAGATAGAGCAAGCACAAAATTCAATGGATAACAGACAGACGGACATACAGACATTTCTTGATGTTTGATTTTTTTCAACTCATGGGACCTCAAGAAATGTAAATATATCAAAATCTGAAAAACAAAAGTTTTCTCACACCGTTATTTTACTCCCAATCCACTTTTGGACAAAATATTTTGAACGCACCTCGTACAATCACCCTTTCTTAAATTCCTGACAAGGACGAAAGATTTTTGTATTAATTTCAATTCAAATAGCAAAGTGAATGTTCTAATGAATTTTTAATAGGTTGTTATCTGATTACCTACCTATTTATCTTGCTCGTAACTTTCTAAACATTCGCCACGTGTACAGTCGCGCCACCTCCGGTAAAATCGTGCAACCTTTGCACCATTTAAAGCTTTTAAAAATAATCCATGAACTACCATTTGTATTAATTTTTTTATTTCTTAGTTAATTTTTATGTAGAAATTCAGGTGCCTCTTGTAGTAACTGTACGTGAATTGTGAGATAGAAACAATAGGACGATAATAAATTAATAGGTTGGGATTTGAAGGGGCCAGCACGGCAACCGGAGAAATTACTTGTCAAAATAACCAGTTTGTGGTGTGGGCAAGATGAAAGTCGTAGGATACCTAATCAATGTTTTGTGATAAAAAGTGTTGTTTTAATATGTAGTTTACTTTTGTTAATTATTGGTAAGTAACTGCATTTTCATTAACATCCGGATTTAGCCCCAATTGAGCCCTGGATCGATTCGAAAATCGACCCTCATATCTACAATATGTTAGGCCTACTTTTCAATTCTTAAATTTAAACTTGTAATTTAATAAGTAGCAAAGGAAAATTTACATGTGATTTATTAATATAAATTTGGCCACTTTCATTACGTAGGAAAATTAATTATAAATTTATTGTGACGTTTAAAATTGAGGTTAGGTTCCTGAATTGTCATATTTACCTATTTAATTGACGTGTACATTTAAGTGTAATTTGTTGTGATTAATTAGTAACTTATTAAGTTTTTAGATAACGAATAAATTTTAACATGTCTTGGATTAAGAGGCGTGGGCAGGGTGCGAGTCCCAACCCCTCATCTGCGCCACCTGTGCAAATGTATAACCCAAATCAACATTCCAATTTACAGGTTAGTAGGTTTTCAATTATTAAATCGAATTTTCTTAAGTACTTATGACATATGGTAACTGAAAGTGTATCAGTTTTTAATCGTATTATTGATTTGTTGTCCTACGTAGTGAATGAATTATTTAAGTAAGCAATCACAGCCCACTTACGGTTTAGTTAGCTTCTCATAAATTTTTAAGAGCTCTGTTACACACTTTATTCTTCTTAATGTAATTTTATTTGAACGAAAGACGCTGAAAAGCCGTAATGGGATGAGATTGTCAAGTCTGTTTCTACATGGATGAGGTCTGACTTTTTGTGACCTATAAATTAGAAAAGTGATCGACTAAAAACAACAGTTTAAAATTTAAACTAGATCTGTACAAGTCGCACTTGTAGGGGTAACTACCCCGGGTTTCACAATTTTGGGGACCTCTATTTTCAATTTCTTATCAAGCATTTTATATTTGTTCCCCATACTTTTTAATTTTCAAGGAGAGAGAAGGCCTCAAAAATATCGGGTTTTCTAGGCCTTGCATTTTTTCTAAAATACTCTGATACACTTTCAATTTTATTGGATAGTTTACATGGTACTTAATATTTTGAAAATATAAACTTCTGGTTTATTGTGAACCTCCTCAACATATTTTTCTTCTTCCATTTGCTATAATTTAGTATTCTCTAATAGAAAATTGTGGTATGGAATTTCTTAAAGAACCAAATTTTGCAAAACTACGACCGAAGCAGATAAATTAAAAAAGGTCGTTATAATTTGCAAAGTAGATAAACAGTATAGATTATTATAGGTTTCTCAACCTGGGGGGTTGTAAAGGATAAATATATCATTTCATTGGCATTGCTGAAGAAGTAAAAAAAGGTTGAGAAACAATGGTACAGATAAACAAAAAACATCAATAATCAGGGCCGTTCTTGGAACTGCCGAATTAAAAATTAACAAGGAAATATAGAATTAAAAAACTTAACAACTTTACGAATAGAAAAATAGAATAGACATCAAGACAGAAATTTAATTTTTTGATACAGTTTTTATAAATGAAATTCAATAAATGGAATTAATTGTTATGTTTCGCCTCTGCTGTTTAGCCTCCACTGTTTGGCCCCCGCCGTTTCGCCCCGGGATGTTTCGCCCCCGAAAATAATAAATTGAAAGTCAGATAATTTTAAAATTATTGGCAATGCCAAACAAATAATCCTACCATAACTTTCTACAATTTTTTAATTGTTTTAGAAATGACACTATATTTTTTATGTTTATTTTTGGTTTAACTTTTTAATTGGAACTTATAATCCTTATAATTTGGAACTATTGAAGTCCGAACTATCGCCTACACGTACAGTGAAAATGAATCAAATTGGTGAACCAGATTTCGAGCCTCTTCTTATTAAACCGAAATAAAAATAACCTTTTTGAGCAACTCCTACTTTAAGCTAAAAATGACTATTGTATTTATCCTCAAAATATTTTCTGATTTTGTACTTTCGACATTTCCAAATTTGTTTTGTAATTGTAAGTATTTTGGTTTACAATTAAATTTATTTTAACACTTGGTTAAATTTTTCAAGTTTACCTTTATGTTTTATGTGTAAATTATATTAACTCATAGACATAATAACGAAAATATTTAAATTTTTTGAATTTTGTTTACACTTTATGCTAAAATTCTAAAATAACGTTAATAAAAACATAACAATGCAATTACATATTGTATTGTTTTTAACCGACGAAATGATAAATGAGGAGGTTAGCAATTCGTCTGTACCTATATGTTTTTTTTTTATTTATATGAATTGAAAATAAAATAACAAGAGACAAATTTAAATTAATTTGAATTTTATTTAAAAGTACGTAGGTATGTACCTATCTTAAAAACGAATTTATTTTTACATATGGGGCATTCCACACCAAATCGACCACTTTTGATCCCAACCCCTTTTGATTTTCCTGAAATTTTTACATATTATACTATCTCACCAACAACAGTTCTGTGAATTTTTTCAAAATTTTTTACTCAACCCAAAATAAGTTACGAATTTTTAGAAAAACTGATGTTTTTTTTCTTCAAACGATCGTAACTATTTCAAAAATTGACTAATCGGAAGGTTTTTTTTTTGTTTTTGTTTGTCTTTAAACGTACTTTTCAGGAAAAAATACAAAAAAAATATTCAAACTTGGATTCTACAAAATTTTTCATTTTTTCGGAGAAAATCATTGATTTTTCAAATTTTGACACTTTTGATTTTTGATTTTTATATTTCAAAAAAAACTCTGATTTATTTCTCGTATAACAACACAAACCCCATAATGGGCATACATTTCTTTCTATTTTTTTTGTTTAAAAAATATTTTGTTTTATTTTTACGCAAATAATATTTTTCAATTAAACAAAAGAAATAGAAAGAAATGTCGGCCCATTATGGGGTTTGCGTTGTTATACGCGGAATAAATCAGAGTTTTTTTTTAAATAAAAAAATCAAAAATCAAAAGTGTCGAAATTTGAAAAATCAATGATTTTCTCCCAAAAAAATGAAAAATTTTGTAGAATCCAAGTTAGAATGTTTTTTTTGTATTTTATCCTGAAAAGTACGTTTAAAGACAAACAAAAACAAAAAAAGAACGTTATGATTAGTCAATTTTTGACATAGTGACGATCGTTTGAAGAAAAACAACATCAGTTTTTCTAAAAATTCGTAACTCTTTTTGGGTTGAATAAAAAATTTTGAAAAAATTCACAGAACTGTTTTTGGTGAGATAGTATAATATGTAAAAATTTCAGGAAAATCAAAAGGGGTCGGGTTCAAAAGTGGTCGATTTGGTGTGGAATGCCCCATATATATCTCTCTCTGTTTTCTTCCAAATTTCAGTCAGTTCAATCCAGCATAGTTTTCGACTTTTAGTCTGGCCTAGAATTTGAATACCTATGCTTTTTTCAAAAGGAATTATTTTTTTTTTTTTTAATTTGAAAACCGTTACATCTTAACGCCTAATTACAAAATAACCTCTTCTCTACCTGCATAATATAATTTATTCTTAATATACATATTTTAAAATTGTTACAACATTATTTTGTTACGGTTTTGTGTTTTTTGTTAAATTCAGAGTCAGTGGCAACAACAAGAATTGCAGCCACCAGCAAGTAACTGGTACAATCATACACAACCAAATCAACAGCCTCCTTCATTTGGTCAGACAAATTATCCACCTCAACAAGAGTATTGGATGCAAAATTTTAATGAACCAACAACTGAAAATGTGTATAACGAATATAGTAATCGGGAATATTCCCAATATGATCAAAAGCAACCAAATTATACGAAAAATAATCACCAGTTGGATCAAACGTATTTTACAAATACACCAAATCATGTAGAACCTCCAATTCCACTTCAAACTGATACAACGAATTGGGCATGGGGCGACGAAGATAATTCAAACGTTCAAAATCTTCCTCTTCAGAACACAAACTCTAATCAACCTCCGGTTGATACTTTTGGTGGAGATGACAGGTGGAATTGGACTGTGGAGGATTCTAACACGAACTCCAATATTAAGGAAAACTTAGGCGTCGAAAATAGACAGGAAGTTTTGTTTCCTAAAATGGGAAAAATGGCAGAAAAGTACGTCGAAACTGCGCGGCGTGACGATCAAAAAGATAATGCAGCCTATGCAAATTTATCGCTAAATCAATTACCGCTACTAAAACAAAAAAGCAAATTGGACACTTTAACTCCTCAATGGTCGACCGAATCTCAAGTTTCCCAAGATTCATCAGATGTTTTGCACACTTCCGAAAGTGACAAGAGCCACATGCTTTCACGTAGTTCCACGATTAGCGAGTCACCTATCTCTGGCCAAGACGTCAATCCAGAATTAAATCAGCAAGAATTGCACCTAAAACAATTTCCACCACCTCAAGAAGAATTACCTGGTAATTATTACAGACAAGAAAACTACAGCACACAACATGAAAATAAAGAAGTTTTATCTAGCGTTCAAGACGAGCCCAAACTGCTCAAACCACATCCAACTCCTCCACCTTCACTTACAAAAAATCAGACGCCTCCTCTTTTACCTCCTCCCATTGACGATCCCGCTACCACTTTCAAGAGAGTCGGCCCACTGTCTCATAAACCTGCAACCAAATACTCGGTGGAAAATCAACAACAAAGCTTTTATTCCTCTCAACCTTACTATCCACCTACAAATAATCCATTTGCCCAAACTGTAAATTTAGAAACCTTGCCTGATAATTCGGAACAACCCGACTCTTTACCACAACCCAATCATCTTAAAAAAATCAATTCGACCAAACCCATTCAACAGTGGCCCGAAAATAACGAAGCCCCCATCAACGACCGCAACCAATACCTGGAAACTGGCCAATTATCAAATAACGATTACGATCAAAGCGTAACTGAAAACTCCGATTTGTTACCTCCTCCCAGTTTTCCAAGAATGGTTTTAGGTCAGTTGGAACAAAGCGACGCCAACAATCAAGACGAACCACCACCCGGTTTAAGTAGAATGGTTTTGGGTGAAACTGTAGCAAACGAACCTCCTGTTGGTTTGCATCGCATGGTACCAGGAGAGTCGAGCTCACCGAAAGTTCAGACAGTTGTGCGACCTGCCAATGAGATTTACCAAAACTATAATAGAGATGACAATAATTCAGACAGCAGTACGATTCAAGTACGTTCGGCTACTATTGGAGGCGACATCGACCGCTCAGAAACTATTGGTGCTGATTTGTCGCCATACAATAGCAGCAGTGCGGATAACAATCATGTGCACAGTACGCCGACTGGTTACAATAATAATGTGCGTGAAACAAACGTAGATGGTGCTAATAATTTAGATGAGTCTTCGGTTCCGAATCTGGCCGTTATTGACAGGCGGGATTCGATCGAAGGGGAACCACAAAATACGAGTGCAATAACAAATTTGGTTAGTTCTGTCAGAAATTTAGCAATTGGAGATGTTGCTGCCGATAGTGCGACTACGACACAATCGGAGAGACAAAGTCGGAAACTGAGTCGACAGGAAAGCACTGATAGTGAAAAAGAACACGAAACTCATAGGAAACAGTCTAAAGAACGCAGCGAACGCAGGTATCCAGATAAACACGATCGTTACGATAGGGATAAGGGTAGGCGACGGTATACGCCATCTCCCGACGATTACAGAAAAAAATACGAACGCAGAAGATATAAAGATAAGAGGTACGATGACGATACTGATTATTACAGTGATAAGGAGAAAATGAGAAAGAAAGACGATCGGGACCGATTAGCTGATTATGAAAAAAAATACAGTAGTTTGAAGAGGGACAAAGATAAGGAGAGGGGGCGGCGGGAGCATCGCAGTCATAGGGATTATGCGGGGCGCGATCCACGAAGGAACGATTATTATAATCGATATGGTGAAGAATATGATGATCAGACGAGGTGAGTTGAATATTTTTTTGTGAAAAGGGTACTATTTTTGTGTTTCAGACCATCTAGTCGGTCTGATTCTATGCACGATTCGTACCGTCAGGATCGTGATCGCCACCGAGACCGCGATAAGGACCGACACAGAAGAAATCGCGATCCATTTTCATATAACATGCAGGTTAGTTTCAAAAAGTCATTCACAGTTGGAATGAAGATTAACATTTTTATTTTTGTAGGGTTATGCTTATGATCCATACCATCCTTACTACCAACAGTACCACTATTATGAAAATTTGCGACGCACAAACCCTCAAGCGTATGCGGAATGGTACCGAAAATATTATCAACAAAGTGGTATGCAGCAGACTTACGGGCCTGAAGACAGAGCCTCTGTACATTCTGGTCGAAGTTCTGCAAACGACGAATTGGCTAAGGATAGGTAAGTCCTTCTGCTTTCTCTAAACATTTACGCTTTTTGTAAGTTGTCGTGTTTAGTGAGTTTTACAGTTTTAATGCACACGATTTTTAAATGCTTATACACTCTTAAAAACACTGGTAACACTTCAAATTATAACGTACAGTTAGAAGGGGGAGAAAGTATATCATCACTCACGAATCGCATCTAAATCTTGGTTGTTGGTTTTTTCTTTCTACCAAAAATGAAACAACAACAGAGACGTGATGTTTATTGTTTTTAACAACAAAAATGTTTAACTGTGATCGTCTTTAGGTATACGCGACAGAGTTATTACAGCCAGGCAAGTTTGAACTACTACAGAGAACCTAATCCACAAAGCGTTTCAGGCCATTACGGCCTCGACGAGTCTAGGTGAGCTTTCTTCTACTACAAACAAAATTACTTTTTCGTAGATATTATAAAAATTGATCTTTCAAGAAACTTAGCAAATTGTGCCTGGTATTTTTTGGGGAAATGTAAAAAACACACTAATATTGGAATATTTCAAAACTCGAATTTAGCACCTCGATAATCCGAATAATCCTGATTTTTAAGTGTTAACGTTGTTGTTGCCGTTCATTAACATTACTTTGCATGCTTAACTAACTTTTTTATTTTCTGTTGGATCATTGATTGCGAGTCACAAAAAGTTGCTACACCAATTTGAAATTTTTTGTTACTTTTAATAATTCCAACAATTACATCAATATAACAGCATGAATTTTCATTATTTTATAAAGGGCGTTGTTGCAGTAAGTAGTAAAGTAGATGCTTATTAATTTTAATAATACTGAATGAAGTAAGTCAAGATTATATCTGCGTGTTATGGCAGAAGTTGATGTTTTTTTCTGTTGTTGTAATTAACCCCTTACTACCCGTAGGGTTTTTTTTAAGGGGTAAGGCTTAGTACCTAAACAGTTGGAGGATGTTCTCATTTTTAAAATAAAAGATGTTCACTTCATAACACTCAATATATTTTAACAAATATTTACAAGCTTAACCTAAAGGGGAGATAATTATTAATACAGAGAAATTTTGTATCTAACGTAATAATGATAAGTTAATTTTACTCAACAGTTACGACTAGTTTCTTCATCATGACCTAAGGGTGCTCACAACACTTATAACTATTATAGTTCTGTGCCTGAGGGTTGATTTGATAAGTTTGCAAAATGGTCAATTTCAGTTTTAAATTTTCGAATTAAAGTTGGAAATGGTGTAGGAGTTTGAACTAAACTTACTGCAACACCGTGTACAGTTTACAGATTATAAGAAAATTTTATTTTTGCAAATTTAATGTTTTGCTTATAAGTGGTTTTGCATGGAGTGGGCTTTCTAGACGGAGAAGTGTGACTTCAATAGACAGAGGCTAATCTTACAAAAATTCAATGCATTAAAAAATAAAATACTTATAAAAATTACTTATGGCTAATTTTTGAGATAGTGTTACTCTGCTTATTTTAAATTTGTTTATTTACAAAAATCATTCAAGGCAATTAATTTTCCAACTTGAACAAGCGAAATGGGTTTGCTTCTAGCGCTTTTAGAATTTCTCTCTTTCCAATTCTTCATTTTGAAGAAAAACAATTTCAAATTTAATTTTTTAAACAGGCAATTTGATCAAACTGATACCACCTACTTAGAGGATACTACCATAACGTCTCACAGATTAACACCAGCAAAATTCTCGACAGCTCACATCAAAGCATCTATTACTTCTGGTCATCTTGTTAAAATATTCCCTAATTATCCTTTAGACGGTCAAAAAGCTACTGTAGAAATAGGCAATTTACACGAATTGTTAAGTAACGACGACGAGTATAAAGAATTGGTCGAATTTCCTGGTCCATTAGTTAAAGGAGTCACACACAAAAAAACCATTATAGAATATTGCGAAAGTAAAATTCGCAATGCCATTTGTAATCGTGATATTGCTGACGTTGATTCCTATATTTTAATGTGGGAGTTGCTTATCTTACTACTGAGGCAAAATGGGGTAAGTGCTACTCCTGGTTCAATTATTAAAATATTTTAATTGACCTTAATTTAGATGGTTGTTGGAACAGACGTTGCCGAATTATTGATGAAGGATAGAAAACAAGAACGAAGTCGTAGGGGGTCTGTTGGTTCTAACGCCAGCAGTGCTGTGGGAGAAGTAGTAAACACGCCTATTAGCGAAACGAACGCGAGTTCGACTTCCATAGTTAAAGACGAAGCGGTCACGAATAAATTTAGGGAATTTCTTATTTACGGTTCAGGAAAAGAAGCCCTAGAGTGGGCGATGAAGCACAATTTGTGGGGTCACGCTTTCTTTTTGGCTAGTAAGCTTGACAAACGCACCTACGCGAACGTAATGACGCGTTTTGCCAACGGTATTTCTTTAAACGATCCACTCCAAACGCTATATCAGCTTTTGTCTGGAAAAGTACCCATTATGGTAACAAGCGATACCGAGTTTTTAGAAGTAGATTAATTTTTTGTTTTTAGTGTACGGCTGACGAAAAATGGGGCGATTGGAAACCACACTTGGCGATGATTTTGTCAAACACTTCGAGTCGGCCCGATGTTGATTCCAAATCAATTGCAACTTTGGGCGATACGTTGTTAGGTCGTGGCAACCTTTACGCCGCGCAGTTTTGCTACTTGATGGCTCACGTTGGGTTTGGTTGTTATGGAAACGAAGAAGCGAAATTGGTTTTGCTGGGAGCGAACCACAATAAGACGTTTTTGGAATTTGCTTTGAATGAGGCGATTCATATGACGGAAGTTTACGAGTATGCGATCAGTCTTAATGACAGTTTGTTCGTTATTCCCGAATTTCAGCCGTACAAATACGTACTTGCCACCAGATTAGCTGACAGGGGGCTATTGGAAAAGGCGTTATTGTACTTGGAGAAGGTTTCTTATTCGATTCTTCAAAATCCATCTTTGGTTCAGTTGTCCCTTATCAGTCAAGTCTGTCAACTTGCCGATCGTCTTAAGTATTGTGATCCTGTCGAAGAGTCGCTTGAAGGAGATCTGGATACCAGTCGTCCTGATAACTCGTGGTTGAAGGATTTGAAGGCAATTGAAGAGGATTACAATGTAAGTATTGTAATGGTTGTAGTAGGTAGTCTAAATTAACTTCTTTTTTTTTTTATAACCTTACAGAAAGGTTTGATTAGGCAAGAAAGTGTGGAAAGTTCGCATGTTGAAGCGTCACATCAAGATTTGAGTCAACCTGTGTATGATCAACAGCCATTGGAGCAGGTAAACTTGCAAGAAGGCTATCCTGAACCGCTGTACCAACAACCATGGCAAAATGTGCAACAACCGTTAGATTATCAACCAAATGAAGGTCACTTAGATGGTAATGCTTTGTTCTGTTACTTTTCTTTCTTATTATTAATGAAATCGTTTTCGAACAGGTGGGCATGGCGAGAAATATCAAGAACTTCCTACACAACCGCCGTATTGGTCTAATCAACCTCAGTGGAACGAAACTCCTGCTATGGATACTAACAATCCACAAAATGACTATTGGAATAGTAGTAATGCACAGGTACATAATTTTTTTTCAATAATTTACCACATTAGTGGGGTTGTGAATAAATTTAGTGCAGTGGTTTCCAAACTTGATTGAACCCCTCTAGAAAAAAGATCTAATCTTGGGGCTTCTTCCTTTTATTGCATAAAATAATACCCATTTGTTAACAAGAAAATTTCGCGCCCCCTTTGCACTAGAAAGCGCTGCCTTAGCGAATAAAATTTTTTCACCATTTTTGTAGTATTTGTGGGTTTAATCATAATACAACTACTAAAGTAAAACTTTTTTTTTCAACAATAAGATTTTACGCTTTTTTTTGCTCCAGTTTGCGCTTCCCAGTTTGGAAATCGCTGCCTTAGTGGAAGTTTGGCATATCTTTCATTGCATGTGTTTAATTGAATTGTTTTGTATGCATTTGTAAAATATTAGTCTTGAAATGTTGATCAGAAAGAAATCAAAAAATCTAATAATTTACAAATATTTAAGTGATAAACTTTTCACTTTTTTCATTGAATCATCGCGCTTTTTCATTTAAAAAGTTAATCATTGTCCATCCCTAAATATTTTAGTTTTGCCGGATGGAATTAATAATAATCAGATAATAATCAGAGGTGGGATTAACAAATTTAATTCTGTAACTGTAGGGAGTTACTCTTTGTATTTTTGAAACTAAGTTGACCTTGAAATGTGTAGAGTAGAAAAAAATGTTTAATAATTCTAACTTCCTTGTTTTCCGTGCTTCCTGGAGTGCAGAAGGAGGAGGTTGAAAAACAGCCAGACGAAGTAAGTACGCGTCACGTAAATACCACAGTTCCTTGTCACTTAAATTCTGGAACATCTGTACGTAAACGACTGACCACAAATAATTCTAATAAAACCAAGTGTGCATTACTTTACACCAAAAGTCGTACCTTATCGGAAAGTACGCCATCTGGAAGCGAAAGCGAAACAAAACCTAAAATCGGAGTTAAAAAATATAAAATGTACCCGTTCAAAAACCGCAGTGCGGAAGAATTTCGCAAAAAAAGTTCTTCTATTGATAGTTCCGACTGTGAAGTCGATGTCGGTTATTTTCATAAGCATAAGAAGCACGAAACCACCAAAAACGAAGAAAAATCGCAACTTCTCTACTATAAAGACAACAAAAAGTATTTTAAATATAATAAAGAGTCTAAAGTGACCAAGTACAGCACTTTTGATTTAAAATCGGACGAAAAACGTAAAATAATCAAATACCAGTCCCTTGATGAATCCATAATTCAAACCAAATACCAAGACACTCAGGTCAGATATAAAGATACGCGCAGCAACGTCTCCCTTTCTGCACAAGAATTTGATGTAAATTTTAAATTATCCAAAGTTAACAAAAAACCAAAACGCGACCTCATCACGAGTACCGTCGATTCTTGGGCTAAAAGAGGAACGAAAAATATGTTTTCTAACATAAAAAATTCCTTTTTTAAAAATTCGTCTGATAAAGCTGTAATTTTTAAACCGTTAATATTTGGAGGAACTTTTCCTATTGATCTTCCAATGACGACCTCTGAAACAGATAAGCATATTAAGCTAGAGAGGTACCGCGGTGGCGGTAGTGATGTAAATAAAGTAAAAGATAATCATAAGTTATTGTTGGCCGATTTACCACAAATACGTGAATATGGTGCTCCTAAAACGTTCGATATTGATCGACCTATTTAGAAAAAAAAAAAAAATTGTGATCGCTTAAATTGCATGTTGTTACTGTTGTTGTTGGTTGTGGTTAAATAGATTATGAAAAAATATAATTTGTTATGAAATGTGTAATGTTGTTTAAGGAAAAAAAAATGTACCTAGTAATATTTACTTACGCTTTTTACATTCCTATTTGTGCAACAGAAAACGCTTTATACACAAAATGATGTATTTTGCTGTGTTATGTAGTTGAACGTTTTGTAGTCTAAATTCAAAATAAAAAGTTTTGCTTATTCAAATTTTTGATTAAAATCGTCGTTTTGCACTTAGACGTCTAAAATGCACAGTCTTCTTTATCGAACAGTGAAAATTAGTAATCCAACACATAAAGTTAAAAAATTTCGGAAAATTTGTTAGATCTGGTGCCCAATAAGCAGAGAGATACTTTTAATTTTAGTTGTAATAAATCAAAAGTCATCGTCCTCCGTTATTAAATTTTTAATATCATTTTTTGTACACGCCTCTCTTGTAGCTTAAATGCAGTGTCTTAAGCAAGTCAAGGCTTTAAATTTTGAAAGAATAATGTCTTCAAATATGAGCAATTCTGAGCACTTATTCAGGTCATATCTGCAGATATTTTTGATTCAAAATTAATTTTAATTTCAAAATTTTAAGTTTTTTTGAATCATTTAAAAATATTTACTATTAACGGCATAATCTGAACTTGTTCTTACTCTGTACATGGTCAAGTTTGAAATCGAAGTTAGTCATGGTAGGAGTAAGTTGTGTTAGAAGATCGCCAAAATTGTATGTGCCATGTTAGTGCTGTGGCAGTTGTTATGGCAGGTCAGGTTTTTGAAACTAATCAAAGGAGAAATCAAAAAGATTTCTAGACATTGGTTATAGGGATATATGAATATCATCTACTTAATAAAGTTTAGACACTGACTGACCGACAGACAACGCACAGTCTAAACCAGATTTTTTATCTAATTAGTGACGCGCATGAATGGACTAACGAGATTTTTATGTACATGTGAACAACCCCATCTGATACTCATAGGAGGTCAACGCGGTCAAATGCTGCTGGACATCCTAGTTAATAATAATTCTTTATAATAATTACTTATGCTATGGCGGGGGGGGGGGTTGAACTTTCTCTTATATACGGTTTTGCTCAAATTCATCTCAACCTCATTCATCAAAGAACATGATCGATGATAAGAATTGCCACAGCTCTATACATTGTTATTGTTGTTTTTTTCTAATAGTATTAATTTATAGAAATATAATTATACTTTGTAGATTATTGACGACCAATTTTTGACATCTTGAATTATTTTTGAATTGTAGAAAACTACATTTTTTATGGGAATTTGTTTTTAAATATAAAAGTTGGTCTGTTTCCAAGTTAGACCAAAAAAATAATACGCGTGTGACTCTTTGACACCAAAAACTGCAGGATTGCACTGGGAAAGCATATGAATTTTGAAGGATTTCCAAAGCCTGGGGGCTTAAATATGTTAATCAGAGCTACATTCAAACGCAAGATTTATTTCGGATTCATTTATATTTGATTATCCACGAATTCAATCCCACCTTCTTTTTAACATACCTACTAATGCTCATTTTAAAATTATCTGTAATCGAAAAATAGTCGCAAAAACTAACAGAATGTGTGAGAGGATACCATTTCTAACAATTGTACCAAGTTTCATGAATTGTGTCGCTTGTAATTAGTAAAAATAAAGTGGTGCTCCATCATGTTGAATTCTCATTGATAAAGAGGAACGGCTTCCAAAGATGGTAATTTCGCTTATTAGTAATAGTGTTCATAGTATTAGAATAAACCAACATTTCAAATATAAACTTCTCGCCTGACCTTCAAAAAAATTGGTAGGTGATAATTAGATAAACAAGATTTCCGGAAAAGAACCAAACCCAATTACGTTAAAAAAATTTGTGAAGTGTCCACGCGTCGTGTATTTGTAGTTTTACTTGGTGCTTTGTAAATGTAAACCTTCATGTTCACATATTATAGTAAATTGTCGCTTTATTTAATTATCCAGGTTACATCTGCACCTCAAATTTCGTTACCTAATCAAGGAAAACATCAAACTGACGAAAATGACAACACGTCCGCACCAACACATAAACAAGATAGTCCCGCAAAAAATAAATCAAAACCAATTGAGCCATCATCGGGGTGGTTTACAAAAATTTTTAACGTGATCCCGTTCAGGCCTAAAAATCAAATGCACCTACCTGACGACACAAATCCTTCGGTAAGACGGTGAAAGTGAAAATTGGTTTGTTTTGTAATTTACAGTTTAACTTTAGATTGTTTATGATGAGAAGAGAAAAGCATGGATTAATAAAGAAGAGGGTGATGAGGCAATAGTTAAGGCGAAAGTGTTACCACCGCCTACCATGGCGGATATGATGCCAAAAATGGGTCAACCGGTAGGAATGGCGACGAAAATGTCACATCAAAACTTTAACCCAATTCCAACTGACGCAAATCATATGAATAACAATGTTCTCCACAACCAATACCCAAACATGGTAAGGCAACAGGACGTCCCTCAACAGCCGACAGGTCCTGCTCAGTCTGTTCAACAACCAGCGCCCTCTTTAACCCCCAACGACGACTTAGGAATGCCTGCACGTTCAAATCAACCTAACATGTTTAAATTAGATAAAAGCAGAAGTGAGTTCATCTTTTTGATAGTGTAAAAAATAAGTTACCAATTTTTTAATATCAATTTTCAGATATGAAAAAAGCGTACGTTGACATATTAAATCCTGGTGCTAGAAACGCGAACGCTACGTCTTCAATTACAGCTCCCGATAATTTTGGACTTCCACCCTCCAACGGAACCCATTTAAATTATTTTGTTCCTGCCCCAGTAAACGATCCCAATGCACCAATGGATTTTCTTAGTCATGGCATGACGCAACAACTAACTGATAACACACAGGTAATTTTTTTATTTAATTGTGGTTTGCAAGGTAGAAAATGATTTCTTTTGAACAAGAGTTTGACTCTTTGGATTGTGGTAGCTAAATCACGCTTGCATTTTTGAATTCGCAAGGTCACAACATCATTAAACTTTAAGATCAAATGTGATGGGTTTACTTTCTAGGCCAATCAAATTAGTTTCAACATCTCAATAGCATTTTTTTCAAAGTCATGACTTGATAAGGTTAATCATATTTGGGTTGTATAAAAAATTTACCTTAAACACAAATTACTACTCACAACAAAATTGAACAAAGTACAACAAGAAAGAAATGTAATATTAATTAGTTGTAAATGGATTTTGATGAAAAAAATTCAAAACTTTGTTTTTTTTTTGAAATATTACAGTAAAAAGAACTAATTTTGAAGAAATTGTCAAGATATTTATATATAATTTAGATATTTAGACTAGAAATTATCTAAATTGATTGGCCATTACTTTAATTAGTTTGTACAATTTCGATTTTAGCAAGGTATTTAACTATTCTGTAAATTTTTTTAACAGAAGATGTAGGGGATCTAACAAAAGGAAAAAGTAAGATTTAACGTTCTAAGCACGTTTTTGCACGTTGTTTGTTTTAAAGTTAAAGTGTTGCATCAATTTTTACATATTTTGAATGTTGCATTTTCATCTGAAAAAAAAATGGACAACTTTTTTAAATAAGTTATTGAAATGTACACTAAATCATATTTTTGTGCACTCTTTATTTAAAATTGTAAATATTTTTTTCTGTTCATTATGGTTTGGGTATTATTATTAATGGTTGTGGGTAGATGTCTAGATGGAGCTCCGCTAGTTCCTTATCAAGGGAGGTACAGTTTTATATGCAACCTAAACCTGCCCGACGCTAAACCTTTGCTTACACTGCCATTTGCATCTTTCATTTTGCGACATTTTTAAGTGTGCGTGGTATGTACCTTTTTTTGGTTTTATCACTTTCATAGCTTTGTTATTTTATTTGATAAGGTGACTGATGAATTTATTTTTCAGCAACATCAATGATTGGATGGAAAAAACTAACATTTAGTTTAAATGATTTCGTTTCGGCTTCCATGTGATATCAGTTGGTTGTAGGTTTTAATAATCATAACTTACTGTATAATAGAAAATTGGATTTTTATAATTGTTGCACATACTTGATCCTTACCTGTGATCATGCTGGTTAATAATTTGCGCGAGTTTTTTAAGTAAGTCGGTATAAAATTTATGATGTTCGAGGGTATGAAATAATTATTAGTACTTTTTTGTTTTATTCATAAAATATATGTACAGTATGGGTTTTAATAAATATATTAAGCATTTTTATTTTATTTACCACCTTTGTTTTGTACAACTTTCGGTTTTAGAGATTAACCCAACAACAAAATTAAAATTTATTCATTTGCTTTGTAAAATTTTACTGTTCATTTTTTTATAATGATAGTTTTGAATTACAGGAAAAGAATTACTGTGGAATTTGATGTGCTAGAATACTTAAGGGTCTTTCAATATTTACAAAAAATTTGAGTAAATTTTTGCATAAGATTTAGCAGTAAATGGTAACTAACCAATAGAAACGCCATGATAGTATCCATCAGACCTTTTTCATTAGTTAGTCACCATTTGCTGCTAAATTTTATTCAAAATAAGAAATAAAAAATTTATTTTCATTTTAAAACACAGGTGAGTTGTTTTAGTTCATTATAACCGAGGTATTTCTTATCAGAAGAAGAGGAAGGTCAGTTTTTGAAAAAAGGATATAGAAAATTATTGTCCATGCCCGAATTCCATTTGCTAAGAAATGTTGCTTCAAGGCATTAACCAAAATGATGTAACAATGTGATCGGTAGTTTTATTTTGCACTACTCTGTATGCTCGAATTTAAACCCAAAATTGGTATGTTTGACAACTTTGGTTTCTGTTTGTACTACCGTAACCAGGTGAAGCAATTGAAGGTCTTATGACAGTTATATACCATAGCAGTTTACTCCATTAATATTAATTTGTATTCATTTATTCTAAATTTATATTTTATCTTTAGCATGAGCGTCCATAAGATCATTTTCATGGGGGAGGGGGCAAAATAAAAAAAAAATTATTATCAAAGAATTTTAATGATTTAAAACCGAAAGTTTAGAAAACTTTAAAAACTTGGGCTGGTAAAATATTAAATGTCTAAAGAAAATTAAACAGCCGAGAGCCAGGGGGGGCAGCTGACCTTTCCCCCCCAAGGACGCCCATGCATTTAGCGCCAGTGCCACCTGCACTTATAAGTCCAAATACTTTTCTTGCGTTTGACTTGGCGCTTCCAAACGCTTTGGCTCCGCCCCTTTCAGACGCTACAACAAAGATACGTTAGCGTGGCATATGGTGGTAAAATTATCTGAATCGAGTGGTTCAGTGCTAGTGTTGCCTAACCAACAATTAGAAAAATATGAGTCAGTAATTGTGACTTATGAGAAAATTATGGATGAAAGAACACGAGTCATTTATGGGATAAGCAACTTTATTTCCCCAAAACAACTCGCTTTGGGAAGCATGAGGTTTTTTTTTTAAAAAAACCGTACAATGTACGGTCATGCTCGTGCGCAATAGATAAAAAGGAACTCTTTTTATTTACTGCGCATGATTTTCACCTATTGCGCATGAGCGTGTCCGTACATTTACGGTTTTTCGGGTGGTTGGAACAAACCCATGGAAGCGAGCATTTTTCCAACTCGAACGCAAATTTTCAACGCTCTTGTGTAAATTTGTAGGAACATTACTCGTTCCAACATCGCACAAAAGACTCTAGGAATTTGCTGATGACATTTTTTCAAAGCTTAACTTTGCTACAAATCATAATAAAATGTAACTTTTTCTTATATTTTATTTGCTCGTACCCTCTTTCACCGAAGCTCTGTGTTTAGCCTATCTGCTTTAGAATATTTCCAAGTTTTTGTTTTAAAATTTTAATGCTTGATACCGCAATATTAAAATTTTTTCATCGCATAAAAAGCTTTTGCACGGCACTGATATTTACTTGTATAAACAACTTTAATAAATTACCGAGTCATTTAACTACTTTCTAGTAATTTTTATAAACTAAATTAAAGTTTATTCAATTTATTCAAATTCGTAATTAAATTTAAAACGCGTTTATTGCTCGATGACCATGTACAGGTGATAGATATCAATGAAAGTTATTTATTTATTGAGAAACAATTTATTGTTGTTGATAGATTAATCATAAATGAATTTAATTTGCAAAAATAACAGCAACGCACTTACGCTGAAAGATAATTTAAATTCCATTAAACATAATTATAATCTTAAATTACCATGGAAGGAAGGAGGGGGGCATCGAGACTCGCTTTACGCTAGCTAAGCGGTTACCTCCCCCCCTCGAAAACAACTTTAACTGTTTTGATTTTTTTATTTCAGAATTCAGCGAAAGTTTCGCTTTAAAATTTTTAATAATTGCTACCTACGTTTTGAAATTTTACGTTTCTTGCATCGTCGTGCTCTTGAAATTTTCAACGCCAAGTGTGGTCTATGTGTAATTTAAGAAATTATGTAAATAATTGCATGTGACGATTAATCTTGACTGAAAACTACTTTATTCAAATTAAATATTGTACATCAATTTGCATGAAATGGCTGTGTTAAAACGCCGTCAGGATTGAAATATTCAAGTGGCGATTTTGCAACGAGTTCAATTTTTAATAAACTATGGACTTAATGGACCCGTATTATGTTTCTCTAAATTAATAATTTAACACGTCAGCCAATAGTGGACTCGTAGTGGAGTTCACGGTGAATTGCAGTCAAGTCCGACTTAAAATATCTCGAAAAATCATCTGCGGCGCCTAGAAGGTCCTACCATATCTCAGAATTTCAAGAGCCGCATATTTTTCAAATATTGTGTAATGAAGGGGGAGGGGGTAAACTCCTCAATAAAATGCAAAGATGATTACGGTTTTATTTTACAAATTTTTTAAAATCGCCTGCGGCGCTGTTTTCGACCAAGTAATAAATGTTTTAAGAGACGGTCGAAGAGCAATGGTCAAGCGAGTTGACTACGAACGCTCAATACCCGGTTCGAATCCGAGTAAGTAACAACTTATTCTGGCCGTCTCGTTTGGTTCTCCAGGTTGGGGGTTCTACCGACGGGCTGGCTCCTCGTCGTAGGTAGAAAATGTAAAATGCTAAAAAAAAACCAAGCGCCAATTCGCAAGGTTGGTAGTTTGGTATCGGACAACGTCGCAAGACGTTTAAAACCGACTATATTTATGGGGCATTCCACACCAAATTGACTACTTTTGAACCCGACCCTTTTTGATTTTCCAGAAATTTTTACATATTATACTACTATCTCATCAACAACAGTTCTGTGAATTTTTTCAAAATTTTTTACTCAACCCAAAAAAAGTTACGAATTTTTAGAAAAACTGCTGTTTTTTTTTCAAACGATCGTAACTATTTCAAAAATTGACTAATTGGAACGTTTTTTTTTGGTTTTGTTTGTCTTTAAACGTACTTTTCAGGAAAAAATACAAAAAAAATATTCAAGCTTAGATTCTACAAAAATTTTTATTTTTTCGGAGAAAATCAATGATTTTTCAAATTTCGGCAAATTTTTGATTTTTTTTTTTAACTTTAACTTTTATTTAATTAAAAAATATTATTTGCGTAAAAATAAAACAAAATAATACATGGATTTAAAGGTCCTGGTTTTCGAGTCCATTGGGCTTAAATATCCTGGTTTTAGTGTTGAATGGGCTTGAACGATCAAGCATAATTTTGAACGATCCGCAAAATTTAAAGTTTGTATTTGTAATTTATACCTTCAATTACCATTTTCATAGAACATTTATAATTTTAAATAACAAATTATGAGATACAATTTTTGTCCTTATTCTCAGAATCTTCGTTTGGGTAATTTTTTGAAATTCTTTTACAATAAATAATTTTCTGATATTGAAACGAGTAAAAAAAACTCGCAGGTGAATTTTTTTAAACGAACCATAAATTTTGTTTACCAATATCTACTATATGTTATTCTTATTTGCTTACTTATTTTCTGTTGTAATAAGTAGAGATGAGATTTTTAGGTTTTTATCTTTTTTTTATTTTACGTCTTATTTTTATTTTATTGGTACCAAAATTCGTTTCATGAAAAACTACGTTATTTAAGCCCTATTTATTTCGACCTTTTTTTGCCTTTTTTGTCATTTTTTAATTTTTACGACCTATTTTAGCATTTTGGAAACTTTTTTTTAATTTTCAGTTTAAATAGAAAAAAAATCTCACCCTTACGACGTCCCGAACCTAAATTAAAATTCTTTTATTGTTTTTTTAAATTGAATTTGTTGCTCGGTGGTGGCAGTTTACCATATATGCCAACCTAAGAAAAATTACAAATTTTCAGTGGGTATCTAACAATGCTTAGGTATAAAATCTTTTTTTTAATACTTTTATAGAAATTTTTTTTGTGTTTATAGGACCTAAAATCGTTTTTTTAGAACCTTTTTAGGTACCTTTTTTTGATTTTATACGACCTAAAAATCTCAGCTCTAGTAATAAGGGTTAACATTACAATGAAATATAAGAAAATTACAATTTATTGTAACCTTGTGGAACGTAATGATCTGCAATAATGCAGATGGTCTACCAAACCATTGAAACCCTGGCAATTTTCACCTGCAAGCTTTAGGTATGAAAGTTTACACAATGCCCGAATCGATTCTTGAATATTTGATATCGACTTACACCCTCAAAACCGCCACATAAAAGCTTAAATTGATCCCACATTTCGTGTATTTTCAAATCTGGTGGTACCTTAGCGCGCTTTTCTTGTCGGGGAAGAAGAGGAATTTGTTATAAAGCAGTGAATGAACTATTTATTTTCACCTGTACAAAATTTTATAGCTTCAAGGGCGACATATCTATGAAATTAATGACAACGATCGACCGTATCCTTAATATTATCGAGAGGAAGCAGTAAAAAACAAGCCAAGTTTAAACGAAATATTATTTATGCAAGGTTTTTTTAAATAGTTTTTTGGCATTATGGGCTATAAATGGATCGACGTCTTGGCCAATCTTGATGTTAAGAACAAATTAGATGCGAAGTTGAGCATAATCTAAAGTTCATTTAAAGATTCTTTTTGATTTTTTCGCTTTTTGTGTTGTCTGCATTAAACGGAAAAAACCGGACTCGCATCAGAAAATTGAATTTTTCTAACAAGCGTCGCGACGCCGCCAGCAGCAAACCGAATTCTCTTTGTATTTCTTGTGAAATCGAATTGTGTAATGCGAAAAACTAATAATTTATGTGGAAAAACGTGAATCATCTTGTGGTATCTAATATTTTAGTGATGATGTTTACAAAAAAGGATTTTATACTTGAAAGTACGCCCAGTTGTGTTGGTTGATTACATAGGAATGAAGTATGAATTTGTGATAAGTAATAATAATTATTGCGATGATGAAGTTGTCCATCCCACACAGACATCATATGAGTTAGCGAGTCCTGCGAGACCAAAGAGTGAAAGTGTCCCTCGTCGTTCGCGCGCGGAGCTAAACAACTCCAGGAGCGCGAAGGCCGCGCTATCGGCTACCGAGGTCCGAACGAAGTGTGTCTTCTCAGCGTCGCGATACTAAAAATCCTACCACTTCCGAATCGACTACCGTGCGGTAACAGAAAGTGAAAGGGGTAAATTTTCGTGTGCTGGTCATCATGTGAGTTAATGCTAGTGGACCTCTTGGTGATGGTTTTCGTGTAAAAGGTGATCGAAAGCCCATGTGCGCGATGTGATGTAAGTATTGACACACAATTCACGTGTTTACATGTCAGGGCTTTTGTTGTTACTCATGTTTTTGCAATTTTAATAACTTTTAATTAATATGTGACTCCCTTGAGTGTGGCGCCTGTTTATCTTTATTACCAACGCAGGAGAGCGTGTGCTCTCCTTTTTAATTACCTCGGTGAGTTTTCCACAATTTTTATTATATCTATTATTATTACCTTTAATTACTAATTGCAACCCACGCTTTTTCATCAAAATTAAAATCGAATTTTAGCTTTTTTCAAATTTTTTTAAATATTCTGGTTTATCTCGCTGGGGGAATTACAATCAATGAAAATTATTTTACCATTACTTATTATTGTACATTTAATAGCGAAATTGTATTCAACTTATTCAGCAATGTCTCGGTATAAATCAGTAATTGGTTAAAAATTTGTCGATAACATTAAAATTGTCGGCATTTTTGTGAAATTTAAATAACCAGGATCGGCTCTAAATATAGCAGCACTTAATTTAAGAAATGCACCCCCGGCATGCTGTATCGAATCGACTGTTTCTTTAGTGCCTTAGAAAGCTTTCTTAAATAATTTAAAAAACGGCAGGTTAAATCTATACATTTGCGTGGTATCGTGCTAAGGGCAGCTAAACCATATCCGTATGGTTTGATGCATAGACTGTCCGATTCAAGGTAATCGTCTCGTGTTAGATTCCTGAATGGGATTAATTAATCCCGTGACACGCACTCTTGTAATTTGTAAGGCTAGCAACCTACCCAGGAAATTAGAAACGAATTTACACCAAACCGATACATCCCCTTAAGGTTGTAAATGTGACACATTTTGAGTTTTACTAATAAGTAGTTACAAGGAAAATTTTTCTGCGGTTCTGTAATTCTGCGGTGGTGTAATTGAAGCTATTAAGAAGAGCACCTGCTATATGAAAACAAACCTTTTAATTTGTAGGATACATAAAACCTACCCTTACGTAACGACGTCCAGATGGATATTAAGTCGTCTATATCGATCGAATTTAATTGTTCATTTTGTTGCAATTTTCTTTACAAGAAAATTAATCTCGGACGTCAGTAAACGTCAATACTCGATCTTTTTTATCTTGTTAAATAGTTAAGAAATATCTCAAGATATTAAAATATACATTGCTCGAAGCGATAGGTACGTGGGTGGGATATTTAATTGAACAGGTAGGCCGTAGATAATAAAGGTGTCCAACTTCTGCACACAAATCGAAAACTTGTATGAATAAAAATCACCTCATATTATTAAAATAAATAACTTGACTTTTTGACATGCAATATAATAGTAATATTGAAAAATATGTACCATAATAATCTCTTTTATAATATAACAAAATACTGCAGTGCAATTTATTTATAAGATCGTGAAAGATCAACGGTAATAAATTTGCATTTAGTTTCGGCCACAGGCATTCTAACTCTCTTTAAAGTACTTCCCGGATTTGGTGGAGACATTTTGAGCGACCGACCTCCACACTATACCGAAATTTACAAACGGTTCCGAGCAAGTTGCGTCCGTTGGAGGGTTTTTCGGTCTAATTAAATCCGTGTGATTAATTTATTTAATTGTGTTGATGTAACACGGTGGATATTATGATGGTGGCGTGCCAACTGGAGGCAAGAGTAAAATTTATAGCGATGAACTTTTCTTACGTTGTATATATTGCACCAAAAACTAATTTTCTCCGACTGTGTTATTTTATAAATTTAAACAAATTGCAAGCGCTTGTTTCCTTGATAGCCTTGTAATTTACACCAAAGTAATTTTATGGTGCATATTTACTTGTGTAGTTATTAAAGTAATAACTGTTTTAAATGCGGTTATTATAACAATTTATTATTTTAACGCTTTTTCACCTTAATTACATTAATTAATTGGTTCTTAAATTAATTACGTTACGTAGCGTTTTCATCACTTTGTATAATATGTGTGGCATGCGAGATTATATTTGCAAAGAGGAATTGTTTACAAAACAAATATTAAACAATAATTGTAAAATTTCCACTTGAAATTTTTTAAAAATCAATGCTGGTCCTGGGTACGACCGAAAACTGCATCCCAAAAAAAACATTTTTTGGACGCAAAATCTAGACTAGAATCACTTCAATGATTGATCGACTTATTATATTGTGTAATATACGAGCGTTGTTTATTTCTGGCTTTCATCTCAAATTAAATTAGCGTTGAATACAATGGGGCTTTTTATTAACTCGGAGTACCACAGCGTAGAATTTAGAAAGGGGGTGGAAAAACGTAAACTTGAAGTAAAACAAATTTGCGCACAGCGTCGTTTGTAAAAACCGAAATTTAAAATAACAAAATAATGTAGAGGAAATACTTTAATAGTGAGACTGGAAAATTCGGAATATTGTCAGGCCACCATTTTTTAATTTGGTCGCCATATTGCAAGATAATAATCATTGCCTTAGAAAACGGTAGACTACTGCATTTGTGACTATTACTGAAAAAGAAAGGATTAGTTATCACGGGATGCGATGGCGTGGTTCCAGGCTGCGTGGTTCGGATTCCACGTTAAACTGTAGGTTTCAGTGGTCTGAAATAAAATTTTATGCAGACAAAAATCTAGAAATATTTATTTAAACTAACTGTAAACACCGAAAAAATTCTTTACTCTTCATTACCTCAGGGTAGTTTTATGGAAAAATAAAAATAACTTTTATTATATAAAGATTTTAAATTTTGTTTATACTAAGATTAAAGCTACAATTTCACTAAAAATAATGAAAATATTCTAATCACAGAGGGATTGTTTTTGAAGAGGGTAAAATCTTTAAACCTGTGCATACAGGAAAAATAATTAAAAAAATTTAGCTGCTAAAATATAATCTGTTTTAATTAATATTGGTAAACTTTTTTTTATATATTTTTTCGAACAAATTACTCAATTTGAAAGAGAAATTATTTTAAAATCTTCTTACCTTCATTCTTGCACTCCATTTTGCTTTAAATTACCCAAATTAAGTTCATTTATTATCTAAATAATTACTGTAATAACAAAAAAATTATTTTTAAGTTGAAAATTTCGTTTGATTTCACATATGAAAAATAGCGATTAAGTGCACTGACTGTAAATCTGAATGAAGCAAGAATCTAATTTAATCTTTCTGTCAAGAAGCATACGAGGGACGCACAGAAAAAATATTCTCGATTTTAGTCCACTGTGCTGATAGAACTCTATTGGTTTTGTCCGATGTACGTTTTACATTTAAAATTTTATTTTGTGAAAATTGTGAATTTAGATGGTAAATCTAGTAACGTAATGAGAATCTCATATTGAGTGGGGGGACCGAAACCCAAAATCACAGTTGCAAAATCGCAGTTTGTAGGCTGGAGCCTCATAATAGCACTCCGTGGCTACACTACAACTCGGTCTTTGGACTCAGCGGAGTATCTTAGATTTTGTATAATAGCAATTTCAATATGAAATTCGTCGATTGGTTCATTTTTTCTTACTATATCAATCACTGATTTTTTTTATTGTTTCTGTAACTTTTAAAGTAAATTATAAATAATATAATTTATTTAAAATAATAAATTCTTCATTTTCTCGTATAATTTATATAGTGTGTGGTTACTAAACATATAAATTATGCGGAAAGACTGCAGAATTAATAATTTAACCTATTAAATACCTCGTAAAACCGCCATCCTACTATAAAACTTATTTAAATATCCAAACCATCAATAATTTATTTGATGCGATAATAATACTTAAAAATCAACTATTAATAATTCTCTTTATTTCATTACTAATTGTATACTAATTTTCGTTTACGAAAAGCTATTTTAGATATAGAATGATTATCTCATTGCTATAAAATATTAAAAATATTGTTGAGAATAATCGACATTTTAAACACGGTGCTACTGAATCGTTGAAAATTTTAGACATATTGGATGAAAATTTGTGAATTATTACATATGGGGCATTCCACATCAAATCGAACACTTTTGAACCCGACGCCTTTTGATTTTCCTGAAATTTTTACATATTATACTATCTCACCAAAAACAGTTCTGTGAATTTTTTCAAAATGTTTTATTCAACTCAAAAAGAGTTACGAATTTTTAGAAAAACTGATGTTGTTTTTCTTCAAACGATCGTAACTATGTCAAAAATTGACTAATCGGAACGTTATTTTTTTTGTTTTTGTTCGTCTTTAAACGTACTTTTCAGGAAAGAATACAAAAAAAATATTCAAACTTGGATTCTACAAAATTTTTCATTTTTTCGGAGAAAATCATTGATTTTTCAAATTTCGACATTTTTGATTTTTGATTTTTTTATTTAAAAAAAAAATCTGATTTATTCCGCGTATAACAACGCAAACCCCATAATGGGCCGACATTTCTTTCTATTTCTTTTGTTTAATTAAAAAATATTATTTGCGTAAAAATAAAACAAAATATTTTTTAATTAAACAAAAAAAATACAAAGAAATGTGGGCCCATTATGGGGTTTGCGTTGTTATACGAGAAATAAATAAGAGTTTCTTTTGAAATAAAAAAATCAAAAATCAAAAGTAGACAAATTTGAAAAATCAATGATTTTCTCCGAAAAAATAAAAATTTTTGTAGAATCTAAGTTTGAATATTTTTTTTGTATTTTTTCCTGAAAAGTACGTTTAAAGACGAACAAAAACAAAAAAAAAGAACGTTTTGATTAGTCAATTTTTGAAATAGTTACGATTGTTTGAAGAAAAAAAACATCAGTTTTTCTGAAATTTTAACTTTGTAAAAAATTTTGAAAAAAATTACGCAACTGATTTTACGTATTATACTATCTCATCAAAAACAGTTCTGTAAATTTTTTCAAAATTGTTTACAAAGTTAAGAATTTTTAGAAAAACTGATGTGTTTTTTTCTTCAAACGATCGTAACTTTTTTAAAAATTAACTAATCAAAACGTTCTTTTTTTGTTTTTATTTGTCTTTAAACGTACTTTTCAGGAAAAAATACAAAAAAAATATTCAAACTTGGATTCTACAAAATTTTTTATTTTTTCGGAGAAAATCATTAATTTTTCAAATTTTTCCACTTTTGATTTTTGATTTTTTTATTTCAAAAACAACTCTGATTTATTCCGCGTATAACAACGCAAACCCCATAATGGGCCGAAATTTTTTTTCTATTTTTTTTGTTTAATTAAAAAATATTTTGTTTTATTTTTACGCAAATAATATTTTTCAATTAAACAATAGAAATAGAAAGAAATGTCGGCTCATTATGGGGTTTGCGTTGTTATACGCGGAATAAATCAGAATTTTTTTGTAATAAAAAAATCAAAAATCAAAAGTGTCGAAATTTAAAAAATCAATGATTTTCTCCGAAAAAATGAAAAATTTTGTGGAATCTAAGTTTGAATATTTTTTTTGTATTTTTTCCTGAAAAGTACGTTTAAAGACAAACAAAACAAAAAAAAACGTTCCGATTAGTCAATTTTTGAAATAGCTACGATCATTTGAAAAAAAAACAGCAGTTTTTCTAAAAATTCGTAACTTTTTTTGGGTTGAGTAAAAAATTTTGAAAAAATTCACAGAACTGTTGTTGATTAGATAGTATAATATGTAAAAATTTCAGGAAAATCAAAAGGGGTTGGGTTCAAAAGTGGTCGATTTGGTATGGAATGCCCCATATATACCAATAAACCAAAATTTTTTTATAATTGGGGGGTATTCCATACCCCCCAAACCCCCCGGTCTCATACGATTTTGATAATCCAGATAGATAAGATTTTTCCTCTGTCCGAATTTGCAAGTTTTTCAGGATATAGAAATATTTAAAAAGGAATACACATGCAAATATTCTGGTTTAAATCGATAATATTCGGTGATTGTAATACGGCATTTGATGTTTTAATGTAAAATTAGGGGATTCTCTCTCAAATTTATTTACAATGAAGATCTGTGTGTTTGCCTAGTCCGAGGTAAGTTAGTGTAGAAAATTGCAAAAATTGATTGTTGTAAAATCATCGACCAACTTTTTACACTACTTTACTCGGAGAAAATCGACCAAACATTTATTTTTTTCATGTAGACGAGGAAACAAAAATATCCGGGATGCAGCAGTGTCAGAAATACCGGAGTGACCCAACTATTTCATGTTCGTATTAGCGAGGGTGTGCTGGATCAAAATTCGTCTGGTCAGTGTCAGGAGGTTAAAAGATTTTTTTAAATAAAGCTGGCGCATTTAATTCTTCAACGTTGTAATTTTGTAAAATGTACGAATAAGAAATTTAACACTTAAATATCATCAAATCAAATTAAGTACCGCAATTGCAAATTAACTCAACTCTCCTACATCCCATCCTACAAGAGGAAGTTTCGTGTTTGTTTTTCTTAAAAATTAAGCTAATTTGGAGACTAACCACAAAATCACAACGATGGTTAAATGGGATGATTGTTCAGTAAATTGCCAAATTTGTTACACTGTGACATGAAAACATCTGAAAAAAATATGTAAAATTATCTAAAGCAATCTTATACTATTTGCTGACCGTCTGGTTGAAAAATATCTTTCGTTGGCACGATAAGGTCGAGAACTCAAATTCCAAGAAAATTCTTATATTTCTCGCACAAGAATTGTGTTAGCATTAGCAAGTTTTAATTCATCAAAATTGAAAATTACTTTTATTTTTCAGCATACACTGAAATTTTAAAATTGTTTAAATTTCAAAGTCAACTTTTAACAGATGACATTGCTGACTAAATTTAGCAATCTAAATTTATACCAAAAATAAAATAAGAAAAGCTGATGCAGTCGTGGATAATATTGTGTGATTAATTTGCATCAAGTTGTTGACACCAGAGCATAACCACTGAAGAAGCTGAGTTAATTACCCACTCTTATCACGTAATTCCATCCACACACTTGCGCTTTCACACCAAAAAAAGTGGAATACAAAAAGTAAAGTGCGGTTGCAACGTATTTTATATCGGGCAACCTGGTGGAACTTTAAATGTTACCCACACTAGAAAATTTGATTTAATAAATCTTGGTTCGAAATTATACGGTCAAATCACATCGAGCCAAATTTAAATTAAAAATTAACCTTTGTCAAAACAAGGGGGCGTTAATGACGGACTCTTCTCTGAATTCTGAAGCACTACATTTGCATTTAAATTGGAATCTAAAAATGTTTATTAATAAAAATTTGGTACCTACTTCGGTCCATGGTCCTCTAATCTTAGTTCACAGCAATTTTGATAACAAAACCACTAAATGTTAAAAAAAAGATGTAAAACTTAGGTTCGGTTATATTTTGAAAACGAGTTTGGATTTTATAAAATCATGCTAATCTTTATTACTGCCAGTAAACATCAGAATTTTATGTTTGGAACATCAAAATAGTTGTACAAGATTTTAAATGAATTTTGAATAGTTAGGTTCCAAAATGGGCGCTAAAATAAATTTGGGAGGCGAATGACTACATTGTACATACAAATTTATGTTAAAATTAAGTTTCGCAAAATTAATAAACATACAAACTACTAACGGATGTTTGCTAACCACAGCACAGTAATCAGAATTTTAAGAAACGGTTTAATTTTAAAATTATGACTTCAAAATTTTCACTAAAGAATTTATAATTAGAAACAAAAATAAATTGCGCCTCACAGTTCATTCGAGAGGTGAAGTGTTAAAAATTTTTGTTACTGTTTTCGTCTCTTTTAACCTTTTTTATAAGAAAACTCTTGTTTTGATTATTATGAAATAACTTCATCAATTATGAAAAAGTCATGAAAGTTTTACTTTTAACAATTTTCACCTCACCGCTTTTATGCGCATATATGGATGTTACATAAATTGAGTTTCATGAAAATCGATCATATATTACAACAAGAATTTGAATAACTTTGTGTTTCAAATTTCTCTCATCTTTGTACGCCAATGGTTTGGGTAATGGATTTCCTTTCATCTCGATATTATAATCAGCAGTTTTGTTTACAATTTACTTAAAATTTAATGTTTAAACATTTCTTAATTGGAACATAGAGATATATAAAGCATGTGTACCCCATTAAGTTTTTAATTAACCATTTAAATTTTTTCACAGATAAATAATTCTAATGGATATCATTAGCGTATACGATTTTGCCGGTTTTTTAAATTAAATGGGTAATAATTAAATATTTAAATAAATATTAGATAATGTAAGGCAAATAGAAAAAATTAAGAAATCTCGGATGGCCCAAGGCTACAACGTACATATGCAAATTGCTGCTTTTTTGCTACGTTTTATGCCCAACTACCGTTGATTTCTGTGCTTATTTGCTTTACTAATTATGAAAACGTAGGTAGGAAGTGTAATTATTTTACCACAAACTTGTAACCCGTGATGGTGAATGCGATCAATGCACGATCAGCATGAGGTAATGAGATGTGTCGAATACGTTAGAACGACTACTTACTACTTCAATTCGTATCCTTCCTCAAATCAAAAATGTTCAGGAAGAAAAATACCGAACGAGTTAAAATATGCAAGGAACTTAATTTATTTCACTCGTTGCCGCAGAAATACCGCAGCGCAAATTAATTTATCGCAGCTGAGATAAAAATTCATAAGGTGTTTCAAGAATTCCACGTATTGTATGCGCTCTATCTGCTTGCATGTTTTGGAAAATCGTGACAATTAACAATTAGGACAATCGGAATGTACAGGGAGAGCCAAAAATTTAAATAGCCACGAATTCAAGCATTCTGTAAAACAGGATGAAACAATAACTACTAAGCAATTGAATGTTGGAGCAGATTAGGATGGCATGTGCGTGGAAGCGTTTGATGTTTGAAGAACAAAGATGTCGAGGATTTTTATCATTAAAATTTTAAATTATGGCTTTGTCGAGATGTAAATTACAGGTTAGTCGACTTCCTCCAATATCCACCTTCTGCTAATAGAATTTAGCCTTCTTTTTTTTATTTGTTTATTTATTACTACTCGTGTACGTGTTCATCATCCTTGTAGTATTGCACTTAACAATCAATTTACAAGTCAATAAAATACCAAAACCTACACTGCTAAAATTAATTCTTCTGTCCGAATCGTCCATATTTTAAGATGTTTGAAAGCGCAAACAAAACGAACCCAAAAAACAAAAATTTCTTTTGATGCGTTTGTCACCTTGTACTCTCGATACGAAAAATATTGTAATGCATTGATGCCGCGAGTCAAAGCAGTGGATATTATTATGAGCCCACATAATTTTTTTCCTTAGACACGGAACTACGTGGGATCGCTACATAATATTATATAGTTACGCAATACGTGAAAAATTTGGATTTGGCACAGTAGCTTTGATGACCATTTCAACAACTGAGGTTTATTCATCAGCAAGTGATTCAGTTAAAATTAAAATTGTGTGTCTTCCATTGGTAAACTTTGGACTTCAGCGGTTTTGCGGTAAAAACTAAATCTGTGGTGGCGGTGCTGAATTTATGTGAACCTGGCACTATTTTTTTCAAATTAGTTAAACCATAATTGTGCTCTATTCGCAAATTTTCTACTTCTAATTGTGGCGCGGTAAAAGAAAAAACTTAATTTTCAGTAGGGCTATCGATTTTTTCTATTGCTATCGAGAAAATTAGTGAACGCCATCTACTTATTGAGGAAGATTTCGGTATTTTAGGCTCTTATATTTTTGCTGAATTCTTAGAAATTATTAAAATGGTTCCAGCAGGATGGTGCTACTTGCCATTGATGAAACAATGGCTTATGGGCAATGGTCCCTACCACTCTCAACTTTAAAATTATAAATGGCTTCCAACCTTTTCCAATATGTCGAACAAACGCTATAAAAAATGATACTTTTGTACAGAAAAAAAATTAAATATGTCAAAGGGACTGTAATTGTCCCTTTATAATTAAATATTCTCCACAATTCTCGATGAAATATTACATTCTCCAAACCTTCAAGGTACGGTAAAATTAATGTAATGCGGTATATAATATTTTGTTATGACCTATTTGTAATTATAATCAAATTAGTGATTTCTTGTAACTACGGGATGCCTCATAATTAATATTAAATTGTAAATAGCAATTAACCGTTTTCATACCCAAGAATTTATTTTCTTCCATATTTGCTACCAATCGATTGGAAACACTTCCTTCTCTTATTTATAAGGGTGCGTCGAATTCTAATTGGGTGCACTTATTAAGTTACCGCATGTCTATTAGTTGCTTAAGAGTTAATTGTTTACATCACAATGTTTGAATATCAAATTTGAATTTGACTTTTAGTGCTTTTACTAACTTAACTCCAAGTGAATCTAACATAGGCTTAGCAACATTTCTGTTTCGAATTGGGCCGTGTGTGAGGAGACCTCTTAGACACGTCAATGAGCATGAAGTGGTTAACTTTCAAAATTTTGGCAGAAAAAAGTCAGTTTATTTGTAAAATAAATAGTTAAAATAATTACACATTTTTTTCCTACGACAGGAAATGAAGCAAAAAAGGCACTTTTGAGCTAGAAAGTCTCATAACTCCGAGCAAGTCGCGTACGACTTTATTCTTACCTCTTTCTTGCATTTACTTTTCTCGATCTAAATTAATTGAAACATAACATTTGAATATTTAATGTTATTTATAGTTCCAAGTTACAAAATTATTCATAGTTAAACCATATCTAAAAATAAGTTTAAAAAGGTAAACGACTTGAAATTCCTTAATAGTCGTATATTATAATGCATTAACAGAAAATATCAAAAGTTGAAACAACTTATGGATTTGTCATCCAGGAAGCGTTTGTTTAAAATGTGTAACAAACCAAAATTACGTAAACGTGCAATTTTATTTCTGGTCCCACAGGAACCACCTGCAAATCCTAATTTATTATAATTTGTAAAACGGTAAAATTAATTGCAACCATCACACCCAAGTTAATTATGAAAACCTTTAACCATAAATAATAAAAATCGATAATATTTCAAGTCCTAACCTTTTACAAGCCGCCAATTGAGAAATCGAAATATGATAAAATGGAATTGCTGCTTCGTTTTTCATATTTTCTAGAAGAGCAATCATCTCATAATTTATCGAGATAAACGAGCTTCTGCGATGTAAACGATTAAATTGGATAATTTTCTTCGGAATTTTTTTTGCAATTAAAATGCCATAATTTATGAAGATCTGCGTGACCTTAAAATATTTAGAATGCAAATTTCTGATTTTTTTATATCTTGCGGGGTGGCTCCCGAGTTTAACCTTTGAAGACATAATTTATTGCTGCTATGTTAAATGTGGCGACAATAAAATAATCCTTTGTTTTGTTACCATCATTAGCTTGTTATTACAGTAATAATAAAAAAAGTAACCTAAAGGAAGTTCAATTAAATTAAATAATTTTATTGGTTCATAAATTTTCTTGTCAGTGCGTTGACTATTAAACTAATAAAATCAACGTTAACGTAATTATTGTAAAGCTACCCATCCCATTTTAGAATTTAAAAATTAACAATGATGAGGGTGAAGGGCATACGAGTGATGGAGAGAAAATGCAGTGACAATAAGGTTTTTTCGGCTACCAACCCAGAACGATAAAAATGCGCATATTTTATCTCATTTGTATTATAAAAACTGGATTAGTTTGAAATTTAAATGGGGCCCAGATGGCTCCAACAAAGAATTAAAGATTTTGTGCAAGACGTGCACGCATTCATCAGATTGAGAAAATTTACATATTATTTTATTTCGTCTCGAGTTACTTTTGTAACCAACTTAACTAAAGTGCATCCACAGATATGGGCCCAGCGATGGATGAGAGGATTAACGTTTTTCTATCAAATAAATTAAAATGTTATTTACATGACACAATTTTATAAGATCTGCTTTCGTTTTTAACATTTTTGTGTACGAGGGTTTTACGGAAAGCTTCCATTAAGTAATAAATTACATCAGGATAATTTTTCTTTTAAACAGAAACAATAACAAGAGCACCTAATAAAATTTACAATGACTTGGTCGAAAGTTTGCAGTAAAGGGTGATCACGATGCAAAAGATACCAAAAAAGGGAAACGAAAGAAATCTAAATTATGTTATATGCTTCCGCTTTCTATTGCTATAACGATATTTTGTTATTAAAATTTTAAAATTATTTCTGCGCTACCTGGATACCGCAAGGTGAAGACGTTTCTGAAAATGCAAAAAAAATTAAAAAATAATTTTTTCATAGGGCACAAATTCTCATTTTAGATTAAATTATATTTTAAAATACTCCAGATTTTTACTATCGTAATTAAAGATCAAGACATTGCGGGTAAAAGAAAAAAACTTTTAATGTATTGTCACTTTGTAATAAATAACTACGCGGCTAGCTAAGGTTTAATTCCCTCCTCCCCCCACTTGGTTTTATTCAATTAATATTGCATAAAATTAAAAGATGAGGTTAAAATATTTGATTCCAAAATTAGAATAGGACACACACAATTAAGATTATTAAACAATTGACTCTAAACGAAAAACTGACGTTTGGAATGTTACAATAGGCCGGCCCTCTTAAGGGCCGTTTTAAAGTTGATTTAATTTGAAATTAATTTTTTATTTTGTTCTTGTATTTTAAATGTCAGCATCGATTAAATGAATTGTAAAAACAAATTTTTTCGCGCTAACCAGACTATTTTTCTTATAATCAGGGGTCTTCAAACTAATGCACCGGATCCGGGCCCCGAAAGTAGAGTTATCCACCCTGCAAACATTAATATATTACTCGTATATCCAACCGCTAAATAAATTATATTCATAACTTGATTGGCCAGGCTGTGCGGCCTAAAGGCCGCACTAAAGCTAGACGTCTCTAGGTATACATATAAAAGTTTATGTAAAATTTTTTAATTATTTTCTTTGATAAATTTAGATCGGGCCTGTTTGGAAATTTCAATATTCCAATGTTCTCAGCTTAAAAAGACCGATTTTTTATGACTTATAATGATTGTATTTTTTATTTCATTTTATATATAAAATCATTGATTTTATTAGATTATTATTTTATTAATTGTTTTAAACATAAAAATCAGGGTAGTGGGACATCTGAAAGGCAGCCCAGCAAGCTACATAATGGATGTAAAATATTTATATGCTCAAAGAACTAACACTGCCAGGGAAACGACGCAGATGTAGGAAATACAGGACTTAAGGTTTAAATTAAGATGAAGAAAAAATGAACTTTTCTAAATACAAATATCAATATGTTGGGATATTAAGACCGGGGGGTCTGGGGGTATGGAATACCCCCCAGGACATTTCGTAAGTCGTAAACTTGTGGTTAGTAATAAATAAATGACATGGAGGAGGAGCTTTTTAACAAATTTTTATATTGGATCTATAGGTAGATTTTAAGGTGTCTAGGTAGTTCCATTGTTCCCCAATTCAGTATTATGCAGTCTTGGGATTTTAATATTGAAACCTTTCTCTAAAATTTATGTTAGCCCTTGGGAACTAAGGTTCAGCAGTAGCTTCTTCATAATTAGTATAAAAAAATAACTATTTACATCTGGGGCTGGTGCGATCCTGGAATCCTGAATTCTTAGTTGTTGTAAAGTTCAATAAAGTTCAGATCGAAGAAAAATAATACAAACTGCTGATCCGTAATTTGGAATGAGAGTTTATTCTAAAATGTAAATTGGTTAGGGTGCAATCATATTTTGATTTTTGTGTGCGAGTTGGGACGTTTGTTTATTTTAGCGCTTTTTAAATTTTGGGGCGTTTCTCCGGGGACGGGAAAGTTTACATGGGGGGGGGACGAATAATTGATTAAGATAAATGATAAAAAATGACTAATATTTGTGAGTTGTTTAATAATTGTAGTAAAAAAAGTAATTGTTATTCCGGAAGAGGGGGGGGGGGGTAATTATTCAGAGTAAAAAATGAGGGCGCGAAATATGAAAGATTGAGATCCATTGATCTATTTTTTCATAACTTTAAAGAATTAATTTTGAAGCAAACATTTGATGAATTTTCAGCGTAGATTTTTAGATACCTGCTGATCATCACACTGTATCACCAGACGGCACTGTAGTACCAACAAAACTTCGTTAGGGATGTACTGATTTGATTACATTTTTTTGCAGTCGATAGAATAATTTTTGATTCTTAGATACTGATTATTTCTGATAATATTATAATTAATTAGGCTGATTATTTGGATTTATAGGAAATGAAAATATAAAAGGGGCAATATTAAAACAAAAAATTGCGGGTGGGTGTGTTTATTGTATACATAATGCGTATGTTGAAATAGAAATCAGAAAGTTTTGACGAATAGGTTATATCAATTATGTTTATTTAATAGAAAATGCAACGAAAATCTAGATTCTAATAATATAAAAGTTGTTTACTTTTCTAAAAACGAAACTAATTACTTTTGTTAATAAAGTCACATTTTATTGCTCATAAATTAATTTTGGTCGTACATGACTTTTTGGGTTACTAACAGACAGAATCAATTTGGTGATTTTCTTAGTGTGGATTAAGGATTTGTTGTGAGGAACTACTAATTTTCTATAAATGATGGAGTCGTCGTCATCAACAGCCATTACATCTATTTTATCGAACGTTTAAGCTCCACCATATTTGGGGGGGGGGGGGGTTGTTAGGTTAGGGTTGGCGAGTGTAGTCCATAGATCGATTTCTGGACTTTTTGAATCACACAAAATATTCAGTGAAATCAGTGGTTTCCTGCTCTTTAGTTCATCCGTGTTTTGGTAGTCGGTTGATTGAGTACCTACCCAAAACTTAAAAAAAAACTTGTAAGCCACTTTTAACATCTACACAATTATCCAGTCCGTTCCTGACTCAAAAATGAACATCTTTACGCTTTTTTTCACTTTCCTACACTTAGAAATTTTGTTAAATAAAAAAGTCGTAGATTAGGTATGCGATTAAAGCGTAGACTTTCGAACGTCACCGTCCATATCCTGTTTCGGTTTTTAACATTTATTAGTAGGTCATTGAGATAACAATATTTGCATAAAGGCATTCGATGATTTATCAAATGAACTTTTTTGTATTGTTTTGTAACAATTTTATATTTCCTGACTTGCAATATTTTGGTTAGTTTAATATTGAACGTGATGTTGTTCGGTCGTGTTTTCGGAACAAATGCATTTTTGGAAAATGGGACGAAGTTTGGAAAAGAAACTGTGAGTAGATATTTTTATCTCTTATTTTACAATTTTCCCAAATTTGTGGGCGACGTATTTTGACCTGAGTTAGGGGAGAGCAAAAGAAATACATTTTCCATCTCCGTTCGTAAAATTGTTGTAAATTGGAATGCTGCACGTCTTCAATTAACGTTTCTGTAATTAATTGAAAATGATCAGCGACGTAATTTTCCAACATACATAATATACTTCAATAAAATAAATTTCATGCGGCGTTAATTGCTTCATTTTAGTCTTCAATGTTATTGGTATGCAACATTAAGTGGAAATTTTTTTTCGAACGCTTCGAGAACATTAATTTTCCATTACAAATTAAAATTAGTTAAGAAAATCGTATTGCACATTCGTCACACAATTGTGCACTTTATGTGACTACAAATGGAAGCCGATTTATTTTTCTGTGAACCTTCTTCATCTACAATAAAAAGTTAGTTAAAAACAATTAATTCTTGGAATTAAGGAGAGAAAATCGTTGTATATGTTTAATTGCTCAACTAATTGTGCTACCAAGAAGTGCTTTATATTTATATTACATGCAAGTAAGTTCAGAATGCAAATGGTCTGCACTTTTCATTCACCACTGATTTATTCACTTCCATTCACTCTCATAATTAAAACAAAGAAACTCTGTAAGAGAACACTTGGTAAAAATATGCTTGAAGCTTGATGCTTTATTACCATTTTCCTCCAGTTAAATTTAAAAACAGGAAAGAGGGTCAAAGAGGTCTACAAATGAGGTAAATCGATAGTTCCTATCTTAAAATGTAGGCAAATATATTGTTCCACTTTACTTCTGTTCATTTGGAACTGTCCTGATTTAAAATTCCAATTTCTAACATTGGATTACCGTTTAGAACGAAAATTATGTAGTAGTATTTTACTTTTAATTAATTATGGAGTGACCATTTTAAGGATTATCACGATCGGGTCACAGCTTGTTTGGTACAAAGCAACACCCAACATTTTCTAAACTTGGTTTAAATGCTTTTATTTCCTATTTAAAAAAACCGTACAGGACATTTTTTCAAGTTTTTGGAAACCCAAGAAAAAATTAAAAATTCGTCTTCTTCAATTAAAGCATCTTTAATTAAAACGATTAGCGTTAAATTTCCGAGAAATTAAAAATTTGCAAAATAATTCGTGTGGGAGTGTGTACCATACCACAAGTCGCGCCCAATTTTCATTATTGGTTGCACTTGTACTCGTACATACATACAACGCACTAAAAGCGTCACTTTAGTTACAGAATTTTAAATGAATGGAAATTGCTAATTAATTACTATGCGATTCAAACAATAATTAATTGCTTAATTTATTGAAAGGCGGAATCGTAAACAGAATTGTCTTATTATAAACTTTATGAATTTAAATAATTTTGCAAGGACGTTAACGTTCATCTCACTATATTTAGAAATAATTTACATTTTGTTTTTCTATTAATTATTAATTAATTTGCAATAAATTAGATACTTTGTCTTGACATAACCGTAAATAATGCTAAATTAGGTCAAAACGTAGAAAATAACATTGGTTCCTCCCTCACACGACTTCTTGGTCTATTTAAATTTTATTTAATTGACACTCCAGTTAATTAATTAGTTTTGTTCGATTTGAATTTATTTTATTTTATGAAAAGATGTGTAAATGTTGTTTTCTTAGCGCCCCCCCCCCACCTTTGATATGCGGTTAAATTAGTACAAGTGCTATGTTGCATTTTGTGCTGTGGGTGGCTACGTCGGCGTTTGTGTTCTACATCGTCGTCGTCGATATCGTCGGTCGTTCTTTTTAATATACTAATAGTACATACTGATCTGTAATGAGATTTTTATTAGAAAAATGTAAATGATCGCCAATCTTAGTGGCGGATTAACACAGTAGCAGAAGTAGCAAATACTACGGTACGAGAATACCCCGGTTTCACTCTGCCTACAGAACAATATAAAAATTTTTATAAATATAAAAAGATTTGCTACGGGCCCCGCGCTGGCTTAATCCGGCACTAGCCAATTTTCGCCGATGACGACGTTTGGGAGCAAATCACTATCAGCGTCACTTGCTCATTGTTCAATTTCTTTTTTTTGTGGTAGTAATAATTAATTATAGATTACGATAATTTCAACTAGGTCCCTGACCTTTGAAACGGCTCAGATTTCGGCTTCGCAAGGGAATTTCGATAGCCTCTGAATAATATATAGAACTAGTTGGAAAGCCCGTCCACGGACGGGTAGCTAGCCGGTGGATTTCTATTTTAGAGGTATTAATTAAAAAAAAATTGTTTTTAAACACCAACACTAACCTAAGCTCAACCGATGGATTTGTCTTTTAACATTCTTCATTAAAAAAATAAATCCCTAATACTGACAATTTTAATTGTTCACGTTCAAACGTTCTTAAGCTCAAAAATAATGATTATATAGCTGATTCAATCGCGAACGGGCGTCTTACCAACGTTGGAAATTTGTTTGGTGTGGAACTCGATTCCAGGGGAGTTGATTTTAAGTTGCTAAAAGCCAACGACGACAACAACCAATCAGAGTGCGTTGTGTGTCTTAAAAAAATGACACGCTGAAGGAGGAGGAGGTAAAGGAGTACCGTGTGTTGGCCGTTTAGTATTGTGAAATACATTTATTGAAAATGTAAAAGTTTGATATTAAATTTTCTGGATGGATAATCCTCGCATTTACCGAGATAAAATTTATATATAAGTATCCCAGTTGAAATTTACTTGGTGTGCAACTCGATTCCAGGGGAGGTGATTTTAAATTGAAAAAAAAAATTAGAATCATTTAATTAATATAGGGTAATATAGACGGGCGTTTCATCAAGGTTGAAAACTTGATTGGTGTGCAACTCGATCCCAGGGGAGGTAATTTTAAGCTGGCATGATTAACGACAACTACCAATCAGAGCGCGTTGTGTGTTTTAAAAAAATGACACGCTGCTACTCCTCAAGCGCGTCATTTTTTTTTGGACACACAGCGCACTCTGATTGGTCGTTGTCGTCGGTCATACCAACTTAAAGTTACTTTAGCACTCCATATAGAAATATATATAACCTTTTCTGATTGGAGTACTAAGGTAATTTTAAGTTGGTACGACCAACGCCAACAACCAATCAGAGTGCTTTATGTGTCCTAAAAATATGACACGCTGGAGGAGCAGCAGCGTGCTGGTCTTTTAAAATATATGTGATGTTTTATTACATTTAAAACGTCTTATCAATAGCAACGACTTCCACGAAGAGAAATACGGAAAGTATTATGGACGACCAATCAGAAACGCATAAGCTTTTTGGAGCTGGTAGTAAAAAAAGTTCTAAATATTGACATATTTATCTCTTAAGAATATCAATCGCACATTTGCAGTGCGCGACCTTGCAAATAAATCAAAATTTTCCTTTCAAAATTAATTTTTCTTCATTAAAATAGATGTAAAAATAAACACAAAAACTTCTCGCGTCACTCAAATTTTATTATTACTAATGCAAAAATTTACATTGAAACTCTCAAACTACAAAATCGCGACCTCACAGCTCCGTGGGTCGCTCGCGAGTCTCCTCAAAAAATTAAAATTTTCCCACACCTTGGCTATTACACCAGAGGCGTAACAATTTAAATTTGCAAAATAAAACAAAAACATAAAAACTATAATTATAAAATTACACATAAAAAATAATATGACAATATTGTAGTGTTTTCAGCGAGACACCTCCAAAAAGTGCGCCGGTAGCTCGTAAATGGGAACACTCGAAAAAATCTTTCCCAGGGTATGTGGTTTCAGATGCAAAATGAAATTATCGAGTCGAAATCAATAAATTTAAAAATTTAATTTATTCAAAATTAACAATTAAATTTTCACCAAAGAGACTCTTGGCAACTCACAAATTTGAGTTCTGGAAGTTGTGGTGTATTTTGTGTTAGTAAATACGAATGCGCTATTGTAATTGAAAATAAAACAATCGAAAATAGCAAAATAACGCATTCGCACCCACTACGGTGTATTTGTGTTCGCAAAAAACAAATTTACAATAATTTCAAAATTATCATATATGTTAGCGTGAGCCAAAATATTTGCAATAAATGAAGCTAAAATAATATTCTTCTCGATTTTCTATATTTAGGTTCTTCTACTGTCTTCACACACCTCTGATAAACTGTGTTTTGATATAGTAATACTGTTATAGTTGATTACCAACCTAATAATACCAAATTAGGTTGGTATTACTTACTCAACGCATTTATTTAAAATTATTAGTCAGGGCAGAGTATTTCATTAACGTCATATACAGGTCCGGGTTCAGGTTTAGTAATCCTCACTTATTCTAACACGGCCTTCCTGCAATTGTCGCGTCCCCGTGACATTTTTTTTTTTTTTTTGAATTTTGAATAACGCCATAAATAACTCGGCCGCAACGCCTTAAATAATTCGGCCGCAACGCCTTAAATAACTCGGCCGCAACGCCTTAAATAATTCGGCCGCAACGCCTTAAATAACTCGGCCGCAACGCCTTAAATAACTCGGCCGCAACGCCTTAAATAACTCGGCCGCAACGCCTTAAATAACTCGGCCGCAACGCCTTAAATAATTCGGCCGCAACGCCTTAAATAACTCGGCCGCAACGCCTTAAATAATTCGGCCGCAACGCCTTAAATAACTCGGCCGCAACGCCTTAAATAACTCGGCCGCAACGCCTTAAATAATTCGGCCGCAACGCCTTAAATAACTCGGCCGCAACGCCTTAAATAATTCGGCCGCAACGCCTTAAATAATTCGGCCGCAACGCCTTAAATAACTCGGCCGCAACGCCTTAAATAACTCGGCCGCAACGCCTTAAATAACTTGGTTCTACCGTCCGTAATAGTTATTTATGCACCAAGTCCTGAAAGTGCATCTTCCTGGCATGAGCGCGGAAAATTATAGACTGAGGCGCAGACGAAGTCTATAACCACGCAAATGCCAAAAAGGCACCTTAAGGATAAAGCGCATAAACTATTTTATGTGTAATTGGAATGAAATGCACATTTTCTGCAAAAAAATGTACGATAATAATTTAACGAAATACGTATGTTGCTAAGCAATAAAATATTTAAAATTCACAAAATACGTCAAAAATATATGTCAAAGTGTACATTTTAATAGGATTGCACATAAAACAATTGAGGTTTTGACATTTCTGTACTATAAAGTAAAATTTTACGTTTCTGTACTGTAAACAGCTACTTTCAGTATTGTTTTGTATATGTGAAAATGTACATTATAGTATAAATGTACTTACCAAAGAAAAGCAATGAATCAAATTGCTTCACTAGTCATATTTTCCTCAAAATTGTCTGTTAAACCAGCCTCTCAACTGTTCATAAGTAGCCTCTTTCACTAGTTTCTCCAACCTCCAAATACGCAACGTTCGTTAGCCAGCATTTCTATAATTTTGCTTAGTCCCAAAAACTTCCCGCTTAGCTTTCCAAATCTTACTGTTGCCAAATCCTATTTCCACTTGCGCGATTCTTCCCTCAGAACATAAATGCATCCGACGTATATCAAGTTGCCAAACTTTTACCTTCATTAAGTACTGCTTCAATTCCGGTCAATATTGCAAACCATTCAATCTCCTTTCTGTTGTTCAACGCACTTTTCACTAGATCAGACAAGACTTTTATCACTGATTTTACCTGTCCGCCACCTCTGGGCACTCCCACATTTTTAAGGTGCAATTCAACATCTTCTCGTTTAAAACAATTAACGAATTCCGATGAAGTGAAAATTTCCGCTTTATCAGTCATGACTGCCCCTGGATGCCAGCTCGTTTAAACAAAAAACCCAAAGTAACCATAGACTGTTTAGAAGTTTTGTTCTCTACGAGAGCAAATATACGGATACTTCAAAAATGCGCCAATCACAACCAAGATTACGGTGCATTCACCAATATACAAAAATCATCCAACGCTCGGGACTCCACCTTTCCACTCTTCGTCCATTCCTGACAACACACTTATATCACTATCCAGTACATATCAAATTCGGGGTCTCATCATTGAGAACTACGCCAAGTTCAATCCATAATTTCCCATGACAACGCACAATCCGGGACGCCGAATCGTCTTCCAACCAATCAATCTACGTCAGGGGTTCCCAACCTTTTTGCACCTGCGTACCACCTGGGAAAAATTTTTTAAAAACTGGAGCTAGAATAGCGAGTTTTTAACGATATTTTAAAGATTAAAATTTAAAATATCAACATTAGGAGTAATGGAACTTATCTTCACTCTTGCACACATCACTTACGCGTACCACCTGAAACGTTCCCGCGTACCACCAGGGGTACGCGTACCACCGGTTGGGAGCCCATGATTTACGCCATCTACGCCAGGAATACAACTACTGTCTATCGACTTCTCTTCCAGGAGCTTGCAAGGCGGTAGACTCAAAGCCAATTTTGCAATCCTCAGCTACAAGTTGAATTTCTTTACTATTATAACACTTCTTTTGCTTCTTAATTTAGATTTCTTTCATTGCATGCTTCGGGTTTTCTGAATATTTACAGTCTTTCTTTGAATGACCTATTTTTTTTTTACAGTTGAAACATTTTTTTGATAATTTCCGTTTTTCTCATACGATTGCATAGTATCTAGCTTGAGTTGTTTTGGTACTCTTCGATGATCATCTTTGATTTCGCTATCATATTGTCGAAGTAAAGCTTTAAGATCTTGTTGATTCTTTGGTACATTTATTCGTATTCTTTGTCGAATAATATCGTTATTCATTCCACCAATGGAACGTATTACTTTCTGCCATTCCAGTTGAGGTTGGTACTACGTATTTTCTCTATTCCGTATTCACATAAACTAACAAGGTTTAAACTTTCTATATTAGCTGCCTTGTTTAGCTTCGTGTGCCATGTTTCTTGTTTGGGGAACGTTATTCAAAAGTCATACACAAATTATTCCAACTCCTATCAAATGGTTTCCATCCATCGAAAAACTTTATTTTTCATTTTCTCGTAGAGCGTCTCACTCTTTCAATATCATAATAAAATCGGATATTTTAGTTCGTTTCTTTAAATCGTTTATTTGTTCAATCCATTATTCATCAATCAAAAATTTGCTATTAACGGCATCGTGCGTTTGTCCATCGGATATCCGTCCGGATTTTGAATTGCATTTTGGGAATCTTCTGTATTTTGATTCATTTTAAACCAAACGAGAGAAAAAATAAAACACAAAACCAACAAAAACAAAAAAAAAACACGACAAAAAAAAACTTATCCGTTTGCAGTTAAACGTTGGTTCGAATTCCACTTCTGATGTTAGCGTGAGCCAAAATATTTGCAATAAATGAAGCTAAAATAATATTCTTCTCGATTTTCTATATTTAGGTTCTTCTACTGTCTTCACACACCTCTGATAAACTGTGTTTTGATATAGTAATACTGTTATAGTTGATTACCAACCTAATAATACCAAATTAGGTTGGTATTACTTACTCAACGCATTTATTTAAAATTATTAGTCAGGGCAGAGTATTTCATTAACGTCATATACAGGTCCGGGTTCAGGTTTAGTAATCCTCACTTATTCTAACATATATATAAAAGACCAGCACGCTGCTGCTGCTGCTGCTCCTCCAGCGTGTCATTTTTTTAGGACACATAAAGCACTCTGATTGGTTGTTGGCGTTGGTCGTACCAACTTAAAATTACCTTAGTACTCCAATCAGAAAAGGTTATATATATTTCTATATGGAGTAGTAAAGTAACTTTAAGTTGGTATGACCGACGACAACGACCAATCAGAGTGCGCTGTGTGTCCAAAAAGAATGACGCGCTGAGGAGTAGCAGCAGTAGCAGCGTATCATTTTTTTTAAAACACACAACGCGCTCTGATTGGTAGTTGTCGTTAATCATGCCAGCTTAAAATCACCTCCCCTGGGATCGAGTTGCACGCCAATCAAGTTTTCAACCTTGATGAGACGCCCGTCTATATTACCCTATATTAATTAAATGATCTATTTTTTTTCCAATTTAAAATCACCTTCCCTGGAATCGAGTTTGCACACCAAGTAAATTTCAACTGGGATACTTATATATAAATTTTATCTCGGTAAATGCGAGAATTATCCATCCAGAAAATTTAATATTAAACTTTTACATTTTCAATAAATGTATTTCACAATACTAAACAGTCAACCCACGCTACTCCTCTACCTCCTCCTCTTTCAGCGTGTCATTTTTCTAAGACGCACAACGCACTCTGATTGGTTGTTGTCGTCGTTGGCTTTTAGCAACTTAAAATCAACTTTCCTGGGATCGAGTTCCACACCAAACAAATTTCCAACGTTGGTGAGACGCCCGTCCGCGATTGAATCAGCTATATAATCATTATTTTTGAACTTAAGAACGTTTGAACGTGAACAATTAAAATTGTCAGTATTAGGGATTTATTTTTTTTAATGAAGAATGTTAAAATGTTAGGTTAGTGTTGGTGTTTAAAAACAAATTTTTTTTAAATTAATACCTTTAAAATAGAAATCCACCGGCTAGCTACCCGTCCGTGGACGGGCTTTCCAACTAGTGTGAAATAAATTATTAAAACAATAATCAGCAATAAAGTTTATCGGCGCCACAAAAATTTTATATCACAAACGCGTATTTATGAAAAATGTTAAAATTTTGTAATTGAGCTCTTTTACCTTGTAATCATACAACTGGAACTCTTCACTCGACTCGCATTGAACGTCGATCCATCCACCAAACGTTTACATCTTCTTCCAAAAATTAGCAAATTCTTCCAGACAACTACAAGTTCTACAAACCAAATATTCTTTTCTCCAATTATGGACAATTCCAAACTACTGACCAATAACTTCGGTCAAACGCCAATTCAAACCTCAAAACAAATTTTGGTCCTCACAAGACCAAGAAAATTTTTACGTATCAATCACTTATTTACGCCTTTTTCGACGGCCAAAAATAACTCAACCAAAATGGCTCAAATGTTGGCTTTCTCACGACACTGAGTCGATTGATTCGCTGCAAATTTCGTCTTCCCTTCATTAATTCTTGATAACGCTTGCACTTGCGTTGTACGAACAATTCTTATCACGCGCTCACTTTTAAAACTTTTAAAATAATTCACAATGCAAAAATTAATTCAAATTTCAAATGAAAATAAAGTTTTCTTTGTTTGTGTTGAGAGTTACAAATCTTTCCTTTGAGTCTCTTTGATAAATCGAAAAAAATAACATAAAAATTTGAAAAAAAACAAAATTATCAATTTCGACTTAATTCTGTTAAAAATTGATTTTTTTAAAAGTCGTTTCACGACAATATATTAAAGACAAAAGGACGAAATTTTCTATAACATTCTTAAATTTAAAGATAAAATTTACATGTGCTTAGCAACCGCAATCCCGTAACTTCGTCTATACTTGGAGGGTATTCCGTGCCTCCCCTCCCCCGGTCAGAGAGTTCAATGTAATTATGTGTTGCTGACCGGGGGGTCTGGGGGGTATGGAATACCCCCCAGTACATTCGGCATTTTATTTTCAGTTATACAATGTCACAGTAAAATTTTGTTTGTAAGTAGGAGATTTCTAGCAAATTATTATTATATTCGTTATATTATTATAGAAAGTTACTTGTTTATTTTAAAAATTATTTTTGTAGTCCACATTGCTTTTAATTCCTAGAATTTTGAACGTCAAAACATCTTTTTATGATTTTTCCAAAAAAATTGTGGTTTTTTTAACGAAACCACAAATAAATTTTAATGGTTATTTGATGTTTTATGATCAAGTTTGTTTTTGCTATAAATGAGAATTTTAAAACCATCATTGAATCATTTCTTAAAAGTTTAGTTAGAATTTTGTCAGTATTGAATTTTTTGGAAAGCAACAATGATTTTTCGACTTAATTTTCCTAATGTTTTTCATGAAAAAAATTTATTTTTGCTTAGTGGCTAGAATACAGAATTTTATCGAAATATTAGTTTTATTTTCTTTACGTTAATTTTAGTCCTTAATTTTTGGCGGTTGTGAATGCACATCTTTTATAATATAAAAAATCCTGGGTGCAGCTAAATTTATTATTATTGTTAAGATAAATAATACAAAGAAAAAATTAACATTTCGGATATGACACATGACACTTTTAATCAAATGTTAGAAATTAGAATTTTACTTGCAAATTTGGTATGTATGCATTTGTAATAAAAAATCTATCCTATTTCTATTACTTGAAAATGACAGTAGTGCAGCTCGGGCTGTACCTAAAAGACTCAGTTCACTGTAGAAAATGTTTATCCCACTCGAAAAAATGCATTTTTTGCAGACAAAATATTTTCAGGGTGGACTGCGAAGCACCTTCCAAGTTAAGTCCACAACAACTCACCATAGCATAGCAATTGGTGTGGCTGGCGTACCTATAAATCACACCGAGGAGGAAATTACTATCAAATTATTATATTTTGAATTAGAATTACACTAAAATTTGGGAGGTTTCCAGCAATAAAAACGGTTATTCAAATACAAAACCTTTTGGCAACTTAAAATAAACAGACGACATCTGCGAAACCGTTTACAAAACTAATGAAAAGAAGATAAATTAATGGTGACTATTAACAGCACCATCAACGTTTATTTCAGTTTCTAAATAATTTACGAGTTGGGGTGCTAATTTATATTTTACGTGTACTACTTAGTAAACCTAAACCGCGTAACTCTGTCGGTGCTTGGGGGGTATTATACCCCCCAAACCCCCCGGTCACAAAAACCAAAATAAATATCGTTAATTTTATTAAATCACAATTGTTCTATATAAACATATCAATACTCTGTAATATTAAGACCGGAGTGATTAGTAATAAAGAAACCAACCAATCAGAGGCGCGTCTATAAATGAAACGGACTAGAGGAGGAGGAGTTTTCTAGCAAATTATTATATTAAATTTGTACACTTTTGTACGATGCTGATACGGGGAGATAGTGGTCCTTTGTCCCACACCTTTTTGTATCTGGATGACATTATTACCCCTATAACTCTAAGGAGTCAAAAGCCTGGTTTAGTTACATCTGACATTTATTGCACAACATTTACTTTGTGACTAATGTAAACGATGAAAAATATTACTTCTTATCTCGGTAGAATTTTTTAATATTTTAATTACTAAAGACAAACTTCTGTCGCCATAAATATCGTGTAATAAATGTCAGCATCAAAATCATCATAACACATTTGCGTGCAGATTCTGAAGAATTAAGAGTTACAAAGTTTGTGATCTCTTGAAAAGAACGAAGAGGTGGACCCGGACAAGAGCAATCGATTTGTATTGTACTAATATTAGGAAAGATAAAAACCATGTGAGAAGAGATGAGAATGGAATGTAAGCTTTACTAGTCGGCTTCCGTCCAGAAGCTCAGCTCACTTATTTTGAGACATTTAGAAATAGAGGAATGGACTAACTCCTGGACAGTTTGGAATGCATGGCGTCATCAGAAACATATTGAAAAAATTTGCATCCCATACTTTTCCAAAAATTATTTTCAAATGACTACTTAAACTTTTAACCTTTATAAGGGAATGACTTGTCTTAATTTGAGCTAACCGTTCACATCGTTTTAATTGGATTATCATGGATTAGGAGGTCAAAGTCGTATAATATGTAAGGCATATTCACTCATTGTAGTAAATTTATTTTATTATTTGTTGTTCTTATTTTGATTCGTGAAGCCTGGACCATGCTGTACTAGGAGTATAATTGCATTTATAATTTTCTGATAAGGGGTCACGTTTGGCGTTGATTAAGCATCGTTTAGCTTCTTCATATAATTAGAAATTCGTCATCGCATTTTTTAATTTAATTTTGAACAAGAGCATTATTTTTATTACATGACTCAATTTCAGATATCGTTATAGTGTTGGTTTTGTAATTAATTGATAATAAGCAGAACGGAAATCAAATTTGAGTGCTCTGCTGTAAGCCATCTCCATCTGGTTAATTTTTTTGAACGACGCGACAGAGCATGGGGGAGCTAAAACTAAATTTTTTCGTTGCACAAAAATCACGATTTGTTTGTTAATAACAAATGGACTGTTGTGGCAATGCTAATAATTATTACAATAAACAATTTTGCATAACAGCAGTTTACCTTGATTCAAAATTAACATCTGTTGTACAATGAATCTGTTGTTTGATGCTTAATTCGATTGGCTCTACGTGTCAACAACTTATTTGATTATATATAAATTTTTACGGAATGACTGTTTATATTTTTTATTCACACGTTTTACAACTGCAAGTGTTGAATTTCTTCACGTAAAATAATGGATTTAATCTACAGGGTGGTCAACGCTCGCTTACAAGGTATGCCACACTGTGCTACTCAGTTTGTGTTAATTTATGCGTATTTACCAGTCATTATTTTATCAGGGTGTGTTATTTGTTTAACTGACACATAATTATATGGTTAATTAACCAGTGAAATTATGCTCCGATGCATCAATCAAGCCACTGCGTATTGTTTGATTATTATTATTAATAATTATAACAAACAATGGCCTCAAGAATGTTTTTAATTGCGTCTCTCCTCTTCCCATTTACGTCAAAAAAGATGGCAAATTTTAAGCTTAACTCATTTCAAAATTTACCCCAAATTAATCCTCTTGATCTTGACCGCTATTGACTAACCTGATGATAACCAAATTTTACTACTACATCTCATGTAAATGGCCACTTTTAATAATTTCTAATCTTCTTAACTTCGTTTCTCCGACATTGGACAAATAAAAACCTGAGGTTGTTAATCCCAGTTTCTCAATTTTTAAGTATTTTATTGAAAAAAAAAATCAATTAGTTTGATGTCCTTGTAATATCGAAATCGTCATTTTGAGGATAAACTGAAGACGCTAATAATATTTTAACTTTTGTATGCTAATTTAATTAACAGGTTTATCACTTTGTCTTCTAGGACAGGGATTTTAAAACTGTGGGGGTCGAAAATTTCAGAAATGAGATTTTGTAGGCGCAGTTTTCGAATCCACGCTAATTAATCTTGATCTTAACGAATTTTTTCACCATTTCTGTAAGTACTATTTTCCTTATTTGAGAAAAATCTACCATTTAAGCACAAACTATTTTTAACGGAAATTCCTGTAATTTATTCGCTAAATATATTGCTTTATTAGATGTCACAACTGTTATGTAAAATGTAGGCGTCTGCTATATTAATAATTTAAAAGGATTATCGTGAGTATATGGGATCTCATTTGAATTTAAATTTTGCAATGTTATTGTCATTTGTTGCCCAATAAAATGGGTGGTCAAGTTAACATTAAAATAACGAGAATATCGAGGGATTATTAAATAATTTAATTAGTACTTTGTTAATACTTTTTAACACTTCCCCTCTTTTGACTGAAGTTATCGTGTAGAATGTTTGTACTAGCCCGCAAAATATTCACGAGAAAACGTCAAATTTTAAGCATTCAAGCGGAATCTGAAAAATCTGCTGCCCAACAATTAGCACAACAGACAATTATGACGTAGAGTTGGCTCGGGCTAAGAAAAACCAGAAAGGAGATATACCGATGCAGTAAATGTTGAGGGAGAATAAAGTAATAATAATAAACGTCTTAATCTCTTCGTAAATAGTTGATAAGTTTCATCATGACTTCATGACACAAAATCAGGATTGGTTTGGTCATTTTTTATCAACTAAAAATAACTTTAGTGCGGCCTTCAGGCCGCACAATCTGGACCGTCTAGTATTATAAAGCAAATTTTCAATTTTTTGAACCCAAAATCTGATCTGCGTCGGTGTGATTCAATTTGCCTTTTTTCAGATAACAAATTTGTTTGTTTAGTCAGAAAATAATGTAACTACCTGAGAATAAATAATTTAGTGACCAAATAATATTATATTTTTAAGTCGGATCTAACCAAATGAAGCCACCACAGCAAAGTTATTTCGTTTAAAAAGACAGCCGCAGCCCCGAGAGAGTCGTCCTTGCGGTATTTTCCGCCTTGTCCAATTGTCCAGTCCGCCCCTGATTTCCCTAGAATGAAAAGATTCTTGTCTCCATTTTATGGATAAGTTTTCTAATAAAAGTACAATTTGTATTGTAATTAATGCCATTTAAAAAATAACCTGCAGTTTCAAGGTAGTCGTGATATTATTAATAAAATAACAAAGAGCGCAAGGACTAAAGGAATTAGCAAGTGGTGAGATGTTAGTCGCCAGTTACTAGTAACAACCAAATCTATAAAATGGATCGATTTTATCCAATATGGAACTGTCATAGTCTAAATGAAGTAATAGTTTATAATGCAAAATAATACCAAATTTGGTCAAATTAGTCCAAGGTAGAACATGAATGACAATTGTAACTATACGGCCATATGTTGATTAAACATCAAACCACTGGCGCCCAAGATTTAATTTTTTTCTACACATACTCACACACCGTTCCAGTAAAGCTCAAAATTAAAATCAAGGTTAAATATTAATAATTACTTAGTTATTGCGTACAAATTGTAAAAGTTTTTGTTCCAATCGATGAATGTAATCGATCTTAAGGTACAGCAATTATTGAAATTTTAATTTGCGTCGTTCGCTATTTTTTTCTGAGAATTTACTGTCGCCCACTCATTTTTTCCTTAATTTATTTACCTGCAGAAGAATTTTGCTATTATCATAGAGGAGAAAAAATACCAAAACCAGTTTGTTTAATCAAAAGTTGCAATTTTAAGTGGCACTTATGACTTAAAATTAACATTAAGTTCTTATTAATTACCAATTAATTAAAATTAAATTATTTGCTTTTATGATTTCTAAAGGTTGTCCACGGCGTGGGTTTTCTTTTTGTTCTTTTGTGCAATCACCAGACGCTTAGAATTGAATGGTAATTTGTCTTAAATTATTTACTCAATTGGGCGTAAGTGCCATCCCCCAATTTTATTACAAGTCACCTGCTGGGTTTCTTTTGCAAAATTTATTCTGTCTGCACCGTGCGTAATTAGGGCTCAACTCGAATCCAATATACCACATTGTTGCTAAAGAGCAAGGAACCGTACGATTCAAAATCCGGTTAATAAATTTTGTCGAAAGTCACTATTTTGTTTAAACCGCGTTTTCAGACATGGATTGTAGTTAGATAGAAATTTGCAAATATAGTAAATTGGGTGGGCGAACTGGAATTACAAACGAGCAACTTCTGAAACCACCTCTGATTCAAATATTCAAATTAAAAATATTTCTTCGTAGTACAGTCGAAGTATCGATATTTCAAAATTGTTCATATTTAGAAAAATGAATCATCCTTTTAACACGGAAAAAGGTTTTTTTAACCAAATTAGTGGTTAGTGAACGCTGGGCGAATGTTTATAATTCTCTTGCCAAAATTTGTAGACGGATCAATACTCAATGCCCCGGTTGGGATTTCTTTAACAGGATTATTGTATTCTTGCATTATCTTCTTTAATCTGTGGTGAAAAGTCAAAAGTGACTAAAACTTTACTTTCCAACGCAAAAGGTATGTAATTTGGACCAAAATTTATTCGTAGGTATTAGAAAAACAACAAAATTAAAATTAGAATAGATTTTATCTTAAAGACATCATAATTTCAATGTGTGGGCATGTTTTTAAATTTAAATAGTAAATTTCGTTAAACCATTAGCGTGCGCTAACGCAGTTTGCAAACAACTGCAGAGGAGGGGAATTTTGAATTTTTTTTTCAAATGCAAACTTAAATTCTATACTGCATAATTCAGAAAGTTTTAAAAAATTTTATAACCTTCTTTTTGGGCTTCCATGTTTGAATCCCTTCAACGGTTTTGTAATTTCGAAAAATACCAAAAAGTGAAATTTAATTGCCTTTTTTAGTCTGCAATTTTAAAATTTTTATTGAAATCCTTACCATTGAAGATGCCCTAAACGATCTTTGCATTTCACAGAAGGGCAATTTACCTTCAAAATTTACAAACTAAACTTTGCATTCTGGCGCGTACGCAGGATTTAATTTTGGGGGGCGCCGCGCGGGGCGGTCCATTCGAGTGAATTATTTCTTGGTTGAATTATTGCAAAGGTTAAAATATATGAACTTTTTCTGTTAAATATTTATGTTATTATATTTTGTATACAAATATTTATATTCAAATATTTATCAAATTCTACCTATGTGCGTGCTCGCTGCATTTATCTTATCTACATTTTTCAATTTAGTTTTTCTTTGTAACTTTCCTCTTTGCTAAGGTGCCCCTCCTCAGGTTATATTTATTGCGAAATCATGTAATGCCAGTAAAATTTTTTTAAATGTTCACACCTCGCACGTTGTTATCTACACAGACTCTTGACAATTCTTAATAACATTATATAGGTGCGCACAAAATTTCAATTTTGTTTATTGTCGTAGTTCAAAATGCCCGGGAATTTTAAGCTTGTAGTCGAATCAAAGATATTAGGTCTGTTTGGTACCACAGTCCTAGTGCTACACTAACTACACTACTACAAATTGATTGGTGTAAAAACTGGGTTGGTAATTGTACCACCAATCAATTTGTAGTAGTGTAGTTAATGTAGCACTAGGACTGTGGTACCAAACAGACCTGCTATGAGCTTTAAAGATGGATAACGCTATACAAATTTATACGTATGCTTTTTCTATAACCATTTTCAGATGGAGCTACTGATTTGAGGTTACTACTTTTTAATTTTATTTATTTGTTAATTTTAAAAAATAGTAATCCAAATCAGTAGCGCCATTTGAAAATAAGTATAAAAAAAGCAGGCCCGTACCCAGAATTTAATTTCGGGGGGGGGCGCATTTAGTAAAAAGTAAAATTTTTAATGGTTTAAGAATTTTTATTATTATAAACAAATTTTCATTTACTTTGAAAAAAAAAATTTTTTTTGAACATTTCGGGGGGGGGCACGTGCCCCCAGGTGCTCCCCCTGGGTACGGGCCTGAAAAAAAGCATACACATAAAGTTATCCATCTTTAAAGCTCATTGGTTGTTTGAACACCTTAAAATTGGAGAACTATTCAATTTGTTTTACTAAAGCAAAATTTGAGCAAAAAAAAGCAGAAATCTGAATTTCTGAATTCTCGAAGTCACCAGTTTGACACTTCTACACAGAAAAAAAAGGTGTACTTAAAAGTAGAACAATTTGTGCCTAGATTGTCTACAAGTACAAATTGGGTGAAAATTAGGTACAATTGTACTTAATTTTAGTCAAATTCAGTCATCTTTAGCGCAATTGTACTATTTTATAACAAAAATTGTGCTAAATTTTTACACAATTTGTACCTGTAGACAATCTAGGCACAAATTGTTCTACTTTTAAGTACACATTTTTTTCTGTGTAGTGTAGGGTATAGGTTAAACCTGGAACTGTAACATCAGAGGTTCAATTCCCGGTTGCTCTATCAAATTAATTCTGTCGTGATTCGGATTCTTTTTTAGATTTATCGACCTAAAATTTGACCTTGCCGATTTATCCGTCAATAATTGCATTCTTTAAATAAAAAATCAAACTCTGGTAAATTTACAGACCTCGACTTCGTCTTGTGCCCGTAAAATATTTTTGACATGTAAATTGTACTTATCTTGATTATTATTTATTTCACTAATTTTCTTCTGGGTCCAGAAGAAAACCAGGGGCAAGAATCGGATTGAATGATAATTAAGATAATACGGTAAAAAGTAAACCATTCAGGAGTGAGATAAACGGAGATGATGGGAAGTGGGATCTTGGTGAGGCAGGATGGCTGGTGGAGACAGACGAGCAGCTAACGATCTATTTCTCGAAAGCTATCGGACGAAGTGGTACCGGACACCTCGGTCGCGAGCGGATGGGGTGTTAACCCTTTCAGACCCACAATTATTTTTAACAACAATAAAAAAAATTATTAACTTATTTACTTATTTATGTACATCAAAATAGAGTAAAAACAATGAGGTTGCAGGTAGCTATCGAGGTCCCGTTAATACAAATTTTACGATTGAAATCTCGATGAATTCTGAAAGAGTATGTTTTAAATAAGAGAATAAAGGGAGACGCAATGCCCTAAGTGCCCCTGTTTTTTCAAAAATCGAATTTAAAAACTTCGATTTTCACAGTAAATTTTAAGCAAAGTCGCTCGGGATTGGTGAATCAATTCATTATATTGACAGTACGTGCACTTTCAACTGGTCTTAGCTTTGCGCAGAGCGGGGATAACCGGAGCGCCACTTGCATTGGGATGCAGCAACAGTGCACTCCGAACGAAAATAATGTATTTCAACCCTAAATGTGCAGGAAAAATGGCTTAAAGCGCCCGAGCGCAGCGAGGGGTGCTTTAAGTCGATTTTTCTTTGCACAACTACCCTGCGTTAAAAATCCACTCTCACGTGTTTCACCCCTCAAAGATCCACCATTTCCTTAATCCACGGGCCTAGGGATATTTTTAAATTAGTTGTCGTTTTCATCAAAATGGCCCGAAGCGCCCGAAGGGTGCTGAGGGTCAATTTTGATGAAAACCACCATCGCAAGAGTAGGATCCACGCGAAAAAGTAACTACCGTTCGTTAAATTTAAGTAACCCTTTTCTGAAGTAATTTTGGTCCTAAAAAAGGAGAACGCATTCCTACCATAGCGTAAGAGTTACTGACAAATTTGTCAACAGCTACACTCTTATGTATAGGAACGCACGTACCGTCAACACAATGCCTTGATTAACCAATCACGAGCGATTTACCTTCGAAAATCAAGCTTTCTTAAATTCGATTTTTGAAAAAACAGGTGCATTTAAGGCATTGCGTCTCCCTTAATTCTCTTATTTAAAATATACTCTTTCAGAAAAGTTCGAGGTTTCAATCGTAAAATTTGTATTTTCGGGACCCTAGTAGCTACCTTCACCCAACAATAAATTATTAAAAAAGGTGGTTTTACAGTGAAACCATTGGAGACAAAAGGGTTAAACTGAACGCAGAGCGGTGAATCTTTCAAGTCTCGTCTTTGCATGTTGAACGCGTTTTGGGCATTTCTACGTTACCAAAATGTTTAAAAAAATGTATTCGTAAAATTCAATTATAAAATTGGCCATTAAAAAGAATACATGTAAAACTTAATATTCTTAGAGATCTTAGGGTTTGGGGATTATGGATAGGTAATATCATTGTAAATTTTTTATTATAGAATCACCAAATACAACGAATCACATTCTATTGACTTAGGGATCGTCCATAAAGGATATCTATGTCTATGAGAAGGGGGGGGGGTTAGCAATGTGATGTTTGCACAAAATCATATTTTTGAGATGAGATTGTAAGAAAATTAATATTTCTATTGATATTTTTCAAAAAATTTTAAGTTAAGTTTTAATTATAGCCAAAAAAGTGACTATTTGACGTTTCTGTAAGGGGGGAGGACAAAAATTGTAATCTTATCAACTGTACCAAAAGATGTAGGGGGCAAAAAGTGAAAAAAATTGCGGACGTCCTTATGGACACGACTCTTTACGACTTCGTCATAGAAAATTGTAACTATAATGTCTGCTGTACACTCTCGGCGAGACAGAGCGAGAGTGTAGGTAGGTGCTCTCGCCATGTTATGGTTATAAATAAATTGTAAAACAATCAATTTTCGATATAGAAAATTTAACTAATTAATTTTACTCTTAATCATGAATAATACACGCCGAGACGCAGCAAGAATTTCAGACTTGAAAGAAAATATCATTGGAATAGCATTCAAGACAGGTTACGGACCCGGATAAATTCTTTACTTTGTCATTTCAACAGCTAGTATTTTTCTGGCGAGACTATTATTATCGATCGTCAGTAAAAATTACAATTACTTATTGTGTTGTTAATAGGATTAATTTTCCCGATGAAAATCAGCGTCAATTGTTTGATATTCAAAGAACTTCTATTTGCATCTTTTGAACCTTGAAAAATACCCAAAAAATGCAATTCTACGTAATTTTCTCAACACTTGAGCCAATATTACCGCATTTTGTTTACTTCTTACATGAATGAAACATTTATAATAGTAAAAAAAAATTGTTATAATGGAGTTGAGCTTTTTACTTAAGAAAGTTGTAGTTTTGTAACTGCGGACGCCTTAAGACAACTTGGTTTTTTTTAATATTTGAATTGCAAATGACGTATTGATTGGAATTAAGCGTACCTATTGATTATAGTAGTTACCATGGTACTTCCAGTGATTGGCTAACATTAATTTCAATTTGCATGCAAGTATAGTATTGCAAAATCCACATTTTACTCTTCATCTCAAATTATACGCATTCGTCATTACTGATTTTGAAATGTTAGCCTTGGAGCATCAATTTTTACTAACACCATAATCGTTCCTTTATTGTGCCCAAAAACAAGAAATCGTTTAACTTTTGATCGGAAAGTGAAGAGGCATTAATATGCGTGTTTTCGAAAGTAGCAAAATTTTTACCTTTGTTATCCCAAGTGTTTATATTAGTCGTGCTTACGCAAATTATGCAACACCGTGTTTATTGACATAACATTTACATGGCTTCTCGATTCTGTTGCCACTTTCATAATTTTATTTGGTTAATAATTGCATATTAGTTTATAGGTAATGCAAACAATGGATTCTCGTATTGGGTTGGATTTTATAGTTGAAAACCCGGAATACATTGGAAAACTCGCAGCAGCTTTGGACACGAACAATACGACTGTTAAGAAGCAAGTGATTGAACTTCTTTCCGCACTCTGCGTTCATAATGAGGATGGACACGCTCGTGCCATCGAAACCCTCGACTATTATAGGGTGAGTTAACAATTCGATCTGAACAGTTGAGAAAAAGTGCTGGAATTAATTTTATACTCGAGTTAATAATTACATTGTTAATTATAAACATAAACAACAATTTATTGCAATTTCATGCTTATTACTTGCATACTATCGATAAAAAAACAGCAACTCCTTCGCCTCGATCCAAATAAGCATTGTGATATTTTAATTTGCTTGCTGGTAATTACATATAATTTTACGATTTGGATAATGGTTATGGTTTCAGCAGTAGATAAACAAACACATGTTTTAATTGTTGTAATAATTATGTACGCTTGTCCGGTACGGTGTAACATTTTCACGTCGTTGTTCTTGTTGCAGAAAATAAAGGGCGAGAGATATAGACTGAATATGTTAGTGAAGGAGTTGGATCATGCTACTTCCGTGGATTATCAGACTGCTCTAGTTGCATTCATCAACTGCCTTATCATATCGACTTCTAGATTAACGGATCGCACCAGGTTGAGGAACGAATTCATAGGTAATCAATCAATTTAGTTTTCATGTTACGATTTTTTAAACATAGGTCGACCGACCAATTAAATTCCATAATTTCAGTCTTATTAAGGCAAATTACACAAATCACAAGAGCAAATAATTAGAAATCCTTGTGGTGCATGATTAATCATGAAATTATGCAAAAATTTGCCCATACTTGAACAAAGAGGCATTGGAAGACTTATAATTGAATCGTCCCAATGTCTGTTGTCTGAATAACTAATTTATATGCATATTTTGTTGCATTGCAGGATGTCATCTACTTCCGGTCCTTAGCCATTTAAGGTGAGTGTTAGAATATAATAATTCAATTCAATTTAATTTTGAGAGCGATAACCTACTCAAAATTAAAATTGAATTTAAGAAAATAATAAATAATAAAACTTGCAAATCATTGCAACAAGTTTGAAAAAATCCAAAGTGGTTCATAAAATTGCGATTTAACGATTTGTTTATTCAAGAAAGTTAAATAAATAATAATAATTAAGGACAAATTGTACTGGTTTAAAGGTTCGCAAATATTTTTTGCATTGATCGCCATGAACTGATTTGAATTTGATTTTAGCAACAAATAAACAACCGAAAAAATATCGAGAAATTTTACACTAAAATTTCGTTTCTTTTAGGTTTGACATTGAAAAATCGTCAAAGCTGTTTTTTCTAACGAAATTGATTACCAATGTCGTAATTTTCTTATACATAATTCTTCAAAAACTTTAAGAAAGTATTGCTTCTCCGTGTAACGTGAGAATTTTCAATTCAAAATTTAAGTATTTTTGTTGTAATTTAAGATAATTTTATGCTAGGTACAATTAATTAAACGATAGTAAAAGTTTTTGTATTAATGAACCCATCGTTTGAATTGACATATTATTTTAGAAATTTTTATTCGTTTTGTTAATTTGCAAGTCGAGCAATTTTTCAATTGAAGTTACAAAACGCTGACTGGAGGTCGTTAACCACGTAATCAAAATTTTGTTTTCAGAAAGTGTGCTGAAGCCGAACCAGAACTTGCAGTCCAATTGGACGTTTTTGATGAACAACGTGAAAGCGACGATTCTCAAAATATGCAAGGACCTCACGACGTAGATTTAAATTCACCCCTCGATGTGTTTTACGCAATTTTAAATCAAGTAAGGAGAGTTTAAAATGATTTTTTTTAAAGAATTACCCCCACCCCCGCGTTATTAAAAAAGGGGAATTTATTTGAAAATTTAAAAATATCTGTGTTTGACAAAACAATTTACTAGTCTTAAGGGTAGTTCACACTACATGATTTATCATATGACTTGTCACATGACTTCTCATATGAGGGATTTTTTTACGTTCACACTATATGATTTTTGCTATTATAGAAGTTATGGCTTTTATGATTGGCTGTTGTGATGGTATGATTTTAGCCATGACTTTTCTTATGACTAAGTCATATGATAAATCATGTAGTGTGAACTACCCTTTATTGACCCCTTAAATTTTACATCAAGTTTAGGTTGATTTTAGTGTACAAAATAAGGTATTATTATTAGTAGGAATTCATCAGACGCCGCAATTGCCCAAAATAGCATTTAAAATATTAGTCCACGCGGTCCTTTTGAAGCGAAATCCACTTTATTTCTAAAAGACTTCTCCTGACGGATTTCCCTAAAAGCTTGCTAGAGATTGATCTCATTTATTAAAAAATAATCGCTGTATTTTAACTTTTAATCTAATAATCCAATACGGTAATTTGCTAGTAAACTCCTCCTTTGTATAATTATAAACCTACCTTTGATTGGTTTATTCATTTATTACCAACTACAAATGTTTACGAATTTAAAAATTAGTTTACAACTTACGAAACAAATGCAAGCATTTGATTTGCTATAATCTTTCCAAGTGAGACCGCGAGCCGAACAACTATGGCTTTCACATATGGTAGCATTCTTCATGAGTGAAGCTGAAGACCGACCAACCACAGCAATGGTAATATCTGGAAAATCCATTCTGTTTAGATAATTTTTATTTTGTCACTGGGGGGTATTCCATACCCCCCAGACCCCCCGGTCAAATACGACAACGTGTTGATATCCTTTATGTACCTACTATGTATCTAATTTAAACGCTTGAGATTTAGTAGAATCAATAGCAGTACATACACTGCGCATGTTGTTTTTTGTGACCGGGGGGTTTGGGGGGTATGGAATACCCTCCAAGCATCGTAGAAATTACATGGTTTGGGTATGCTTAGCACACGTGAAATCTGAATTTTAGTCCGTAACGCTATTTATGACTTCTCATTAGTAGAGAGCGGATTTATAGGCACAACAGATCCGAATTAGGATGAAAACTCCCTTAAGCTCTACCATAACTCACCAATTGTAAAGGTTTATTATCGTTATTATAAGTTTTATTGGTAATAAACCTTTACAATTGGTGAGTTATGGTAGGGTTTAAGGGGGTTTTCCTCCTAATTCGGATCTGTTGTGCCTATAAATCCGCTCTCTACTCATTAGGGCATTGATAAAAGGTTTACCAACCTAAATATAGTTTGTCACAATTCCCCACTCTTTAGAGTGAAGCCGAACAATTAGGTCCTCCAGCTTCTGCATGATAGCATTCCTTCTGAGTGAGGCCGAAGGCCAAACAAATTAAAACCAAGTAGTTGAAAATAAAATGATATTGTTATCAACCTTTTTATAGGAAATTTAAATTCCCATAAAATTGGTTATTGTAATAGGTCTGTTTGGTATGTTACACCGAACTACTTCGAGTAAGTTAGTGTAAAAAATTGCAAAAATTGATTGGTGGAAAAAGTAGGTTGGTGATTTTACATCTATAAAATTGTAGTTAGTGTAGTTCGTGATGAACTAAGACCGTGATATCAAACTCATATAACCAGTTTGTCTAATCTGTGCGGCCTGAAGGCCGCACTGGAACTATTTAGATAGATTATAATAAAACAAACTAATTCTAATTGGGTCACAAACTGAGCGTTATGAACAGATCGAGATGCTTCTAATTATAATTTCTTGTACAAAATTATCCACATACATAATTTTGCCGTATTTTTTACCAATACAGAATTTTCTTTTCGAGAACGTTAAACAAAGCCGGAAAATAGTATTGGAGTAGCTAGGGGAGGGGGAGCTTAAGTTCTTGCTTAGACCATTTAAACTTATAGACTCGCCTTGATGTTCAAACAAGAAAAAAACATAAATGTTAAAAAATAGACTTTGTAGTATAAAAGTGAAGAAAATCGTTTATTTTAGTTCACCAAAAACTTAAATCTTGATACAAACCCACACGTGACGTCATTCATATTTACTTCAGTTAGTTTTCAAGAAGGGATAGAAAGGAACGTGTCTATACGATTAAATGGTCTAAGGTTTGTTAGCCCACTATAAAGAAATTTTAGCTCATCCCTGAAATATAAAATAATTCTCCTCTAATCTGGTGGATATTCCATACCTCCCCCCCCCCCCGGCTTTTCACCCTTTCTTCACATTTTACACATATTACTTACAGTAAAATTGTATAACTCCCACCAACGGCAATTTTATGTTGTAGCTAATGAGCCTGAAGTTTTACACAAAACAGCGAAGAGATGAGCTGCCCTTGTTGGAAAAATTCTATTTATCGCACGTCTTTAAATGACCTCACAATGCGCAATTAAAACTTTGATCAAATTTTGGTCTTTTCAGTTGTTAAATTCAATATCCACCACTTTGAATGTATTCGACTCCAAAATTGATAAAAACACAGCAATTTGGAAAGTAATATTTAAAAAATCTTTATTTTATAATCTAAAATCAACTAAAACTTTTTAATAATTACAGCTGGAGAAAATTAATTAACATACATAGATATTATTAACTCGTTACTTTTCAAGGTTGCGGATACTCCTCAGGAAATACCATTTTTGAGTATCTTGCAGCATTTATTGCGAATAGACACGAAAGAAGCCATCAGCGATATTATTTGGGACACAGCTGAACGCTTAGTACACAGAGCCACTTTATTAGAAAATAGAGAAGATGCATCTAAGTTACTACGTGCACCAAGCATTCAAACAAAATTGCATTGCCACTGTCAGCACCGTTCCGAATCTCACGGTAGCCGAAGACAATCGTTAAATGCAGTACCGCTCAGCCCACAACCCGGACCACCACCTCCTCCACCTTTAGGTACTTCTTTGTTTACGTCAAAAAGTTTCTAAATAACTATCGCTCTCATTTTAGGTCCTTCACTTCCACCCCCACCACCTCCACCACCAAATATACCTCCGCCACCTACAATTCCGTCACAAGTGCCTTTACCTCCCCCCATAAAACAAAGATCAACCACCTCCACATCTCCAACGTCAGAAAAAGAAGTCGTTGTCGAAAAACTACCACAACAAGAAACTCCAATCCCAAAAATAAAAATGAAAACCATAAACTGGAATAAAATTCCTAATAATAAGGTACACGACCATCAAAGTTTTTGACCAATTTGCAATGTTTTGTATTGCAGGTTGTAGGAAAAAACAACATATGGACCCAGGTCGCTTACAGTCACCAACATTCCCCAATGGCAGATATGGACTGGTCAGAAATGGAAGACTTATTCTGCCAACAAGTCCCACCCTCCGCTCAATCTTCCCCAAAATTAAGTAGTAATCGTGACGGACCTGTCGAAAACGTCGAACGAAGGATGAGAAAAGAAAGCACAGAAGTTTGTACACCTCGAATAATCTTTCCCCGTCTAATTTCTCCATTTCCAGATAACCCTGTTGGATGGAAAAAGAAGTTTAAACGTCAACATATTTTTAAAACAATTTAGAAGTTCAAACGAAGAAATAATTCATTTAATCAAACACGGCGAGCATGACGAAATCGGTGCAGAGAAGTTACGTGGTCTTTTGAAAATTTTACCCGAGGTTGACGAACTGGATATGCTCAAGTCGTTTAGTGGCGACTACACGAAGTTGGGAAATGCGGAAAAGTTTCTAACTCAACTCGTACATCTTCCCAAGTGAGTTTCCCGGTCAGAAATAAGTGTGGTTTTGAATTTTGGAAAAACGTTTTGTTTTAGTTATAAATTGAGGATTGAAAGTATGTTGCTGAAGGAGGAATTTGCTTCCAATTTAAATTATTTGGAACCCAGCATCAATTCGATGATATCTGCAGCGAACGGTGAGTTGAACTTTTTCTTATAGATTTTCCTTCAGTATTTTCAAATTTTTAGATTTGATGACTAATAAACCTCTGCAAGAAGTTTTGTACATGATTCTGGTGGCAGGAAATTTTTTGAATTCGGTAAGAAATTTTGAACTGGAATTCGATGAAAGTTATAATTTTTTTCTTAGGGAGGTTATGCCGGTAACGCTGCAGGAGTAAAATTATCTTCGCTTCAGAAAATCACCGATATTCGAGCCAACAAACCAAACATGAGTTTGATCCATTACGTGGCGCTGGTACGTAGGTGTTTTGAATAAAATCTTTGCAATGTTAATTTATAAATTTCAGCAAGCTGAAAAACGGAATAGCACGCAACTCTTATCATTTGCTGAAAATGTTGGAGTGCTGGAAGAAGCTGCAAAGTAGGTTTTTGAAGAACTCCAAATAAAATGGTTCCATTAATAACTCTTGAAATTTTAGAAACACAGTGGAGCAGTTGCATAACGAAATTAGTACATTAGACGTAAGAATAAAAAAAATTACGAAGCAAATTTTGTTACCTACGATTGAACCCGAAATTAAACAACAAATGACCGAATTTTTACATGTACGTAAGTTGAAAATTTAGGAATTCTTTTTTCATTTTCCTTTTCAACAGATGGCCGCAAGTGAAGTAGCAAACCTGCAGAGAGGTCTGAAACAGTTGGAAAATGTTCGATATCAATTGGCCGACTTTTTCTGCGAAGATGTGAATTCCTTCAAATTAGAAGAATGTTTCAGGATATTTCATGGAATTTACATCAAGTTTAGGCAAGCTGTTGCGGAAAATATGAGGCGTAAAGCTCAGGAAGAGCAGGCCAATGCTAGGAGAAGACAAAGAGAAGAATTAATAGCAACAAAACGGCGTCAAAGTAAGAATTCTGAAGAAAGTAGTGATAATATTTAAGCTGACATTTTTGCAGTGGGTTATTTGGCCGGAAGCCGAGATTTGGAAGGGACATACAGTGACACTCAAATTTATGATCCAAGGACTGGATATCCAATCAAAAAGGTGATTATTTTAATTTTACCAAATAAAATGCAAACTTTGTGTCCGAATGGGTCCATCATGGTAAATAACATGCAATTACTTTTCTTAGGGTCGAAAAGGAATGAATAACAACAATGTCACCTCCGAGGACGAATTATCAATCGTTGGTTCACCGTCTGTGACGAGACGTAGACTGGGATCCTTCAACGGCCAACAAAGCGGGGGGGACACAACTCCTTCAGCCACTGGAAAAGACGAAAAATCTCCAGGTTTGTAATCTTCAACGTTTTACTTTATTTTGATATTCAACCTTGGACAGATATAACCCCAAACGGAAGTTTGAGAAGGCGCCGAAGTCGAGTCCTGTCGGAAGAAGACGAAGGAAACCTAATGGATTTTTTGCGAACCTCCGGACACGATAGCAATCGCGAGAGGAAATCTTGGGGTAGTTTAGGTAAAACTAACAAAATTTAAGGATTTCAAAATTGCTAACCCGTTCCGTTTAGATCGATCTTGGGCACGAAGAGCTCGTGGGAGTGGTCCGAGAAAACGGCCCACTTTGTTGGGTGTCGATTTTTCTTCGGAAAGGGAACGACCTTCTTCGCCGTCTCCACTCGCTGAAACTAAACCGTTATTGCCAACAAACGAAGAAGAAACGAAACCAAAAGAATGGAGGCAGAAAATTGAGTCGTGGTTGCAGTCAAACGAAAACGATCAAATAACGGACGATTCCAGACGACAATCCAGACGTGTTACAAACAGGAGATCTTTAGAGATGGATTCTGGTAATGTAATGAAATTTTAGTTATACTAGTAATTAGAACAAAATTGTTGTAGAGAGCGAACGCAGCAGTAATTTGGAGACGTTACCAGAAGGTAAGCAAGTTTACAGCGGTGGTCAATCCATTTACCGACGAGTTTATCCTGATTGGACGCCTTCAACGACCATCGATAAAACGGACGTCGTTAGCGCTATGGAAGTTGTCGAAGGTAACAATTTTAAACTCCCAAGAAAAGAACTATATCGTTTTCTCTTACAGAAGTTCAACCACAACCCAAAGATAAGTCAGCATGGCGAAAATCCAATTTGAACGTTTCCAACAGCACGGAATCGACACAAGATTCCAGAAATCGTTTCGTTCCGCCCAACGATTTCAAAATGTCGGTTTCGGATCACGACGACAACAATCGAAAAGAACTGATAAGTTCACTAGGTGCTAGACCTTCGACGGATAAACTGACCTTATACATACGCCAAACAAAAGACCCAAAGGAAGTTAAAGAACGCAGCGCAAATAAAACCGATATCGACCAAGACAATATAGAAACTCCACCCGCGGTTCGACGAGTTTTTACTCCTACGCCTGTAGATAAACGCGAACCTGTTGTTCCTAGTCCTTGTCGCCGTTTGATGGGACGGCCAAAAGATAAGGAGGTGATAAGTCCAGACGAACCAGACAGTAACAATGTGCTAGGGGATGGGCAATTTGACAGGTTTTCAGCGACAAGGCGAACGAGGCGGTATAAGCGCAGTTCAGAAAATGCGGACGCCTCGTCTCCTGAGCTGGTGGCAGAAACGCACATAGTCAAATCACCTCTTCCATGTTTGGAAACGTCGACGTCAGTTTGCATGGAAACCGAAACTGAAAAGGAAACTAGATTAAAGGCATGGCAGGATAGGTTGAAAACGCCACCGACTAGACGTAACCGCCACCAGACCGGAATTAATCGTGATGAAGTAAAGCAAGCCCTACAATTAAGCGTATCACCACCTATCAATATTCCATCTCCAAAGAATAATAACGGAAATTTGATGAACATCAACAAAATTGAAATACGAAAAGGACGGGAACACGACAACGACGAAGGTTTTGAAGAATCCCAGAGTCTAATGTCTGAATCTCCAAGTCAAGGTGCTTCATCCAGTGGTGACATTGCGGAAACCACTTTAGTTACCGGAGCGTACAGTAAACCAAAACTGATGCGAACCAATTTAGACAGCAAAGTTGCTACTAAAATTAACCAAAACCCTAGTTCAAAAAAATTGACGATGAAACCCGCATCGTCTAATCGTCTCCAACCGTCACCACAAAAATACAACCGTAGTTTAGAACGCGCGAATTCGGTTAGGCAACAACCAATAAACAAAGACGTAGGTAGAAATAGTGTGATTCCCCGAAGATTCGGATCGCTACGAAAAACAGACTCACAAAACACGATAACTAAAAAGAACGTCGAACGTTCCAATTCCAGAAATAGTTTAGTTAGTTCCCGTAGTTCGCTTAACAGTGCCACTTCTACAAATACTGTTAAACGGATACCGTTAAAACCCGCCAATACGAACGCAAACAGTAAAATTTCTTCGAATATTCGTTTAGCGACGGCGACGAACAAAAATATTCTGTTAAAACGAACGCCCTCCACTTCGATCGCACCGCAGAAACCTCCAAGACCACAATTGTCTTCATTTATGAAACCCACAGCTGCTAGTACCACCAAAACCAATGCGCAATCTAGTTTACCGAGCCGGATACAAACACCCTCATATAGGTCCAAGCATTAAGGTCGCGAAGAGAGGAAATTTCTAAAAGAAAAGGTTATTTCTTTTGGAAGCGGTGAAACTGTTCGGCGGGAACTCCGAGCAAGTTCTTTGTCTTCAGCGCTGACAGATTAGACAGGCAATCGTGGGTCTTCGTACAACAAATAATCGAATTTTTTACTTTATTTAATTTTGAAATTTATAAAAACGTTTTAATTGTATTTTAGTTAGAAAATCGTCGACAGGGCCGGTCGTATTCCACCGAGGGGTGTAGAGGACCGCCTCGATAGTAGGTGCAATTATTTCTTATTTTCTATCCTCAGAAACACCAAAATGCACAAGAAATAAGTGTAACTAGTCAATTTTCAAGTTTTGCGAATTATTAGTCTAGGTAATTAATTTTTAATGCACGGCAAATATTTTAAAAATCGTCAAAACTAAAATTAGCGAGTTATACGAAATTTTTCAAAACTTGAAATATTATAAAAAATGTTAATAAGAAAACGTCTAGTAAAATTTTAAGATAGTGTTTAGTTTTAAAATCATTCTTGTTAATTTTTTCAAATCGTCCATTCCGTGGTAAAATGGTTGAAAATGGAGTGGTATCGAATCTGTTGAAGAAAATACTTTTTCCTCGAAATTTGTATTAATTTGTTAATATTTTGCGAAAGGCGGCCAACCAATCGTCACTGCCTTCGCTATCTTCGTTTAAAAGTTTTGTTATTATTAAATTTACCACTCATTTTTTACCTTTTGCTTTCATCCGCATTTAAATAAGTACGTATGAATAATGTGAAAAAATCCCAGGCAGTTTACTCAGTATTATGTTAAAATTAAATATGATAAACTCACTAACTATACTTACCATAATTTTACCATTACTGTTAGAAAAAAATTCGAAGGTAAATGCTAGACTTAATTTATATTTTTTATACTGATAACTAATTTACATATTTATTGTTACCAATACATATAATCTCCAAATTGCGTTGTTTTTTTGATTTTGCCACCATTCCACATAAAATTTTAATAACTTTCATGGTAAATTTTCTCGACGGTAGAGCCTCTAGTGTTAAAAAAGTGAACTTCTAGCATGAACTTTTTTAATACTAAAGGGCGGCTTTCTCGCTCCCTATTCACCTCCCATTGTATATGGGGCATTCCACACCAAATCGACCACTTTTGAACCCGACCCCTTTCGATTTTCCTAAAATTTTTACATATACTATCCCACCAAAAACAGTTTTGTGAATTTTTTCAAAATTTTTTACTCAACCCAAGAAAAGTTACGAATTTTTAGAAAAACTGATGTTTTTTTCTTCAAACAATCATAACTATTTCAAAAATTGACTAATCGGAACCTTTTTTTTTGTCTTTAAACGTACTTTTCAGGAAAAAATAAAAAAAAATATTCAAACTTGTGTTCTACAAAATTTTTCAGTTTTTCGGAAATAATCATTAATTTTTCAAATTTCGACACTTTTGATTTTTGATTTTTATATTTCAAAAAAAACTCTGATTTATTTCGCGTATAACAACGCGAACCCCATAATGGGCCGACATTTCTTTTTCTATTTATTTTGTTTAATTGAAAAATATTTTTTAATTAAACAAAAAGAATAGAAAGAAATGTCGGTCCATTATGGGGTTTGCGTTGTTATACGCGGAATAAATCTGAGTTTTTTTTTAAATAAAAAAAATCAAAAATCAAGTGCCGAAATTTGAAAAATCAATGATTATTTCCGAAAAAATGAAAAATTTTGTAGAATACAAGTTTGAATATATTTTTCTGAAAAGTACGTTTAAAGACAAAAAAACGTTCCGATTAGTTAATTTTTGAAATAGTTATGATCATTTGAAGAAAAAAACATCAGTTTTTCTAAAAATTCGTAACTTTTCTTGGGTTGAGTAAAAAATTTTGAAAAAATTCACAAAACTGTTTTTGGTGGGATAGTATAACATGTAAAAATTTCAGGAAAATCAAAAGGGGTCGGGTTCAAAAGTGGTCGATTTGGTGTGGAATGCCCCTATAGTAGTTTATATCACAAGGATGTAATCAGACATTTTTTACCACGAAGGGCGTGGTTTATAAACCCAAGCCATCAGGCAAGAAGTAGTAATAAAGTCCATGTTTTATGAAATATTTTTTGCTATACCGGAAAAATCTTGGAAAATGTAGTTTTACCTACTAAAATTTAAAATCACAAATTTACATAATTTTCAACATTTTAATAAATAAAAATATTAATTCATGTAATCCAACAATAGCAGGGTATTTCCCTACCAGGTATTTAAAATAATTATATACAAAGTTTCAAACTCACAAGATGTAAAAATTACTTTCCACCTGAATTAAGAAGCATCATTGCTAATTCTTCAGCTTCATTCACCGACAAATTGTCTGTATTTTTAATAGGCAATTTCTTTTTCTTCTTTTTCACCAACTCCGGCGATTCTTCAATAGCCTCCACCTTTCTTTTTGAACTAAAATTACAAAAATTACACAAAATTAAAAAAGCAATTTGTACTCCTTACCCAGTGGTAATTGTTTTCTTTAATTCCTTAACGTCTTCGACATCCTCCACACTGTTTCTATCATAAACTTCATCTGGATCGGGCAACCAATCTAAGTGATCTCCATCAGATTCACTATCATCACCAAACTCATCCATTTCTTCCTCCTCTTCTCTCTTCTTTGCTAATTTCTTCTTCAACTTCTCAGCCCTGCGTTTAATTTTAACATTTTCCTGATAGAACTTTTTATCGTACTGATCTTCTTCCTTCAACATGGCCTTGGCCTTTTCGATGTCGATGCCAGCTTCCGCCTCGTTTTCATATTCTTGTGCCAATTTTGACTTTTTGTCTTTAAAACCAAGCTGCACTTCACCGTCATCATCAAAAGCTATCTTTTTATTAGCAACAATTTGCTTTTTCAAAATTTTCTTAGCTTGTGCTACCTTTGTAATAACTTTCTTCTTTTTAGTTGTAATTACCGGTTCTTGTACTATTTCATCTTCACTAGACAAGTCAATGTTGTGATCTTCTCGCTTAATTTGAAGAACATCATCGTCGCTATCACTGTCATTATTAAATTTCGCTGGCTCATTTGAACTTTTGTCCGTTTCATCTTTAGACTTTTTGCTCGTTTTTGTTTGCTTCTTTGCTTGCTTGGTTAGTTTTTCCAAAAACCTAAGTCGAGGAGGCACAGCTAAACCTAAAGAGGCCGAAAATCCTTCTATATCCAAAGAGTAGACATCAAAGAAGGGCTGTTTAATTTTAGCAACAGCTTTAGCATACGAAACTACAGCTCTTTGTGCGGTTTCTTTTAATTCAAGATTCTTAGCCAGAAAAGATTCCATTTTTGAGACTGGATTGAACATTTCGACAGGATTGATTCTAAAAATTAAAATGTTTTTAGAAACAATAACATGGATTTAATTTCTAATAGCAAGAAAACTGAGAGGCAAACTTACTCAATTTCACTGATCGGTACTTTACGATTTTCCAATTGTTCTATTATACTGATTTCTGATGGTAACAACAGGAGCAGACTTTCACCGCCCTGGTGGTATCTGGCAGTCCTACCAACTCGGTGAATGTAAGTGTCCACGTTTTCGGGACAGTCGGCTTGGACCACCCAATTCACTTTAGGAAAGTCTAATCCCCGGGAAACCAAGTCAGTCGCGAATAAAACAGCAGAGGTTTTTTCATGAAATGTGTCATATATAGTATTCCTACGTGCTTGATGCAATGTTCCATATGCTGCCATTAAATGAGCACCTGGTTGCATCCTAAAACACAAATGTAACAGTTAAAAAGAATCAAAAACACCCAAGAAAATTTAACCTACTTGCAGAAAATTTCATAAAAGAATTTTACACTCTTACAGTTAGAAAAAAATATAATAATTTTTTTATGTTTATGTCTTGTAATGAAACTCCACAGTATGGATACTTTATCTTTCAGTTTGCAGACAACATAGCTCTGTTCCAAACTTTCAGGAGTAGAAAACTTTAAATTTTCGTGAACCGAACAATAAGTTGGATCCCTGAGACTCAGCCTTGCTAGATCTTGAATCGACGTTTTTTGTGTAGCAGAAAAAAGCAACGTCTGACGCTCTGCAGGTAAATTTTCCACTATGGCGTTAATTTCTTTCTGGAATCCCAAATCCAAACATCGATCCGCTTCATCCAAAATAAGCATCTAAAAAAACGTTGGTTTTACAACTGAAATTACTAAAAATTGTTAAGTTACCCACCTGCAAGTTATTATTTGCAAGAAATAAATAATTGGTGTCCATGTGATGCAGCAATCGACCGGGTGTGCATATGATGATATTACACTGATCGATTAATTTTTGTTCTTCTTTCCAACCCTGGCCTCCAATAACCAATCCACATGTTAATTCATGAAAAAAACCAACGTTGCGCAAACATTCGAAGATTTGTTTGGCTAATTCGCGTGTGGGAGATATGACAATAGCACCGCAACCGTCCAACTTGGTCCATTGTTGACAGTAAAGTTTTTCGATTAAAGGTACAAGAAAGGCAACAGTTTTACCGGAACCAGTTCGAGCAGCACCCAAGATATCTTTTCCTGCAAGGGCCCAAGGAATTGCTTCACGTTGTATATCGGTGGGTTCAACATATCCAGCTTTCTTTAAACCCTTTAACGTTTTTGCAGAGAGTGGCATGTCGGAAAATGTTTGAATGTTTTCGATCGAACTCTTACTAATCTGTAAAACAAAATATGATACATGATGTATAACACGAAAAACATCAACTTACAGCAGCATATTTCGACTGCAATTCCTCAATTTCTAACTTTTCTTCGTTAATTTTAGACACTTGCTGCTTGTTTTTATGCTTAAACTTAGACTTTTTCTGTTGAATTTTATTATCCATTTTTCAAATTTAAATAAAATTAATAAAAACTTTTTGAGGTTAATTTTTCAGCATGCGTTTTTGTTATGTTTTGACAGATTTGATTTCAGAATTACCAACAGCATTAAGAAGTCATCAGAGTTCATATACAGAGAATTCGCCAAATTTAGAACAAATTCAATAAAAATTTTTAGAGTAATATTCTCAAAAACCGTTGCATACAGCAACTTAAACAACAAATTTTGTGCAAAATTTTCATATAAAATATTTAAAACATGTTCTAAATTTGGAGATAAATGTGTGCAGTAAACATTTTCCCGCCTAGAGTCCTCCCAGTTTGAACCAGTGTTGCCATTTTAGCGATTTTTCTGCCACATCAGACTTACTGGAAGTCGCTTTAGCAATAAAGAACTACCATTTAGTGGCTAGCGGAAATTCTAGCTTAATTAAAGGATATCTGACGAAAAATTTAAAGATTTGTAAAAATATCCAAAAGCCCGGCACTGATTGCTCCTATCTTCTATAAGACTTCGTAAATTTAAAAGTTGGCAACGCTGCACAGTGGAGCAAAATCTCTAAAAGCTGGTAAAAAATCAAAAACTGAAAAAGCACATGCACCATCAACAATCTATTATTTCAATATAAGATCAATGTGCACCATAGATAAAAGAGTAGTAGTAGCAGTCTTTCTAATCTATGACATGCACCTTTTGCATCAACACAGTATGGGTTTTAGACTCCACCGCGATCAACAAATAGCAGGAATAAGAAGCAAAACTGGAATATAATTAATTAGTGATTTTTAAATTATAAAACCTGATATTCAAGTTTTAAAATTTATTTTTCCAGGGCTGGCTTAAGTCAAATCTAAATAGAAAATTAATTCTTTTATGTAATTGTAGGATGATCCTACAAATCAAACAATCTTGTGTGTTTTTCTCTTGTCAGTATTTTGTATTTAAAATACGGTATCCTTTTAGCTTCCATAAGCTCAAATGGTGAAAGGTTTTTAGTACTGCCATCTGATGTGACTATAAAAAGTAAACAATAAAAACCTTTCCTTACTAACAAGTAGGTACCTTGGTGCATCTAATTTTAGGTCTAATTTTAGGTCTCTTTTATAAAACACTTTGTTTGTTTTTAGTAATCTAACTTTATAAAACCTATCGTATGTTTTTTTATAAAACTATTTGTTATTGATTTAGCAAGTTTCAGAATTTTGTCATCTTTTCTGTATCATGCATCATGCGTCATCCATAATGTTTAAAACGACTTGGAAATTCTGATCCAAATTAAATTACAAAAACGATAGATTAACCCCTTTGAATTCTTTTTACCCAAAATATAAATATTGGAAAACAATAGCTTTTTCGACGGATTCTTATGTATTTTGATAACAAAATTCGTCTGGAACAGTTTATATTGCGGTAAGTATTAAAATTAAACTTTTACTCTCGATTAAAGTCTAAGTAATCGATTTTCGATTTTTTAGCTTTATCGTCGTTTTTGAGCGATTTCCAGTCGATTCGGCAAGTTGTAAATGTGATTTTTGGATTGTACGCATCCAAATGCATCATGCACAATGTTTAAAACACAATGTTTAAAATCGAGAGTAAAAGTTTAATTTTAATACTTACTGCAAATTAAACTGTGCCAGACGAATTTTCTTATCAAAATACATAAGAATCCGTCGAAAAAGCTATTATTTTCAAATATTTAATTTTTGGCCAAAAAAAAATTCAAAGGGGTTAATCTATCGTTTTTGTAATTTCGGACCAAAATTTCAAAGTCGTTTTAAACATTGTGCATGATGCATTTCGATGCGTAGAATGCGAAAATCCCATTTTCAGCTTGCGGAATCGACTGGAAATCGCTCAAAAGCCACGATAAAGCTAAAAAATGAAAAATCGATTTCCAAGACTTTAATCGAGAGTAAAAGTTTAATTTTAATACTTACTGCAAAATAAACTGTGCCAGACGAATTTTCTTATCAAAATACATAAGAATCCGTCGAAAAAGCTATTGTTTTCAAATATTTAATTTTTGGCCAAAAAAAAATTCAAAGGGGTTAATCTATCGTTTTTGTAATTTCGGACCAAAATTTCAAAGTCGTTTTAAACATTGTGCATGATGCATTTCGATGCGTAGAATGCGAAAATCCCATTTTCAGCTTGCGGAATCGACTGGAAATCGCTCAAAAGCCACGATAAAGCTAAAAAATGAAAAATCGATTTCCAAGACTTTAATCGAGAGTAAAAGTTTAATTTTAATACTTACTGCAAAATAAACTGTGCCAGACGAATTTTCTTATCAAAATACATAAGAATCCGTCGAAAAAGCTATTGTTTTCAAATATTTAATTTTTGGCCAAAAAAAAATTCAAAGGGGTTAATCTATCGTTTTTGTAATTTCGGACCAAAATTTCAAAGTCGTTTTAAACATTGTGCATGATGCATTTCGATGCGTAGAATGCGAAAATCCCATTTTCAGCTTGCGGAATCGACTGGAAATCGCTCAAAAGCCACGATAAAGCTAAAAAATGAAAAATCGATTTCCAAGACTTTAATCGAGAGTAAAAGTTTAATTTTAATACTTACTGCAAAATAAACTGTGCCAGACGAATTTTCTTATCAAAATACATAAGAATCCGTCGAAAAAGCTATTGTTTTCAAATATTTAATTTTTGGCCAAAAAAAAATTCAAAGGGGTTAATCTATCGTTTTTGTAATTTCGGACCAAAATTTCAAAGTCGTTTTAAACATTGTGCATGATGCATTTCGATGCGTAGAATGCGAAAATCCCATTTTCAGCTTGCGGAATCGACTGGAAATCGCTCAAAAGCCACGATAAAGCTAAAAAATGAAAAATCGATTTCCAAGACTTTAATCGAGAGTAAAAGTTTAATTTTAATACTTACTGCAAAATAAACTGTGCCAGACGAATTTTCTTATCAAAATACATAAGAATCCGTCGAAAAAGCTATTGTTTTCAAATATTTAATTTTTGGCCAAAAAAAAATTCAAAGGGGTTAATCTATCGTTTTTGTAATTTCGGACCAAAATTTCAAAGTCGTTTTAAACATTGTGCATGATGCATTTCGATGCGTAGAATGCGAAAATCCCATTTTCAGCTTGCGGAATCGACTGGAAATCGCTCAAAAGCCACGATAAAGCTAAAAAATGAAAAATCGATTTCCAAGACTTTAATCGAGAGTAAAAGTTTAATTTTAATACTTACTGCAAAATAAACTGTGCCAGACGAATTTTCTTATCAAAATACATAAGAATCCGTCGAAAAACTTATTGTTTTCAAATATTTAATTTTTGGCCAAAAAAAAATTCAAAGGGGTTAATCTATCGTTTTTGTAATTTCGGACCAAAATTTCAAAGTCGTTTTAAACATTGTGCATGATGCATTTCGATGCGTAGAATGCGAAAATCCCATTTTCAGCTTGCGGAATCGACTGGAAATCGCTCAAAAGCCACGATAAAGCTAAAAAATGAAAAATCGATTTCCAAGACTTTAATCGAGAGTAAAAGTTTAATTTTAATACTTACTGCAAAATAAACTGTGCCAGACGAATTTTCTTATCAAAATACATAAGAATCCGTCGAAAAAGCTATTGTTTTCAAATATTTAATTTTTGGCCAAAAAAAAATTCAAAGGGGTTAATCTATCGTTTTTGTAATTTCGGACCAAAATTTCAAAGTCGTTTTAAACATTGTGCATGATGCATTTCGATGCGTAGAATGCGAAAATCCCATTTTCAGCTTGCGGAATCGACTGGAAATCGCTCAAAAGCCACGATAAAGCTAAAAAATGAAAAATCGATTTCCAAGACTTTAATCGAGAGTAAAAGTTTAATTTTAATACTTACTGCAAAATAAACTGTGCCAGACGAATTTTCTTATCAAAATACATAAGAATCCGTCGAAAAAGCTATTGTTTTCAAATATTTAATTTTTGGCCAAAAAAAAATTCAAAGGGGTTAATCTATCGTTTTTGTAATTTCGGACCAAAATTTCAAAGTCGTTTTAAACATTGTGAATGATGCATTTCGATGCGTAGAATGCGAAAATCCCATTTTCAGCTTGCGGAATCGACTGGAAATCGCTCAAAAGCCACGATAAAGCTAAAAAATGAAAAATCGATTTCCAAGACTTTAATCGAGAGTAAAAGTTTAATTTTAATACTTACTGCAAAATAAACTGTGCCAGACGAATTTTCTTATCAAAATACATAAGAATCCGTCGAAAAAGCTATTGTTTTCAAATATTTAATTTTTGGCCAAAAAAAAATTCAAAGGGGTTAATCTATCGTTTTTGTAATTTCGGACCAAAATTTCAAAGTCGTTTTAAACATTGTGCATGATGCATTTCGATGCGTAGAATGCGAAAATCCCATTTTCAGCTTGCGGAATCGACTGGAAATCGCTCAAAAGCCACGATAAAGCTAAAAAATGAAAAATCGATTTCCAAGACTTTAATCGAGAGTAAAAGTTTAATTTTAATACTTACTGCAAAATAAACTGTGCCAGACGAATTTTCTTATCAAAATACATAAGAATCCGTCGAAAAAGCTATTGTTTTCAAATATTTAATTTTTGGCCAAAAAAAAATTCAAAGGGGTTAATCTATCGTTTTTGTAATTTCGGACCAAAATTTCAAAGTCGTTTTAAACATTGTGCATGATGCATTTCGATGCGTAGAATGCGAAAATCCCATTTTCAGCTTGCGGAATCGACTGGAAATCGCTCAAAAGCCACGATAAAGCTAAAAAATGAAAAATCGATTTCCAAGACTTTAATCGAGAGTAAAAGTTTAATTTTAATACTTACTGCAAAATAAACTGTGCCAGACGAATTTTCTTATCAAAATACATAAGAATCCGTCGAAAAACTTATTGTTTTCAAATATTTAATTTTTGGCCAAAAAAAAATTCAAAGGGGTTAATCTATCGTTTTTGTAATTTCGGACCAAAATTTCAAAGTCGTTTTAAACATTGTGCATGATGCATTTCGATGCGTAGAATGCGAAAATCCCATTTTCAGCTTGCGGAATCGACTGGAAATCGCTCAAAAGCCACGATAAAGCTAAAAAATGAAAAATCGATTTCCAAGACTTTAATCGAGAGTAAAAGTTTAATTTTAATACTTACTGCAAAATAAACTGTGCCAGACGAATTTTCTTATCAAAATACATAAGAATCCGTCGAAAAAGCTATTGTTTTCAAATATTTAATTTTTGGCCAAAAAAAAATTCAAAGGGGTTAATCTATCGTTTTTGTAATTTCGGACCAAAATTTCAAAGTCGTTTTAAACATTGTGAATGATGCATTTCGATGCGTAGAATGCGAAAATCCCATTTTCAGCTTGCGGAATCGACTGGAAATCGCTCAAAAGCCACGATAAAGCTAAAAAATGAAAAATCGATTTCCAAGACTTTAATCGAGAGTAAAAGTTTAATTTTAATACTTACTGCAAAATAAACTGTGCCAGACGAATTTTCTTATCAAAATACATAAGAATCCGTCGAAAAAGCTATTGTTTTCAAATATTTAATTTTTGGCCAAAAAAAAATTCAAAGGGGTTAATCTATCGTTTTTGTAATTTCGGACCAAAATTTCAAAGTCGTTTTAAACATTGTGCATGATGCATTTCGATGCGTAGAATGCGAAAATCCCATTTTCAGCTTGCGGAATCGACTGGAAATCGCTCAAAAGCCACGATAAAGCTAAAAAATGAAAAATCGATTTCCAAGACTTTAATCGAGAGTAAAAGTTTAATTTTAATACTTACTGCAAAATAAACTGTGCCAGACGAATTTTCTTATCAAAATACATAAGAATCCGTCGAAAAACTTATTGTTTTCAAATATTTAATTTTTGGCCAAAAAAAAATTTAAAGGGGTTAATCTATCGTTTTTGTAATTTCGGACCAAAATTTCAAAGTCGTTTTAAACATTGTGCATGATGCATTTCGATGCGTAGAATGCGAAAATCCCATTTTCAGCTTGCGGAATCGACTGGAAATCGCTCAAAAGCCACGATAAAGCTAAAAAATGAAAAATCGATTTCCAAGACTTTAATCGAGAGTAAAAGTTTAATTTTAATACTTACTGCAAAATAAACTGTGCCAGACGAATTTTCTTATCAAAATACATAAGAATCCGTCGAAAAAGCTATTGTTTTCAAATATTTAATTTTTGGCAAAAAAAAAATTCAAAGGGGTTAATCTATCGTTTTTGTAATTTCGGACCAAAATTTCAAAGTCGTTTTAAACATTGTGCATGATGCATTTCGATGCGTAGAATGCGAAAATCCCATTTTCAGCTTGCGGAATCGACTGGAAATCGCTCAAAAGCCACGATAAAGCTAATAAATGAAAAATCGATTTCCAAGACTTTAATCGAGAGTAAAAGTTTAATTTTAATACTTACTGCAAAATAAACTGTGCCAGACGAATTTTCTTATCAAAATACATAAGAATCCGTCGAAAAACTTATTGTTTTCAAATATTTAATTTTTGGCCAAAAAAAAATTCAAAGGGGTTAATCTATCGTTTTTGTAATTTCGGACCAAAATTTCAAAGTCGTTTTAAACATTGTGCATGATGCATTTCGATGCGTAGAATGCGAAAATCCCATTTTCAGCTTGCGGAATCGACTGGAAATCGCTCAAAAGCCACGATAAAGCTAAAAAATGAAAAATCGATTTCCAAGACTTTAATCGAGAGTAAAAGTTTAATTTTAATACTTACTGCAAAATAAACTGTGCCAGACGAATTTTCTTATCAAAATACATAAGAATCCGTCGAAAAAGCTATTGTTTTCAAATATTTAATTTTTGGCCAAAAAAAAATTCAAAGGGGTTAATCTATCGTTTTTGTAATTTCGGACCAAAATTTCAAAGTCGTTTTAAACATTGTGCATGATGCATTTCGATGCGTAGAATGCGAAAATCCCATTTTCAGCTTGCGGAATCGACTGGAAATCGCTCAAAAGCCACGATAAAGCTAAAAAATGAAAAATCGATTTCCAAGACTTTAATCGAGAGTAAAAGTTTAATTTTAATACTTACTGCAAAATAAACTGTGCCAGACGAATTTTCTTATCAAAATACATAAGAATCCGTCGAAAAAGCTATTGTTTTCAAATATTTAATTTTTGGCCAAAAAAAAATTCAAAGGGGTTAATCTATCGTTTTTGTAATTTCGGACCAAAATTTCAAAGTCGTTTTAAACATTGTGCATGATGCATTTCGATGCGTAGAATGCGAAAATCCCATTTTCAGCTTGCGGAATCGACTGGAAATCGCTCAAAAGCCACGATAAAGCTAAAAAATGAAAAATCGATTTCCAAGACTTTAATCGAGAGTAAAAGTTTAATTTTAATACTTACTGCAAAATAAACTGTGCCAGACGAATTTTCTTATCAAAATACATAAGAATCCGTCGAAAAAGCTATTGTTTTCAAATATTTAATTTTTGGCCAAAAAAAAATTCAAAGGGGTTAATCTATCGTTTTTGTAATTTCGGACCAAAATTTCAAAGTCGTTTTAAACATTGTGCATGATGCATTTCGATGCGTAGAATGCGAAAATCCCATTTTCAGCTTGCGGAATCGACTGGAAATCGCTCAAAAGCCACGATAAAGCTAAAAAATGAAAAATCGATTTCCAAGACTTTAATCGAGAGTAAAAGTTTAATTTTAATACTTACTGCAAAATAAACTGTGCCAGACGAATTTTCTTATCAAAATACATAAGAATCCGTCGAAAAAGCTATTGTTTTCAAATATTTAATTTTTGGCAAAAAAAAAATTCAAAGGGGTTAATCTATCGTTTTTGTAATTTCGGACCAAAATTTCAAAGTCGTTTTAAACATTGTGCATGATGCATTTCGATGCGTAGAATGCGAAAATCCCATTTTCAGCTTGCGGAATCGACTGGAAATCGCTCAAAAGCCACGATAAAGCTAATAAATGAAAAATCGATTTCCAAGACTTTAATCGAGAGTAAAAGTTTAATTTTAATACTTACTGCAAAATAAACTGTGCCAGACGAATTTTCTTATCAAAATACATAAGAATCCGTCGAAAAACTTATTGTTTTCAAATATTTAATTTTTGGCCAAAAAAAAATTCAAAGGGGTTAATCTATCGTTTTTGTAATTTCGGACCAAAATTTCAAAGTCGTTTTAAACATTGTGCATGATGCATTTCGATGCGTAGAATGCGAAAATCCCATTTTCAGCTTGCGGAATCGACTGGAAATCGCTCAAAAGCCACGATAAAGCTAAAAAATGAAAAATCGATTTCCAAGACTTTAATCGAGAGTAAAAGTTTAATTTTAATACTTACTGCAAAATAAACTGTGCCAGACGAATTTTCTTATCAAAATACATAAGAATCCGTCGAAAAAGCTATTGTTTTCAAATATTTAATTTTTGGCCAAAAAAAAATTCAAAGGGGTTAATCTATCGTTTTTGTAATTTCGGACCAAAATTTCAAAGTCGTTTTAAACATTGTGCATGATGCATTTCGATGCGTAGAATGCGAAAATCCCATTTTCAGCTTGCGGAATCGACTGGAAATCGCTCAAAAGCCACGATAAAGCTAAAAAATGAAAAATCGATTTCCAAGACTTTAATCGAGAGTAAAAGTTTAATTTTAATACTTACTGCAAAATAAACTGTGCCAGACGAATTTTCTTATCAAAATACATAAGAATCCGTCGAAAAACTTATTGTTTTCAAATATTTAATTTTTGGCCAAAAAAAAATTCAAAGGGGTTAATCTATCGTTTTTGTAATTTCGGACCAAAATTTCAAAGTCGTTTTAAACATTGTGCATGATGCATTTCGATGCGTAGAATGCGAAAATCCCATTTTCAGCTTGCGGAATCGACTGGAAATCGCTCAAAAGCCACGATAAAGCTAAAAAATGAAAAATCGATTTCCAAGACTTTAATCGAGAGTAAAAGTTTAATTTTAATACTTACTGCAAAATAAACTGTGCCAGACGAATTTTCTTATCAAAATACATAAGAATCCGTCGAAAAAGCTATTGTTTTCAAATATTTAATTTTTGGCCAAAAAAAAATTCAAAGGGGTTAATCTATCGTTTTTGTAATTTCGGACCAAAATTTCAAAGTCGTTTTAAACATTGTGAATGATGCATTTCGATGCGTAGAATGCGAAAATCCCATTTTCAGCTTGCGGAATCGACTGGAAATCGCTCAAAAGCCACGATAAAGCTAAAAAATGAAAAATCGATTTCCAAGACTTTAATCGAGAGTAAAAGTTTAATTTTAATACTTACTGCAAAATAAACTGTGCCAGACGAATTTTCTTATCAAAATACATAAGAATCCGTCGAAAAAGCTATTGTTTTCAAATATTTAATTTTTGGCCAAAAAAAAATTCAAAGGGGTTAATCTATCGTTTTTGTAATTTCGGACCAAAATTTCAAAGTCGTTTTAAACATTGTGCATGATGCATTTCGATGCGTAGAATGCGAAAATCCCATTTTCAGCTTGCGGAATCGACTGGAAATCGCTCAAAAGCCACGATAAAGCTAAAAAATGAAAAATCGATTTCCAAGACTTTAATCGAGAGTAAAAGTTTAATTTTAATACTTACTGCAAAATAAACTGTGCCAGACGAATTTTCTTATCAAAATACATAAGAATCCGTCGAAAAACTTATTGTTTTCAAATATTTAATTTTTGGCCAAAAAAAAATTTAAAGGGGTTAATCTATCGTTTTTGTAATTTCGGACCAAAATTTCAAAGTCGTTTTAAACATTGTGCATGATGCATTTCGATGCGTAGAATGCGAAAATCCCATTTTCAGCTTGCGGAATCGACTGGAAATCGCTCAAAAGCCACGATAAAGCTAAAAAATGAAAAATCGATTTCCAAGACTTTAATCGAGAGTAAAAGTTTAATTTTAATACTTACTGCAAAATAAACTGTGCCAGACGAATTTTCTTATCAAAATACATAAGAATCCGTCGAAAAACCTATTGTTTTCAAATATTTAATTTTTGGCAAAAAAAAAATTCAAAGGGGTTAATCTATCGTTTTTGTAATTTCGGACCAAAATTTCAAAGTCGTTTTAAACATTGTGCATGATGCATTTCGATGCGTAGAATGCGAAAATCCCATTTTCAGCTTGCGGAATCGACTGGAAATCGCTCAAAAGCCACGATAAAGCTAATAAATGAAAAATCGATTTCCAAGACTTTAATCGAGAGTAAAAGTTTAATTTTAATACTTACTGCAAAATAAACTGTGCCAGACGAATTTTCTTATCAAAATACATAAGAATCCGTCGAAAAACTTATTGTTTTCAAATATTTAATTTTTGGCCAAAAAAAAATTCAAAGGGGTTAATCTATCGTTTTTGTAATTTCGGACCAAAATTTCAAAGTCGTTTTAAACATTGTGCATGATGCATTTCGATGCGTAGAATGCGAAAATCCCATTTTCAGCTTGCGGAATCGACTGGAAATCGCTCAAAAGCCACGATAAAGCTAAAAAATGAAAAATCGATTTCCAAGACTTTAATCGAGAGTAAAAGTTTAATTTTAATACTTACTGCAAAATAAACTGTGCCAGACGAATTTTCTTATCAAAATACATAAGAATCCGTCGAAAAAGCTATTGTTTTCAAATATTTAATTTTTGGCCAAAAAAAAATTCAAAGGGGTTAATCTATCGTTTTTGTAATTTCGGACCAAAATTTCAAAGTCGTTTTAAACATTGTGCATGATGCATTTCGATGCGTAGAATGCGAAAATCCCATTTTCAGCTTGCGGAATCGACTGGAAATCGCTCAAAAGCCACGATAAAGCTAAAAAATGAAAAATCGATTTCCAAGACTTTAATCGAGAGTAAAAGTTTAATTTTAATACTTACTGCAAAATAAACTGTGCCAGACGAATTTTCTTATCAAAATACATAAGAATCCGTCGAAAAAGCTATTGTTTTCAAATATTTAATTTTTGGCCAAAAAAAAATTCAAAGGGGTTAATCTATCGTTTTTGTAATTTCGGACCAAAATTTCAAAGTCGTTTTAAACATTGTGCATGATGCATTTCGATGCGTAGAATGCGAAAATCCCATTTTCAGCTTGCGGAATCGACTGGAAATCGCTCAAAAGCCACGATAAAGCTAAAAAATGAAAAATCGATTTCCAAGACTTTAATCGAGAGTAAAAGTTTAATTTTAATACTTACTGCAAAATAAACTGTGCCAGACGAATTTTCTTATCAAAATACATAAGAATCCGTCGAAAAAGCTATTGTTTTCAAATATTTAATTTTTGGCCAAAAAAAAATTCAAAGGGGTTAATCTATCGTTTTTGTAATTTCGGACCAAAATTTCAAAGTCGTTTTAAACATTGTGCATGATGCATTTCGATGCGTAGAATGCGAAAATCCCATTTTCAGCTTGCGGAATCGACTGGAAATCGCTCAAAAGCCACGATAAAGCTAAAAAATGAAAAATCGATTTCCAAGACTTTAATCGAGAGTAAAAGTTTAATTTTAATACTTACTGCAAAATAAACTGTGCCAGACGAATTTTCTTATCAAAATACATAAGAATCCGTCGAAAAAGCTATTGTTTTCAAATATTTAATTTTTGGCAAAAAAAAAATTCAAAGGGGTTAATCTATCGTTTTTGTAATTTCGGACCAAAATTTCAAAGTCGTTTTAAACATTGTGCATGATGCATTTCGATGCGTAGAATGCGAAAATCCCATTTTCAGCTTGCGGAATCGACTGGAAATCGCTCAAAAGCCACGATAAAGCTAATAAATGAAAAATCGATTTCCAAGACTTTAATCGAGAGTAAAAGTTTAATTTTAATACTTACTGCAAAATAAACTGTGCCAGACGAATTTTCTTATCAAAATACATAAGAATCCGTCGAAAAACTTATTGTTTTCAAATATTTAATTTTTGGCCAAAAAAAAATTCAAAGGGGTTAATCTATCGTTTTTGTAATTTCGGACCAAAATTTCAAAGTCGTTTTAAACATTGTGCATGATGCATTTCGATGCGTAGAATGCGAAAATCCCATTTTCAGCTTGCGGAATCGACTGGAAATCGCTCAAAAGCCACGATAAAGCTAAAAAATGAAAAATCGATTTCCAAGACTTTAATCGAGAGTAAAAGTTTAATTTTAATACTTACTGCAAAATAAACTGTGCCAGACGAATTTTCTTATCAAAATACATAAGAATCCGTCGAAAAAGCTATTGTTTTCAAATATTTAATTTTTGGCCAAAAAAAAATTCAAAGGGGTTAATCTATCGTTTTTGTAATTTCGGACCAAAATTTCAAAGTCGTTTTAAACATTGTGCATGATGCATTTCGATGCGTAGAATGCGAAAATCCCATTTTCAGCTTGCGGAATCGACTGGAAATCGCTCAAAAGCCACGATAAAGCTAAAAAATGAAAAATCGATTTCCAAGACTTTAATCGAGAGTAAAAGTTTAATTTTAATACTTACTGCAAAATAAACTGTGCCAGACGAATTTTCTTATCAAAATACATAAGAATCCGTCGAAAAAGCTATTGTTTTCAAATATTTAATTTTTGGCCAAAAAAAAATTCAAAGGGGTTAATCTATCGTTTTTGTAATTTCGGACCAAAATTTCAAAGTCGTTTTAAACATTGTGCATGATGCATTTCGATGCGTAGAATGCGAAAATCCCATTTTCAGCTTGCGGAATCGACTGGAAATCGCTCAAAAGCCACGATAAAGCTAAAAAATGAAAAATCGATTTCCAAGACTTTAATCGAGAGTAAAAGTTTAATTTTAATACTTACTGCAAAATAAACTGTGCCAGACGAATTTTCTTATCAAAATACATAAGAATCCGTCGAAAAAGCTATTGTTTTCAAATATTTAATTTTTGGCCAAAAAAAAATTCAAAGGGGTTAATCTATCGTTTTTGTAATTTCGGACCAAAATTTCAAAGTCGTTTTAAACATTGTGCATGATGCATTTCGATGCGTAGAATGCGAAAATCCCATTTTCAGCTTGCGGAATCGACTGGAAATCGCTCAAAAGCCACGATAAAGCTAAAAAATAAAAAATCGATTTCCAAGACTTTAATCGAGAGTAAAAGTTTAATTTTAATACTTACTGCAAAATAAACTGTGCCAGACGAATTTTCTTATCAAAATACATAAGAATCCGTCGAAAAAGCTATTGTTTTTAAATATTTAATTTTTGGCCAAAAAAAAATTCAAAGGGGTGAATCTATCGTTTTTGTAATTACGGACCAAAATTTCAAAGTCGTTTTAAACATTGTGCATGATGCATTTCGATGGGTAGAATGCGAAAATCCCATTTTCAGCTTGCGGAATCGACTGGAAATCGCTCAAAAGCCACGATAAAGCTAAAAAATGAAAAATCGATTTCCAAGACTTTAATCGAGAGTAAAAGTTTAATTTTAATACTTACTGCAAAATAAACTGTGCCAGACGAATTTTCTTATCAAAATACATAAGAATCCGTCGAAAAAGCTATTGTTTTCAAATATTTAATTTTTGGCCAAAAAAAAATTCAAAGGGGTTAATCTATCGTTTTTGTAATTTCGGACCAAAATTTCAAAGTCGTTTTAAACATTGTGCATGATGCATTTCGATGCGTAGAATGCGAAAATCCCATTTTCAGCTTGCGGAATCGACTGGAAATCGCTCAAAAGCCACGATAAAGCTAAAAAATGAAAAATCGATTTCCAAGACTTTAATCGAGAGTAAAAGTTTAATTTTAATACTTACTGCAAAATAAACTGTGCCAGACGAATTTTCTTATCAAAATACATAAGAATCCGTCGAAAAAGCTATTGTTTTCAAATATTTAATTTTTGGCCAAAAAAAAATTCAAAGGGGTTAATCTATCGTTTTTGTAATTTCGGACCAAAATTTCAAAGTCGTTTTAAACATTGTGCATGATGCATTTCAATGCGTAGAATGCGAAAATCCCATTTTCAGCTTGCGGAATCGACTGGAAATCGCTCAAAAGCCACGATAAAGCTAAAAAATGAAAAATCGATTTCCAAGACTTTAATCGAGAGTAAAAGTTTAATTTTAATACTTACTGCAAAATAAACTGTGCCAGACGAATTTTCTTATCAAAATACATAAGAATCCGTCGAAAAAGCTATTGTTTTCAAATATTTAATTTTTGGCCAAAAAAAAATTCAAAGGGGTTAATCTATCGTTTTTGTAATTTCGGACCAAAATTTCAAAGTCGTTTTAAACATTGTGCATGATGCATTTCGATGCGTAGAATGCGAAAATCCCATTTTCAGCTTGCGGAATCGACTGGAAATCGCTCAAAAGCCACGATAAAGCTAAAAAATGAAAAATCGATTTCCAAGACTTTAATCGAGAGTAAAAGTTTAATTTTAATACTTACTGCAAAATAAACTGTGCCAGACGAATTTTCTTATCAAAATACATAAGAATCCGTCGAAAAACCTATTGTTTTCAAATATTTAATTTTTGGCCAAAAAAAAATTCAAAGGGGTTAATCTATCGTTTTTGTAATTTCGGACCAAAATTTCAAAGTCGTTTTAAACATTGTGCATGATGCATTTCGATGCGTAGAATGCGAAAATCCCATTTTCAGCTTGCGGAATCGACTGGAAATCGCTCAAAAGCCACGATAAAGCTAAAAAATGAAAAATCGATTTCCAAGACTTTAATCGAGAGTAAAAGTTTAATTTTAATACTTACTGCAAAATAAACTGTGCCAGACGAATTTTCTTATCAAAATACATAAGAATCCGTCGAAAAAGCTATTGTTTTCAAATATTTAATTTTTGGCCAAAAAAAAATTCAAAGGGGTTAATCTATCGTTTTTGTAATTTCGGACCAAAATTTCAAAGTCGTTTTAAACATTGTGCATGATGCATTTCGATGCGTAGAATGCGAAAATCCCATTTTCAGCTTGCGGAATCGACTGGAAATCGCTCAAAAGCCACGATAAAGCTAAAAAATGAAAAATCGATTTCCAAGACTTTAATCGAGAGTAAAAGTTTAATTTTAATACTTACTGCAAAATAAACTGTGCCAGACGAATTTTCTTATCAAAATACATAAGAATCCGTCGAAAAAGCTATTGTTTTCAAATATTTAATTTTTGGCCAAAAAAAAATTCAAAGGGGTTAATCTATCGTTTTTGTAATTTCGGACCAAAATTTCAAAGTCGTTTTAAACATTGTGCATGATGCATTTCGATGCGTAGAATGCGAAAATCCCATTTTCAGCTTGCGGAATCGACTGGAAATCGCTCAAAAGCCACGATAAAGCTAAAAAATGAAAAATCGATTTCCAAGACTTTAATCGAGAGTAAAAGTTTAATTTTAATACTTACTGCAAAATAAACTGTGCCAGACGAATTTTCTTATCAAAATACATAAGAATCCGTCGAAAAAGCTATTGTTTTCAAATATTTAATTTTTGGCCAAAAAAAAATTCAAAGGGGTTAATCTATCGTTTTTGTAATTTCGGACCAAAATTTCAAAGTCGTTTTAAACATTGTGCATGATGCATTTCGATGCGTAGAATGCGAAAATCCCATTTTCAGCTTGCGGAATCGACTGGAAATCGCTCAAAAGCCACGATAAAGCTAAAAAATGAAAAATCGATTTCCAAGACTTTAATCGAGAGTAAAAGTTTAATTTTAATACTTACTGCAAAATAAACTGTGCCAGACGAATTTTCTTATCAAAATACATAAGAATCCGTCGAAAAAGCTATTGTTTTCAAATATTTAATTTTTGGCCAAAAAAAAATTCAAAGGGGTTAATCTATCGTTTTTGTAATTTCGGACCAAAATTTCAAAGTCGTTTTAAACATTGTGAATGATGCATTTCGATGCGTAGAATGCGAAAATCCCATTTTCAGCTTGCGGAATCGACTGGAAATCGCTCAAAAGCCACGATAAAGCTAAAAAATGAAAAATCGATTTCCAAGACTTTAATCGAGAGTAAAAGTTTAATTTTAATACTTACTGCAAAATAAACTGTGCCAGACGAATTTTCTTATCAAAATACATAAGAATCCGTCGAAAAAGCTATTGTTTTCAAATATTTAATTTTTGGCCAAAAAAAAATTCAAAGGGGTTAATCTATCGTTTTTGTAATTTCGGACCAAAATTTCAAAGTCGTTTTAAACATTGTGCATGATGCATTTCGATGCGTAGAATGCGAAAATCCCATTTTCAGCTTGCGGAATCGACTGGAAATCGCTCAAAAGCCACGATAAAGCTAAAAAATGAAAAATCGATTTCCAAGACTTTAATCGAGAGTAAAAGTTTAATTTTAATACTTACTGCAAAATAAACTGTGCCAGACGAATTTTCTTATCAAAATACATAAGAATCCGTCGAAAAAGCTATTGTTTTCAAATATTTAATTTTTGGCCAAAAAAAAATTCAAAGGGGTTAATCTATCGTTTTTGTAATTTCGGACCAAAATTTCAAAGTCGTTTTAAACATTGTGCATGATGCATTTCGATGCGTAGAATGCGAAAATCCCATTTTCAGCTTGCGGAATCGACTGGAAATCGCTCAAAAGCCACGATAAAGCTAAAAAATGAAAAATCGATTTCCAAGACTTTAATCGAGAGTAAAAGTTTAATTTTAATACTTACTGCAAAATAAACTGTGCCAGACGAATTTTCTTATCAAAATACATAAGAATCCGTCGAAAAAGCTATTGTTTTCAAATATTTAATTTTTGGCCAAAAAAAAATTCAAAGGGGTTAATCTATCGTTTTTGTAATTTCGGACCAAAATTTCAAAGTCGTTTTAAACATTGTGCATGATGCATTTCGATGCGTAGAATGCGAAAATCCCATTTTCAGCTTGCGGAATCGACTGGAAATCGCTCAAAAGCCACGATAAAGCTAAAAAATGAAAAATCGATTTCCAAGACTTTAATCGAGAGTAAAAGTTTAATTTTAATACTTACTGCAAAATAAACTGTGCCAGACGAATTTTCTTATCAAAATACATAAGAATCCGTCGAAAAAGCTATTGTTTTCAAATATTTAATTTTTGGCCAAAAAAAAATTCAAAGGGGTTAATCTATCGTTTTTGTAATTTCGGACCAAAATTTCAAAGTCGTTTTAAACATTGTGCATGATGCATTTCGATGCGTAGAATGCGAAAATCCCATTTTCAGCTTGCGGAATCGACTGGAAATCGCTCAAAAGCCACGATAAAGCTAAAAAATGAAAAATCGATTTCCAAGACTTTAATCGAGAGTAAAAGTTTAATTTTAATACTTACTGCAAAATAAACTGTGCCAGACGAATTTTCTTATCAAAATACATAAGAATCCGTCGAAAAAGCTATTGTTTTCAAATATTTAATTTTTGGCCAAAAAAAAATTCAAAGGGGTTAATCTATCGTTTTTGTAATTTCGGACCAAAATTTCAAAGTCGTTTTAAACATTGTGCATGATGCATTTCGATGCGTAGAATGCGAAAATCCCATTTTCAGCTTGCGGAATCGACTGGAAATCGCTCAAAAGCCACGATAAAGCTAAAAAATGAAAAATCGATTTCCAAGACTTTAATCGAGAGTAAAAGTTTAATTTTAATACTTACTGCAAAATAAACTGTGCCAGACGAATTTTCTTATCAAAATACATAAGAATCCGTCGAAAAAGCTATTGTTTTCAAATATTTAATTTTTGGCCAAAAAAAAATTCAAAGGGGTTAATCTATCGTTTTTGTAATTTCGGACCAAAATTTCAAAGTCGTTTTAAACATTGTGCATGATGCATTTCGATGCGTAGAATGCGAAAATCCCATTTTCAGCTTGCGGAATCGACTGGAAATCGCTCAAAAGCAACGATAAAGTTAATAAATGAAAAATCGATTTCCAAGACTTTAATCGAGATTAAAAGTTTAATTTTAATACTTACTGCAAAATAAACTGTGCCAGACGAATTTTCTTATCAAAATACATAAGAATCCGTCGAAAAACCTATTGTTTTCAAATATTTAATTTTTGGCCAAAAAAAAATTCAAAGGGGTTAATCTATCGTTTTTGTAATTTCGGACCAAAATTTCAAAGTCGTTTTAAACATTGTGCATGATGCATTTCGATGCGTAGAATGCGAAAATCCCATTTTCAGCTTGCGGAATCGACTGGAAATCGCTCAAAAGCCACGATAAAGCTAAAAAATGAAAAATCGATTTCCAAGACTTTAATCGAGAGTAAAAGTTTAATTTTAATACTTACTGCAAAATAAACTGTGCCAGACGAATTTTCTTATCAAAATACATAAGAATCGGTCGAAAAAGCTATTGTTTTCAAATATTTAATTTTTGGCCAAAAAAAAATTCAAAGGGGTTAATCTATCGTTTTTGTAATTTCGGACCAAAATTTCAAAGTCGTTTTAAACATTGTGCATGATGCATTTCGATGCGTAGAATGCGAAAATCCCATTTTCAGCTTGCGGAATCGACTGGAAATCGCTCGAAAGCCACGATAAAGCTAAAAAATGAAAAATCGATTTCCAAGACTTTAATCGAGAGTAAAAGTTTAATTTTAATACTTACTGCAAAATAAACTGTGCCAGACGAATTTTCTTATCAAAATACATAAGAATCCGTCGAAAAAGCTATTGTTTTCAAATATTTAATTTTTGGCCAAAAAAAAATTCAAAGGGGTTAATCTATCGTTTTTGTAATTTCGGACCAAAATTTCAAAGTCGTTTTAAACATTGTGCATGATGCATTTCGATGCGTAGAATGCGAAAATTCCATTTTCAGCTTGCGGAATCGACTGGAAATCGCTCAAAAGCCACGATAAAGCTAAAAAATGAAAAATCGATTTCCAAGACTTTAATCGAGAGTAAAAGTTTAATTTTAATACTTACTGCAAAATAAACTGTGCCAGACGAATTTTCTTATCAAAATACATAAGAATCCGTCGAAAAAGCTATTGTTTTCAAATATTTAATTTTTGGCCAAAAAAAAATTCAAAGGGGTTAATCTATCGTTTTTGTAATTTCGGACCAAAATTTCAAAGTCGTTTTAAACATTGTGCATGATGCATTTCGATGCGTAGAATGCGAAAATCCCATTTTCAGCTTGCGGAATCGACTGGAAATCGCTCAAAAGCCACGATAAAGCTAAAAAATGAAAAATCGATTTCCAAGACTTTAATCGAGAGTAAAAGTTTAATTTTAATACTTACTGCAAAATAAACTGTGCCAGACGAATTTTCTTATCAAAATACATAAGAATCCGTCGAAAAAGCTATTGTTTTCAAATATTTAATTTTTGGCCAAAAAAAAATTCAAAGGGGTTAATCTATCGTTTTTGTAATTTCGGACCAAAATTTCAAAGTCGTTTTAAACATTGTGCATGATGCATTTCAATGCGTAGAATGCGAAAATCCCATTTTCAGCTTGCGGAATCGACTGGAAATCGCTCAAAAGCCACGATAAAGCTAAAAAATGAAAAATCGATTTCCAAGACTTTAATCGAGAGTAAAAGTTTAATTTTAATACTTACTGCAAAATAAACTGTGCCAGACGAATTTTCTTATCAAAATACATAAGAATCCGTCGAAAAAGCTATTGTTTTCAAATATTTAATTTTTGGCCAAAAAAAAATTCAAAGGGGTTAATCTATCGTTTTTGTAATTTCGGACCAAAATTTCAAAGTCGTTTTAAACATTGTGCATGATGCATTTCGATGCGTAGAATGCGAAAATCCCATTTTCAGCTTGCGGAATCGACTGGAAATCGCTCAAAAGCCACGATAAAGCTAAAAAATGAAAAATCGATTTCCAAGACTTTAATCGAGAGTAAAAGTTTAATTTTAATACTTACTGCAAAATAAACTGTGCCAGACGAATTTTCTTATCAAAATACATAAGAATCCGTCGAAAAACCTATTGTTTTCAAATATTTAATTTTTGGCCAAAAAAAAATTCAAAGGGGTTAATCTATCGTTTTTGTAATTTCGGACCAAAATTTCAAAGTCGTTTTAAACATTGTGCATGATGCATTTCGATGCGTAGAATGCGAAAATCCCATTTTCAGCTTGCGGAATCGACTGGAAATCGCTCAAAAGCCACGATAAAGCTAAAAAATGAAAAATCGATTTCCAAGACTTTAATCGAGAGTAAAAGTTTAATTTTAATACTTACTGCAAAATAAACTGTGCCAGACGAATTTTCTTATCAAAATACATAAGAATCCGTCGAAAAAGCTATTGTTTTCAAATATTTAATTTTTGGCCAAAAAAAAATTCAAAATCTATCGTTTTTGTAATTTCGGACCAAAATTTCAAAGTCGTTTTAAACATTGTGCATGATGCATTTCGATGCGTAGAATGCGAAAATCCCATTTTCAGCTTGCGGAATCGACTGGAAATCGCTCAAAAGCCACGATAAAGCTAAAAAATGAAAAATCGATTTCCAAGACTTTAATCGAGAGTAAAAGTTTAATTTTAATACTTACTGCAAAATAAACTGTGCCAGACGAATTTTCTTATCAAAATACATAAGAATCCGTCGAAAAAGCTATTGTTTTCAAATATTTAATTTTTGGCCAAAAAAAAATTCAAAGGGGTTAATCTATCGTTTTTGTAATTTCGGACCAAAATTTCAAAGTCGTTTTAAACATTGTGCATGATGCATTTCGATGCGTAGAATGCGAAAATCCCATTTTCAGCTTGCGGAATCGACTGGAAATCGCTCAAAAGCCACGATAAAGCTAAAAAATGAAAAATCGATTTCCAAGACTTTAATCGAGAGTAAAAGTTTAATTTTAATACTTACTGCAAAATAAACTGTGCCAGACGAATTTTCTTATCAAAATACATAAGAATCCGTCGAAAAAGCTATTGTTTTCAAATATTTAATTTTTGGCCAAAAAAAAATTCAAAGGGGTTAATCTATCGTTTTTGTAATTTCGGACCAAAATTTCAAAGTCGTTTTAAACATTGTGAATGATGCATTTCGATGCGTAGAATGCGAAAATCCCATTTTCAGCTTGCGGAATCGACTGGAAATCGCTCAAAAGCCACGATAAAGCTAAAAAATGAAAAATCGATTTCCAAGACTTTAATCGAGAGTAAAAGTTTAATTTTAATACTTACTGCAAAATAAACTGTGCCAGACGAATTTTCTTATCAAAATACATAAGAATCCGTCGAAAAAGCTATTGTTTTCAAATATTTAATTTTTGGCCAAAAAAAAATTCAAAGGGGTTAATCTATCGTTTTTGTAATTTCGGACCAAAATTTCAAAGTCGTTTTAAACATTGTGCATGATGCATTTCGATGCGTAGAATGCGAAAATCCCATTTTCAGCTTGCGGAATCGACTGGAAATCGCTCAAAAGCCACGATAAAGCTAAAAAATGAAAAATCGATTTCCAAGACTTTAATCGAGAGTAAAAGTTTAATTTTAATACTTACTGCAAAATAAACTGTGCCAGACGAATTTTCTTATCAAAATACATAAGAATCCGTCGAAAAAGCTATTGTTTTCAAATATTTAATTTTTGGCCAAAAAAAAATTCAAAGGGGTTAATCTATCGTTTTTGTAATTTCGGACCAAAATTTCAAAGTCGTTTTAAACATTGTGCATGATGCATTTCGATGCGTAGAATGCGAAAATCCCATTTTCAGCTTGCGGAATCGACTGGAAATCGCTCAAAAGCCACGATAAAGCTAAAAAATGAAAAATCGATTTCCAAGACTTTAATCGAGAGTAAAAGTTTAATTTTAATACTTACTGCAAAATAAACTGTGCCAGACGAATTTTCTTATCAAAATACATAAGAATCCGTCGAAAAAGCTATTGTTTTCAAATATTTAATTTTTGGCCAAAAAAAAATTCAAAGGGGTTAATCTATCGTTTTTGTAATTTCGGACCAAAATTTCAAAGTCGTTTTAAACATTGTGAATGATGCATTTCGATGCGTAGAATGCGAAAATCCCATTTTCAGCTTGCGGAATCGACTGGAAATCGCTCAAAAGCCACGATAAAGCTAAAAAATGAAAAATCGATTTCCAAGACTTTAATCGAGAGTAAAAGTTTAATTTTAATACTTACTGCAAAATAAACTGTGCCAGACGAATTTTCTTATCAAAATACATAAGAATCCGTCGAAAAAGCTATTGTTTTCAAATATTTAATTTTTGGCCAAAAAAAAATTCAAAGGGGTTAATCTATCGTTTTTGTAATTTCGGACCAAAATTTCAAAGTCGTTTTAAACATTGTGCATGATGCATTTCGATGCGTAGAATGCGAAAATCCCATTTTCAGCTTGCGGAATCGACTGGAAATCGCTCAAAAGCCACGATAAAGCTAAAAAATGAAAAATCGATTTCCAAGACTTTAATCGAGAGTAAAAGTTTAATTTTAATACTTACTGCAAAATAAACTGTGACAGACGAATTTTCTTATCAAAATACATAAGAATCCGTCGAAAAAGCTATTGTTTTCAAATATTTAATTTTTGGCCAAAAAAAAATTCAAAGGGGTTAATCTATCGTTTTTGTAATTTCGGACCAAAATTTCAAAGTCGTTTTAAACATTGTGCATGATGCATTTCGATGCGTAGAATGCGAAAATCCCATTTTCAGCTTGCGGAATCGACTGGAAATCGCTCAAAAGCCACGATAAAGCTAAAAAATGAAAAATCGATTTCCAAGACTTTAATCGAGAGTAAAAGTTTAATTTTAATACTTACTGCAAAATAAACTGTGCCAGACGAATTTTCTTATCAAAATACATGAGAATCCGTCGAAAAAGCTATTGTTTTCAAATATTTAATTTTTGGCCAAAAAAAAATTCAAAGGGGTTAATCTATCGTTTTTGTAATTTCGGACCAAAATTTCAAAGTCGTTTTAAACATTGTGCATGATGCATTTCGATGCGTAGAATGCGAAAATCCCATTTTCAGCTTGCGGAATCGACTGGAAATCGCTCAAAAGCCACGATAAAGCTAAAAAATGAAAAATCGATTTCCAAGACTTTAATCGAGAGTAAAAGTTTAATTTTAATACTTACTGCAAAATAAACTGTGACAGACGAATTTTCTTATCAAAATACATAAGAATCCGTCGAAAAAGCTATTGTTTTCAAATATTTAATTTTTGGCCAAAAAAAAATTCAAAGGGGTTAATCTATCGTTTTTGTAATTTCGGACCAAAATTTCAAAGTCGTTTTAAACATTGTGCATGATGCATTTCGATGCGTAGAATGCGAAAATCCCATTTTCAGCTTGCGGAATCGACTGCAAATCGACTGAAATCGCTCAAAAGCCACGATAAAGCTAAAAAATGAAAAATCGATTTCCAAGACTTTAATCGAGAGTAAAAGTTTAATTTTAATACTTACTGCAAAATAAACTGTGACAGACGAATTTTCTTATCAAAATACATAAGAATCCGTCGAAAAAGCTATTGTTTTCAAATATTTAATTTTTGGCCAAAAAAAAATTCAAAGGGGTGAATCTATCGTTTTTGTAATTTCGGACCAAAATTTCAAAGTCGTTTTAAACATTGTGCATGATGCATTTCGATGCGTAGAATGCGAAAATCCCATTTTCAGCTTGCGGAATCGACTGGAAATCGCTCAAAAGCCACGATAAAGCTAAAAAATGAAAAATCGATTTCCAAGACTTTAATCGAGAGTAAAAGTTTAATTTTAATACTTACTGCAAAATAAACTGTGCCAGACGAATTTTCTTATCAAAATACATAAGAATCCGTCGAAAAAGCTATTGTTTTCAAATATTTAATTTTTGGCCAAAAAAAAATTCAAAGGGGTTAATCTATCGTTTTTGTAATTTCGGACCAAAATTTCAAAGTCGTTTTAAACATTGTGCATGATGCATTTCGATGCGTAGAATGCGAAAATCCCATTTTCAGCTTGCGGAATCGACTGGAAATCGCTCAAAAGCCACGATAAAGCTAAAAAATGAAAAATCGATTTCCAAGACTTTAATCGAGAGTAAAAGTTTAATTTTAATACTTACTGCAAAATAAACTGTGCCAGACGAATTTTCTTATCAAAATACATAAGAATCCGTCGAAAAAGCTATTGTTTTCAAATATTTAATTTTTGGCCAAAAAAAAATTCAAAGGGGTTAATCTATCGTTTTTGTAATTTCGGACCAAAATTTCAAAGTCGTTTTAAACATTGTGCATGATGCATTTCGATGCGTAGAATGCGAAAATCCCATTTTCAGCTTGCGGAATCGACTGGAAATCGCTCAAAAGCCACGATAAAGCTAAAAAATGAAAAATCGATTTCCAAGACTTTAATCGAGAGTAAAAGTTTAATTTTAATACTTACTGCAAAATAAACTGTGCCAGACGAATTTTCTTATCAAAATACATAAGAATCCGTCGAAAAACCTATTGTTTTCAAATATTTAATTTTTGGCCAAAAAAAAATTCAAAAAAAAAAAAAAAAACTATCGTTTTTGTAATTTCGGACCAAAATTTCAAAGTCGTTTTAAACATTGTGCATGATGCATTTCGATGCGTAGAATGCGAAAATCCCATTTTCAGCTTGCGGAATCGACTGGAAATCGCTCAAAAGCCACGATAAAGCTAAAAAATGAAAAATCGATTTCCAAGACTTTAATCGAGAGTAAAAGTTTAATTTTAATACTTACTGCAAAATAAACTGTGCCAGACGAATTTTCTTATCAAAATGCATAAGAATCCGTCGAAAAACCTATTGTTTTCAAATATTTAATTTTTGGCCAAAAAAAAATTCAAAGGGGTTAATCTATCGTTTTTGTAATTTCGGACCAAAATTTCAAAGTCGTTTTAAACATTGTGCATGATGCATTTCGATGCGTAGAATGCGAAAATCTCATTTTCAGCTTGCGGAATCGACTGGAAATCGCTCAAAAGCCACGATAAAGCTAAAAAATGAAAAATCGATTTCCAAGACTTTAATCGAGAGTAAAAGTTTAATTTTAATACTTACTGCAAAATAAACTGTGCCAGACGAATTTTCTTATCAAAATGCATAAGAATCCGTCGAAATACCTATTGTTTTCAAATATTTAATTTTTGGCCAAAAAAAAATTCAAAGGGGTTAATCTATCGTTTTTGTAATTTCGGACCAAAATTTCAAAGTCGTTTTAAACATTGTGCATGATGCATTTCGATGCGTAGAATGCGAAAATCCCATTTTCAGCTTGCGGAATCGACTGGAAATCGCTCAAAAGCCACGATAAAGCTTAAAAATGAAAAATCGATTTCCAAGACTTTAATCGAGAGTAAAAGTTTAATTTTAATACTTACTGCAAAATAAACTGTGACAGACGAATTTTCTTATCAAAATACATAAGAATCCGTCGAAAAAGCTATTGTTTTCAAATATTTAATTTTTGGCCAAAAAAAAATTCAAAGGGGTTAATCTATCGTTTTTGTAATTTCGGACCAAAATTTCAAAGTCGTTTTAAACATTGTGCATGATGCATTTCGATGCGTAGAATGCGAAAATCCCATTTTCAGCTTGCGGAATCGACTGCAAATCGACTGAAATCGCTCAAAAGCCACGATAAAGCTAAAAAATGAAAAATCGATTTCCAAGACTTTAATCGAGAGTAAAAGTTTAATTTTAATACTTACTGCAAAATAAACTGTGCCAGACGAATTTTCTTATCAAAATACATAAGAATCCGTCGAAAAAGCTATTGTTTTCAAATATTTAATTTTTGGCCAAAAAAAAATTCAAAGGGGTTAATCTATCGTTTTTGTAATTTCGGACCAAAATTTCAAAGTCGTTTTAAACATTGTGCATGATGCATTTCGATGCGTAGAATGCGAAAATCCCATTTTCAGCTTGCGGAATCGACTGGAAATCGCTCAAAAGCCACGATAAAGCTAAAAAATGAAAAATCGATTTCCAAGACTTTAATCGAGAGTAAAAGTTTAATTTTAATACTTACTGCAAAATAAACTGTGCCAGACGAATTTTCTTATCAAAATACATAAGAATCCGTCGAAAAAGCTATTGTTTTCAAATATTTAATTTTTGGCCAAAAAAAAATTCAAAGGGGTTAATCTATCGTTTTTGTAATTTCGGACCAAAATTTCAAAGTCGTTTTAAACATTGTGCATGATGCATTTCGATGCGTAGAATGCGAAAATCCCATTTTCAGCTTGCGGAATCGACTGGAAATCGCTCAAAAGCCACGATAAAGCTAAAAAATGAAAAATCGATTTCCAAGACTTTAATCGAGAGTAAAAGTTTAATTTTAATACTTACTGCAAAATAAACTGTGCCAGACGAATTTTCTTATCAAAATACATAAGAATCCGTCGAAAAAGCTATTGTTTTCAAATATTTAATTTTTGGCCAAAAAAAAATTCAAAGGGGTTAATCTATCGTTTTTGTAATTTCGGACCAAAATTTCAAAGTCGTTTTAAACATTGTGCATGATGCATTTCGATGCGTAGAATGCGAAAATCCCATTTTCAGCTTGCGGAATCGACTGGAAATCGCTCAAAAGCCACGATAAAGCTAAAAAATAAAAAATCGATTTCCAAGACTTTAATCGAGAGTAAAAGTTTAATTTTAATACTTACTGCAAAATAAACTGTGCCAGACGAATTTTCTTATCAAAATACATAAGAATCCGTCGAAAAAGCTATTGTTTTTAAATATTTAATTTTTGGCCAAAAAAAAATTCAAAGGGGTGAATCTATCGTTTTTGTAATTTCGGACCAAAATTTCAAAGTCGTTTTAAACATTGTGCATGATGCATTTCGATGCGTAGAATGCGAAAATCCCATTTTCAGCTTGCGGAATCGACTGGAAATCGCTCAAAAGCCACGATAAAGCTAAAAAATGAAAAATCGATTTCCAAGACTTTAATCGAGAGTAAAAGTTTAATTTTAATACTTACTGCAAAATAAACTGTGCCAGACGAATTTTCTTATCAAAATACATAAGAATCCGTCGAAAAAGCTATTGTTTTCAAATATTTAATTTTTGGCCAAAAAAAAATTCAAAGGGGTTAATCTATCGTTTTTGTAATTTCGGACCAAAATTTCAAAGTCGTTTTAAACATTGTGCATGATGCATTTCGATGCGTAGAATGCGAAAATCCCATTTTCAGCTTGCGGAATCGACTGGAAATCGCTCAAAAGCCACGATAAAGCTAAAAAATGAAAAATCGATTTCCAAGACTTTAATCGAGAGTAAAAGTTTAATTTTAATACTTACTGCAAAATAAACTGTGCCAGACGAATTTTCTTATCAAAATACATAAGAATCCGTCGAAAAAGCTATTGTTTTCAAATATTTAATTTTTGGCCAAAAAAAAATTCAAAGGGGTTAATCTATCGTTTTTGTAATTTCGGACCAAAATTTCAAAGTCGTTTTAAACATTGTGCATGATGCATTTCAATGCGTAGAATGCGAAAATCCCATTTTCAGCTTGCGGAATCGACTGGAAATCGCTCAAAAGCCACGATAAAGCTAAAAAATGAAAAATCGATTTCCAAGACTTTAATCGAGAGTAAAAGTTTAATTTTAATACTTACTGCAAAATAAACTGTGCCAGACGAATTTTCTTATCAAAATACATAAGAATCCGTCGAAAAAGCTATTGTTTTCAAATATTTAATTTTTGGCCAAAAAAAAATTCAAAGGGGTTAATCTATCGTTTTTGTAATTTCGGACCAAAATTTCAAAGTCGTTTTAAACATTGTGCATGATGCATTTCGATGCGTAGAATGCGAAAATCCCATTTTCAGCTTGCGGAATCGACTGGAAATCGCTCAAAAGCCACGATAAAGCTAAAAAATGAAAAATCGATTTCCAAGACTTTAATCGAGAGTAAAAGTTTAATTTTAATACTTACTGCAAAATAAACTGTGCCAGACGAATTTTCTTATCAAAATACATAAGAATCCGTCGAAAAAGCTATTGTTTTCAAATATTTAATTTTTGGCCAAAAAAAAATTCAAAGGGGTTAATCTATCGTTTTTGTAATTTCGGACCAAAATTTCAAAGTCGTTTTAAACATTGTGCATGATGCATTTCGATGCGTAGAATGCGAAAATCCCATTTTCAGCTTGCGGAATCGACTGGAAATCGCTCAAAAGCCACGATAAAGCTAAAAAATGAAAAATCGATTTCCAAGACTTTAATCGAGAGTAAAAGTTTAATTTTAATACTTACTGCAAAATAAACTGTGCCAGACGAATTTTCTTATCAAAATACATAAGAATCCGTCGAAAAAGCTATTGTTTTCAAATATTTAATTTTTGGCCAAAAAAAAATTCAAAGGGGTTAATCTATCGTTTTTGTAATTTCGGACCAAAATTTCAAAGTCGTTTTAAACATTGTGCATGATGCATTTCGATGCGTAGAATGCGAAAATCCCATTTTCAGCTTGCGGAATCGACTGGAAATCGCTCAAAAGCCACGATAAAGCTAAAAAATGAAAAATCGATTTCCAAGACTTTAATCGAGAGTAAAAGTTTAATTTTAATACTTACTGCAAAATAAACTGTGCCAGACGAATTTTCTTATCAAAATACATAAGAATCCGTCGAAAAAGCTATTGTTTTCAAATATTTAATTTTTGGCCAAAAAAAAATTCAAAGGGGTTAATCTATCGTTTTTGTAATTTCGGACCAAAATTTCAAAGTCGTTTTAAACATTGTGCATGATGCATTTCAATGCGTAGAATGCGAAAATCCCATTTTCAGCTTGCGGAATCGACTGGAAATCGCTCAAAAGCCACGATAAAGCTAAAAAATGAAAAATCGATTTCCAAGACTTTAATCGAGAGTAAAAGTTTAATTTTAATACTTACTGCAAAATAAACTGTGCCAGACGAATTTTCTTATCAAAATACATAAGAATCCGTCGAAAAAGCTATTGTTTTCAAATATTTAATTTTTGGCCAAAAAAAAATTCAAAGGGGTTAATCTATCGTTTTTGTAATTTCGGACCAAAATTTCAAAGTCGTTTTAAACATTGTGCATGATGCATTTCGATGCGTAGAATGCGAAAATCCCATTTTCAGCTTGCGGAATCGACTGGAAATCGCTCAAAAGCCACGATAAAGCTAAAAAATGAAAAATCGATTTCCAAGACTTTAATCGAGAGTAAAAGTTTAATTTTAATACTTACTGCAAAATAAACTGTGCCAGACGAATTTTCTTATCAAAATACATAAGAATCCGTCGAAAAACCTATTGTTTTCAAATATTTAATTTTTGGCCAAAAAAAAATTCAAAGGGGTTAATCTATCGTTTTTGTAATTTCGGACCAAAATTTCAAAGTCGTTTTAAACATTGTGCATGATGCATTTCGATGCGTAGAATGCGAAAATCCCATTTTCAGCTTGCGGAATCGACTGGAAATCGCTCAAAAGCCACGATAAAGCTAAAAAATAAAAAATCGATTTCCAAGACTTTAATCGAGAGTAAAAGTTTAATTTTAATACTTACTGCAAAATAAACTGTGCCAGACGAATTTTCTTATCAAAATACATAAGAATCCGTCGAAAAAGCTATTGTTTTCAAATATTTAATTTTTGGCCAAAAAAAAATTCAAAGGGGTTAATCTATCGTTTTTGTAATTTCGGACCAAAATTTCAAAGTCGTTTTAAACATTGTGCATGATGCATTTCGATGCGTAGAATGCGAAAATCCCATTTTCAGCTTGCGGAATCGACTGGAAATCGCTCAAAAGCCACGATAAAGCTAAAAAATGAAAAATCGATTTCCAAGACTTTAATCGAGAGTAAAAGTTTAATTTTAATACTTACTGCAAAATAAACTGTGCCAGACGAATTTTCTTATCAAAATACATAAGAATCCGTCGAAAAAGCTATTGTTTTCAAATATTTAATTTTTGGCCAAAAAAAAATTCAAAGGGGTTAATCTATCGTTTTTGTAATTTCGGACCAAAATTTCAAAGTCGTTTTAAACATTGTGCATGATGCATTTCGATGCGTAGAATGCGAAAATCCCATTTTCAGCTTGCGGAATCGACTGGAAATCGCTCAAAAGCCACGATAAAGCTAAAAAATGAAAAATCGATTTCCAAGACTTTAATCGAGAGTAAAAGTTTAATTTTAATACTTACTGCAAAATAAACTGTGCCAGACGAATTTTCTTATCAAAATACATAAGAATCCGTCGAAAAAGCTATTGTTTTCAAATATTTAATTTTTGGCCAAAAAAAAATTCAAAGGGGTTAATCTATCGTTTTTGTAATTTCGGACCAAAATTTCAAAGTCGTTTTAAACATTGTGCATGATGCATTTCGATGCGTAGAATGCGAAAATCCCATTTTCAGCTTGCGGAATCGACTGGAAATCGCTCAAAAGCAACGATAAAGTTAAAAAATGAAAAATCGATTTCCAAGACTTTAATCGAGAGTAAAAGTTTAATTTTAATACTTACTGCAAAATAAACTGTGCCAGACGAATTTTCTTATCAAAATACATAAGAATCCGTCGAAAAAGCTATTGTTTTCAAATATTTAATTTTTGGCCAAAAAAAAATTCAAAGGGGTTAATCTATCGTTTTTGTAATTTCGGACCAAAATTTCAAAGTCGTTTTAAACATTGTGCATGATGCATTTCGATGCGTAGAATGCGAAAATCCCATTTTCAGCTTGCGGAATCGACTGGAAATCGCTCAAAAGCCACGATAAAGCTAAAAAATGAAAAATCGATTTCCAAGACTTTAATCGAGAGTAAAAGTTTAATTTTAATACTTACTGCAAAATAAACTGTGCCAGACGAATTTTCTTATCAAAATACATAAGAATCCGTCGAAAAAGCTATTGTTTTCAAATATTTAATTTTTGGCCAAAAAAAAATTCAAAGGGGTTAATCTATCGTTTTTGTAATTTCGGACCAAAATTTCAAAGTCGTTTTAAACATTGTGCATGATGCATTTCGATGCGTAGAATGCGAAAATCCCATTTTCAGCTTGCGGGATCGACTGGAAATCGCTCAAAAGCAACGATAAAGTTAATAAATGAAAAATCGATTTCCAAGACTTTAATCGAGAGTAAAAGTTTAATTTTAATACTTACTGCAAAATAAACTGTGCCAGACGAATTTTCTTATCAAAATACATAAGAATCCGTCGAAAAACCTATTGTTTTCAAATATTTAATTTTTGGCCAAAAAAAAATTCAAAGGGGTTAATCTATCGTTTTTGTAATTTCGGACCAAAATTTCAAAGTCGTTTTAAACATTGTGCATGATGCATTTCGATGCGTAGAATGCGAAAATCCCATTTTCAGCTTGCGGAATCGACTGGAAATCGCTCAAAAGCCACGATAAAGCTAAAAAATGAAAAATCGATTTCCAAGACTTTAATCGAGAGTAAAAGTTTAATTTTAATACTTACTGCAAAATAAACTGTGCCAGACGAATTTTCTTATCAAAATACATAAGAATCCGTCGAAAAAGCTATTGTTTTCAAATATTTAATTTTTGGCCAAAAAAAAATTCAAAGGGGTTAATCTATCGTTTTTGTAATTTCGGACCAAAATTTCAAAGTCGTTTTAAACATTGTGCATGATGCATTTCGATGCGTAGAATGCGAAAATCCCATTTTCAGCTTGCGGAATCGACTGGAAATCGCTCGAAAGCCACGATAAAGCTAAAAAATGAAAAATCGATTTCCAAGACTTTAATCGAGAGTAAAAGTTTAATTTTAATACTTACTGCAAAATAAACTGTGCCAGACGAATTTTCTTATCAAAATACATAAGAATCCGTCGAAAAAGCTATTGTTTTCAAATATTTAATTTTTGGCCAAAAAAAAATTCAAAGGGGTTAATCTATCGTTTTTGTAATTTCGGACCAAAATTTCAAAGTCGTTTTAAACATTGTGCATGATGCATTTCGATGCGTAGAATGCGAAAATCCCATTTTCAGCTTGCGGAATCGACTGGAAATCGCTCAAAAGCCACGATAAAGCTAAAAAATGAAAAATCGATTTCCAAGACTTTAATCGAGAGTAAAAGTTTAATTTTAATACTTACTGCAAAATAAACTGTGCCAGACGAATTTTCTTATCAAAATACATAAGAATCCGTCGAAAAACCTATTGTTTTCAAATATTTAATTTTTGGCCAAAAAAAAATTCAAAGGGGTTAATCTATCGTTTTTGTAATTTCGGACCAAAATTTCAAAGTCGTTTTAAACATTGTGCATGATGCATTTCGATGCGTAGAATGCGAAAATCCCATTTTCAGCTTGCGGAATCGACTGGAAATCGCTCAAAAGCCACGATAAAGCTAAAAAATAAAAAATCGATTTCCAAGACTTTAATCGAGAGTAAAAGTTTAATTTTAATACTTACTGCAAAATAAACTGTGCCAGACGAATTTTCTTATCAAAATACATAAGAATCCGTCGAAAAAGCTATTGTTTTCAAATATTTAATTTTTGGCCAAAAAAAAATTCAAAGGGGTTAATCTATCGTTTTTGTAATTTCGGACCAAAATTTCAAAGTCGTTTTAAACATTGTGCATGATGCATTTCGATGCGTAGAATGCGAAAATCCCATTTTCAGCTTGCGGAATCGACTGGAAATCGCTCAAAAGCCACGATAAAGCTAAAAAATGAAAAATCGATTTCCAAGACTTTAATCGAGAGTAAAAGTTTAATTTTAATACTTACTGCAAAATAAACTGTGCCAGACGAATTTTCTTATCAAAATACATAAGAATCCGTCGAAAAAGCTATTGTTTTCAAATATTTAATTTTTGGCCAAAAAAAAATTCAAAGGGGTTAATCTATCGTTTTTGTAATTTCGGACCAAAATTTCAAAGTCGTTTTAAACATTGTGCATGATGCATTTCGATGCGTAGAATGCGAAAATCCCATTTTCAGCTTGCGGAATCGACTGGAAATCGCTCAAAAGCCACGATAAAGCTAAAAAATGAAAAATCGATTTCCAAGACTTTAATCGAGAGTAAAAGTTTAATTTTAATACTTACTGCAAAATAAACTGTGCCAGACGAATTTTCTTATCAAAATACATAAGAATCCGTCGAAAAAGCTATTGTTTTCAAATATTTAATTTTTGGCCAAAAAAAAATTCAAAGGGGTTAATCTATCGTTTTTGTAATTTCGGACCAAAATTTCAAAGTCGTTTTAAACATTGTGCATGATGCATTTCGATGCGTAGAATGCGAAAATCCCATTTTCAGCTTGCGGAATCGACTGGAAATCGCTCAAAAGCAACGATAAAGTTAAAAAATGAAAAATCGATTTCCAAGACTTTAATCGAGAGTAAAAGTTTAATTTTAATACTTACTGCAAAATAAACTGTGCCAGACGAATTTTCTTATCAAAATACATAAGAATCCGTCGAAAAAGCTATTGTTTTCAAATATTTAATTTTTGGCCAAAAAAAAATTCAAAGGGGTTAATCTATCGTTTTTGTAATTTCGGACCAAAATTTCAAAGTCGTTTTAAACATTGTGCATGATGCATTTCGATGCGTAGAATGCGAAAATCCCATTTTCAGCTTGCGGAATCGACTGGAAATCGCTCAAAAGCCACGATAAAGCTAAAAAATGAAAAATCGATTTCCAAGACTTTAATCGAGAGTAAAAGTTTAATTTTAATACTTACTGCAAAATAAACTGTGCCAGACGAATTTTCTTATCAAAATACATAAGAATCCGTCGAAAAAGCTATTGTTTTCAAATATTTAATTTTTGGCCAAAAAAAAATTCAAAGGGGTTAATCTATCGTTTTTGTAATTTCGGACCAAAATTTCAAAGTCGTTTTAAACATTGTGCATGATGCATTTCGATGCGTAGAATGCGAAAATCCCATTTTCAGCTTGCGGGATCGACTGGAAATCGCTCAAAAGCAACGATAAAGTTAATAAATGAAAAATCGATTTCCAAGACTTTAATCGAGAGTAAAAGTTTAATTTTAATACTTACTGCAAAATAAACTGTGCCAGACGAATTTTCTTATCAAAATACATAAGAATCCGTCGAAAAACCTATTGTTTTCAAATATTTAATTTTTGGCCAAAAAAAAATTCAAAGGGGTTAATCTATCGTTTTTGTAATTTCGGACCAAAATTTCAAAGTCGTTTTAAACATTGTGCATGATGCATTTCGATGCGTAGAATGCGAAAATCCCATTTTCAGCTTGCGGAATCGACTGGAAATCGCTCAAAAGCCACGATAAAGCTAAAAAATGAAAAATCGATTTCCAAGACTTTAATCGAGAGTAAAAGTTTAATTTTAATACTTACTGCAAAATAAACTGTGCCAGACGAATTTTCTTATCAAAATACATAAGAATCCGTCGAAAAAGCTATTGTTTTCAAATATTTAATTTTTGGCCAAAAAAAAATTCAAAGGGGTTAATCTATCGTTTTTGTAATTTCGGACCAAAATTTCAAAGTCGTTTTAAACATTGTGCATGATGCATTTCGATGCGTAGAATGCGAAAATCCCATTTTCAGCTTGCGGAATCGACTGGAAATCGCTCGAAAGCCACGATAAAGCTAAAAAATGAAAAATCGATTTCCAAGACTTTAATCGAGAGTAAAAGTTTAATTTTAATACTTACTGCAAAATAAACTGTGCCAGACGAATTTTCTTATCAAAATACATAAGAATCCGTCGAAAAAGCTATTGTTTTCAAATATTTAATTTTTGGCCAAAAAAAAATTCAAAGGGGTTAATCTATCGTTTTTGTAATTTCGGACCAAAATTTCAAAGTCGTTTTAAACATTGTGCATGATGCATTTCGATGCGTAGAATGCGAAAATCCCATTTTCAGCTTGCGGAATCGACTGGAAATCGCTCGAAAGCCACGATAAAGCTAAAAAATGAAAAATCGATTTCCAAGACTTTAATCGAGAGTAAAAGTTTAATTTTAATACTTACTGCAAAATAAACTGTGCCAGACGAATTTTCTTATCAAAATACATAAGAATCCGTCGAAAAAGCTATTGTTTTCAAATATTTAATTTTTGGCCAAAAAAAAATTCAAAGGGGTTAATCTATCGTTTTTGTAATTTCGGACCAAAATTTCAAAGTCGTTTTAAACATTGTGCATGATGCATTTCGATGCGTAGAATGCGAAAATTCCATTTTCAGCTTGCGGAATCGACTGGAAATCGCTCAAAAGCCACGATAAAGCTAAAAAATGAAAAATCGATTTCCAAGACTTTAATCGAGAGTAAAAGTTTAATTTTAATACTTACTGCAAAATAAACTGTGCCAGACGAATTTTCTTATCAAAATACATAAGAATCCGTCGAAAAAGCTATTGTTTTCAAATATTTAATTTTTGGCCAAAAAAAAATTCAAAGGGGTTAATCTATCGTTTTTGTAATTTCGGACCAAAATTTCAAAGTCGTTTTAAACATTGTGCATGATGCATTTCGATGCGTAGAATGCGAAAATCCCATTTTCAGCTTGCGGAATCGACTGGAAATCGCTCAAAAGCCACGATAAAGCTAAAAAATGAAAAATCGATTTCCAAGACTTTAATCGAGAGTAAAAGTTTAATTTTAATACTTACTGCAAAATAAACTGTGCCAGACGAATTTTCTTATCAAAATACATAAGAATCCGTCGAAAAAGCTATTGTTTTCAAATATTTAATTTTTGGCCAAAAAAAAATTCAAAGGGGTTAATCTATCGTTTTTGTAATTTCGGACCAAAATTTCAAAGTCGTTTTAAACATTGTGCATGATGCATTTCAATGCGTAGAATGCGAAAATCCCATTTTCAGCTTGCGGAATCGACTGGAAATCGCTCAAAAGCCACGATAAAGCTAAAAAATGAAAAATCGATTTCCAAGACTTTAATCGAGAGTAAAAGTTTAATTTTAATACTTACTGCAAAATAAACTGTGCCAGACGAATTTTCTTATCAAAATACATAAGAATCCGTCGAAAAAGCTATTGTTTTCAAATATTTAATTTTTGGCCAAAAAAAAATTCAAAGGGGTTAATCTATCGTTTTTGTAATTTCGGACCAAAATTTCAAAGTCGTTTTAAACATTGTGCATGATGCATTTCGATGCGTAGAATGCGAAAATCCCATTTTCAGCTTGCGGAATCGACTGGAAATCGCTCAAAAGCCACGATAAAGCTAAAAAATGAAAAATCGATTTCCAAGACTTTAATCGAGAGTAAAAGTTTAATTTTAATACTTACTGCAAAATAAACTGTGCCAGACGAATTTTCTTATCAAAATACATAAGAATCCGTCGAAAAACCTATTGTTTTCAAATATTTAATTTTTGGCCAAAAAAAAATTCAAAGGGGTTAATCTATCGTTTTTGTAATTTCGGACCAAAATTTCAAAGTCGTTTTAAACATTGTGCATGATGCATTTCGATGCGTAGAATGCGAAAATCCCATTTTCAGCTTGCGGAATCGACTGGAAATCGCTCAAAAGCCACGATAAAGCTAAAAAATGAAAAATCGATTTCCAAGACTTTAATCGAGAGTAAAAGTTTAATTTTAATACTTACTGCAAAATAAACTGTGCCAGACGAATTTTCTTATCAAAATACATAAGAATCCGTCGAAAAAGCTATTGTTTTCAAATATTTAATTTTTGGCCAAAAAAAAATTCAAAGGGGTTAATCTATCGTTTTTGTAATTTCGGACCAAAATTTCAAAGTCGTTTTAAACATTGTGCATGATGCATTTCGATGCGTAGAATGCGAAAATCCCATTTTCAGCTTGCGGAATCGACTGGAAATCGCTCAAAAGCCACGATAAAGCTAAAAAATGAAAAATCGATTTCCAAGACTTTAATCGAGAGTAAAAGTTTAATTTTAATACTTACTGCAAAATAAACTGTGCCAGACGAATTTTCTTATCAAAATACATAAGAATCCGTCGAAAAAGCTATTGTTTTCAAATATTTAATTTTTGGCCAAAAAAAAATTCAAAGGGGTTAATCTATCGTTTTTGTAATTTCGGACCAAAATTTCAAAGTCGTTTTAAACATTGTGCATGATGCATTTCGATGCGTAGAATGCGAAAATCCCATTTTCAGCTTGCGGAATCGACTGGAAATCGCTCAAAAGCCACGATAAAGCTAAAAAATGAAAAATCGATTTCCAAGACTTTAATCGAGAGTAAAAGTTTAATTTTAATACTTACTGCAAAATAAACTGTGCCAGACGAATTTTCTTATCAAAATACATAAGAATCCGTCGAAAAAGCTATTGTTTTCAAATATTTAATTTTTGGCCAAAAAAAAATTCAAAATCTATCGTTTTTGTAATTTCGGACCAAAATTTCAAAGTCGTTTTAAACATTGTGCATGATGCATTTCGATGCGTAGAATGCGAAAATCCCATTTTCAGCTTGCGGAATCGACTGGAAATCGCTCAAAAGCCACGATAAAGCTAAAAAATGAAAAATCGATTTCCAAGACTTTAATCGAGAGTAAAAGTTTAATTTTAATACTTACTGCAAAATAAACTGTGCCAGACGAATTTTCTTATCAAAATACATAAGAATCCGTCGAAAAAGCTATTGTTTTCAAATATTTAATTTTTGGCCAAAAAAAAATTCAAAGGGGTTAATCTATCGTTTTTGTAATTTCGGACCAAAATTTCAAAGTCGTTTTAAACATTGTGCATGATGCATTTCGATGCGTAGAATGCGAAAATCCCATTTTCAGCTTGCGGAATCGACTGGAAATCGCTCAAAAGCCACGATAAAGCTAAAAAATGAAAAATCGATTTCCAAGACTTTAATCGAGAGTAAAAGTTTAATTTTAATACTTACTGCAAAATAAACTGTGCCAGACGAATTTTCTTATCAAAATACATAAGAATCCGTCGAAAAAGCTATTGTTTTCAAATATTTAATTTTTGGCCAAAAAAAAATTCAAAGGGGTTAATCTATCGTTTTTGTAATTTCGGACCAAAATTTCAAAGTCGTTTTAAACATTGTGAATGATGCATTTCGATGCGTAGAATGCGAAAATCCCATTTTCAGCTTGCGGAATCGACTGGAAATCGCTCAAAAGCCACGATAAAGCTAAAAAATGAAAAATCGATTTCCAAGACTTTAATCGAGAGTAAAAGTTTAATTTTAATACTTACTGCAAAATAAACTGTGCCAGACGAATTTTCTTATCAAAATACATAAGAATCCGTCGAAAAAGCTATTGTTTTCAAATATTTAATTTTTGGCCAAAAAAAAATTCAAAGGGGTTAATCTATCGTTTTTGTAATTTCGGACCAAAATTTCAAAGTCGTTTTAAACATTGTGCATGATGCATTTCGATGCGTAGAATGCGAAAATCCCATTTTCAGCTTGCGGAATCGACTGGAAATCGCTCAAAAGCCACGATAAAGCTAAAAAATGAAAAATCGATTTCCAAGACTTTAATCGAGAGTAAAAGTTTAATTTTAATACTTACTGCAAAATAAACTGTGCCAGACGAATTTTCTTATCAAAATACATAAGAATCCGTCGAAAAAGCTATTGTTTTCAAATATTTAATTTTTGGCCAAAAAAAAATTCAAAGGGGTTAATCTATCGTTTTTGTAATTTCGGACCAAAATTTCAAAGTCGTTTTAAACATTGTGCATGATGCATTTCGATGCGTAGAATGCGAAAATCCCATTTTCAGCTTGCGGAATCGACTGGAAATCGCTCAAAAGCCACGATAAAGCTAAAAAATGAAAAATCGATTTCCAAGACTTTAATCGAGAGTAAAAGTTTAATTTTAATACTTACTGCAAAATAAACTGTGCCAGACGAATTTTCTTATCAAAATACATAAGAATCCGTCGAAAAAGCTATTGTTTTCAAATATTTAATTTTTGGCCAAAAAAAAATTCAAAGGGGTTAATCTATCGTTTTTGTAATTTCGGACCAAAATTTCAAAGTCGTTTTAAACATTGTGAATGATGCATTTCGATGCGTAGAATGCGAAAATCCCATTTTCAGCTTGCGGAATCGACTGGAAATCGCTCAAAAGCCACGATAAAGCTAAAAAATGAAAAATCGATTTCCAAGACTTTAATCGAGAGTAAAAGTTTAATTTTAATACTTACTGCAAAATAAACTGTGCCAGACGAATTTTCTTATCAAAATACATAAGAATCCGTCGAAAAAGCTATTGTTTTCAAATATTTAATTTTTGGCCAAAAAAAAATTCAAAGGGGTTAATCTATCGTTTTTGTAATTTCGGACCAAAATTTCAAAGTCGTTTTAAACATTGTGCATGATGCATTTCGATGCGTAGAATGCGAAAATCCCATTTTCAGCTTGCGGAATCGACTGGAAATCGCTCAAAAGCCACGATAAAGCTAAAAAATGAAAAATCGATTTCCAAGACTTTAATCGAGAGTAAAAGTTTAATTTTAATACTTACTGCAAAATAAACTGTGACAGACGAATTTTCTTATCAAAATACATAAGAATCCGTCGAAAAAGCTATTGTTTTCAAATATTTAATTTTTGGCCAAAAAAAAATTCAAAGGGGTTAATCTATCGTTTTTGTAATTTCGGACCAAAATTTCAAAGTCGTTTTAAACATTGTGCATGATGCATTTCGATGCGTAGAATGCGAAAATCCCATTTTCAGCTTGCGGAATCGACTGGAAATCGCTCAAAAGCCACGATAAAGCTAAAAAATGAAAAATCGATTTCCAAGACTTTAATCGAGAGTAAAAGTTTAATTTTAATACTTACTGCAAAATAAACTGTGCCAGACGAATTTTCTTATCAAAATACATGAGAATCCGTCGAAAAAGCTATTGTTTTCAAATATTTAATTTTTGGCCAAAAAAAAATTCAAAGGGGTTAATCTATCGTTTTTGTAATTTCGGACCAAAATTTCAAAGTCGTTTTAAACATTGTGCATGATGCATTTCGATGCGTAGAATGCGAAAATCCCATTTTCAGCTTGCGGAATCGACTGGAAATCGCTCAAAAGCCACGATAAAGCTAAAAAATGAAAAATCGATTTCCAAGACTTTAATCGAGAGTAAAAGTTTAATTTTAATACTTACTGCAAAATAAACTGTGACAGACGAATTTTCTTATCAAAATACATAAGAATCCGTCGAAAAAGCTATTGTTTTCAAATATTTAATTTTTGGCCAAAAAAAAATTCAAAGGGGTTAATCTATCGTTTTTGTAATTTCGGACCAAAATTTCAAAGTCGTTTTAAACATTGTGCATGATGCATTTCGATGCGTAGAATGCGAAAATCCCATTTTCAGCTTGCGGAATCGACTGCAAATCGACTGAAATCGCTCAAAAGCCACGATAAAGCTAAAAAATGAAAAATCGATTTCCAAGACTTTAATCGAGAGTAAAAGTTTAATTTTAATACTTACTGCAAAATAAACTGTGACAGACGAATTTTCTTATCAAAATACATAAGAATCCGTCGAAAAAGCTATTGTTTTCAAATATTTAATTTTTGGCCAAAAAAAAATTCAAAGGGGTGAATCTATCGTTTTTGTAATTTCGGACCAAAATTTCAAAGTCGTTTTAAACATTGTGCATGATGCATTTCGATGCGTAGAATGCGAAAATCCCATTTTCAGCTTGCGGAATCGACTGGAAATCGCTCAAAAGCCACGATAAAGCTAAAAAATGAAAAATCGATTTCCAAGACTTTAATCGAGAGTAAAAGTTTAATTTTAATACTTACTGCAAAATAAACTGTGCCAGACGAATTTTCTTATCAAAATACATAAGAATCCGTCGAAAAAGCTATTGTTTTCAAATATTTAATTTTTGGCCAAAAAAAAATTCAAAGGGGTTAATCTATCGTTTTTGTAATTTCGGACCAAAATTTCAAAGTCGTTTTAAACATTGTGCATGATGCATTTCGATGCGTAGAATGCGAAAATCCCATTTTCAGCTTGCGGAATCGACTGGAAATCGCTCAAAAGCCACGATAAAGCTAAAAAATGAAAAATCGATTTCCAAGACTTTAATCGAGAGTAAAAGTTTAATTTTAATACTTACTGCAAAATAAACTGTGCCAGACGAATTTTCTTATCAAAATACATAAGAATCCGTCGAAAAAGCTATTGTTTTCAAATATTTAATTTTTGGCCAAAAAAAAATTCAAAGGGGTTAATCTATCGTTTTTGTAATTTCGGACCAAAATTTCAAAGTCGTTTTAAACATTGTGCATGATGCATTTCGATGCGTAGAATGCGAAAATCCCATTTTCAGCTTGCGGAATCGACTGGAAATCGCTCAAAAGCCACGATAAAGCTAAAAAATGAAAAATCGATTTCCAAGACTTTAATCGAGAGTAAAAGTTTAATTTTAATACTTACTGCAAAATAAACTGTGCCAGACGAATTTTCTTATCAAAATACATAAGAATCCGTCGAAAAACCTATTGTTTTCAAATATTTAATTTTTGGCCAAAAAAAAATTCAAAAAAAAAAAAAAAATCTATCGTTTTTGTAATTTCGGACCAAAATTTCAAAGTCGTTTTAAACATTGTGCATGATGCATTTCGATGCGTAGAATGCGAAAATCCCATTTTCAGCTTGCGGAATCGACTGGAAATCGCTCAAAAGCCACGATAAAGCTAAAAAATGAAAAATCGATTTCCAAGACTTTAATCGAGAGTAAAAGTTTAATTTTAATACTTACTGCAAAATAAACTGTGCCAGACGAATTTTCTTATCAAAATGCATAAGAATCCGTCGAAAAACCTATTGTTTTCAAATATTTAATTTTTGGCCAAAAAAAAATTCAAAGGGGTTAATCTATCGTTTTTGTAATTTCGGACCAAAATTTCAAAGTCGTTTTAAACATTGTGCATGATGCATTTCGATGCGTAGAATGCGAAAATCTCATTTTCAGCTTGCGGAATCGACTGGAAATCGCTCAAAAGCCACGATAAAGCTAAAAAATGAAAAATCGATTTCCAAGACTTTAATCGAGAGTAAAAGTTTAATTTTAATACTTACTGCAAAATAAACTGTGCCAGACGAATTTTCTTATCAAAATGCATAAGAATCCGTCGAAATACCTATTGTTTTCAAATATTTAATTTTTGGCCAAAAAAAAATTCAAAGGGGTTAATCTATCGTTTTTGTAATTTCGGACCAAAATTTCAAAGTCGTTTTAAACATTGTGCATGATGCATTTCGATGCGTAGAATGCGAAAATCCCATTTTCAGCTTGCGGAATCGACTGGAAATCGCTCAAAAGCCACGATAAAGCTTAAAAATGAAAAATCGATTTCCAAGACTTTAATCGAGAGTAAAAGTTTAATTTTAATACTTACTGCAAAATAAACTGTGACAGACGAATTTTCTTATCAAAATACATAAGAATCCGTCGAAAAAGCTATTGTTTTCAAATATTTAATTTTTGGCCAAAAAAAAATTCAAAGGGGTTAATCTATCGTTTTTGTAATTTCGGACCAAAATTTCAAAGTCGTTTTAAACATTGTGCATGATGCATTTCGATGCGTAGAATGCGAAAATCCCATTTTCAGCTTGCGGAATCGACTGCAAATCGACTGAAATCGCTCAAAAGCCACGATAAAGCTAAAAAATGAAAAATCGATTTCCAAGACTTTAATCGAGAGTAAAAGTTTAATTTTAATACTTACTGCAAAATAAACTGTGCCAGACGAATTTTCTTATCAAAATACATAAGAATCCGTCGAAAAAGCTATTGTTTTCAAATATTTAATTTTTGGCCAAAAAAAAATTCAAAGGGGTTAATCTATCGTTTTTGTAATTTCGGACCAAAATTTCAAAGTCGTTTTAAACATTGTGCATGATGCATTTCGATGCGTAGAATGCGAAAATCCCATTTTCAGCTTGCGGAATCGACTGGAAATCGCTCAAAAGCCACGATAAAGCTAAAAAATGAAAAATCGATTTCCAAGACTTTAATCGAGAGTAAAAGTTTAATTTTAATACTTACTGCAAAATAAACTGTGCCAGACGAATTTTCTTATCAAAATACATAAGAATCCGTCGAAAAAGCTATTGTTTTCAAATATTTAATTTTTGGCCAAAAAAAAATTCAAAGGGGTTAATCTATCGTTTTTGTAATTTCGGACCAAAATTTCAAAGTCGTTTTAAACATTGTGCATGATGCATTTCGATGCGTAGAATGCGAAAATCCCATTTTCAGCTTGCGGAATCGACTGGAAATCGCTCAAAAGCCACGATAAAGCTAAAAAATGAAAAATCGATTTCCAAGACTTTAATCGAGAGTAAAAGTTTAATTTTAATACTTACTGCAAAATAAACTGTGCCAGACGAATTTTCTTATCAAAATACATAAGAATCCGTCGAAAAAGCTATTGTTTTCAAATATTTAATTTTTGGCCAAAAAAAAATTCAAAGGGGTTAATCTATCGTTTTTGTAATTTCGGACCAAAATTTCAAAGTCGTTTTAAACATTGTGCATGATGCATTTCGATGCGTAGAATGCGAAAATCCCATTTTCAGCTTGCGGAATCGACTGGAAATCGCTCAAAAGCCACGATAAAGCTAAAAAATGAAAAATCGATTTCCAAGACTTTAATCGAGAGTAAAAGTTTAATTTTAATACTTACTGCAAAATAAACTGTGCCAGACGAATTTTCTTATCAAAATACATAAGAATCCGTCGAAAAAGCTATTGTTTTCAAATATTTAATTTTTGGCCAAAAAAAAATTCAAAGGGGTTAATCTATCGTTTTTGTAATTTCGGACCAAAATTTCAAAGTCGTTTTAAACATTGTGCATGATGCATTTCGATGCGTAAAATGCGAAAATCCCATTTTCAGCTTGCGGAATCGACTGGAAATCGCTCAAAAGCAACGATAAAGCTAAAAAATGAAAAATCGATTTCCAAGACTTTAATCGAGAGTAAAAGTTTAATTTTAATACTTACTGCAAAATAAACTGTGCCAGACGAATTTTCTTATCAAAATACATAAGAATCCGTCGAAAAAGCTATTGTTTTCAAATATTTAATTTTTGGCCAAAAAAAAATTCAAAGGGGTTAATCTATCGTTTTTGTAATTTCGGACCAAAATTTTAAAGTCGTTTTAAACATTGTGCATGATGCATTTCGATGCGTAGAATGCGAAAATCCCATTTTCAGCTTGCGGAATCGACTGGAAATCGCTCAAAAGCCACGATAAAGCTAAAAAATGAAAAATCGATTTCCAAGACTTTAATCGAGAGTAAAAGTTTAATTTTAATACTTACTGCAAAATAAACTGTGCCAGACGAATTTTCTTATCAAAATACATAAGAATCCGTCGAAAAAGCTATTGTTTTCAAATATTTAATTTTTGGCCAAAAAAAAATTCAAAGGGGTTAATCTATCGTTTTTGTAATTTCGGACCAAAATTTCAAAGTCGTTTTAAACATTGTGCATGATGCATTTCGATGCGTAGAATGCGAAAATCCCATTTTCAGCTTGCGGAATCGACTGGAAATCGCTCAAAAGCCACGATAAAGCTAAAAAATGAAAAATCGATTTCCAAGACTTTAATCGAGAGTAAAAGTTTAATTTTAATACTTACTGCAAAATAAACTGTGCCAGACGAATTTTCTTATCAAAATACATAAGAATCCGTCGAAAAACCTATTGTTTTCAAATATTTAATTTTTGGCCAAAAAAAAATTCAAAAAAAAAAAAAAAATCTATCGTTTTTGTAATTTCGGACCAAAATTTCAAAGTCGTTTTAAACATTGTGCATGATGCATTTCGATGCGTAGAATGCGAAAATCCCATTTTCAGCTTGCGGAATCGACTGGAAATCGCTCAAAAGCCACGATAAAGCTAAAAAATGAAAAATCGATTTCCAAGACTTTAATCGAGAGTAAAAGTTTAATTTTAATACTTACTGCAAAATAAACTGTGCCAGACGAATTTTCTTATCAAAATGCATAAGAATCCGTCGAAAAACCTATTGTTTTCAAATATTTAATTTTTGGCCAAAAAAAAATTCAAAGGGGTTAATCTATCGTTTTTGTAATTTCGGACCAAAATTTCAAAGTCGTTTTAAACATTGTGCATGATGCATTTCGATGCGTAGAATGCGAAAATCTCATTTTCAGCTTGCGGAATCGACTGGAAATCGCTCAAAAGCCACGATAAAGCTAAAAAATGAAAAATCGATTTCCAAGACTTTAATCGAGAGTAAAAGTTTAATTTTAATACTTACTGCAAAATAAACTGTGCCAGACGAATTTTCTTATCAAAATGCATAAGAATCCGTCGAAATACCTATTGTTTTCAAATATTTAATTTTTGGCCAAAAAAAAATTCAAAGGGGTTAATCTATCGTTTTTGTAATTTCGGACCAAAATTTCAAAGTCGTTTTAAACATTGTGCATGATGCATTTCGATGCGTAGAATGCGAAAATCCCATTTTCAGCTTGCGGAATCGACTGGAAATCGCTCAAAAGCCACGATAAAGCTAAAAAATGAAAAATCGATTTCCAAGACTTTAATCGAGAGTAAAAGTTTAATTTTAATACTTACTGCAAAATAAACTGTGCCAGACGAATTTTCTTATCAAAATACATAAGAATCCGTCGAAAAAGCTATTGTTTTCAAATATTTAATTTTTGGCCAAAAAAAAATTCAAAGGGGTTAATCTATCGTTTTTGTAATTTCGGACCAAAATTTCAAAGTCGTTTTAAACATTGTGCATGATGCATTTCGATGCGTAGAATGCGAAAATCCCATTTTCAGCTTGCGGAATCGACTGGAAATCGCTCAAAAGCCACGATAAAGCTAAAAAATGAAAAATCGATTTCCAAGACTTTAATCGAGAGTAAAAGTTTAATTTTAATACTTACTGCAAAATAAACTGTGCCAGACGAATTTTCTTATCAAAATACATAAGAATCCGTCGAAAAAGCTATTGTTTTCAAATATTTAATTTTTGGACAAAAAAAAATTCAAAGGGGTTAATCTATCGTTTTTGTAATTTCGGACCAAAATTTCAAAGTCGTTTTAAACATTGTGCATGATGCATTTCGATGCGTAGAATGCGAAAATCCCATTTTCAGCTTGCGGAATCGACTGGAAATCGCTCAAAAGCCACGATAAAGCTAAAAAATGAAAAATCGATTTCCAAGACTTTAATCGAGAGTAAAAGTTTAATTTTAATACTTACTGCAAAATAAACTGTGCCAGACGAATTTTCTTATCAAAATACATAAGAATCCGTCGAAAAAGCTATTGTTTTCAAATATTTAATTTTTGGCCAAAAAAAAATTCAAAGGGGTTAATCTATCGTTTTTGTAATTTCGGACCAAAATTTCAAAGTCGTTTTAAACATTGTGCATGATGCATTTCGATGCGTAGAATGCGAAAATCCCATTTTCAGCTTGCGGAATCGACTGGAAATCGCTCAAAAGCCACGATAAAGCTAAAAAATGAAAAATCGATTTCCAAGACTTTAATCGAGAGTAAAAGTTTAATTTTAATACTTACTGCAAAATAAACTGTGCCAGACGAATTTTCTTATCAAAATACATAAGAATCCGTCGAAAAAGCTATTGTTTTCAAATATTTAATTTTTGGCCAAAAAAAAATTCAAAGGGGTTATCTATCGTTTTTGTAATTTCGGACCAAAATTTCAAAGTCGTTTTAAACATTGTGCATGATGCATTTCGATGCGTAGAATGCGAAAATCCCATTTTCAGCTTGCGGAATCGACTGGAAATCGCTCAAAAGCCACGATAAAGCTAAAAAATGAAAAATCGATTTCCAAGACTTTAATCGAGAGTAAAAGTTTAATTTTAATACTTACTGCAAAATAAACTGTGCCAGACGAATTTTCTTATCAAAATGCATAAGAATCCGTCGAAAAACCTATTGTTTTCAAATATTTAATTTTTGGCCAAAAAAAAATTCAAAGGGGTTAATCTATCGTTTTTGTAATTTCGGACCAAAATTTCAAAGTCGTTTTAAACATTGTGAATGATGCATTTCGATGCGTAGAATGCGAAAATCCCATTTTCAGCTTGCGGAATCGACTGGAAATCGCTCAAAAGCCACGATAAAGCTAAAAAATGAAAAATCGATTTCCAAGACTTTAATCGAGAGTAAAAGTTTAATTTTAATACTTACTGCAAAATAAACTGTGCCAGACGAATTTTCTTATCAAAATGCATAAGAATCCGTCGAAAAACCTATTGTTTTCAAATATTTAATTTTTGGCCAAAAAAAAATTCAAAGGGGTTAATCTATCGTTTTTGTAATTTCGGACCAAAATTTCAAAGTCGTTTTAAACATTGTGCATGATGCATTTCGATGCGTAGAATGCGAAAATCCCATTTTCAGCTTGCGGAATCGACTGGAAATCGCTCAAAAGCCACGATAAAGCTAAAAAATGAAAAATCGATTTCCAAGACTTTAATCGAGAGTAAAAGTTTAATTTTAATACTTACTGCAAAATAAACTGTGCCAGACGAATTTTCTTATCAAAATACATAAGAATCCGTCGAAAAAGCTATTGTTTTCAAATATTTAATTTTTGGCCAAAAAAAAATTCAAAGGGGTTAATCTATCGTTTTTGTAATTTCGGACCAAAATTTCAAAGTCGTTTTAAACATTGTGCATGATGCATTTCGATGCGTAGAATGCGAAAATCCCATTTTCAGCTTGCGGAATCGACTGGAAATCGCTCAAAAGCCACGATAAAGCTAAAAAATGAAAAATCGATTTCCAAGACTTTAATCGAGAGTAAAAGTTTAATTTTAATACTTACTGCAAAATAAACTGTGCCAGACGAATTTTCTTATCAAAATGCATAAGATTCCGTCGAAAAACCTATTGTTTTCAAATATTTAATTTTTGGCCAAAAAAAAATTCAAAGGGGTTAATCTATCGTTTTTGTAATTTCGGACCAAAATTTCAAAGTCGTTTTAAACATTGTGCATGATGCATTTCGATGCGTAGAATGCGAAAATCCCATTTTCAGCTTGCGGAATCGACTGGAAATCGCTCAAAAGCCACGATAAAGCTAAAAAATGAAAAATCGATTTCCAAGACTTTAATCGAGAGTAAAAGTTTAATTTTAATACTTACTGCAAAATAAACTGTGCCAGACGAATTTTCTTATCAAAATACATAAGAATCCGTCGAAAAAGCTATTGTTTTCAAATATTTAATTTTTGGCCAAAAAAAAATTCAAAGGGGTTAATCTATCGTTTTTGTAATTTCGGACCAAAATTTCAAAGTCGTTTTAAACATTGTGCATGATGCATTTCGATGCGTAGAATGCGAAAATCCCATTTTCAGCTTGCGGAATCGACTGGAAATCGCTCAAAAGCCACGATAAAGCTAAAAAATGAAAAATCGATTTCCAAGACTTTAATCGAGAGTAAAAGTTTAATTTTAATACTTACTGCAAAATAAACTGTGCCAGACGAATTTTCTTATCAAAATACATAAGAATCCGTCGAAAAAGCTATTGTTTTCAAATATTTAATTTTTGGCCAAAAAAAAATTCAAAGGGGTTAATCTATCGTTTTTGTAATTTCGGACCAAAATTTCAAAGTCGTTTTAAACATTGTGCATGATGCATTTCGATGCGTAGAATGCGAAAATCCCATTTTCAGCTTGCGGAATCGACTGGAAATCGCTCAAAAGCCACGATAAAGCTAAAAAATGAAAAATCGATTTCCAAGACTTTAATCGAGAGTAAAAGTTTAATTTTAATACTTACTGCAAAATAAACTGTGCCAGACGAATTTTCTTATCAAAATACATAAGAATCCGTCGAAAAAGCTATTGTTTTCAAATATTTAATTTTTGGCCAAAAAAAAATTCAAAGGGGTTAATCTATCGTTTTTGTAATTTCGGACCAAAATTTCAAAGTCGTTTTAAACATTGTGCATGATGCATTTCGATGCGTAGAATGCGAAAATCCCATTTTCAGCTTGCGGAATCGACTGGAAATCGCTCAAAAGCCACGATAAAGCTAAAAAATGAAAAATCGATTTCCAAGACTTTAATCGAGAGTAAAAGTTTAATTTTAATACTTACTGCAAAATAAACTGTGCCAGACGAATTTTCTTATCAAAATACATAAGAATCCGTCGAAAAAGCTATTGTTTTCAAATATTTAATTTTTGGCCAAAAAAAAATTCAAAGGGGTTAATCTATCGTTTTTGTAATTTCGGACCAAAATTTCAAAGTCGTTTTAAACATTGTGCATGATGCATTTCGATGCGTAGAATGCGAAAATCCCATTTTCAGCTTGCGGAATCGACTGGAAATCGCTCAAAAGCCACGATAAAGCTAAAAAATGAAAAATCGATTTCCAAGACTTTAATCGAGAGTAAAAGTTTAATTTTAATACTTACTGCAAAATAAACTGTGCCAGACGAATTTTCTTATCAAAATGCATAAGATTCCGTCGAAAAACCTATTGTTTTCAAATATTTAATTTTTGGCCAAAAAAAAATTCAAAGGGGTTAATCTATCGTTTTTGTAATTTCGGACCAAAATTTCAAAGTCGTTTTAAACATTGTGCATGATGCATTTCGATGCGTAGAATGCGAAAATCCCATTTTCAGCTTGCGGAATCGACTGGAAATCGCTCAAAAGCCACGATAAAGCTAAAAAATGAAAAATCGATTTCCAAGACTTTAATCGAGAGTAAAAGTTTAATTTTAATACTTACTGCAAAATAAACTGTGCCAGACGAATTTTCTTATCAAAATACATAAGAATCCGTCGAAAAAGCTATTGTTTTCAAATATTTAATTTTTGGCCAAAAAAAAATTCAAAGGGGTTAATCTATCGTTTTTGTAATTTCGGACCAAAATTTCAAAGTCGTTTTAAACATTGTGCATGATGCATTTCGATGCGTAGAATGCGAAAATCCCATTTTCAGCTTGCGGAATCGACTGGAAATCGCTCAAAAGCCACGATAAAGCTAAAAAATGAAAAATCGATTTCCAAGACTTTAATCGAGAGTAAAAGTTTAATTTTAATACTTACTGCAAAATAAACTGTGCCAGACGAATTTTCTTATCAAAATACATAAGAATCCGTCGAAAAAGCTATTGTTTTCAAATATTTAATTTTTGGCCAAAAAAAAATTCAAAGGGGTTAATCTATCGTTTTTGTAATTTCGGACCAAAATTTCAAAGTCGTTTTAAACATTGTGCATGATGCATTTCGATGCGTAGAATGCGAAAATCCCATTTTCAGCTTGCGGAATCGACTGGAAATCGCTCAAAAGCCACGATAAAGCTAAAAAATGAAAAATCGATTTCCAAGACTTTAATCGAGAGTAAAAGTTTAATTTTAATACTTACTGCAAAATAAACTGTGCCAGACGAATTTTCCTATCAAAATACATAAGAATCCGTCGAAAAAGCTATTGTTTTCAAATATTTAATTTTTGGCCAAAAAAAAATTCAAAGGGGTTAATCTATAGTTTTTGTAATTTCGGACCAAAATTTCAAAGTCGTTTTAAACATTGTGCATGATGCATTTCGATGCGTAGAATGCGAAAATCCCATTTTCAGCTTGCGGAATCGACTGGAAATCGCTCAAAAGCCACGATAAAGCTAAAAAATGAAAAATCGATTTCCAAGACTTTAATCGAGAGTAAAAGTTTAATTTTAATACTTACTGCAAAATAAACTGTGCCAGACGAATTTTCTTATCAAAATACATAAGAATCCGTCGAAAAAGCTATTGTTTTAAAATATTTAATTTTTGGCCAAAAAAAAATTCAAAGGGGTTAATCTATCGTTTTTGTAATTTCGGACCAAAATTTCAAAGTCGTTTTAAACATTGTGCATGATGCATTTCGATGCGTAGAATGCGAAAATCCCATTTTCAGCTTGCGGAATCGACTGGAAATCGCTCAAAAGCCACGATAAAGCTAAAAAATGAAAAATCGATTTCCAAGACTTTAATCGAGAGTAAAAGTTTAATTTTAATACTTACTGCAAAATAAACTGTGCCAGACGAATTTTCTTATCAAAATACATAAGAATCCGTCGAAAAAGCTATTGTTTTAAAATATTTAATTTTTGGCCAAAAAAAAATTCAAAGGGGTTAATCTATCGTTTTTGTAATTTCGGACCAAAATTTCAAAGTCGTTTTAAACATTGTGCATGATGCATTTCGATGCGTAGAATGCGAAAATCCCATTTTCAGCTTGCGGAATCGACTGGAAATCGCTCAAAAGCCACGATAAAGCTAAAAAATGAAAAATCGATTTCCAAGACTTTAATCGAGAGTAAAAGTTTAATTTTAATACTTACTGCAAAATAAACTGTGCCAGACGAATTTTCTTATCAAAATACATAAGAATCCGTCGAAAAAGCTATTGTTTTCAAATATTTAATTTTTGGCCAAAAAAAAATTCAAAAAAAAAAAAAAAATCTATCGTTTTTGTAATTTCGGACCAAAATTTCAAAGTCGTTTTAAACATTGTGCATGATGCATTTCGATGCGTAGAATGCGAAAATCCCATTTTCAGCTTGCGGAATCGACTGGAAATCGCTCAAAAGCCACGATAAAGCTAAAAAATGAAAAATCGATTTCCAAGACTTTAATCGAGAGTAAAAGTTTAATTTTAATACTTACTGCAAAATAAACTGTGCCAGACGAATTTTCTTATCAAAATACATAAGAATCCGTCGAAAAAGCTATTGTTTTAAAATATTTAATTTTTGTCCAAAAAAAAATTCAAAGGGGTTAATCTATCGTTTTTGTAATTTCGGACCAAAATTTCAAAGTCGTTTTAAACATTGTGCATGATGCATTTCGATGCGTAGAATGCGAAAATCCCATTTTCAAATTGCGGAATCGACTGGAAATCGCTCAAAAGCCACGATAAAGCTAAAAAATGAAAAATCGATTTCCAAGACTTTAATCGAGAGTAAAAGTTTAATTTTAATACTTACTGCAAAATAAACTGTGCCAGACGAATTTTCTTATCAAAATACATAAGAATCCGTCGAAAAAGCTATTGTTTTCAAATATTTAATTTTTGGCCAAAAAAAAATTCAAAGGGGTTAATCTATCGTTTTTGTAATTTCGGACCAAAATTTCAAAGTCGTTTTAAACATTGTGAATGATGCATTTCGATGCGTAGAATGCGAAAATCCCATTTTCAGCTTGCGGAATCGACTGGAAATCGCTCAAAAGCCACGATAAAGCTAAAAAATGAAAAATCGATTTCCAAGACTTTAATCGAGAGTAAAAGTTTAATTTTAATACTTACTGCAAAATAAACTGTGCCAGACGAATTTTCTTATCAAAATACATAAGAATCCGTCGAAAAAGCTATTGTTTTCAAATATTTACGTTTTTGTAATTTCGGACCAAAATTTCAAAGTCGTTTTAAACATTGTGCATGATGCATTTCGATGCGTAGAATGCGAAAATCCCATTTTCAGCTTGCGGAATCGACTGGAAATCGCTCAAAAGCCACGATAAAGCTAAAAAATGAAAAATCGATTTCCAAGACTTTAATCGAGAGTAAAAGTTTAATTTTAATACTTACTGCAAAATAAACTGTGCCAGACGAATTTTCTTATCAAAATACATAAGAATCCGTCGAAAAAGCTATTGTTTTCAAATATTTAATTTTTGGCCAAAAAAAAATTCAAAGGGGTTAATCTATCGTTTTTGTAATTTCGGACCAAAATTTCAAAGTCGTTTTAAACATTGTGCATGATGCATTTCGATGCGTAGAATGCGAAAATCCCATTTTCAGCTTGCGGAATCGACTGGAAATCGCTCAAAAGCCACGATAAAGCTAAAAAATGAAAAATCGATTTCCAAGACTTTAATCGAGAGTAAAAGTTTAATTTTAATACTTACTGCAAAATAAACTGTGCCAGACGAATTTTCTTATCAAAATACATAAGAATCCGTCGAAAAAGCTATTGTTTTCAAATATTTAATTTTTGGCCAAAAAAAAATTCAAAGGGGTTAATCTATCGTTTTTGTAATTTCGGACCAAAATTTCAAAGTCGTTTTAAACATTGTGCATGATGCATTTCGATGCGTAGAATGCGAAAATCCCATTTTCAGCTTGCGGAATCGACTGGAAATCGCTCAACAGCCACGATAAAGCTAAAAAATGAAAAATCGATTTCCAAGACTTTAATCGAGAGTAAAAGTTTAATTTTAATACTTACTGCAAAATAAACTGTGCCAGACGAATTTTCTTATCAAAATACATAAGAATCCGTCGAAAAAGCTATTGTTTTCAAATATTTAATTTTTGGCCAAAAAAAAATTCAAAGGGGTTAATCTATCGTTTTTGTAATTTCGGACCAAAATTTCAAAGTCGTTTTAAACATTGTGCATGATGCATTTCGATGCGTAGAATGCGAAAATCCCATTTTCAGCTTGCGGAATCGACTGGAAATCGCTCAACAGCCACGATAAAGCTAAAAAATGAAAAATCGATTTCCAAGACTTTAATCGAGAGTAAAAGTTTAATTTTAATACTTACTGCAAAATAAACTGTGCCAGACGAATTTTCTTATCAAAATACATGAGAATCCGTCGAAAAAGCTATTGTTTTCAAATATTTAATTTTTGGCCAAAAAAAAATTCAAAGGGGTTAGTCTATCGTTTTTGTAATTTCGGACCAAAATTTCAAAGTCGTTTTAAACATTGTGCATGATGCATTTCGATGCGTAGAATGCGAAAATCCCATTTTCAGCTTGCGGAATCGACTGGAAATCGCTCAAAAGCCACGATAAAGCTAAAAAATGAAAAATCGATTTCCAAGACTTTAATCGAGAGTAAAAGTTTAATTTTAATACTTACTGCAAAATAAACTGTGCCAGACGAATTTTCTTATCAAAATACATAAGAATCCGTCGAAAAAGCTATTGTTTTCAAATATTTAATTTTTGGCCAAAAAAAAATTCAAAGGGGTTAATCTATCGTTTTTGTAATTTCGGACCAAAATTTCAAAGTCGTTTTAAACATTGTGCATGATGCATTTCGATGCGTAGAATGCGAAAATCCCATTTTCAGCTTGCGGAATCGACTGGAAATCGCTCAAAAGCCACGATAAAGCTAAAAAATGAAAAATCGATTTCCAAGACTTTAATCGAGAGTAAAAGTTTAATTTTAATACTTACTGCAAAATAAACTGTGCCAGACGAATTTTCTTATCAAAATACATAAGAATCCGTCGAAAAAGCTATTGTTTTCAAATATTTAATTTTTGGCCAAAAAAAAATTCAAAGGGGTTAATCTATCGTTTTTGTAATTTCGGACCAAAATTTCAAAGTCGTTTTAAACATTGTGCATGATGCATTTCGATGCGTAGAATGCGAAAATCCCATTTTCAGCTTGCGGAATCGACTGGAAATCGCTCAACAGCCACGATAAAGCTAAAAAATGAAAAATCGATTTCCAAGACTTTAATCGAGAGTAAAAGTTTAATTTTAATACTTACTGCAAAATAAACTGTGCCAGACGAATTTTCTTATCAAAATACATGAGAATCCGTCGAAAAAGCTATTGTTTTCAAATATTTAATTTTTGGCCAAAAAAAAATTCAAAGGGGTTAGTCTATCGTTTTTGTAATTTCGGACCAAAATTTCAAAGTCGTTTTAAACATTGTGCATGATGCATTTCGATGCGTAGAATGCGAAAATCCCATTTTCAGCTTGCGGAATCGACTGGAAATCGCTCAAAAGCCACGATAAAGCTAAAAAATGAAAAATCGATTTCCAAGACTTTAATCGAGAGTAAAAGTTTAATTTTAATACTTACTGCAAAATAAACTGTGCCAGACGAATTTTCTTATCAAAATACATGAGAATCCGTCGAAAAAGCTATTGTTTTCAAATATTTAATTTTTGGCCAAAAAAAAATTCAAAGGGGTTAATCTATCGTTTTTGTAATTTCGGACCAAAATTTCAAAGTCGTTTTAAACATTGTGCATGATGCATTTCGATGCGTAGAATGCGAAAATCCCATTTTCAGCTTGCGGAATCGACTGGAAATCGCTCCAAAGCCACGATAAAGCTAAAAAATGAAAAATCGATTTCCAAGACTTTAATCGAGAGTAAAAGTTTAATTTTAATACTTACTGCAAAATAAACTGTGCCAGACGAATTTTCTTATCAAAATACATAAGAATCCGTCGAAAAAGCTATTGTTTTTAAATATTTAATTTTTGGCCAAAAAAAAATTCAAAGGGGTTAATCTATCGTTTTTGTAATTTCGGACCAAAATTTCAAAGTCGTTTTAAACATTGTGCATGATGCATTTCGATGCGTAGAATGCGAAAATCCCATTTTCAGCTTGCGGAATCGACTGGAAATCGCTCAAAACCCACGATAAAGCTAAAAAATGAAAAATCGATTTCCAAGACTTTAATCGAGAGTAAAAGTTTAATTTTAATACTTACTGCAAAATAAACTGTGCCAGACGAATTTTCTTATCAAAATACATGAGAATCCGTCGAAAAAGCTATTGTTTTCAAATATTTAATTTTTGGCCAAAAAAAAATTCAAAGGGGTTAATCTATCGTTTTTGTAATTTCGGACCAAAATTTCAAAGTCGTTTTAAACATTGTGCATGATGCATTTCGATGCGTAGAATGCGAAAATCCCATTTTCAGCTTGCGGAATCGACTGGAAATCGCTCAAAAGCCACGATAAAGCTAAAAAATGAAAAATCGATTTCCAAGACTTTAATCGAGAGTAAAAGTTTAATTTTAATACTTACTGCAAAATAAACTGTGCCAGACGAATTTTCTTATCAAAATACATAAGAATCCGTCGAAAAAGCTATTGTTTTCAAATATTTAATTTTTGGCCAAAAAAAAATTCAAAGGGGTTAATCTATCGTTTTTGTAATTTCGGACCAAAATTTCAAAGTCGTTTTAAACATTGTGCATGATGCATTTCGATGCGTAGAATGCGAAAATCCCATTTTCAGCTTGCGGAATCGACTGGAAATCGCTCAAAAGCCACGATAAAGCTAAAAAATGAAAAATCGATTTCCAAGACTTTAATCGAGAGTAAAAGTTTAATTTTAATACTTACTGCAAAATAAACTGTGCCAGACGAATTTTCTTATCAAAATACATAAGAATCCGTCGAAAAAGCTATTGTTTTTAAATATTTAATTTTTGGCCAAAAAAAAATTCAAAGGGGTTAATCTATCGTTTTTGTAATTTCGGACCAAAATTTCAAAGTCGTTTTAAACATTGTGCATGATGCATTTCGATGCGTAGAATGCGAAAATCCCATTTTCAGCTTGCGGAATCGACTGGATATCGCTCAAAACCCACGATAAAGCTAAAAAATGAAAAATCGATTTCCAAGACTTTAATCGAGAGTAAAAGTTTAATTTTAATACTTACTGCAAAATAAACTGTGCCAGACGAATTTTCTTATCAAAATACATGAGAATCCGTCGAAAAAGCTATTGTTTTCAAATATTTAATTTTTGGCCAAAAAAAAATTCAAAGGGGTTAATCTATCGTTTTTGTAATTTCGGACCAAAATTTCAAAGTCGTTTTAAACATTGTGCATGATGCATTTCGATGCGTAGAATGCGAAAATCCCATTTTCAGCTTGCGGAATCGACTGGAAGTCGCTCAAAAGCCACGATAAAGCTAAAAAATGAAAAATCGATTTCCAAGACTTTAATCGAGAGTAAAAGTTTAATTTTAATACTTACTGCAAAATAAACTGTGCCAGACGAATTTTCTTATCAAAATACATGAGAATCCGTCGAAAAAGCTATTGTTTTCAAATATTTAATTTTTGGCCAAAAAAAAATTCAAAGGGGTTAATCTATCGTTTTTGTAATTTCGGACCAAAATTTCAAAGTCGTTTTAAACATTGTGCATGATGCATTTCGATGCGTAGAATGCGAAAATCCCATTTTCAGCTTGCGGAATCGACTGGAAATCGCTCAAAAGCCACGATAAAGCTAAAAAATGAAAAATCGATTTCCAAGACTTTAATCGAGAGTAAAAGTTTAATTTTAATACTTACTGCAAAATAAACTGTGCCAGACGAATTTTCTTATCAAAATACATAAGAATCCGTCGAAAAAGCTATTGTTTTCAAATATTTAATTTTTGGCCAAAAAAAAATTCAAAGGGGTTAATCTATCGTTTTTGTAATTTCGGACCAAAATTTCAAAGTCGTTTTAAACATTGTGCATGATGCATTTCGATGCGTAGAATGCGAAAATCCCATTTTCAGCTTGCGGAATCGACTGGAAGTCGCTCAAAAGCCACGATAAAGCTAAAAAATGAAAAATCGATTTCCAAGACTTTAATCGAGAGTAAAAGTTTAATTTTAATACTTACTGCAAAATAAACTGTGCCAGACGAATTTTCTTATCAAAATACATGAGAATCCGTCGAAAAAGCTATTGTTTTCAAATATTTAATTTTTGGCCAAAAAAAAATTCAAAGGGGTTAATCTATCGTTTTTGTAATTTCGGACCAAAATTTCAAAGTCGTTTTAAACATTGTGCATGATGCATTTCGATGCGTAGAATGCGAAAATCCCATTTTCAGCTTGCGGAATCGACTGGAAATCGCTCAAAAGCCACGATAAAGCTAAAAAATGAAAAATCGATTTCCAAGACTTTAATCGAGAGTAAAAGTTTAATTTTAATACTTACTGCAAAATAAACTGTGCCAGACGAATTTTCTTATCAAAATACATAAGAATCCGTCGAAAAACCTATTGTTTTCAAATATTTAATTTTTGGCCAAAAAAAAATTCAAAGGGGTTAATCTATCGTTTTTGTAATTTCGGACCAAAATTTCAAAGTCGTTTTAAACATTGTGCATGATGCATTTCGATGCGTAGAATGCGAAAATCCCATTTTCAGCTTGCGGAATCGACTGGAAGTCGCTCAAAAGCCACGATAATGCTAAAAAATGAAAAATCGATTTCCAAGACTTTAATCGAGAGTAAAAGTTTAATTTTAATACTTACTGCAAAATAAACTGTGCCAGACGAATTTTCTTATCAAAATACATAAGAATCCGTCGAAAAAGCTATTGTTTTCAAATATTTAATTTTTGGCCAAAAAAAAATTCAAAGGGGTTAATCTATCGTTTTTGTAATTTCGGACCAAAATTTCAAAGTCGTTTTAAACATTGTGCATGATGCATTTCGATGCGTAGAATGCGAAAATCCCATTTTCAGCTTGCGGAATCGACTGGAAATCGCTCAAAAGCCACGATAAAGCTAAAAAATGAAAAATCGATTTCCAAGACTTTAATCGAGAGTAAAAGTTTAATTTTAATACTTACTGCAAAATAAACTGTGTCAGACGAATTTTCTTATCAAAATACATAAGAATCCGTCGAAAAACCTATTGTTTTCAAATATTTAATTTTTGGCCAAAAAAAAATTCAAAGGGGTTAATCTATCGTTTTGTAATTTCGGACCAAAATTTCAAAGTCGTTTTAAACATTGTGCATGATGCATTTCGATGCGTAGAATGCGAAAATCCCATTTTCAGCTTGCGGAATCGACTGGAAGTCGCTCAAAAGCCACGATAAAGCTAAAAAATGAAAAATCGATTTCCAAGACTTTAATCGAGAGTAAAAGTTTAATTTTAATACTTACTGCAAAATAAACTGTGCCAGACGAATTTTCTTATCAAAATACATAAGAATCCGTCGAAAAACCTATTGTTTTCAAATATTTAATTTTTGGCCAAAAAAAAATTCAAAGGGGTTAATCTATCGTTTTTGTAATTTCGGACCAAAATTTCAAAGTCGTTTTAAACATTGTGCATGATGCATTTCGATGCGTAGAATGCGAAAATCCCATTTTCAGCTTGCGGAATCGACTGGAAGTCGCTCAAAAGCCACGATAAAGCTAAAAAATGAAAAATCGATTTCCAAGACTTTAATCGAGAGTAAAAGTTTAATTTTAATACTTACTGCAAAATAAACTGTGCCAGACGAATTTTCTTATCAAAATACATAAGAATCCGTCGAAAAAGCTGTTGTTTTCAAATATTTAATTTTTGGCCAAAAAAAAATTCAAAGGGGTTAATCTATCGTTTTTGTAATTTCGGACCAAAATTTCAAAGTCGTTTTAAACATTGTGCATGATGCATTTCGATGCGTAGAATGCGAAAATCACATTTTCAGCTTGCGGAATCGACTGGAAATCGCTCAAAAGCCACGATAAAGCTAAAAAATGAAAAATCGATTTCCAAGACTTTAATCGAGAGTAAAAGTTTAATTTTAATACTTACTGCAAAATAAACTGTGCCAGACGAATTTTCTTATCAAAATACATAAGAATCCGTCGAAAAAGCTATTGTTTTCAAATATTTAATTTTTGGCCAAAAAAAAATTCAAAGGGGTTAATCTATCGTTTTTGTAATTTCGGACCAAAATTTCAAAGTCGTTTTAAACATTGTGCATGATGCATTTCGATGCGTAGAATGCGAAAATCCCATTTTCAGCTTGCGGAATCGACTGGAAATCGCTCAAAAGCCACGATAAAGCTAAAAAATGAAAAATCGATTTCCAAGACTTTAATCGAGAGTAAAAGTTTAATTTTAATACTTACTGCAAAATAAACTGTGCCAGACGAATTTTCTTATCAAAATACATGAGAATCCGTCGAAAAAGCTATTGTTTTCAAATATTTAATTTTTGGCCAAAAAAAAATTCAAAGGGGTTAATCTATCGTTTTTGTAATTTCGGACCAAAATTTCAAAGTCGTTTTAAACATTGTGCATGATGCATTTCGATGCGTAGAATGCGAAAATCACATTTTCAGCTTGCGGAATCGACTGGAAATCGCTCAAAAGCCACGATAAAGCTAAAAAATGAAAAATCGTTTATTAAGACTTTAATCGAGAGTAAAAGTTTAATTTTAATACTTACTGCAAAATAAACTGTGCCAGACGAATTTTCTTATCAAAATACATAAGAATCCGTCGAAAAAGCTATTGTTTTCAAATATTTAATTTTTGGCCAAAAAAAAATTCAAAGGGGTTAATCTATCGTTTTTGTAATTTCGGACCAAAATTTCAAAGTCGTTTTAATCATTGTGCATGATGCATTTCGATGCGTAGAATGCGAAAATCCCATTTTCAGCTTGCGGAATCGACTGGAAATCGCTCAAAAGCCACGATAAAGCTAAAAAATGAAAAATCGATTTCCAAGACTTTAATCGAGAGTAAAAGTTTAATTTTAATACTTACTGCAAAATAAACTGTGCCAGACGATTTTTCTTATCAAAATACATAAGAATCCGTCGAAAAAGCTATTGTTTTCAAATATTTAATTTTTGGCCAAAAAAAAATTCAAAGGGGTTAATCTATCGTTTTTGTAATTTCGGACCAAAATTTCAAAGTCGTTTTAAACATTGTGCATGATGCATTTCGATGCGTAGAATGCGAAAATCCCATTTTCAGCTTGCGGAATCGACTGGAAATCGCTCAAAAGCCACGATAAAGCTAAAAAATGAAAAATCGATTTCCAAGACTTTAATCGAGAGTAAAAGTTTAATTTTAATACTTACTGCAAAATAAACTGTGCCAGACGATTTTTCTTATCAAAATACATAAGAATCCGTCGAAAATGCAATTGTTTTCTGATATTTAAGTTTTGGGGTAAAAAAAATTCAAAAATTCTATCGTTTTTGTAATTTTGGACCAAAGTTTCCAAGTTGTTTTAAATATTGTGCATGAAGCATTTGAGTGCGTAGAATTCAAAGATCTTATTTTCAGCTTACGGAATCGAGCGCAGTCGCTCAAAAACCATACTCAGCTTTGACGCCCGCTGACAGTGTATATGTATTGCTAGTCGTGATTCGCTCTGCAAAACAGTCTAGACAAAACAAGAATTGATGAGCGAATCAGATTCGCGAGTCAAACTCGGACTGTCGAAATGCACCTTTATTCAATGTAAAAGTAGAGATATTGTGATAGATCATGGCCGAGGGCGTGATCAAATTTGCGCGATAAATGTGAATAGAGAATGTGCTAGTGCAATTTTGATTTCTGCACATTAGCGTCACCGCAGCCATAAGTTATCACGGTTTCTTTTCGCGAGTTTGACTTTAAAGTATAATTTTAAAATTTGGAATGAAATTGTTATGTAATTAAAATTTTTTAATTTTGTGTTTCTTTTACAATGTAAGTACAGGAAATTTGCCAATTTTTTTACCAGTTTTATCTTAACAATGGAATTCGACTCTTCTTCGGGTCATCTGCACTGCACACTGTAGCTAACGAATGTTCCAAATTCATGGAAATGACCTTTATGCGAATTAGATGTAGTCGGACCTTTATCTATAAAATTTTTTAGGTTATAAAATTCTGTACGTTGGAATATCCGAAGTAGTATAAATTAATCGTTGTAAATTTATTAAAATTATGAACAAAGTAATCGTTGGGAATATTTTGAGCAGAATAGCGATTCTCGTGGAAAAAATCTGCATTTCCTAATACGCACGCGTATGTTTATAAAAGTTGTGCGCATAATGTCAAAACCGAGAACAATAAATCTTGTTTTGATTTCATAAAATAAGTGGCACAACGCACAAATATAAACAGTTCGAAACGCCAAAAGGTTTATTTATTTTTTTAACATTGGTGATAAAAGCAACAACTGTGATCTTAGTCTAATTAAGTTATATTTGGCCAAAGTATGGCTAGTGACAATGACAGAGTGGTATTAAGTTTAAAATTTAACCAAGATAATGGTAAAAAAATGCACTACCAAGTTTTATAAGTTACCCAATTTCTTAATTCTTGTAGGCTGCTTCACTTCCGGTATGGAAGGCGGTTTGCGGATATATAATGTCGATCCCTTGGTTGAGTTGGCTCATTTTGGTGAGAGAAATTTTAATTTCTTTGTACCTTTTTAAACTGTCCCTTTTATGTCTTAGACACAGACACCTTGGGTAGCATAGCAATTTGTGAAATGCTGTACCGTACTAACATGATGGCCTTAGTGTCTGGTGGCTCTAAACCAAAATATCCAAGCAACGTTGTATGGGTTTATGATGATCAAAAGAAAAGAGTAAAATTAACAATTAAATTTTCGTCGTCGGTCCATGCAGTTCGTTTACGGAGAAATAGGTGGACATCTTCAAAGGAAATACCCTGTTTGTATTTTTCAAATTTCATGCTTTTTTAGGTTTGCGATAGCTTTAAGGTCTCAAATTTACGTGTACTCCTTTCCAACGCAAATAGAACTACTAGAAATCATCGACACAGGAGACAATTTTTTGGGATTGTGCGGTATGACAGCTCTCTCTACTTCAAACAGACAAATTTTGGTTTATCCTGCCCCTAAAATTGGAACTCTGCACATCTTGGTAAATTGAGAGTAATAAAATATGGGTGTGGGGGTCGTTAATTTTTGGTTATTTTTAGGGCTTAGCCACAATGCAAGTTGGATCATCCACCACTCCTACAAGTTTGATGGCGCATAAAAGCGAACTTGGATGTATAGCACTTAGTCAGGATGGAAATTTTATTGCAACTGCTTCACGAAAGGGCACATTGATCAGGGTGTGGGATTCTAGCACTCGATCGCAAGTAATCGAACTGAGAAGGGGGTCAGACCAAGCCACCATTTATTGGTAACACATTTTTGTGACAATTAAAATTGCCTTTGTTAAAATTCTTTCTTTTAGTATAAATTTTAGCAACAATGCAGATTATTTATGCTGTTCTAGTGATAAAGGAACAGTCCATGTTTTTGCAATAAGAGAAACAAACCTAAATAGAAGATTAGCGTAAGAAAATCAATTTTGTGGTGAAAACGGATTTTTATTACGGATTTTTTTAGCGTTTCAAATTTTGGAGTCTTGGGGAATTATGGAGAATCACAGTGGGGCTTCACAAATTTCACAATTTTTTCAGAATGTGCATGCATTTGTGCTTTTACAAACGAAAATGCCATAGTTGGTAAGTTTGCAATTATTTTGTAATTTTTTGGATTAATTTTTCATCTTTAGCCATTTGTGTAAATGGCACTTACCACAAGTACACTCTCAACATAGATGGTACATGCACTCGAAAAGAATTTGAAATGTTCCTCGACATCTGCATTGATGAATTACATTTACCTTAATATACCAGATGTTCAACCAAAATCATGGTGCTTTTAAATATTAAAATTTTTATGTACGTATTTTGTAAATTAGCCTACTTTTAAGACAAATTGTAATAAAAGAGTTTTCTATAACAATCTAGTTTTATTTTCTTTTAACTTATTTCCTGTCGAAAGGATCCGACCACACTTTCATATCTGCAAGTACAAAAAAAATTATGGTGTTAGTTTTATATAAATTGGCTTGTTACTTACTGCCCGGTTGCACTTCTTCTTGCTTAATTCCCGCTCGCGACAGTTCTTGAATTTTCTCTAAAATTATTAAGCGGAGCATATTTAATGGTGAACCTAAAATTTCTTTTTTACTCACTGTATTTTTCTGGGTTTATCATCGGAGATATCATAATGGGATATAAGGTTAAAACGATCGCAGAAACTAAACCACCAATAAATAAATTGTATCGCCAACCTCTAAATACGGCCATTTCAAATATTTTGTGCTTCTGTTGAGATATTATTACTCACATTATAGGTTATGTTACATTTGACAGTGGGTAAACAGTTCCAATTAAAAGTAGAAGGGCTATGTCAGTTCCTGGACACTTTTGAAAAGAAGTACACCGGGTAGTACCCTGATTGAAACAAAATATAGCACAATCTTTTATTATTTAAAAAAATTGATATACTTTATAACAAGTTAAAAAAAGCAAAAAGCAACCTAATAGGCCTCATCAGTCATTAACTACGTTATTTTTCATTTATATACACAGTGATATGATAAAAATACTTGACTTCATTCTTTTGGTAGCTAATTCACATTAAATAGTAAATCATTTGTAGAGATCACAAAAAATGATTTAAGTAACGTCGAAACAAATGTATCTTTAAGAAATTGTGGAAAAGTCTTGAAGAATCACTTGTAAATTAACTGTAGAAAAATTAATATTTTGTCTGGTATCACCGACCACACTCCTCAACATGTTGGTGAAAAAATCAGAATGCTTTGGTTTTTCTGAATACCGGTCGTATTGATCTAACGAATCTTGTAATTTTAATGTTAAACTATCATAATTTTTACGCACAACTTCTAAAATTTGGTCTTCTGAAGGCGTTGATAGATTCTGGGAAGTCAACCATTGCTCAATTTTTGGCGAAAAATGTTTTATGATGGCGCGAATATTAATCAAACTGTTGTTTAATTTTTGAGCGTTATCTTTGAATTCTCCATCTCCAGTTGCATACCTCAAACCTAAACAGATCGTTTAAAATTCACGGTACTTTTGACCAAAGATAAAATTCATATGTTATGGTGGGTTCATGCAAGATCTTCTTGGGCGAATTTTCTTGCATGAACCCACCATTATTTAAGTATAGATCAACTCCAAACGCGAGTCCGCTCTTAAATGAATAAAAATAAATAGAACTCACCCATAGAGTAAACGTTGTCAAAAACTTGGTGCATCCTAATAATTTCGTAATACAATTCGTCGTAACTGCTAGGAGTGGGAAGAAAAGTATCGCCATATGTGATAAACAAATTAAAAATGTTAATAACTTGGAGGGACAAATCAAAAATATTCATTTTTTTCGATAGATTTGTTTCATTCTGTACCAAAAAGCGTAAGAGCGTTATTAAAGCCGTCCACAAGTCTTTCCATGGGTAATTAATACGAACTCGGCACTTTTTCTGATAACAAATTAACCTGTGAATGACGCCGACACACAATAAATATAACTCCATTGGCAACTTCTTCATCATGTGACTCATGATAAACTCAATCAATAAATCTGAAAGTTGATTGTTACAAACTCGGATTTCTATTTGTAAAAAAGCTGCTTACTTAAAAGTGTTGATGCTAACGGTTGCGAATTTGTCGTACGATCCGCAAACGGTTTTCTATGACGCATTGGCATTTTATAAAGGTAAACCTTAAAGGTGAGACTGACATCGTGCATCATCGAATTGGCGTACTGGTCCTCCGTTATACAACTTAATATTAGAAAGCACAATTTTACCGTATTACTACCAGCTTCTGTTTTCGTATCTTGCATTACGATGGAACTAAAACCAACAGTTAAAAGTTAAGAGAAAAACCTTCTAAGCTCGAAAACATGCAGGTAAATAGGTAAATTTCATTATTTTTGGAGATTTTTGAAATAGTTTTACATTTTTTATCAACATTTTTTATAGGGCAATAATAAAATTGTTATTTGGAACCTGATAGAGAGGTCAATTCTGTATTATACGTGACGTGGTTCAGATTCCACGTTGAATTGTAAATTCATGTTAAGAAAACAGCGCGTTTAGTAATTTGTATATCTACTAAAAATTTATAGCAAGTTTATGAAAATTTTCGCTAGTGCAATTATAAAATTTATTCAAGAATTAATAACTATTAAAATTTGAATAATACGCAATACTATAGAATACAGTAGGTTTAGGACTTGACCTAAAACCATCAGCCACTTGAAATTATTCAATGACCATTGTACTTATTTTTATGATAATGAAACTATTTTAACTTGTTATCAAGTCAAAATATATTTGTTAGAAAATTAAGTTTCTATTAATTACGTATTATTTTCGGAAGGCAAATTAAAAGCGTTGATTGTGAAATGCAGTATTGTTTCACCATTGTTGCATTTAATCGGTCAATAAACAAAACAAAGGAACTATTTAGAACATTAAATTTTTAATTTTTTCGCAATTAAATTGAAAATAAATATACCAATAGTTTTGAGTACTTTAAAAAGGTACATAATATGAAATAATGACATTTTAAGGCGCTTCTCACGTAGTAGATGAGTAAAATAATATTATCGGCGACAACAGCAAAGAAAAATTACGAAGGTTGTGGTATAATAATGACAGTATTTAGTTTCTTGTAAAACCACGTTCTTCATACAATCCCCCCTTAAGATTGCTCAAAAACTAATGAACAGATTTTAGTGATTTGTAGTTAAATTCTCTACCATTTGAGCTAGAATTAGCTTTAAGTTTTTATAAATAATATAATATTTATGTAATAATATTAGTACTCGTAATAATATTATGAGTCCTTAGATACCAAAAACTCAAAAAAAATTTTTTTTGGTTATGTCTGGGTTTGCATCTGGATGACTCAAATATAACGATCAATTAAAAATTTGTGTGCTTTGAGAATCCATTTGTGATTGAATATCCAGCAGGAACTTGTAAATTACAACTTGCCCATGTTGAGCTCCCTCCCGGTCGAGGTGGGCGGGGCTAACCTTATAACTTCAGGTTTTGAAAAAATTTAGGCCCTATTTGCAATGATCCCAGTGTTGCCACTGTCAGTACATACTATGTACTTTTTCAGTACTTTTTGGCCTCAAATAAAAGTTAGTGCTACCTGGAAAAATTCAGTACCTTTCTACTTTGGTGACGCTATTTAGTATATTTATAGTACTGTTTTCTATAATAACACAGAGTTGCCACAGAGTTCTCAGCAAGAAGTGAGTGATAAAAGTGTGTAAATTTTCAAAAAAAAGTAAAGAAAAGTGTATAGAAATTTTAAAAAAAGTGATAAATAGTGTAAAAATATTTTACTTCGGGCAGTAACGTAACAAGCCAACACCTCAAATCCTGAGGCAAGACCAACAGCGGGCTTCCTTTTTTTAGAATCAGTGTTTCGCACTGCTCTTTGGGCATTTGAGAACTTTTTCCTAAATTTTTTTGAAAGACCCTTTTTTGACTCACTAGCTAAATTTGCGAACGGTTCAATTATTTTACACATTTTGTACCTCTTGGACTTTTTTTCCGAAAAAAAATATTTTTAAATGATCTTTTTAACCAGTTTACATTTCCTCCGACAAACATGCGTACTACTCCAATATTTGTTCCGGTATATATCGTAATTTTTTGTAGAAGGCAGTGCCGACTCGATTTTCACGTATGTCTGCTGCATATAAATGGCCATACCTCTGCCTTTTACAAGAAATTAAACTCTAATATGATTACTTAGTTTTCTCGGTGGCCCGGCACCACCTCTTGCTACGTCACTGCTTTTGGGCCCCTAGGAGTTTACGGACCGTATGCTTTTGCACACTGGTAGTTAAGCCACTGCTGACGTGCAAGAATGAATTTATGAGATTCTTTATTTTGCGTACACAGAGGTATCAAACTCTAAGCAAAAGATTTTACGGGTGGCACAAATGATTGTTTCTCCTTTCCTCATCTCATTTTTTTCCCGAAAATTTTTTTAAATGACTTTTTTTAAACTTTATTTCATAATTTTACTTGTTGATAGCTAGTCTACATTTGCACCAAGCAACATGCGCCGACAATTTTTAAAATTCTAGTTACTTAATTTTTAAACGTATCAAAAAATTTAATTTTTGTAAGCGAAATCGTAAAAAAAGTTAAAATAGTGAATATTTTTTAAAAAAGTGAAGAAAAGTGTAAGATTTTCAAAAAAGTGAATAAAGTGAATCTGTGGCAACCCTGTAACATTGACAGATAATTTGAATTAATTGCATAAATTTAAATTTCCTCTAAAAATTTTAATTTTTATCGAAAATTTCAAATATACTCCGCTTGCGCACAATCTACTCCGATTTAAATACTGTTTTATTTCAAGTGAAATTTTTCAGAATGTTGCAACAATTGATTCCTATGTTATCACAAATTTGTACTACAATTGTAACAGAAAATACTAGAATTTGTAGTTGAATGAGGATCAGTATAAATTTGTAGCGATCTTCCATTAAAAAGTTTTGTAGGCAAACTTTGTAGTAAATAATGACTAGTAATTACTATAATTTGTACAAATATTTGCTACAAATTGAGAATTTCCACAATTTATAGTAATTTTAATATTAGTAATAACAACCAAATTACTTCAAATTTTTTCAATATTATTATATCAAATGTAAGTTTTACAAGGTTTTCTTTCCGTGCGCGGGGGGGGGGGAGTTAAAGATGGAAATTTAGGGATTCCCATATTAAACCGTAAAAACTGTATTTTAATGTCAGTAACTGTATATTAATGGCTTAGGGCAAGGGTGCACAAATTTTTTAAAAGTAAACAATCGGAACACCGGGGGGTCTGGGGGTATGGAATACCCTCCAGCCATTAAGAAAAGATGTTTTCTTCAGAATTAAATTTGCGGCTTCATAAATTTTTAAAGTTCCATTTGCTGGAGGGTATCCCAGACCCCCTGTTTTACGTCCATTTCTTTACATTTTGAGATAACTAATTGATTTGGTCACCCTAGCAAAAAATACTTAAATATGACAGAAAATTCAGTATTATGTTGTTGATATTCCTGAAAATATCTTTCTCTGGCATAGAAGGTACCTTTAAGAGTAAACAATCGAAAAACTAAGGTGTCTGGGAGGTCAGGTATAATAAAGAAAAATATGTTTTCTTTGGAATTAAATTTGTGTCGTTATCAATTTTGAAAAGCCTTCTCGTTACTTCATTGTGCTGGGGGGCATTCCATACCCCCCAGACCCCCCGGTTTCACGCCCGTTTCTTTACATTGTGGGGAAGAGGGTCAGACACTTTAGAAAATAGAAACAATTTCTGAAAATTGTATCAAATATATCTCATTGAAAAATGAGATAAAAATAAGTATTGTGTAGTTTATTTTCCTTACAAAATGGCAGGGGGTAGCTACCTCCTTTGCCCCCCACCAGCTCTTAGCCGTTTAAATTTTTTTGAAACATTTAATATTTCACATTAATAAAATTGTAAAATATTCTAATAAAAAATAAATGTGTTTCTTTTATTTATGTATTTGCACTTTGAGAAAATGTATATCAAATGACTGCAGTAAAATTTTAACTTCAGTACCTTCTACTATCATTTTGTACCTTTTTAGTGTCCAAAAAGTACCTGTTATTTTTTAACTGTAGGAACGCTGAATGATCCACAAAATTTTTGTTTTTTTTTTCAAATTCAACAAAACAAATTCTGCTGAATAATTTGATTTTGACTTTAGAAACTAAAAATAAAATTTAAAAAAAAATTATTTAACATATTTCATTTTTGAGGAAATCAATAATGGCACACTTAAATCAAAATATTGAGCCAGGAATTATTAATCAATCAATCAATCAAATTTGCTCACCCTAGACATAATTTAAAAAAAAAATTTAATAATTTTTCTATCTCTCCAACCTTCCAAAAAAGAGAAACCCTCTCAAAACTCAAAATTAACTTACCAATATTGGAAGAAAGTGACCAATAAATTTGAAGGCTGAGTGGTCATTATTTCAAGCACGTTCATGTTGGAGAGATCCGGAGTTGGACTGGACAAATTCATGGTGTTACTGGGAGAAGGAGGCGAGCTGGTTTCGGTTTGAGTCTGTGCCAAAGTCGTAATGAAGTTTCTGTTTAAGTGAATGGCTTCGTACAAGGCTAACAGGAGTGCATTGTTGGACCTAATTTGTTGTGTTCTAGTTCCACCATCTTCCGAAAACATACTGCCGACCATATTGGTTAAAGATGATAACCAGGAAGCATTTTGTGATTCCAAGTGCTGTAAATTGAACTGACGGCAAAATTCCATTAAGGCAGCGTTGATAACCTGACTGTAACCATTTAATGCTAACTCGTCATCAAGCATCGACAATTTTACAATATAAGGATTTTGGGCGTCGTATTTTCTATAATTAACCAATAAAGTCAACAATAAAACCACGTCGTGTCCGTGCGTTTGTCTCAACGGTGCGTCACACAGCAAACGCATCAGAGACTCAAACATCGAAGTAATCATTATGTATTCTATAAGGACATTTTGGCTCACATTATCCGTTCCCGTTACAAACACAAGTAACAACTTCAAACATAAACTTTTTAAACTGTCCGGTGTATCAGCTGAAAGATAAAAACTTACAATTAGTTAACCTACCCCGATAGTGCTGCATCGTAAAAAAACTTACTCGTTAAAAATGTGTGGCAGTGTTGCAGCAAGTGCTGCATTTTATCTTCCGCTTCGTGACCCTCCATTAGTAAATTTAAAACGTCGATACCAGTTTCGGCAATTGCTCTCTTGTAAATGGAGGAAACTAAAGCGCACAAAGTTTGCATGGAATACACCACTCGGATGTTGTGTTCGTGACTGAGTATATCGATACATTGCGAAAAGAGTAAATTAAAATTGTCTCTCACCAAGTTTAATTGATCACAGGTTAACTTTTGTATTTCAGCTTCCAAGTATGACACTTTGGGTTTAAGTAAAAAGAATTCGTCCCAAAACGTAGCGTTGTTTACTGACAAATCGTCGCCCTTGAATATTAATTCGTAAATTTGTACCACTTTTTCTTTTAATTGTCTCTTGGAGCCCGAACCACTACGTTTTCTTGTACTCATCTTTAAAAATTTTTGGTTAGACCGAAAAAAACTCAACAGTTGTCATGTAGTTTTAGGTTAGAATTTCATGTATGTATAGGACGAAACAAAATAAAATGTCGATGTAAAAAATTATTTTATCTCCAACCGACATTGAAAGATTCAATTTCTTTGAAATTTTTTGCTAGATGCAGAAAAGTTTGAGGATTGGTATAGCACCTACAGTTTAACGTGGATTCATATCATATTTCGAGATAAGCACTTGATTATTTCTCTTTTTTTCAGATTCTTCCGTCCTACAAAAGATTAAAAGGACATAGTGACATTTTTTAAATGTTCTCTAGGAATATTACACCTTAGTGGTTTGCAGTTGCTTTCCAAGTGGAGACGGTCAGAATAAAATTCTTACTTTGCCCGGAGTTGAACCGGGTTTTCTGTGCGCTTAATTGCTATGCTAATGACCGTCTCTGGACGAATATATAGGCTTGTTTTTCTTGCAAAAAACAAGGGATGCAGTTTAATGTCGTGCCCAGGACCTCTTTGTCGATACTTTTTTTTCTTGTCATCTTCCTCATTCATCAAACCGGTTATTACCTTGCGCTATGGCGTTAAGTTAAGTGAGGCCCCTATAAAATACTGAGAAATGAGATGGGCTCCTGGTTTTGGTCTAAAAAAGAAAAAAAGGTTAATTATGTTTGTATGTATTATTCGGTTTTTGTAACGCTCTACGACGTCTTCCGATTCCCAAATATCGCCAAACGGGGTTTGGTTCTGTAAGCATTTTACACTTTTTACCTACGACGAGGAGCCAATCCGACGTAGAACCCCCAACCTGGAGGACCAGCAAAACGGCCAGCGTAAAGTCGTACTTAACCCGGATTCGAACCGGGTATTGAGCGTTCGTAGTCAACTCGCTTGACTATTACTCTTCAACCGTCTCTAAAAAGGTTAACTATCCTGAAAGAAAAAAAAAAGATAGAAATTTTTAAGCACCTAAAGCTCCTCAACACTAGTCTGTTTATTTGTTACAATGCCCTAATCTAAATAATATTTATTTATTAAGTCGCTTCTCTCGTAACTTAAAATGTAAGGTGCATTTCGAATTTTGATTTCAAAGAGTCAAAATCGTTTGTACGTGTGTGTGTCTGCCACATTTTTGGAGTCGCTGCCAGCCAAAGTTAACAACAAGGCCCACAAACGATCAACCTAGTGTTCAACTTAGTGTGCAACCACTTTGTAAAATCACATGCCGCCACGTGTGTGGTCATGTGGCGGCATTGGTTTTACAAAGTAGTTCTACTCTAGGTTAACGACTAGGTTGCTCTGTTTGTGGGCCCCTTTAACAATACAATTAATGTATATTTTAGGAAACTTCCAAAAATGTCTTAAAAGCTTGGCTGGCACCGACTCCAAAAATGTGGCGGACACATTAAAAAAATTATTTTTTTACTTTTTAGTGCATTTTTTCGTAGTAGTTTTTTTGAAGTCGGTTTTATTATTTTTCATTACTTGTTTATGTTTTCAAAAAAAAAAACAGGTTGGCGTATCTACGGTAGCCACGTCACTTACGATAGTAAATATTTTGACACAAATTTCGGTATAACGCGAATAAATTAAAATTTAGCCAAAATGCCGCACTGCAAGGTACTTTAGCTAATTTTCACAAAAAATAAGATTAATTCAGTTCATTTCAGCAAATCAAATTGGGCGATGTTTGGAGAACGTGCAATAAAATTAGAGCTGCCATTTTCCGAGTTGGACTTAACCTCTGGGAGTATTATTTACCTTTAGATCCAAACAAGAATTGTTTAATATCGGGTACGAAGGCCTTATTCTAAAAAATCAATCAATACTTTCATTCCATTTCAATTCTGACTTTCTTTAGAATCCAAGTTTTGTTCGGTATTGGCTGGGCCTTTGCGCGGCGCTATAGGACTGTCAGATCAAGAGATTGGAGAAATTGCCGATTATTTCCGCGTGCAAGATGGAAGAATATTATACACTCAATTTTGCGAAGTTATCAACGACAGCGGTAAAAAAATCAGGCATAGCTCTCGCTCAATTTTAAAACTAAATTTCAGTTCCGGATTTTAAAAAACATGAACCCATGGTCACCGGACTGGAATGGGAAGATCCCCTGCAAGTAAACAGGTTAAGTATAACAGAAGAGCGCCGGTTAAGTTTGCTGATTACAAAAATTGCTGTGCTGGTCAATATGCGAAAAATAATACTGAGGCCGTACTTTCAAGATTACGAATTGGTGAGTTTGGCGAAGCGGAACCGCAAATAACTAAAAACGGTGACTCGGTTTCAGGTGGCCAAAAACGCAGGCGTGGTCACATTGGCACATTTTGCTCGAATTTTGGCTTATCTTAATATCGTCGTATCGGCTGAAGATTTCAATCTCTTGGTTAAGAAATTTTTAAAAGATAGTTACACAGTGAACTACGTCGCTTTTGTAGCATCCGTTGATGGGGTCGTGGAATATATGGATAAATATGGAATGATGGATTTGGGAGGAGTAACGCTGCTGATGTGGTTGCTTCTTGGTAAATAATAATGGATTTATTTTAGGATATTTTGAACCAATTTCCCGGAAAATTAATAAATGCGGAATTGCCCAAACTGCCAAGACCGGAGATTGGAAAGATATTGGCTGCGAGTATTTTTGGAAAGCAAACGACTTTTCATCCGGCTTTGAACAGTCCAAAACTGGCACAAGATATTGTCGCTATAGTTCGAAGTGTTCAAAAACACGTTTTTCAGAATCGTCTTCGAGTCAGCGAATGTTTCAGCGTATGTTCCACCTCACAAATTAAAAAAAAAATTAATTTAATTGTTTTTCCTTCATAGCATTTTGATCCGTTGAATTGTGGAAAAATCACGGTTTCGCAATTCCACCGCGGTTTGGATATGCTGGGTATAAGTGGAATTCAACGACTGTTTCTGTCGTTACCGGAGATTCACTCTTTAATTATTCAGTATCGAGATCCTTGTGATTTCTCGCGTGTTTGTTGGAGGACATTTGAAGATGACATCGAACAAGTTTTTACAACTAAAGTTGGTTTTCCAAAATTTTGACAAGTTTCAATTTATTATTGAGTTTGTTTAGGAATTGGAGAAGTGTCCGTGCTTGCAAGTCGTTTCACCTCCAAGGGAACTCGATCAAGTTACTAAAGGTGGAAAGGCGTGGCAGAGTGTTGATGCGTCCATGCGTGATTTGTGTGAAGATGCGGTTATTAAGGTTAAACAAAGGACGCTAAAGCGAAGTATCATGCTGAAGCCGGCATTTAGAGATTACGATACGTAAGTCAATTTTAACCCAATTTTGTAAAAGCTTTCCAAAATTTATCTCTTTGACCTGCTCTTTCAAAAACTTTTTAATCGTACCTCGTATTATCCTCGCGACAAAAGAATCACCTACACATTTTCTGCTTTACCTACTACCAATTTCCTATTTTTCGTTTTAAAAACTTTTTGATTTCACCTCGTACCCGCTATAGTATACACAAATTAATGAAGGCAAATTAATACTTACAAAAAGTACGATCTCGATTTTATTTTTTCCTGACACATTTAAGAATTAAATTTAAATAAGAGACGAAATAATTAAAATTTATGTTGTCTTTAATTTTGTAGGCACAACAACGGACACGTCTCTCGTTCGCAGATGCGCCAATGTTTGTCATCCAGTGGAATTCTTTTATCCGATGAAGAATTATATGCTTTGGAAGAGCGTTTTAATGATGATTTAGGTTTTAATTATTTTTGGTTTTTGCGAGAAGTCGAACCGAAAAATCACGAAGTTGCATTGGTAATTCATTATTAACAAGTTTTTTGTTGGAATTAGAAAAAAAGATAAATCGAACACGAAATGTTATCGATTTTCCAAAATAATTGAAAATTAGGCTGAAGGAAATTTTTGTTATAGTATACCGGTTTCGTTGCGGACAAGATAAAAATAAACGCACCGAAACCTCCCAAGCCTGCCCAAAGGGAAGAAAAGAATATTGTATTGGTTTTAGCTAAAATTAAGGGAAAAATAGTGAGGGAGCGTATTCGGGTTTTAGAATTTTTGCAGACTTTTGATACGTATCATGAGGAAGTTATATCGCGAGAGGATTTTAAAAGAGGAATTGGAACTTGTCGTTTGGGCTTATCGGAAGCGGAATTGGAGACGATAATGGAAGTGTAAGCTTTTGGAAAAGTGGTTTTTCCGAAAATAACCTGGTTTTTTAGATTTGCATCTCCGAAACGTTGCCATTGCGTTGATTACAAGAGATTTTCGGATGTTGTTGAGGAATCCTTCTCTCAGAGTTGTTTGGAAAGAGCTCCTCTGGTGGTTCCGCTACAACACGTCCCAACAATCGACTGCACTAAGAACTTCCTCAACTTTGATGAAAGACGAACGCTTTCGATTGCAATGACAAAACTGGCCAAGAAGCCAGACATACAAATGAACATCATGTCCTTGTTTGATGTGAGTATACTTGAGTCACGATTCCAAAAAATTACATCCCACGTTGCTCCTCGTAAAATTGCAAAAAAAATTTAATTAAAATAAATTAGTTTGCCGACGAAAGTTTTAATACATGGCTCAACTTAATACAACGCAATTTTTACAATGTGTGCTAAGAAAACAAATCCATGTTGGGTTAATTTTAATGAAAATAATGAACATATTCAAAATCCTAATTAATTTTAATTTTTAGGATTACGATCGAACGAAATGTGGAACGGTTTCACAAGAGCAATTCCTTAAAGCTTTATCAGTTCGAGGTGTCTACAAATTAATTTCGAGGACCGAATTTGATATGATTTGTAAGTGTTTCGGTTACGAAAGAGGACTTCGAGATGAAGTTGATTATAGAGCTTTCGTTAAAGCTTTGGATATTTTATACGCTACAAGTAGATATTTGCCCAATTAAAATTTTGTGTCATGTAATAATTTTTTTAAATAAATTAATGCATAGTAAAATTATCGCTCTCTAAATTCGAATCAAACCTACTATTTTTTGTAATGAAGACATTAAAGTTTCAGCATAAATAAGAAGCAAATTTAACGTTTTAGTTCACCAGAGTGACGGTTTGTCCCAATTTGTTGTAATGATACGACAAGCAAAGCAATGTCCGATTTAAAGGCTCATCAGGGACACATAAATTACGTTCCGTGTCGAACGGTATTATTGCACCTAAACAAAGATATTTTTATTTTACGCCCACAATATCTAAAACTTGCCGGTTTATCGCGGTTACTCTACCGAGTGCGATTCAAAATTTTGAAAACAAAATTGAACACGTCAAAAACGTCAAAACTCGAAAGAGTTGGGGGAAGTCCAGGTCCCCGAAGTAAAACCGCGCTATAAGTAAAAAGCAAACAGATAAAACGATAAATTGCCCACATCTTTCAGCATTTAACTTAATTTTATCTAACGACCCTATAAATTAATAATTCAATTTTGCAACCTACGTATTCATAAAACGCCAAGTGGTCTTTATAAAGCATCATGAAAATTTAACTTTTTCGCTGGATCGTAAAAAAAAATGTTGGAAAATTTATGGCGACAATCAGTGACCACTATTTACAATTCAATTTAATAGAGATGTTATTCTTGTATAGGATCTGTTTGGTTTTATGGCGACTGCGCCACAGGAAACAAGTCATACATCAAATGGCAAAATTTAGGTAGTTCTTTTCCAACAATCTTTCAGTTTCCATACTTGTTGAATGTGAGCTGAAAAATTGTAAGTCACTCATCATTAGATTATTTTCGCTCACATATCCAAAGTGGAAATAAGTGGTTAATTTTAAAAACTTTCTTGAAATAAATTTAGAAAATTTTTTGACGCTCAAAAAGTGAAAAAGAAATTTTTAAAAATTTTCCTGCTTCTATTTTTTGTGAAAAAAGTAACAACAGAAAAGTTTCAGTTGAATTTATAATTTAAATTGGCTTTAGATGTGGTTTCCTGTTTCAACAGTAGCAGCGCTTTGCTTTATTTTGGATATCACTGATACAACGCTTACCGGGGAAAACCAATTAGATGATGTTTTTCGACAAAGGTAAATATTCGGATTTTATTACAATATTTGATGTTTGAACTTTACAACGCGGTTTATGCTTTTACGGAAAATTATAATTGGACCAAAATTGGCGAAGATAAAAAGTTTTCTGCATGAATAAAAATTTGAAAAAAAACCAAAGAATTGTTTAGTCTTGAATTTTGGTCGGGGGAAAATTTCCTGTTCTAGTTTTAATTATTATGAAACTTATAATTTGAAAAAATGTAACAGAAAACTATCAGGAAAGTAATAATTTCCTATTTTCAAGGCGGCAATGAAGTATCACTTCCCTGCCTAGGCTGATAATAAAATTTCATAACTATTTTTTTAAATTAAAAATATTCAAAATTGAAACTATTTTGAAGCAATAAATTCTGTAGAAAATTTTATGTTCTTTAATTTTGGGGAAGACAATTTTCCATAAAAGCAGAATTATGTAAATTATAATGAGAAAAGTCGTGATTTTAGAAAGGGTTAATTAGCCTACACGTAATTCGAGCGTGGTAGCGCTACAAAACAACGTATTAAAATTTTAAAAGAATCTATTTGATATATAATCTTATGCTCTTCAATTTTAGTCTGATGGTAGTTTTCCGTAAAAGTAAAATTAAGCGAGTTATATGCAAAAAACCATATTGAAAGGGGGAGGCTAATAATAACCCTAATACACGCAATTCGCGAATGGTAGTCGTAGACCACAACGTAGAAAAATTATAAAATAATATATTATCGTATTGTTTCTTTGAAAACAAGAGGGGGGGGGTTAAATTTTGTGTCCTCCGCAAATGCTAAGTTGATTTTTGATTATAATAAGAAAAATTTTGTAAAATTTAGTTTGATAAAAACCAAATTATAATTTTTCAGTAGGTAAATATGATTTTTATTTTATCCAAGTGATAAAATATAATTGGAAGAAGAGTTTTTGCAAATTTGTATTTTTGTTGAACAAAAAGGATTTATAAAATTAACAAGGTCACGACGGCGACGAGCGAGGTTTTTTTGATAACATTTAGAGCGTACCATTCGAAGATAGGAATGAGCTGACTACTTGAACTTTGTTTATTTTGAAGTTTTTAAAAATTTACGAAAATTTACATTTTCTCCGAGCAACATGCGTCGGTCTAGCCCCTCCTAGGTACGTTACTGCTGAGATCGTGCCTTCGTACAAAAATCTTAGTATTCTGAGAAAAGAACGCAAATTTGTCCAAGCGTTAATAATAATAATTAATGTCAGGTTTTATAAATCTTTTAATAAACCATTAAAACGGATGATTTCCATTGACTTGTAAAGCGATGACGTCATAAATGAGTTTGCACTCTTTGATTGGTTAAACACACTAAGGTTAGTACCAACCAATCAATGCTTTTGCCAATTGAGTGTATTCGTGACATTGAGTACGGATCTGATAAGATCAATGTGTAAAAAAGTGACAAGATCGAAACATGTCATTCGTTAACGTTTTTTAAAACTTTTTAACAGGAACGTGCCCAACCAACTTTATTCAGGGGAAAGTAATCCCAAATTTGGCAACTGATTTAATTCAAAATTGCCAACTTTTTGCAAGTTTTGCAACTTTTGTAAATTTAGACAATAAAAAAATTCCAAATTGAGAAATTTTTTAATGTTTTTGCCAAATTTCTAAAATATTGGGGGGAAGCTCCCCCATCCTCACCCCCATGAGCACATCCCTGCTTTTTAATTTTCTTTTCAGTTTTTCATACTATGCACACAGAAATAATTCAAATTTTTGATTAATATCTAACAAGAAAAAGATTTTGAGTTTTCCATGTAGCCCAATGCCCAAATTAAATTATACCTAATGTAATTTTCAAAAAATTCCATAATACTTTTTTAGTTACCAACCGCCTTAAGTTTGAGTAGTACCAACACTGAAGTGCTTTAAAGAAAACAACAAAATAGTATTAAAAATTACAGTGAAATAATATTTTACAACAAAATGGAAAGTGAAAAACCTAGCACAGTCCAAACCAAATTTTCATCATCCGTCACTGAAACAAAGCAAGAAATGACTGATAATTTAAATATCGAGGAATATTCACAACCGATATTTAGTTATGATTGGATAAAAAAGTCTCGCTACGATATCGATGAACGCAAATGCGACGTTTTTTACTGTTCTTCTTCTGGTAAAAAATTCAGTTGGATGCCCATGATATTGAATGCCTTAAAACATGCAGACCTTGACGAAAATTTTATATTTATTAGAAGATGTAAAAATAAAAGAAACCCTTCTGTTGGCACCAATCAAGCTTCCAATGAGAGAAAAAGAAAGCGAAGTTTAACTGATGATGAATGATGACAGAGTTAGAATTTCACTAACAATATCGACATAAATGGTGAATTGTAACAAAATTTTTTATTTTTAATTAATAAAATTAAAATTTCTTAACATAAAATGTTTGGTCCATCCGTCGTCATTTAGTTTAGAACTTTTTTTATTTTGGATTCGTAATCAAGAACCCTAGACGACACCAAATTTTGTAAAACAGATTTGTACTTTTGATCTACGTTTTGTAATTTGCCACCACTGTGCGGCGCGTAAAAGTATGTTGATCAGTTTTAAAACATCGTAACCTTTTTAATTTATTTAAATATAAATAAATAACTTAAAAAAGCCATATAAAACAATTGGACGCATTCTATTGGTTACTTCTTCTTAAATGTTTTATGAAACCGAGCATAGTAAACGAATTTTGATTCATTAACTACGAGCAGTATAAAATTGATGCAATTCTCGCAAATTATTTATTTAAAAATTAAATTCAATCAAAGTAGCGAGAAATTGTTTAAAAACCTTCAATTTAAGGTAATGTCAGGGTCGGACTAGCCCATTGGGACATCGGAAAATTTGTAAAAATTTTATTTAAAAAAACATTGATGCTCATACCGCCTACTTTGGGACTATACTATAAAAAATTATTTAAAATGCAAGATCATTAATTGCAATTTTCTAAATTATGGAAATCTAAATTAGATTTTAACACATTTTTTTTCCGGTTCAAGTTCAAAAACATAATTTTCGTTATTTTGGGAGTAAATAGGCACTTTTCGTGTATCACGAAATTCACACAGTGGATATTAAATTTTAGTCAAATCCACATTAAAAACGGTCAGTTTAAAAATAAACGTCCCTACCTTAACTTTGCTGTTTACTCTTTGACTGTTTGGTTTGTCCTAACACTAAATTTATACCACTTATTTTAACATCTGTGTGCCTCTGAATTCCATTTTTTAGAAATATACAGTGAAACCTTCTTAAATTGGCCACCTAAAATTTTAACACAAATTGGATCAACTTGCCCAAAAACAAAGAGATCTTGTGAAATTTTATGTGGCCAACATGGGCAGGGTTCACTATATATCTTACTGAAATTAGTACCCCCCCCCCCCAAGCGCTAAAATTTTCCAAGTATATTTTTATTCTCTTTACAATAATTTACTAATTTATAATTCACTGTTATTTATTTAAAATGCCCGGTTATGTCACAAAACGTTTTTACACAAAGCGCGCGTGGTTTCTTCGTGAAATGCTAATTTACTACTATTTTAAATTTATAACAGCCGCTGCGACCCCACCCCTTAACGGCTACCGAGATACTTTAACGACAAAACCGGACAAAGCCGAGTTTATGCGGACACCGTAATATGACACAACGAAAACCGTAGCGTCAGGTCACGTAACGATATAGAGAATCTGTATACCAGAACATCTCATCAGTTCTATGTGATATTTAACCCTCTGGACGCGTAAATCGACTAAAGTGGCCTGATATCCGAGCGTTTTAGTCGATCTACGCGTCAAAAGTGTTAAATACAGTCTAAATCAGACTAATTTGTGTATTCTACAATTTTAATTTGTAGGAGCCGTTCTGATTGGGAAGAAGCTTGGCATCGTGAAAAATATACACGCTGCAGAGAAACTTTAGTTCAGCACTTGTATTGGGCGTGCGAAAAGGACATCTACCGCTTGACTCGTAGAAGTGAACAGCCAAATGAAATTAAATCCTACGATAGTGACTACAATGATGAATATAGTAAGTAAAAATCTGATGTGACACAACGTATGACTTTTCCATTTGAAAAAGTAAAAGTAAATACACAGTAATAATTTACAGTTTTTAATTCGTTAATTTGACCCCCCCCCCCCCGGTTTCAGTTATGATTCCTAGAAACACGGAAAAACGGTGCTAGCGATAAGAATTCAGGTGCATGTCAGTGGCACTCCCACTATCGAATTTTTGGATGAATTTGGTGTCAAACGTTAGAGCATCGTTTGAGCTTCCATTATATTCGTTTCAGTTTCAAAGGTCTCAAAGTAATTTCAACTACCATAACTTTGTAAAAAATTAACTTAAAGTCTTGCTCACTGAAGCTCATTCAGGCTCAAACAAAGCTCTATCAATTGACATCAATTGCACACATAAATTCAGAATGAGAAGGAAAATTGCAAAACATGTCTACAGCCCCCCCCCCATCCAGTAATTTTTCGCGAATAACTTCGCGACCTTTGAGGCTCAAACAAAAATAATGGAATCTCATTCAAGCTCAAACGATGCTCTAACGCTAACGTTTGATACCAAATTCAACCAAAAAAATCGAAAGTGGGGGGGCACTGACATGCACCTTAAGAATTCCAAAGCTAACTTTTTGGGAAAAAATCGAGAAAACTATGTAAACGTATTAATATTCAATCGTTAAATGCTGCAAAAATAGTAAAAAAATTCAAATGCAAAGAGTGATTTATGAGCTTCGGGGGGGGGGGGGGGGTATTAAAAATTTTGTTTCCAATTTTTAAAACTTTGTATGTACTAAATTATTAAGCCCGTAACGACGTTAAATTAACCAATAGAAAGGGCGTATTTAAGCTCAATTTTCGTGTATCCATTTGTTTAATGAACACAAACGATCAAAATTTGAATGTTCTCTTTACACAAATAAGAGTTAGGTACTGGTAGATTCATGACGCTTTCAATTTTCTAGATTATCCCGAAATATCACCAAAAAAAGCTAAGGAAATGGTACGAAGTCGCCGTGGAGGATCTTCCATAACATCAGAATGCTGCAGTTCCGTGGGCTGCACATGGGAAGAATATGCCGAATATTGTCCAACAAATAAGAGACACACCGTATTTGTAAACTAAGTGCATTAAAAAATTATTTTGTAATGTTTATCATATTTTGGTTACTTTCAAAAATGTATAAATTATGTTTACAATACAGAAATTCAAATGAGTAATTTTTAAGAGGCAAATACCAAAGATGTCATTTTTATCCTGACCACCAGATGGCACAAAAATACGTCTAAATAAAAACATAAAAAATTTATTGCGACTTATATTTTTTCTTTACACTTTTTGGTGACGTATTCAAAAAAAGTACATAATATTTTGCCCAGGCGTAAATTATCCCTGCTGAGCAATAAACTGATGTTAGCATTAAGGGTAAAAATGGTAAAGTGCTGGATAGGCCAATCAGGTGATGAAACACGTTGTCGTATAGAAATAAAACAGCCAAGCCCAACAGGTAAATGCTTTCTAGAAAACTAAGTAATGGTAAACTGTACTTGGGTATTTGCAAAGGATATAAATTAGATAAACTATAAAATGCATAACAGGAATATAAAACAAGAAGGGATAACTTGACTAGGAGTAACGAATCGGGAAATAAGAGGGGAAACAGGGAATAATGGCCGACTGTCGAAAGCAATAAGAACATTTTAGCATCGCCAGATTCCATTACACTCAAAATGCTGTAAAAAAAAGACTTATATTAAAAATTACCAACTCATTTCCTTTTACCTTAACGGAACGATGGGCATTAAGATGGCCTTTTCGTGGACGTGCCATCCAAATAAGAACGACGTTAGGCTGCACAAAACAAGACAGCGCATAAAATGAGAAGGATTGGAGTTAAGAATCCATAATTTGTAGACGGCAGGCAGCATGAAAAGAGCACTGATGATCATCGTAGTCAGTGGTGTAATATTTGGCAGTACGGAATGCGAAAATTCTTGTACTAAACCACCGGTCATGGTTGCCACATCGGCGGTCAAGTTAAATCCCAATTTTTTTGCTGCAATTTAAATCTTTTACAAAGGGTAGCAGGTAGATCGGAATTTTACCTGCCACAGAAGCAGCTTTATCGATCACATTATAAATCGCCCAAACGTTGGGCGCCCAATAGGCATGGCACAGTCCTCGTTGAAATGGAAAAAGTCGAGAAAGTACCTGAGGTAACTGATAAAGAAATGGTAAATATGTCACTAAAAATATTGTTATCACAGTCATTCCTAAACGGAAAGTATTACTGATCGAAAATTGTCTCCATAACTGCTTTATGCTGAACGACAAAGATCGATTCGTAAAGCAATAATTTCGTAACAAATATACAAAGTAGGCTGGAGCCATGTAGAGGTAAATGTGCTTTACGTTAAGTAAAACTGCGAACCAAAACGCTCCCCCTAAATATTGATTCTAAAACAATTTAAATTGTGGAACGATTTTTGAATTTAAAAAGTAAATTATTAACCTTATAAATGTTTGCCACAGATAGCAGCAAAATTCCAAACATGATTCCGTTATATTGGAAGTGAATGTGGTCCACCATTAACAATCCAACATTTGTTAGTAAAAGTATGGGTAAAACTAAAGTATTACGCCAACTTTTGTTAAAAGCCGAAACACATCTAAAAAGAAAACGATGCTAACGTAGGCGGCGTTGAAGTATAAGTAAAATAACTCACCGATGTGTTCCATAAGCTAAGACAGAATCAGCAACAATAACACTCAATCGTTGAAACACAACGGTTCTATATGAAGCGTAGTTGTGATTATCCAAACGCAACATTTCTGGGTCAAAGTATTTTGCAAAAAAGGATAAAAAATACTCGAACCATGCAAATAAAGGAGGATAATCCAACGTCCACTCCGAAGAATCTTCATAATACCACTTGTTAATAGGTAAATTATGTGTAATTGCCAACCAATTCCTGTGGACTTCGAAATCTGTGGAATGACTGAAAAATAGAAAATGATCAATAATTTTGTTTGGTTTATTAAAGAGCAACTTACTAGGACGGAATTAGTAAAAGTTTAACACACGAAATAAGTAAAAATATCATAAAAATCATGTTTTTAAAATTTTTTTCTTTATTGCCGATAACCTCCAAATTTGTAGTTCGTTTGACGTGTAGGTTATTACGCAACTGTCAGATGAAAGGAACTAAAAAAAAGTGACGTTTCAAAGTAAAAATATTCAAAAATTTTCCCTCTATTTTAGAATAACTTTATATCCGGGTAAAATTGCTCTAGTTGAACATATTTTCTTTTAAAACCCAAATTGAAAATAAATTGGGGTTTTCGTTCACTTTTTTTGGGCTACGAAAAAGTATTTGTTACTGGATTATTGGAGGATCGCGAGCTTTTCTTTACTATTTGAACTGAAAATTAAAGAAAAGTTTCCAAAATGCTAAAATAGGTTGCATAAATCAAAAAAAAAAACCAGCAAAAACAAATAGGGCTTATATGATCTAGTTTTCCATGGAACGAATTTTGGTACTAATAAAATATAAATGGCAGCTAAACTAAAAAAAAAAGGAAAAAACCTAAAAATCAAATTAAGTTTGTATAAGTTAAAAATATGCAAGTTGTAATTCTTTCAGGTTCATTGTCTGCCCTACTAATTATAATAAATTTCATTATTCTGCATTTTGTTATCAATACTACGTTGCAAATGAGATATAAATACGTAAGATTTTTACATTAATGAATATTATCTCAATTGTTGATTGACAAAATAAGACATAGTTACAAACAAAATATAATTCCATATCCAAATTATATTCCATGGCTGAAATTAAAAAAGAACTTTATTTTAAACAAGTAGGTAAGTACCAGGGTTCTAATCCATCAAAATCGGGTCTAAAAAATATCATTTTTATAGGTGCATGGCCCCACCATTTCGAATCCAAAATAGTCCAAGTCGGGGCTCAACAAACTTCTGTTGTAAGAGAGCCAAATATTTTACATTGAGATTAGTACGGACTGCATTTGGCAAATCCACTAAAATCAGCTATTTTTAAAAAATTTTTGTACAAACAGGCACACAAACGATTTAGACTATTTTAGATTCAAAATTCGAAATAGGGGGGCACCTGCATCTCATTTTTATCTCGACACCCATTAGAGATATACAATGCAAGTGCCCATTCACAACGACTGTAAACATACGCATAAGACATAAAAATTAAAGTTGAATTTTATTTTTTTTGTTTACGGTCATTGTGAGCAGGCACTAAAGCTAAATAAAAAATGCCTAAACATTTAACAGTTTATTTTACAAAAAAAACAAACTTAATTTCTTAAAAACTAATTATTGACAATATTTTTGATTAAAAATGTATTGCAAAATTATTTTAGTGAATGAAAATTATAAAAATCCTTAATCTTTAGATAAAAAAAAAACAACTTAAAATATACAATTGATTAAAAAACCCCAACATTTAATAGGGAGTAAATTAAATTGTATTTAAGTTTTATTAGAAAAAATAAATGGATACACTTTATGTATATTATATAAAAATATAAATTAATAATTATAAAATTACTTAAAATGATAAATCGCATAATTAAAAAAGGTAGCAATTACTGTAATTAATTCAAATTGTACTTCATAATCAGCTGCATATTTGATGGTGGTATAAAAATATATTTTCTCCAAATTTAAATTAATATACAATGTGGATTTTTCATCCAGTCGATAGGGTCAATAAAAACAATAGTTTTTTTTAACCCTTCAACTCAACTGCTTTAAATTGGACGTTTTTATAAATCACTTGTAAGCACTGTGTAAGTATTAATTTTGATTTTTATCATGCCAGGGTTAAAGTTGTAGTTATTGAACCTAAAAAATTTTGTTTAGTAGTTGAAAACACTTAAGAATAAAAAATGTAGAGATTTCACAAGATTCTACCTTGAAGTGCAATACAAATAATCTCTATGTGAATTAGGGGAACTACAGCCTAGGAAAATCTGCACTTTCGCCTACCACCAGGTGATAAAAAAAACCACTCACGTAAAAACGTAAGTTTTAAAAAATATTTTGAAATACTTACGGTATATTACGTTTCCTTAAGCGTGACTGTACAGCAGGCTTTAATTTGGATCTCCCATTGGCACTGTTCTTTCCGCGTCCCGTTATTATGGACAGCTCCTGGGAGGTCCTATTCGACTCTCTCAACAAATTTACATTTTCATCAATAAACATATCCAAAGCTTGTAGGGCTTCCTTCACATAGAGGTTGTGCAAGTCCAATATGTTTAGCTGTTGTAGCTTGTTAGAATTTTGCTCTATAAAAGCAGCAGCTGCCATACTATTAGCTTTTTCGTACAGCTTGGTGTGTGACTTGGCCAATTCGGAATAAAATTGTGCAACCTGAAACTGTTTACGTTGATAGGCCTGTTGTGCAGTCACCATGGTCTCATTGTGCTTAGCCAAGTGCATTTGCGCCTCCTCCCGGTACTCCTGCGCCGTTTTATTGTAATTGTCTGCTTCACAGTCCTAAAACGCATGAAAAGTGAAGACCCACTCGTCAAACTTGACTTCCAAAAGTAAACGATACCTACCTTTTCCAAATCTTGTTGAGCAACTTTCATTTTATTTACTATTTCCGGTGTAATTGGCGCAGATGACTGTGCCTCATCGTCGCTACTATCAAGTGACGCTCTTAGAACTTCCACGGTTTCCTCATAAGAATAGTTATGAGCCATTAAAATTTCCATAATTAATTGCTTCGGAATGGACGGAAAAGTTGTAGTTAAATTGTGCAAAGTAACCCTACTGGCCAAATCGTCGCGACTGTTTTGCTGAACCCACTCTTCAATCTCTCGCTGTTGTAAACTTGACGCCAACTGATCTCTCATTATGGTGCTCAAATTTGAAGGTTCACTCGACGCCAACTGAACCAAATTTGAAGCTTCGCCCGATGAAACCTCAAATTCTTCTTCTTGTTGTTGCAATTTTTTGGCAAACTCTTCGTCCTCTTTGACCAACATCTCCAAAACTTGCGTTTGGTTTTCCATTTGTACAAAAACAGATTCCACGTAAAAAGCGTGCAATTGCTTGGCCAAATCGATCGGAATGTCGATTACCGGTTGGAAACCTTGCGGTATCATATCTAAGCACCCAAATTTTGATTCAAGTTGAGAGATCAAGTTGGCTCCCAAATTTAACTCCATTCGTTCTTCTTCTTCAAACTCATTGTGAGAAAGTCCTCTTTCAAGGAAAACTAAATTGAAAACAAAATTGTGGATTTTGCGTGACAATAATAAATTGGAAAACAAAATTTTTAAAATAAATTCACAATAAACGTGAGTTTGTTTTAAAACACAGAAATATTAGTTTGAAATGTCTTGTTAATCCTTGAGGGTAGTAACCTGTTGTGCACCCTAAAAGGAAAACAAACTTTGCTTTTTTATTGTTTGCTTCACAACAATGGGCTTTATGTCCTACTAATGTAATATAAAATCTATGGTTGTAATGTTCTCACCTGGGACTTGCGCCATGCAACGCCTAGGCATTTTAGCTTACTGCACTTGTTAATATTAACAATTGACTGTTTGCATTAAATTAAAATGTCCACGACGTAAGTCCTAGTTTATCAGATTACCAATATAAAAATCAAAAGATAATAAACAGTAGATAAAATACAGGGTGAACTAAAAATTAAACAATTGATTTTAATACCAACTGTCAAGTCTATTCAATATTTTGTGCTAGCAGCAGCCTACTCATACTGTATCAAAACATTTCCTAATTTCAAGCTGAATACGTGTTTGAGTTCATCCTATTAGGTAAAGAGACAACTTGGTCTAAGAAAATTTCTTGGAACAAATTTTTGTCTATAAGAAATTTTCCAGGCCAAGTCGTCCCCTTACCTACTTATCCTGTACAATAAATGGGGGATTTTTTGCCTTAACTTTCTTAAGTTTTTATCAGCTTATCTTACAATTAGTTGATTATTAATAATTATTTAGTAAAGAAATTTTTAAAATTTTGATCTCCATATTATTTAATTTGATCAACATTACAAAATCCCGAAAAAACGGTTGAGAAAAATCAAAAAATTGTCAAAAACTTACCAAATTCCTCACTATTAGTGGTCGCAGACGTCGATGGTGAAAGACTATCAGCAGAAGGACACAATCCAGCCTGCCTATCCTTAAGCTTCAATACGTGTTCCGAATAATATTCCTTGTTAATCACAACATTATCTTCAATATGCTTCTTCAACTCCTCCGTTTCCCGCAGCGGCGGTTTACTTCGTTCATCTTCTCCAATTAATTCATTCATGACAGTATCCATCGATTTGTTCTCATCCTCCTTATCATTGTTTAAAATGTAATCCACAGTCGAGTTCAAATTGTTTCCGCCCCTTTTATAAGTATCAATTAAATAATCCACAGGCAAATCGGAAAATAAAGTCTTCAACATTTCAATATCTTGATTGTTTGCTGCAAAATTTTCTTCATTGCCAGCCGACGTACTTATATCTTGTAGCGGAATCGCTTGAGCTGCTTCCAGCAGAGGAACCATATCCTCATTATCCGACGAATTGCAGTCCATGTCTTGCACCGCCGCTGGTTCAGAAACCGGTAAAATATCTCTGTTATCATCAAGCAGAAGATCGACGGTCCAGTTCAGGTTATTCCCACACTTTTCGTATACGTCTTTTAGATAATCCATCGGTACGCCAACAAACAACGTCATCAACTCTTGAATATCCTGATTATTATCAGAAACAACCGTATTATCACTCGTCATAGAACTTTTATCTAAAGTAATTTTATGCGCGACGTTTCGGTGTTGATCGATTTTGACGCCTTCATTAATATTCCTACTTTTCGTATTCATAATTCTAACGTTACCCGCATTATCCCACCCATTGTTTAAAATTGAAAAATCGGAACCTAGAGTGTTGGATGAAGATTCCACAGTAGACTTAGTTTCGAACAATTCATAACCTCCTACGGGGGTACTCGAAACTGGAGAATCAACAGGACTGACAACTTCCCAGGATTTCCAAGAATTTGCCAAAACATTTTCCGGTAACGCCAAAGTTCTCCAATTTCTAGGCTGGGTTACCTGAGGTATGGGAATGCCAATATTAGATGTTTCTTGAGGAAGGGATAATTCGGATGAGAAAGGCTTTAGCACTACTGCCGATTTTTTCCCTTCCTGCAAGGAAACTCCGGTATTCCCTAACGCCGGAGTTTCCTTTTTTGGACTGCCAAAACTCACGGTTCCAGAATCGAATGAGAATGGAATTGCATTCAGTTGAATCGTCCGCATATTGCTTGGTAATCCCTCTAAAGGAAGCAGAGATGCATCTGATGCATAATTTCCATCTTCATTGGAGTTTGGAGTATTTCCATCAAAAACTGTAGAAAATGAATTTTGCTTTTGCGATGGTTGGATTTCACCAACATTTGAAAAACCATTGCTCATAACGTTGACTTGAGGAGCGATGAGAACAGTAGGCGATTTCGTTTGTTGTTCTCTTAAAATTGGTGGAAATTTTCGCAACACCGGAGGCTGTATTTCGTAAGAAAAATGGTAAGCACTAAGAAGTTCTTTAGAAGAGATATTTCTCTCGTACCTATCCAACATTTCTTGTATTTTTGCTCTCGGAACTCCGTGGACGTTTCTTCTCGCTAATTCTTTATCGTTGAAAGCCCAACGAGTGGATGGTTCGATGATTTCGATTATGTAGCCAAAAGTAGATGCAAAACCAGCGTAGCACTTCATTTCCCACATTTGGGTGTTGGTATTGTCGACTATTATGGGACTGACGCCGTCTCTTGCCTTTGCAAAAACTTTGTTCTGGACGTATTCGTGAGCGTCTCTAACTTTGGATTGATTATAGACGTACACTCCGGTTCTCTTACTAATAAAATAATCGTCGGCGCTAAAAATATACTGGTCATAGTTGGATGTTCCCATGACACTTTTAATTATTTCTTTTGCCTTTGTCGATTTACCGCTTCCCGGTAACCCTCGCATTATTATCATCACCTTGTATCCTTTTTTTATATCATCCGTTATTCTTTTGGGCAAAACGATGGGCAGAGTCTGCTGATTGGGGCCTATACCATTCGGTCTTACAGTACCGGTACTTCTTGAATTTAGAGTGTTTGGGGTATTCTTTACGGTGCCCATCATTTCGAAGAGTATATTTGAAATTGTTTCAACTGAAAATGAAAACTGATTATTTTGTTAAATTTTTGTAGCAATTTTGATTTGAAAATCCAGCACCACAATTATAAGTAAAAATACGTCAATACAAGTGGAACAGTTTAGCACTTTTGGAACAGAAAAGTTACAGAAAATGGCAGAGGACAAACATAAGCAGACGAGAAAATAAGAAGAAAAAATATTGGGGTTTTAATTTGCTACTTACATTGAAAATTACAATTCAGAGCGACGTTATAAATCAAATCATAATCAAGAGCGTTTCCAAATAATTCGACCAACTGTTGCATGGTTTCTTTTTCTTCATCTTTCACTTGTGGCGTTACTCTTCGAGAAATAGCACCGGTTGAAGCCATTTTTATAATTATTATTACGAATTTAACAAATTATCTATTAATAAAGAAAAATGCAATCATTTATGTCGCAGATAATCCACTATATGAATCATTCAAACCAAACATGCAAATTAATTACTCATTGTTTAGAGGAGAAAAAGTGTTAGCAAAATAACATATTTAAAAAACTGTAAACAAACAACTAATTTGCAAAACAAATGGGTTTTATTCGAGTTTTTTGTGTGCAAAACAAAAAATCCAAAAAGAAAACTATTAATTTATTGCTTTTTATGAATTACGAGGGTGGTTCAGAAATAAGTAAAATTAAGTAAAAATTGAGTGTGTAAATTTTATCTTTCGATTTGCAGTCATAACTTTACCACAATACTGATAATAAATTTATAATAATAAATAAGACTAAATAAAGATATGTATTTACGTTTAGATAAACAAACAATTAATAATGTAGTTATTAACTATTAGTTGACCTTCTATTGGTGTGTTGAAATAATTTTATATAAAATATTGTAATGTTAAACACTGTAAATGTCTTTTCTAAATAAATTTATAAAAACTATATAATAAATTGTTATTAATATGTAATTAATAAACAAATTGTTTGCATACCTAATAAGGGTGACTTGTATAGATCTAGTTTAAAATTTTAAACTGCAGATTAACCAATCACAATAGTCAAAATCCGAGTTTAAACCATAGTTACCGGTTAAACTTGGACTATACAAGTCACCCTAAGTAAATTATTTAATCTTAATCAATACAAGTACACTTCGATTACTTATGAAAAGATGATTACACGGCATCAACGACAAACAATTGTAGATAACTAAAAGCAAGTTATTAAACTAATTGCCCCACCATAAGTGTTTATCACAAAAGTAAGTGGGGATTCCCCCTTGTCAGGTGAATAATGTACAATCATGCAATAACAGGTAAAAAATGTACAAACTTCAGTGATTCTTTGCAAAATGCTGATCATAAGATCACGATGAGCAATGTCGTAAAGGACCCTACAGTTTAACGTGGAATCCGAACCACGGCTTGGGATTGGAATGCTGAACCCTTCGAACCGAAGTTCATTACACCAAACTACCTATACATTTTTTACCATTAAATTCAACAAAATTATTCAAAAACTTACGGATAATTCTAATCGTCTTATTTCAACAAAATATCACATTTACAATTATGACGTCAGCAATCATCATTCACACGTTAATAATATAATATTTTAAATGCAGTTGGTAGTCCAATTGATATAATTTATCAGTGCTCCATTGGGCGAGTTTCACTAGTCACAAATTCTAAATCAACTCAGCCTTAAGTGGATAAGTTTCACTGTTTTTTTTTGTTTTTTTTTTTTAAGAGGGGCATTTTTTTCAGGGCCCTTTTAATTTAATCAACAGATGGCGCCTACTTAAATATTTTTATAAAATAAGAGGAATTTGCTATATTTAAAATATAACAAATTCTTTGAGATAATACTATTCTATAAACAATATTCTTGATCTTAAGCTATTTTGAGTTCGTAATATTTGTTTATAAAAACACAATTCATAATTAAAGTTTAATTATCTTTTTTTGTAAGTGAGTGTATTTTGACATACTCAATACGAACTCAAAATAGCTTAAGATCAAGAATATTGTTTATAGAATAGTATTATCTCAACGAATTTGTTTTATTTTAAATATAGCAAATTCCTCTTATTTTATAAAAATATTTAAGTAGGCGCCATCTGTTGATTAAATTAAAAGAGCCCTGAAAAAAATGCCCCTCTTAAGTAGATATCAAACTGAGGCCCGGTATTTCAGTGAGCAGTTAAGCTTTCGCTTAAGCTAATCTCAAGTTTACTCAGTTCAACCAATCAACATGGTTAAATGCGAGATGTTGATTGGCTGAACTGAGTTTAACTTGAGATTAGCTTAAGGAAAAGCTTAACTGCCCACTGAAATACTGGGTCTAAGTCTTCAGAATTAAAATTTTTTTGAGTACCTACTCCTACAGTGCGTTCCACTTAAGTCAATTTCAAAATTGTTTTTAAAATCTGAGGCTGAGTTTTATACATGCATATAACATTTTTATCAAAGTTTTATGTTCATATATCGCACCTTGAGATGACAAATGTCGTAACTTCCAAAACCATAATTTGGGATAATTGCATTTTAAAGATTGCAAAAATTCCAGTTAATTTTACCATTCCTACATTGGGTATAAATTAGAACATGAAAAAATGCCAACTTGACCAACTTTTGAGTGATTTTGTCAACTACCTAAAATATTGAGATGAAGCTCCCCCTCATCACCCCCCCCCCCGCGCCGGGAGGACACATTCCTGACAGATTACATAAATAATATGGTTTATTCTTTTCACAAAAAACTATGGATGCAGTTTTAGGTCATGTCCAGGACCAACAAGACTAAATCGAAAATATATTCAAATAAGATTTTGAATTACTTTGCAAGTAGTAATAACTGCTATGATTATTTTGGTAATCCCGTTATTCTGCCAATTGTAATGGCGAAAAGATTACAAAATGCCACTTGTAACTGTTAAAAGCAAAAAGTTATTTAAAATTTCGTTTTTGTAAACTTGAAACAATGAAAATTATACAAAAGTCGACCCTGACAAGTATCATTTTTAAATTTCAATAGTTAATACCAACTTCAGTTAGTTAGTATTTTAAGGATGATAATCGATTGGGGAATGCTATACCCAGAAGACAATCTGTCACAATAGAAGAGTAGAAGAAGAATAGAGGAAGAATAGAGGAAGAATAGAAGAAGAATATAAGAAGAACAGAACAAGTGGATCAAGGGTAAGTAACGAAAGTAATAAAGAATAATCATAGAAATATCAGTTGTTTAATTGAAATATTAGAGAGACTTAGGTCATTCTAACATACTCAATATCTTTCTAATTTCCATTTAATTTCCAAATAATTATTTTAAGTACAAAAAAATTGGCCAATGAAAATAATGTAAAAGACTGCCATTTTGTTGGTGGTTCTGCGCATTAACCCCCCCCCCTCCCCACTTAAATCCTTTAATTTCTTCAATTCTAAATATGTGTCTGCTCCAACTCCCTCATTAAGAGCGCGCTGCATCCAGAGGAGAAGAAAAGAGTACCTAAAAAGACTTTTTCGTTGTTCCGGCCGTAAAATGAGTGGTTTACGGCCTGTGCAGGGACGGCTTCCATACAGTCACAAATAAAAATGAGGTGGTTCCGTCACAACAAAAAGCAGTTTACGCCACTCGGACGTAAAGAGATTTTACACCACTCGGTGCAGTTTGTGCGCCTCGGCTTCGCTACGCTCGCCTCGCCTTCAAAACTCCACCCCCGAGTGTAAAATCTCGTTTTACGTCCTTGTGACGAAAACTACTATTGCATAAATTTTAAAAACTAAACTTGTATCAATAAGTCCAAATATACAGAAAGTTGCAAAACTTACAAAAAGTTGGCAATTTTTAATTAATTCGGTTAGCAAATTTGGGGTTGCCCCCCCCCCCCCCCTGAAAAAAGTTGGTTGGACACGTCCCTGAGCAGAACTAATCTTGGTAATCTAATCATAATCACCAATGCCTGTCCTGTAAAATTTGTTTCCACTGCTTTAGGAAAGTATGTCACAATTCCGCGAAACAACGCAAATCGAATCAATCACATATTTCCATAGAATTTAATAATATACGAAGTGCGTTAGCTGTAAATTTTGTAGTAAACGCTAATAGAATTCCATACAGGAACATAAGTAGCTAGGAGCACTAGCGGGGGCGATGTGTGTGATGTGAGCTCAATTTATTCCAAGTCATTCGATTGTAGCTTTGTTTGGTACCACAGGCCTAGTGCTACACTAACTACACTAACTACACTACTACAAATTGATTGGTGTAAAAAGTGGGTTTGTAATTGCACATCAATCAATTTGTAGTAGTTAGTGTAGCACTAGGACTGTGGTACCAAACAAAGAGCCATAGGTTTGTTGTAGTGCGGGCCGCACTTGGGCCACATGTTCTTCTCATTCTCACTGTTCTCGCTCCCTTTCACTCCTTCATGTATGCTGTATGAAAGGCGTCTGTCACGCGCGGCGAGAATCTTGCGGGCCGCTGGTTGCCGCCAATCGACGCTCTAAAATTTTCGCAAAATGTAAAAAGAACTCATGTAAAACTTTCAAACACCCTCTCTCAAAATTACATTTTTTAAACTGGCCGGAAACATAACTTCAACAGATGTCAAGCAATTAACAAAAATTCGGGGATTCCCAAATTACAATTTTCGCTTAACGAGAAAATTCAGATAAGTGAAAAATTTCGTTATTCCCATTTATTACACAAAGAGATGTTTACAGATTATCGGAAAGTGACGATTATTTAAATTTTTTCTACTCTTAGGAAGGCTAAACTTCGCTAATTGAGACTAAAACATAAACATATGATGATTCAAATATATTCAAATTCGAGGAATGTAATAAACAGAGATAACTTCTTGTAAATGAAATATAACCATGTTATAGTTAAGATAAAAAATTATCGATATCATAAAACTTACGACCCACATAAAGAATGCGTAAGTAAACAAAGAATTTTTATAAAATGTAAACAACACAGGAATTGCTGCGGTAAAAAAATTCAAAATGTCAGGTGTAGTAAGCTGAGTTCTGGTTCACCTACTTTAAGAAAAAAGGAAGGATAAAAATGTTTTATTATTCTTGAAAATTAACTGTTTGTTTACGTCTGTTTGTAACGCACTTCTAATCGGTTACTTCCTTAGTTACCAATCTAAGAACGTTGAAGATTTGAAGAAAACAATCCTCAGATGTAATAAAGCGTTTTCCATTTCCGCACTCCTGATTTCATAAAACTTTTAACGAGCTGTTAACGTTAACAGATTATCTTTATGAGCCTCTTATTACTAACAAATGCTTTTTTATTGGTTAGTTAAATTTGGTGCTTGATTAGTTTTATGAAACCGGGCATAAAATTTAACTTCCTGTACAAAAGTTTCAGATTTATAGAAAAAGTAGAATTTTCCTTACCTTCCGGAATAATTGTGGTTACGCCACTGTGTAAACAAAGACCTCAATCTGACAGGTTTATATTGAAAGTTCGAGTAAAATTGATAACAATAACAAAATAACAATAAATAAATTTTCAATCGTCAATCGTATTGTTTAGAAGTCAAAATCGAACAGTAAATCAAATTCACGTTAGAAAAAAACCATTAGAAATGGATCAACATTAATTTCAAATATTCACACGTCTGACATGAATTGCCAAGCAAATCTGGTTATTTCATTGATAATAATATGTTAAAAAAAATAAAAATAGAAAGGTATGATTTTTCATTGCCACAAACTTGGCATCAACTGGTTTTGAAAGTGAACCAACTCAGCATATTGTGTTGAACTAAGCACTGGCGAGCAAAAAGGCCAAAAAAAATAAATTTTACTTACACGAAATAAAAAGTGACACTTTGTCCACTCGAAATTTTATAACACTTTGATTTGTTCACTGATTACAATTTGAACAATATGAAGGTTATCTCGTCTGTTAACTAATAACAAAATTGCGTATTCGATTACATTCGAAAGTTGTTAAAAAATAAACAAATGATAGAGCATGTGCAGCCAGGGGTGACTCGTAGATATTTTCAAAAAGGATTTTTGGATGACGTGCGCCCATGGCGCGAGCTCGTAACTAACGGTAACCAAGTTGGCAAAACAAACAAAGTGTAACGTAAAACCCGAAATTCGCTACGCCACAAGTGACGTCTTTCATTTTCATGTACCCCATTTCGAAGCGAAATTTAAGTGGCAAATTTTTGCAAGGCACCGTGTACATAGCAGGTAACACAAAAACTAAAACAAAATTAAAATTCCCTAGTTTTGAAGGTCACACAAGCCAAAACATGCTGCAAGTGTAGACGGCTTTGTAGACAACTATTGCACTCAGCTGATTCGTGCGATTTGCAAAATTTATTAAAAACGGCTTTTCGATAAAATCAAACGGAACTAACTAATGTAGAGTTGAGGAAAAGATAATATATTTAACGATTTAAGTCACGAGGGACCTAATTTACCAAAGAGTTTCAAGCTACAAGCCCATTTTTTTGTACATCCAAATTAATAAAAGTGGTGACCTATTCTTTGCTCCTTGGGAGTGGCGATATCCAGCTAAAGTTCCCGTGCAATTTTCGGTAATTAAAATTTTTAACGTTTTCGTTTTGACATGTCCTGTGTTTGGGTCGCCCTAAAAATTTCGTAACATAACCTGGGTCAGTTTTTTATCAATTTTTTTAGGTAACTGCTCTCCTGTCCCAATTCACCGTAACAATGCCCAGAGGTAAAAGAAGAAATGTGGATAACGTTGATGAAGAGCAATTCAATACTGCAAAGAGGATGCGAACTTCCAATAGGTAAGTTTGTGGAGTGGCAGGCAGAAACGCACTTGTCTTTATAGGGCTCAAAATTTGAAGGTAGTTTATTTATAGAGCACAAAAACATCCTGTTTAGTTTCACAATTATAAAAGTTGTAAGTCACTAGCAAATGTCTCAAAAGTTGAGGCTATTTTTAGACACAGTTGTGCTCCTGCCAAATTATTTGTGTGCCTGTGTGATTTTTGCATGGATGATCAAAAGTGTGTTAATATTAATTTAGGGTAAAAAAGTTAATAACGCCTTTATAAATTTGTTTTAGGAGAAATACACGTGCAGAAGAATTTAGTGCTTTTAATACAAAACGATGTTTAGATTGGTTTAAAAAATACACAAACACAAACGATACCGACACTATAGAGCCTCACGGAATGGAGAGGTTTTGCAGGGATTTAAACGTAGCACCGGAGAATATCGTCATGTTAGTTTTGGCGTACAAACTGCAGGCAAGACAAATGGGCTACTTCACAAAAGAAGAGTGGTTAAAAGGATTTACAGATATACAGTGCGATAGTTTAAATAAGTTACTCGCTAAACTTGAGTCATTACGAAATTTGTTAAACGATGTAACTTCATTTAAATCCATTTATAGATACGCATTTGATTTTGCAAGGGTAAGTACCTTTTTATATCTACATCATGCTATAAAATTTCTTAATTTAGTTGCTCCACAAAGAAAAGAAAATTCATTAAAAATTTCAAAAATTATCAAAAAAAATCAAAAAAAATCAATTTGTTGCGGGGACAGCAAATTGCGCCAGCGGTCAAGGGTTTTTTTAATCCTACCCGTAAATTGCGCCAAAAATTTTTGCGGCTGACCGTAAATTAAGTCAAAAAAAGGTTGTTAAATTTTAATCCATTGCTTGTTTGACAAAAGGATTAGTACTATTGAAAAAAATTTGGGTCTTAATTTAACAGAGGTGTATTTAGCCCGTATTTTCACACTGTGGGACTTTCACTTATTTTTACGTTAATTTAGACATTTTCTATTTTTGAATTTTAGCAGATACGTCACCTTTACCCTAACCCTGTTTAATATGCAATTCAAATTTAAATTTAATATAACTTAAAGTTGGTATTATTAGGTCGTAAATCAGCATAGAGAGAGAATAGAAGCAAATTAGATAATTTCAAAACTTTGTAATTTTTGGGCTTCAAGTATGCAAGAAATTGTGAGCGAACGTGGACATGTGCTGTTGGTAGTTGGTGGGTTTAAGTTTCGTCAAAGTAACACATTGCAAACCGGTGAAATAAGATGGCGATGTACTGATAAAAAATGTCGTGCAACTTTGCACACCACAGGAGAAGCTGGGAGTCGCATTCGAAGTAAAGAGAACCTTAATCATAATCATGTGGAAGATGAAGGTAAGTTAAATCGACAAATAATAAGTGTAGGTACAAAACGAAAAATTCTTGAAGATGGTTGGAAGCATGCACCACCGGCTAAAGTTGTCAATGCTGTTTTAAAGGAAAATCCGTCTGTTCCGATAAACGTTGTTGATATTACAAAGATAAAGCGCAATGCCTACAATGAAGTTAGAAAACAACGCCCACCCCTTCCAACATCTATTGAGGACGTGCATTCTGCATTAGACTCCATAGATATCAGAACACACCGCGGCGAAAACTTTTTGATGGTTAACGACAGTGTTCAAAATTTAGTTATATTTTCATCTGAAACCAATTTGAAGTGTTTATGCAATGTAGACAGTATATATGTGGACGGTACTTTTGATTCTTGTACGAAACACTTTAAGCAATTATTTACAATTCATGGATTCAAAAATGGTCATTATATTTCTTTGGCATTTTGTCTCCTGCCGAACAAATCAGAACATACGTATATCAATTGTTTTCAAAAGTTGGTAAATATCTGCCTTGAAAAGTTTAATATACGTTTCCAACCTAGATCGATTGTTGCCGATTTTGAACAAGCCATTCAAAACAGTATACGGAAAGTTTGGCAGAATGTTGAAATTATAGGGTGTCGTTTTCATGTCAGTCAAGCGTGGTACCGAAAACTTAAAGAATTTGGACTTTCAACTGAATATCAAGATAAAAATTCGCTTATTGGAAATTGGTTGAAATGGACATTTGGGCTGCAGTATTTAAACCCCGCAGAAGTATCTGAAAGTTTTCATGAAGATTTAATGCAAATTATGCCCGTAGATGCCAGACTTTCTAAATATTCTTCATATCTACATAACACATACATACAAGAAAATTCTTTGTTCCCCCCAAACATTTGGGCATCGAATACATCAAATATGTTCCGAACAACTAACGCCTGCGAGTCTTTCCACAATTATTTTGCTAAAAATTTTCATACATCTTATCCAGACCTTTACACATTTTTGGACGCCGTGTTAGATATGCAAATTTCTGTTTACGTTAAAATCGATAGTATTAATCAACAGAAGCACATCCGTACTAAAACTATACTCAAGCAAAAAACATTGCAATTCAACATAGCATTGTATCAATCGAAGGAACTAAGCAGATTTGATTTTCTAAAACGTATATGTCATCATTTTGCAGATATTTATGAAAAATAAATAATAATAATCTTCATTAATTATAATAATATTTTGTTGTTTATATTGTTTATATCTTGTTTTCTATATCGTTTTAGAAATGATGCAAAAGAAATTGAATCTGCGCGGAGAGGTACAGCTGTGCGTAGGTTACAGTTACTTTTTTATATATTTTTCTAAAAATTATATCAAAAACATTTTCATTGCGTTTTATAACTAAAATGATTCCCCCCCCACTCACACAGTTACTTTCATACGGTTCACATATTTTGAAACCTTCTAAAAACTACGCCACTGTGGGAATGACATAATATTATAATTACTAGTAAGTACTCCACTTATTGGGTATTACAACTTAAGCTCCCTAACCAACCGCTGGCGCAATTTGCTAGTTGTCCTTAAGCTACCGATCAAAAAAAGGCAAGAAAATATTGACCGCTGGCGCAATTTACCGGCCTCCATTTGTTGGTTAATGTCAGGGTCATAGGTATCATTTTGTTAAGGGTAAAGGGGGGGGGGTGTCTCGAGCAGAATTGGAGACATTTGTGATTCATGCAGTGAAATTTTTTTGGAACAACATCATTTATAAGCATTTTACACTTCACAGGTACCCCCACAAAATGACAGCCATTTTAATTGTTTCCATTGGTCAATGCAATTGGCAACCAAAGTTTGATTATCTGCCCACAGTTTCGCTTCTTTTCCCTACAGAAAATATTCTTTAATATAAAATTTTACATATAAAATACACAGTTTAGAGTTTGAGCAACAGCAGATTCCAATAGTTACTCTAATACAGGCTTAGTTACGGAGGGGGGGGGGGAGCACTTAAAAAATGTGATAAAAATAAGTACGTAATTTCACTCTAAAAATGCCACTTAGGACTCCCTGACCTGGAGACGCCCCGGTTTGGCACATACTTCCTTACATTTTACCCACATCGCCCTACAGTACAACAATAATAGCTTTGTTTGGTACCACAGTCCTAGTGCTACACTAACTACACTACTACAAATTGATTGGTGTACAATTACCAACCCACTTTTTACACCAATCAATTGCTAGCTATGCTAGTAGCACGCCGGCACTAAAGCCCTTTTGTTACGCCACTGCCAAACCGTAACAGCAAACTTGAATTGATTGAAACAGAAATCAAACCTAGAATAAATATTTGTTACCATCCTACACGTGAGGATCATGTTAAATAAAAAATCTCGTTAATTCATTCATGCGCGTCAGTATTTTTTTACTTGTACTAGAGTTGCCAACTTTTTTTGGGGAAAATAAAAGATGGAAAAAAAGTATTACATTTAAATTTAAGTTTTTATTGCCTTAAACTTTTGTGCTTTCAGCACAAGTTAACAATTTTTGGTGCTGTTGTAGCGTGCGGTCTACTCTCATATAACCCCTATGTTCTCTCTTAATCCACAAAACTGGATAGTTTGCCCACCCCTTTCGGTGCTGTTGTAAAGTGTGGTCTACATAAAATTATTGTGTGTGGTCTACTACCTTTTTAAAATAATTATTATTAAATTCCTTCACATCTTCTAAATGCGACTGGAAATGTTATGGAACGCCCCTCATATTTTTCAAAATTTGGATTTTTGCATTCAACCAATAACTTTCAATTGCTTGTGTGTGTGATGTTCGAAACCCAATGCATTTAAATTTTCGTAGGTTGGCCTTTCATCAGAATGAATTACCGAACCCAATTGAACTTACAGATTGGCACCAAAGTAGTTCTATCTTGCCCCTCTCCAAAAAAATTATCTACAATTTGATCCCTTTTTCAAGCCAAATACCCAAGGATCATCGACTCTTGCACCATTATTTCTGTTATTAGCGACTTCAGTTTCACTGTCTTCAGACACTGGAGCTTATTATTTAACATACAAAATATGCAAAAATTTTGGTAGACCGTATGCTACAACAGCACATTAAGTGTCTGGTCACACGTGCAGTAAAATGCCGCTGTCAGCAGCAGTAAAACTGCAGGAACGCCCATCCTCAAGGTAAATGAAAGGTAATGTCGCAGCTTTAGCAATGCACTTGTATTAGCATTACCTTGAAAATGCGCCTACTTGGCTTTTACCAGCAGGATTTTACTGCACGTGTGGCCAGACACTAAAGGTGTAAAAGGGTACAATTTTAGGTCTGTTTGGTAGCGCAGTCCTAGTGCTACACTACTACAAATTGATTGGTGGTACAATTACTAACCCACTTTTTACACCAATCAATTTGTAGTAGTGTAGTTAGTGTAGCACTAGGACTGTGGTACCAAACAGACCTATTATGGTAGACCGCAAACTACGCCAAAAATTTGATGTAGACTGCACACTACAACAGAAATTTTTTGTAGACCACACGCTACAACAGCACCCAATTTTTGGTTATCTTTAAAAGTTTAATAGCTAGTGGTACAGTCTAAATCTGGATTTAAATAAATAAATTCAAACAAATCACAACAATGAAGATTCTGAAGATTTCAATATTAGAAAAATAATTATCAACTAAAATTTAAAAACAAATCAAAATTATAAAATGTGATATGGTAACTAGAAAGTGGAGAAAAACAATTACGATAATAAATAAAATAAATGAATGCTTACCAAGAGAGAAATAAATTTAAAGGGATAATCCTCGCGCACGTGGAGTTCAGTATTCAAATGAATTATAAAGCATTATATGCTTTAATTATAAATATTACATTGTAAGTGTAATGTAAATAAAGCAGTATTACACTATACATACTCTAGCGTAATTTTTTGTGGAAGGCAGCGACGCGACGTCACGATGCGCACAAACGAAAATTTGTGCGGTCCATTCCAAGGACGTTCTCCCACCAATTTCACTGCACATTTATGGCCACACCTCTGCCTTCCACAAAAAATTACGCTCTACCAACATAACTTAAAAAAACAAATTTGAAAAAAGTTTTGAAGTAAGAAGACCTTTCTTCAAACAAAGAACAAACACATCACAAGTATGCATTACAGTAAAGACTTAAAATAAAGTAGGATCACGGACCTCTTAAAATAAATTAGAGATCCGTGAATGCAAGCGATACGCGTATTTTATAGCGTTACTTTTATTTCCTATTTTGTAACTTTAGTTTTCAAAAGAACGAGTTAAAAAAAATCTTAGAGCGAATTTTTTTAAATTACTATTAAAAAATTTGTTTGCAAAGAAAAACACTGCAGATGTAAAACTGCAAAGTTATTAATAAATTTTCAAAAATAGTGTCAAAAAATTGTAAATAAAAAATTGGTGGCGAGAGAACAGCCTTAATAAATACCTACATAAGAGTAAAATGCATGACTAGGTTTTGTTTCTCATGGGTATCTCATTTCCAGTGCAATTTTAAGAACAATTTATTAACAATGTTGTAGAGCATAAAATTTCAAAAAAGTTTTAATTACACCTGATTTTGGTAGATTAGAGCTTTGATACCTAATAGAGATAAAGAATTTAAAATAGACACGCCTTTTAGGAAATTTTATGCTCTACAAAATTGGTGTTAATAAATTTTTCTCGAAATTGCACTGCAAACGAGATGTTATGTATTTACAAAAAACCAAACATAGCCGTGCGTTTTACTTTCTTTTGAAAACTTATACGCATTTTATTACGCACACGTGCGCCAAAATCGAAAACTTGGATGTAGTATTAGGAAACCAGTTTATAAAACATATTAAAATATCGAAACTACCATAATACGCCCAATTTAAAACAAGGTACCGTTGTTTCAATTCGTGACCTGATTTTGCTGGATTAGAAACTCGATACTTCACAGAGATAAAAAAAAATAGTAATACATACATGTTTTTTTATAACATTTTATACTCGACAAAATTTGTTTAAACTGGAAACGAGATACTCGCGAAAAACCAAACTTACTTCCTTTTGCTAACTTTTATGCATTTTTATAATAATTTAAAATCTTGATAGAAGAAAATTGTAAAGATAAATATTGTAGAAAATTGTAATGCATTATAAAATTTGTTAAAACTGATTTAACCGAATTTGCATAGGAAATAGATATTTGGGAAAAACTTGAATTAATTATAATTTCGGCTTGTATTTTCAAAATATCGGCGCGTCAAAGTCGAAAATTTGGATTTAACATTAAAAGACCAATTTATAATCCATATTAAAAAAATTGAAACTACCAGAATAATAATTACGATCGCGACCCCTATAATGCACTGGTAAACATCTGTAAAACGATTTTGAGATAAATAATCGCATTAAGACATTTTATTCATTTGTATTACGAATGACCATACAATAATCCGATATTTGTATATTGAATATTTTTTAGATGAATCTCGTTAATCCATTCATGCGCGTTATTAAAAATTAACTATTCGAAATGGATTTTTAGACAGTATCTTTAAAGTAGCGTACAAAATTCCAAGTTAATTGGTGCACGCGTTTGTTCGTAATCTTATTAGCCAAAAAGATTGTCCACGCACATCCAGACATTGTTCAAAAAGTTGTAGATGATCACAATATACCTTTGAATCTTGGGAGGTAGAGATCATACAAAATTGAGTGATATACTGACATTTGTTTATATTTGGTCTCTTTTGGCACATGGGATCTCAAAGACTGCAAATCAATCAAAATCTGAAAAAAATATTTTTTTTTATTAAAATAGTACTTTCCCATAGATGAAGAAGAAATTAATGTATCAAAAATCAATTATTATATTTGAAAAAACTGAAAATTTTCAAAATTAAATGAACTAAATTTTTTATCGACAATATTATTATTTATAATTTTGTCAAACTCAGAAGTCGTTTTATCAAAAAGTATTATTTTTTCTACCTTTTTTGAAGTGAAAGGTTTTCAAAAATGTTTTGAAATTATTCTTCAAAAATTAAATAGTATATTTTTGTTAAAAGTCATAAAAACAGAAGTTTTTCTTCAAAAGTTTGTTTGACAAAAGTATGTCTTGTAAATTTTTAAGATTTTCACGTTGTAATCCTCATTTTATGCATTTGCCTACACTATTAGTCGCCAATAGGCGGCGTACACAGTATAAGTCTTAAATTACAAGAAGTTCAATAAAAGTTTGCAAAAAGTAAAACAATTGGTCACAAAACCAGTAGAATCTCGGTAACCCATTCGCGCGCGTCACTTCACTCAATTTTCCATGAACCAATTTAAAGCAAAATTTAATTATCCCTAAGACTGAATATAAAAGTACACTTCACTTGTATTGTTTTAGATAGATTTGTAACTTCACAGTAAAAATAACAAAAAAACACTTTAAACGATTTAAAAGAATTCAAATAACCAAAACATCGCCCGAGGCGCTCAGAACCTTCCCACAGTAACTTCCTTCTTTAAATCATTTCTGATATACTACCTACAGCAGAACAGACCCATCCCCTAACAAGGAGCAACTAAGAATCCCCAATTTTATGATTAATTAACGTAAGTTTAATTTTAGGATAAAGATCAACGTAGCATGGATATTGACACTGCTAAAGGAATGTTGCAACTTCTACTGTCAAGTCATTGGTCACTTTACGGAGAGTTCAATCAATTTCTTCAGCAATCAAAGTACAAAGTAATCAATAAGGATCAGTGGTGTAATATACTCGAATTTTCAAGAACCATTTCCAACGATTTATCAAATTACGATGTTGATGGAGCATGTAAGGCATTTTTGTACAAACGTGACAACAGTAAAAATGTAATTTCTTTAATTTTTAGGGCCCGTATTATTAGATGAATTTGTGGAATGGCTAAAAGCAACAGGGAACCCTACTACCACAAGTTGAGTTTACAAAAATTTCGCTTATTTAATACCACTGTGAGATTGTTTCACTGTAAATTGCCATTTTATTTTCTGTATAAAAATGACATTTAGGTTAATCAAAATTGTAACACCTATAGATATCTACTGATTGTTAGGCATCCTTTGCAAGTTTCAGTTCGAAAAGTTAAGAGGAAGTAAATATCTCCCCTTCATTCCTAAATGACCCCAATCTAATGTACTGAAGTAAAATAATGTTATTTTGTATTTATAAACTATTTTTAATTTAGTCAATAAACTTAATTAAGATGAAATAACTTGTCAACTTTTATTTGCAATATCGATCTGCTTTCATTTTACTTCTACGATCTAACAATGTTTCGTGAAGAGTTCCAGAAGTTTTCGCTTCTTTTAGTTGTTTATCGTCTTCCTTACTAATCCTCAGGCGTTTGTCTTGAAATTTTTGGAACTTTTTCCTAAAAATAAAATATATACGTAACGAGGCTCTCGAATTAAAATAAAAGGCAACTTTACACATAATTGATTTCAATTTGCTTAACGTTGGTTTGCTCCTCCTCGGGGACGCCTTTATGAGGATTTTCGGCCTTGACTGTTTGGGAACGAATTTGAAGCACGTTACCTTCACCCACGACCTTGTCGGTTGCTACCACTGTGTCTTCTTCCACATCTATCGACATGAAGCATTCCGTTGCTGATTGTAACGCCAACTTGCCATCCTAAACTTTTCAGGTTACCAAAATGAAAACGGTTAAATTTATGGCAACTTACCTGAAAAACAGGTTCCCATTGTTCCATAGCCCCGATGGCATCCGAACGACCGGTCACTACCCCACTTTTCTCCACCTTAACGTATTTTCCGTAACCCGACTTCAATGCAATTTTGCGTTCGCTTATGGAAATTGCAGTAAGGATTTCTTCAGGTGATGGTCCGTCACCTTCGTCGTGTGGAGCACCCAACGTAAACAAACCGTTGTCGAGAGCTTTAATGTAAGTGTGTCGACCAAATTCGATACAAACTGGGCCCGTGAGTTCCTCGATAGTCGAGACCTTCCACCAATTTCCATGTTCTAAAGTATCTTTGGGGTCGATTTTAGGTTCGTTGTCAATTTTCGATTTCTTGTGCTTGCGTTTTCGACTTCTACAAAGAAGAACGGTTAAATGTTCAGATAATATTAATAAATCGACTTACTTTGGTTTTTCACCCTTTAAAACAAGTTTTCCTGGCCTAAACTGATCGTATTCTGACATGTTGAACACAAACTGATACAAACAATACAATAAAAACTAACCTAACTTATAAACGTCAGTGACATCACTACTTTATACGCAATTTATATACAGGGCATTTAATATTATAGGTAACACAGGAAAGTTTGATAAAGATTAACGATAATACAACAGTGACAATAATGTTTAAACCATAGATAAAAGAGTAGTTTACCCCTTATTACCCTTTCTTATCTATGGTTTAAACGTAAGACGGCTAAAAAGGTTGCGGAGATCACAGCAAATAAAATAGTAGTTTACGTCACAAAGACGTAAAACGAGATTTTACACCCTAGGGGCGGAGATTTCGGTTCTAGCGTTTCCTAGTAAAAAGGAATCGTAACGTCCTTCAGTTTTGCTGAAAATGCGATTATGGTTTAACGTGGAATCATAACCACGGCATCGTATCTGGGATACTTTCTATGTTCCTTGTTGTTGCATAACTGCACTTCGTGAAGATGGGGCTTGTTCTTTTTGAGAAAGAACAAGGGATGCAGTTTTAGGTCATGCCACCAGGACCAATATTTTTTTTGCGGATGCGGTAGCATATTATCATTATGCAATGTTAAAAAATATTTTGTTTGACGGCTTGTGACTGAAATAATAGGTATCTATTGTGGCGAATGTTTAGAGACGATGTGCAGTATAAGACGAGTTTGTTCAATATTCAAATTACTATGTTCAAATTAAAACCTCACGTGCTCAATACAAAATAAAAAAAGAGTCCTTCTCGAACTTTATTGTTGTAGTTAGATTGGTTAATTATATTGTAATAAATTTCATTACCTAATCGATTAGTTATTTATAAGAGTACTTAAATGAAATTATGGCAGTAAAACCTTATCAATCATTTAAGCGCTTATACCTAATTTAGCAATCATTAATTTTTTCGGTACAGTTTATAGCATATCATGGTATTGGGGATGGTGATATTTTTGGTTTTCCTTCAGCCAATATTATCTCGTGATTCGTTATCTTGGTCTGAATACAAAGTAAGAAAATGTTTTTTAATTTTATATTTTGCTTCTCAGCAGAATTACTATAAATCCACCCATATCTCAAAGGCTGAACAACTATGGCCTTCACATCACTCGCAAAAAACAATAAAGCAATATTTTCATTGCTTAAATGAAGTTTACTAATCATATGACTTTTCTTAGAAAATAAACCGTTTAATAACGCTAACCATAAGTGAACACAATCATCGCAAAAATGTATACTTGCAAAATTTGGCCAAAATTAAAGAACATAACGATAAATTTAAAAAAGGTTTAGTATCGTATAGTATGACAATGAATCGATTTGGACATTTAACGGAAGAGGAATTTGCTGCAAAATATACACAGTCACATTATAATAACAGAAAAATGCATAGCAAAACATACGAACCTCCCAAAAATGTTACATTACCAGCGTCTGTCGATTGGAGGTTGCAAAATGCTGTTACTCCAGTTAAAGATCAAGATTATTGCAAAACTTGTTACATCTTTGCATCAGTAAATTTTAAAATATATTTTCTTACCCAAAGATAGTTTTATTTTTTAGGTTGCAGCTATAGAAAGCCATTATTTTATCAAGTATAAAAAATTGTTGTCGTTTAGTGAACAGCAAATAGTAGATTGTGGGAAGGTCAATGGAGGGTCAGATGGATGTAAAACTGGTGGGTATACCAGCAAGGTCTTTGAATATGTTCGCGATGTTGGCTTGACCACGGATGACCGGTATCCATACGAATCAGTAGCCGGTCCTTGTCGTATTCAGAAGTATCAAATATTAGTTAAACTAAAAACTTATAAACTAGTAAAGCGATGTTCAGTAGATGATGTGAAAACAGCTATTACTTTACTAGGTCCAGTTACAGCTAGTATAAATGGTAGACATATCCGATTCATTAGCGGTAAAGAAATCTTAACTGGTAATTGGTGTCAATCAAATACCTCAATAACTCACCTAATAACTTTGATTGGATACAATACAACACCAAGCGGTATAAGCTATTGGATAATAAAAAATACTTGGGGTGCAGATTGGGGAGACAAGGGATACTTTTACCTGGAGATCACTGAAAATGACATATGCAGAGTATCACAAAAAGTTTTTATCCCATATGTAAATTAAAGTCGTCTATTAAAAGGCATTTTTTTAATTATTTGAGATGGTTTAGAATCGAACCGATCCACCTTTCATTTAGATTTAGTTCATTTAGAGTTATTTTACTTAAAAATACAAATGTTCTTACTTATTTAAATTCAATACCATATAGGGAGCAAGAAAGCAGACGTTAGCGTTCCCTAAAGTTGAAAAATTTCATGATAAGAGTTCACTTTTTTAACGCTAGAGGCGCTAACGTCGAGCTTTCTCGCTCCAGTATAAAACCCCGTTCACACTACATGATTTATCATACGAGAGATTTTTTACGTTCACACTAGAGAAGAATGCGAGATGGAAAAAATCCCGTCCCGTCCCGCGCGCGGGACGGGATGTCGATTCAATCCCGCGCGGGACGGGATTTCAATTCAGTCCCGCGCGGGACGAGATTTCCATTCAGTCCCGCGCGGGCAGTGTTGTCAGATTGGGCGACTTTTGTAGATAATTTGAGCTTCAATTTTTTCAAAAACCGCAAACCGCAATTTGGGCGATTTCTGAAAAATGAAGTTGCGGTTTATTGCAATAAATAATAGACATTGAGATCTAATTTTAGGGAATTGCCATTAGATTTTACACCTAAAAGAAAATTAACTGACAAAGGAAGCGGCAAAGCTCCCTTCTCCCACGAAAAAAATTTATAATAAAAGTTTACTTTTTTAACACTAGAGGCTTTACCGCCGAACTTTATCGCTAATTCTCCAATAAGAAAGCAAATAAGTTTGACTTTAGCACCTCTAGCGTTAAAAAAGTGAACTAAAATCTAAAAACTTTTAACTGTATAGAACGCTAACGTCAGTTTTCTCGCTCCCCATAGAAACTTAATCTAGACGGTTACTAAATATTCAGTATAGGCAAGTTTTTGATTGCAATATATCAAAAGATAGTTTGCACAATTGGCCAAAGGTCATCGACTGGCCAAGTTATGACGTCATTAATTGTGCAAACATTCGTTTGAATCCATTGAACCCCCCACCCCCCATAGAATAAGTAATTCCAAATAATTATAATTATTATTAAAAAAAATGTTATCATTATTATTATTGTGTTCACCATAGCCCCCCTCCCCCGGTATGAGCAATGTTTAGTTACTGATCTTCTTCAAGGAAATAATAGCTCATTTTCATATCAACAATCTATGTTGTAAAAATTTTTAACTTTGAAAATCAAATTATTAATAAATTTTAATTTAGATTTTTAAATTGAATTTAAATTTTGGAGCCACGTTTTGCGGTTTTGGGCGTTTTTTCAGTTAAAAGTTGGCGCTACAGATTTTTAAAATCTGACAACACTGCGCGCGGGACGGGATGCCAATTCAATCCCGCGTTTGATTTATAAATTTATTTTAAAGATGAATGCGGGACGGGATATTTTTTGTCCCGCGGATATTTACTCCAGCGCGGGACATTTTATAAACTCAGTCCCGCGCAGGACGGGATGCCAATTCAGTAACGCGTTTTATTTAAAAATTTATTTTATACAATACAGCTAGAGATGAATGCGTGTTTTAAAACTTATGATAAAATCGTGTTTTAAAATAGAAATGAATGCGGGACGGGACGGAATATCTCTCGAGATTTGTTTGTCCCGCGGGATATTTAGAATATTTAGTCCCGCGCGGGACATTTTATCAACTCGGTCCCGCGTGGGATGGGATTTTAAAGCAGTCCCGCGCGGGACGAAATTGTTTCCCCTTCTATTTCATAATTTAACTTATTGAATCCTTTCCTTACATTTACTCTAAGTAATATGCGTTAACAAAAAAATTTATTCAGGCTGCGTTGTATAAAATAAATCAAATGCGGGACTGCGGGATTCCGTCCCGCGCGTTACTGAGTTGACAAAATATCCCGCGCGGGACTAAATATTCAAAATATCCCGCTGGACAAAAAAAATATCCCCCGGGATATCCCATCCCGTATTCATCTCTATTTTAGCTTCAACAAAACAATTGCCTTATATTAAGGGTCAGTTGTATAAAAGAGGATCATCCTTGACCAAGCTTCAATTTACCAATAGTACCAATAGAAAACTTAAAATAAAATTTTAACTGTACTGATTGGTTTAAATTGGAGCTTGATCCATGGTCAAAGATGATCCTCTTTTATACAACTGGCCCTAATAGCCCAGTTTTTCAGCAGTTGAAAAGTAAATGCTGTCAGACGCATGCGCAGTTTCAAATTTAAGTCATAATTTTTAATCTGCGCATGCGTCTGATGTGCGGGACGGGACTTACACGACGAGGCGGCACTGCGGGACAAAAAGTTAGTCCCGCATTCACACACTAGTTCACACTATATGATTTTTGATATTATAGAAGTTAATTCTCCAATAATAAGTTTTTCTGTAGAAGTTTATTTTTCAGGATTGAGTTCAAGCCAAGACATAAAAATGGCCGTCAAGGACAAACAAGCGGTTAAAAAAAATTTTAATCGCGATTTTGGTAATGGTTCATATGCTATAACAACAATATATTAACATATAAGTGTCCAATTTATTTCTTTCTGGATGATTTCTGAGAATAACTAAATGCAGATTCAAAATATGTAAATTTTTAAGAGCATATTTGAATATTCTTGCAGCTAGAATTAATAATAAGAATAAAACTTTAATCTGAAAAATTTACAAACAAAAATTGTGAAAAAAATTCATACCTAGTAAAGGGGTCAAATTTATTGGAAACAAAAATCATTTTCGCTGCATAATTATAATAAAACAACTTAAAATTGTCTTGATTTTGGGATAAATTCAGATTCTGTACCTCTGGTGGGTGGTAAAAAAGTCTAATAACTCAAAATAAAAATGTTTATTATAAAGGTAAAACTTAAATATAAATGTTGATGTTATTGATCAAATAAACAGCTTCATTATCACACCCACACAACAACTGACTTCTATTTAAATCTAAGCTGTTCACCGATTTGTGCAGCTTGGGCATCAACATAAAAACCTCAAATTTGTTTTTCGAAGCTTCACTAGTAAACCATGGATTGGTATCAACAGTTTCATAATTTAATAACGAATTACTCAAAGTACTTTGCTTATTATTTAACCAATGCCACACTTCGCCTGAATTTGAGCAAGTGAACAGTTGGTCTGGCTGATCGGGATGAAAATGTATTTCTGAAACGCTTTCAGAATGGGCGCTTAATAAATTAACAGGAAAAGTGTTTTGACGTAAATCCCAGATAATCAAAGAACCTTCGTTGTCTCCAGCTATCACCATGTGCCGTTGGGTGGGATGGTAGGTGAGGCAAGTGGCGGCAATTTGTTCACCACTCAGCATGAAAGTGCTGGATGGTTTGTTACCACTAGACCGCAGATCGTAGATTTTCATTCGCCCCCTTAAATTGCCAGTAATAATTTCGTTATGTTTTAAAAATGTAACGCATTTCAACGAACAGCTATCAGCATCAACTATAAGTAATCAATATTTTAGGTAGTTTTTGTATCTACCAAGAACAATTTAGTTCAAGCTGCAACCACTATAAACGAGAGATTTCGAGGTACTACAAATAGGATCCAAAAATCCAACTTATTTGTGGTGGTTGCAACTTGGATTTATTCTGATTAATAAAAAAAAAATTATAATACCTAGAGAACGCACTACGTTTTGGGAATTCACATTCAACACGTTTATTGTACCATCCTCCCCCGTGGTTACAACATCATTTTCGTAAGTAGCAAATGCGGTACAAGAACAGTCATCCCCATTTTTAAATTTATGTATGTTTTTCCAAGACTTCTCCTCCACAATACTAATAGCTCCAGTATTTTCAGTTAAAATTCTGTAATAATATAAAGAACCACTGGAAGACGAAGCGACAAAATAGTCGCTGTTTAAAAACTACAAAATGAATACAAAATTAACACCAGAATAAGATCAAGATATGAAGAACCTACAGCAATTTCAGTTACGTCCGCTTCGAAAGGATACGATTTAATGACAAACGGATAAATGTCGATGTCTTCGACGTTGGTTTGAAAACTCCATAATTTGATGTGATTTTCGTCATTGTCCCAACTTCCAGTTAAAAATGAATGGGAAGAATCGTAAAGGTCTGGTCTCCATCGAACTTTATTAATCTTTTCCGACATAAACGTACCATGCACACTTGGAGGCATTTCGAAAGAAAAAACCGGTACAAAATTAACTTAACCTCACAATAATAATTCAATTTGACATTATGCAAATTATTCACATCAGCGCCAGCGGTTCTAAACAGTTATTCTCAACTTGCGGGACGCAAGATATAATTAATTTTAGAATTTTAGGAACATACTAAATAATAAAATTTGATTAAAAGTTTTTATTTAAATAAATATCACAGTCCTTAGTTCCTAGTATCACAATTTTTTTTAAAATATTTCTGCAGTCACGGGATTTAAAAATACGCAAACAACGTTACAAATAACAATAACCAAGTGATTTGAATTCTATCACTTCCAGAATCAGAACAGTCGGAACTGTGAACGAAAAATCGGGAAACTTTTGACGTAAAAGTATTATCGCATTTTGAAACTCTTGGGGGTTGAGACTGTGGCAAATAATCTCCACAAACTGGAAAATTTTTTGGAATTGGTGGCATTTCATTATGGTCGCCAACTTTAAACACCAACGCCATTCCAACTTCTACGTGAAATTCTATATGGCAGTGAAATAGCCAATATCCTACAATCAAAATATTAGTAAATGAAAATATTTTTTTACATAGTGGGACCACCTAGTACTAAAAATTGAAATAAATATTCTAAAAACTTTTGTATTACACTTTCATATCACAATTTTGCAGAATATTTATTTCAATTTTTTGTACACATCCCAATTTTGTTATAATGAAGCTTGCCTGGATTGTTTGCATGAAACCGTAAAATTGTGAATCCACCGTCAGGTACCGTAACTGTGTCTTTTTTGGGAGGATTGATGAGGTTTCTTTTGATTAATCCACTTTCGTCCAATTTCTTTACTTGTTTTTCCGTAACGTTTTTGCCAACTTTTTGCATTCCAACAACTCTAAATGAGTGCCCGTGTAAGTGGAAGGGGTGGTTAGCGTCGTATGCAAATCCTCTGTCGATTAATATTAGTTCGACCACCGAATTTAAGGACACCTAAAATTGTTTGTAAAAAAGGGCGCTAGGCAAGTTGAAAGTTTTTTTCTAACCTGTAAAACATGTGGACATTCGCAATACTCCCTGCTGCAGTTTCGGACAGTAGACTCATTGCAAAATGTATCAGCGTTGATTTCGTTTCTTCCGGAGAGCAAAGGAACGGGTAATAATTTTAACGAAATCCTGTTTAGTTGTGGAGTGAGCAACTGACGGCGTGGTTCATTAGTAACTAACAATTTAAAAAATTGATATAGTACCAACTTTTCCGATTAAAACAAATGAGTTACTTACAATTTTTAAATCCATATAATCCAGGTTTGTGATAATGCGGATTGTCAATTTTGTAAAAATCATAAGCAATATAAAATTGATAATCTGGGGTTTCTTTTAAACTTTCGTCCCAATCGTCCAATGATTGGAATTCAGCAACACTCACCGAATCATTTTCTCCGACTCCTTTATTTAATGCATTCACTTGCTAAAACTGAAGTTTTAATACTTGCAAAGTTTTTTTCGTGGACACCTACCAAACCTTCCTTATGAGATTGATCGTAATCTGGAATTCCTTCAGGGTAATCGGTTTTGGAGGCTTCTTTATATTGCAAAACTGCCACTTGGTTTGCTTTAGTAAACCTTTCGTCACAATCCATTAAGCCACGAAAACGCATCCAATATAACCCGATTGGTTGGTCAGCATTAAGGACAAAATCGAATCTCTCTCCGGCGTATGTTACCAAGGATTCCGCTAAAATTTTAAATATGTGTAAGTGAAACGATTTATTCAGTGACTACTAAAGTCTAAATGAATTATGGGTAAGTACTTTTGCGATGGAACATTTTTTTTGGCATATCAATAAGGTAATTGAATATTGTCGATAGATTGATAATAATCATTTGATATGATTGATATCGTTTGATGTTTAATATTAAACCAATATCAAAAATATAATATATCTATTTATTTGATATATTAATCAATATATCAAATTTATATTACAGTATATCAATATATTTTAATTATATATATTTAAAATAATGCAATATAATCATTGTTAAATTTTATTATTATTTCAATTAAAATTAAAAACTTACATATTTTAAATATATTATAACGTATCGCTACGATATATTGATATTATTTATTCGATCTCAATATCATTGATATACTTCTTTTACTATCGCTCACTCTTAGCAGACATAGCAAATTAATGCTACATCAGCACTCTTACATCATGTTGATACTGTGACACAAATTACTGACACATCAGCGTAAATCACAGGGGTACCTACAGTTTAACGTCGGTTCCGAAAGGCCAAATTTAAAAAATGGCAGTTACTGAGAAAAGAGTTTTGATATGAAGACTTCACAGCTGCCAAAATTTAGTTTTACCAGGAATCAAACCTGATATCTTCACCTTATCAGTACACTCAGCGCAGGCTAACCGTACACCACAACGAGACAGTTAAATTTCAAAAATTACCTTCTACTGGACGAAAGTCATTTCCATCACTGCTAATAACAGTTATGGTGTGATTATCCACTGATACTTCAATTGGACAGTTTAAAAATTCGGCGTTGATAACCCGGAATCGATACCGATATCCCTACAACAACAAATTACAAATCTTTATTTGAAAAGTACTATGCTTTATTAATATTACTCGTTCCACAACAAATCTAGACGTCGGAGTGTAATAGGTTTCGTTATCTTTCCCGACGAACGTTTTAAAGCGTCCCAATCCGTTGACCAATAAAGATTCGGGTTTGTTATCTCCGTCACTGTGATGATGAGCCAAAAACTTGGTCATTCCAATTTCTGGTCCCCAATCCATAATTACCATAATATGATCCGATAAGTCATAATCATACAAATTGCAGTGAGGATCGTCGTCTTCTGGAACTCTAACTATGAACGCACCAAAAGCGCCATCCGTTCGCTGAAAACCTACAAAGCAATTCATTAGATTTGTCGTTTAAAACTCTCTGGTTTAATTTGCGTTACCCGAATGTGAATGCCAAAATTGGGTGCCGGCTTGAACTGCTTTAAAATTGTACCGAAATGTACTGGCGGGATAAATGGGACATTGGGTCACAAAAGGCACACCATCCATGTACGGTGTTCCTTTTTGGTGATAGCCGTGCCAATGTATGCTGGTGCCTTCTCCCAATAAGTGATTCTCAACATCGACGACAATTTCGTCACCCAAGCAGACCTGTGCAGGAACGAAAAATAAAATTTGGACAACAAAACTCTTGATGGTGCTTACCTCAACGGAAGGACCAGGCATTTGTCTGTTGACGACCAGTGCGGCTCGTTTATTACCATCTGCGGGTATACAGTCAGGTTTAAAACAATCTCCAATTGTGTTAGGACAGTCGTAGCACGCTTTGCTCATCGTTTGGTACCATTCCAAGGTGAAATGGTACTGACATAGCATGGCGGGACCATCTCTGGTGCATGTTCTCGAACAAGGATGCTTTTCGTCATTTAACAGAACGTACTCAAAAAGGTCGGTTGAATTGGTGCTTTGCCCAACGTCTAAAATATAAACCGTCGCGACGGTTTAAAAATGTTTGGATGAAATTGGGAAAGAAGGTAAAGGAAACTTAAGGGTAAAGCAGACCTAAAGGATTAACTTACCGTAAACTGTGTAACATTCCAAGTCGGTAGCGTAGAGCAAAAGTAAAAATATTGTCGTCACCTTTGCTTTTTTCATCTTTTGTTTCTGAAATAATTAACTAATTTTTATTATTTTGTAAACAAAACTATTAGAATTATTATTTGTTTTATTATTACACCAATTAAGCTATTCGGTATTTAAAAAGTCCTCCGGGTGGTTAATTTTGAGTTTTGTTTTTTAAAATGTAGGTAATTGAATAAATAGCAATTTAAAATTAATTAGAAACACGGATAGCACACTTTAATTTAAAAAAACGGCAATGAATTCCGTAAAGCTTGGGTGATTGTTTTTGTTTATTATGTTTACGAAGAATTAAATACTTTAATTATAATCAAAAAGAATTACCTAATTTATTACTGACGTATTTTGCACATTGTCTACTTTTTAAATTCATTTATTTTAATTAAAATATTTTATATAACCAAAGGGAAGTCTGATGATATTTGAAAAAAGTTGAAGAAACAAAATAGAATATGGCAGAAGAATTTGATTTGCTTAAAATTTGTAAAAAAAAAAATTAAAATTCTATTCCTACAATTTTGTCTTGGTTAATTTGTTATAAATTTATTTATAATTACACTTTTATCGAAATCCTTGAACAAAATATTTTAAATAAACTTTTTATATTTATTGGTTAATAGTCGTAAAACCCAAATAAATAGTTTGGTGTACCTATTAATTACTACCTAAATTAAAATAAAAATTCCCATTACGCGAAAGACGTTTTTAAAAAAATTTGTGGTAAAAAATATTATCTAATCAAGTTTTTTGTGATTTCTTAAATGAAACTTTTTATTGTAATTACTATATTTTTAACAAAATGAGAAAATTAAAATTTACCTGAAATTAGTTGTTAATTTTCAAATTTGCAACTTGAAAATTAACATAAAAATTGAGAACGCAGCCTTCCGGGCTGCAAATTTTGAAAATGATGTAGTTATGTGGCCGTAGGCTGTACCAAAATTTAATTTGCATAATTATTTAATAAACTTGAAGGAAATTCAAACTTGAACTATAAAAAAAACCATTCACGTGCATATTTCAACACCGACGAGCGTCGAGTTAATTAAATATTCACAATTTAAAATTTGTTGACGCACATTCTTCAGTGCAAGGTAACCAACCATAAATGAGATTACTCCACTTAAGATAATTAGAAATAATAATTAACATTATTTTGTGTTATAATTTGCATCTTTCTGCCTAAGACAATTAGACATGTAATTTTACACGTCTTTGCCCCGAGCTTCTGGAGGTCCTTCAACTATCTGTCTCAGTGTGAATATAATTCTGCAAGGTGTTTTAGCTAAATTGTAGAACAGTAACGTAGCAAGTCAATACCGGGCCCTGCTGCAAGACCCACAGCGGGCCCCCTTTCGTCAAAATTTATTTAAATTTACAAAAAAATTTCTGTAAATAGTAGGAATTAATTTTATATATAGGGCCCTGGTGCCTCGCACCATCACCTGTTGCTACGTCACTGTCTAAGGAATGACTAACCAACTACGCTACCAAGATGATTAGTTTTGTGTTGCCTAGAACTTCTTCATATTTTTTTTGTTAATTTTAAAATTAATATTACAAACACAAATTTTATATTAATTTGTTTATTATTTTCTAATTCGGACAGGACACATTAAGATCTAATTCAATAAATATTTGATACAAAGAGTGAAAACAAAGTGATAATAATTATGAATTTGGCTTGTAATGAATTTAAACAATTCATAAATTAATTTTACTTTTAAATTTACAAGTGAAGTATTTATTAAGGAATTGTTATTCCTTACCTTCCCCATGGTCATTAAATCGTTCTTATCATTTTGGATTGCAATAAATTAACCAATACAACTAAAAGAATGTAAACGGTGTAAATGCTGGTAAGGGAAGGTCGTAGTCGTTCGGTCTCCCTCATAATTTCATAATTGAGCGTCTTCTTTTTAACAAATTTTGAAAACCGTTTATGTTTGTTTAAATTTTACATAAAATTACCTACTTATACTAGCATGACAATAACAAATTTTTTATTTTAGCATTCAATGTCAAGTAGTAAATTAAAAAAAATTAAAATAACTGAAAATTTATGAACGAAATTAGTGGAATCTCCTGGGTCATTTATCCTCACTCAAGGTTGGGATAGAAAAAGCTCACTCAACTCGTTGCTAAATTTGGGTTCGTTCCCTTTATTAATTTTTTAGTTATTAAATATTTATTATTTTTTTTAAATATTGGCAACCCATCCATATCATCTAAAATGATCTACGCACTTGATGATTCAGAGGTAGCCCCATTTCTTGATGATAACATTTATAAAAATTTGTAATTGGGTCACGTAAATACTGTCTTATATAAACGTTATTATATTTTGTACTTTTAAATTTGTTGTTGAACTATTATATCTAATTAAGTAATTTTACATATTATTACTTTATATTGTTAATTTATAAATAATAGAAAAACAAGAATGATAAGTGTAGAACACGAGTCGACAACCTTTTGTTATGTCCACTAGAACATTAAAAAAAAACTTTTTATATGAGGGGGGGGGGGTTGAATATTTTATATCAAACCAGACAAATACCAAACCATCGAATAGTCATAGAGAAGCTCAGAGGAAATTTCTTATAAGGATCAACGTTCAAACAGAATCGTGGTTTTACCCACCGATCGGAAAAGCTACCACATAACTAATAAATAAGTAGCGAAGGAGTTTTATTAACCAAACCGCAAAAAATTAATTAATGTAGCACCTGCGTGTAACTGGAAATTTCTAAGCATATTGCACATATTAGTGCATCGTCAGCTGTTATGGTAGGTCAGGTTTTTTTTAATCCTAACAAAAAATAAATCTGATTTATAAGTAATTATATGTTATATTTGGATCCAAAAACCTGACCAACCCAACGCACTAACAAAGCGCATAAGAGTTATCTCCTAGCATACATAAGTTGGCAAATTGTAATAGTAAATATAATAATATAATATAAGTAAATGTAAAAGTAAGTAAATTAAGGCTTCAAATATTAAATATTGGAATAATTGCAAATTTTATTAATATTTATTATTTAATAGGGGTATTCACACTGGGTCGGGTATTGGTGTTGTATTTATACACCGTTGTAATATCCTAGCAACGTCTAGTAACACACAACTTTATTTGGCGTTACTAGGATAAATACAACGGTGTAAAAATATAAGGGTGTATATGTACACGTCAGTGTGAATACCCCTATTAAATAAAATAAAAGAAACGTAGGTATTTATAGCCCCCCCCCCTGTACATTTTCCTCTCTTAGATAAGTAAAAAATTAATGGATTTTGAAGGATATAATTAGTTCAATGGTAAATTATTTTTAATATTTACCTAATTATTTGTTCCCGTAATTATTTCAGAGATAAGCTGTAACTAAGTGTAATATCAGTATAACATAGCAATTAGTATAAATAATTATAACTAATAAAATTACATACTAATGATGAACTATTCCTTTATTTTTTTTTAACTGCAACGAACGTAAATATATAAATTATTAAGTTTTTAACTTATAAAATTCAATAAATAAAATTTTTTAAAATACCATCGAGCGTACAATTATATCAATTAGAAAATTGAATATGAGTATATTTAATATATATTTTTTTTCTGATGATGAAGGTTGCATACGCATCCGAAAGCTAAAGTATAATTTTTTTGATTTAATTGGTAATTCTGTAATATTTAGAAAATTTTTATTTACCACATATTTTTACAAACAAAATTTAAAAAAACATATATTTTTACTTAAAAAAATATTTATTTAATACGAAAAAAAAGACTTTTTACCGCTGGCTGTAACAGCATTAATAAAAAAATCTAATTTTTTACAGGTTTTAATAATTGCAAAATGAATATTATCTATTTTTCGGGTGTAAGGTGTGTCACCCGGTATATGTATTATGTACTTTTATCGATTTGAAATTTTTACGGTATATTTTCTGCAGCAAATTTATATATTTTATTTCGATAATCACAAAAGATATTAATAAACAATTTCAATTTGCAGTTTATTTATTAGGCACATGCACATAAAATATTATTATTTACGTATTAAATGCCTTATCATAATTTAGATTCCAAAATGATTAAATAATTTTGAAAACAGTTAATTACTACGAGGTAGCGGTATCCAATAATATTTGGTGACCCCGACATGACCCTTTTTATGAAGAAAAAGATACTGCAGTCACACAAATAGTTATATTTGTATGAGGAAATTGTCGTAAAATTTACATTATAATAATTAAAATTAGTGATACTTAGAATTGTTGAAACAATCAATTAATTTTAAAACTTTGTATATATTTAATATATTTTAATAATTAAAAAAAACTGAATTTTAAGTTCAAGTAGGTATCGGGGACAATTTTTATACATTTTGTTTTTTAAAAACATCATATTTATATTAATATCACATTTTTCCGAGTAGGCGCTTAGAGGCAGGGGGCCCCCCTAAAATCTTTATGTTCTACAGACGAAATGCATTAGAAATCGTAATCGCTGGTTGCATTACATTAATACAGTGTAAATGGTGACCTTCTCTTTCATTTATGTGCAAAATTAATCACGATATCGTGATGACAAGAGTCATATACAAAAAAGACATCCGTATTTTTTTTCAAATATTTTACTACTTTGTCACAGTTGATCTACTTCTTCCCGAGCAACATAGCTCGGCCTGCGGCCTTCGCACTTCTTTATACCCTGATGTCTTGCAATTTTACTCCTCAATTGTCCTGCAATCGAAGCACTCCCGATTTTTTTTTTTATAAATGTAAGAACTTTTTGCTGACTAATGCTTTTTACCTGTAGCTGAAGCACAAAAAATTTATTGTTGTTTTATATCTACAATTAAATTTTCTAAGACATCTTTATATTTATTACGTTTTTCGTGATGTGTTAGGACGAAGGCCAAGCTATGTTACTCGATATAAGAAGTGCGAGGGCGGCCATTTTAAGTGAGGCCGGAGGCCGAGCTATATTTTATGATAATTGAGGACGACTTCAGAAAACTAGATAAAATAGTGGTATTTTTTAGTGAGCACGTTTACCAACAAATTTTTTTTTATGTCGACTGTGGAAATTTTGGCAATCCATTGATAATAATTATTAATTAAAGATGATAAAAAATGTTTAAAATAATTCATAATACAATTTTAACAAGTTAAAAATTTCAAAATATTTTATGTTTTATTATTTTAATTCTATAAACATAAGAATTACGATCAAGAAATATTTTAATAATAATAATAATGATAGTAAAAAAATTGGTTTGGAAAAAAAATTTAAATATCCGGGGACGCACAGGACAATATTTTTAAATTTTCAAAATTATTTATTTTTACTTGATCAAAAAAAATTTTTTTTTTAGATTTTTACGGATTTATTTTTCTCGAGGTCTCACGAGTTGAAAGAAACTAAACATCAGCAAATGTCACGTGTTTTGCTCTACTTTGAGCTCGTCAGTTAGCTATAATATAAAGAAAAACTTGAATATAAAATATTTAAGATGATAAAAGGGCTATTTGTGGGTTTGAAAAAACTCAATCATAATAAACAAAAACAATCAAACCGCATAATATGGTATAACAAGTAAATGCAATTTTTTTAAATAAAAATAAACGAAGAGCGCTTACCTCCTGAAGAAGACAAACCGGAATTTGCACTAAGCACAGATTTATCTCCTGGTGAATTTATAACAAAATAAAATTTCAAGATGATCACGTAAAATTATTTAAATTGTTAGGGAATCACGTTCGACAAGATTAAAGGCATTCGGTAAACTAAAATATTTAAAAATTTTGTTATCTTATTTTATAAGTTTTGAGGTAGGGATGGAAGACAAATGTGAATGCTTATAAGGTACCCGGATTTTTCCGCTTAATAATTCACATTAATTACAAATTCATTCACATATTTATGAACTTATATGAAATATTTATTAGTCACTTGAGTTATTACCCGAAATTAACAGCAGGATAAAGGAACTTGCGTCAAAACGCCACTTTGGAGTGGACATTTTTTTTTAAATCGCTACAACCTTCAATGAATTTTTTGTCAATAAAATGTATGCAATTATAAGTAGATATTCAAATCTTGTGTAATAAACACAGTTTAAGAACAAGTGAAAGCAATTTTTTATTTGCGATGGATGGTACTTGTACAATTTTTTCGAAAGGACAAACGAGAAATTTTTTTGAGTGTTCAATAAAACTCTTTGGTATATTGTATTATCAGGACCGGACTGAATTAAATTATGTCTGATATGATGATGATAAAGATGCACATGCGGTTTTGGGGTGAATCAATTTTTTATAGCAACAATTTACGACAAAGTAGGACAAAAACCTTGAATTTGGTAAAACTTATGTGAAATAAATATGCATCAACGTGTGAGCGAGTGTGTTTTAAATGTTTGTACAAAACATTAACTTCCCAAGGATGATTTTGTGCAATCTATTGAAAAGCATTCGATAACATGTAATTACTTTCAAATAAAAAATAATGGACGCTCTTTAATTGTTTCCCAATAATAAAAATTAACTTGACAATTACTTATAGGTACAAATTGGGACTATGTTTCGCCGATTACTTTGTTATTACCATAATAGAATTTGTTATCTAAATAATTAGGATTAGTACGGTTACATGTGGAAACGAAATGTTTGAGTAGCATTTAAAATTGTTATGAACTTAACTTTATTGTTATTTAGAAAAAAAAAACCTGCGGCATAACTATGAAAGAATAATAGGAAAATCCAAAAGTATTTAATTACCACACGGTAATTTTCAGTTTCCATAGTATCGTACCTACTTTTGGGTAATAATAATAACAAAGTGTAATTAGCGTCCTAAATTAATAATAATTTTAGAGGAAGTGGTTTCAGAATAATAAAATATTGGAACTTAATTGTGAAAAATTAGTAGGTACCTATAATAAAATATCGCAATTAAGTATTTGAATTAATAATACTGGACAATTCAAATTTTTTTAATAAATTTACGTTTCGAGATTGATTTATTTCCTCTTCTTCACAATTAATTTGAACATAATGTTATACATATTCCTAAAAAACATATTATTTTACGGTATAATATTTTAAAATAACGTAAAAATAAAATGTTTTTTTAAAAATATTCATAACATTAATTAATTCTGAAGAAGAGAAAATAAATCAATCTCGAAACGTAAATTTATTAAATAATTTAAATTGTTCAGTATACCCACAAATCAAAAAACAGTAATATATCTCAATTATTTATTCTTTTTCTAATTTCAATCTTAAATGACGTAAGAGAAAATACCAAAATTTATTTTTAGGGGGGATAAATCAGTACGAAGTATCCGTTAGCATCTTTCAAAAACAGGAAGATATGCAACCAAAAACTCAAAAGAATAATAATAATAAAATTTATTTATTACAACATTTTTTGGTTAACAAAAAAAGCAACTATGGTCTTCATGCATGGTTACATTGCTTTCGAGTGAGGCCGAAAACCAAACAACCACATCAATGATACCCCCCAGACCCCCCCAGCTCTAATATCATGATAAAGTTGAAGCTTATTCAGGCTCAAATAAAGCTGTGTCAATTGACATCAATTGCACACATAAATTCAAAATAACAAGGAAAATTGCAAAACGTATCTACACCCCCCCCCCCCCAACCAGTTTTTCGCAAATAACTTCGCGACCGTTGAGGCTCAAACAAAAATAATGAAAGCTCATTCAGGCTCAAACGATGCTCCAACGTTTGACACCAAATTTATCCAAAAATTAGAAAGTGGGGGGGGTCACTGATATGCACCTACAACGTCAAATGGCTCAAGAGTAAAACTCTTAAAACAAAAATATTCTGTGCAGATACAAAATCACAGAGGATAAAAACTTATTTTACAATTCAATGATGAAAACCAAAGCATCGTTTAAGAATCTTCCTGAAGAGGCTAGAGAAAAAAGCACGAACATCACATCAAACGTTAAAGCTCCTCATGGACCAGGCTTCTCCCAGACGATGATCATAAGATAGACTCAATTATGATTCATCAAAAATTGAAGTGCGACTTTGAATCTCTTCGAACAGTTTACGACATGAGCGAGAAGAGATCAATGGGTAATGCCGAATTGGATTCGATTGCTAATGAAACCCAAGTTTTCCTGAATATTCTTAAAACTTGTCTTAAGTTTGCTCATTTTCCCAAGCTTTGGCAAATAGACGTTCTTAGAAATTTAATTAATGACTTTCCTGCTTCCTCATGTCAGGTTCAAAAAAGTTCACGAATTTGAAAAAAAAAGGAAATTAAAATTCGAACCTAAAATGTCCGGTTTTTGCCAGATTGCATCATAAATAAGCACTTCCTATGGTACATATTAGGTTGAGGACTGCTATGGGACTTACAGTTCAATATGGAAACTAAACCACGGTGTCGTATCATCAATTGCTCTCATATAGGATAAGATCAAGCCTACAAACTTGTCAACCCAAATGATAATGCGGATTGCTTCCTAATGAGCTAGTCTCATTTTGCATAAATTGTATTTCGGTTGGCAGCCACGACCTTCCATTTTAACTCGGCCTTCAGCCTCACATATAAGAATACTTTCGTCATCTACTTTCTAGAAACCTGAAATTGGCGGCTCTAGCTGCCTGCGGCCCACACTCCTAATCTATTCGATATGAGCTTGTTCTTTCCGTGCAGAACAAGGGACGCAGTTTAAGGTCGTGCCCAGGACCGGATACACAATTATTTTTATTTAAAATTTGAATAACTGATAAAAAAATTTGCATCAAGTCTGTTAGTAAGTTAATTATAAAAACATTCCAGTTTCATTCATTTAAAAAAAATTCTTTTTTCTTTTGATTTTACTCTTTGTGTATTCACTGACAACAGATTTATTGAAAAGCAAGAACTATGTGGAACAAAATTCCATGTTATTTGTTAAACCGTGGTCTTATTATAAAACAAGTTAGTGGTCAGTATAAGCGACTGGTTGATATCAAGAATCTCGTTAGTCCATTCGGGCGCGTCGGTGGTAGACACGTAGCTGATAAAATTCTTTTCCCTCCTTCTTAAATGTTATTGTTTCGTATATTTTAGAATAAATATCTTACATTAGCACACAAACAGTACCTAATAGTCCCGTGTCCGTCTGTCCATCCGTCGACATAATTCGGTGCTATTAAAGTATTTGATCTCTTCATTCACACCTAAAAACAGGTGCATGTCCCCAGCCCCCCCCCCCCCAATTCGAATTTTGACTCCAAAATAGTCTAAATCGTTTGTGCTTCGTTTGTACCTGTTTGTGCAAACATTATTTTCGTTTGTACCCAAATAGTTTTCAAGAAATTTCAAAATTTCGCTGGGGGGGGGGGGGGCTAGAGACATGCTTTTTTAAATTTTGAATTTAAAATAGTCTAGAACGTTTGTACTTCGTTTGTGCAAGTTTTATTTTCGTTTGTACCCAAATAGTTTTTGAGATTTTCAAGAAAAACATCAAGGGTACTGACGCGCATGAGTGGATTAACGAGATTCTAGATAAAACTTACAGGATCACGTTCAAAATATTTTCTATCGTTTGTACCTGTTTGTGCAAGTTTCATTTTTGTTTGTACCCAAATAGTTTTCGAGAAATTTCAAAATTTGCTGGAAAAGAGAAGACAACCGATAGAAAAAATTTGATGATCTGGAGCATTCGGCAAAGAACATGCGGTTATCTGAAATAGTCAATTGTCAATTTCTTGTATACACATTATAAGACCTCTGTCATCCTAGTTATAAATATAATTTAATAAATTGAACTAAACTTGTAAATTTCTATAATAAATAAAAATAGCAACTTTGTTAACTTTGAATCAAAAATTCAAAATTTAAAAAAATTCTGTGTTTCCCCGTGCTAAGAATCTCGTTAATCTACTAATGCGCGTCAGTATGTTTGATGTTTTTCTTGAAAATCTCAAAAACTGTTTTTATTTTCCGTAATAAAAAATTAGTTTGAAAAAAGTTTGGTGTGTATATTTACTGTTAATCATGCAAATCACCTTGAACATAGCATAATGATCTACATTTCCTAGGTAGTGTGCGTTTAAAAATAACAACAAAAACTTGTGTATCATTTATTTTAATTTTTAATGGTGAATAATAGTCCATATTAAATAAATATGAGAATCTTTGCAAGTGCAATTTAACTTTAAATCCAAAATTCAAAATTTTAAAAACTTCTGTGTTTCCCCGTGCTAAGAATCTCGTTAATCCACTCATGCGCGTCAGTATCTTTGATGTTTTTCTTGAAAATCTCAAAAACTGTTTGGGTACAAACAAAAATAAAACTTGCACAAACAAGCACAAACAAAGTACAAACGATAGAAAATATTTTGAACGTGATCCTGTAAGTTTTACCAAGAATCTCGTTAATCCACTCATGCGCGTCAGTTTCTTTGTTTTTCTTGAAAATCTCAAAAACTATTTGAGTACAAACGAAAATAAAACTTGCACAAACAATCACAAGCAAATTACAAACGTTCTAGACTATTTTGAATCCAAAATTCGAAAGGACCCTGCTACGGCCTTATGGGTTTTGGGTCCCAGTCAAATTTAACCAAAATTTAGGATATTGTAGTTCATAATATGCTGATAAAAAGTGTCAATGGGCATAAAGCCAAAAAATGGACAGTTTTCGAGAAATACGGCATTAAAGAGTTAATCTAGTCATTCTATGAAACACACAATGATAAAGTCAAAAATGATACCACCTAGAAAAAAAAATACTGCCGTGTAGAAGAAAAAATTCTAAAGAAGATAGCGTTTTTTGCATCGCTCTAGCTAGTGTATTACATAACCTAAAAAATTAAACAAAGTCGAAAAAGTGGTTTCTTGAAATTAAAAAAAAAAATGAATTTTTTAACAAAAAAAAAGTTAAATGAAAAAGTTGTAGAAAATAAGTTGTAGAAAGTTAAAATACTGATTCATTATTTATTTTCTGAGAAAAACGAAAAATGCCGTCAAAATTTGCCGTTTTTGTTTTTTTCTTAAATCGCAAGAAACCGCATTTTCGACTTTGTTTAATTTTTTAGGTTATGTAATACACTAGCTAGAGCGATGCAAAAAACTCTATCTTTTTTAAAATTCTTTCATCTACACAGCCCTATTTTTTGTTTTCGGGTAGTATCGATTTTGACTTTATCATTGTGTCTTTCGTAGAATGACTGGACAAACTTTGTAATGCCTTATATCTCGGAAACTGTCCATTTTTTGACTTTGTGCCCATGGACACTTTTTATCAGCATGTTATAAACTACAATATCCTACATTATGGTTAAATTTGACTGGGACCCAAAACCCATAAGGCCGTAGCGAGGTCCTTTAAAAAAGCATATTTCCAGCCCCCCCCCAGCGAAATTTTGAAATTTCACGAAAACTATTTGGGTACAAACGAAAATAATGATTGCACAAACAGGTACAAACGAAGCACAAACGATTTAGACTATTTTGGAGTCAAAATTCGAATTGGGGGGAGGGGGGGGGCTGGGGACATGCACCTCCTAAAAACTGCCGTCATTCGATTTCCGTCTTGTTTTGTTGATGTTCAAAATTAATACAAGAATTTATATTATGTAGCATACCGTACATACTACAAATATATAGGGGATTTCCCTGACCAATCAAAACATAGACATTTCATGAGTCACAATTATGAGTCAGGATTATCACGCGCAGTTTCTCTGTGTTCGTTATTACATCAATTCAGTTCGAATTTTTTTAAAATAATTGTGGTTTTAGTGCTGAATCTAAATAAAATACCTACATTCTGCAGAGGTAATTTTCAGCTTACAAAATTATTTTATTGTAAATTTACGGATTGTTACATTTTAGATGTTTTCAACAACTGCATTAACAAGTAATCTACCTGTTGGTTGGGTTACCACAAATTATGATTCCACCGACAACGCTTTAGTGACTCTTGGATCATTTTCTTCCGAGTTTAATAGCAATGCTTTGAAAGTTAGGGGAATTTTTAACAAGGGTATCAAGAGCATTAAGCGAGTTGAAAATCCCTTTTTGTATGGACAATTTTTACTAAAACAAGAAGAATACAGGAGTCGTCATATAAATTTTGCAATCAAGGAGTTATTTCATGATACAGCAGAATGCAAAGTTGAATCAATTGTTAGACATAATTTTGATTGGCGCTTAACAAATCGTGCTAAATTTGGAAAAGGAGTCAGCTTCTCCCCCTGTCCAACTTATGCAAACAAACAAAGTTCTCGTGCAAATGGAACCAATCGAGCAATGGTTATTACCGATGTTATAGTAGGAGTAATAGAAGGTGGTACCCAAGACCAGTCTTTGCCAACAATGGGCGATACTACCATAGGTAATGGTTTAAATGTATATGTTAAGTTTTTTGATGACGAATTTTTTCCAAAATATGTCGTTAACTATGAGAGTGCACCTCAAGAGTACTTCAGGCGACATAGGCATTTTTTGTTTTAAAAACGTTCTACTTTTTACCTTCAAGAATTTTATTTTTATTTCTTGAATTTTATATTTAATTATAATGTTTATCGCTTTTATTCATTCATTTTTATCAACTTTTTTTAACTAGAGTTATTATGTAAAACTCATTTAATATTTTCATCAAATAAATAAAGTACTTAATATTATTAGGTAGCTTAATTATTTTATTGTATCATCAACAGAAAAAATCATTTACTTTCCAAATCCTTGACCTGATAAAAGTTGAGGGTAAGGCATTCTGTGCATTTCAGGGTTTGTCAAGTTTGTTTGAAACTGACTGAACAAATTACCTATTTTAAATGTTCAGTTTTAATTTTTTTTAAACAGGTATTGTGGTTTTCCATACAAAAAAGTTTGCGCCTTCTACAAATTAAAAAAAAAATAAAATTTAACACATTTGATTATATTAGTCCCACTTTCTGGGGCAATCTCAACATATCAATACTATTAAAATAAATGTAAAAGACTATTCAGATTTTATTTAAAATATAGAAACTGTTGCAGTATGTAGTAAACATCTGGGAGAAACCTCTGGATGTTGGCTGCCTGTCTATCCATTGTACCATTAAAAGAAGAAATTTATCCAAACAAATTCAATGTTAATAGACATAACGCAAAAATTATTAGGTAATTTTTTCATTTACCAATAAATTAAAGGGCAAAAAAAAATTTTAATGGAATGAAGGATTAAAAGGATCAATTAGATTACATGGAATAAGATCACATTTATGATAAATTTAAAATTTGTGCATTTTATTTTTTAAAAATTAACTTTATACAAATAGGAAGACATTTTTACATAAATAATTTTCGATGAAATTAACAAACGTTTATAAACTAACCTAAGTAATGGAATTTAAATGCAGGCATTAATCCTCTAAAAGCAAAAAGCAATCCTGTCACTTTACGATTAAAATTTCCCTGTAATTTCAAATTTCATCACATAACTTACTTTGTGCATTAAAATGGTCCAAAAACCAAAACCATTGTAAATTTTTTTTTAAAACATTCGTCAAAATATCAGTTTGGTCTCTATTATTAGAGGGTAAAATAACCAATTAACTTGTGATTTTAAAAATAAAAGTTAATTGTCTCTCTTTAATATATTATATTAATTTATATTAGATAAATTTTATTTGATTTCATTTGAATGATTCAAGGGAAAGGATATTTGGATTAAAACTAAGATCAGTCATTGTGGTTTGACATGCTATGCGTTAGAGGGGTAGCTTGCTTGAAGGCATGGGCTAGGCTTCCATTGATTTTTGCAACGCTGCCATTACCGACATGCTTGTTCAGATTCCCTGCAACAGCTTTGGGTACCACATTAGGCACAATTAACAATGCCAATAATCCCAAGATATGAAGGCACAGGTACATATGTCTAGAAAATAAAAGTTTTCAAGTTGCCCATATAATATATCTGATATACTCACAGAAACACTCGAATGCTGGGCCAAAACTCCAACAAAACAAAACTAAAGGTAATATAAGTCATAACAAGGCGAGTTAAGATGCAAGTGACAAAATCGTACGATCGTTTCACTGTAGAATTGTGCGTAAAATAATGGCGAAATGATCGTCGCATCTAAACAAACAAAAATATTATAAAAGAAATATTTCCAAAAAAAAACTTACGTTTCGAGCTGCAAAGGTGAAAAACGCTCCACTTGCGAAGGTTATGTAATATCCTGGATAAAATCCATGCCATATTGCCGAGAGAGCGTACGTCAATACTAGGGGGTATTTTTTGGCCCTTTCATACACTACTATACGGAGCCATCGGTTGGTCCCAATGTTCCATGCTTCAATACTGTCATGTAAGCTTGCACCAAACTGTAATAAAAAATTGCTTAGACTTAATCACTAAGTTATTTCATAATAATAAAAATAAAATAGCAAAGAATATCAACAATTCTTCCAACTTAATACAACCAAAGTGACACAAAAAAAAGAATAAGTAGAGTATTTTTCTCAAAAAATTTTATCCAGAAACTGAGTTTTGGGAAGTCGTCTTTGCTGCTTTTTTACAGCTGGGGTGGTGGTTTTTCACGTTTCACACATGAAGCCCCACGATGAAAGGTGACTGGGTGCATGTCGCTGCCCCCCAAATCGTATTTTGGGGTGAAATTGGTGTCAGAGCCTAAATGAGCTTTCATTCTTTTCGTTTGAGCCTCAAAAGTTGCAGTTATTCGCGATATCTTGGGGGGGGGGGTATTTTAACGATAAATTTTTCTAACAATTTTTATGTCTCCGGAGAAGTTCTATTAGTATTTTTAGTTTCAAAATGTTTAAGCAATATTTACATTTACCTTCTAAGTTTTACTTTTACCCTCTGAAAACTACCCCATTAACGATAGAATTTTTTCACAATTTTTTATGTATTCGCGAGAGTCGTATTGATATATATTTGCAAAGTTTCAAAATTTTTAAGCAACATTTACTCTCAATTTTTATTTCTTACCCCTTAGAAAGCCACGCCCATTAGCGATGGAATTTTTTCACAATTTTTCGTATATTCTCAAGAGTCATATTAGTATTTTTACCAAGTTTCAACATTTTTAAACAATATTTACGTTTACTACCCCTAATAAAAACCACCCCTTAGTAGTCAAAATTTTTTCTCTATTTTTTCATACATTCACAGAAGTTATATTAGTAGTATATTTATAAAGTCTCTTAATTTTTAAACAGCATTTACTTTTACATTTGATTTTGATATTTTGATCCCGTAAAAACTACCCTAATAACGATAGAATTTTTTTACAATTTTTAGGGTATTCACAGAAATTTTATTAGTATTTTTACAAAGTTTAAAAAAATTTTAAACAATATTTACGTTTATTTTTCCACTTTTATTTTTTTAGCCCCCAAAAACCACCCCATTATTGATGGAATTTTACAAGAGATTAGTATAGGGATGGAATTTCTTCACAATTTTTTGTGTATTCGAAGAAGTCGTATTAGTATATTTACAAAATTTTTAAACAATATTTACGTTTACTCTCAATTTTTATTTCTTACCCCCTAGAAAGCTACCCCCATTAGCTATAGAATTTTTTCACAATTTTTCGTGTATTCGCAAAAGCCATATTAAAATATTAGAACGTTGCAACATTTTTAAACTATATTTACTTTTACTTTCAATTTTTATTAGGTACCTGCCCCCCTTTTAAAACCACCCTATTTGTGATAAAAATTTTTCACAATTTTTCGTGTTTTCCCAAAATTCATATTAGTACTTTTACAAAGTTTCAAAATTTTTCAACAATATTTACGTTTACTACCCCTAATAAATAACCACCCCTTAGTAATTAAAATTTTTTCTCATTTTTCATCTATTCGTAGTAGTTATATTAGTATATTTGCAAAATCTCATAATTTTTAAACAATATTTACGTTTACTCTCAATTTTTATTTCTTACCCCCTAGAAAGCTACCCCCATTAGCTATAAAACTTTTTCACAATTTTTCGTGTATTCGCAGAAGCCATATTAAAATATTAGAAAGTGGCAAACATTTTTAAACTATTTTTACTTTTACTTTCAATTTTTATTCCCCCCCCCCCCCCCCCCCCGTAAAAACCACCTTATTCGTGATAGAATTTTTTCACAATTTTTCGTGTTTTCCCAAAAGTTATATTAGTACTTTTACAAAGTTTCAAAATTTTTCAACAGTATTTACGTTTACTACCCCTAATAAAAAACCACCCCTTAGTAATAAGAATTTTTTCTCGTTTTTCGTATATTCGTAGTAGTTATATTAATATATTTACAAAGTCGCATAATTTTTAAACAATATTTACTTTTACATTTAATTTTCATATTTAACCCTCGTAAAGGGGAGGGGGTCTGTCTACAGCCCCCTCAAACATTTTCGCGACGGTTGAAGCTAAAACAAAAAAATGAAAGTTTATTTAGGCTCCAACGAATCCCTAACAATTGATACCAATTTCATCCAAAAATTTCATTTAGAGGGGGGGGAGATCTCAAAAAATTTAAATCCGTCAAAATCAATTTTTTCTTTTCAATTGTTATAGAATATATTATTTATTATATGAAAATATGATAAATTGATGTTTAAAACTCCAGAACCAGGTTGGGCAGCCACCCCTCCACCCATGATGAGTGGTATTTTGATTTGACGAATTTAATTACAATGTAAACGAATATTGCAAAAGTAATTTATTATCCCAACATATAACAACGAATATCGAATTAATGTACTGAATAACAATTTTAAAACAGAATGATAATTATTAAATATGTATGGCACTTTTTGAATTAAACTTATCTTGTTTTTAATGCCAATCATTGTTAAGTTAATTTATTTTCCTTTCTACTTGAAAAATAAATTAGTGCATAACCACCACAGCATTCTGGATCGAAGGGTCCACCGTTTCAAGCCCACTCAATCCCAAATTTGAATGAATGGCATTACAGGGGAAAACCTTATACCCTGGCGTGTTTTGTTTATGTTAATTAATTAGCAACTTTTGTGGATAAAAATGTTTTTACCAAGATAAAATTCATAGAATAAGCGATAATTAATTTGTGAAATGCGGAAGCAAAAAAAAAATAAGAAAATGATCGTAGTGACGACCCCGACGTGCACAATATTTTACAAAAAATGTAGACGTTACACAAAAAAACTACGTTTAATGACATCTCAACTCCAGTTTTGTTTTACTATTAACTGCCACAAAATTAATAAATTGTTTAATTTCATTCCACTTGGTGTCAAACTCCCCAAATTCTTGAAAGTGATCTTCCAATTTCAAAATGTTTTTATACTCCAATCGTGCCAGCGCTTGCTTATTAAACACACGATCCAAAAAGTTTACATCATACACGTCCTCCAATTTCTTAATCTCCAAGTGGGACTTAGCTTCCTCGGCAGTCAGCAAGATGCAATTCCAAGGAGACCAATTTTGATCCCTAAACCATCGACACAATCGCAAGTTGTACACGTCCTGAAATTCGCTCACGGCGGAATGGCCGTGCCAAATATCAACAACGATGTGGTGGATATCCTTGTCGTGTATGATGAAAGCGATAGAAGAAGGAGAACTTTTCCTGCGTTCTTCTCGTCGTATCAAACGTAATATATAGCGGTATGGAGCTGAATCAAACCAGGGTTCCATAACTCGGTCGTCCCAAGCGCAAGCAAGGCAAGTGTGCAAGGTTTCAGTACGCGCATGAATGTCAAACTCTTTGTGAGACTTGAGTTTTTGGCAACGCTTGCAGTAGAAGAGGTCGCCGTTCATTAACTTTTCTTTCACTCGCATCATCCTATTCGTCACGCCAAAGTTGCATTCCGGAGTTTTAATGTGTTTTAGCAAAAGTCCCTGAATGCGTTTGATCAAAATATCGAGGCGACTTCTACAAACGTTCCTCACCATGAGTTCGCAAGCTCGGTCTATCAGATCGACCAATTCGTTGGATAACCTGCAGTTGTGTTCGTGCAATAGAAGCTTAACGTTCAACAAGGCTTGCAGTTTATCTTCCAGTTCGGCTTTCTCGTCACTGATGAACAAATACATTTTGAAGTATTCGTTTCCTTGTTGAGTCTCCAAGGTGTCCATTTCGATGTACAAATCTTTGTATTCTTCCAACCAAGTTTTGTAGTGATTGTTCCACGCAATCGGATCGGCGATGATTTTGAAAAACTCACGATCTTTCGCCAGTTTCATTTCTTCTCTCACTTGCTTTCTATGCTTTTCGATCGCCTTCAGCATTTGGATCTCTTTATCTAATAGCATGTAGAACGCGGTAATTTTTGCAGGACCCGAATAAGTGTTGCAGATTCGTTTGATTTCGGCTTTTTTCCATCTATCCACCATTGCGTACAGCATGCAAAAATCGGCTTTGGTACGGGGAAAAACTTTGGCAATTAGTTCACGTCGCTTTCTATCGGCGTTTTCGCGAATGATGAATTCTTCCTCTTCTCGTTCAATGCGTAGCCGTTTTTCGTATTCCTCGGCTAGCACTTTCAGTGATCTGCGAATCCTCATCGCGCGGTAGTACCTAAAGAAGGGGATCGTTAAAAAAAGTTAAACGGGAAAAATTTGACCAACCTTTGGATTGTTTTAATTTTATTTTCAACATCCAATCTCTTTTCTCTTTCATCTGCAGTTTCATATGGACCAGCGGTCAAAATTTTATCTGTAACGTTTGGAATGTAAACTTCCTGATTTTGCATTTGAGTTGCTCGCGCGTATTCCATGTCCAATAATCGATTCCTTAAATCATACGTTTGAGTGTCTCGATGATTTTTATTTTCGGGTGGTACTTTAGGTGGTGCCGGTCCAGTTTGAGAGTATCCATTGTGATACTCCAAACCGTTTTCCTTGTGGATGTAACCTCCAAGAAACGGTTTTATTATGCTGCGATCGATTATTTCAACCACCACATCTTTGTAACCATCTTCTTCCTCCGAATCCTCAACTTGTACGGTAATAACGTCTGGCACGGCAAAATCCTTGTAAGCGTTTTCCGCAGAAATTGTTCGGCCGAGTTTCGCCGAAAATAAACCAAGTTCCAAAGTGTTATATTGGTCCAATTCGAACTCGTTCAGACTTGTATCGTCGTTTACGATTTCTTCTCCGAGTTGGATTTTCATATTATCGACTGGAATTGCGAAAACGTCCACAAGAATCGATTTAATTTCACCGATTTTGGTTTTTTCCGAGTAGGATTGGGTGAAAACTTTTCCATCGTCGGTTGTGAATTTCACAATGACCGACCTGTGCCTTGGAGTGTCCGCGAAAGTTATCGCTTTTTTGAAATAATCAGACGTGGTTGTGTCCGTTCGTTCACTACTGTTATCGCTATCAGGTTCCATAATTTTTGATAATCACAATAAAACAACAATAAGCAAATTTTTTAAAATGACAAAGCCAAATGACAGGCGGATATTGCACTGTAACTGTAAAAGTCAAAACACGCAATTCCGATTGTTTGGTCAATAAATTGCGCAATAGGAAACAAATTTCGGATGATGCCATAAAACTGATTGATAAAATAGACAGGTACAGGGTCGAACTGATTTTAAAACCTATAATTTCCGCAAATTAACTTTTCAAATTGTGCGCGCGGACTAACGTCATGGGAAATAGTTCTAAAATTATCCGCAACAATGACTTAACACCGGTAGGTCCTGGAAAGGATGCGTAAATAAAAAATGACTTACCTCAAATTTCAAAATGTTGACGTTGGAGTAACGATCCCATTTGGGTGAGCCATTTTCGTCGTAACCGTTGAAACCAATCGCCGCGTTATTACAAATAGCATCCGCTAACAACCACGCAAAATAATACTTAAACCTAACTAACAAAGTTGCTACAGTCAAAAACCAAAATTTGTAACTAAGAGAGGTATTTTTTAAAAATTCCTCATCCTTAATTCGTTCTATTGGAAACATGGGCAAAAAGTTGACAAACATAACGGCACAAAAGGAAGAAAGAATAATTTTTTTTATAACCGCCATGATAGGCGACGGTTCTAACGTTACGGTCCTGCCATTGGAATTGTTGTTTAAGTTGTTCTAAAAATTATTGTGGTTAGATTAAATTTTAATTGAAAAATTGACTTACGCTCGCAGGCTTCTGTATCATTAAATTATTGCCGTGAATAAAATCGATATAATCTTTGTAAAACACAACAGGGCCGGCCATTAATGCAGGAAAAGCGAGGGCATAGCTGAAATATTCTAAAGCCGATGGAAGTTTATAAACGGCGAAGGATTTTTGATTTTTTGATAATTCAGTGTCGTTCCCTGATATGCCATCGTGAATATTGAAAGCCAAACTTGTTACTTTCTGCGTTATCACCATTAAGGGACCTAAAAAAGTTAATTAAATTAGTGCACGAGCACGGAAAAGCTAAATTAACAAAAGAATTGTTCTTTATCTTGATTAGCAAAAATAAAAGTAAAAACAGGCTATTAATATTCGGCTTCCCTGTTTTTCGAATATAACACCTAAAAATTATGCGATAATAAACATCGCATGATTTTAAATTGAAATTGGTGTTTCCAAAGTGCAAACAAATTCTTACCCGTAATATCCAAAGTATAGGAACCGTAATCATAATATTGCCGGTGAATATGTATACAACAGAGATAGGAAAAAGCTACAGCCGTTACCCACCTGAAACATAAATATTATTTTTTACCTTCTTCATTTTTATCCACCAAAATCTCAAAATTACCATTGCATGATTGCTGGATGCTGGGTGCGAATAACGATGTAACATAACGCCGGGAGTCCGGCTAAGTGAATCGCTTGCCTGAAAATTTCGAATCTTGAAATTGTATCAGTGGTTACGAAATTTTAATTCAAACTTACATTCCAAAACAAAAGTAGCCAACGATAAGTCCAAACATGAGACCGAATCCATGTCTTGTTCCAGCGTTCGTTTTAGACGGATGAAAGAATGTGCGAAAGAGCGATGCTAACGCAAGAGCCACGAACTGACTAATCACAAAATTTACCTACAACAAAAAAAGAAATTAGGTACATATATTTTTCACGATTTTTGTCGTTTTTGTGATAGTTCCTCCTCATATGAATTTGAGTGCGTGTATGTTCAGTTGCCCCCGCTATAGGGGCAAAGGAGAAAAAAATTTTACATCATTGATAACAATATACTAGTTACAAAACGAAATAAGCAAACAAAATTATCAGAGTTTCCAAAGTAACATAAAATTTCATATGAATCATTACAAATATTATTTGAGAAAGCCGTGCTTGATAAAAGAGATATTTGTAAGATAACAGTTAGAAAATTACTTAAAGAGAAATAAATCTCCCTAATAGTACAAATTATTATTGGAGACCCAAGTTATGTAAGTTTTGAGCCCGGAATTTCCGCTTTGAAACTGAACCAGGTGTCGTATCCAGCCACTGCTGTGATCGATCTACGTAATTTTGATAACGCAATAAAAATATTCGCATAATTTCGGTTATTACATACAATTAGTAAAATGACTACGTAATATGAACGGTAGGATTACGCGCAAATTTGCGAACGAATCAATAACAACAGGTGATAGGTTCTAAATGCGGAACGAAAATGTATAATCATTTTAGGAAAACACATAATATTTTGTCAAGAAATTGGAATGTTCCTGTACAAAAAATGAAGTGATAAAGTATAAAAAGTACATAAATAAAAATGTGAACCTTTTGTCTTAATTACCACAATGACGTTTACCAAAGTTTTTTAAATTTTAGCGGAAAGTTACTAATACATATTTCTATTCACTTTTAGATAGCACAAAATGTATTATATACAATAATACTAAGGTCATGTGAATGCATCTTAATTAGAAAATAAAACAGACAAAATATTTTAAAACGTGAGTAATATAAAATGAGATATTTTGAAAAGCGAGCGAATAAAGAGCTCCGAGCAACATACGAATGCTATAACGTTCCTACACTATCTATTAAATTTTATGAGTGTTGAAAGTCAAAAATGAAAAAAAAAAAACTATTTAAATATTAAACTTGTAATGCCACAAAGCGCGACAGCTATGTGACAATCCCGTAATTCTTCAGTTGGTCTCGATTTCAATGCTCGCAAGAACTACCTCTACGGGCAGAGGTTAAAAAATGATAATGAAGAATGTCGGAATGAGTAAATAATGACTATAACCAAAAAAAATAAAAAGTGTAAAAAATAAAGGGACCACCTGGTACTAAAAATTAGATGGTTTTGCTGCGCCTTCTGGTGGCCAGTGTTATCACACTAGAGTAAATAATGACTATAAGAAAATTAGAAACATAAGGCAGCAATTTCCACTAGCGTAGCTAAGAGGGGGGGGGGGCAAAGCAGCCCTAAAGAATAAATTGTTTTAAAATGTGGAAAAAATTAAGTATGCGTATCAGTTATTTTTTTCAAAAAATTCTTCCCCGGGCTGGGAGATACTCCATACCCCCCAGACCCCCCTAGTTTAACACCTATTTTGCACTAAAAACCAACTACGCGAATGGAAATTTCGCCTTTTGTATTGATGAACTGGACCAGAAGATGAAGAAAGATTCGTGGAGAGACTACGACATCAAAATAATAGTTCAAGATTCAAGGACAACAATAAAAGTCTTTAGTTAAGACAAAAGGCTGCAGTCAGCCCCGGATCTACGACTTTATCAAACCGGAGCAAGAACTTATAACATTGGCGCCCCGTTTAAAGAGTTGAAATAAATGAATTTGGCGCCCTTTAAGCTGCCATCCGGGGCAAATACCTCCCCCTAGATACGGAGCTGATTGTAGTATAGAAGAACCGCCACAAATATTCTGTAAACTATTGATACTCTGCATCCCCTGGCCAGGCAAAATTATCACTAGGTTGAAATATCTCACCCCTGATTCGTTCTCGACTTTTTCTTAGGTTGATAATAAATCAGTAAGTCCATGAAAGGTTATTTAACGTAGTGATAACCCTGCCCACCAGAAGACGTAGCAAAGCCATCTGTCAATTTTTAGTACTAGGTGGTCCCTTTATTTTTTACACTTTATTTTTTTTGGTTATGGTTATTAAATGACAGCAATAATACATAATGTAAATTTTAATTAATTGAAGTCTCATCGAGACATTTTAAAATTTAAATTATAAAAGAAACGAATTTTTAATTAATAGTTGACCGATTTTTATTCAACATAAATTTAAAAACATTATTGAGGAAGCGATCATTGTTACCTAGTATAAATAAACATGAGAGACATACAAAAAAGCAACAGTTAAATAATAATGATTTAATTACCTACTATGTATTATTAATAAAGGTGAGATTTTTAGGTCGTATAAATTCAAAAACAGGTACCTAAAAAGGTTTTAAAAAAAACTATTTTAGGTTGGTATTATAGTTTTAGGTTACGAAACCCCCTAGCCAAATTTGCGGTTCAATACATCGATCTTATATCTAGATAGATCGTTGGCTCAATACATGAAACATTTTGTATTTCTCGGGTCTTTTTTTCCCACAAATTTTAAAAAATTTAAAAAAATTTTAAAATTTCACATAATGTGAAAATAGTAATTTTTTTTATAAAAAGCAGGTGAAAAAAAAGTGTATGATTTTCAAAAAAAAAGTATCTGTGACACCTCTGCATTTTCTCAATATTGTTATTTAAATTCATAACAATTTAATTACAACAAAAATTTAAAAAAAAAACAATAAAAAAATTTTAATTTTGGAGCGTCGCCGTCGTAAAGGCGAGATTTTTTTCTATTTGAACTGAAAATTTAAAAAAATTTCCAAAATGCTAAAATAGGTCGTAAAAATTAAAAAAAGAAGAAAAGGCAAAATAAATAGAGCTTATATGACGTAGTTTTTCATGAAACGAATTTTGGTACTAATAAAACAAAAATAAGAGCTAAAATAAAAAAAAAGTAAAAACCTAAAAATCTCATCTCTAATTTATTATTAATAAAAAGGTTACGTTAGAATATATTACAAAAATTAGTTTTAGTACTATCGGGTGCCAACTGCAATGCTTGCTTTACCTTTTTATGTGTGAATTATCGCCCCCTGTTCTAACAGGCAGGTAAATATCGTCATCAAAACTTCAATTATAAAAAATTATTGAAAAAAAAAATTTCTTTACAACCGAAAATTCAGTTTTTCATTCAGTTGCGACTGTTACCTTTCGGAAAACTAAATACGAGAAAAAAGAGGAGTAAATTATTTTGAACAAAAAATACAAATGACAACAGAGTCGTAGATAAATTACATAAATCAGAGAAGCAGCCACCATTGCACTTCTACCATATTTAAAATCGTTCCTTATTTGTTGCATTACAAGATCAATACTCGACCCACATGCAATGTTTAAAAAGATTAGTTAATTATTGTTCACTTAGAAGGAAACTAAATCTTTTGTTTTAATAATCACGCTATAACTTTTTACAATAAATAATAATTAGTAACAACCTTTGGACGCTTCAAGTTTCCACCAGATCGAACGACTTTTATCATAAGATAAATTGAATAAAAAAAAAAATGTAAGAAAATGTTGCAGTTACGAGATAATACATCATATTTTCAATCTCCATAATCTTAAATCCTGAAAAAGTTTTTAAAAGCTCCAACCTACATACCTGATCATTTCAAAATCGTTATTCACCCACCTGTCACGGTTAGGAAGAAAAACTGTAGTACAAGAAATTTTCTACAAATAAAATACTACTGAATTTTGTTGCAGAACTTCGTCTTTCAAACCTTCAGTTAGATATGAAATAGCTATTTATGTAACCAGTTATGTAAAGCCGAGTTTTACGTAACCGTGTGTAAATTCTCTAGCTCAAGTGAAACAAACAAATTTAAATAGCGATTGTATCCATGCCAAATGTTAGGATTTTTCAATTAAAATTGGAATTTAGGACAAAAAAATTGCATAAAAGTTTATATTTTTTATAAGAGTGCACTTGAACGCATGCATTCCTATTTTTTTTTTTAATTTTAAAAATTTAAGATTAAAAAAGTATGTGCTCTAGTGTCTTCTTTTAAAAAATATATACTTTTGTGCAAGTTTTTTAAACAATAAGAAAAATAGCACCAAATTACGAAAGTATGTTGTCTTCAGTTTTATTCTCTGTAAGCCCACCAAGTTTTAATATCTCTCAAACCGTTACAGAAAAAACATTTAAAATATTAAATCCTCTACAAAATTCTTTTATACTACTTTTTAGACAAGAGATATGGGTAAAAAAAGAATCGGTCATCGCCTTATTCGGACATAAATTTTAAACAAAATAGAACACAGCAGTGTATAAAACAAACACTGTATAGTCAATTAAAGCAGCTCTAAATTAATCTTTTCTACTTCAATTATAGAGAATTATATTTTAACTGATCCTTGTAAACCTTATTGGTATGCAGGGTAAGTAGCATGGCATGCCTGATTTGAACACCATTATCCAATAGAAAAGAGAATGCTAATTGAACCGACTTGATATTCTAAGTTAGAACGATTTTCTTATAATATTTTCATACTTTGTACCTTCCCGTCACTTAATATTTAAATTAAAAATCAGGCGATCTTCTCTAGTTCAAACTCTTTTTAATTATCTAATCAAATAATGCCTTTAGTATGTACATACATATACATTGATAATTAGAAATAGAACCGATTTAGCAAACAATGAAACGCAATCACCAGACTAAAATCCAAATGTATCAAATATTTTGGCAAAACCAATAATTGTTCGAGCTAACCATCAATCGATTTCGAAAAATAAACAGAAATAATTCCAAAAATGTTTTTAACGTTCCCTCCTCCTCCACCCACATCAATTGTTAAAATTGCACTACTTGACTTTAATAATAAAAATACAAAAATAGAATTTCTCTCACAAAAGTTCTATTTAAACATTTGATGTAGGTAATAAATTTAAAATTTTGATGTAGGGCCCTCTGATAATCGGAACAATTTAAATTTGTTCGTCTAGTATATTATTCCATCAAAATTAAATTGGATGGTAAATTTGCAAAACCTGAATAATAAAATAACAATTTATTGTAAAAGAGAAGATTATAATTGGTTATATATACAGCCAATTTAACAGAATAATTATTATAAAAGTGTAATATACGTAATTAAAAAAATTATAATTGCTCCCAACGTTGAATTATTATCGTTCAAAGTTTATAATAAAAAGTATTTGAAAATTTAGTATAATATCCTAAATAAAAAAGTAAAAATGTGCGGTTCAAGTTCAAGTGAACATAGTATATCTGAAGCAATGCAGAAATAATAATAGGTCAATGTATTCTCGCATAAAAAAACCGTTAGAGTGGGTAATAATTTTCGCTTTTAAAACGGACGTAAAATAAATGTTAAGTAAATTGAAATTTTTTCGCATTTTGCCAGCAAATTGGGATCGTTGAAATTTTATGTTGTCATTCTGTGCGTTATGGAGGTAAAAGTAAAATCTTCAAATTGACGAAATAACTACAAAAGTATGGACATAAATTTGGATCTAAATTGGGGTGCTATTTTGAGGAAGAGGGAAAGGAGGGTAAGATGGGGTACAGAGGTAAAACGGCGTACCGTTGTTATAACCTTAAATACTGTTTATATTTTGCAACCCCATTTTGCCCCACCATCTCCTAATTACCTCAATAGTGGCCAGGTGAACATCGTGCATTTGCCGCAAAAAAGTTTTAATATGGTTACAATAAGTTTCACTATATGAACCACAAACAAATTAATTTATTGTTATATATTAGTTTCAACGAGGAGTATAATTTAACTACTATAAGTAAATAAAGTTATAACACAAAATAATATATTGTCTAATTAAATACCAATAGCACTTAATCCACTTTCCATTACCAAATACCATCATGTAGTCTAAAACATATAATTATTCTTGTAATGTACGACAGAACCGACTGACATAAATAACTTCTATAAAAGTTAACTTTACTCTTATGAGCTTGTTATGCCTTCGACAGACTGAAAATTAACGATCATTAACTTTTTTTATTTTAAATCTAATATTTATGATTGATTTTATAAAATAGTTGAGTAAACAACAAAATGAATTACAATTTGAGCATTTTTCATATGTAAATCCATTTCATGAAGTTCCATCTGAAAGAATCGTTAATGATCATTAAATTTGAATAAAATGATCATATTAATCAAACAACATTTTTATTATTTAACACCCCTCCCATTAAAAAATTATTCATTTTTGCTGCTGAATCCCCTTAAAAATCACCCCTTTTATTTGTTTCGGTAGTACTCACAAAAACATTAATAAATTTGCAGTTTCAAAAATAATAGACAAAATGTTACAATTTAGTTCCCTCAATAGCTACCCCCTCTTTGCTTATACATTTTTCACTACTTTTGCAGTGTTCACAAATAATATTTACTAAGTTTTAAAATTGTTATGTTAAACAAAATTTTCGTGTCCCCCCCTCCCCAATCACCTCTAGCTTACGATACACTGACACTAATCAGTGTTAATGATCATTAAGGATCCTTTCAGACAGAAATTTACTAATCAGATCCACATACATATAAAAAATATTCAAGTTAAATATTTAAATATCCGCCAAGTTGTTATAACAATTTTGACGTAGAATTCGTAATAAACGATCTAAAAAAGTTCGTTAAAACGATTTTTGGACAACTGAAATAACGCTTTAAACTATTCGTTAGTTTTTCGAAATTCAGCCATACTTATCATTATCAGTTATCACAGTAGAGGTCAAAGGCTGAACAACTATATCTGACACATGAAATCCGAAATTTGATTATAATGACCGCTTGAAAACATAACATAATCAAAAGATTTTGTAAAAATTAGGCTATCAGATAAATAATCTCTTAAAAGGGAGATATGAAGTTAGGTTCATTTACCTGAACCCAAAAATATTATATTTATTAAATAAAACTTAACGATATTTGACAGATAACAATAAAATTAAGCGTTTTAGATATGAAAGAATGTCGTATGTATATCGATTAGTTTTGCTAATAATCGATTTTAAAGTTTCCAATTTTTGTATGAAAAGAGACCATAATGACCATTCTGTCACCCGTCTGTCTTGATTTACTTCCGCTTCAGGCTGGGCGTGGCAAAGAAACATGAGATCTGCAGAAACAGTTGCACCATGGTAGCGTTTACATCAAATAAAAATCACTATTTAGGGGCATTTTTGGCTTAAATTTTCCTTTAAAAAATGAAAAATCCACCCCCTTACTAGTACAACACTATACTTTTTAATTAGTACGGCGTTAGTCAAAACGGCTCGGATCGTCCGTAGCGAAGTGCGTGTAAAGTCGATTTTGGCAACGCAACTACGTCCGATCTCGGATTCACACTAAAATCTACGCTGGACACATAAATTTCGATTAAAAATAATATATTGAATGATTTTTGAAAAAAAACTTATGCAATGGGCGGGGTTACCCTTCTAGCGGCACCCAATTAATCATCGTTAAATGCTATTTCTTGTAAAATTTTGTTTTTTTCAAAAAATAAGCCCCATTTGCAATGGTCCATAAATTTTTTGCTTTATAATTGCTGTTTGGATCATTTTCTACCATTATTTGCTTCAAAATTTTTTAAAATCGCAGTCAGGGTTAATGAACAGTTTCCCGCATAAATATAAACCCTTTATTTTAATCTTTTGATGGATCATAATGACCGATATCCTAATTTTTATAAAATATTTGTAGAAACTTTAATTAATTTAATTTAATTTCCAGACTAATACAAAAATTAACCTTCGCACCTCACACCATAATATATTAATAATAATACACTAGTAATAATTTTCTAGGCACCTAACATTTTTATGTTATTTAAATACCGGATTCTTTACAATTTTGCTGATTATAATTCAACGCATTGAAAAATGGTACGAGATCTGTACGAATTACACAAAATGAAGCTATTTCAAATAAACCAATTTTACTTGAACCCCTCCCCCCGCCCGTTAAAACAAAACTATTGATTTTCATTACTTAGTTTAAAGTACTAAATTTTTTTTTAAGTTCAAATGTATTCAAGTTTTAAAAGTAATGAGCAAAATCGAAAAAAAAAAGTCATTAAAATATAGCACAAAATAAAAATTTGAATTTGAAAATCCCCGAATTCAAGTTATCATTGTAGGTGAAATTTTTATCTTTTCAATACACTAATCGATGAGTTTCACTAGTTTAATCGACCAAAAAATCTCTTCTTCTTCTTCAACTGAATTTAAGCCTAAGACTTGTTATTTCCAACATCTGCGTCGTTTCCTTCGCAGTGCTAGATCTGTGAGCATATAAATTGTTTAACGTCAGATAGGTAGTTTGCTAGACTGGACTTCAGACGAGCCTGTAACCCTGGTTTTCAATTCATTAAACCAGGAGGACCACCGGCTTAACGTGCCTTCCGAAGCACGGAGACTAGTCATAAGAAAGTTGCCCTTCTCCGCAAATGACCGTCTCCAAAAAAATCCAAAAAATCTTACAATAACAAAATAAGTTCTATTGATGCCAAAGGTCGAGCTGCAACCAAATTTAGTGCAGTAACAGTCGAGTAGTTCGACTGCTAATAAAATTAATTATTTAGGAGAGAAAGGGCTAAAACGTCATGGAGTAATCTAGAGTACGTTGTATTTTTTTTACGATGAGTAGTTACATTATAATATTTATGGTCTAATAATGTCAAGTGCAAATTGCTTGACCAATTTTAATTAATGCCCAATAACTTTTTATTAACGATAAAATATGACGCCCATTTCAGTTTTGATTTTGTTATCAAAACAAAATTTGTTTAAGACTTTGTTATCTTATACTCTTACAGCTCGGGCAATTATTGAATAATTGATAATTTAAAATCTGAAAAATGATCTTATTGTTATTATTAAAGGAGTGGCGTGATGTTTTAAATGTATTAATCATTGAGTCATGAACTAAAATTAAATGTTTATGATCATGTACCATTCCAGTCAATGTTTTTTTATCTCAATTTTTAAAAATAAAGTTTACTAACGCAGAAAAACAAAATTCTTAATGCTGAATTTGATAACATTCGAAACTTAGCGTTTCGAACCAGAGACTTTCGCCCAAAAATTTGCATTTTTTTTAAATAAAAAAACCATAAATATTTAAAAATTATGCTTGGTTAGCCCGAAGCTAAACCGTTAATTGTTTGAAAACCGCATGCGTTATTCAAACCGCAAGATGTAAACAAAATATCAAGTGTGCTCAAAAACAAAAAAAGTTGCTTTTACAAAACAATTGAATTTGAAATTTAAACGTCAAAATAGTTTTTTGGCTAACTTGTTGAATGTAATAGGAAACATAAATTAAAATAATAACACAAAATTAAAAATCATGACGCATCCCAGATTTCGTATCCAAAACTAACAATATTATTATTTGCAAATAAGTAATTTAATTATTACATAGGTGGATGACACGTGGTTCTTACCTGTTTACATAAAAACAAAAGAAATGTTAACTAAACAAATGAAACAAATTTGAATGTAAACAAACGAATATATTTTTGTTTAATGTAAATTTGACAACAAATTGCGCAATTATAATCAAATGGTAAATATGCGAAATTAAGATCGATAATGGTACATTTATAAGAGCAGATGAGGTGCTATAGCAACGAGAACCGGGAAAATAACATTTAAATAAAAAATTACAAAACATACCTGATCGACGGATACACCGGTGAGATCAGAGACGAAAGTAAAGATTTTACTTCCATCGTAATAAGAACTTGCACTCGACATTTCACGTTCAAAACAATTTACTTTTAAAAATTGGGCAGGGCAGCCACAACCTGACAAGCGCGCACGACCCTTCGTAACTACACAAAACGCAAGTTGGGTCACGATTCCTATAAAGACTCAGGTTGTGTAGTAGTGGTGGGAGAAAAAGATAAACGATTTACTCGTCTGTCTGTGCAACGGTCCAATGACCTGTTTTCAAATCTCTTTTTTGCAAAAAAAATTGCAAACATCAATAAGCCTCCCAAAAAATTACGTCAAGGTGAGAAAAACATAATTCTTATTTTTGTACGAAAATGAGATGCACTTGTTGCGGAAGTAACCGTTACGCATGCCAAACAACCAAACGAGTTGGTTTTCTACAGTGCATTTGTGCATTCAGCAGTTTCAAAACTTTTATTAAAAAAATGCCTAAATAAATTGTTGCTTATCACACATAATAAATTCAAACTAAAATCTACAATGCGGTTTCGGAAATTTATAAGACGATCGCTCTAGAAAAATGTAGATTGCTCAGGCTGTGCGGCCTGAAGGCCGCACTGGATCTACATATTTTAAGGTTGAAAATAAAATTGAACAAATTAATCCTGATAGCGTCACAGGTTAATCTAGACATTCCTTATTATAAAATCAAATGCAATTTTTTTTAAATTATATTCTGCATATTTGTTGAACCTACAGCAGCTCAACGTGGACAACCGACAACCCACAGAACAAATAATTTTGCAGCCACTGGGATGGGAAAAATGGTACATTATATTATATTCATAAGTTAGATTTTGAGCAAGTCACCGTGTCGGTATATTTAACCTTTTAGTACATAAAGTTATTTTTATCACACTTACGCAATTTTAACAAGATTAATGCATTTAGTTTAGTTTTAATTATCAGTTATCATGTTATAATGGTTTGATAGTGCTAGCCTATTCCAGGGACATAATAATATCAGACTACTGATGTGGAGAGTAAAATATACACCGCTGGTCCGGTGCAAACCCCCATGCAAGAGCAGAACAACTCATTTGTTTTTCTATAAGTTTTATAGCTACATTTAATTGTACCAACTTTTTTTAGATAATTTGTCTGAAGCCTTAGAGAAAATGTGGCAACCAATATTTTTGAGGCTTCTTCCCCCTTCAAAATTAAAATTTTACATTTCAAAAAAGTATATAATCTGTGGAATCTCGTTAATCCATTCATGAGAGTCACTTTCACTCTCAAGTTTCCGTGAACAGATTTTAACCGAAATCTAATCAGTTCTCAATATTTAAATATGTAAAGTAAAAATGTAGAATCGAATACAATAAATTTTTTTGTTGCAGTCCAATGTTTCAGAGTTCGTGAATATTTGCATGCGTTGTTGTTGCTATACCTAGTACCTATTGTATTATGTTATTCCTATCGTTTGAAAAAGTTGGAATTTTTGAAACAATAACTTTCTTATAAAACGTCGAAATTATGGGTCTATGTTTATGGTACCTATTTGGAAATTTACAACTTTTTGTGAGATGTCATGGAAAATTCCTATTATGAAAACGAATGATACAGCGAATTTTAACAAGATTAACAACAATGTTATTATTATGACAATTTTCTGCACTTTTATGCCTTAAAGTCTTATCAATCAAGATTTGGATATTAAAGGTAGAATTTTGCAGGTGTAAAAAACAGTGGATCCATAAACCCATAACTTAAACTAATTTGTCAGAAATTTAAAAATGAATATATTGTGTAATAATATAATAAATTATAATAATATAGTAATAATTTATTAAAAAAAACCTTTTGAAATGATTTGAAACGATACGATGCACTTCATATTATTATACCATAATTATTTTATTATGCATTCATAGTTTTTGTTTTATATAAACCTCGTCAATAATAAAATAGAACTTGTAATGTACCTATACCAATTATTATAATGAAAAAAATCGTTGTTTTATCAACGTTTTTGATAATCTTGAAAAAATTTACAGTAATGGATTATAGCAGTGGTCCTCAGACTATTTCCATTCCTGATCCCCCCCCTCCTTTTCGCGTTTTACATTAACAACGCCACCACAAAATAATTCAAACTGCTGTTAGACGTAATGTTGTTATTCACGGTGCCGCCACCAACGGTATAGAAATTTTTTAATCGTCAACCAGGACCGTATATAAGGGAGGGGTTCAATCTCCCCCCCCCCACAGGCATAGCAAAAGAGTAAAGAAGTCTAAAAACTTTGTTTTCGATAAGCCCCCCTCCCAATGCTATAGACAACTTATTTTTATAACCCCCCCCCATGACCTATGTCTAGCTACGGCCCTGTCGTTAACGTAGTTAAAGTGAAATTATTTCTTTGATTTTTTCTCATTTCTGGAATTTGAAGACTCACAAAATTTTTTTACACTACCCACGGTTTGCGTACCTCCGTTCCAAACTTGGAACCTACATCAGCTGAACTATCCGCTAATTTCTGTAATTTATATACAGTCGAAATTTCCGATGGTTGGGGCGTCTGTTATACTGAAAAACAGAAGCTTCAGCACTTCACCTCCATTAACTTCCATGTAAAACGCACAGAAGAGTGGAAATCCAGAAGTGGAAAGCGGAGAGCACGAAAGCTCTTTGGTACGTCATACCAGGGAAAAGAAAATTCATCCAGTACTCGTCTACAGATGTTAAAAAGCTTCATTTCATTCAATAATTTCATTATTATTAGGTATTCTACCCAGCCCTCCTACATGGGGGGGAGGGGTCATTACCCACTGAGTGGAAGGGCCCACGTCGCAAAAGTTTATGTGGGTAGGGGGGCCCACTTTTCGTTTGAGTAACCGGACCTAAAATTACATGTGGGAGCTGATCCTACCTATTTCTAAAATTTTCAAAAAAAAATTTTCATCACTTCAATATGTTAGGGCTAGTCCGCTTCTGTAATGAAAATAATATTACTGAACATTATAAAAGATATAAATGCCACTCGCAAGGATATGAATTAATTGTACAATACCTACAGTAATTTGCGTTGTATTATGCACAATGATGCAGTTGTAAAGAATATAATAAATAATATTATAAAAAAAAAAAGATTTAATAAAAAACTTGACAACAACAAAAATACGCAAATAGAACTGTCAACTGTTTACGGGAATTCACGCATCGTTAACATTAAAAGCGTCGTAATCGAACACCTAAAACTTTGAATAATTAATGAAATATAATAAGGCAAATAACCGACATTTTTATTTATGTATTTTTTCGTACTAGGGGTTTTTAATTTAATTATTTTGGGTACCGTAGAATAGGGGGGGGGATAGCTCAGTCTTCCGCTTTGAGAAGTGATTGAGTTTAGCAAATAAATCCTAGCCGCGATGAAGCTAATGTGCAAAAACAAGAATTGGTCCGGTCTTCAACTTTCAAAATTATTACTTATAACTTTAAAAAATGTTAAATTATTAACTCCTTGATATTAAATAATATTGAAACTTTATTATATCGAGTTATTAAAAATTAATTACTTAAAAAAAAAACTTTTTAAACAATCAGGGTTATGAATAAAAGTGAGCATATGATGAAATATTTCTCGAAATTGTATGAATAAAAATCAAAAATAATTAAGTATATGAGTAGCACTCATGCTAAGCATCTATGTACTTATAAATTTTATTTGAATAATTTGATGTTTTTAATTCAAAATTTTGAGTATATACTTCATGCTCACTTTTATTCATGACCCCCAATATGTCTTTAAACACACCAACTATTCAAACAGCAAAAGCTGTTGTGGATTTTTTACCAACATTTAATGGAAATTTTAGGCAATTAGAAAGCTTTATCAATGCATCCGATAATTTCTTTAATACTTACGGTACGACTACTGATAACAACTTAAATCATTTTGCACTTACTGCTATTAAATCGAAAGTAAAAGATGATGTAAGTAATTAGTACATTATGTGTCGACCAGATTTAAATACTTGCCCATTGATCAGATCAGATTTAAGAGAACAATTCGGCGATGGAATTGATAGACAAACCTTAAAAAATGAAAACATTATAGATTTTCTGGAACGCATAAAACAAATGAAGTCAAAATTATAAATTAAAATAATGTCGGATGCCACTATAGCTAATCCAAGAAAACCTTTGTTAACCTTCGCATGGTATACTGGGGTCCCTGATGGGACCTTGTAAAATGTTCAAATTTTTGTTTTGCCAATAGAAACTTTTGTAATTTAGCTTCATAACCCTCTTGACATGTTACACAATATGGTAGTATTAGTTGTGACATGTCCTTCAAGTTTTATACGATTTAAGCAAGTGTTGGGTCTGTGGGACCCCAGAATACCATTTATGTTATTATTTTGTCAAGGCAGACATTTTTTTTTAGTAATTCTAGCTTTTGATAACCATAATTTAGTGAATATTATCTAAATTGATAACTTTTTAACTCGTGATAATTAATTATAATAAGATATTTTAAAATAAATCCAGTCGAGAGTACGGTGAGTTTAATGAATAAATCGGCTTATGTAATTAAATATAATGATTTTTTTTATTTATATTGTAGAACCATATGGTTAGTTTATATTATTAATTAAATTTTAGTCAAATTCTTTTTCGTTTTTGTACAAATAAATTATTTACTAAAAGCCCAATTTTGACTGATGTAATTTACAATATTATGTTACAATGTCGACTATAATTTAAGTGACAAATACATTAGTTTAGTGTTTCCTACAAAAATCAATCTTAAATTTTTTTTGTCTATTGATTTACTCGTTTTTAATGCTGGGGTCCAGGAGACCCCAGTATACCATCTAAGTAACTAAAATATAAGTATACCATGAGAAGGTTAATAGAACAAAATGAAGCAAACGCATTTGACGTATATTATTTTCAAACGTTGACGATAATTTACGAGTAAAATTAGATTAAAAAAATCCAAAATTATGTTAGAAGCAAGCGACATAGTTACGCGTCATTTTTATAACCACCAACGAATTGGAGGTTTACAAAACTTGGGCAAAAACACCAGCACTTCGCAAATTAGGCAAAAATTTAATTCACCGCGTCAAAATTTTCAGAAAAATTTAAATAAAAATTACCACAACTATTCATATTTTAATCATTCAACAGTAATAATTGGTCCCCATTTAATTCCCAAATAAACAATAACCAAATTTCGAACAGTTAAGTTTTTGGAAAACAAAAGACTGTCTTTAGCTCATCATAAACCCATTAACAAACCAGAACCCATGTCTATAACAACGACGTATAAAAACCCTTAATTTTATTCCAGACAAAACAGAAATTATTTTCAAAATAAAAACCTTCAAAATTTTATTTCAGAAGAACTCACTAACGTGAAAATTGAAAAAATATGTCAGAATATATTTAGTACATGCTCTTTAAACCCAACCAATCCGATGTGCGTTACGAACAGATAAATATATAAAACTAATGTTTTTATATATTATAGAATTGTATGTAGGTATATTATCATTTAATATTAAATAAACACCGTTAATATACTTCCTGAACATTTTATCATCAGTTAAATTAAAAAAAAAAATAATAAACAAACTTCAAGCACCGCTGGATACGTTATCAATTGCGATATGCATATTAAAAGGACGTAAAACTACCGTTAATACAAACACATGTTACGTTAGTAACTGAGATATTTTGGTTATTTTCCCTTATCATCAAACTCCTCAGCTTCAACAAATTCATATACTACTTAAAAAAAATTATAAAAAAAGAAAAATTTATTTATCTCCAATTTTCCGCACACAACAGTGCGGAAATAAAAAACCCTCGATTAAGCATAACAAATTTAGAACAATATGTGAAAAATTTACGAATCAACCAACTTATCATGGTTTGAACTATGATACAAAACGTTCGATCTATAACATAAATATTTCACAAATCTTTTGACATTATTTTGATTCTTTATCAACGTATTGTTTTAAAATATTATTATCAATTTGAACTGCGATATGAATCTTTTCATTTGTAGTAATAAAAAACCATGGCAAATAATTTTTGTTTTTTTTTAATTTTTACAGGGTCACAAGTAAAATTTTTTCGCAAAATACTTTTGCTAAGCCATCCATAGAATACATAAAAAATGAAAAACCAACAAGCCATTTTTTCAAAATTTAAGACAAAAATGAAAATTTCTTATTGGAAATATCATTTCCAATATTTTACTGCGGCGTCTGAATTCTGATGACCCCCACAGAGGTGGTTTATCTGTTTTTATAGAAAAAATAAAAAACCATTTTAATAATTTAAACAAAAACAACTTTGAAAATCAATAAAACCCAAACAAAACAACCAACTCATATTCATTATCAGCTAAATTTGTGTTTTCAACCTCTGAGGTGAAAGTTCAAGTGCTTTCCTAAAAGGTCAAGTAACTTCCTACTCTAATTTGGTTACCAAACGGTAACAATAGAAAGGAATCCTAATTTTGCTGCTCCCTTTACATTCATTGTTCTATTTAGGAACGAAATAAATCTTGGGCTACCGTTCCCCCCTTTTGTCAGACATAAAAAGAGACAAATAAAATCACAACAATGTCTTTATTTAATACAACACTAATCACGTAATAATAATTACGTTAACAATTTTTACATAAAGGAACAATAAGATGGTTTGATAAAAATAACTTTCTATCATCACAGCATTAGGATAAAATTATTTTCACTAAACTCAAATATTTAAAATCGCTATGTACCTATTGCGTACATAAATTACGTGTTCTTCTATAAAATATCACTAAAAAGTTGCCTGTAAAATAACAACTAAAATAAATAACGTTTTTTAATTGCTCAAACAAATTAACTATGGGTACTAATTTGTCTTTGTTTCAATGTTAAAAATAACATTAGGATTACGTAAAAAAAAAACTTTAAAATTATCTACTTAATTTTGATTTTGTGCAATTTTAGTTTAAAACCAAGCATTTCAGAAAGAACGCCTGATAAGGCGGACAAAACAAATACTTTAGTAATTGTGTAAATGTGAGGATTTGTTGAAAATCCAGATATTTTGAAAGGAGTTTCAAGTTCCTGTAAACAGATTTTAATCATCCTTTAGAATAATAATATAAAAATCGAATTACCTTTAATAAATCAGCTGCCAGTTTGAGTACGCTATTAGCTACGTTCAGTTCCTCCTTCTTCTCAGGCATCTGCTCAATTTGAAGGTACAAATTTATTTGTTCGGTTATTAAAATAGACAAATTACTACGATACTTTTGATTAATTTTTGTACCTAAGGTCATGAAACGTAAAAGTAAACAACCCAAACCAAAGCACCACAACAAGGCCTCGATGTTATACTGTGAGTTCAGAGCACCTGAATCCTGTTGAAAACAAAATGATTAGAAATGAATAATTTTTAGATCTAAAAATGTGCAATAATGTGCAATTGATAAATAATTATAAAAAAGTTATTTTTCAAATTCACACCCTTCAACTTTAAATCTTAAATAGCCCCACCTTTTTCCAATAAGTCTTTTGGCATGATATCCTTTAACTCAAAAAATTAAAATTGCTAATTAATTTTCCAATTATTACAAAAAGTATTTTATAAAACTTTTCTCAAATCTGACTAATCGAGATTTTCTTAAAAAATCTCAGGATAAAATTGAAAATAAATTCAATCAAATTAACACATCAAAAATAAAGTATGGCGCTGGGGTAACTGAATATAAATATTATGGTAATATCCCGCAGATTCAATCAACAAGTTCATAAATTGTGAGAACATAATTTCTTGATAAATAAATAATCGTAAGATTACAATTTAACTGAAGCCACAGGAGGGCAATTAAATTAAATAAAATATTAAAATATATTGGTTTTTTGACCAACAAATTTTCCTTTCATAAACAAAAACTTTAAGAAAACCAAAAACTGTTCCACCATTAAATTTAAAGTGGTGGCTTTCTTTTCATTCCTAGAAAAAAATGTTTAAAACAAAAAATATTCGTCTTCTTACACGCAATATTTTTGATATCTTTCACAGTTTTCAAATTATCAGAGAAAGATTGGTTTTTGCCGACATTTTACAAGATGGCAGGCAAAATGTTCCAAATTCTGAAAATAATTACCTTTAGAAGTTCTATGCTGAGTAATGAAAGAAGAAGTAACGTGATAACAAAAGCTGAAGAAACAATCACATCCACGGAGCGTTGGGGGCCTCTTTTCTTCAAAAACGACCGAACAGACAGCCAAGTTTTGATATTACGCACTTTATTCAGCCTAAAGTGAGGTAACTGTGATTTTCGTGCCCTCCGTGTTGATGTTAGATGGGAGAACAACTTGGCGTACAAAAAGCGTTGCTTGAACGTGCGTTCGGCGACGCTTAACAAGAAAAAGTAGAGGCATGTCAAAATGTAACGCTGAAATAAAGCTGTCGCCATCACTAAGCGTTCCCTAAAAAACAAATCCGAATTTATGAAAACAAAATTGTTTAAATTTCTCATAAGTTGTTTATTTACCACAGTGTGCTTCCTAACGCAGCGTCTAAAATTGCTATCATTGAACCTGACAGTTTTTCCAGTACGAGTCCGGATATTTCAAAAATTGATAACTGTACGTCGGTTGTGGATACAGAATCCATGACGGCGTTGCTTAAACGGCAGAGTGCGGGTAAAAGAGCAATTAGTAATGCGTAAAAGACGCCAAAGTAGAAATAATCCTTGGATTCGGCGACTTCTTCGACGCGGGCGATAATTTCACAACTAATATCAAAAGCGGACATGTCCACCTTCTTTATTTCGTTTCGATTCCACACGGTGCAGCTCACTGATAAAACGAAAAATTTATTTTATAAAAATTATTATAAAAGCAAAAAAATCACCACCTACCTCTGTCAGAAACAGCGTAAGGACTTAAAATGGCAGTGGGTGCAAAAGCTGTGTCCCACAGTATGTCAGTGTCTGATGGTTCCAATTCCGAACTGTAACTGCAATCTTCCGTATTCGTGGTTACTCCCATCCACTCGGTAGCTGAAGTTGTGGCTTCGGTGAACGTGGGTATGGAATTATCACAAATATCTGGAGATGACATAGTTTCTCCATCTTCGCTATCACATGACGTGCTTTCCGCCGCAGAAGTTACGCTAGTCTTCCACTTTCGTCGACTAATTTGTTGCTACAATAAAATCGTCATGTAAAAAATGCTGGTTCAGGTTTTAAGAAACAAATCATTGGATGCTCATTTATTTAGTACATTTGAATGAAGATTGAATTGTAATAAAGTGTACAGTGCCTAATTTTACTTAAAATAGTGCAATTAGTTTGAAAAACTGTGGAATAAAACCAACACCCTGTATGTTAAATATAGAACAATAATAAAGATCGTGTCAAATTATACTGAAAAGACAAAAGAGGATAAAGTAATAAAGAAATAAAAATGCAGTAAATAAATCAAAAATTTAAATGGTAAACAATTTAAATAACAAAATTTTGAAAAAGCAAGAAAATTATGTTATAAAAAAAAAAATTTATATAATAAATAAGACTCCAATGATAAGTAAAAAGAAAATATTATTGTAAAAAATGTAAATTCAAAAAATAATAAAACACTTACACTTCATTACTACTTAATTTTCTACTGTAACAAAGTTCTAAAAACAAAAACCCTGAAAATAACACAAAAACTACTTCAGAATAAAAAAACATGCTTCAAGAATCCACGCGAATAATTATATCCACAAGAAAAACAATACAGATGGTTATAATTATACGCAGAGCACCAGAGGTTATTAAATTGTACAAAAAATCTACCTACTCTAACAGCCTCACTTTTTGTAGCACCAACATCAAAATTTAATTTTCCAGAATTTTTCCTCAACTTCCGCGAGTACAAATTAAAGGTAGGCCTTAAATTTTTCACGTCCGTTTCGGTGGTATCTTTAGCTTTGTGTTCTAAACTCACATCGCTATCGTCGGACACCTTACAATTTTTGATATCTCCATTTTCATTATTTAAATTCGTGTACGAACTGTTTGTACTCCTGGCAGCCTCATACTCTTCAGGAGTGTCCGTCGATGCATTTCCGTTAAAACTTTCAAAACCATCATCGATTAAAGGAAGCCCTTCTTTGGAAGCCCTTAAACTTAAGGTTAAAAAAGATGCTTGAAAATGCCTGGCTCACATACAAACTACTAACTCGTGTTGGGGAATCCCCGGTTCTTTCGATCACAGGCTTAAAAATTACGCATTTAGGTAGAACACCATTTTTGTTACTCTTAACCGAATCGCTGCTTTCGTTAACAGGTATACTGCTATCCGAAGTAACTTTTGTCATAGGGGCTACTTTCCCTTTTCGGCGACGTCTGAAATTGCGACGTTTATTTGTCTGTTGAAAAGATTTCTTGACATCAGACTGAGTGGACACAATTTGCGAATGAAGCAAACTTAAAATCCACATCATCAAAATTGGTACCACAATTTCACTGCAAGGAACGTGCTGAAAGAAAATATTGAAATTGGGGAAGAAAAGAGAGTAAGGAAAAGCGACTTACTTCTACAGAGTCGTCAGGTAAATTGCTCACATGGTAAGAGTACACACTAATGTTCACCAGTTGTCCCAAGTATAAAATCAGCAAAAGCAGAAATGCTTTACCCGATGTTTGCAGTAACCACCATTTGAAATAAAGTGGAAATAAAAACAACCTCAGTGTTGCTAACTTTGCTACCGTAACAAACCCATGTTTAGGTTTGGTTTTGGTAAAAGATGAACCTAGAAAATTGTTTATTACAATAAAATAAACAAATTTTATTTTTTGGGAAAATTGGGCACATTTTCGGATTTCATTAGGTAAATAAATGTCTGCAGTTTAATAAATTAAGGTCTAACACAGTTACACATCAACACAGTAAAATCGCGTTTGAAATTTATTATTTTTGACGGTGTTGCAGGTGGAATTTTGCGATGTTTGATTGTTTAGTTTGTAGGGTTTCCAAAGCAGAATTATGTCAAATTTTCTTAAAATAGTCGGAAAATTCCAACATAGTTGAATCATTTTTTTAGAAGTTGATCAATTCTTTTTCGGTGAAATTTAACAATTATTACAGTGGCGACCGCCGAGTCTTTTTCAAAGCTCAAATTAATTAAAAATTATTTAAGAAATTCAATGGGGCAAGAGAGATCGTCAAATCTACATTAACTTTAATTGAAAATGAAATTGACCAGAGCCTTGACATATCTCAAGTAATTACAACTTTCGCTAATGCTAAAGCAAAAAAAAAAGATCAGATAAATAAATTCAATAAAAAAATTCTGAGTATCAAGGAGGGGTGCCGTATATCAGGATCTTCGCATTTCCTGACATTTAAAGTTTCCCTTTTTCAAAACCTGCAGTTATTACTCAAAATTTTATTTTCCCGGTTATTTTAACGCAGTTTTGTCAGTTAATAAAATTTTCAATAATTGAATTGTCCAAATTTTTACAGAAAAATTTTAAAATTAAGTTTTTTTAAATATTTCACAAAGATTTATTATCTCTGCAAACATTCTTATTAATTTTTTTTTAATTAAAAACAATAATATTTTTAAAATGTTATTTAAAACATTTTTTTAAAAGTAGGTAGGTACATCCAGGAGATTTTGAAGAATTTGAAAAAATTATTTTTGAGTACAAACAAAACTCAAAAATGAACAAAAAATATCTACTATTTTGGATTCAAAATCGAGAGAGCCACGGCAGTGGAGTGATGTGATCGCTGGTTGCGTTATGAGCGGAAATTCTGAGTTCAAATCTCGAACACATCAGAATTTCTTAGCTCGGCTTTTCAGTAAACATTCTCACTCCGTGGTGAACCAAAATACCTAATCCAAAAAAAAAAACATAAATAAACAAAAACACTGAACAAATTAAAATTAACATTTAGAAGTGCTAATAACCCAGTAGTTGATGCACGTTAAAATGTAAATAAAAAAAAAATAGAGAGGACGGGGGAGCTACAGACATGCACCTAATAAATTACCTTATACAAACATAGCTTTAACTTCTACTATTAAAATAAATTACCAAGTTACAATAAAAAATATCATTTTTGCCTATTTAAATACAAATTAATATTAATGCACATTTTTAGCACATACCCAATAAAACTTTAGTGGTTCAAATTAATACAACTAAAAGTTTACGAAATGAACTTTGTTTTCTGAAGGTTTCATATTTTTTGGAGGTACCCCACCAGAGATACCATATATTCAAACTTTGGTTATTTTCAAAACTTTATATATTATTCTGAATAAAAAATGTCACGTTCCAGCTTTTCTCAAAATTCAATTAATTTGCTATCAAAATCTCATATTGTTATTCTTCACAAAAAAAAAGTTTTTCACTATTATTGAAAAGAATTGTTTAAGACCTAACAATTTTGGAAGCCTCAATTTTAAACTACTTATTGCTCATTTAAAGAAAAACGAAATTAAGCATTTCATATTTTCTTCCCCAAACATTTTAATTTTGAAAAGGCTTAAAAAAATCAAACCATCAGAACACATTTATACCTATGATTTATTTTTTAACTAATATCAATACGATTTTTCCCTTATCTCTCTTTCTCTTGTCAACACAGATAATCGAATTTACTAAATGAAAACAAAGAAAATCACCAAACTTTATGAACGCACCCTATATACCATGAACTTGAATTTGAAGGTCAAGCAAACAATAAAATTAAAAAATTTACCTACCTCGAACTAGATCGATATCAATAAATTCCGTTTTAAATCTGGTCGGTTTCATTTGCACGTCGTACTCGTTGTCACAGTCGCTATTGCACATAGAGCGCTTACGTACAGCATTTTTGAATTGAATATTAGCCAAACCCCTCAATATTCGTTGTTCTATCGTCTTTTCCCATAGCTGTTTATCATACGTTCCAATCTTTTTCTGATACCTAAAAATTTAACATATTGTAGGTATCAAATTTTTCCAACAAAACCAAATTTTATAATTACCATGTGATAATTTGATCTATCCCCATTTAATAATACAAACGTAATATTTAATATTAAACATTTACAATCACCTAAAAAGGGCTTAATAGAAAATAAGGTTAAAGTAACTGTAAAAATTGCTGTTTCTTACTCCTTCCTGTGGTGAAATGTTCAAATCGATCAATTACATCGATTAATTGCAATTTAATTAGATGGCACCGTTTCACTAAAATATAAATGCATATTAAACTTGTGTTGAGGTTTCCACGGACATTTCACTTCAAATTTTGATTAACAGCTGATGAAGTGACAGTCGGTGGACGTTCCACGAATCGATACCATTGCCAACATAAAATCTATTGTTTTGAATATTATACACGATGATTCGCTTTGTTTTGAATCAGCAGCAAGATTATATAAAAATAGTAATGGGGAATTAATTTTAAAAAAAGCAGTGGCGTGCATAAAAAGTAGCTAGAGAGGTACAAGCCCCCCTCTCTTTCAAAACTGATTCAAATTAACTAGTTCAATAAAAGAAAAGTTGAGCAACGAAATAAAATCGATCGGATTTCCAATTAAACACAAGCGTAAGCTTTGTTGTTTACGACAAGAGTTGATTGACAGTTTTGTCTTGTGTAAACAGTTAAGTCTGCCCAAAGGTGCAAAACTTACTAATGAAAAGAAAGCAACTAAAAATAAAGCCGATACAATTATTAAATTAAACCCTTTAAATTTTTGAGGCGGTTTATCAGTATTTTAATAGTCGTAGTGCAATTTAATGACTTGGAGTAAACAAAAGTATAGTAAGATTTTGTTTCACCTTGCTTATTTTATCATATAAATAAAGTACCAGTTTTGTGTGTCTGTTCGTAACGCAACTTTGATTTTTGGAGACGGAAAATTACCCTTTACGTACTCTCATATGACTTTGCTAGCAAAACAAAAAATTATTGTTTTGCACATTAGATTGGCATAAAAGCATAAAAAATTACAGCATTATATTTTACAGTGTTTTTTTTTATTGTTTTTGACAAATATTTTTATAATAGTTAAAATATTATTTTAAATTTTTTGTTCTGCTGATGATGTGATTATTTTTCACGAAAAGGTCATCATCATCAAGAAAGAAAAAATTTGTCTTTACTTGAGAACAAATGGGAAGTTATTACAATTCCAAAATTAAAGAGCCGTTTCAGTGCGATTTTTAATTTAAAAATTTTGATTAAAAATAAAATTGGTTCAAATATTTTTAAACATAGGTAATGAAAACACTAACACAATATTTACAATAAAAAAATTCTTACCCTCAAATTGCCTTTAATTAAGGTGACCAGCCGTCGTCCTCTGAAAATCTAGGTTTTCCTTTGCATCTTTTGTACTTCTTAATCCTAAAAAATATTCTACGTAAGTTACACGAAGCAAAGGAGAGATATCAAGTAGTACGCATGTTGCTCGGAGAAACTTATGGAGAAGGAAAATTTTTTGGGGAGGGCGACAAATTTTGGAACCACAAATCATTTTTTACCTAAAAAAAAGTTGCTGCATCATCCTTTGGTACCAAAAATAGTTGATCACCTACCTTTAATTAAAGATAATTTCATTTCAGTGCAATTTTGAATTTAAAACTTCTTAATAATATGAAATTTATTCAAATATTTTAGAACATTACAAAAATACTAATACAATTATAATAAAAACATAAAAAATTTCCAAGAAAATCTAAACCCTAAAGGGCCTCAAATTATAGATAAGTACATTTCAGTGCGATTTTTGATTTAAAAATTTTGTTTAAAACAAGAAAAATAAAAAGTAAATTCTCAACCTGAAATTGCTTTCAATTTAAAATAATTTTCATTTCCTGCAATTTTTGATTAAATAACAAACTTTGTTGAAATAATCTAGAACTTCATAAAAATGTAAATATAGTACTATCACAAAAAAATCAAGAAAATTGTAAATATTTGTTGAAAATTAGAATTCCCAACGGGGAAATTTTAAAATTAGGTCACGTATTTATAACCCTTACCGTCTAGAGGCACAGAAGCTCTGTTAGTTATTTGAAAGATACCATGCCTCGAAACCTACCCGCACCCGCCGCCTATGATTTGTATAGTGGGTTGCATACACGCAGGTTTTACAATAATAAATTTAATAATAATTTCAAGGTTACAGCGTAAAGAAAGACTTTTATTTATTTATATTTTCTTTACTCTGAAATAAAAGTCCACTAACGGCCATCTTGGAAAAGGTTAGATTGCATGCAACGAGCACAAAAAAAAACTTTATTCAACTTAATAAAGACAAATATTATTTTATTGTGTTAATTTACAGTAAAATGATAACATATTGATAATTTCAAATATCACAAAGTTCATTGACGATTGGGAACGAACTACTACATCTAAAAACTTTGTTTTCTTAAATATAAAACATCTTACAATTCCCCGTGCAAAAGTTTCTTATCGAACAAATATTCTCCCAATACACCATGATTCTCCATCATCTTATCCAAATTGGAAACTTTACCTGCTAAATCACGTTGACCTTTGTACTGTTCTTCCAAAAACTCACCGGTCAGGTAATCTACCAACTGATAACAAAATTAAAGAGGAAATCACAACAAAGTTTTCTACAACTCACATGAAAATCGTTGAAGTTATTGCCCTCATCTTTTGGATCTTCGCAGACCTTAATCACTTCTTGGATCTTTTTAGTGACTTTAGCTTCAAGTTTTAGGGCATCCTTCAAAGCACTCACACCATCTCTCCAGGCAAGAATTTCTGGTTCGATCTAAAATATTTAACTTCAACAATAACAAACCAATCAAACTGCAAGGTCACCTACGTGTTTTTTGATAAGATTACTGACGCTGGAAGCCAACTCTCCTCGCATGAGCAAGTAAGCGATGAGTTTCTTTGCATGTTCCCTTTCCTCGCTTGCGGCCTCAAAAAATAACTTGGCAAAACCTGGCCTGTTAACGGTATCGCGCGAGAAATGCGCCGCCATGGTGAGATACTGAATGGAAGCCTTGAGTTCCTCCTGAACCTGGCTTCTCATTTTTTGGACGCACGGTGACACCATGTCAATCCAATCTTTAGGTATATCCGGTTGCTTGTGGGTGCCTAAGATAAATTAGATAACCTTAAAATAAATAAAAACGTAGGGCGGAATCAACAAGACTTACATGATAACGCAGCGCTGGAAAAAGCTAAGGTTGTGACACAGAGGAAGAAAACTAAGGTGGCCTTCATATTTAGGTACTACAAAAAGAGAGTAACTTGATCGTTCACTAGTATGCCTTTACACTCACTGGTGTAGAAGGTGACTAGCCAAAAACACAATGAATAAACGAACTTTGATAAAGGAAGATAACACGCACTCAATTTGCACAAATAGTGACGACTGTTTTTCAATAACTAACCACTCAGACAACGATCCCTTCCACTAATTAAGGCGCACTTTCCTTTCTTCTATGTTTCAATAATACGCAATTGTTTCTGAGTATGCGCAGATTGTCATCTGTTTTCCTGTCGATTTATTAATCGTTTTTATTCTTTGTGATTACGCTGGCGAGATACCAGGTTAGGTTTTTAGTTGAGTATAACTACTAAACAATCGATTTAATTTAGTTAATTTTGTTTTTACAGGGATCATGAAGGGAATTATTGTGTTAGCCACCTTTGTTATATCTGCATTTGCAGTGACAACTGAAGATTATTGTTACAAGGACGCAATTAGAACTTGCACCACGACTGCTAAAAGTAAGTTACTTTTCAATTTTAAACCGTAATTCTTCAGTTGTTCCATGAAAATTTTCATTATTCTAAGGACGCAGTGCAAAGGTGACAGATAAAAAAATATTGACATGTCATTTTCCTAACCTAAATGTAGCTTTTCAGTTTTTCATGCAGAGCTACAGAAAAGGGGGGTAAATTCATGGGGTTGTTTATGTATTTGTTTGTTTTCATAAATGCGTACTTTAGTTTTGACAGTTCGTTAAAAAAAGTAGCACCCGGTTGCATTTCAAGGTCAAACAGGGGCGGACCAGTAAAAATTTTAAGCGGCCCTTGCAGCCATGGTGGCAGCTCCCTAATATTTTAAGACGGTTTAAAAGCTTGAACAAGACATTACAATTTATTATTAGGAGTAACATTTACAAATTTAGAGTAATATTCAATCAAGTTCTGTAGATAATTATTGTAGTCAAAATCACTAGAAATTGTAGTCATTTTCAATATTCAATACATATTAGTATTTATATTTTTTTAAGTAAATATTTCTACAAATTGTAGTAAAAATTACTGCAATTTTTATTAATATTGCTACAATATTATTATACAAATTGTCTAAATTTTGTCCGCAAGTTTTATAATGGATCCTTAATTTTGACGTAAGACTACAAAAAATTCCTTCCTGGTCTGGAGGGAACTTTACACCGATACTTCTTCTCCGATTTAGTTTTAGTGCTGTCTGAAGACCGCACAACCTGACAATTTCGTTTAATAATAAATTTAATCACGAAGTTATTTCATAATAATCAAATCAAAAATATGTTTTTTAAACATTTCATCTGCAATAACAAACTTTTTCTGTTAAATTTAGACATCAATGGGTTAGCAAATTGTAACGCGCTCTATGGAGCCATGGAGGCGGTGCTTCCAGACCTACAAGCTTACGTAAATACTCACATAACGAGATCTTACGAGTATCTCCTTATGTCGACTCACTACGGAAATTACGAGAAGAGCAGGGAAGGTTTTGAAAAATTGTACCAAGACTTGTCTGACGACAAGTGGCATGAAGCAATCGACTTAATCAAATACATAACGAAACGAGGTGGTAAAATGGATTTCTCTGTGAACAAACAAGACACCATCAATGACGAAAATGTCGGTAAATACGAATTCTACGAATTGGAGAGCATTGCCAAAGCTCTCGATATGGAGAAGCAGTTGGCAGTCGAAGCACACCGAATCCATGGTGAAGCAACACGCAGGCGTAAGGACTACCACGACCCAGAAGTCTCCTCATTTTTGGAAAACGAATTTGTTCACAAACAAGCCGGAATTATTCGTAAATTATCGGGCTATGCTACCGATTTGTACGGATTATTGGAAGGTCCTGATGCGTCATTGGGTCTATTCTTGTTTGATGGGTTCCTCAAAAAAGAGTCGATTGTTTAATGTTTTTATTATGTAATTTAAATTCTATTAATGTAAGTTTTTTTGTGATAAAAATGTCTTATCCTTTTTTCATCCTTAAAGATGGTTTATATGAACAGTTGAAAGTAGAATAAAGTAATTTTAAACGTCACAGTTTTGACTTTTTATTTCAAATTTGATGTCAAAATGGCACTCGCGAATGGTTATCATGTGGATAATCGGACTGTTGACTTTACCTTTTTATTGAAAGCGCTATTTCCAGTTGTCAACCGCCAGTTTAAGCACCACATCGAGTATGCAGAAGGTTTGTATATCTCAAATATTGATTGGTGCAAGGTCGTCAACAATTTGCAGGAAAAATGGCGGATTACGATAACGTGAGCGCGTCTTATTATTGTACAGATGTATTTTTAAGGTGTTTTGCTGAATTTACTACAAACTCGCAAAGAAAATCTTCAAGTATCAGACATTGACGATTTATTGGTCCACCTGCACACCCCAATAATTTACGCCTATATTTTATTTGGAGGCATTTTGGTTAGCATTTTAGTGATGCCCTTCATATGCTGCTCGTACAGTTCCTGTACAAAACAAATCACCAAACCATCAAATTGCAAAAATCGGTGCTGCTTTCCGTTGGAAATTTTACTTTTCGTCTTTTTCGGAATAGGTTTAGTGTAAATATTCCTTTTTTGATTTCGGTCGTGGCGTAATATAGACGGTTCTTAATTTTCAGACTTGGAATCGTCGGTCTCTATCAAACTACGATAAGCATACAAGAAATTTTAATGGTTTTTCCTCTTATGTGGCGAAACATTGTCGTAGATTTAGCGATAAATCGTTACGCGTTTAAAATGCAAGTTCTGTCCGTCATTAATAACATAAAAACTTCCTCCGATTTAGTAATTAACGAAATATCAAAAATTCCCATTGTTGCTGCAGGAAATGTAACAAACGAGATGTTGAACCGGAACTTGAACATCTCCTTATCGTACATAAACGGCAATCCATTTCAGGCTGAAATAATTTTCAACAAGTCAAGTAGGGAGGCTTGGCTCATTAAAATATTAGGATAAAATACAGACACGTTTCAGGCTTCCTTCTCAATCAAAAGTTTGTCACGCATTCCTTCGAGTACGAATTCGAAATAACCAGAAAAAAAATTTTATTGCTGGGGGATTTTTTAAATCAAGGAAATCGTAGTGCTGATGAGATCACTACCGGGGATAACTTTTTCGAAAAGAACCATCAGGTAAATATACTAAAAGTCCCCAAAGTTTTGATATGCCCCCAAATTTTCAGTTTCCGAAATGGACAATACTTTACTCAAATCTTCAGATAGTTTTTCAAAAATCATTACCGAATATAATCCACGCTCTAAATTTTAAAAATAATTTGATATCAGAAATTCAAAATTCTTCCAGAAAGGAAATTACGAGAATCACGAGTGCTATGGTCAAGTTATACGTAAGTACGTATTTTTTAATTAATTAAAAAATTTATTACTTGCACATAATTGTGCAAGTTCTGTTTATCACATGATGATGACTTAGCAAGTAATCTGTTTTTCAGGAATTAGCTGTTACATTTGACCACAAAATTGATATGGCTATCGAAGCATTACTTTCACAAACTTCACAAGATTTTCTAATAAGCCAATCTTACGGTGTCGAAAAATATTTATCACGCTTCGAAATATTAACGAGGTAAATTTTTGGATACAATTGAAAATTTCCTCCAGAACTCCCATAAAATAAATTTGTGCATCTGACACAATATGATCTTTTGGACCCCACAAATTTGAAAATATAATCAAAATTTCTACTAGTGGGGTCCAAAGGACCCCGATGTGGGGTGCGAAGGTTAATTGCATAATTTAAAGTTGCAAGTTCTCGAAAGTTCGAAAACTGAAATGGAAAAGTCACGTTCAAGGATTTTTTATAACGCGATGTGTCAACAATTATCAATTATTACTGAGAAACTCATAACCGATAAATATTTGTAAAATTAGGTCAATCAAGCAGGTGCGGATTGGTTCAAACATTATGATGCGAAAAAAAATTACCTCAAAAATATGAATTAAATTATTTCTAGAAAAAGTAAAGAATTAATGCGGTCAGTGACGGCGTTATTAAAGGGGCAACCTGGGTAAGTACCCAATTGCCCCACAGTTTTTTATTTAAAAAAATTTTATTTTAATTAAATTTTGAAATATCCGTAGTGTTTAGAGGTCATCCATAAAGTACATAAATGTCTAGGATGAGAAGGGGGGGGGTACAAAATGTGACCAGAAAAATTGAAAGGAGATAGCCAAATGTTGTTTGATTTTTATTTTTCCCATTTAGAGATAATATTAATAGCCCAGTAAAATCTAGCGCTGTCGCTGAATTCAACTCATACCAAAAACAAAATTTTGAAAGGAACTACAAAATCAATATCATCAGAATTTGATTTAATTAGTTTCAACTTAATATTCAATTACATCTTTTTTGTCGTCTGCTTGTAATGAACAAGTCAATTAAACTCAATAAAAATCAACAATTAGATTCTCATAAAGTTTCAAATATGTTTATAATTTGAATTAAATGTTTAATTAATAAACAAACAAAAAGATAAAAAACATATTCTGTTTTCAATTCCGTAGGCGCTTTTTGTAAATTTGCAAGTACAAAATGTGTCAAAAAACGAATTTACTATTGAATTACTACTGAAAATTTAAGCAAATTATTCAAGGGCAAGATAATCAAATGGTCAAATTTTAATTTTTACTAAAATAAAAAAGGTACTTAGGACCCACAAGACTTCAAACATTTTTTTTCGCAACACAATTTTTCTATCTAACCTTCAGCCTCCCTTCAAGAATTAAAATAAAAACGGATCATGAAGGGCTTTCGCAATTTTTGAAACATGACAATATAAAAAAATTATTATGATCCGATTTTAATTTCAGGTTTTGTAGAAAACAATGCCTAAGGGGGGCTCACAAACGCGATAGGGGGGTGGGGGTGAACCAAATGTGACATTTGTATAAAAAAATCCTATTTTTTATCTGTAGTTGACCACAAAGCCAGTCCGCCTCTGCAATAAAGTGCAAAAAACACTGTCTTGGCCTCTCAAAACTAAAGTGGAAAACTTTGTTGTTCGAACATCGAACTCTTAGGTTATCTTGACCCAAATTTAATGGAAAATTGAAATTACAGAAACAAAAAAAATGTATTTTTGAATGGTAATTTATGGATTATGCTGATACCTTGCATTGTCGTGTTAATTTTATTCCTCTTATTTGCTTACACGTTTATGTTGTCAATTGAAGAACTGAAAAATATTATTATCAACACATCTTATGGAAATTTGAGAATATATTCTAACAAAACTTCAAAAATTCTCAAGTTGTTTAGGGTGAGCACCCAAAAATATTTCTAGTAGTTATACAATTTACTATTTCAGATTTGCATGACCTTTTCGATATCAATTTTATGGATTCTTTTAATTTCAACCGCAATGCTTTATTGTGCGCATTTGCCCGCATCAATATTTTGTGAAGCAATAAATGATCAAAATATTTTTACCGAGTATGTCGATAAACCAAGCGTGAGTATGATTTTATAATAAAAAAATTATTGAATAGTTTTAGGAAAATTAGCGTTAAATTCTTAAGTTTTACAAACCGAAAGAACGAGTTTAGACGTCCAAACAGAACAGGGGGTTCCCTGAATTCACAATCTCAAAATTTAGGAAGGAAAATTAACGCATACGACAATTAACGTAATAAGATAAGTAAAGCATAATTTACAATTGCTACCCATTTAAACTAATTGCCAGATGTTGAATTCGGCTAAAGAAGTGGTAGCATCCTTTAATTAAAATTTAAACTACTTCAAAAATAACAATCGGTTTATTTACAACAGGCGAATCCACTTACAGGAAATATTATTCTCGTTATTGCCAATAACGATGATAAATTATGCTCTATCGATTTCCTTATGCTAATTTTGAGGTTGCGAATGCAGCTTAAAAATGCAATGTAGAACTTAAAAAAAGTTCAACACCCAGTATATGATTTTCAAATGGGAAAGATAATTTACCAACCCAAATCAGTTTTATTGTAAATCACTAATAAATGGGTTGTTGAACACAAAACCAAAAAATTCCCCAGAGATTGCAAATAACGACTGAAATAAATAATTTAATTGGTGTATAAATTCCGACTACAATTTAGCCTTATCACTGTTATTTGTTTACTGGCACAGTATGATAATAATTTCAAATTAAAAACATTTAAATTATCACTTGAACTTTAATCTTCATGCAAACGTTTCAATTGCAATAAGAACTCAAAAATGTTTATTATTTTTTTTTATAATACTTAGCAAAAATATTTTTTAACTTCGTGCGCAATGTTTACCATATAACTAAATTTGTTTATTTTTAGGTTTGGAATAATAAAACTTGGCTCGACAGTAAATTGCACCCATTTTTGCCTTCGAATAAAAGTGAATTAAGAGTTAGAAAAATTCTGGACGAGTGCTATTTGAATAAGACGCTCTACAAAAGTTTGGGGATGCATCAGGTTCGGGCACGGTACCTGAAATTTCTAAACTTAAAAAAAATGTTTGCAGTATTGGAATATTTCTCAAAAAATTAATGAGTTGCTTATTTTGATGAACGTAAGCTCCGTGCAAAAAATTATTTCAAAAGCAATTAATAGTACGAGAACGCCAGATGTGGAAATTAATGATTTTCTTAAAAAATTGAACACAATTGAAAATAATTTTAATTTGCCTAATATTAGCGACGTAAGTCAAAAAACTACAAAAAAAAAATTCAAAAATAAAAAAAATTCGAAACTCCCAACAGAATTTCTTGATTGTAGATAAAAGAAACAATAAGAAAATTTAACAATAATAAAGAACAAAAATTACGAAACGTAACAAACATGACAATAGAAGACGAAAAATTAATAAAATTATTCAACGAGGTGAAACTTTTGAACCAAATTCATTTTCCAAATCTCTTGGGAAATATGTCGGAATTATCGAATTTAAAATTATATTTGAAAAATATGAGAGTGAGTACCTATCTTTAAGTTTATCTATTCATGTAGAGATAAATTAGAAAAGCCTACTTCACAATAGAAAAAAAATTTTTGAAACCTTCAATTTTTCGAAAATTGAAAAGAAATTATTGTCATCAAATCGATTAGTTATTGAGTTACAGCTTGGTAACAACCAATCAGATAAAATAAGGTAAAACAATACATTTTTGTTATCTGCGCTTTAAAATCGTTCGAAAGTTACGAACAAAGTAAATAAATAACAATTCCACTTCAAAAAAAAACTTGAGAGAATTTCGAAAATAATTAATTTATATTTATTTATAGTAAAATATTTAATTAACGACTGAACAAAAATCTAAAAAAATTACCACCGTGTACTTTACTCGTTAGAAAGTAATATTTGGTGCCCAGTTTTATTACGCATTTGGAAATAAAAATTTTATGAGTAACAAATACAATATTATGTATCAAATTTGTTTTCCTTGATAGATATGTAATGATTCACAATTGGTGACTGGCACCATCGTTCCTTACAAAATTTTCCAGTACCGACGATATTTTTATTCCTGGTTTCATAAAAATTTTCCAAATAAACCGTTAGTTAAAATAATCCGTCTAAGTTCGAGAACCTTGATATCATACCAAGTTGGTATGATATCTTTTAGGTCAATACCTCGCACGTGGAGATATACCGGATATTTTGCCGCTTTCTGTGTGAAGCCGCAGTTGGTGTATTTTCTCCTAGTTATACGTTTTACTTTCTTTAGTTTATAAGTACGCCCGAATCAATTTGGTCATTGATATTTCCTGTTTTAATTGAGTTAATTATATTTTGTATGAAAATATTTAGAAAATAGTAACCCTAAATCGGTAGCGCCATCTGTGAATGGGGAGAAAATTAGTAACGCCTTCGGGGAAAAAGTATACAAATAAAAAAAAAATAATAAATTTTCTATTCTGCTTCTCATATCTTTGGTTTTAGGTAAGTTTTTGGATTTTACAATTTAAAAAAATTTATTTAACTATTTTCTTGACCAAATTTTCATCTCCCATTTTTTTACATTATCTACAAACGCTATGTAATTGTGCTGCTGCAATAAATTATTACTGCTACTCTAGTAATTGTAGTTTTTGGAAAATTTATCCCCCCCCCCGTTATCCGACTGGGAAAACTTCTGCCATTTACGGTTTTGTATTTAGAGGAAATCTATCGTAACTTTAAGACCTAAAATCCGTCGCCAAATCTTGAAAGAACTTAAAAAACGGATCCCCCAAATAATTTAACCAAATAAAAGACAATAAGGCAAATTGCCTAGAATCCGTGCTCTAGAGCAGAGGTGTCCAAACTACGGCCCGCGGGCCAAACCCGGCCCGGCAGGCGATTTTATCCGGCCCGCCAAGGATTTTGAAAAATTTCGTAAAATATAAATGTAGCGTATAAATTTACCTTAAAAAATAAAATTCAATGCTGCTTTACTTGTAATAAGGTTTTTTAATTCACATGTTTACGATGCTTGGCCCCCGCTAATGAATTTAAATACCAAACTGGCCCTCGCAGCAAAAAATTTGGACGTCTCTAGAGGCAAATTAATAAAGGAAAATAAAGGTTTTAAAGCAATTCACACTATTAACAAAATCAAAAAATAACTTTTTATTTTCATGGTACAGTAAATGGCATTTTAAAAATTTCAGGTCTAAAAGGTAAGGTAAGTCTTCCAATGTAAGAAACTTTAGAACTGCCCGTAATAGTTGTTCATTTATTAATTATTACCCATCATAAATATAGTATCAAGTGCGGCCTTCAGGCCGCACAGTAATGGCAATCTTGTTATTTATAATTTAATCTACAGTTCATAAAATTTCATTGTTCATGATGTGGTTAAAGAGACTTTGCATTTGATTGTAATCTAAGGTAATTAAGGTCAGATTAGATTGAGTTTTTCAAGTTAATTCAAAATTATTATTTACATAATTATATAAGTGCGAGGTTTAATTAGCTTTCTAATGATCTTTAATTAGTAATTACCAAAGTATAACACAGCAAAACCTCACATAGTTCTATGTCCACTATTTGAAACCAGACTGACCAAAACATACAACACTGGCTACAACCATTTTGCCTATAAACAAATTTGTACTAAAATATCACATTCTGGAATGCTAATTTCTAATTATTTTTTTTTTCAGGAAGGAGTTGAAACTATAAAATTAATTGTTGGAAATTTTACTCCAATCATTCAAAACGCCCCAAATAAAATTAACCAAACTGTAACAAACTCCGTAAAAAAAATTAACACAATTATAACAGAATTGGCCAAGGACACAATAAATCAGGTTGAAAATCAAGTCGGTAATTGTTACGTACTCCCATTTGTCTATGACAAGGCAGTGTGGTCTGTCTGCCATCATGGATTATCGGTCCTAGTATAAAGAACATAAACTAATCAATCTCAAACTAAAATTTTAATTTTTAGAACGCAGCTTGGCTATCCTTAGGTGTGATTTGCATTTCAATTGCTTTTTGCACACTTCTCAGTTGTAGATTATCTGGATACATAAGAGGAGCCCATAGTAAGTTACTTTCAAATACTTTCGCAAGTTTAAATCATTTAAAATAAAATTTGTGACCAGGCAACTACTGCATATGGCAGGAAAGCACGATGGAGAGTTACCGCTATTCGAATCAAACAGCAAGATTAAACGGCACATTTTTATTTCATAAATCCATAAGTGCAACAGAAAGTTCATTCACAATGACTGAAGAAAATGTAAATAAAGCAAACTAAATTGTATCAAATTTGGTTATTAAATATTTTGGAATGCAGTTCATTAAATTGTGAAAATTGGTTTTTTAAACCAGAAAAACTTAAACTAACAAAAATCTCTCTAAAATTTAAAACCACTCTAGAAGCCTTGTTGAAATTGCTTCGATTCTAAACGTGTTTGAAGGATTTCCAGTTGTCGTTTTGCTTCACATTGTGGGAAATTTTGTAAATCGTAATATTGTGGCGCAATTTTCAGTAACCAATCGGCTAAAATATAAATTCTATTTAATTTCATGTTCAAACTAACATCAGTAAAGTTACCTTTTATGTCTGTGACGGTTCTGATGTAATTTTTTGTGGTTAATACAAATTCATTATAAATGACCCATTCGGGTTTGTGATCCAAACAAGTGGACGGATGCAACTGAACCATTTGGTTGTCCTTTATTGTTAGATAGTGACCTGTTCGTTCTAAATGAGCGACCTAAAATATGATTTGTGAAAGACTTTCAATAGGTGGGGGAGGGGGTAATGTTGTACCTGCATGAAAAATCCATTAACTAAAGCCTTTCGAATGTTGATGTAATAGTCCTTGCTGCTGAAATCGGTCGACGTCCTTTTCAGATTAAATCGGTCCATGATACGGGACAACTGTTGTCGGACGTTATCGGCCGATTTTAAGGAACGATAATTGATGAAGTTATCGTAGCACCATTGGGGATCTTCCATGTCTACATTAAAAAATTTTAGTAACTCTAATATCTAGGCTATTCAAATTTTATCAAGGATCAGCATCCTGAGGTTAGAAAATACATTGCTTTTAAATTGTAGCTACTTTACAAATGACATTTTAATTCATGTATGATTGAGCTGGATGTGATTTTCATGGAGCGATGAAATGAATATGTAACAAAAAAAATAGCAATTTTTAACCGTGCGATGGGGAGGGGCGAGCTATGATTATAAATTTAAGAGTTCTTTTGAGTACAGGGTTAATTTTCAGGCAGCCAATTAAGATGCCGATTCAGTCTATGTTAATTGTGGCGGTTTTAGTGCCAAATGGGAGCGTTTAAGTCACAAAAAACGTGTTGAGAAAAAAATATCTAACTTGTGAGATATACAAAATCTAGTACACACAATTAACCTTATTTTATAACTTTGATTTAAAAATTTAATTATGTATTAAAGTCATCTCAACTGCTTGCATTTTACAGTGGTATCCATAAAAATAAAATTTTCCTTTTAAAAATATATTAAATTATGTTATCATATCAATAAACTCAGATAACTTTTTAAAGAATTTCTTGAAAGTATGAAATATATGCACTTATGTTTATGAAAATAATAACATATGAAATAAAAATATGTACTATATGAAATATGCAGTAAAAATAAAAATATATGAAATATGCACTATAAAATTTTCAGTTTTTCAGACGAATTTTTTAACTAAAAATAAATAAAAAATATGTACAAAAAAATAAAAATTGTAAAAATGTATTATTTTATGATATACAGGGAAGAGGCGCCAGGATTAGATATTTTTCAGGGGAGTATAGTAACATAATATTTATCGCAAAGAACAAGGGATGCAGTTTTATGTCATGCCCAGGACCATAAAAAAATAATGAATCTTTTCTGGCATAGTATACAAAAATCCGGTTTAATCTTTTAGTTCAGATATCTATTTGACTTACGTGTATTTTCTACTTCCAAACCAAAATACAAATGTATTTTGCCCACCTCCGTTTAAAATATTACCAACACTTCATTTTGAATTAAATTTTTTAAAATCGTCAACTTTTGATAAAATAAAAAAATATAACATAGATACCACTACCAAAAATTAAAAAGCTTTAAACAAATTTGAACAAAAGTAATTAAGAAAAAGAAACCACATTTAACTGTAGGTCCCCTATGTGCATGTAATAACACTTACTATGCACAGCACACAGGTAAAAAAGATAAATATTACGCAAATTTTTAATTATAAATAATAAAAATAATTCAAAGGCCTCAGGACACTTTGGTAAGATGCTAATAAAACATTTAGGGTGACTTACTTTGTTTAAAAGCGTGGTAAACGTTGAGCAGAGTGAGATGGTCTCCATCGATATGAGCGAACCTCATCTTGGCATCATCGGCAGCTTTCTTGGTGTCATTAGGTCTCACGAAACACTGTGGGACTAAATATTGGAGCCGGGGCAGTCGCCCGTATCCAACCAATATAGTGGCCGCATTCAAACCTTTCCTACAGAGCTACCTTAGTTAGTAAAATTCTGAGCAAAACAAACCACCCAACTAACTCTCGATTATAAAAAATTCAAGAATTAAAATTTGTTAAAATGCTTTGCTCAGAATCATCATTTACTTTTTTACACACAGGAACTCTGCATTTTATTATTTTGTAGGTACAATAATATAAAAAAAAAATTTCAGAAAAGCAAAATCATTAAAATAAATACCTGACAGCATCGCTGTAACCGACAGAATTTCGTTAGAACAGTTATGATTGCAGCTGGCTATCAACATCTTTGCGAGTTGTGGATCCAACGGAAACTCAGCCATGACAGCCCCCAGTTCTGTGAGATTACCATCATCGTCCAAAGCGGCAAGATAATTTAGTAGTTCCAAAGCTCTCATCAATGTTTCCGGTGCTGGCGGATCCATAAAATCAAAATGAACCAAATCGTCAATACCTAACTTCTTCAACTGTAAAACAACCGAACCCAAGTTCGATCGTAAAATTTCCGGGTAGGTATTGTCCTGCATTTCGTTCTTGTAAGCCTTTTCAGTGTACAAACGGAAACATTTACCCGGTCTCGTACGTCCAGCACGACCAGCTCTTTGTTGTGCAGAAGCTTTACTAATAGGGGACACAAGCAGAGACTCGACACGGATTCGAGGATTGTAAACTTTTTGTTTTGCAAAACCGGGATCGATCACGAAAACTACACCATCAATTGTCAACGATGTTTCTGCTATGTTGGTCGAAACTACTACCTTTCTTCCAATTCCACCGTTAACTTTATTAGGCGGAGGATCCTCAAAAATTCTTTGTTGCAAATTTGGCGGCAGTGTCGAATACAAAGGTATACATTTCAATTCGCCTACTTCTGGTCCTAAATTGTCAATTTCTCTCTTGATTCGTTTACAGGCAACTTCGATTTCTTCCTGTCCAGTGAGGAAGAGCAAGATGTCGCCGGCTACTTCTTCGCACATGTGGATTTGAATGACGGTTCTGATGGCAGCTTCTAAGTAGTCTCGTTCCGGTTCGGGCGTGTAAAAGATTTCTACTGGGTGGGTACGACCTGGGACGTTCATCAGTGGAGCATTGTCGAAATACATTTGAAACTTTCCGGCGTCCAAGGTGGCCGACATGATCACCAGCTTCAAATCGTTTCTTTGCTTTGTCACCTCCTTTAAAACGCCCATTAAAATATCTGTAGCTAAAGTTCGCTCGTGAGCTTCATCTAGAAGTATGCATTGGTAGCTGTCCAACATCGGATCGCTCATTCCTTCTCGTAACAACATACCATCAGTCATGTACCTATACAAAAAAAGAATAAGAGACAAATTTAGGAGACATAAAAAAACTTACTTTAAAATTGTTTTAGCAGATGAGCAATCTTCAAAACGAATACTGTAACCAACTTCCTGACCAAGTGAAACGTCCATTTCCTCGGACACTCTTTGAGCGACAGACATAGCAGCCACCCTCCTCGGTTGAGTGCAGCAGACACCTTTCTTTCCAACTGATCTAGCATACTCGACACACCATTGTGGTATTTGAGTGGTTTTACCGGAACCTGTCTCGCCGACCAAGACGATACATTGGTGTTCGTTCAATAACCTCATAAAATCATTTTTGTATTCAAAAACCGGCAAAGTTATACGTTTACGAAACAATTCGTTATAACGTTGGGTGTACGGCAATCCAGTTAATGTACTGATCGACGTATTGATGGGTTGCGAAATTGTCATAGTTAGAGGTAAACCACGCTCTTCTCTGCAAAAAAATTTAAGTTACTTTGATGCCCAGTAAGAAGTAAATAAGCGTACCTTTTCTTTTTAATGAATGGATCCATAATGTCTATTCTCCGTTTCGACATATTTCGTAACAAATTAATATTTTCAAAACCACAATGTCACTTTGTTATAAAACCAGCATGATCCCTCAATGGTTACTGTCAAACTTATGTTGTCAAAACAGGGACCTGTAAGTGTCGGTAATGACAAAATTTACGAATTTAATCAAAGAATATAAATAGTTTAATGATGTAATTAATGGTTTTCAAAATTTTATTAGACAATAAATTCGATTTATGTCAATTTTCTTTTTAAATTAGCATCTTTTTAATTTTTTTGAAACAGAACCGGGATAAAGAAATTTTGGGGCCCCTAAAACGAAGAAATTGCACTAGCGTAACGTAGCGTTGTTTTAGAAGGCTTTATTTTACAATTTTATTTGACATTTATGTAATAATTAAATTAAAAAGAAAATAAAAGCAAAATTTTTTTCACAAAAACATTTAGTTTTACTTTGTCAGCCGCCCGTGTGTCTGTATACCATAAAATATTATTAAAATGAAACTTTAACTTTGTTCATATAGCAACTATTAAATTACATGCTTTACCGCGGTTTACAAGTGACTTAAATAAAAATTTTATTTAATCTTTATGAAATTAACCGATGAAATTTTATGATTTTTAAAAAATAAACATAAAAAAATAAACCTGATCTTTGTACCTAGAATATTCCTAATAAAAACCAACTTTCTGTAACAGTAAATAAAACAAAATTAAGAAAAAAATTTTAAATTAACAATGAAGATTTTTACCCAATTACTTACCAAAAAAGGGGGTATTGAGTTTCACGTGCATGTAAATGTGTGTGGCAATTTCTTGAAATACTAAACCAAATTTGGCGGAATTTTCACTGATTCATAGTTTATTTATCTGTGAGTAACAGATAAAAGTGCACTTTACGTGCATTAGTATAATGTGCATGAATGGACAGGAATGTCTTGGAGATACGAAGGATAAGATAAGAACTGTCAACAGGAAATATTTATGCGGATATCTCAAGCCGTTTTCGAGATGATTCATTAAAAAAATTGGAAAAATGGAGATTTTATTGTAATAACATAAAAATAATAGAAAAAGATAAGAAAACTTCAAATTTAATGGTTTTTTTTACCGAATAAATATTATTAATAACAATGTGTTCTTTAAGTACAACAATAGAACACGAGAGCTCGAGTAACGAGTATGAGTCAACTCATTTTTTTTCCAATAACTCGAAAATGGTGGAAGATATCAAAAATATTGAAGAGATCAAAAGTGCTTAGTAGAACAAATCAAATTTTTTTTGTTTAAATATTTTTTAAATTATTCACCGTTTTAGAGTTATTTCGACGAGGTTAGGATTGTCTTCTATTCAATTTTTGTATTTGTTTATTAAATTTTTTAATTTTGTAAAAATATATTAATTTTTAGTAATTCTAAATTGAATATAAATTTTATGTATACCGTTATTATTTATTTTATATAAAATTATAAATAAATTATTAAACGTTTTGAAAATATATTAATTTAATAATAATTACTATTAATCAGTTCAATTATTGAAATAATACAAAAATACTTATAAAGCTGCCTGAAAAACACATCCGAACCATAGTCTACCATTGTCAATACAAAAGTCCAGTTTCTTCAATAAAGCGAACTTACCATGCCACCATGTGAATTCTGAAATTTTATAAATATGGTAAGATTAACCTGCAAACACATAAAACATTTAATCGCTTCTGGGGGAAGGAGGGGGGGGGTGCAAAAAACCAAACATGGAATTGTTTCATCCGACAGGTAATTAAATTGCTAGGCTGATCTACTGCAAATGTACCTGTGACCCTGGGTCTATTGTTGATGGTGGCAATTCATCAACCCAGGGGGACCGACGGCTTTACGTGCCCTCCGAAGCACGAAAAAAGTTTACTCTCTGATATAATGTAAAAATCCTTTTTAGTGTAACATTTCTTATTTTTGTTAAAATATAATTTACGTTTTAGTAGTTGTTTTTCGAGGAAATCCCCGATTTAATATATAGAAGGAAAATTCAAATTTGAAGGGATTTAAGTGAAAGAAAGTTTATAACCGCTTAACAATTTATTTAATTAAAAGTTAACAATGTATACTAAATTTATACTTTTATTTAAAAGTATTTATCGTTTATATTGCTGATTTAGTAAGAAAATTATTGTAAATAAAGAATACGTTACAATAAATGAGCGGCATTCGTTAGTACAATAATAATTAGGGTAGGTAAAGTACATGAATACAGAGTTAGTACAATTATTATGTTATGGTTTACAAAATTTGCATTTTTAACGAGTACTACACAACTAAAAAGTTTTTCTAATTTTATAAACCTACACTAATTTTTAAATTATCAAAAGGTAAACTAAAAAGCGTTTTACTTTATAGTACCTCATCTATGGGTTTGTATCTACAAAAATATGAAGTTTAATTAAATTATATTTAAGAAAAGATTTATAATTTTCGTTCCTCTTCCTTCTATAATAATCTCAAAATTATAAAATAACTTAACTTCTAATGGAATGTTTGTGACACTTTCGTACTGTATTTTATCTGAGTTTGACCGTAGATAGAATTGTATACGAGGGCGAAGCAGTAATTTTTAAAACAGTCGTGTAAAAAAAGTTCAGTAAAATACATTTAACAATGATAATTATTATTTAAAAACACTTAGATTTTTTTCATATTTGGAAATGTTTTTTTGTAAATCGTCTTTAAGTATTTTACAATTTTCTCACACAATTTTTTATTTTTTAACGCCTTATTATACACAGTTTTTGCTTTCATAAGAAAATTATTGTACCAATATTACAATCGACTTACATTATTTTTTTTTCAAAATTTATCAATACAATTAGTCACATTAAAACATTTAATAGACTTTTTCATCTCACCGTATTGTGGTACGTGCTTCATAAGATACAGATACAATGAAATGTTACTGATTGTTTTAGTTATTAAATAATAAGGAAAATTTTTGTACAGGACGTTAGGTTTTGCGCCTTTCACCACGTGAAAGGTCCATCCCATTTTTAGTAGTTATTGATTAGCCATCCAATCTATTCGATTAATAAATTTTGCAGTGTTTAAATATTTTAGGCCGAACGTCCTGTACAAGACAAAATGGTAGGTACATATTTTTGCAGGTGCATTTTCAAAAAACCTGAATTAAAGTAGTCTTATTCCAGTTGACTTGTAAGGCGGGTCGCACACTAAAAAATTTACTTCAAACAAATTTAAACCCCACGTGCATATTTGGTACTTTGTAACCCCTTTTTTAGTGCACGACCTACCCAAATTTTAAGCTTAATAATATTATAAACATTTTTCTTAATTATAAATATTAATTAGGCCTCAAAATTACATCAGTTCTTTTTATAGCTGAAAATATTATACTTATATGGAAGGAAGTAAATTGTATACCCATATTTAATAAGCGATAAGCTCTTAAAACCTGATAAATTTGGAGGAAAATTTTTTACTCTTAAGCATTTTCTTCTTATTAAATAAAAAAATAAACTCAAATTTTGTTGTTAAGGAGGCACTTTTGTTAAATTTGAAAATATCCTTTGGGAAGATTTGTAATTTTTTTTGAAATGGTTGGGTTCGAAGGGTTACACACTTCAATATTTTCTTAGTTTACATTTACACCGCACCTCTCTTCAAATTTGTGGTAAATGAAGAGAAAAAATTACTTTATTTCGATTAACGGTCTTTTAGTATCTGCGATCCTCAATTCCTAAAATAATGTTGAATCTGAAGATTTTATGTGTTCAAATGTGGTTAATGTCAAGCCAGAAACTCAGGAGTTCCTCAGCATGACGTGTCTTGTTAACGTCAGATTAGTATTTGATATGTCAAGAAAATTGTTTTATCCTTAGATTAGTTTGATTTTTAGTATTACTGTTGGATTAATTTAAGGAAAGTAGGAAAACATAAATTAGGATCAAATGCTTTCCAAATTTGAATTGGTCCACTTTTTGGATGTAAGGTTTTCAAAATTTTGGATTTTTATATTCATAATTTTTCAGAAGTTACATTTAAAAACGAGGAAATAAAACCAAAATTTAAGCTTTAAATTTTTATGCTTATTTTACCAAGTCATAAAGTCAATTTTTCACACAATTCATGTTTGACTTCATTAAATTATTTTTTAGAAATCCATTTTTAGCCTATTTCACATTGCCAATGGTAGCTATTAAATATGGATACTTTGTGGCTTGCAAGTTAATCTTATTGGCACTATGGAACACTGAGGATTAGCTCTTCACTTCCATTGCAGGTTTGGTTATCGTCTGAAGCTATAAATTTTGAAATTATAAAATACGGTTCTGATGGCTATGGAAGTCGATGTACTTCCGAAGCGTTCACGAAAAACTAGGATGACTTTGATGTTTTAGTAATCTGATTTAAGCCTTATCAATATAATCCTCATCAGATCCACCGTTTTTTACTTGGAGCTATGAAGAAGAATTCTCCAACTGGAAATTTTTGGTCCAGCGTTGCTGACTAGAAAAATAATCTGAAGGAGGTACCCGTTCCTTCATTAGCAGCAACGTCTCTTAGTTTTGCTGGAAATGCAAGTCATAACTACGTTAAGTACTGAAGGATTAGCTTGATCGGCTTGTGGTTACTTGTAATACCAATGATCTTTAGATGAATGGATTATCAAAGTATTCCGTACCACTCGTTGGAGACATGGATGAACCTGCAAGATCTACAGTTTAGCGTAGAATCTGAACCAAGGCTTCAAATTCCAGGATAATCATTTACTATTTTCTTTGTAATAGTATAACCACACTACGTGAAGATGGGGCTTGTTCTTATTACAAAGAGCAAGGAATGAAAGGCATTAAAGACTTGTCTAATGTAGTTAATCAATACCATGATATGACAGTCTCCTAATTGAGACACCGTTCTTGGTATAGGTAAAGGCACAATGTGGTCGCTCTGCGTTTTCTGAAGAGATCTCAGATATCTTGTCCTAGATAATGCCGTTACCATTATTTTCTTTGTTTAAATGTTCTGCTATTATTATAATTTCGTTCTTGGTTTGGCTAATGTTTGCCCAATGACAAAAGTCCTCTATATCTTGCTAGTTCCTGTCATCATGATGTTAATAGATGTAGTGTTCGTTTAAAGTGTCTTCTGGTACTTCAAACATGGAAGATGCATTCAATCATCTCGGATAAGTTTAGACCAATAATGTATACTTAAAAGCTTTAAAAAACTAACCGGGCTACCTAAGTGATTAGTTTTATGTTAAGGGGATCTGTTACATTAGTTAATCCTCCATTCCATTTCCTAGTAGTGGCGGTTGTTTTAAAAAAAAAATGACTTTCTGTGCTGTGCAACCCAAAGGATTAGAAATCAATAAACTAATGAATAAATAATAGTTTTAGTGCGGCCTTCAGGCCGCACAGCCAGTTCAATCCAGTTTTCTAATAGTAATTATACAGATCTTTGAAGACAAAAAGTCCTTTGAGTTTATCTTGGGATCATCAATGCGCGCTAACGATTGCCGAAAAATCTATTTATGAATTCGGATTGGAATTCCGACTCACGTGCCATGGCTATGCGCCTGAAACTAACTGAGAAATTTGTAAATTAATTTTTAGAATTGCAACAATCTCCGCCCCTTCAAAGTGATACCGCAAAAATGAGACAAGCGGAATATTTCTCAGTAATGAGGTATTTTAAAACATTTCATGTTTTATCGAGATCACCAACTTAGCCTAATGAAGTGTTGGAAAAGATAAAAAGAAATAATGATTCATTACCTGGCATCTTAGTTTTGATTCAAAGCCTGGAGTTAGAAACCGAAACCGATAACGCTGCTGAAAAATAAACAAGTAAATAAATTTTATAAAAAAGGAAATTTTAAGAAAGAAGTACAATAAAGTTGAACCGCTGCCCCGATAGTTCACAAGTGCAGTGGTAAATAGGCTAACATTACCCCAGATGATATTTTAGATTTATAGACGAATTTAAGTCTAAATATGGCAACCAACCTTTGATCATTAGTTTTGTAAATAAAGCTAACTTCTTCGTGTTTTATTGTGTGAGATTAGCGCCCAGATAATTTTTCCTTAGTTTGTTGCCGGATAATCGCCTGAGTCACAACATAGAATGAACTCACGAACTGCATATCATTAACCGTGAACTCATTTTTAAGAAAATGAACTTCGCCTTTAATAACTGGAAATAACTTCGTTATCTTGATCCTGAAATAAAAGCACAATTAAATTGTAAATCGTAATCAAAGAAAATATTGAAGTGTTTGGTTTCTTTTTCGCACTAAAAAACGGAAAAGAATTGCTATTTGAATTAAAAATTTTGTATTTTTATGTACACGGTAATTGATAAGTAAGGTGCAAACACGAAAGTTTTACATAATTTAGTGTTTTTTATTTAAAAATTATCCACTGTGCATAATGGAAGATGTTTGAGAAAATGATAATTTTTTCAATTAAGCTAAAATTAGAACCGAGAAAGTCAGTGAGGAGATAAAATTGCCATACTTATTTGGTCTGGATCCGGAAGCTGTTTTTACTAAAAATTTATGATCCAAAATCGTTTCCCTCGAGACGCTATTGGTTCAAATTTCAGTTTAATTAAAATCTTTTACCAAAAAAATTTTCTCTAAAATTCATTTCATTCTCCCTGCTATTGGCATCATAAATCAAGTTTATTGCGATTTGAAATACCAAAAAAATATAAGGGCAATGACAATTTCAATCGAGTTCACTTTAATCCAATTAAGAAAAACAAAAAAAGTGTCAAATATTTTATTTCGATAATTGCGCTGGTAATTCATCTCGATGGCTAACGATGGAGACTTCGTTCCGTCATTTTTTTGAATTCTAAACGGTCCTCGGTATTTATTACACTTTTGGCGTTTTTCCAACACGAATGAAAAAATCGGATGAAAAATAAAATCCATTTATTAATAAAAACCTAAATACTTAATTGCTTGATTTATGCGAATGCTAATGGTTCGACAAATTATCGAGTAATATTAGCGACGGACGGTGAGATAATGGAAGAAATATTATTTAATTAAAACATTCATATTATTTATATTTTAACTAACACTAATTTATTTAAAAAATAAAGTAGTAATAAAAAAGTGGTTTCGTTTAGTCGCCTCGGTTTAATCAACAATTTGAACTTATAGTGTCACTATTACTTATTTTATTATTATTTTTGCAAAAAAATTACACCCTGTTACGGAATAGAAACCGTTGAACTTTTGCACACTTAAGCCAACCATAGTAAAACTCGAAAAGTTTTTTTCTCTTACTAAAGCTTTGGGCAAATACGGCGTGTGGCACTCTTAGAGACGCCCAAAATCGGGCTTTCGCTTTCTTCATCATAGTACTGTATCGAACATCTGGAGAGACCTAGTAATTACATCGTCCTTTAAACACGATTCCATAAATTCTTCTATAGTTATAACCCCATCTTGATTAAGATCCAGTTTTCTGAACACTCGATCCACTTGCTCTTTAGTTTTTTTTTCGTCTTCGTTATGATGCTGATGATTCGAGCGCCTTCCTATTAGGTCGTGAACTGCAGTCACAATATCGGCTAATTCACCACGACTAATGCAACCGTCGCCATTTACGTCGTACAGTTTAAACGTCCATCTTAAGCGTTCGTAAACGGAGCCTCTCAGAAGAGTCGATAACGTTACTAGTAAATCCTGAAAAATGATCAAGTTAATTTTTTCCTACTAGTAGCTAGCTATTAGTGAGTGAGTCACGCCGGGATCACCATTTCAAAATTACACCAACAACCAAAAAGTTATGTCGGATAAACTACAAAACATGTCCGTTGTGCCAATTTGTCTATTGCCAAACATATAGCCAAGCCAAACTTTCAAGACAGAGATAAAAAGTTTCGCTAAGTTTCGATTACTTTTTCACTAGCTTACGGCGGCGAGATTTTTAACTTTATTTGAAATTTTTCACAATAATGCACTTGGACATTTCGTAAACTTTGAAAATAACTTCTAGTAAATAGTAATTTTGTGGATGTTATTATAGTACGTAGGCGGTACACGGCGTGACCACTATTTTCATTAGCCAAATTTTGTTTATAAAAAGCGTGCACGAATATCAAACAGTTTTAAAATGTCGATTGCAATAATAAAGTTTTATTTTCATTTCAACAAGGTCAGAAGTAAAATTTTTTCGTTTGGAAGCTATAAGCTCGTCCTAATGTTTTTCAGATATGTTGGGTTTATTCCCACCGCGTCCATATTCAGTATTTCCGCAAAGGGAATGTTTATAACCTAAGTTACCCAGTTAGTTTCTATAAACTTAGTGGTATTGTTTCAGTTTAAAGCGGATAGAAATAGACTATAATGAATCGAAATTTTATACAAATGCACTAGTACAATAAATTTCCTCAAAATCATTTACTCCATTTAATTAAACTTCGGTTCGTCTAACAATAATGGCCGAAAACAGAAAATCGCCATGTTTTTATTTGAGTAAAAATTTGAAACATCATCGATCGAACGGGAATCTGTGTAGAACATCACCGAACTGATTTGAATAATTTATCCACCCTTCAAAATTGTTACAATAAAGCAAAACAAAACAAGAACAATTTTTTTTTTATTAAATTATGAAACGATCAGTTTATGCTGCGCGAGTTTGTTAATTTTTAATTAAATTGTGTGCTATTATAAATATCAGACTTAAATTATGTGCGAAGGGTTGAAAGGGTACTGTTCGATCGTACACTGCGGTATTCTGCGGTTACTCTTACGTTCTACTTGATACAGAAATGCCATCCCTCGAATATTATCCTTTAGTAATGAAATGCAAATAGCTTAAGTTTAATTAATTATGAAATAATTTAACCTTACCCTAAAACTAATAGCTCCGTTGCAGTTTACGTCGAACGCTTTAAATACGTAATGTGCATAGGTGGCCGAATCTGGAAAACAAAAAAATGTTAAACTGGTTGCCTAAGAACCGAAGCCGTACGACCCCAATTCATGTCAATTAAAAAATAAAACAAAGCTATTGTTGTAAAGCATTGGCGATGTATTGTGAATTGACAAGTCGATTATTAAATAACTTCGCTGGAAGCACTTTTGGCACAAATATTGGTACACAATTCGTTTGGATTAATTGTTTTAATGAAAAAATGTGATATATGAGTCTCCTTATTTTTTTACAATTTGTCGAAATCAATAGAGAGTTTCTGTCAATTCCAGCGTTGTACTACTTTACCACAAAACTTAATTTCGTGTTGTAAAAAATTTGACAAGAAAAATTGAAAGCACTTAATAACCACTCACTGGTAAATCTACGTATTTATTTTTAAATTTGAGTTATCCTTTACGCTTTTTATGTAACAAAACTTTAGGTAGGCAAAGTAGCTAACAACATTCAATTTTTTGTAAGAACGTAAAAAATTACGCGTTTTCGCTGAGCGCTCAGAAACGTCGAATTGTTTCGCGGAAAGTTATCCACGCCTTATCAAAACAAAAAGTTTTGTTTCTTCCTTTTTGTCAATCCTGTATCTAGAATAGCAAAAAATTGGAACACAGCATGGGAGCACTCGAGGAATAAAAATGAGAATAATTAATTGTGGCGGTGTCAAGTGTTGCAGAGAAATTTTGCACTCCCAACTGGGAGTTTTACTATTGCGGTTTAACATGACTTAATTAATTTTGAACAAGAAAGAAAATTTATATTTGCTGGGAACAGAAGTTACCTTTTAAAATTAAAAATTGCAAATTTAGTGTTTCGTTTTAACGGTCGGTAGCTGGGCAAAAATCTCGTAAATTTTGGAGGAAGTTGTTTATAAATACTGGAATATAGATGGCAGCATATACTGACCAATCACCGATCTTTGTTAAAATAACACTGACGCCTTGGTGAAAATCGACAAAATATTTGGTCTGATTATTCAATAATATCAGGTGAAGGATATAAGTTTTTTTTATTCTTATCTGTCACAATGGGAAGCAGAAATTCACATAGGGGATTACATTTGGATGGTAGAATTCGATACTGCTGATAGGTTTGGTAATCAATAAAGGTTGGTAGTATTACATTTTCAAACCTATCAGCAATGCCGGATTCTACCATCCAAATAGAATTCTCTATCTGAATGCTACTTTAAAAAAATCTAATTTACCTTAATGTTAATCTCTTACGTTTGCTTTTAAGGAAGACCACCAGATGCAACCAAAATTAAATCATAATTTTAAAAAGGTATTTCATACCCTTCCTCACCCCCTGGTTTAAGAAGTAAAGTGTAATGTATGTAGTTCTGTCATCGCCTTTATTAAGTCGCATCTGCAAATAGATAAATCACTACCTATGTTATGGTATTAAGACCGGGGGGTCTGGGGGGTATGGAATACCCTCCAGGACCTGGAGAATACAGTGATACAATTTTTAAATGTAAACATTTTCAATTAAATCTGAATGCAAATTTTCTAGATAATTTTTATTGCTATAGTTCTTTCGCTTTCAAAAGTTTTAGTCAGATTTTCCTACGACCAAACTTGAAGACCATAGTAGTTGTTACCTGCAAAGGGAATTTATATGTATGCTTTTTCCCCCGGTTAATAGATGGCGGTACTAATTTTCTCCCCTATTCAATTATTCAGTTCATTTCTTCAAAGTTCTTTAATTTATTAATTAAAAAAAATAGTAATCCCAAATCAGTAGAGGTTTTACAAATAAAGTAAGAAATTAGTAACCCCATCTATTTACTGGGAAAACAAGCATACATATAAATCAATTTATACAGACAATTTACATTAACTAAACGCCACCATTCGTCGCTCAGTTAAACTTGTGAAATGAGTATACCTTAGCTGTCAGTCCGCGTGTTTATGCCATTTCTATGAGGTTTATGATTAGTGTATTTTTAATTTACTAGGTGGAAAGCCCCGTCTACGGACGGGTAGCTAGCCGGTGGATCTCTATTTTAGCGGTATTAATTAAAAAAAATTGTTTTCAAACACTAACATAAGCTCACTGGCGTATTCAGGGGGGAGTAATTGGGTAATTACCTCCCCCCCCCCCCTAAGAATTATTATTTGCTTTCTATTTTTCAACAAATAAAGATCAATCTATGTTAAAATTTACATTGCTATAGGTAATTCCCCCCCCCCCCCCGCTAAGGTAGTTGGCTGGAAACGCCCCTGCATAAGCTCAACCGATGGATTTCTCTTTTAACAATCTTCATTAAAAAAAATAAATCCCTAATAGTGACAATTTTAATTGTTTACATTCAAACGTCCTCAAGTTCAAAAATAATAAGGATTATAAAGCTGATTCAATCGGGCGTCTCACCAACGTTGGAAACTCGTTTGGTGTGCAACTCGATCCCAGGGGAGTTGATTTAAAGTTGCTAAAAACCCACGATATCAACCAATCAGAGTGCGTTGTGTGTCTTAAAAATATGACACGCTTAAGAAGTTGTATGTGCTGCCCGTTTATTATTGTGAAATACATTTATTGAAAATGTAAAAGTCGAATATTAAATTTTCAAAATGGATAATCTTTGGATTAACCGAGATAAAATTTATATACAGGGTGGCCCTTTGAAAACAAAACAGACCTGTCCAAGCGTTTTTCCTTCTTTTATTCTTAAATGTCTTGAAATATCGGATTTATTTCGCATTTTTGCAGCTTCAATTTTTTTGTTGAATAATTGATAAAACTTTAAAAAAATTATAGAACTGAATTCAGGGAAGCAAGACTTTTCAAATGAGGTGTTACTTGCCATATCATCCCTATTATCATTTTAGGAGTTGTCATCGCAACTCAAAGGGATGAAACAATACGGAAGTAACATTAGTCGCAAAAGTTGTCCCCCTCAATGATAAAATTGACGTGTTTTTGTATTTCTTAAAAAAAAAATTCTGCTGGCCACAATCCCGTCTGTTTCGTTTTCAAAGGGCCACCCTGTATAAGTACCCCAGTTGAAACTTACTTTGTATGCAACTCGATGCCAGGACAGGTGATTTTAAATTGGTAAAAAATTGGATCATTTAATTAATATAGCTGGTTCAACCGCGGCAGGCCCATAGCTAGGATTTAATTTGGGGGAGGGGGGCACTTAAAAAATTTAAATTTTTGTTGGTTTCCCTTCCGAGAATTTTTATTATTTAAACAAATTTTTCTTTACTTAAAAAAAAAATTTTTCTGAAGATTTAGGGAGGGGGGGGGGCACGTGCCCCAAGGTGCCTTTCACCTGGCTACGGGCCTGAACCGCCTGAAATCAAAGTTGAAAACTTGATTGGTGTGCTACTCGATCCCAGGGGAGGTGATTTTAAGTTTGTATAATTAACGACAACGACCAATTAAAGCGCGTTGTGTGTTTTTAAAAAATAACACGCTGCTACTGCTCCAACGTGTAATTTTTTTTAGAACACACAGCGCACTCTGGTCGTTGTCGTCAGTCGTACCAACTTAAAATTACTTTACCACTCCATATAGAAATATATATAACCTTTTTTTATGAATGGAGTACTAAGGTGATTTTAAGTTGGTACGACCAAAGACAACAACCAATCAGAGTGAAAAATGACACGCTGGAGCAGCAGCAGTAGCAGCGTGCTGGTCTTTTATATATGTGATTTGAAAAATTAAACCCCCTCTTTACGAAAATTTTACTCATAGTTGAAAGACTTTACTGAGTCAGATTTGATACGACGGACGTTTACCCATTATTACTACTAAAGTGGAAATTAATAACTTAGTATTCTTGTATGAAATAAGCAAATTTCATCTTGTGTAAGGTGTAATTTATTAAAGACCTACCGTTTTGGAGTGACTAAGAGTTTGACGGCTATTGTTTTATTATTAAATTGCCAATACGGGTGGTTTTTGGGCACCCTACTGTCGAGATAACTCAAATATTCATCCTTTCTATTAAATAGTCAATCTGACCTAAATATTTTACCTTTGTTCAACAACTTTTATTATCTTTCTAACATCAATGTGCTTTATTTTTTTCATATAAGTCGTCTAGATGCAAACCCAGCCATAGACAAATTTTTTTTTTTTTTTGAGTTTTTGGTATCTAGGGACTCATAATAATTATGAGATTAATTAGATACCAAAAACTAAAAAAAAACTTTCTCGTTATTCCGGCCGTTAAATTAGGTGTTTACGTCCTGATATGAAGTACGAAAAGTGTCTTTTACGTCCTAGGACGTTAAAAAGGGGGGTCATAATTTTTTACGTCCTAGGACCTAAAAAAGGGGGGGGTTATAAAATAAAACATGATATATTTACGCAAAACATCATTAATTCGAATGAAAATGTTTAATATTTCTAACGCAATTCGAAAATAACGAAAATTAATATTTATAACGCAATTCGAAAATAACGCACTTCTTGATTCTTCTTTGTTCTCCTTGCTGTTGTTTGAAGTATGCGCCCGAAGATGCCCATTCTTTGATTGATTTTGACATTGTAACACTTCACAACACACACGTCCGAAATTTTTAAATTCGAAATTTTTAAATTGAGAATATGAATCCTTATCTCACCAAAGAGACAAACTTGACAAATGACTTGCAACCTTCACGTCATCTATCGATAGTTATCTCAGAGCTATTATATAAAATCGCGAATTTTGTAGGATATTTTCCCCAAAATAACGAAAAGTTGTTTATATGACTCTGACGTCAGGGTCGCGAATAAAATGAATGATTACCAAACCAATCAGAAGAGCCAGATTTCCATTTTCAATACATAGCCTCTCACCACGTTGTTGCGAATAAAAATGAGGTAGTTCCGTTATAACGAAAAGCAGTTTATGCCACTCGGACGTAAACTGATTTTACACTCTTCGGAACGGTTCGAAACCCCGCCCCTCGGGTGTAAAATCTCGTTTTACGTCCTTGTGACGAAAACTACTATTTGTCTATGTCTGGGTTTGCATCTGGACGACTCATATAATTTAATTAATAATCTTGCGTTGTCCCGAAGCCAGAAGTTCACGATTCGCCCGGACTATCGCGTCCCACATAACCGCCACCATCTGACAAGTTAGCACTTTTTGCAATGAGAAGAGACTCACCGTGGATTACCTTTGGACATCGGTGGATATTATGTTAAAGAACGTCAGCGTTTGTTTTAAAACAATAAAGCTTGTTGGTGAGTGTTATCATCTATATTCCACTTTCGTAAAACCATTTCAAATTTTAATTAGACCTACCGGGCTTATAAGATTATTTAGTTTACAAAAACACACAGCGATATGAAAAGTACAAACTTTATGTGTTTTGTTATATTTTTTAATAAATTTTAGTTGTAGTAAGTCACAACTACAATTCATGCCTGCCAAAATTGTTAGAAACATTTTTTAAATAAGATTATTATTTAATCGTCAAAAAACTTTTGCATGATTGGATATACGAGCTTTAGCTGTAGGTATGTACGTGTTTGTGGTGTACCTATTATTTATTTAGGTAATATGAAAAATTGCTATACTTACTTCCATGTGGAAAAAACTTGGCGTAAATATCTTTAAAAGAATCCTCGTGAACAACTCCTTCAGGACATTCCTGTAAAAAAAATTTGAATAAGTAATGGAATGCTACGTTTTTTATCTGCCTGCCATATCATTAACCCTTTTCAAATATCATTTATATTTATAGCTATGGAGTACAACAGAATGAACGTAATAATTTTGTCTTACTTTACGTTGCGGTCGGTTCCTAATTTTGAACGTCGATTATAATGTCAAAGCAACCAGGATCCATTAACCCTCTTAAAAATTAATAGGGATCCCTAATGAAGTAGTCGTTTGAAAAAATTGTTTCAAGTCAAATTAAAAGGATTAAAAATAAAAAATGGACACCAATTTTACTTGATTAGGGATAATTTGAGTGGTAAATTGCATTAGCAAATAATTTATTATTGACAGTTATCGAAAAATTGCTAAGAAATGCAATGAAAGAAAATCTATTATTAGTTTTTCTATTGAAAGTGGGAATGAGAAATCAACAGGGCATCCTTTGATCAAGTCTAGCGCACCTTTTGTACTTTTTATTAAATTTTTATATCCTCCACTCACGAGGGAAAATAAAAATTTAAAAACTTTTCTGATTAAAACAAAACAAATAAAATCGATTTCACATATTATAAATAAGAAAATGAAACTTTCCTTTACTTTACGCTTTTATACGTAAATGGGAAAGTAAATTCTCTCTCAAAAAAGATGAGGAATAAAATTGGTAGGTAATTAAATAATGGAAGTAAATTTGGATGGGTCATATTTTTGTCTACTCCAATTTATGATAGTCGGGTTTAAAGCTGCAAATACAGATTATCGAAAAAATTGGTCGGTTGCCAGCCACCGCAAACCGATCGGATAATTATGAAGTTCTCATTCATTAGCTACTCCACAGGGATGGTAAATACGATGTGATAAATGTGCCAAAATAAGATAAAAGTTTAGGTCTTTTTTTTTTACTTATCAGTATTGTATTTTCAAAGAACACCGGTTGTTACAGTTTAGTAGTAAAAAACAAATTTAATCACGAAGATATTTCATAAAAATACTGAGAAATTAACGTTTAACTTATCGGAAACTTGAGATACAGTTCTATTTATCAAAATTTGATTCCACTTTATTATGCAGAAGTTCTACTGTGACATACCGATATTAGAATATGAGGCCGTAGGCCGAGTTAAGTGTGGCTGCTAATAAAAATAAAAAGAGGTAAACAAATAGTTTTATAATATTTATTATTCGTGGTAGTGAATTTTTTGGTGAGCTAAGTGAACGGGCTAAAGACCGGACTCTAGGCTAAAAGCCCTGGGTTCGATCCCCAACCCAGCTACAAAAATTTATACAACTTCACTATAACCCTTTCCTCTTGGAAGGCAATGGCAAACCACCGAGAGTAATTTGGCAAGAGAACCATTTGATATTAATATTATAGTGGTCGCCAACCTCCGATATTAGGAGACGGCACCTTAAGAAGAAGAGGTAGTGTATTATTGTTCACTCAAATTCTTTTGGGCTATTAGTAAGTTTTGGCTATTATCTCTATTGGAATAGTCCCCCTTGTCATCAACCAATTTGCAATTTTTGCATTTTGGATCGTCTTCAATCTTCTCATCGATGATCTCGGCTTTCACATATTTCGATGTTAAGTATAAACACCGATTACATATGATAAGGTTATTTTTTTTTACAAATTTATATGCATCGAGAAATCCACCTTGGCAAACTTTAGTTAGGTAGTCACGGTTCGGAACTTGAACGATGTTAGTACACCGTTTAAGATTCTGCAGAGAAAATTCCACGTTTGTGTTATTAAAATCTAAGTGAAACATACCAGAACTATCGTCAGTAGGGCAGATTTCGTGTTTGCCACAAAATGGAGTTATGGTTATCGTGTCCTGGTCTAATACAACTAAATTATTACTGAGACTTCCGTCTATATACCTAACTCCTCTAATTTGGGGATATGAAAATCCAGAAAAAATAGGAATGTATGCCGAACCTAACAGGGATTGGATCAATTCCTGCCTGTCAAAATACTCAGATTTGACAAAGTTTTTCCTATCTTCCACCTGAGTAAGCGAAACGTGTAGCTTATTATTTGCTCTCATATGTACATCCGGTGGTAAAACACGCGACAGACTTTCCGACAGTATTTTGTTCACCGGAAAATAAACACTACATGCGCCAAAAATTGGTATTTTTCTAGCTTCGTCGGTAATTTTAAATGTGTCGAAAGCCATGCTTGATAGAGTCTTTATGTTGTTATAATGGGGTATTGATGCTATTGGTTTTAATATTTTTTGGAGCATGTAATAGCCTGCTGTTCTTTCATATGTGACTTCCAAAGATTTTGCTTCTTCAACATCAGATTCCGGGGTGACTGGTAAATCACAAATGATACCACACGCCACCATTGCTCCAGCCGATGTTCCACAAATCTTATTGAATAATAATTGTGGAGCATACTTTTTTAACGCAATTCCAACTCCAATGTGATAAATACCCAAAAATCCACATCCAGAAAACGACAAAGGCAGTGCATCCATTAGTGGGTTTCAATTTTAAATTATTATTGAGCTTATTATACCAACTTATAAAGGAAAATTTCTCACTTGGTGTTTAGGATAATCCTGATCATCGGATTATCTTTTGGTTATGCTAATGGAGCAAAATGGTACGGAATAAAATAACTAGAAAACCGCGTTTCTGTTTGGGGAGAGAAAAATATAATAAATGAACTTAATTTAAAAATGATGGACCCTTAGACGTTCACAAGTTAATAACGTATCGATTTCCAACCTCCCTGTGACATCGAAAGTGATTTGGTAATCAAGTTCGTTCAACAATATCAATTTCTCGAAAAATTATCAGAAATGAAATTTTAACGTCGCGTCGTCTTTTTAACAAAAAGCAGGTGATGAATAATTAATAAACAGGATGGGGATATCGGCACAAAGGAAAACAGAAAATTGTGCTAACAAAGTCTGGGCACTTTTGTACACATCCAATTTTATGACGTACTACATTTCGTAGTGAAAATTACGACCCATTAGAACGTAATAAATCATAAATGTGTTACTTAAATATCAAAGTAGGTAACTAATGCAAATATCAAAAAAGAAAATCAAGATAACGCCATCAACGTTAAAAGGAATTTTAAAGCAAAGTCTAAATTTAGGAGTAATAAAACATATAAAAGTTTAATTATCTCTAATACAATTTAAAGTAAGAAGGTTAATTTGTAAGTCCCATTAACAACTTAATTAAGCACATAAAAAATCCTATAAATTTCTAAAATGAAGAAAATAAATTACTATTAATTTTGTTCAAATTAAAGCGAACGGTTAAACGTAAAAACTTTTCACCTTATAAATATTTCGTATCTACAAGACGTGCAAATGGATACACGCACGTGAATATTTAATTTACATACAAATCACACTTATTTATATAAAATGTAAATAATACTTTGTAAAACCGAATCTACAAGTTGCTACGGCACGAAAGTAAACAAAAAAATAGAGTTTTAGAAAAATAATGACCGATCTCTGAACAACCACATCGCACGTTCAAAATAGCGCCATATTTGTTTTGCATACGTAAGCACAACCAATTACGCGGTTTAAATTATTATATTATTAAAAATTAACTTCCGTTTTATTTAAAAAGTTTCGTAAAAAGTTAATTATTCAAGAAAAAGCAAACAATAGAAAAAGTTTATCAAGTCACTGAGTTATAAATCATTTACATCAAAAAACATCTCTCCCACTCAATTAGAAGAGTGAAAGTTAAATTTTTTATTCGAAAATCGTTCGGAAAATTGCTTACAAGAAATGCTGAAAAGTTTTAAGAGGATTACACTTGAAATAGAAAACCTTCAAACTCGACGATTGTATTTTACAAGGCACTTTTAATTGATGCAACTTTCGACACTCCATAAGTTCGCAAAGTACAACTATGTACGATTTTTGTTTTACCAACGTGGAAATTTGATCCATCAATCATCTTCGTGAATTTGCTACTTTGAGGTTCTTGTCATTTGACATTGATAAATGTGTTTTGTATTACTGTTTGGGTTATTTTAAGATGGGTGACAATTTGACATTTATAGTTATTCAATTCAATATAATGTAAAAAACGACGAATCAACAAAATGAAAAGAAAATGAAAAATCGTTCAACGGGGATTACTCAAAACGTTAACGCAACGTCGCCAATCGTCCTATCGATGTGTGAATTATAAGACATTTTTTTGGGATTGAGTTACTCGACCATCCCTTTACAGCGGACTTCTCTTTTAATTGGTCAAGAGAGGCTAACTTTCCTTTTTGTTTGTAAAAAAACCTACAAATCTTGAAAGAAAACGTAACACATCACACTAGAAAAAAGAAAAACAAAGTAGTATATAAGTGTTAATTGTAGAATGTGCCTTCTTATCATTACTTTTCAAAAATAAAAAATGAATAACGAGAAGTAGCAGCGACGAAGTCGTAACATTTGTGATGTTATTTCAGCAACAACTCTTTGAAATTCATTTTACGAGTTAAAATTTAGTTCGAGTGCTAAAGGGTCAGATGCTGGGGGGTATTCCATACCCCCATACCCCCGGTCCTTATAAAATTTTTTTAAAGAAAATTATCATAAATGTTACAATTTTAAACCAAATCAGATATTTTTTTTTGTAATTTCCATGTTCTCGGATGGGTTAAATAGGGCGATAAAAACCCAGCTACATATCTTCAAGCGCCAAAGAGGGGCTAAAGGCTAGAAGAGAGATGGATGTAAAATTGGGGGGTCTGGGGGTACAGAGTAACTTCCTTTCAGGTTGGAAAAAAATTGTTTGATGGCATCTACATAGATTGATTCCTTAAACTTTCATATTTTAACTATTAATCGATTTTTAGCTTTAATTTAGAAAGCATCAATAATATTATAAGTAAATCCGATTAACCAGTACTTTCAACCTCACGGTCATCCTTCTGGTTAACTGTGAGAAGTCGTTTGATATTCAGCTGTAACCCTTTTAGCTAATTCTGCGCCGCTGCTTGGTATTCGGCTTTGCACATTTATCTAGATGAGCATCCGTGTGAGGTCGGAAGTATTGGCTAACCTGAACTGCAATTGACGCTTTCTGAATTAAAGCTGGAAATAGTGTAGTGCATGTAGAAAATTTGTTTAAATTGATTCCTATAATAAATTGTATCTAAAGCTACGGCAGTGGAGTGATGTGATCACTGGTTGCGTTACAGAGCGGAAATTCTGAGTTCAAAGAATTTCTTAGCTCGGTCTTCCAGTGGACATTCTCACGCCGTAGTGAACCAAAAAACCGACCAAACAAAATACTCAATCCAAAGAACATTTCTAACAAATAAAAATACTTAACAAATTAAAAATTAACATTTAGAAGTGCTAATAACCCACAGTAAAAATGCACGTTAAAATGTAAAAAAAATTGTATCTAGCAATGTTTACATTTTTTTTTAATAAATTAATTGTAACACTTTTTAGCACAATTTGTAAAAATATTTATTACAAGTACAATTTGTAAATATTGAAAATTATTACAATTTGTAGTAACTTGTACTACAATTGGTAGTCATTTTTACTACAATTTGTAATCACTTTTACTAAAAACATTGTTTTAAAATCCAATGTATTTTTAGGAAATTTTTATAGTTTTTTTTTAACTTTTTTAAACACTGAAAAAACCCATTGTAACATTTGCTTACAAAATTGTTGTAAATGTTTTGTGGTACTTTTTTACATAATTTGTTTAAATTAGAAAAATACATTGTAGCAACATTTAATAAAAAATTGTAGTAATTCCCTTTAGAACTTGTTAACACAATTTATAGTCATATTTATTTCAAAAATTGTTTACACAATTTTATTGAATACCACTAAAAATTTGTATATATCACTAGCCAGCTACAAATTGTAGTACTTTGTGCTACAATTGTAGTACAAATTACCCTAAATTTTATTGAGTGTACTACCAAAATCTCAAAATACAATTACCAGGCACAAACAAAAGCATTTTAAAAATACTATTCATAATATTATGTAGATTGTGTAGCTTTTGGTTTATTTTATATGCAATGTCACGTGATTGATAGTGCTACAAATGTACTAAATTTGTTTTGAAAATTTGTTTAAATTGATTCCTATAATAAATTGTATCTAAATCTACGGCAGTGGAGTGATGTGATCACTGGTTGCGTTACAGAGCGGAAATTCTGAGTTCAAAGAATTTCTTAGCTCGGTCTTCCAGTGGACATTTATAACAAACAAAAATACTTAACAAATTAAGAAAAAAAACACTGAAAAAAAACTGCTTGAAAGTTACATGTATGCATGTAGCCAGAGAGGAAGCGCTGGAGGCTAACACATTTGAAAAGTTTGTTTGACGAAATAAATGTCTTCCAAAAAATATTTTTTTATCTCGAAATTCTATTTACATTACAGTTAGACCACTTGACTTTGAGAAATTTAATAATAATGCCCTGCAGCGCTTTTTCGATTATTAATTATTCTATAGGTTAGTTAGTTAATAAAATTCCTAAAAAACACGAGTGCTTCTCCAGAAAATCCGTTGGGTCAAGATTACCAAACAATCTTAATTATGTTTAAACAAAATTTAGAGTTTTTAATATTTTAAACCCAAATCGTGCAACTTTTAAACACAATTTTTTGATCTTATCGCAGCACTGACGCGCATGAATAAATTAACAAAATTCTCACTATCCCCCGTTTACTCACTGACCACAAATTTATTTAAAAAAAAAGAAATAAAATATAGCAAAAAGTAACCTAAGTTCTTACATTCCTAGGCCTATCAGATCTCACTTGTTGATCGCAATTTGTGCTCAGTAAATGAGCGGTTGGTAGCGGGAATTTTATTAATCCATTTATGAGCGTCAACGATAGACATATAACGGATAAGATCCTACTTTTTTCAGTTTACTAAGAGTTTTATTTCCCACATGTTGAGAAATTCTGCAGTAATTTATACTTCTCTGACAAAGAAATAATCCTAAAAATAGGCAACTAACAATAAAAACGCAACTTAACTTTGCAGCTTTCCGACTAACTAAATTACGATATCTGGAACTAACGTAAGCAATTTTGTTGCTTAGTAACGCCTACCTCCTAGTCTCTCTACTCAAGGAATATAATAATCCAAATTTCAAATGAAATCAAATTTTCCGAGTCGAGCAGCCAGAAGAAAGATGTGCAGGGAGGGGTTTTCCGGTATGATGTAAAAACAGGTCAAGTAGTCAGTATATGTGCATATTGACCTCTGGAATAGCCCTTACAGTTGGATAGCTGGGTTAGCGAAGTCGAAATGTAAATTTTTATAATAAAGCATTTTTTTGAAACACGGAATTGGCTTACTATTTGTAACTTATCGAAGTCCTAATTTTGGCCTCTACATGCACCATAATGAAAATAAACCTACTTTTCGATTGTTTAGTCCTTCGTCCTATCACAGGTTCTACATTAATCGGTGTCAATTCGAATATTGCGTAACAGAATTTTGTTGCGTTTATGCTAATGGCCTACTAACTTGATTTTCTCCAACGCAATGGTCACGTGACAAATGTTTCTCACCTTGAAATGCGTGCCTACGCACGCAATTGACGAAAAATAAATCTGATACTTAAAGGGCAGCCCCGGTACTTTTGTAATTTTATAAAATGAGTTTTAAATTTAATTTGTGCACTTGATTACATGTACCGTTGAATAAACCGTAATCCATTATAAATTTTTCTCTTTAGTAAATTAATTTTTATTGTTGATTAAAATTTCCATGTAAAAAGTCTTTTATTTTAAGGAAACACGCAATGCTAGAAAACTATGGATATATTTAGTTTTAGTGCTTTTTCTTTAATTGGTTACACAATTACAAATTTCTATTGTGCTCAACAATGTGGAAAATATTGCGAGCAAACCAACGTTTTCTTTCGGAAAATCAATGGGGGTTTCCCTAAAACACTACGTTCGTCATCTCCCTGGTGCGCTTTTCCTTAACCATTTTAAATATGCCTTTCATTCACCTCTCGTAAGATTTCATGATTTTTTTATAAACAAACAGTCGCATAACTAGTTAGGGGAATCCCTAGCGGTTCTTGGATTTCAATTAACTTTTCCGTTGTTTCATTTAGGTTGGTAAATTAATTTTCATCAAAAAATTAACCTTCTCCATAGAGGAAACCAGATTATTAAAAAATCAATTTGAAAAGTTTAAGGCGAAACGAATTATACGCGATAACATTAAAAATATGTAAATTTATGTGTAAAATTATAAGCCTCTTAATGAAACTTGATCAAGTTATTACCATCCACATTCACGTAAAATTCTAAGAGCCCAAATTAATTGAAAACAAAAAATTCAATAAAGTTGTCCTACACTTGCTAATTAGTTTGAAAAGAACCCCGGAAGAAGTTTTTGATTGAACATAGAATCGAACTTAATTCCTAAGTTTCCTGAGAGTTCAAACCTCTACCTACGCTACGGGACTGAATATAAACTCGGTCCAATTGTAGGGACCCCTTGTCAAAAAGTTTTTGCAAGAAAAGTTTTTCGGTAAATCATTTCCTACAACAAATTGAAAATTTCTATAGTTCGATCAAGGGATAGTTAATGTGGGCGTGGTCGATTTGTTTTCCTTCAGCTTGGTCGGACTATTGTATAACTAGAATTTTCACGTTTGAATATTTGAAGATCGTTTAAAATTTATTTTATTTCACTAAAGTAATTCTATTTGTGTCTAGAGACAATCTGCCGCATTATTGATTTTGGTATACGATTAAATAAAACATAAAATGAGCCTCTTGGAAAACTCATGAAAATGTAATGCAAATTTAACTATTTGCATACAATAGAAAAGGATGTATCATGTATCACCAAACAAATTTTATGTCCAAGATCTCGTGATGTGATTTATTCATTTCTTTTCGATTGAAAATTTTCTTGTTTTCGGCCTACCGAATTAATTTGTCTTCAGAATTAGATAAAAATGAATTACCTCTGCTTGTGGAAGATAAAAGTTTTATTATTTTGTCAAAACGAGAGGGAGACGTCTAATAAATTTTAATTTAATACATTAAATTCTTCTTTGATATAAAAACCTAAGTAGCAATTTAGAGATGTAATTTTGAGATCAACTACTTTACTGAAGTATTGATCACACAGTGGATTGCTGCACCAAGCTTAAGAGGTACACTTATCCTGCTTTCTAGAGGAAGCAAAAGCGAAATTGATTTTATTTTTAAATTAGCAGCATCAATTTAAAATTAATTAAAGTTGGATGGTTTTATTCTTTGTTTGCTAATTAAAAAATTTAATTAAATTTTCTGGAAAGGTGAGGCAGAGTATGTGGGAGGCATTTAAGAAACAGTTTGGTTTAATCGACCATAACTTTTCTTCCACGAGGATGTTGGCGACAGGGGCGAACTGGTGCCAAAATTTTAGTGATGCAGAAAGATCTTAAGCAGCCCCCTATGACGACCGCCGTTTAGTTACATAAAAAGTTACGAATAATTCGCAGAAAGCGAGGACAATGTAAAGCGCCACAGGGAATTTTTTTTTAAATTTCTAGCTAAATGTGTTTTTCCAGCACTGAAAAGTCAATTTTACGGTTTTCGATAAATCAATTTAATGGGCGTACGCTTTTAACAAGGTAAAAAATATACAACGCCAATTTTTAAAACCAATAATTGAAGTTTATCTTGTATTTTGCTCGTCGTATCTATTAACAGTGTCACAAGAATTCAATTTTGATTTGCAATGGCCGTAAGCATATGGAATTCATAAGGGATTTCTAGTTTTTAATACCAACAATATTTACATATTAAAATAGGAATTGCTTCAGAGTGATCCAACTCTGCAACGAGAGAGAGAAAATCAAACATCAGGTGGGCCATTGAGACAATGACACAAAACAGAAATTTGGGTTACATTTGTAACACAATAACAATTTCTAATTAATATTCCTCGTCTACCTCCATAATTGTTTTTCTTTTATTAGACATTTGCAAATAGTTACTTTGATTTAAGATTATTTAAGAATTATGGTGTGCTGCTACCGTCGCAACGCGTAATTAAAAAATACAATTTACATACGAAAACGCAAAAACAACTAATGACTTTTAATAAAGTTACACCCTATAAATGCAATTTACTGAACTTGTTACAACAATAACAGCAATTTAATGATTTATGAGGTACTTAATCTAATTCTAGGATCACCCTCCTCTCTCACATTCTCCACGTTGCAGGTCCATTCCTAATTGGGGATGACATTTTTGGATAAAGCAGTAAAATGGGAAAAAAATGTGCACTTGCCAGAATGGATATCACCAAAGATAAATGAAGACAAGTAACTTGAGAGGTTGATGGAAGTAATCAATAAAAAAAGTATTTCTAGAGCTGCAGAAGAACATTTCAAAAAACAAAAGAAAATTCATAAACTTTAGTGTGGTCTTTTTATGTTTATGAGTTACACGACAAATTATTGGAAACAGTCAATTGAAACTTTCAAGTACAAAGTTTTTTCAAAAAGTTATAATTAGATCGGTTAATTTACTTTTGCTGCGGCAAAGACTTTAACCACTAATGGTAACGCCAACGCCGGTGAAAATAGAATAATGTAATTAACCCTCGATACGAAGTCCCTAAATGTTACGTCGTAACATTTGCAGTTATGGCTTATCATAACTTTAAACGCCTCCGAAAAGGATTTAAAATTTGCTCAAGTCGACACTTAACTGGGACAAAATTACATTTTTACTGAGAACATTAATCAAACGGTGTCAAAATTTTCATCCATTACTTGTATTAACTTGAATTTCAACGAGTACTACGATGTTGAAACAAAAATTAATTTAATCAACGCAACTTATTCAGAGACTTTTTGATCAAGGAACCAAATGCGGCCCATTGCGGGAGAAAAATTTAACAGTTTTCAAATAATTTACTTTTCGTTCCCGAATGCTTTGTAATAATTTAGAAACAAAAATACTAATGGATTAGACCTTAGACCATATCAACTGTAAATCTTGCTTAGTTTACTTTTGCACTTAACTTTTCAAGGATTATAAAGATAATCTAAGAGAATAGCAACGCAACGTAAAATTATTACTCGAATGAATAGGTATGTGCATAAATTTCATCTTATCAAGATTTAGTAGACTAATTTTTCACAAAGAATACGCTTAGATTGCGATTTTTAAGGAAATTTTTAATTGGAAATACATAATTTACTGTTGAGTCACATCAAACGATTTTTTAGCTAATAAGCAGGGTCGCGCCAGCGAATTTTACTATTCTGGTGGAACAAAATTTTATGATTTATTTTTGTCTTCAAAATTTAGAATAAAATGTTACGAAAACTCGAGTATGACTCCACCCAGATTTTTTTGAATAACTCAAAAACGGTGCAAATATCAAAAATGTTAAATAGGTAAAAGTATCCTGCGTAAAAAAAATAATATTTTTTGTTTTAAATATTTTCTAATATCTTCTACCTTTCTCGAGTTATTGGAGAAACACTGGAATGAATTGAGGAAATTCCTCAATCTAAATTGCAAAATTTATAGTAATTTTGATCCTCGTGCTAAATATATTAATGAACATGTGAAGGTTGTAGAAGACTGTCCGTAACGTTCTCTCGCACTTCTGATTGGTTGTTAATGTTTAACCGATCTAAAAGAATTTACTCCATTCTAATTATTGTAAAATCAAAACACTTTGTATAACTGACAATATTAATCACAAAATATATAAATTACTATTAAGTTGTAAGAATTAATTAAAAAAAAATAATTTGCTAGAAAGTTCCTCCTTGTGTCATTTATACACGCGCTTTTGATAGATTCGCTTATTTATTAACAAGCAAGAAAAGTTTATATATATATTACAGCTCTACAGGCGTAGAAGGCCCATGACTTCATTCCCTGCCTACCTAACCTGTCTTGTAAACTCTCGTGTGTGACGCAGCCGTATCAACGGTAATGACGTCGACACAAATATCAGGGATCACCACAGGAGTGTGGATGCCCACCGGAAGGCCGAGCCAAGAAATTCTGTGCAATCCGCGATTTGAACCCAGAATTTCCGCTCTATACTCAACCAGCGATCACATCACTCCACTGCTGTGGCTGCAAGGAAAGTTTACTAAATTAAAAATATGAATGCCAACATTTAAAATATTTTTTTTTAAATTGTATTACTTTTAACCTTCTGTCCTGGAATTTTCTGGAGGGTATTCCATACCCCCTCCCCAGACTCTCCGGTTTTAATACTAGAGTAAGCATAAAGTTAAGAAAATCTTAAAAAATATGAAAATACTTTTAGTTCATCTGCAGGACCCTAGGGAGCTACATTTGTTGCTTGTGAATTCTAACCTATGAGTAGAGTATCTTATTATTATTTTTTGGAGTATTTTATAGGTTAAAATTCACAAACAACAAATGTAGCCGTCTAGAGTACTGCAAATGAACTAAAAGTACTATATTTTTAAATTTTTTAAGACTCTCTTTATTTAAAATGCTTCTATATATTCTGCTAATACCATGACGTGAAAATGTGTCTATTTTAAAAGTTTCTGGTATAATAAAGTCAATCTTAAGACATACATTATCTTGGTCTTTGAGACCGGGGGGCTTGGGGGTATGGAATACCCCCAACCCTAGACAGAGCTGCTAAATACCTCTAAAGTCGGAATTAACACCCCCCTACTTGCAAATTTGAGAAACATAAATTTTTTATTCAAACACCTACTTTTATTGTAGAATTTACAAGAAAATTAATCTACGATATAAAAATCAGAGTCCTCACTTACACATCATAAAATATGAATTTGATTTAAAAATCAAAATATTATAGAAAGAAGTACAAAATATAATATAGGAAATATTACCTATGAATAGTGGTAGTTTCTCCGAGTGAGGCCAAAGGCCGAGCGACTACCGATTTGTACTGCATCATCTATATTTATAAATAAACAATTTTATGATAAACGCCAAGCAGCTGCAATTTCTTTAACCTAAGAATAAATCTCTATTACCTATGACCCACCTTTGATTGATTGATTATATAAATGACAGGTAACTGAACAGTCGTGAAACAACATTAATTATTAGATTACCCAGACTGTGCGGCCTGAAGGCCGCACTAGAGCTATATTTAGGCTGCTAACATATAAAAAATTCAATCCTAATTGCGTCATGAATCGAGTAATAAATTTACTGTAATTATTACTGTAGCAATAAATTGCTTAAAGTACAAAAAATAATTCTATACAAATACTAATATATTATAAACTATGACCTTCTCATGTACGGTGACAATCGCCATCCTGTGAGGCCAAAGGCCGAACAACACGTAGTAGTAGGTACAATTCTAGTTGAAAAACATTTTTGATATTTTAAAAAACGGTAAGGGAGATATTGAAGAAGTCTATTCTATTGATTCGATTTGTATAGGAAAGAAGTGGGAGACTTGATCCATTTTCTTATTTTGGTTATTGAGAAGTGGGGGTGAACAATAAAAAAACTGTTTTAGCAAGTACAGTCCCATTATAGTAGTTGTGGCGTGTCAAGAATTACTTTGATAGCACAAAAAAATATCAAGAAACGCCCAAGGATCAAGTCGACCCCTTATGGGGGATATTTGATCCCCAGGCGTGGGAGACTTGATTTCATACTAAAAAACACAATTTAATATCTGGACATAAAAATAATTAAAAAAAAAAATTGCGACATAGTTTTTAAAAAAGTTATTAAAGTGATAAACTAATTTTTAAAATAAACTGGGTTTTAATTATACATTTTTTATGTTCCTGTGCAAATCTGACATGATGTGTATAACATATAATTTTCCCTTTTGATAGATTCAAATATTTTTGTTTAATAAATACCAATATTTTTGGATGGATAGTAAGAATATCGTTAATCCATTCTTACGCGTTTTTAATTATAGAATTGTAATAACTTCCAAAGTAATTTTGCTAAGATAAAAAGTCAAAAAATCATTTTTGTTCGGCTGTTCGATTGTTCCTTTCACCAAAAACAAGGGATGCAGTTTTAGGTCGTACCCAGGACCCCCAAATTAGATGCTACGTAAGCAGGATATAAACAGCTACGTGATCAGTCTCATAAAAGGCATTTCAGCCTCAAATGTTTCTGCTAGTCCAAAAAGAAAAATAAACAGATGAAACTTAACAATAAACTTAAGAAAATACAAAATACAGATTTACGAATGAAGGATAATAACATGACGTTTTCAACTTTTTTATTGTTGTGTTTTCCAATTTTTTGAAAATATTTTTCCAAGAAAGTAAATTAAAATTGTTATGTAGTAATTCGAAAGGATAAAACGGTCTGGTTATTCATATTATATTATTATCAAAAATTTGATCTATAAAATTTTAAATTTAATTTTAAAACTCGAATATACAATTTTTAAAGCTTTTGTTGTAACTGCTTTATATTGCTTACAAAATATTTTGATGTTATGGCCAAAAAGCGGAAGCAATTATATTTTATAATCGAGGACTATTTTAAACATCTGCCGTTATTACTCCTTCGTACCTGTTTTATTGTCACTTCGTCGTGTAATTTCTTTAATTCGCAGTTCTAAAAATTTAGAACAATTTCTTATGTGATTATTTTCCATCCGCAATCTTCAAGCTTTGATATTCCTGTATCGTGGAAATTCTCCATCGTTCCGTCCATACGTTTCAGTTTCGGATTTTTGCTGTTTTGGCTTCCATAGGTTACCATTCTAGCGATTTCAATTTTTATTTTTTCCCTACTATTATAAGACTTAACCATAAAATTCTTTTTACATTTATCCATAAACCTTTGTAGCGGAATCTAAAAGTGTGTTGAATGGAAAATTGAAAAGAAGGAAGAACTAAATTAAAATTTAAAAATCTATCATTTACCTTAATTATTCAAAAATGTCTTTTTAATTCAAGTTAAACCAATTGCTGGAAGATTAATGTAGACACTTCGTTCGAAATCCGTGCCTCATTCACCTTTTTGGAGAAATAATGGCTTTGTTACGAACTAATATTTGTTGTGGTGTAGAATGTTCGGGTTGTTGATCCCCCCGAGAATGGCACTAAGGGTGAGTGATGAAAATTCAGTAAAAACAAATATCGTAGAATAAATTAAGATTTAGAGATGTCTATATGAAATGAGATACTTTTAGTCACTTGGCAAAAGTTCAAATTTTATTGTGTATTTTGAAAACAAAAGTTTTATTTGTATAGATTTCCGATACCAAAAATAAACACTACAGACCTATAACTAATTAAATAGTTTTATGTATCCCAATAAATTTAACAAATTTTTGCAAAAATCTTCTTTTTACTAAATATTATTATGTATGTTCTTGGAGAAAGTTTCCTTTCAACTGCTTTGTGGAAAATTTACGTTTTATTTATTTTTATAGTTTTCTTTAGGAAACTCTTTTTCTAAAGTACATACAAAAAGATTTATAAAAACTTTATTGCGACTGTTTCTCAATTTTATTTCCAAAATAAAAAAATAAGACAAGGAAATTACTTATACAAGTTTATCTCATAATTATCCCAAAATGTTGTTATTTTTCGAGATATTTTCATCTATCAGTAAAATTATCGTATTTTAATTTGGAAATGAGTTTTCTTAACTGAATGAACCACAACACATTCATTAAAATTATTCGAATCAATATTTAATTAATTCAAGTCTCATTTGAAACAATCTAATTATAATCGAAAACTTCGAGTGATCGCAGGGGCTTCTAAAATTGTGTAGTTAAAAATTAATTTCCACTTCAAGTTTAACGTGTTCATTACAAATATTTTTGATTGTTAGCATGAAATATACGGTTTTAAGAACAAAAAGCTTGAAGCTTTCAGTAGCTATGGACTTCTTTTATGTGAATTACATTCCGCTTAATTGCAGAGTGCTCTCATGTTTTCAGTTTTTTTAGAGCTTTTATGATTACTACTATTTTGGTTTTGTAATAAATCAGCGTCCCATAAAGTTTTAATTGCACGAAGCTGAAGATTTCTATCAAATTCGCCCAAAAAAGTAATTTATTAATATGTAACGATCTTAATTAAAAATTTGTTGCGTGATAGAAAGCTGTCGTGATTATATTAACGATTCGAAATAACTTCGCCCGAAAGTCGATTAATTATTTGACAACATTTTTGACGACAACTTTTTCAAACCCATCACGTAAATCAAATTAACTGCGTCTTTGGTTTCATCACTTTCGATTGGTGCGTGCTCTGAATTATGGCAAGAGCGGTAAAGGTCGATTCTTTCCAAAAAATTTTAAAAAGCGTAAATAAAAATATTTACTGTAGACCGTGAAAGAGCTCGCTAAGCTGATGTTTTATAGCATCTTGAATCCTTGATGAGACTATGGTAAGACTTCTGCATCACGATACATTGGAGGGCGTAAAGCATAACTTTTTTTATATTTAATGCTGGGTAAATTAATGTAAGTAAATTTGTAATAAGATGAGATCTTAGTGGATTGACCACGGTCGATTCTAAGCGTGGATTAGGTGAATCCAATCACAAGATCGACTAGGTCACTCTTACCAGTTTGTGTTTAAGAAGACCGTTTTCCAGCAAGAGTATCTGGATTACTTAAGTCACAGGGAGGACCGAAATGGGGTTACTCTGCTAGCAGCGGTTTGAAGCAAACCAAGATTCATAAAAAATTTGTAGACTGGTGGTGAACATTTCAATATATTAGTTTTTTAATTATTAGTTAACAATGCCTAAATAATAAATTTGGAGATTAATTTAATCTGCGAGGTAACACTAGGCGTTAAATTAATTTTAATTCGACTTGTTATTTACGTCGCATCCTGTACCCGTTTAAGTTTCGATCGGTAACGTCACCAGAATTGCTGAACTAAAACTACAATAAAACTAAGTTTGAGTTCGTCTTACAATAAAACTCCTGGTACACGAGACAACCAACGACGTTGGAATAGAAAAACCATCAATTATTTTGTTCTTTTCAAATTTTAAAATTTCATCTAGGCTAATAGAATGCTACCGTTCAGAGTAAAAATATAATTTAAAGTGATAAATCACAAATTATGAGCAATGTGAGGTAAACCCTCTAAAGCTAAACTAAAAAAAATAATAAACAAGTTATGCTTTTGTCAATTTTTTATTTATTCATTTTAGGTTTGCAGTAATCCTGATTATATGAATATCTTTATAATATTTAATATTATTTGTCTGACTATATAAAAACTGCTGAAATGTCATGTATCCATTTTTTTCTAAGTTCTAAACAACAAACAAGACTAATTTATTTCATCAACATAAAATGTAATTAAACTAATTAAGCTTTAACCATTCAAATTTGAACAAATCGTTTATTCTAACAAAATTTAATGAAAATTCTACAAACATTTAGTTGACATGCTCATATAGGTCATTCTTAACAACATCAATAAAAATATCTGCAAGGTTAATTATTCAGTTTTGATCATTTTTATTAATATTTAATTGAAAACGTTTAAATTGTATAACCATTAACTTTCCGATGCTGGGGGGTATTCCATACCCCCCAGACCCCCCGGTGAAGAATGACTAGAAGTCTGGTGCAGAGCGCCAGTACTATGACCTATATTTTCTTCATCTGATGGATGAAGCGGATGGTCTGTTTTGGGAAGTGATTAGCTTTGAGAAACTAACGCGGAGTTAGGGTCACGAGAGCTTAGCCACTTCCTGACCATGATCCAGACCCCCCCCTCGATTATGATACCACGACATATTAGTATAAAACGATTGCGATGAGACGGTCATTGCCTTGCAGCAAACGCGATCAACCGCAAATACGGGGTACCATCAGATTCAAACCTGGAAAAAGTCAAACTTTCTTATGACCAGGTCTCCGTGCTTCGGAGGTCACGTTGCGTAGATGAATTGCTACCATTAACAAAAAACAGAAATGCAGGCATATCTGAATGGTAACCTAGGAAGCTACTTAGAGAATCTAAAACAACTGTAGTCCAAAATCAATCCGCGAATTACTCACTAACCCGTCTGACCAGCGTGACAAGTTACAATCACTCCCCCCTCCTTCCAGGGGAGGCTTTTGTTCAGGAGTGAACAAATAACGGCTGAAGAAAAAAAAGCAGATTGCTATTTAATATAATACAGTACATAAACTATATTGGTCTTTGTGACCAGGGGGTTTGGGGGGTATGGAATAAAGTTTAACTATGCTAAAGCACTCGTAAAATCTAAATTAGCATCCCCACTCACTATATGGAAAATATAGATTTTATATTTCAGCAATCACATAACTGAATTTGCACCCCCCAAATTTTGAGAGTCTAGCTCAGCTTGTAAAAATATTACAGACTATAAATTTAATATAATAATTTGCTAGAAAACTCCTTCTCTGCCGTATCCTAAGCGCATATTTGATTAGTTTGTTCAAAAACTGAACTTCATGTATGATTGATTACATTGTTTTCAATGAAGCCGAGAGCCTAATTTAGACGTCATGAAAGTCTAAACACAAATTGCCCTTTAGTTGTGCCACTGCTCGAACAAGGCGCATTTGTATTTAAAATGCTAAGCACTAGAATAAATAATTTTAAAACAAAAATATTTTTTTAGAATTTCCGGGAGTCAAATGATTACACATTACTTTTTATTTTTGAAGAGCAAATTGTAATTTTTCTTCCCGTAACTTAAACAAAGAAAAAAACCTAACAGCGCCAGCGGGAACAAAGTAAAAAGTTAGAAAAGATCACACCCTAGCAAAAAATATATAGGTCTGGCCATTCCTAACACAGGAAGAAAATTATAAAAAAATAAAATTGATGTTTTTAAAATTCACGATGGGAAATGCGAAAAATAATGTAAATAACTCGGAAATAAAGTTACATCACTGACGCAGAGTTATCCTTCAATTTTGCCTCAGGTAAATAAATTTTGCCTACGTTGTGAATAGTGTGAAAAGTGAAAAAATTTACTATCTCAAAAAAATGTAAATATATCCAAGCTATTAAAAAAATTTAAAAGTTTAAACTAAGTTATTCATGGAAATATAGAGCACATTTTGTGAGTGAAGTATTGTAGTATTTATTACTCAACTGTGTCTGACCATTTTACTGTGAGTGACTACTTGTTTAACAAAATCTTCTGCTATTATCATCCAGAAGTCATGAATCCATTTTGAAGTAAATTCTTTTAAATTTTAATAATTCACTTCTAATAATAAAATCCTTTGTAAATTTAATATAAATTTTATTGCACAAAATTATTCGCAGAAACAAAACGATATCGTTTTATTGCTGCACCAAATGACCTAACTTTTCTATTGTAAGCCAATTGGTCAATCCTATAAGAAAATCTTAAGGAAAGCCGTTGCATGTGCACTTGAGTGGCCATAATCGGCCAAAACATAAAAAGGAAATTGCGAAACGTACATAACTTTGTAACGGTTTCATAAAGCAATCTGACACTGCCATATTAAATTTGTGCCTCTTGGATAACCTATATTGAAGGATCGATATGAAAATTGGGGAGAAATTAGATGAACAGATACGAAGTTCTATTTTCTAATGCTATCGCACTATTTGTGAGCAGACATAATGCAACATAAGATCGAGATTGTTTGGAAGTGTCAAGGGTTCAAGGTTTAATCAAAACACAAGGCACCAAATCAGCTTCCGTAGCTTCCGATGTTTTGTCACCCTTAAACTTCGCAATTGTGCCTCTATGCTGATAAAAAAAGCACACCCCTGCAGTATCACAATTGTGTATTTATCATTAAATCCGCTTTTCTCGCGTTTAATTAAATTAGAAGAGTGTGCAATTTTCATACACCCTAACGAGCTCCATTAAGAAGACTTAATTGGTAGGTAGGGTGAGTAATTGTGCAATTTTATGAACTTGGGTCACTTTCTCGAGTTTTTTTACAAACTCATAAAACACTTGGTGGTGTTAAATAAAAAGTTTCCTGTGCGTGTGCAATGGTAATTTCGTATCCATCCACACAAAATATTATAATGTCATTGAATTGTAAATTATTCTGTGCTGCTATATTTACAAGTTATATAAAATTTTCTTAACTTTTTCTTACAATTTAAATTTATTTTGTTATTAGCATTAAAAAATATGTAATTTTTATGTATTATGCATAGACCGGCTTATAAATAAAAATACGATAAGTTTCGTTATTTATGGAACAAATTCAAAAGTTTCTCGTAATTGTCATAAATTCTAAGTCGATTTAAGTTAGAAATAAAATATTTATTTGGGCCTTCACGGAAGGAATGCCGTGGAATTTAACGTTTAACGAAATTTTTGGCCACGGCACGCACTTCTTCTGCTGATGATTTATCTCGTTCCGACAATTTTTGTGCGCTTTGAAACAAACCCTTACCTCCGAAATCAACCACACGCTATAATTTATGGGGTTAAATCAGGCAAATATGGAACACGTTCTTTAGGTTATTAAGTCAAGAAAATTATTTTTCATCATCCAAAATTCTAGTCGGTTCCTAATTGGCGAAAGTAATTTTATCACCCTCAAAAAGTTTGTTTTGGAATTTTGAGGCTCCCAATAATCTGAAATTGTATATTAAAGATCGAAAAAGTTCTTTCGCGCACTGTGCATCCAAAAATAAATTTAATTGGTCGTTAAGAATTTCATATTCAATTACCAAGATGAATGTTTGTAAAGAATACTTTGAAGTAATTTTTATTTGATGTTAGCAAAGTTTTTATTGTGTTGGCATTGTCATCTCTCTAAAAATACAAGACTTGAAGAGTGCGAGATTTTCAGAGTGGAAAACAATGTATAATTAAAATTTTAAGTACACTTCCCAAGTTATCATAATGTAAAGTTAACTTTTGAGATAAAAACTTCTGCATTAAATATTTTAATGTACTGCAAGGAATAAACCATATCATAGTTTCTTGCTTGAAATTTTCAGCAAATTAAATTATTATTAGGTCATCAAACACAACATGTGTATTTTATGTATCTATTATATTCTTAGGAGTAAAGTAATTCGTCAGCTTATAATATAACTATGTGTGGAAATCTCTACTTCCGTTACATGGTTTCAGATATTGGATAGAACGAATAATTTAAAGTTAAAAATGATAAATTGTAATATTATAATCAAGTTTTTAATGTAAAATTAAAACGTAAAATTTGGTTCTGCTTATGAAATACTTAGCACTGCTACAAAGCGCTACTCCCACACTTACTCAGATATGATTAATCTCTGGTGTCAATACTTGGAACTGTTGGCCCAACTTCGGAAAATAAATAAAGCCACATAGAGATTCAAAAAAATTTGTAATGTAAGAAAATACATTGTATATTTATTCTAGTTAAATTATAGCTATAAATTTTGTTAATTTAATTTTAAAATTTCATTATTATATTTTTGATTTTATGATGGAAATATTTCTATATTTGCATCAGACGATCGTCACGCAAACTTATTATTTTTAAAGTCCCTGTCTGATCAATTTGAAGTTAATTTAATTTAAACTTTTTTTCCCATTCTTTATTGTTTTCTAATTTAATTATTTATAACCTTTACGTACTAAATTTTATTTTAAAATTGCGTTCTTACTTTTAATTTTAATAGTATCAGATAGACAAACCCATGTCGGTTTTAGAAACACCTGGTTTAGTTTAAATGATTGTCGACCGATGGCGCCACTAAATTGAAAAACTTAATAATAAAGTGATTTATCAAAAAATCAGTCGGCTAAGCAATAATCTCTGTTATTGTAAGAAAAAGATTAGGTGCGGCCGGAGGCCGCTTAAAATCTCCCGGCGATATTTTTTTAAAATTCTTCCAAAAGTTATTTTCATCTGTGCAAATAAAGTCATTATTTTTTAGCATCAATAATTTATTTTGGACTCAATATACGTACAAAGAAACGAACTCAATTCGTCCCATTGTAGTTTTTATTTATTACTCTGATGGTTTTAGCGATCATCAATTTGACCTCTTTTAAAATTTAACTGTTCCATAACGCATTTTCTCCGACCAATATTTTTATTCCCAAAACTAAACGTATCCAGTATGATGTAGGTTTGTTTTTAACGAAAAAATTAACTTAAAAGTTATCTAAAAAAATTGATTTTGTCAACATTTTTTTTAGGTAGGTACATTGCGTGTACATAAATCTAAAACACCTGACGTTTTGATGCGAAGATTTACAAAGAACTTCACAGCAAAACAATATTAAGGAATTTTATTTTGGCTCGAAACAAAACAAAATAAATGGGATTTATTTTAAAGTAGACGAAGAAAAATGTGAAAAATAAAAATCTAAATAAAAAGTTCTGTTACGAGTGTAATTTTGGGAAATATTATGACGGATGGTTGAAAAGATGTAAAATTGTTGCGACTAAACAGTTAACAGCATCAATATTTTGCAATTAGTTTAGGCTTAACCGTTTAACCGAGCGGGAAATTTGAATTAAAAAATTTCGTCTGTTTCTCTAGTAATTAGTGCAGTTAAAAAATTAATATGCCATGAATCCATTTCAGATAAGCAAACGAATTTACTTGTTCGGCTTTATTGTACAAATGATAAATTATCCAGCTAATAAATAAAACAAAAGTTTATTAACACGCCATTTAGTTGTATTATAGCAGGAAACAAATAGTAATAAATGTTCATCATTAGCTATATCGGTTAATTTATTGATTAGCTTTACAGTAAAACAGTGCGCAATTATATAACTTGGGGTTCGAATATGTTAATGCAATTATATAACTTGGAAACATTTAGTTTCCCAGTTGATACTCGAATAACAAAATTTGTTCCAAACGAAATCAATTTGAATAAATTAATTCAATGGAAATTGTTTAATGACATTTTAAACTCAAAAGTAGGTAGTAAATAACGAAAGGGAACCAATTTAGAAAAAATACTGAGGAGAAGATGAAGAAAAAGAAGGAACGAAAGTAATTTGTACTGTTCGTAATGTTGCAAATGTTTATTTTTCCACTTACACCAAGACAACTTATTCCCATGTGTAAATTACATAACAAATAGTGCATAATAAAAATTGGACAACTTAGTAATAAATAATCAAATCGATACATAATTATGTACCATACATACACAAAAACAAAGTGATATGGAACATGCACTTTGCACACGACAAATTTATTTCAATATGTTACATTTTTAAACAATTTTTTACAACCATAATGGTAATTTTAGTAAATAAATTATTTAGTTAAAAAAAAACTTAGACTCGCCTTCGGCTCATTACTAAATTTTCCAAGCTTACAACTTAATTATACTATTCATCTTAAAATAAGCAAATTTATTACCATTTTCGAGTACATTAGAAAATGTAAACTAAAATAAATTTCTAAATATATAAATTATTAACCCGTTGATATTAGATAATATAAATAAATCCTTTAACAATTTTTAATTTAATAATAACTCGATATTTTGAAGTTTTATATTATAAAATAAATTTCGAATTAACATTACCGTTTCCATGGCAACGTAACAGTTTAAACTGGGATTATCAGTACAGAGAAGTTAATTGAGAGATTATACGGACGCAATTTCACCAATGGTTAATAATTAAAATTTTTTCACTTTAAAATGTTGTATTATTAACTCGTTGATATTAAATAATCTATAAAACTTTAAGTAATAGTAAACTTTAACTAAAATGTTAGTTCCGAAAGCTTAATAAATAATATTATAAATAATTTAATTTTTAATCAATTTTTTAGTAACTCGTATTACTTAAAGTTTTAAATATTATTTTTTCATTTAAGAGTAATTTTCATAGACAAAATAGATTTATACATAGGACTCCGTAGTTTTAAAACTTAATTTGACATGTGACTTTTTGCGTTCTCTGCTAGGCAGAGTTATTATTAATAGACCTCTGATTGGTTCTTAATTTCTGTTAATGATCTTTGGCAATATGACGAAGTAACAATACTTGTCAGTGGGAGGCGTAGAAAAGTCACCTATTAAATAGGCTCAAAAAAGAAAAACAGCTATTTGGTCATCTGAATCAATAAAAATGTTCGAATGGCCATATTTCGGTCAGTTTCTAACAAAAAAATTTTTCGACTCACCATTACAAAGAAAATTTTGTCTACTTTTTTTTGTATAAAGCAATTGTTTATACCTATTTTTGACCTAAAAACAGTTATAGGCAAAAAGGCAAAAAAATTTTAAAAATTGAAATTTTGGCATTTTTTTAAAATTTTGTTTTATCATTTTTGGCATAAAAAATTGTTTTAAAATTTTTTCAGTAAACCATTTGGATAGGAAATTTAATTCTCTACAAAAAGTGTCATATGAAGTATATCAAAATTTTGCTTGATTTGCGAGAAATTTTGAAAAAACTGAAAAAGGTGCATTTTCACCCCTTCCAATTTCCATTCTCTAATTTAATAGCACTCCACGGTTTTTTCTTCTTAAATGACACATTTACCGATTCCTGCAATAAAAATCTGTAAACGTCTTAGTTCCTTATTGCCCTGCTTTGTAAGACATAATCAATAGCTTAAATTTTGATCAAAAATCGTGTAAAATGCGTCAAATAAAAATAAAATTTGTACCTAAATTTTTCAAAAATATTTTTTCAAATTTTCAGAAAAATTTTGTGTATTTCCTCTCTCATTGACGTTTGACTGATTCTGTTCTAGATTTCAGCAATGATAGATTAATAACTAAAATGTTAGTAAGGGTAAAACAAGAAGATTAAAAATATAAAAAGTTTTATTATGTAAAACTTAGCTTAAATCTTCAAAAGCACAACACAAAATAAACATAAAAGTGTTGTAGAAAATTTTGTTTACATCTCTATTTGTAACTCTCCCTTGCATTATGTGACTTTTCGCTGATTTATTACTAGCTTCAAGATATGTCCAGTGCGGCCTTAAGGCCGCACAACAGAAGAATTCTATGACAAAGAAAGAAAATAAAATTTTTTTGTCTTGGTACCGGAAAAGCAATAACCGTATTTAAACCTTTTTGATGAGCAGACAAAAAAAAACTTGGATTTTTGGTAGCAGGTCTGGTTTTGAGATACAGGTAAATTAATTTTGATCATTAGATCAAACCAAATCTGACGGTTATTTTAGATTCTATACTCAAAAAGTACCTTCAAAATGTGAAATAAACACATTAATTTTTGTTTTTTTCAACTCACAGCTGGAGCTAATAGGTAATAGTAATAGCATAGCATGAAATGTAGCTAGAAACAGTTAAAAAATTGCATGCACCAAAATGTCAATAAATTATTATCAATGTGGAAAGAATTATTTTCAATATCTTTTAATAAAATTTTAGAAAGTCATCTATCAAATTAAAAGTGACAAAACTAGATGGTTCCTCTATGTATACCGGGTGGCCCACCTTACATCCGAACATGAATTAGAGGATTAGCATATCAAATTATTCATGTTTTTGATAAAATAAATGTAAAATTATTATTAAAAATAAAATTCTTGTTTAAATCGCACGAACAGTAGTAAATTTTACCGATTTCAATCAAAAGCGGGCACGAGGGAGGTTATTATCCCCATTAATTTTCAAAAATTGCTACAAATATTGAAGGTATACTTCCGTTTTTTAGAAATACCTTAACTCCCTCACCATTGACCTCTGGCTGAACCCGCCCTTGATTTCAGTAAGAGTTCGTCCATATAAAAAACGTCGGAAATTTTGTACAATTTTTAAATACCCCCCCCCCCTCCCTCCGCTTTTTGTCATGGTCTTCGGTTGGTGGAAAAATATTCAAGCAATCGTTTCTCATAAATCCCAAAAATTAGCTTTTTATGCGGAAAACATGCAATAATAAATATTAATAAGGATAAAATACTACGAAAAAAGCTGCTAATAAGGGGAAGAGTAGTAAAACGCAAGACCACTTGGTGGAATCTCTCACCACCTTTAGAACAGAAACTCGTAGACTTTTTAACCGGGCCAAAGAACTGCCGACTTGAAAACTTACAATAATTCTCATCAGAAGTACATGTATGTCATAAGAAAGGCAAAAGTAAACTCTTGGAGGAAGCACTGCAAAAAGGTCCAAATAACTCCAGCATGTGCTTTGATGAGAAGCAACCGAGGCCAGATTGGATTTCTATAAAAACCCACTGGGGAATTTATAACCAATGGAGAGGAAACTCTAGAAATTTTGCTCCAGGCACACTTTCCAGGAAGGATACTAACACATTTTTATTGAACAGACAGACAAGATATTCAACCATATACAAGTCTTCGGAACCCAGACAGGATAATTCCTGCCTTACTCTAATAAAAAAATAGGTAAAAAAAGGACAATGTTTCGACAGAGCGAAATACATGCAAATATAAACATGTTCAGTGCGGCCTTCAGGCCGCACAACCGGGTTAATCTAGATTATTATATTTTTAATGCAAAAAAAATTATTTTCAATAGTTTTCACAAAATCAAATCTGCTACCAACTTTTGAAGATTATAAATGAATCAAATAATGCTTATATAGCTACCCAAATTTTCTTTAACCATCCAGAAAATAGCAATTTTTTATTCGAAATTTTCCTAGGGCAGAAAATAAACCTTTTTGGACCCAGTCCAATAAAATAGTACATTTTTGACTTTCCCAAAAAAATTTCAAACGGAAAGCTGCTATTTTCTAGACGACTGAGAAATAATAAATTATGAAGTTATGTTTTGACATGTTCTCCCCTCCCTTTAGCTTAATTTCTTACTTTTTAGTATTTTGTTTTAGCTAAGTTTCACTTCTATTCAATTATGGTTTCTATGGCTTTTTGAGATTTGAAACCTCGTTTTTATCAATTGAACAGCATGTCAATTGAATGAGGTAAGCGGGCTTCGCCTGCACAACGCCGCAGAGCCATTATGTTTGCAGCTCACAGCTTCGTAGTTCATTAAAAACATTTTTTTCTACTCTATTTGTTACATTTCTCTTTAATTACGATTAAAAGTTGGATTTAAAATGTAATGGATTAATTTTTAGAAAAACAAGAGAAGCCTGAAAGAGTTACACAGAGCTCTTTATTTACTCTAGGAACAATTTTCAACATTAAACCGCACTTAAATTTCAAACAGTTGCAAGCTTTTGAAATTCAAAAAATAAAGCAATAAAGATAGTGCAACTTGTATACGGGCGAGGTAGTAGGTATTCATTAAATCAGCGTCAGGAAAAATTTTGAATGGGTAAAACCTTTTATATTTTTTATCGTGGCGTGTCTGAATGTCTGATAAATTGAAAATTGTAGGATCGTTAATATAAGAAACACTTGGTAGTTTTTTGCGAATTTTTCTGTTTTAGGGAGTGACAAATTATCTCGGCAATCAAAAGGCGGACAAATTTCGGTCAAATTTTTCATACTGGTGAAAGATGAAACCTAGCCCTAGGTAAAAAGTTAGGAAAATTGTTTTTATTATTAAACGTCAGTCAAAAATTGACAGTGCGCCACTGAACCGCAAAAGGCACGTAAACCTGACGTCACGGGAATGCGGGAGCTAAATCGATAGAGCTTTCCTTCCCCTTTGCTACACGCGTCCTAGTGGATATTATTAATCCTTAGCCGTCACATCTTCGCCGTAAGTAAATTGGCGAAAGGGTCGAGCACCAACTGTACCACTTACCTACATAACTTTTCTTTCCCAACTCTCACCAGAAAATGCTTCAGGATAGAATAACTTCTAATTAAATCCGCAGAGACAAAATGTAACTTCCAAAGTTGTTACCACGCAAAAGTTACACGATTGTAATATAAGATTTTACGACTAATTGATTAATTATTTTAGTACCTACTACATGGGCAGGGTGCAGATGGAAACTTTTTGGGGTCGCGACGTTCAAAAACTCGTTAGGTACACCACCGCCAAATTTTAATTACCCTATAATACGTACATGTAAATTTAGATAAAATTAGAAAAAAATTGGTGAATATAAAATTAGAAGTAGATTTTGACCCCTAACAAATGATAAAAAAATTCCTACATGGGTTGAGTTATGACATACATTATTTGCGTTTTAATAAAAAATGTTCCATTACACACGCAATTGAATAAATTTTTGAAGGATACGATTTATTTATTTTTGGAATATGTGTTCACTTGGAAAATGTGAAGGTAAGTAAAACAGCGATACACAAGTTTCTTCACGCCCTTTTTATTTTTTTCTTTTAATTTCGCGAATCTATCAAAATCCAAATTTCATTTGATTACCCTAAACAAATGGAAAAAAAATTCAGAATAGTATCGCAGATAGTTAAAAACACATCAATAAACTTTGTGGTTTCTTTGTTAAAAACAAGGTTTTTGTGTCCGTGGACAGACAGGCTGGCGTTGCCGAAAATTAATTTCCAGTATTGAAAGATCCAAAAATTATTATTCCTCCATTTCTTTAAGGTGCATTCCAACGATTTTATAATGGTACTACTATTTCTATTTTGGCAAACTAATCTTCTATTTCTTGCAGAGTTTGATTATATGAATAAATTAGTTAAGATATGATACGTATAATTACAAAATTAAAATAGATTTGACATAGAAGACGCGAGCTTTAAATAGAACATATAAATAAACATGGAATTTGACGATGGAAGAAAATAAATTTATATTTATAGAAAAGTGTTGCCAAAAAAAAGAGTAATACAATTGGAAAATTAACAAAAAACACCATAATTGAGTAGATAAATAAATACATTTACATTTAATTGCTTTCGCTTGCATAATTGACGTATTTTAAAATAAACATGGTTTTAAAATTAACCCAATTGAGGTTTTTGACTTGCTAAATATTTTGGCTGCATCAATAAAAGAGTTAAAATGTAACAAATTAAAATAAAAAGCGTTTTCCAGAAACCTCTTTAAGTGTCAAATAAGAGACAACTAAAAGAAGGGTCACAGATGCGGACTGACTGTATAAGCAGGACCGTAACCCGATGAACCTAAGAAAGTGAAAGCATCGCTTGGAAAATTTCATCTTCGAAAGACTTGACAAGATATTTATAATAATTAATTTTGCACTGAAAAAATCTTCAAAAGTATCACAATTTGGGTCTAGGTTGTAGACAAGTCCAAATTGTGTTAAAATTATGTTAAAAATGTAAAATAAATTATTGGAATTGAAAGAGTACGTTCCTGACAGTCTCTTAAAAAAATGAAATTCTGTAAAAATAAAAAATGGTCAGAAAAATCGGAACGTCTGTCAAGTTTTAAAAATCCATGGCTTTGAAAAAGCGCCTACGGGGTTAATATTTCCGTAACTGTTCTGAAAGTTTTCAATTAAAGCCAACGTTGCAGAACATCGCTTAAATCTTCCCAAATAAATATTTTAAGAGCAGTATGTCCCTAGTGGTAAGGCGAACTCCAACTGAAAACTAAAGGCCAAACTTCAAAAGGAAATTCGGAAGTGGGTACGACAGAACAAATGAGAATAAAACGTAATTTGCTTGGTGTAATTCACTTGTAATCGTTAATGAACGAATAACAAATTAATATTCATCATTCATTCGCTAAATATATACCCACCCTTAGAGACTCACATCTCTATGGGGATGGAATTACATCATTAACAGTTGTAGTTGTGATGTAGGAAAATATGCAATAAAATTACACTAGTCAGCGGCGTCGTCACATGGCTTTGTGGTTCGAGTAGATCATTAAATGAAAAACCCTAATTTTGTATAATATTAATATGACGATATTAAGGCAGGGCTGGACCGACTCCAACATTTTGTGGCAAATCATATTAAGTTGATAGTTTTTAAGACACGGTGATAGTAGAAAATAAAAGGCGCCGCAGGTGATTTGTTGAAACATTTAAAACTTGTTTAAAGTGGTAATATTCATAAACAACTAAGGGATAATAATAAAAAAACTAATATTTATTGCTGTAAGGCATGGGTCTCCAAACTAGGGCCCCCAAAATAAAATTATTTTATTTATTATAAAATAAGGTTAAAATAAAAAGTAATTCAAAATATTGTTAGAGAAAAATTAAAAATAGAGTTTAAAATAAGGTCATTTATAAAATTATTTAAAAAAATAACCAGGTGTTGGCCCTTGGGATTTAGTAGAGGAATCAGTGTGACCCTTATGAGCTAAAAAGTTTGGGGACCTATGCTATAATGGATTATACCACCTCGGAGTTTGAAAACAGTATTTAATTTCTTTTTAATTATCACTTTAGTATACATTGATGAATATATTTTCAAAAAAAAAATAGTGAAGATGTAAGCTCTTCTGTGGAATAAAATGTTTACCGATGGTGGACGGTATAGTATCGTCAGGAATCACCTTAAAAAAAAGATGTTCTTATGAACAATCGTAACAGCTAACAAGTAGCACAAGGAAAACATTTTCAAAATTTTTTTGTGGAAATGACACTTGTTTGAAAAAAATTCCAATCTTCTGGTAAAATTTTAAGTTAGAAACTTAAAAAAAAAATTAAGTCTTATGCTACTTCTTAGCTATTATGTTTGTAAACAAGAAAATTTTTTTATTTTTGTTTTCAAACGATTCCTGACCATGTAACACCGTCAAACGTCGAAAAGCGTCCTTTTCGTCCAAAGAACAGCTGACAATGTAACCCCATAAACGATTTTGGATTCATAAATTATGCAATACATATTATATCGTATAACAGAATAATTTATTGTTGACATCTAGAAAATGAATAAATGAATAAACCATAAACGAATGCATAATATATTTTGAATTACTCGCTATTATTTATCTGCAATTTAATTAATTGCATTTACCTAACTTTACTCTGTTATAAACCAATTTAAAATTTTGAGTGGTAACTTGATTTGCATCTTTGAAAGAATTCAGTTGTAAGTTTTTCAAAAAAGACCAATAAAAACTAAAATTAAACCACTTACAGTTAACAAAATATTAAATCTTTAAATGCCGTTGATGCAATCGACCATTATTTGTTAGGGTTTTTTTAGGATGATCGTTCAACTTTGAACTTAGTTCAACCAATCAATTTGGTTAAATACGGGGTGATTGGTTGATTAATTGACTCACAACAATTCACTCTTACAGTGCGTTCCATTTAAGCCCATGGGCGACCGCGGCGTGGTCCTATGGTTTTTTGATTGGACTAAAAATCAAACGCGGTTATTTGATTGGACTGACGATCGACCGTGGTCGTCGTGGGCTTTAAGTGGAACGCACCTTTAGGCGCATAGGAGCGGGGGGAGGGCCAGAATGCCCTTAGCCCCCAAAAAACTTTAAGTCTTGCAAACGAAAATCCTATTCGATGATTGCATTACAGCAATGTGGTGTAAAAAGTGACCTTCTTTTCCATTTCTGTGCAAAAGTAATCACAGTATCGCAAAAACAAAAAAAGGCGTTTTATTGGTAAAATTAATCTTCAAACCAACTCTGGAATTTAAAGGGTCGGCTATGATATAAAAAACGTCGGCGATTGTTTTCTGAATTTTTGACCACTCCGTTCACACTTTGTTACAGTCGCTTTCCTCTTTCCGAGTAACAGAGCTCGGCCTGCGGCCTTCGCACTTTACTACACTGATCTTCTGTTATTTTAATCTTCAATTTTCTTGCAATTATGATTTTTTATAAATGTGTCAGTCAGTAAGAATTTTTGGCTGATTAATGTTTTTTGCTCGTACCTGGAGCCAAAGCCAAATAATTTTTGTTAATATCTAATTATAATTAAATTTATTTATTATGTTAGGTATCCGGTAAAATGCGAGACTGAAGGCCAAGCTGTATTACTTGATATATAAATTACAAAGGTCGCAGGTCAAGCTATGTTAGTCCAAGAGCAAAAGTGCGAGGTCGGAGACCGAGCTATGTTTTGTAAAGATAGAGAGCGGCCTCAGAAATCTAGATAAAAAGATACCAATCACTTATTAGTAAAAGAAAATGAAGCCTTTGAACTAATAAACGAAATATCTTTATGGCTTTCCTTGTTTCAAAATGTTCTTTTCACAAGACAAGACACCAATTTGCTATATAACCGCAAGTTAAACATTATATTTTTTAAATTTCAGTATTAGTCTTCACAATATTTTAGACGAACCTAAATTTTCTTGGAGGTAAGGATATTTGAAATTATGAACCACATTTTTGTTCTATTTGAAAAAACAATTACCATCAAAAATACGTGTAGAAAATGAATTTAAAAATCACAAGATACGAAATACCTCAACAAATGCTTTAAAAAAATTTCCTTGTAAATATACTTAACCACAAGACTTTCCGTCCACTCATAAACGTTTAATCTTGCTGATCCCATTAACATAAAGACAGATTATTCTTTGGACGAGTTGTCTTAATCCATAACAATAATAAAACAACTCATCCAAAAACCAATCCCTTTTATGTTAATGAAAAACATTACAATAATATTATTGCCAAAAAATTAATCAAAAACTACTTATCTAGATGAATCATAAAATATTTTATTTACTGCTGAAATTACTAAATTGTAAAACTACGGTTACGGTTTTTAGATCATTAACTTAATTTTTCAAATTTTAAAATTGAAGAAAAAGATTACTTGTGCAACAAGTAAGGAAAAAGATACCTTTCCTACGGGTTTCACACAAGATCTTTTCTATTAAAAACGTTTCTTCTCGTGTTTTCGGTGCTTACGTCGACGTTGGGTATAAAATACACTCGAGTACTATTTCTAGATAGTTTATGGGCAACGTAATAAGAACTAATAAATTTGAAAAAGAAGGTGTGAGGTACATATTGATCTTATCGGCATATTCGGTTCCAAAGTCTAGTATGTATTTCTGTTCAGTTAGGAAACTTTTAAAGTATTAAAACCAAGACAGCGCGATTATCTGTCTATTTAAATTATTAGTATGTAGATTCACTCAATCTATACCCTCGACATTCACATAATTTTAAAAATTCATGAATTTTCAAATAGCGATCTGTACAGAGCGAAATCTTTAATAAGAAATACCTAATTTGTCGAAAACAAAATATAAATTGCTCCACTAAGTCTGAGAGAAGCTTTAATTATTTATTTTCTTATAAGAAAGGTTCTTATTGGTACACAGACCACGTAAACTTTTAATGTTGAAACTCTGCTAAAGAACCACATTTATTAACATTAAAAAAGGCTGGTTAATTTTTTCCTTGCTTTCTTTCAACATTAATCAAGAGTAGCACGATTACTTGCTTTTACGTTAAAATAAAAAAAAACTGTACAGTATACGAAAATGCGGTGTACCGTAAAGATTGGAGAATTAAAAAATTTGTTAAACATTTTACTCCACCCCCTTAATAATTGTGGAAAGGTTATCTAATCCTACCGAATTTTGAGACTATTTCAATCTTTTTGTACGTGGTCACAACTTTTCTAATTTAATTTTCTCACGCTAGCTACCCCGTGGCAATCATAACTAAAGTTTAACAATAAAATTCTATGTATAGAATTCAAGGCATTGATTATATTTTCAGAACAAAATCAATGATTAAACAGTCAATTTGTTACCGCGAATGCTGTATCGCACGCATATCTGATAGTAAAACGAAGGTAAATTTATTATTTGGTTTTAATATAAACAATTAGAAAGAAAAATTTAATACAGTAAAAGCGTGTTATAATGAAAAACGAAAAAATTTAGAAGCCTGATGCTTGAGCTCTAAAATTTGCATAAATTTGCAATCTAAAATTATTAAAATAATTAAATTAATTTAAAAGCTGTTATGTTCGTTTAGAACTCTAATAACTGTAACGGAATGTCTTTCTCATCAAATTTAACAAATTAAAATAAAATTATCACGATAGGAAGCCGAGCAGCCCGACAGCCGGACGGACAGACGAGCTTACGATATAAAAGTCTTCTAAATTACAAACCAATTAATATAATCGATTTTATGGCAATAAACGGAAGTTTTCCCCCTCGATAATTCGGTTGTCCGAGGGATAGTGCGTAATAAATTGCCCAAATTAAACTATCCAATAAAAAAGAAATTCAAAGTCTTCCAAATAAGGAAAAATGATGTGACCCGAGTATAAATCACACCGAAACAAGAATTTAACATTAGCAGAAACAAAAAGTTACTGCATTAGCGTTTAATTAACATTAAAGCATGCCACCGCAATTAAGTCCTATATAATTTAATAATCAATGACTTTTTGGCTTAATGGATCAAATTCCACTTTTGACAAATACATCCTGTTCGCATTATCTAAACACGATATACATTAATTTGTTGCACGGTTAATGCGAGCCATTTTTTACGCTCACTTATCGAATCATAATTTATTATTAATGTTCTGAAATTTAATAAGAGTAATGAAAAACAAAGATTATTTTAATTAAATCGCGGTTTCAATTTTTAACTGTGATAATTAATATTTAATGGAAATTATGTTTCGTTGGCAGTTTTTGATATGCTTTCGCTATTTTTGGAAGATTTCGAGCACAATTGAGCCATCTTCGGCATATCCCCCCTACTTTATGTTTAAAAAGTAATTCATCAGCGACAGCTACTAAGTTGATTATAAAAATTTTCATCAAAAAAACGGAAGAGTGAAAAAAATTAGTAGGTGAAGAAAGTATAAAGAATAGTTAGGGGGCAATTTAATTTTACAATAATTATTGGGCCAATTAAATTAGGCTGATTTTGTCATTGCATAAGAGCTAAATCAAGAGTTGATAAAACCTGAGCCATTCGTTAGAAAATAAATTTTCAAAAGAAATAAACTTATTTTTTGAGTTACACCATTCTTAGCCCTTCAATTGTTAGTATATTATGTAAATCAATGTTTGATATTAATTTATTGTATACTAAGGGCCAGTCAAATGAGAATTTTAAATGGAACTAAATCAAAATAAATTAATATTGTTCAGGAAATTTACACAATATTTTAGTATATAAAATAAGCTATAAATAAAAAATTATGTAACGTTTTAAAAATTAGAAATAGTTAAAAACATAACACAAAAAATAAAATATTAAAAATAATTTTAGCAGTTTGATTGGCAAATAACACAAGAATAAAATAAGTTGTTTAACATTTTTTATCGCCTACTCACTAATTTAAATATAACTCGAAAACCGACTAATTTTTGACAAATTATCAAGAAGACGATTTTGTAAAACAAGAAATTTGTTACAAAATAATTTTGAAATTTTTCTTTTGTGATATTATAATTTTAGAGATATTCAAACTTTAAATGGTAACGCCGACGCAGTGACAAAAGAAATGTAGTTTTACAATGTCATCAAATTATTAACTTTTGGAAAAAAAATTTTTTAAATACAATATAAGATTTTTGATACTTTCTAATTTTGCGATGAATTTTTTCGAGATTTTTGTTTAACCCAAAAGTGTCAATATTGAATTTTACAACTAAAAACTTCACCAGGTAAAGTAGTTAAAAAATAATTTTTTTTTGTAATGCATTTTTGTAAAAAATTGAATTACCTACAAAATCTTTCTCTACAATTTGTCAATATTTCTTACAATCACAGTAAAACTAACATTGTTTTTTGGGTCCATTTTTCACACTATGGCTGATTTATTGATTTTTGTAGTTTTTATTATTTATCTTCTGTAATTTTTAGGTTAGAGAAAAACTAAAAATATGAAAATAATATATTTTTTTTTTGGTTTGTGGGTATATTGGACAATTCAAATTATTTAATTACCCACAAACCAAAAAACAATAATATATTTAAAATATAGAGGCTATAAATGAAATTAATATTAATAAAACTTTATTATAAATATCTCTAACCATTTCCAATTTTCTGGACAATTAAAATGTTTGACTTCCCAAACTCTCAATTGAAGTTTGACTTCTCCAGAAATAATGGATGAATTTTTTTAAATAAAATTTATTGAATTTTTCCAAGCTTCATTGTCAACTTTTTTAATTTTGAAAAATAGAACTAACAAAAGTGATTAGTTTTGCTCAGAGACGTGCCCATCAAACTTTTTTTTAAAAGGAAGCACTCCCTAATTTTCCAACTGAATAAATTAAAAATTGCCAACTTTTTGTAAGTAATACTTTAGGGGTATAAATTGAGACATTGAAAAATGTTTGACCAATTTTTGAATTATTTTTCCAACTGCCTAAAATTGAAGAAAAAGCTCGACCATCCTTTTTTGAACGCGTCCTTTAGATTGATGTAATTTATCTGTGATCCAAAAGCTTTTGGGAAATTTAAATTATAAATTAATACTTTGTAATTTAGATTGTTTAGTAAAAACCAACAAATTATTTTACCGCCCGTTGTTAAAGACGATTTTACTAATTTTTTATACTGCGTATCCTCTGTACCAGTGTTTTCCAAACTGTTTGGCACGGTAACCTACTTTGTTTGTTGCAAAATTATTAGCTCAATCTTGTGTTGCCTACAAGAAGATGAACTGAAAAATATGTTCCAAAATCCGGATTCGGATTGGGTACCATGTAGATTTATATACACGTAGTAAACCAATTGTGTTACAGAGATGATTCGTTTTAAACTTACTAATGTTGGGATTGTTAAAAGAGTATTTTTTAATTTTAACGGTTAGCTGCCAGCCACATGCGACAGCTTCCTGGCAGGCACTTATGATAGCTTCCTGGCAGGGACCTTTAACAGCTTGCTGGCAACCACCTGTGTCAGTTTCCTGATAGCTTTGTCCTATTTTTGAACAAGAATATGACAAAGTTGTCACAGCAAAAGGGATCTGCAAAATTTTAAACGCCACGCACTTGTCAGATATTTCCCATTCAAAACAAGACAATTCCTAAATTACAGAAGATACTGACTCTTTAATTCAAAAAGTAATGTCACCTTGGAGACAAACCGAAGTTGCCGTATACGAGACCTTTTTTCTAGAAAATCAGCTACGCTAGTCTCCCAAAATTTTCAAATACTAATTTTAATTGGTACCTCTAGAATGCAGCATGAAATTTCATGAGAAAAATAAAGGTCTTCCACCTTCAAGACTATTTTTAGCAAAAATAACAAATTACTTAACCGTGAGTAAACTTAACAGGGTGTAAAAATAGTAAAAATAAAATCGAACGATGGTACATACAATGGATGAGAACTAAAGTGGGACATTATTGATTTACAGCTTAAATGTCATTTTTATATCAAATACACTATGACATTTAGTTAATAAAACACTGCTTTATCACTAAGCTCTTATTACATCCACGCTCTTCGCATTTATAAGCAATAAAATTCTAAACTCAAAAGCAATGCTTTAAGTGTCTTCCTTAATTCTGTTTTTCTCAAAATTGCTTCCAAAATAACATTTTGAAATGCTTCCGGAAAATTAAATTGGTTTACTCAATCACCTGGTGTCAGGTTCAACTTACTTCAGCTTTGTTCGGTCGATGAACATAAATGAAAGTAAAGATTATTTAAGCCCCCCCCCCCTTTAACTTATAATAAAATTCTGCGAGATATCATTGTTAGGTTTAACTTTTATAATTTATGTTACCTGTTGCTTCCAGTATAATTATAAAAAGCTGAGCCTACAAAATGTCCTCGATACTTTCCATATTTTTACTTTCCCCCTTCTGAATATGTAAACTGGCTCTTATCGTCGATATAAAATTAAATTTAAAAATTTAAAATTCTAATAAAGTTAGTCGATATACGAGAGTAGCAGGTAAAAATGTAGAGAGTGAATTTAATATTCTCTTTATCTCTCGAACACCAAAAATGAACGAGAAAAGCAACAAAACTCACAACAAAGGAACAAAATTCGAATAACTTATAAATTCTGAATATATATCTTCGACTTTTTCAATGTGCAAACGGAGGATACATATTTTACTTATCAATTTTTACGAAAAGTATGGACGATTGTTGTTTTTAAAATAAAATTTTGACTTGCACAAAAGAAGCTGAATGCTGTTTTAGAGGGAAAAAATATTGATCTTCTGATTAACAGACGCAACGTCATCCACTTAAAATTAATTCATAAAGGTCGTACACCGCACACTTACTGGGCGATCGGTTTACTTTCAAAGCAAGATTGAGTGGGGTAATAAAAATAATGGTAAAAGTGAAAAGTGGTTAAAATATGATAACGAAAAGTTGCAATATCCCTTAATAGGCCGTTTATAAGAGAGCGAATAGAAGGAGAAGAGCAAGTGCATGTTATTGGCAAGAATCAATCGAGCGAAAGTTTGATGGCGTTGCTCATTGTGAAAACATTGTATCGACGTGATCGACAATATAGCAGCGATGTTAATAAATTTATAACTTCATTTTCCAATAATTAATTTTTCACATTAATGTGAACATAAATATTTTTGCTTTGAGTTTCTCTTAAAAATTTTCGTAGCCCAGAGTTATAAGAAAATAAAATTATTGAGGGTGCAACTTGCTCGAAGCTATAAAGGTACAGCAGCGATCGAACGTCGTAGTCAATATAAGAAATTTTTAGACAAATAATAACTTGAGATTAAAACCGTAAAACCAACAAATCGAGCTAAAGAAAACTAAAGCTATAAGATTTTAAAATGTTTAATTAATCGCCTCATGATGTCATACTTTAACGAAAGCGTTTGTTTTTTTAACTTAAATAATATAAAATTCAAAATAATGTTTAAGATAATTGAATATCTGACATAGAACACAAAGTTCATGGCGGAAAGCTCATGAAAATCTTTATTAACTCGAATAAAATAAATTCCTCTAAAGAAAAAATTAAGTTGCAAAAAAGTATTGCAAAGAAAATATTTAAATGCTTTATTTTTGGCACAGTAACGTCAAGTTTGGGTTTCAGTTTTACCACACTATGAAAAGATCTAAAAACGTACAAAATTTACCCTTTAAAAATTTGTGGTTGCACTTTAAATCACGATAAATACAGCAGTGCTTATAACTTTTACAAAAGTTAACCAAAATTTAATTTTCTGGGCGTTGTAGAAAAATAATTTATTAAGCTGAAAAACTTGTATGATTAATGTTTCTTCGAAAACGCATAATTTTTGAGTTATCGCTTGTCAAATTAAAAAAAGTAAACATTAATAAAATTTAAGTTTTTCTCGAAAATTTTTACACGAAACGAACAAATGAGGAGCAGACATTCTATATGCAGTATGTCCATTTTCAGAAATTTTCACGAGAGCAGTAAAACTACCACAGGTTTAAATGATAAGTTATTAAAAAAGTAATTTTTGCAATAACACAGTGTAAATTACACTATGAAGTATCCATAAATGAAGCAAATATTCGATTGGCGGTTTCGCAAAACAGCTAAAAAATGTATTGGACAAACTGCACTTTGTATTTTCTACATTGGACAAACTGCATATAGAATGTCTGCTCCTCAAATACTTTTTAGTAAATTAACACCAGCAGCACTACAAACTAAATCGATCGACGAGGGTTAACTCTTGGTAAAACTATGTGGTGAAATTAAAACTAATTCTGTGATCAACCAGACTCGGTGTAGGCAACGGAGAGGTCAAAAATATTTAAGGTAAGAACAGAAAGAAAGCGGGTATCCAATATCTGGCACCCAGCGCCAATCTTTGCATTTTATGTGTGGTTACATTTTTCATGCAAGCAACTTGTGGTCGTAAGCATAAGAAATACATAAGCGAAATACCACACTCCTGACCAAGACTGAAGAAAAAGTTTAATTTAACCATACTAAAATTAATAGTAGTCATAAATCAAAAATCTTGGATAGCCGTAATAATAAATTAGTAAAAAAAACAATTTGAAGCAAAACTGAATTTCTACATTTATATATTTTCGATACTCCATGAATCAGTATCATCGTAATAGCTATATTATATAATATGTATTTAAAACGGTTAATTATATATTATAATATCAACATCATTCAATAAGCACCAAGCTGCAGGCATAACTATGTAATTTTAGAGCACTTAATGTACATGATATTATAATTAGGTAATTAAGTTTTAAGAGCTGCAGGCCGAGTTGTGTCGCCTCACTTCCTACGTTAAGTGACATTTTCATCTATATAAAAATAAGCCGAAGGCCTACCTAATTGCCTAGAGTTCGACATCATCAAACAAAAATTTTAAAAGCCTATAAACGCTAATCTAATGGAAGCCAAAGTTCTAACAAAGCGTAATAAAAGAGAAGCAACAAATCAATTTCGAGAAGTTCACAAAATAACAGAACATTGAAACGATAAAAGGTAGCATTGCCGTTAACTTTATCTGGGAATCATCTCAATCTCTTCATTTCTAAAGCTAAGACTTTGCATATCAAATGTTGACTGATAAGTTTATCAAAAATCGGATCTTTTTGTTTGAGAATTTGAAATGATCCTGAGATATTAATTTCACAGTAAATTGCAGCCTGTCTAGAATAGGTATATTCCTTATTTAACTATTATTCTAAGTAGTCGTACATGTGGTACAGACTTACAATTGAAAATATTCCCAGAGCAATTTAAATCTTCTAATCGGTAATGTAATCTTTGTTTCGGAACATGCAATAAGTCCGGTTGCGCTTTTTTGGTAAACTTATCGCTCAGCAATTTCAAGTAAAAGTAGAAGTAAACTTCAAAAATAAGTAAAACAATTACGATGTAAAACCGTACCCACAGATCTACCGGAATGGCTTTGCGAATTAGACTTTTATTGGTACTACGGTTAAGTGTAGGGATATGTAAAAAAACTTTGTAATTTGTAAATTACTTACGTGAACGTATCGCATTTGGCATGAATTTTGCATTACGATCGGCTATAAATCACGTCACATTATGATCACGTAATGAACAATGGCCTATCATCTTGGTGGGTATGTAATGTCATGGTGTTATACACATGCTAAATTGTAGGTACATACTGTGCGGCCTAAAGGCCGCACTCGAACTATTATGAAACAGATAGTGTCGCGGACTAAATTAATATCAAATGTGTTATTATTATAAAGAATAAAAATAATGTTATGGATTTTTTATGGTTTTAATACTTTAAAATTAATTTCGATATTCCTATTATTCCCTTAATTATATTGGCAAAAGATTCATAAATGCCGTTTGTAACGATTAATGGTTTTAAATATAATAAAAATTTATTAATGATAAATGAAATGAGTATACTGAGGCTTTAAAGCATGAAATTCTTTAAAATTTAAATTATCAAAACAAATTTCCTGAATTTTAATTCTCTTTTTTCCAGAACCGCATTTATAAAATTTTTATTCACCTCAAATGATGTAATATTTTTTTAAATGTTGCAAAAGATACCGTTAAAATATTTGATTTTATAATGTAGATATTGAAACAAAAGACAAAAATAAAAAATCGTGTCTTCAAGATTCGCTTATTTTTCCAAAAATATTGTCGTAATTTCTAAACATAACTCTAACCAACTATTTGTTATGAATTGAACACATATTGATCCATTGCTTTACTTTTTAAATGATCATCTCAAAAAGTAAATATTCTTAGCTAAGGGTCTGAATTCTGAATCAATCGGTGGAATGATAACCAAAATTGACGGGCACTGAGGCCATAAATAAGACCTATTATAATATTTTAGGTTTTGCACCAGCCAGGCCCGTAGCCAGCGGGGGCACCTAAGGGCACGAATGTTCAAAAAAAAAAATTTTAGATGGAAAAAAATTTGGGAAACAATTCATTAACCAGGACTTCAATTTTATACATTTCTAAATAAACAAATGATAGAAAATGGACCAAAAATCAATATAAACGGCTCGGAGTGTTGCGAAGCGACCGGAAGAAGCGTAGCGGCACGCAGAATCGCTTTGAAACCGCAACTGTGTCCGATTAAGATTCATCATCGATAAATCAATTTATAATTTAAATTCACAAGTTTGACGAAAAAGCGACCACTGATTTCATACGGAGCTTCTGTTGTAGCGCTTCATACCATTTTTACGTTCTGGCGCCTATACTCTTTGAGGTGGGCGGGACTTTTAAATTCAAAATTTTAATTTCGAAGTAATTTAACAAAAATTTTTTTAATAAATTAAAAAAGTAAAATATTGAAAAAATTTGTTTGTAATAATAAAAATTCCCAGAAGGGGGAGAACCACCAAAAATTTTACTTTTACAAAAGGTTATTTTTAAGGGCCCCCCTCGAAATGAAATCCTGGCTACGGGACTGGCACCAGCTCACCGTCCACATTTCTACCCTCTAGTCAGCCCAGACTCTGGGTAAACTCAAGAATCTTGGAGAGTCAAAACTCCAATAGGAAACGAGAAAGCTGACGTAAGCGTCCTCCAAAGTTAAAAAAGTCCATGATAAAAGTTCACTTTTTTAACGCTAGAAACGCTAACGTCAGGCTTTTTTACTCCCTTATTGGAGAATTAGCGAGAAATCTCGACGGTAGCGCCTCTAGCGTTAAATAAGTAAACTTCTATTATAAACTATAACTTTAACTACCACCCTTTTACAATTACGTACTTTTACAAATTTAAAGATTAAGGTTGAATAAATAAAATATCAAGACTCAGGACCGTCCTTGATGAGATACGGAGTTTTTTTAGAGTTCATACAATTAGGGCCAGTTATTATATAAAAGAGGATAATCTTTGACCTTGGATTAAACTCCAATTTAAATCAATCAGCAAACTTAAAATAAAATTTTGACTGTGATGATTGGTTTAAATTGGAGTTTAATCCGTTGTTAAGGATTAGCCTCTTTTATACAACTGGCCCTTAGTAAGTAAATTTGTATTTGTACTCAGGCATTAAACTTATTGGTAAAATAAGTAGTTGATCTACTGGTGAGGGGAGATTGAATTTTAAAATACTTTAACAGGTTTGTTCCACCAGCCCAGAAATCGTACAATGTACGGTCACGCTCATGGTTGGAACAAACCTAACATTAACCCCCTTGATTTATTGACTGAAATCTTGAAAAATAATTTTATAATATTAACAGTCTAAAACTGTGAAATTGTTAAAAACTTGAAATAAATCTTGTGACTTTTTTGTCACTATGACACCAGTGAGGTCATACATGTATGTTTCAAATAAACTCAAAGAAAGGCCGTGTCTATAAGTTTAAATAATCTAAGGAGAGCTAAATATTATGTAGATTACTCCGTTCCCCCAGCCTCTGTTTATTCTATTATTCTAAAAAAAATGGTAAAAAACATTTAAAAAATTAACTGTAATGTGTAGGCTGTTTTTCTCAAACAATTTTCTCCAAGACCGGGGGTTCTGGGGGGGTATGGAATACCCCCCAGCTGTAAGTAAATTGTTTTTAAAGCAAATTTAATTCCTGAAAAGTCACCTTATCATTTACATACAGCTGGGGGGTATTCCATACCCCCAGACCTCCCGGTCCCACATAAATTTCATAATACAACTTCCATAATACGCAAAACTAACGACACCAGTGAAAGCTCAAAGCCTGAAAATATTATTGTTGAATTCAGTGTATCCTTGTAAAAACAAACCTGACTATGGAAATATTTCAAAAATCGCTTACGGCGCTATTTATATAACATGTCCAAATAGAATAGGAAGCGCCACATAAGATTTTTTTTCATAAATTTTTGTGTACCTATCCGCATTTCAAACCCCCGCCCCTCCTTTTGCAACGTAGCAACCACAGGTGGAAAACGATTAAAAGGCACAAATAATAATATACAAAAGATGAAATATTTTATTCTAATTAATCTGATAATTTCTACATAGAATAACCGAACCGGGGGGGGGGGGCAAGAATTTTACAAAAGATGAGAAAAATTGTTAAACACATAGTATATTATTAGATACAAATAAATAAATTGCTTAACCAACACAAACATTACAATTTTTAATTAATCATATTTGTAAAACCCTAAATCTCAAATTTTAATTAAAAATAAGTAAAGCTCTTATAAACCTTTCAAGTCAACCCTGTACAAAGCTTTAGAAACGTTAGAGGAATATCAATTGTGTGGTTTATCTCCCAAATTAGAGCTAATTGATTTTCAAATTTGTTTTTGGCCGTTTGCCTTACCTACGTGTTTACACAAAAATATTAAATAAAATCAAACAAAACTTAATTTTTTTATAGATTCTGTTCTATTGTTACTGTAACACAAAGCAAAGGCATCACACATATTTATACTGCATAGGTAAACGTTTATTTTTACATTTTTTTGCATAATAATTTAGTGGCTTTTTTGTTATAATTGGAAATTTTTAATTACGGCTACGTAGGTGCTAATTATAATTTAAATTTTTATTATTCTAAAATAATATTTGGTTGCTAGAAAGGTTTCGCAATTTATTTTAGTCACGTCAGTTGATGAAGTAATTAATTTTTTTAAACGTGCGGTGGATAATTAACTCAAGTTTGTTTATTATTTAAAAAAAAAGATATAAATAAATAAAACTAACCGTTTTGAATCCTCGGTACATTATTCTAATTTCTTGTCTACTGAATTTAGTTTGTTTGCAGAGGTCTTCTAGGGCAACTGGTATAGGTTTTGGCACCCTGGACGGTTCTAATTCGTAAACTACCTCTTCGACACTTTCTTCTGAAGGAGAAGTCATATTTTGTTATTTTTTTATATTCATCAACACATGTTTGCATTATAACGCGACGAAATCACTTTCGGTTCTATCATCTGCAGTAGCAGATTTTATTAAAGTACATCTTCAACTATTTATAGAATCTCATTATACAACCGGAAAATGCCGCATAATTAAGAAAGATCTTTACCGCTACATCTTTAAAAGTTTTTTCTTTTATTAAAATTTGCACTTTTATTTTTTAATTTTAAACTTAAAATAGAAATAAACTAAGTTGGTGTTTTAATTGGACGAGATGTTAAAATTTAATTGTAATTTAAAAAATGGTTACGATTTACAAGTCCGGAAGATTTTCCGTGCAGTACCCGGATTCGCCCCGGACTGGTCCTTCGCGCTATTAGCTGCAGTCTGCGTCTCACATGCGCGCAAACTCCACGTTCAGCCCTAGTGGTAGCCTGCTAAAATGTGAATCCTGCATGCTATCCTATGCTATAAATTGGCCAAATGCGCGTAAATCTGTGCTAAGGACAGGTCATGCAAACGCTTACCCTAAACAATACTAAAATAGAATTTCATATCAATGAAATGCTAATTAGATGGAAGTTATTTCCCCTAAAAACCCACCGATAACAAAACTACTTACACAAAAACGGATACAAAAAATCTTCACTTTTTTTGCTTCCCAACCGCACTCGACTAATTTTTTTTTAACATAGGACCCTTGTAAATTTTTTAACAAGCACGCAAAACAAACTGTAAATTTTATTACGCAAATTATATTACACTTTTTTCAGGTTTAATATTTCCCATGCATAATCAATAATTTTAAGAACCGACAAGCTGGACGCTAATGACAAAAAATTCATAAGTAATAAAAAACAAATGATTATAATGTACGATAATTACGGATTTGCACAAAAAAAAGAGTCCTTTCAAAAAAATGAAAAATTTATTTAACAACACGGTCTTCTATTATCCAAAATAATAAGCTACAAAACAAACTGAAAATAAAACACCTGATTTTTTTTATTATATAAACAGCGGTAAAATTTTGAATTTTCCTTTTTACAAAAAATATTCAAAATTTAACGTTTCGCGCCACCTATGCTTCAAAACTAGTATTTCTTCAGGGAACCATGAAAATAATCCTGCAACAGGAGCGAAGTAGTCTGAGCGCGCAGAATTTTTTAAAACGTACAACATTGAGTTCCGCATAACGATTATTATTTAAATTTGATGCCCAAATGCATTTTATTAGATTTTGTCTTTAGTAAATTAGGATAAAACGATTTAATCAAAATTTTCGCGCAATTCAATTGAGGATTAGGAATGAAGGATTAAAAAGTTACGTGAAATCAAATAAATACAATAATTTAAAATTAAGACAATTTTGTCACAAAAAGTGACGTCAGTACTGATACGAGTATTTTTATGAATCATGAAATCAAATTTTATAAAAGAAATTTTATTTTAACTTTATTTTTTGCAATTAAACTTGTCCAAAATGCTTAATATACATGCAAAAATTCGAAATGACTTACCATTGTCCTTTATCCAATTTTTGGTGGTTGCAGCTTAGGAAATGTCCATTCGACGATTTTCAAACCACAACGTCCCCCAGAAACGCACTACACGAATAAAAGTCAATAAAACATCATTTTAACACAACTAAAACCGAAATTAACAGGATAAAACAAGACGGGTAAAATCAACGTTTGAACGCGCAACAAGTGACTAATTGCCAACATTGCGCTCTACGTGGCTGTCATTTTTCAAAAGTCCCCTCTTTATGGGTAAATGAGTAACACATTTTATGATATTAAATTAAAACGTTTCATTTTTACGTTTACGGTAAAATTCCGGTTGAAAGTTTTTCTCTGGAAGGGGGGAGTCACTCAAAGTTTTCCTTTAACTGTACTATAAATTTTGATGCTTACCTTCGAAATTTTCACTTAACGTTTTCTAAATCACAAATTTATCGAGAAACGCACTACACAAAGAAAAGTCAATAAAACGTCCGTTTAAACACAATAAAACCGAAATCAACAAAATAAAATGGGTGAAACTAACGTATGAACGCGCAACAAGTGACTAACTGCCAACATTGCCCTACGTGACTGTCAATTTTCAAAAGTTTAGTCATAAAAATCCCCTCCTTATGGTAAATTTACAATATTCTATTTGGCTATAAAAATTACGATTCTTTGATCATCCGAGAAACGACCAAACATTTTTCAAAAATTTTAACGCAAAATGAAATATGAATAAGTAGCACTTGACAAAAGCATTGTAGTTTGTTCGGAACTGCCCTTTGAATTTTTGAAAATAAGAAACGGCAAATTGATACATACATAAATAAAATGTATCCTACGACTTCCTTTCTTGGGTCAGCTTTGATGATCCAACTACACTTCACTGTACACTAAACACCCACAATAAACGCACAATTACAATTTTCAAAATTTGTTATTAGAAACTTGAAAACAGAAGCACCTTAAAGCGCATCTGCCAATTCACGTCCGAAGTCCTCCATTAAACGAACGAAACTGAGCGACAACTGCCGAATGTACGAACCCTTGAAAATCGGCACACGATTCGATTGAAGTTTGAATTGCAGAACTTGAACGTGCGTTTTTTTAAATGTTTTGTCAAATTTAGGAACATGAAAGATGATAAATAAACAAAGGGAGTTACTCCAGAGGAATTTTTAGCTAACAACAATCACCATAAAGTTTGATTTATTTGGTTTTGTAAGTTGCAAAGATTTTAAAACTTAGGTAGTACCACAGTACCTACTTTGAAAACACTACCAACCACGCCCCAGATAACAATAAATGGTCATGTTCTTATCCAGAATTACAATAAATTTTAAATTTGTAAAAATATATTACCGGTAATACCTCGACTTACGCGATTTTAAAATCTCGTCGATTCTACCTCAAAATAACTTTGGTTTGCAATTTTGTATTATCGTTATTTTGTCTCCGGTCCCACTTTAAAGTAATTTATATGCGAAATTATACCCCGACTTACGCGGTTATCACTCAGTCTCACCTATCGCCTAAATTCAGGGTATTACTGTACATTAAGGGGGAAGTCTACTGTGACAAGAGAAAAAACAAGCCGATTTTCCGGATTTTTTTTCTAACAAAATATGACTCGTACATTAAATTAAATTAAACCGTCATCTTTATTATATATTCAAGTATTTGTAAAAAAATTTTCAAGTCGAAATATTCAAAATTGCCGTTGTGGCACTCCTTCAACGTAGGTCCGTCTATTTTTAACGGTGTACATGAAAATCTCACGTCTTGATGATCGAAGACAAACAAAAAAAAAATTATCATCTACATAGTATTGCCTCTCGTTTGTCGAGAGATTTTTTTGATATCGTTTTTTATTTAATTGTTATAAACAATAAAAAAATCATCATCAGATTTGGGCAAAAAAAGTAGAAAAAAATTTCAAGAATTTTTTTCTCGGCCCCAAAATTTTTTATCGAAAAAATTGCTCGACAAACGAGAATCAATACTATGTAAATAATAACCATATTTTTTTCTTTTGTTTTAGATTACTCAGACGCGAGATTTCATGTACACCGTTTGGGCAAAAAAAAAAAGCGAACCTACGTTGAAGGAGTGCCACAACGGCAATTTTGAATATTTCAACTTGAAAATTTTTTTACAAATACTTGAATATATAATAAAGATGACGGTTTAATTTAATGTACGAGTCATATTTTGTTAGAAAAAAATCCGGAAAATCGACCTGTTCCTTCTCTTGTCACAGTAGACTTCCCCCTTAAAGCGAATCAAACTATTGTAACTCAGGTATTTATTTGACTTATTTCTTTATATTCTATTTTATTTCAACAAAAAAGTTCACCCTGAATACAGTCCTTAAAATGCGATTTGGTCAAATTCCAGTTTTCAAAACAATTCAGATTATTTCATTCAGTTATTCTGACTCATCAACTGCACTTATTTAAACCGGATTTTCTTTAAAAAAAATGACCATTTAGAAATCATTTAAATCTAGCAGGAATTAATTAGGAAATCAGAAAGGAAACTTTAAAAAATAAAATTTTCAGTAAAATAAAACAATGACCATTTCAGAAAAAAAATACATTTCCATACTGCTTTTAATTTATTAACATAAAAATATAACAAGTTGACTGAAATAACAAAAGTTAATTTTTCCTTTTCTTCTTAAATCCTTCAAACTCCATACTGAGAAGAGGATCATTTCTTTTTTTCTAAAACCAAGAAGTTATAACATCTTTATTAACAAAAAAAGTTGCATGCAGCTTACCTGAAATTTGCTGGCAGCAGCACTGGTAGGTGCTTTACGATTCCATTTCCTTTTGGTGCCTTTGTGAATACCGGCTAAATTTTTCAGAGTTGGTGGAATAATATATTCGGGAACGTTTGCTAGATGGGGTTGCACTTTTACAGTGTGCAATGCTTTGTCGTGCCGTAACAATTGTAAATCGTTTTGATTATCTTCGAAAAATGTCTACAAAACAATTATCGTGAGATCAGAAGACGTTGAAAAAAAAAAGGATTAAAGTTTACCTTTAGTTTTTTAGAATTAAAAATTTCTTGTTTGATTTCCTTTAGCCGTGCTTCTCGAACTGCTATTCTTGTCACCGCTCGCCATGCATCTTTAGAACGATAACGGAAACCTTCCATTTCGTTCATTTTGAACTGATAGGGCCTTAAAATGAGTTTGTAGTTAGTACGATTATCACAGGACTAGTAATTGTAGAGCATTTAAGGATAAACAATTTAATTTAGTAAAATTGATAAAATCAATTGTGAAACGTTTAATTCAGAATGCTGTCTTGTCAATTTAAATTGGATGTCTTTAGTTTACTTGTTTATTTTCAGTAGTGTGTGTAAACGACACAAATAATTTGAAGTAGTTCAGATTTTAAACTCTTTCACCCCTAAGCCAAATTATAAAATACTTGATATAAAAAAATATTCTTTTTTTCAACAAAATTTTGGGCCTCCTTTCGTACCAGTCCGCGCCTCACAGTTCGAAAATCGCTGATTGCCCTCAACCCATAAAACCCACTTAATGTAACATTCACAAAAAATTGTCAGCATACAATAAACCAGAGGTTCCCAAACCCCAAGAGAGTCTGCGAAAGAATTTAAATGTAAAATAATATTCCCCAAATTTAAATTTAAAAATAAAATCAAAAAAAACTTACTTAACCACAGAAGATTCAGATAAACTGTCCTGTAAGTGTGTTTCCACTTTTTCCAACAACTGCTTTTCTTTCATGCTGATGAAGGATAAAACACTTCCCTCGTTTGTTCCTCTTGCAGTTCGTCCAGCCCTGTGAATATACGAATCGATGTCCAAAGGAAAATCAAAGTTGATCACATTTGACACAAACTGAAAATCGATTCCACGTGAAACGCCACTTTCTTTGTCCTTCCTCCTTCGACTAGATTTCTTCTCAACGTTCGGACCTAATTCACCTGGTTGTTCCAAAGCCTTCTCATCGGATGCCACTATAATGTTGTATTTACCTTGATTAAACTGATTCACCGAGTGGCATCGAATTGTCGCCGGCAGTTCCGAATTCAACACACAAGTTGGTATCCCAAATTGTTCCAAATATAGTTTTATCCTAAAAAAAATCATCACACAGTAACGAAACCACTTACAAAACTAACCTCACTTACTTGTAACATTTGTCGACTGAATTTACGAAAATAATCGTTTTACCCCTAATCAGATGCAACTTTAAGAGGGCATAGAGAATTGTAGCCTTGTCCACCTCTTCTGCAGCCAAATGATAGTGGGTTAATTGGCTAGTTGGAGCCAAATCAGGTTCCTCCAACTCCAAAATGACAGGGTTGTGTAAAACCAAACCTTTCAAACTTTTCACGTCTTGACTTAACGTCGCCGAAGCTAAAATAGCCTGATAAATATTCGGCATGTAACTAATCAACTGTTTCAGTTCCTCCTCGTAACCAAACGAAAAAATCAGATCTGCTTCATCTATGACCAGCATCTCCAACGATTCTGTCAGGTTTAAATTTCCTGCTTTAAGGTGTTGCAGCACACGAGACGGCGTTCCTACTACGATATCCGGTTTCTCAACTAAAAGTGGTTTTTGAGTGTTCACGTGGACTTGGGGTGCAGTATCGACACACTGAACCTCTCGAGTACACTTCGTAGTCAAATCTTTAATCACGTTACAAATTTGATTACACAATTCTTTACTTGGTGCCAAAATCAATGCTTTAATTTCTTGTTGTGTGACGGTTTGTTTGCTGTTTAAAATTTTTTGAATGACTGGGATGGAGAAGGCGGCGGTTTTACCTGATCCAGTTCGCGCACGTACAAGAACATCTTTTCCTTCAAGTAGGAAAGGAATCGCTTTTTCTTGTATGTGGGTCGGTTTTTCCCAACCGAGTTTTGAAATCGCCTAAAATTTAAAATTCAAGTTTTACTTTTGACATAACCTAGAAATTAATTGTGTACCTTTAAAATGCGGTCGTCTAATTCCATTTCGTGAAAGTTAAGCACATTTTCTTCCTGGTCGTCCTCCATGATTTACAAATGTATTTAACAATTGATTATTTGGTTTTAAACCAAAGAATATAATAAATAAAGTTTTTGCACGTGTTTAACTTCAAAAGTTTGACAACTAAAAAGTTTTCGTGCGAACTACAAGTAAATGCTATTTGACCAATAGGAATTGAGCTACCTAAGCGCGCTTTAATTTTAAAATTTTGACGTTTTAAAATTTAGAAACCGTAAGTGGTGATGGTGGTCGCAACCTAAAAAGGCTGCAAAATTGTTGTAATCGACTTGTAAATCACTGATATCATAAGGGTAATCGTTATTAAAACATTAAATTGTTTGGGAGATTTAGTTTTTTGAATATACAGAGTATAGGGAAAGTATGCCTTTGATGGCACCTGAAATAAATTAATAAAAATTTCAGAAACACCCCAAATAAATTATAAAATATTATAAATATTAAGAAGAGGCTAGTAGAGGTAGCATGAGACTATATCGCACCTTGTTGCACTCGTGGCGGAAGATAGGTGAATCAACCTTTGACGGCGGCGAAGTTTTTTCATAAACCATAAAAAAATTTCAAAATTTTTTTTGATTTTTAGAATTTACATAGTTACCATTTGGCTGTAAAGAAAATTCAAGCTATTTCGTTGAATAGTTTAAAATATATAGCGATATAGAAATCACCATTATTATTTACTATCAATTTGTACCTATATTATATTTATTTTCTCTTTTATTTTTCAATAAATGTTAATGAAAATTGTTTACCCCATACATTTCAACAATATCTACCAAATAGAAAAAAAATATATGTCAAATTTTGTTTAGTTTAAAAGAAAACTTCGCCGATAGTAATAAAATGAAATATTGTTCATTTTAATGCAAGTTTTAGTTAGCCAAGTCGAAAATTGGTTTGTAAAACTTTCACTATTGTAACAAAGATGGAGCAATTTGAAATTTGTTTTTGTGAAGTTTAAAATCGTTTTTCGAGAAATACATTTCATTAGTGTAGAAGTTGACGATACCACGTTAAATTTAATAATAGTTTAATAAATCTCTATATATAAAAATGAATCCTTATTTCCCTTGGTCATCGCATCACGCGTGAACGGCTGGACCGATTTTGCTAATTCTTTTTTTGTTGTGTTTGTTATTGTCAAGAGAAGGTTCTTATGAAAGAAAAAATTAAAAAAATCGAGCAAAAAGACAAAAAATTGCAAAAAAATATATTCAACAATTTTCATTTCGCTAAAAAGTTAAATCATTCAGCTATAAATCAGGTCAGCTAGTATTCTATAAAAATAATCGTTTTTTGGATACCAATTCAGAACAACATCATAAAATGCATTTTTGACCATACTATTCATAAGCGATTATTTTTTGTTACCCTCCCAAAATTAGTCCACTTTGTTTAGAACTGTCGTCACTTGTTCGTTCACTTGTACCGTTATGAAGGTACGCACCAGGACTTATGGAATAATATAATAGGTATAATGCTTATGGCCGATTTTAGCAACGTTATAATATAGCTAATCACACATTATTTAATTCAAATCAACTATGAACCAATGGAAAACGACTATTAGCGCTGACAAACGTTTTCTATTGGTTCATAGGTTAATCTAATGGTTTGATCTGGTTTGATAATGGTTTGATAATCTAATTTGATGATCTAGGTTAATTAATGTCTGATCAACTATATTATAACGTTGCTGAAATCAACTATTAGTGATTTATGATTATGAAATGCAAGTTTAAAACGTACATGAAAAATTATATTAGAAAGTTTTACAAAAATATCTATAATTTCTTTAACATGAAAAAACATGTAAAAAATAAAGCTTTGTTTAGATTTGCAATTCTTAAGAACTAATTTTAATTATATCAAAAATTATAATTTTAAATAAAATTTTAATTTATTAAGAAGGGCCTAGTAGAGATACCATGAAACTATATCGCTCTCTGTTGCACTCATGGTGCAAAATACCGGGTGCTGAATGAGTTAGGCGAACATAGGATATTAACATGTAAAAAATTATTTTTGCAAATTCCTGCTTCCCTAATTATTTTAGAGAAAAATTGAAAGACACAAATATAATGTAGAAATATAAACTACGAATGATAAAAGCATTAGATTTTATCTAGCTTTTACGTAAATGATTAAAAAATCTTTTTAAATTGTTAAAATTTTTATTTATCAAACTGGCCATGTATAAGTTTCCAAGGTAATATTTCATTTTATGAAATTAAAATTTAATAAAGTGCAAAACTGTCAACAACGTTCAATTGTTTTTTATTACTTATCAAAAATAATTACCTCGGAAACTTCCATGGCAAGTATGATAAATAAAAGTTTTAACAATTTCAAAAGAATTTTTTGACCATTTACGTAAAAGCTAGATAAAATCTAATGCTCTTATCATTAGTAGTTTATATTTCTACATTATATTTGTGTCTTTCAATTTTTCTCTAAAATAATTAGGGAAGCAAGAATTTGCAAAAATAAGTTTGTACATGTTAATATCCTATGTTCGCCTAACTCATTCAGCACCCGGTATATGAACCAACCTTTGACGGCGGCGAAGTTTTTTCATAAATCATAAAAAAATTTCAAATTTTCTTTTGTTTTTTAGAATCTACATAGTTGCCATTTAGCTGTAAAGAAAGATCAAGCCATCTTGTTGAATACTTTAAAAAATATAGCGGTATAGAAAAACACCATTTTTATTGGTGATTTTTAAATTGCTGTAAATTTTAAAGTATTCAACAAAATAGCTTGATCTTTCTTTAGAGCCAAATGGTAACTATGTAAATTCTAAAAAACAAAAAAAAATTTAAACATTTTTTATGGTTTATGAAAAAACTTCGCCCCCGTCAAAGGTTGGTTCTTCTATCTTGCACCATGAGTGCAACAAAGAGCGATATAGTTTCATGCTATTTCTACTAGGCTCTTCAGGAAACTAAAACTTATTTGCATAATAACAATAAGCCTCGCAATAAGCAGTATAAAGCTGACGTCCAGGGACCTAGCTAGACATTGGCTAAGGAGGGGTTTTCTCGAAACAGTTTGTTTTGCTTATGTCTCAGAGGGGGGAGGAAGTCTGAAGAAAAAGAAAAAGTGGCTTGTTTGAAAATGGAAAATGGAAAAGCAAAACTAAAAAAAAATCAAGATTATTTTTATCAAATACAGGGTCAACTAGCTATTACTCAGGCTAAAGTTTGTTATTTTGTGGTGTACAGTGGTGATCACAATAAATTATTTATTGAAGACATCTATTTCGATGAAGTTCTATGGCACACCGTCATGCTACCAAAATTAAAATTATTTTATTTGGAATGTATGGCTCCAAATATAATCGAAAATAGACCGGAACGTGGGCTTAAATGTAGAGAACCATTGGCAATAATTGAAGCTCAAAAGAAAAGAGAAAATTGAAAACAAAACGACTAAAAACTTTTTTTAATGCAAAATATAGTATACTTATTATGTAAATGAGTAACATTATTTGCACTCCAAGTAAAATGTCAATAATGTTTATAAATTAATGGTTTTGAAAAAAATAATTTTTATATTATGCTATTTTTAAACCGACTTCAAAAAAAGGAGGAGTTTCTCAATTCGTCTGTTTGTATGTTTTTTTTTTTTTTTTTTTTTTTTTTTTTTTTCTTATGTATGTTCGGGCATAACTTTTTACAGAGTGATCCGATTTTGATGAATTTTTTTTTATTCGATAGAGTATACCTCCATGGTGGTCCCATTTAATTTTCACAAAAAAATTCCATTCGTAAGGGTAAAAAATAAGGGAAAATTGCACCCGTAAGGGTAGAAAATAGGGAATGATTGTTTTTCATTTATTGATTTTTTACTTGTCAACCTATTCTGTTGAAAGTTGGGGTGGAGAAAAACTTTATATCGAGCAAATTAATTAATTAATTAATTAAGGTAGTAATTAGTAGATTTTAATCACTAAAAATTAAAAAATAAAAAACTTTTTAACAAAAAATTAAACCGACCTCAAAAAGGAAACTAAAAAGCATAAAATAAATATATTACATTTTGAGTCTTAATAAGTAATGTAAGTAACTAATTTTGAGTCGGTGCAAAAAATCAACGATTACTAAATTACTTTAAAAAAATTATTAAAACAAAAGTCACCCATTCTGCACCGACTCAAACTTAGTTACTTACATTACTGATTAAGACTCAAAATGTAATATATTTATTTTATGCTTTTTAGTTTCCTTTTTGAGGTCGGTTTAATTTTTTGTTAAAAAGTTTTTTAATAAAGTATTTTAAATAGATAGGTACATAAAGAAGTAATAACTAATAAGTAAGCGTTACAAAAATATTCGAGCCCTTGATAAGAAGCGGTGTATATTTTTAAATTTAAATTTTATATAATTTACTTATTTAATATTTAGTGGCAATCGCCCCCCCCCCTTAAAAAAATTAGGCATTATAAATATAACGTAAAAACTAAAATTAATGGGAAAAAAGCTATCAATTTTGGTATTTTTCTTAACAATTTATGAAATCGCCCCCCCCCCTTCTATAAAACCATTGGCAATAATTGAAAAAGTTTGAAAAAGTTGCTAGAGCCGCCCCAGGTGGCAAAGCCATTTTGTTCTATCACTCTCTGTAAATGACTCGGTATTATTGATTCTATTTTGCTTGAGGTCTTTGCTAGGGATCTAAATGATTGTGACATCAATAAATCTCATAATATGAATTTGCAACCCCGTAAATTAACTTATTTTTAAATTAACCCCGGAACTTAATGAATTACATATTATTTAAATACTGAAGTTTAGTTCGACGTGCGTGTAGCATCTATGTGTGTTTTCGCTGCGTTATAAGAAACTAAATAGGTAAGACGCATGGTATAAGTTATTATAAAATGTTTGTTTGTTTGTTGTAATTTAAGGCCTAATAGAGATAGCATGAAACTATATTGCACTCTGTTGCACTCATGGCGCAAGATGAGTAATCCAACTTCTCACGGCGGCAAAGAATTTTCATAAATCTGTTGGAATGTTGTGGGATGTAGAATATTCATTTGAGTTTTACAAAGTAAATGATTTTAGAAAAAATTATCGTTTTACCAAAGTAATAGAACAGTTGCAAAAAGATAACAAACGTAGACCTAGACAGGTAGTTTTCACCCATTTTGCAGGTAGTCAGATACCCTTCTCTCTCGATCCACACCCTCTCATTTGTAACTTATAGAATTCTACTAAAAATGAGCCTAAATCTTATCATTTCTATTACTCAAGAGAGGGCCATATAAAATATAATTTTTAACAACTGAACATTATACAACTACCTAAACAAAGTGAGAGGCAAATAGATATCAATTTGCTATCCTTATTAGCCTCCTCTTAACTTGTAAAATGATATAATATGAGTTTATCCAGTGGCGGCTGGTGAGAAGGAACTTTTTGAGACTCACACTGGAACGATTAATCAAATTTTTTAATACCTTATTTACTTCTTGTTTGCGGTTGATAAACTTTTAAAAAAATTTCAAGAAATTTAACAACCGCAAACAAAAAGTACCTATATGAGAAATTCAAAAAATATGACTAATAGTTCTAGTGTGAGTCTCAGAGTTTCCTCTCACCAGCCGCTAGTGATTACAGATAAACGCGCCCTAACCAGAAAACCTGGTTACGGTTCTAAAAAATTCAAGAGGGGGTTGAATATTTCAAAAATCATCCTTACCTAATTAATAATTATTATGATTACCAATATGCAAAAGAACCATTTCAATACCCCGTTTACGATAAGGCGCTTGTGTATTCGAAAATTTAACAACCGACAATCCTGGTTTGCAAAGGAAAATGTCAGGAACTTTAAATTGTGTGTAATGGTACTGAAAATTGTAGTGAAATAGTAGTTTTCGACACAAGGCCGTAAGACGAAATTTTACGGCCGCGAGTGGGCAGGATTTGAAGACGAGGCGAGCGTAGCGAGCCGAGGTGTACGAACCGCACCGAGTGGTGTAAATATTATTTACTGGAAAAAATGTTTGTGTTCCTAAAAACCTAAAAAGATTGGAAAAATTTTTCGAAATAACTGTAGCAGTTGTTACGATTAATTTGAAACCTTTCTTTGATTAAAAATTTTAATTAATCCTATTATCCTCATATAGCGGCCAGCACCGGCATTAATAAATAGAAAATCTAATTGTAATTTTTTTTTAATTTAAAACAATCTATTGTTTATAAACTATAAATTTGATGTGAAAGAGTCCCCTCCCCCCTCCCCCGTTTCCTGTCTTATATTTGTCTGTGTGTGGGTGCATAGACAAATATACCCATCATAAATTTGTTTTATAATGTCGGGAATATAGAACAATTTTATTATTCAATTATGCATTTACATGGTGTCTATAAAATGTTATATATTACGAAACACTCGATGCTTATCATAAACGTAATAAATCTTGTCTTTATTGTTTTTACCGCATTGACATGTGGACAATTATTACCCAAATATTTGATACTAAATGTTTGTTTAATTTGTGTTGTTAATACAACTGCAATAAAATAAAAACACACATAAATTTAATATTTTTAGCAAAATTTTCCAAATAATTTTTCATAATAATAATAATAATAATAATATTTATGTAGTTATTTTTATAATTAATATAACTTCAAGTGTTGCACGATTCGGTTTAAAATTCAACTTTTATTTGACAAAATCCAATTTAAAAAAAATAAAACGTAGCGTGAACTTTGAAAATAAATCCGTGGCAAGCAGTTTTCTTCAGAGTGAAACTACATGCAATTAATATTAAAATCTTATAAGCTAAAAAAGAAACCATGTATCGATAAGTAGCGTAAACTAATTTACGCTGAAAACTTTTGCTTTGAAATTCAATTGGCCTACGTTTTTATGTTATAAGGGCTCCGGAGTTTTTAACTTGGGCGTTTTTAGATAAGATAAACTTTATGAAATCATCCCTACCCTGCTTTTTTCCAGATTTTGAGCACTTATATAGTCTTGCACCACAAGAAAATTGTTTTTCATACTTGTGCCGAGTTTCCAAATTCGATACTAGCCATGCATCGGGAATTGCTTGCGATATTTTTAATTTTCGGTGAGTGAACTCTTTTAATTGTTGGTCAAGTGTAAATAATTCTATGTCGCCAATTTTAATTAAAAAAATAACAGTTTATTCCATATATTTTTTGATCCATAAATTATTGCCCAAATTTTATGGCCCATAAAATAAAATTATTTTAATCTTATTTGTAAAAAGATATTATTCATTGTATGCATAATGGATTATACTGTGTAAATTACATTATTAGCGCGTGTTGTAAATTATAAAATATAAGCCTAATTTCAAAATTCATTAATTAAGATTTCTAGTTATAATTTTATTGGTTCTGAAAAGAAAAATTTTAATGCTGCACGAGAAGGTAAAACCATTTAAAAAAAAAAAAATTTTCAATAATAAGTGTTAATTTTTAAATAGGTATTACATTAATATCAATCTTAATTTATTCTATAAATATTACTAGTGTGGTTAAGAGGGGCTTAAGAGTGCTTAATCCATCTTACATTAGAGCACTTTTAGCCCACTTTACTAGAAAGTAAAAAAACACTTAAAAAATTGCTGTGTGCTGCAACACTTTAAAGCAGGAACTGAGGTACATGTCGCTGCCCCCCCCCCAATCGAATTTTTGGGTAAAACTTGCGTCAAACGTTTGAGCATCGTTTGAGCATCAATGCGCTTCCAATATTTTTGTTTGAACCTCAACCGTTGCGGAGTTATTTGCGAAAACTTGGGGGGGGGTTGTTGACATGTTGCCCCCCCCCCAAGTGGAATTTTGGGGTGAAAATGGTGGCAAACGTTTGAGCATCGTTTGGGCATCAATGAGCTTCAAAATTTTTCGTTTGAGCCTCAACGGTCGCAAAGTTAATCGCGAAATTTTTGGGGGGGCTGCAGACATGCTAGCCCCTCCCCCCCAAGTAAAATTTTGGGGTAAAAATGGTGTCAAACGTTTAAGCATCGTTTGAGCATCAATGAGCTTCCAAATTTTTCGTTTGAGCCTCAACCGTCGCGGAGTTATTCGCAAAATTCTTGGGGGGGGGGGGGGGGGTGTAGACATGTTTTTCTATTTTCGTTCTTATTTCGATTTTTTTTTTTGAAATTGATGTCTATTGATAGAGATTCGTTTGAGCTTGAATGAGCTTCCATTCCCATCATTTTAATTTCATTTTCTGCAAAATTACGGGCATTTCAAATTTCGAGTACTCCGGGCAAGTACCGTACAAACATTTTCTATTTTAATTCTATTTTATCGGATTAAAAATTTTGATCCGATTAAAAAAACTTAATCCTGCTTAATTACCATCATCATTTTGATTGAGTAATACGGAAAGTGTAATTTTAGAAAAAAATATTATGTTTAATAGAATATCGTGAACTAATAAAATGGTGATATATTATAATTTTATTAAAAGATTTAAAAAAAATTTTAAAAAGGATATAGTAAACTAAAAAGGTCAAAATTTCAATATTCTGAAAGTTTATGAATGTACCAGACAAATCGAATTTTCTAGAAAAAGTTTTGTTAAACGTTTGAACATTAATAAGTTTCAAATAATTTCATTTGAGCCTCAACCTTCATGGAGTAATTTGCAAAAACTTTGGAGGGGGGGAGGAGAGGTTGTTAACAAGTTTATCTTTATCCCATCTTAAAGTAAAATTAATTTTGTTAAATTGGTGTCAAACGTTAGTGTATAATTGGTGAGAGACCCAAGAGTTTCAAATTTTTTGTTTGAGCCTCAACAGACTTATTTGCAAAATATTTGGGAGGAGGGGGGCGTACTAACGCCTTCAAGTCGAATTTTGGGGTGATTTTGGTGTTAAACGATCGAGTATCGTGATGTTCATACTTTTGACATCAATTTTATTGCAATATTTAAAACATATATTAAAAGGAACAGAAAGTAAAAAAGTCAAAATGACATTTTACTCTAAAAGAATTTTTAAGACTCGAAATCTAGCGCAACTTTCAATATTCTAAAAGTTATTAAATGAATATGTAAAAATCAAATTTTTTAGAATAATTTGAGTCATAAGTTTGAGAATCATTGAGTTTCTAATATTTTCGCTTAAGCTTCAACCGTCAAGGAAAAATTCACAAAAACTTGAATGGGGGAGGGGATATTTCCCGTAGTCAAATAAAATTTTTGGGTGAAATTAATGTCAAACGTTTGGTATATTTTAAGCATCATAAATTTTTAGAATATTGAAGGTTCCGCTTGATTCCGGGCCTTAAACGTTTTTTTTAGAGTAAAATGTCATTTTGACCTTTTTAGTTTATATCCTTTTTAAAATTTTATTAAAATCTTTTAATAAAATTATAAAGCCACAGCAGTGGAGTGATGTTATCGCTGGATGAGTATAGAGCGGAAATTCTGGGTTCAAATCGCGGATTGCACAGAATTTCTTGGCCCGACCTTCCGGTGGGCATCTACACTCCTGTGGTGATCCCTGATATTTGTGTCGACGTCATTACCGTTGATACGGCTGCGTCACACACGAGAGTTTACAAGACAAGTTAAGTAGGCAGGGAATGAAGCCATGGGCCTTCTAGGCCTGTAGAGCTGTAATATATATAATATAATAAAATTATAATATATCACCATTTTATTAGTTCACGATATTCTATTAAACATAATATTCTTTTCTAAAATTACACCTTCTGTATTATTCCATCAAAATGATGATGGTAATTAAGCAGGATTAAGTTTTTTAATCGGATCAAAATTTTTAATCCGATAAATTAGAATTAAAATAGAAAATGTTTGTACGGTACTTGCCCGGAGTACTCGAAATTTAAAATGCTCGTAACTTTGCAGAAAATGAAATTAAAATGATGGGAATGGAAGCTCATTCAAACTCAAACGAATCTCTATCGATAAACATCAATTTAAAAAAAAAATTTGAAATAAGAACAAAAATAGAAAAACATGTCTACAGCCCCCCCCCCCAAGAATTTTGCGAATAACTCCGCGACGGTTGAGGCTCAAACGAAAAATTTGGAAGCTCATTGATGCTCAAACGATGCTCAAACGTTTGACGCAAATTTTACCCAAAAATTCGATTTGGAGGGGGCCAGCGACATTTACCTCAGGAACCGGGGGGTTTGGGGGGTATAGAATACCTTCCAGCTGTAAGTAACCAACAACTTCTTTAAGGCTGGGGGGTATTCCATACCCCCCAGACCCCCCGGTTTATCATCCATTTATTCTTATTTTATACTGAGCTTCTTACAGTTATAGCCCTTCAGGAAATCTAAGATTAAAAGCAACGTGTTCATGGAAATTACTCTGCAAAATTACTCCTTAGACATTATTTGCTTTTTATTAGTGAAAATAGTGGTATAATATTCGTGGTACAATCGTACTTTTTATTATTATTATTAAAAGCTTTTATTTAACTTGGGAAGACCGTCGTCCGTCGTCCGTGTGGGTCGACCGCTTTGAGGCCATTTTTAAGCAACTTTCCGACGTCCTAGAGATCTGAAATTTGGTACACAGCTTTCACCTGCAGAGCAGAGCAGAGCATTTTCATATTTTAATTTTGTTTTTCTAAAATTCTGAAAAATAAGCAAAAAACCATTAAACGCATGCGTCGATGCGCATTGGACAATTTTATCATACAGGGTGGAAAGTAACTTAGAATTCTAAATCTCATTTTTAAGGACCGCATTCAGGGTAAAGTTTTTCGTCGTAATGATTTATACAGGGTGAAGTATCAAACATCTAAAACACATAAATAAAGAAATCCGATAGGATGAACCTATATTAGTTAAAATACATAAGCTGTATTTGAAAAGATATGACTAAAAAATTAGAAAATAAAAAATTAAATAAAAAATTAAAAATTTTTAAAAAAAACCTTTTATTTAAAATTACAAAAGTGCACTAAAAAGTAGAAAATAATTTTAATAAAAGCAAACAAAGCTTCGTGAAAACATCAATATAAAAGCGTGGGGTTATGAATTTTGTACACCAATAGTTAGCCTGCTTATCCACCTATAAACAGCCCCACGCTTTTATATTGATGTTTTCACGAAGCTTTGTTTGCTTTTATTAAAATTATTTTCTACTTTTTAGTGCACTTTTGTAATTTTAAATAAAAGGTTTTTTTTAAAAATTTTTAATTTTTTATTTAATTTTTTTTTATAAACAATGCTACCTACTTATGAATTTTTTACGATTAAAATAGAAAATTTTTTAAATATTTTGGGCATATAAAAAATTATAAATAATAATCAGGGTCTGGAGCTCAATAAACATGCAAATTGAAAATAAAAAGACACGCCTTAAAAACCCAAAAAAAAGTCGGCTTTTTGTAATTTAAAAAATTTTTTTTTGGGTTTTTAAATTTTTGGGTTTTTGCTGATGAAAATTTTCTATAACATGTACGAAAGTACATTTGTACTAATCTTTTCAGTAATCTACGAAGGTAAAAAGTATATGGGATTTTTGCTTCATCTACACATTTCTCTAATTTAAATTCACACCTTTTTGTAAAAGTACCAAATATCAGCTCTGTTGGTGGTTAAATAGTACTACCAGAAGCCGAAAAACATTTGTATTTATGTGTTAAAATAAATCTCCTTAAATGTCCTCTTAACTCTACTGACTGTCCTCTTGACGTCAATTGAGCTTTTCAGCCTCTATACCTAATTTTATATTGCTTTTATAGAAAATTATCATCATACTAAAATTAAGAATAATATCTTTACAAAACAGAGTTTTTCAAAATTTGTCTAGTTTATTCTGAGAATTTCGTGTAAATACTACGGTTTTTTTTAAACACAACTCGGTTAATTTCCAAATTAGATCAAAATAAAAAAGAATAAAATTATTTTCAAAATAAATTTTATTACAAATAAAAGAAAAATTTTTTTAGTCAGTTTTATAAATTCAAAATCTAACAGGACAATTTTAGGTAAATTTTAATAATAGGGACTTTCAATAGAATTAACCGATTAAAATCGACTCTCATGTGTGCGTTCAACGCGACTGATCCAATTGTAAACGATCAATTATTTTTATCAAAATGAGAAAAAGTCGCACATAAAATTTTTTATAAAATAACTTTCTTTTACTGATTTTCTCCCTTCGAATTTTCACTTTTCAGGTAAAATCTAGCATTTTATAACTGATTACTTTTCATTCGTATTAAAAGTAATTTTGAAATAATAAAATTGGTACAGAAATTTGTTCTATTCAATATTGATCTGATGTTAATTTTATGTAAAAGGAAAACTTTATAACGCACATGAAATTTGCGACTGGTGGCGCTGCAGTATAACATAAACACATTTTAAAGTAATTTGTTTTATAGGAAATTTTATGCTCTTTAATTTAGATTTGGTGATAGTTTTCTGTAAAAATGAAATTAAGCGAGTTTTCGGTAAAAAACATCGTCGATTTAGAAGGGTCTAAATACCTAAGAAGGGTAAAGCTTACAGTGGATTTTCATGGGCGTCCATAGGACCATTTTCAGGGGGGGCAAAAAATTTTAATTAAAAAAATATAACTTGGGCTGGTGAAATATTAAATGTCTAAAAAAAATTTAATTAGCTAAGAGCCAGGGGGGGCAGCCCCCCCCTCAATGGACGTCTATGTGGATTTTAAAGAACTTTCATGGTTGTAGTAAAAATCTTAAATTTCAAATTTTTGATACATATATTAAACCATTACATAGCATACTAGTAAGAACATGCGGCTGTGTGATTGATCGGCCTTCGGCCGCACTCAAGGAAATTCTGACCATAAGAAAATGTCCTAAATGTTTATTATTTAAACAATTATTGCTGATTGGTTAATAGCAAACCAATCCCAGTGTTTTTATGAGGGAGTTACTCACCTTCAAATAAGTCAAGGCTGTTCGGCCTTTGGCCTCACACGGGGAATTACAATTATACATAAATTTTTATGTTGGTAATGCACTCCAGTACTCTAAACTAATCTTAATTTTTTGATGAGTCAGTCAGTGGGGACATTTTGCTTTATAGATTACATCTGGGGTGGTCAATCTTTTAGACTCTGGGACCGACTACGTTGATAATATTAATAATAATTAATGACAATGGTCAACGATGTCGCTAATTTTTGGAAATATTAGTTAAAAAATGCTAAAATACCTATACAAATTTTCATCTAAATTTTTAATTAAAATTACATATCATTAAGGGGTGCGGGTGACTACAAACGGCTACACGGTTGACGTTTTAATCACCCTTGAATTGCAGTATCTGTTTGTATTTAATCTTTTTAGAAAACAATTAGGGTTAGTTTCAAGGTTGTTATTAAATGTGCGAATAAAACTAATTCTCAAAAAAATTTATTTAAAAACGAATGTCTCGCCGAGAAGTCACGTGATCATGCGACCATCTAAATTACACACTACCAGCCACACCGAGACAGACGAGACATGGCGAATGCACCCATCTACACTCTCGTCCTCGCCATGTCTCGCCCTGCCTCGCCGAGAGTGTACAGCGGGCATTAGAGTTTAGAGAAAAACTTTCAAATGAGGTGAAAAAAAAGATTTTAGTTTCAGCAAATCCATTACATTGCAAGAACTGCTGCACCGTGTAAAATAAATTAAAATAACAACAAAAAAGACGTAATAGAGGGTCCACCTAATACTAAAAATTGCAATAAATAATTTGATTTGATAGATGGCTTCACTGCGTCCTCTGTTGGACAAGGTTATCACTGTATTGCAATTTAACTCTGTTGTTCACCTTTGATTGGCTCTTGAATGTTGCTTATATTAATAATAAATAAATGGACCAATCAGAAGTAAGTCTCACAATTAAATTGCAACGTAGCGTTTACCTGAAAAATTTAATTTTAATTCTTAGTACTAGAAATGGCAATTTTCCGTTTAAAATTTTGATATTTGATTTTTATTTTAGGATTAGTTTGGGGAACAGTACAATCCTGTGTTTCGTGTGGTTCCGAATGCGAGTCTGCATGTGGAACGAGACGATTCCGCACTTGCTGCTTCAACTATTTAAAAAAGAGAAGTGAACCTGAAAAATTAAATAATCTACCTTTGATGGATCCAACCCTACGCTTGGAATTATGGCTGGCAAACGAAAGAAATTCGATAATTCAACAAAAGTTGGAACCAAATCAGAAATACTTAAAAAACCAATTTCTCAATGACGACAACGCTCCCAGCATTGAATAAAATTTTTCTCTTAATCTTAAGTGTGTACAATCAATGTTAAATTGTTTATTATAAAAAAAATATATTATCACTTTGTGGCTGGATATTCTCAACATTTACCTGTTTTAATTATTGAAAAGCGGTGGTGTAGATATGGCGGTACTGATCCGCATAAGCAGAATTTATTTTTCATTTACCGTATTTTATAACAAATCATTTATTTCCACTATACGGGTAAGTTACAATATTTTGAGTAATATATCACAAAAATCAGCAATGTATAGCAAAATTACAACGACATCTATTTCAAAATCAACGAGTGAAACGAATGATTCGCGTGTCGGATTAAGTGTAGCATGGAGGAAGGGCGCACGACGACGTGGCGCTGATACGTAAAGGTCGCTCTGGGCGTCGTTCGTGATTCTCGGCAGATTCCTGTTCCTGCTTGTGGCGCGACAGTTCCACATTAGCTTCCTGAATTGCTTCCCAAAGTTTAGCTTCCGACATAATCTGCCTAGTTAGATCTTCCACCGCAGGTTCTGCGCTTAATTGCAATAAACTGTTAATTGATTCGTCTCCAGATTCGCTTTGATTTGGCAGAGCTGGTAAATTTGATCGCTTGCGTCCGCAACCTTAAAAGATACCAATTAATTTAAATTTAAATTAATTAACTAATCTTACCTGTAAAAGCGTTGCAAAATGGACGTTTCTTGGGATCCATCAAATTTTCAGATAAACGATCAGCCTAGAAACCAAATATTATTAATATTTTATCGATGTGTTTGTCTAAAATTTTAATTGTGAACGGAAATTATAATTTAAATGCCACTCAAAAAATGCGGTTTCAATTTTAAAATTTGTAATCAATACTGTGTTAATTATCCCGATATTGAAATACGTACTGATGAAAATGTCAATATAAATTTTAAAAAAATATTTGACGAGAAATTTTGCAGTACGTATTTATTATTTTTCAACTAATTAGTTTTGAAAGCTTTTTTTGTGAAAGAAAATTGTGTCGCATAACTCCTGTTAACTTCTGTGGAAATGTAATTTTCATTATTTTAATTACGTACCGAGAAAATACCAACTATTATCAAACTATTTGCTGAATGTGATGTAATTACAGAAATATTAATTTTGCAAGAAAATGTACTTTCTAATGGTCAGCCTACGGAAATTAGGATGGTTCTCAATATTATTGAAAATTTTATCTACTTCAGGCATATAAATTCGAATTACAATGTGAAAAACAAGGTGTAAAACGGAATGGGGGGAGGGTTAGATTACTGAGCAGTAAGACATTACAAATTAATAATGACGTCAAAAAGTTGTTTGATATTACTTGCTTACAACTGGGGGGTATTCCATACCCCCCCAGACCCCCCGGTTCCTACAAATTATTTTTTCATAAAAATTACCTTCGCGTACTTCATTATAATATTACATTTTTTTGAAATGCTTTTTTTCATTTTCTGCAGTGAGATAAAATAATTTTAAAGTGGGCTAGCCCCCTACCCTTTCTACTACTTCCACTCTTGATCCAGTTTTAAATTAATAGACTCATGCTCTTATTCAATTAACATTGAATAAAAGCTTTCTTTTTAAAGCTTTAAAAACTGTCTTTTAATTTTTTTCATGGTGGGAAGTAAAATTGTACTTTTTCTCCCGACGCCATAAAAAGTAATTTTGATTCTCGGCGAATAGAAAAGTAAGAATCTTAGGTGAACAAATGCTACTCCTATTATCGATATTATCAAATTAAAAAATTTAATAAGAAAAATCATTTACAAAAAATAAGTTTAAAAATAGTGACGTAGGCGATTTAAAAAGTTATGATGTAGTTTATATTTAAACGATTCACTAAAATTAGTTGACAGATTTTGGGATAGAATTATAATTTGATATTTTTATACTTCGAGTTTCTTGGAAAAAAATTAATTTTCCTTCCGTTACTAAGAAAATTTTTACTGTATATTTTCCAGTCAAATAAGAAAAATAGCAGGTATTACAATTTAAAAATTTTTAAAAATACTGGAATTATTTATATTGACGTCACTAATAAAATTTAAATTTTCCGGTTCCTGAGAGGGTAGCTCGCGGAGGAAAGTGGAGTAAAGTCGCCCCAAAAAAGTTTTTTTATTATAATTTGTAAATGATAATAGATATATCAATCCAAGTTCTTAAAAAAATGTGGTCTTAAATCGTTAACATAAAAAATGCTATACATTTTTTTGTTGGATTTATTCTATCGATATTATGAGCAAAACCAAAAAAAATGTAAAGAATATTTTTTGTAAATAATTAAAAAAGCTATAGTTCTTGTAAAAATTTTTATTTACGTATCGCTTATCGAACCACAGACTTTTAAAACCAAAATAAAATTTGTTATTAAATTTAAGCCTTAAATTTTTATAATTATTATTTTATAAAATTCAAAAAAAATTATTATTTAAGATTATTTAATATCAACGAGTTACTAATATAACATTTTAAATAAAACTAAATTTGTCTTGTTTGTAAAATTTTACAAAAGTAAATAAATAAAAAATTTATTAATTAAAAATTTATCTCGTAGTGATCCTAAAATATTTATTACTGTTGAGAAATGCTTTCAAAATTTGAAAATGTGCTGTGATAGGCACATTTCCTTTACTTATTTCGTTAATTTTGAAAATTTTTTTTTTTTCTAATATAAATTTGTATACCGGGTGCTGAATGAGTTAGGCGAACATAGGATATTAACATGCAAAAACTTATTTTTGCAAATTCCTGCTTCCCTAATTATTTTAGAGAAAAATTGAAAGACACAAATATAATGTAGAAATATAAACTACGAATGATAAAAGCATTAGATTTTATCTAGCTTTTACGTAAATGGTCAAAAAATTCTTTTGAAATTGTTAAAACTTTTATTTATCACACTTGCCATGGAAGTTTCCGAGGTAATTATTTGTTGACAGTTTTGCACTTTATTAAATTTTAATTTCATAAAATGGAATATTACCTTGGAAACTTATACATGGCCAGTTTGATAAATAAAAATTTTAATAATTTCAAAAGATTTTATGATCATTTACGTAAAAGCTAGATAAAATCTAATGCTCTTATCATTCGTAGTTTATATTTCTACATTATATTTGTATCTTTCAATTTTTCTCTAAAATAATTAGGGAAGCAGGAATTTGCAAAAATAAGTTTTTACATGTTAATATCCTATGTTCGCCTAACTCATTCAGCACCCGGTATACATACCTAATATTAGATAAATCAAGACATTTAATATTAAATTTTGAATTTTAATAGTATTATGTATTATTGATTAAAATAAGCGGTTTGTGCTGGGGGGCAAGGGGCATTAAACATATTTTAAGTGTAATTTTATTAAAAAATGTTGTTGGTGCAATTATTTAAAAATTTGTGACACATATTTTAAATTTTAGACGTAAAATGCATAGTGATTAATAGGGCAATGAGCATCATTACATAAAAGCAAAGAACTTACGTTTTAAACTGACACGAGTACGTTTGGCATTTGTTTTAAGTGGTGTCCGTGACATTTAAAATAAATTAGCTCCTTCAAAGTTATTGATTCTATAAAGCTTTAGTGGTTTTAATGCTAAAAACCACGAGTGATTTTCTTATTATAATTAGTGGTAAATATGGAAAACTTGGTATATCTGCAATTACCACAGTAAAAAAAAATTTTGAAATTTTGGTTAAAGTTTTAGTGAATGTTTTGCGAAAATGGAAAACATATTTTAGCAACCCTTCGAAGTTCAGGAGTTTTATAGGCGAAAAAGGTAGAAAATCTTTAATTTAATTAAAGTAAATTTTCAAATTTCAACCCCACAGTTTTTCAGCAGTAATTTGGGTTGGTACTTGGTACTATACACCTATACAGTGACTTATTGGGGAATAAAGTTCGTAGGGGGTCTGGGGGATCTGAAAGTATTAATAATAACATAATATTAAGTAACTTTAGATATTAAATTTTGAAATAATTGCAAAATATAATCTATATTAAGTTAGGGGGGCCTCAAGCCTATTGTACCTCCCTTATGGCTGTAAAAAATTAAAATGTAGAGTTTTATGATTTAATTTGAAATACGGTTAAAATTTTTTTTTTTTTATTTTAAATTATTTTTTATTAATTTCTTTTAGATATATGTAAATCAAATATATTAAAAAAATACTTACTCGTTTGGGTAAATAAAAAGCTATTGATTCTTGATGCATTATTGCAATTGTAACAATAATAATAAAAAACGTTGACGTGATCATGGTTGCTAAAAAAAATTGTCAATGATAAATGGTTTGGCTTTATTGAAGACTCCCTGAGTTTACTACAATGAAATGCTCTTGGCTTCCGACAGAGAATACATTCACAGATAAAGCAATAAAATCGTTTCAGCTTTCATGAAAATGTTCCCTGCTTACAAATTACTTTTTTAAATTCCACTTATTTAAATAAATAAATAAATTATTAAGTTTAAAAAATTCTCGGTTTCAAAATTTGGTTCATCTTCAGGTCCTTGATTTTATTGTGAGAATTTCTATACTTCTCAAATTTTTTTTGGAAAATTTAATTCTATATTAGTGTTTTAAAAATAAAAACTAGATGACAATGAAAAAATTGGATGACCAGCCTGAAGATGATAGAAAAATTCGATTAGCTAATTTTAAAAAAATTTAATTTATTATTTAATATTTAAAAATTAAAGCAATAATTTAGTAAATAAATAAATTAAATACCTGTTGATTATGTGGATATTAAAGTTAGCACTATTACTTAGGGTGAGAAAACAAGTTACTAAATAAGCACGTTACGGATTATGATTCTTATATAAATCAACCCTCCACATCATATCGTGCGCACTCATTATTTTTACCACCCTTTCAAAGTGCGTACGGCATCGATAATTAAGAATAAATTCATTAACAAAGTTTAATTATATACAATTTAATTTTGAAACGTAATTATTTTTTGAAAAACAATTTCTTTTTGTTCTAAATATAGATTTTACGTAGTAGTAGAAGAAAATTTTTGAGAAAACTGCAATTTATTTTTTACGTCAGAGTTTTTTGGAAACTTTTAAAATCGATGAGAAACTGCAGGAATTTTAAAATTTTAATTCAAATCTTTAATTTTTTGGAAATCGTACAATTTAGATTTTTTTAAATTTAAATTCGCACCAAAAATGAAAAAATAATCAAAATTTTCGTTAATTTCGTGTAACTAAGTGCTAGTTATTTTTAAATAAAAAATATTTTTACAATAATTCGCTTTTCTTTGGACAAGTATTTACCATTTGCTAAAATTACTGTAAGGCACCCCAAGTTCGAATGAGTGGGCAAAATAAACCACTCACAATAATCGTTCAATTCTTGAGATAGATGTGTCCCAATGTAACATTATACGTTTTAGCAAACTCACATTGAGGTCAACCCCTTAGTGTAATGAACTTAATCCAGTTCAGAATGATTCTGTACTTAATCCGATCTAATGTAACTTTTTGCTTTAATGTAGGACCAGGTTAATTAAGGGTCTCATTAAGTCGACATGGATTTAAATAAATCTCAAAATTTAGTGATGCTGTACTTTTAATTTTTACTTTGTTTTGTAGTAGTAGGTATAAAAATAAATTGCTGAATTAAAATTAAAAAAATTAACCAGGTGGTAGCAATCTGTGCTACTTTGATTTGCACCGTTCAGTATGCGCTAGTTTGAAAGGCTGTAAGTTAACCTTAAACGTAGCGAAGTTAGTGACATAAGTATTATAATTTCCTGGCAGAAATATCAAATTAGGTATAATATCGTTTGTTTATTCTGATGATTAAGAGCGATTAGCTCTTTTACCCAGCATCGAATGGCATGAATCTCGTTAATTCTTTACTCAAGTTCTTATTTGCAAAGTAAATAAGAACAATATGATTGGGGCCCCGGGCCGCGCTAGTTTACTAAATATTTAGTAAAAAAATAAGTATGAGATACATACAAACAGTAATTGCAAATTAACTCACCACATCTTTACTACAGTTACCATTTTAATCCTCAGAAACATTTCAAAATTTTATAGGCAGACAAGAAACTATTTAATTTTTTTTTTTTTGGTATATATTGATCACATTTTGTCAACTGCGTCTTTAAGAAAAAAACAAGTTAATGTTAAAAACCAATTTTATTTTAGATTTATTTGAAAAATTTCAAAATTAACATTAAACCTACTTCATTTTCTACAAGCAAGACTACAATCGTGAAGAAATATTTAGGTGCAAATATTTAGTAACAAATAATTAAAAACTTGTACTTATTCTACAGGATTCATTAACACCGTAAAATAATTAATGGCATATTTAATTGGGCTGAACACAAAAATTGACTAGAAATACAAATAAAAAAGTTATTTAGTGTTTCCCAAAACCTTTAAAACGTCCAAATAAAACTTAACTACTTCCGATTTATCCCCTGTGAGGATATATGTGGAAAGCTGGACTTTGCTTGACTAATGCAATCACTCGTCCATTTAAATTCTGGACACACCTGTAGTTATTCGTAAAACCTGGCGCAATTTTAGTAGCTTCCCTGAATATGTTCATTTGAGCTTGAGAAAGAGTGAGGGGTTTTGTAAAAATAATCCAGTTCACAGATTCCGTAAACGGTGGAGTTGTTAACGAACCGTCGTATGCAAAGTACGGAATAGATCGTTTTTCGAAGAAATCTGATAAAGCAAATGGAAGAACCTCTTGAGGAATGTTCGTTTCATTGGCAGCTTTTAACGCTGGTGCAAGAATTTTTTCCATAAATTTGTTTGTTTTTTCCGTTATCTATAAAATAAATTTTATGTAAATTAGGAAGCAATGGTGCATTTTAATCTTAAAATTACGAACTGAAATAATTAACCTTAACAAAGTGAATAAGAAATGATAATTTTTAATTGCTTGTTACGCAATGGTAAACATTAATATTAATAATTTTTGCCCAATTCAAAGTACACGAATGCATCACCAAGAGGTGGAATTTCTTTAAGTTAATTTTAGTTTGTAATTTTGATGTTGTGAGTGCAGCTTAAATTGCTCAAATTACCTTGAAAACGTATGTAACGACAGTGTAAGTTTTGGCATTTGGATTATTATATTGTGTATGAACCGCATGCATTTCCAAAGGGAAGCTGTGGTTATTAATTGTATGTTCGCTTCCCTTAGCATTTGTAGTTGCCCAATGGAAATGTATCTGTTCAAAAGTGTAAGTTGCACCTAAACTTCCACCTGATAATTCGTGGGTCACATTGAAACGACTTCGTAGCTGCACTAAGAAATAAATGGAAATTAAAAACATCTAACCTCTGATTAACGAACCGTTAAAACTAACGGTTCTGTTAAAAGTTTTATGAAACCGGGAATAAAAGTTGATCACCACGACCTTCCTGACTTACATGTATGTCCTACATTAAGTAATTCCCAAGATTGCGACTGCGAATATTCTTTAGACCACACTAACGGCGTTTCGGCGGCCAATTTAACGTGCGCCGTATTTATGTTTACCGGAGATTGTTTTTTGCCTTCGTTAGGTTCTAAAATCGACTTTTAATTTTTTTTTGATTAAAGGTTACGTAGGCACTTACCACATTCTTGTGCGTTAACAATAGCACAACTCCAAATTAAGCATGAAAAAATTAAAACTCGCATAATTAAGTACCAAAAAAGCTGGGATTTAAATGACGCACTGGTGGATCTGAAACAATAACGTTATTAATATTCTTGTTACGTATTCAATATTAAGTTATAAAAAAATTAACAAAGTCTTACTAAAAATCAAAAGATACATTTCGGTAAGTTGGAATGATAGAACTGAAACAGTGGAATAGGTAAACAACAAAATAATGATTTTGGGAGGAAGGGATCCGTCTCACTTTATGTAACGGTTGCTCAACTGTAATTTTTATGTAAATTTATTATTTATTAGTGAATTATTGTGATAGATACGTCATCCATTCTCTTGCCTATTTTTTAAGCGTGCACGTAAAGTATGTAATTTTTTATAATTACCGTTATTGAGAGCCCATTGATTCTAAAGTTAATCCACTTTGTCTATAATAATATATATTTTTGTTTTCATGGGAAAATTCCGGTGTGTTTTCCTTTTTTTAAATAGTAAAAATATAATTAAATTTTTTTTCTTAGACTCTTTATTTTTTCTGTGCCGTTAGTGCTTCTTCTACTGCGTGAAGGCTACTGAAGACAAACATAAAAAATACCTAATTTATTGTATTTTGATTTATCGTATTTATTTAATGTATTTTTAATGTTTTAAGTGACTCGATAAGAGAAATTCCTTTTAACAACAGTAAATAATCGATTTTCCTTCTTCTGTTCATGGATTCTGTTTTATGAGCCTAACGAATAAATAATAACATTTTAACAAAATATTTTATGGCCCTAAATTCAAAGAATCAAAACTTGGTCTTTTCAATTTTTAATTAATTTATAAAACAAACTTTAAAATTCAAATAGAAAAAATTAAATCAGTTTAAACTTTACCTTTTGCAAAATAATATTGGAGTCGGTGCCGGCAACTAAATAATATTTTTTTCAATTTGCAAGTTTTTATAATACAAACTGGTAGTAAAAAATGATAACGTTTCGTATATTTAAAAAGAGCATTAGCGATAACAAATTCTTTTTGCATAATTTGTCAAATTTCCATCAAAAGTGATAGTAATTATTATAATGTCACCTATATTCCTAGTTTGTTATCGGATTGTTTTCCAAAAAATAAAGATGCGGAATTCTGAATATGATGTCTGCATATATATGCGGTCATATAACATTATTATCAAACAATTTTGTGGCGGGTGGTTATCTACAGTGATTGGAGAGCACTGTGGGGGTGCATGCCCCGCCTAGGATCATCTTTATCTGAAAACGCATGCTCCAAATATTAGGGGTTGCAGGTACGCCCTTGATAATTAAATTTTTCGCAATTTCTACCCTTACTATTAGCTTCTATATAACATAATTAATTATCGATTAATTAATTAAAAAAATTGAACACTTACCTTTTGAAGATTTTCACTCATGAATGTCGTAATTTGATCGAGACATCTTTTTAAGCGTTTTTGTCTTTCTTGATAAAGCTCTGATAACATCAAATGCACACAACATTCTCGAAATTTAAAAATAACTAGATATTACTTCTATTATTATAATTATTATCAATCATTTACTGAAGTAGGGCAGAAGTGACGGAGTAACTTTTATTAAAGTATTAATAGGTAATTTAACAAAATTATCGGTTAATTCTACAAGTAGTACTTGAGTTATACTAACTGACTGCGAAATTATTTTTAAATTATCTGATTTTTTAATCTAACATTGAAAAAAAGATTTAAATTATTTATTTGCCAATTTTCCGTATGAAAATTGTTTTGTTACAAGAACCTTGATGTTAATTTTTATTTTATTAAAATTAAGTGGATATATACGAATTCCAATCTTTGAAAATTCCGGTAAAAGTTTCTTACAGTTGAGATCACCGAACTGAGGAAGTCCAGTTGTGATTACTGACGTCCATATGGAAGGTATGGAAAAGGTCATTTTACCAGAGGAGCCGAAAAAAAATTTAGTTCGTAAAAGGTCGTAAAAGTGTTTAAAATTATATATTGAACTTATTTGGAGTTGATAATAATTTTTTTGAAGTCGAAGACTGAAGACTTTAACACAAAATGAGTTATTTTTGTTAATATGATTTACTCTGGAAAATAGGAAAAAAACTTTATTTCATTACAATATCGACATTTTGTAACTGTTTAGAGAAAAATTATTTAAATATGATTAGATAATATTAACTACTACTATATCACAATCTAATCATAAAATAAAATCAGTTTTTTGAAATTAAACAAATGTTTGTTTAAGCTTTGATTGCAATCTTTTGAGAGTATAAGTTTGTGTTAAAAATTATTATTATAAATTAATGAATTGTTATCGTCCATTTGATAATAATCAGTTTGTTATTTGAAGAAGCTTACAGTAAAGAGCGAAACGTATAATAAATACGTAATTTTAATTAATTAATGTCTATTAACCTCAAAAAAATATTAACAAACAAATTAAAAATTATTGAAATTATTTGAACAATTTGAATTTGTGACTATAATTGCCCCATTTATACAGAAAACGACAAAAGTTTTATACTAAATTCAAATTAACTTAGTATTTTGTGTTATCTAAATTATTATATTGCATATATTTAAATTTTGTAGTTTGTATAAACGGCACTAGATTCGTGAGGTGCTATATAAACCCATCTTGCAAGTGAAGGTGTTAATTTAGATTTTACGTTTTCTTAGAATAACTAAACCCTTCAACTTCTTGTGTGCTTGGAGGGCATTCCATACCCCCCAAACCCCCCGGTTACAAAGACCAATATAGTTATGTGATGTACTAGATCATATTAATACATATGTATTATGTAGTACTAGAACCGGGGGAGGGGGCAGTACAGAATAACCCCTAGAGTCAGAAAGTGATCAGTACTACTATAGCTTAGCATTAGTTTTTCTATGCTAATCATCCCCTCAAACATAAAGTCCTCTTCATCCATCATATAAAAGAAATATAGGGCATAGTACTGGAGGTCTTTGAGAAACCTCATATGCAATGTTTACCGGGGGGTCTGGGGGGTATTCCATACCCCCCAGGACTGGAAAGTTAACAGTTATACAATTCAAACAGTTTCAATTAACTCTTAATAAAATGAATTTTTTAAATTTTATTATTGATGTAGTGTTCGGCCTTTGGTCTCACTCAGAAAGACTGATCAAGGGTTATCGAGAGGATTGTGCGGAATTTTAAGGCGGTAGTTGCTACTTACCAACTGTGGATTGGGACTTACAGCTTAAAATAAATTCATTTTTTACAAAACAATTTAAAAATTGGAAATTGAAAATATTAATGACATATTGATGGAATCTCTACCAGGGTCATTCATCCTTTCGATTTAATACACTTCATGTAACTGATGGAATTTTTTACTTCTTATCTTTAAATTTTAAGAAAAAATTTTGCAATTTACAATGAATTGTAGATTATGCAATTGTTTATCTCCAACCACTTGTAATATAAAATGAAAAATTAAATCTTGGATTATGGAATGTTTTATCTGATGAGGACTATTCAAAAATAATTTATTAATAACGACGAAAAAAATAAATTTAATCTACTACACTCCAACAAGTTATTAATAATAATTTTTAACAATAAATTATTACCAAAAGCATTAAAAAATTTATTAAGTCAACCTTTGAAGTAACATAAAATAAAACAGATCAATAAATAGTTAAAATTAATCAAAGGCACTAGGAAATACAATTCAACTTCTCAAAAATCTTCTCAAGATGGGTCAAAAAAGATGGGGATATGTTAAAACTGTAATGAGGATCTAAATACTTCTAGAAAAATAAACTGCTCAAATGATACAAAGAAATCAAAATAACAATTTGAAAAAATTTATTACTTGCAACCTTTTACCCCCTATCTTTAAATCTTTAGCATCTTCATTCTTGTTTGTAGTACTTTTAATTAACTATAAAACAGTAGCCATTACTAATTAATAACATTGAACTAAAGTGTCTTTTATTATGGTTTTTAAGCGCAGCATTGACCTTATAATTTATAATAATTATTATAATTAAAAATTTTATACTGGTATGAATAAAACAAATTAACATGGAAATTACTGTAGGTATTTAACCTACAACAAACAATAAATTAATGGTACGAATTCTGGGGGGGGGGGGGGCAATTTAAATTTTTACAATAATTTTGTTCCACCAAAACAATAAATTTTTTCGATTTTATTGTTTAAAACTGAAGGTACCTATACGATATTTCGATATTATTGCTCTTGACACTGTTATTGAAAGAACGACCTTATAAATTATAAAAAATTTCACAATTTTTGCTATTTTGAAATCGTCCATAATATGCAAATTAAATAATAAAATTTGAATTTGTTTAAAGAAACAAAAGCAAGTAAAACGAAATAGGAACCACAAAAAATTCAATTTATGTGTAATTATTACATAATAATAGGTTATTAACAGTTTTTACAATATTTTAATCTAATCAAATTATTTAATTTTGATAATTATCTGTACCTACTCTAAAATGTATGTACATTAATCAGTTCCATTTTATCTCAAGGTATTCAAACTTTTTCAAATTTAATTTTGGAAAATAAATTTTCTTCCAAGAATCCATGTTCACCACAAAGAAAATCCATATAAAATTAATATAATTTATTATTTGGTTCATATTAATACAAGAAATAATGTATTAGTTAGTTACATTGTTATAACATTTTTAGTGTCTTTAGTATTAAATTGCACTATCGAATAGCTTTTTTTTGGAAAGTTCCTCTTACGTGGTAGCTCAGAAATAACATAAACAAAAGTTTAATTAAAATCAAGTCACGTGTTATCATTACTCGAACTATTTGTATCCTGATTATCAATGTGAGAATCGTTTAAGATCAGCTGCTGCTGTTTGAGCGCAGCCAGACGCTGATGGGTCAGCTCAAGATGATGCTTTCGCCACTTTATTCTTCTATTTTGAAACCAAACTTTTACCTAAACAAATTTCCGGTAACTTAACAAAAAAATGTAAAATTATTAATTACCTGTGCTTCGGTTAACTGCAGAGTGTGAGCTAGGTAGAGTCGTTCTGGTCCGACCATGTATTGCTGTCTCTCGAACTCGGCCTCCAGTCTTTCCAGTTGTTCCGGGGTGAAAATTGTCCGTACTCTTTTGCTTTTACAGTTTTTTTTGTTTACAATTCCGGATTGGAAATTTTTTATTCCTCGAACTGAAATTGGAAAGAGTTAATGAGGGTTGGTTCGATTCTTGAAATAATTCTTGAGACAAACAAAATTTTGCCATATGTATATTATTAGTTTTTATTATTATAAATAGTAACAGTAAGTAAATTATATAATATGAAACTAAAGTGCAGTTTTAATCCCGAGCGTGTGGTTTATTTACACGAGACGAAGCCGAGTTCTGTTTATTGCACTTTGGAGACTTAAACTGCAACTAATCTTTGTTGTTAGTAAAACGCAATTGAAAACGTCACAACTATTACAAGTTAGGTAACTGTCAAATATTTGTCAGCTTTGCGTATATTTTATTTATTATGAATGTGTTAAAAATGTGTTATGGATAAGGAGACCTACAGCGTAACGTGACTTGAGAACCACCTAACAAACGATGTTTACACAGTTTTATTGTTTTAACAGACGATTTTTTTCCTTACTGTAGAATTTGAGTATGCCATCTGGATTAGCAGGTATATATTTGGTGACTAAAAAATTTTACTATACGATTCTTGCCACGAAACTTTACGGTCATGTCATCGGTCGGTCAATTGGTTAGATTATAGGATCATATAACTATCGAGTTCCGTGACAAGGAGTGTAAATTAATAATTTTAGTATTAGGCGGAGCTACTGTTCAATGTTATGGATGATAATTTTGCAATAAAAACGGTTAATTCAAATACAAAAAAATGTATTTCACATCATGATTTAGGGTTCTACTTCAGATTTTCAGTGTGCGTAGTAAACTCAACACCCGTAACTTTTTTTATAATTGGAGGGTATTCCATACCCCCCAAACCCCCCGGTCGCAAAGACTATACTTTGTTACTGATTTTATTAATTTGCCAATACTTCAACTAATCCTATCAATATGCTGTTGTGGTATTAAGACCGGGAGGTCTGGGGGGTATGGAATACCCCCCAGCACTATTAGTTTAACCGTTATACAATGTTTAAATAATATGAGCATTAAACTATACCAATTAAATCTTTTCGCGCTTTTCTCTCAAAACTAAAGTTTTTGAGTTTTTACTTTCAAAATTTTTTATCTACTTAAGAATTTTCTTTATTTTTTCAGTATATTCAGTACTTTATATAATACATCTAGAAGATCCAGATGAGACAATTGTCCCCCTCCCTCTCATTTAAGACTTAAATGCCAACCAAAACTTCTGACGAATCTCTTACTTTTTCGAATTTCTTCTTTTTTTAGTATCTTAAATAATAAATCCCCCCTCCCACTATTTATAGCAATTATCTGGTTTTGCTTCTGCAAATATTACTTTTTTCTTATTAATTATATTATATCCCTTAGGATTTAATAGCAGTGGTAACTAGTCATCGTTAGTTGAGTTACAAAGTGGAAATTCTGTCCGAATTGTGACCTACAGAAAATTTCTCTATAAATTCCATAATTGAAATTATTATGTTGTAATTTTAAACGCCAAAAGATCAAACTAAAGCCAAAGAATTGAATCAAAATTTAGAAGAAATTGCCAAAAAATTATGAATCAACCAGTAAGACTATGAAAACGAAAATTAACTTATTTTTTGAGGAAAATTCGATTACTTTCAATAAACCTAAAAATTTTTACTTTCAGGAGTGGATTAGAATCAAAATTTTAGTGCTTACAAATTTTAAGCAGCTTTTATGACTCAGGACGGCATGGCTTAGAAATAAAGTACAGTAGAACCTCAATAATCTGAAACCAAATTAAGAAATTTTTAAGAAGAACTTTGCTATTTTGCTATTTATATCCTAGAATTTTGCAACCAATCGTAGCGATATTATGGCTAAAATAAAAATTTACTTAGTTTGTACTCAAGAATTGTCGTTTTATGAGATTGTTTTATTTTTTAATGAAATTCGCTAATCCGAAATTTTAATATTCCGAACAGTCTTACATTAATTAGTTCGGATTTTCGAAGTTACACTGTATTTGAATACGATTATGCTGAATGACGATGCAGATAAAATAATAATTGAAAATGCCGTAGGAGATTTTTCAAAACTTTTGATTTCAAATGTGTTTTACCATTTCTATGATAGAAAGCTGATTTATTTTACCTTTTTTATAACATTTTGCTGGTCATAACTAGGAAAAGTGCCGCATGCAAATTTTTTAGAATAACATGCAAATAATTTTATAAAATTTTTGGATAATGTTAATTTTAGTTCTTCTTAGTTAAAAACTTTGTTAGAAAAATTATAAAAGCTTAATGAAAAGAGATAAAAGATAAAATCAAATGAAAGGAAGGTTTGGGGGTATGGAATAACCACCAATTTCACGAAGCTAAACAGAAAAATTTTTTAAAAAAGATATTCGAATGGTTACAATTTTTCTAAAAATAGCTTTAATGGCAAACTTTAATAATGGAGACTTGTTATTAGAAAGCACGTAAGAAATTAAAATATGTTATTATTTGTATACAATTTACAGTAGAGTCGTGGTAATGTGAACACATACAAAAGTATTTTCCAAAAAAGTTTTTCTTTTTCACATTTTAAAATGCAAAAGAAAAATGCATAATTAAGTAATAATAATAGAATACGTGATAAAAAAACAACAGGAATTTACAGTTTAGTGAAATAAAGTAATGCAAGCTTAGATGATATTCAAGTTCTCATGAACGTACACGAAAGCATAAAAAGGCACTACGCTTTACATACAAAAGCTGTTCGGCAATCAAAATTGTTAGACTACTTTGTGGTATCTGTGCATTTGAATGTATAAGTTTATTTTTATTTTAACATTGTATTATAAAAAGTGAACTCATTTTTATTTAGCACAAATTTTTTTTTCTATAATATTTTCTTAATTTTTATAATACATTTTTGGAAAACCCTATCAAATATTTTAAGCAATTAATTAATATGTACCTAGTTTATTTCATTTTTTTTTATCTACATTTTAACGTGCTTTAACTACTGGGTTATTAGCACTTCTAAATGTTAATTTTTAATTTATTAGTATTTTTGTTTGTTATATGTTTTTTGGATTGGGTATTTTGTTTGGTCGGTTTTTTAGTTCATCGCAGCGTGAGAATGTCCACTACAAGGCCGAGTTAAGAAATTCTGAAGCGTCCGTGATTACTCAAAATTTCCGCTCTGTAACGCAACCAGTGATCACATCACTCCACTGCCGTGGCTATTTCATTTTTAGTCATATAATAAATTAAATGTTTCTATTCTATTCTATAATGTAATGAATTTTTTCACTTTGATGGATAAGATTACAATCTTCAAAAAGACATACCTAGTTGAGAGGCTGACGTCAAACAAATATTTGAAAATTCAAACCAATAATCTTGAGAATTAAATTAAAAATTAAAGAAGGACTTTAAAGTTACCTCAAAAATCCCAGTCTATGATTTTACATGCTCTCCACGTGCACTTTTCAATTTAAACTATCGATAATTTCAATTTAAAAGCGTAAAACTCTTTCATACATTATTAAGCAAATAAAAACCACAATTCTTCCTAGCGATCTCATTTGATACTGGTACGTTGTTTTTATTTGAATATCCCTAGTATACGTATAGTTTATGTCTTGAAATAATTTTTCAGGATATAATTAAGGCGCCTCTCTTGTAACTTTCTAAGTTCATGTTTAAAATGCAGTGTCTCAAACAAATCAAAACTGTGGTGTTAATAATAAATATTTTTAAACGATTCAAAAAGAATTAATTAGGTAAGCTATAAAACTATTTTGGTAAATGCCTAAAATTTTGAAATTAAAATTAATTCTAAAGTAATAATATCTTCAAATATGACCGTCAATATAATCACTGAGAGTTGGTCATGTTAGAAGACATTAATTTTATTTAAATTCAAAATTTTAAGCCTTTACCAAAATAGTTTTATGTTTTATCAAATTAAGCCTTTTTGAATCATTTAAAAATATTTATTATTAACAGCACAGTTAAGTCATGACTTGTTCAAGACTGCATTTAAGCTTCGAAAAGCACCTTAAAATTAGTTTCATTTGGTTTTTTTTAATTTAAATCAAAAACAATGCTGTTTAACATATTGGATTTGATAAAAAATGCAAATATAAAAATATGAATAGATAAGTATTTAAAACTGTTTAGCCTAATTATCGGAACGATGTCAAAAAGTACTTTTATTATACAGTCAATGCACTTACTATAAATAAGCGTTTTGCTTACAATTCAACTAAAATTTAAGAAATCAGAGTGTGATTTCTAAAATGCACATCTTGAAAAACTTCAAAGGCAGAATTTTCATTTAAAAACAACTCAATTTTAGTTGGTTGGATGGTTGACGTAAAAGGTCCAAAATGCTCTCTAAGAGCGTAAAATATAAAAGCAAAAATTCTTCTGCTGATAGCTACACCAAATCAAAAAACTGAATAGAGAGAAAAAAATTATTGGCCCATCACCACTTAAAATACAAGTTGACCGACAACCACTTGAATAGATAAACATTGAAAAATGATGAAAAAATCCAAAATTGTTGGAAATCCATTGAAAGAAATTAATATAAGAAAAGCAGTAACATGATAATTTACCTGTTTGCTTAGCAGAGCACGAAGAAGCGACGGAATAGTGTCCGGTGATGCCATGACGAACAGGAAGTTGAAGCCTGCCGACACCTGATACCAAAGCTCTTTCAGCAGCTCCTTGATGAACGCTTAAATTGACAACTGCACTGAGATCTGTAGGAGAATTTTGCATATCACTATTATCGCTTTTTAAACCTAAAATGGCCGCAATAGTAAAAGATTTACTAGTCGAAGATGCAGATGACGAACTCCTGTAGCGATGGTCAATTTGTTCTTCGCATAAGGAATTTGATGTGGTTTGTTCATTATCGGCTGCTATTTGTTCTTCCAATTGATGTAAATTTAAAAATTGCGACAACGGGCTCGAATAGTTGTAATGATGTAACATTTTTGAAATTTTATTTTAATAATTTAGGCACATTTTTGCATTTTTATTCAAAAACTAATTCGACCACAAAATTCCACGATTAATATTTTTTTACCACTTTCTTTTTATTAATTTTATTATTAGTTCGTTTATTTTAAAATTCGGTTAATTGTTTAAATTTTAAGAGAAAAGTTTAGACAATAAGTTTATTACATAAATAAACCGACAGATAACTTTGTTATCTCTAGCAATGATGTAACTGACATATACGGCACTTGTTCCGGTGCTCATCAGAAGAACCCCTCCAGCCGCAAGGGTGGGTCTGATGTTAAGACCACCCCCGCGCTTCAGATTAGCAATTTAACCCTAACGACCCCACAACCTGTACGTTTTAATCTAACAAAATTGAGGATTAATGTTGCGGTACGAAATCAACCTTTTTGTAAACATTTCTGCGGTTATATTAACTTTTCACCTAAAAATTTAAATTTTACAAGAAACTACTGAAAAATTGGCGAGAAAATTATAAAAACTACATTAAATTTCAGGGGAAAGCGGGGTATATTCCAACTGTTAACTTCAACCTTTTATTAATTTGTTAATTTTTGAAATCGACTAATATTATTTGTTTTTTTGCGTGGCAATGCTTCATTTATCGACCAATATATATAATAATAGTTACATACTTTTTCAAATAAATCAATTTTTACAAAACAAATTCATTTGTTCCATTGAGTTATTTAAATATTTAAATGTAAATCAAAAATCTTTAAGACTTTTTCGATATCTATATTTTAAAGTTGTTTTAATTTTTTGGACCACACTGTAGATGCTTTCACTGAAGATAATTCATAAATGTTGAAATCAAATAAAAGCAAAACGTTCAACTTTGAAAAAAGGCAATTACACATCAAACGATTTGAGAAAAATGCGGTTGGAATTCATATTGTTTTCATAACATAACGAGCCGTAGCGGAAGTATTATAACTGTGCCATGCCATATATATAAACTGTCATATATCAAGAGAGGTAACGAGAAATATAAGGGGTTGCTTCTGCTCATCCCTTAACTCCCCTCTATGACATGATTGACTATGTTAATATCATTTGTCGGCAGATTTAAAAGCAAGTCAAGCACCCGGTGTTAAATCCGCTCTTCAGATTATATTGTCCAAAAATCTTTCATTATTTAGCATCCCGAATTGGATTGCAGATTTGCTGTCTGCTCCAACTTTCATCCAATTAAAAATGTTGTTGCAAATTTCGTAAAACTGAAATTTTTGTTATATTGTGCTTATGATAGGTACAATAACAAAGAAAATTATTTTAAAATTTTTGAGAAATGCAATTTCGTTTTGATTATTTGGTCAAGTCGTAACGTCTAAAATTTATTAAGAAAGACTTGAGCACCTCCGTACTCGGCGCCTGTAATTTTCTGTTAACAACAATTATTGCCCTTTTTAATTAAATTTAATTAAAAAAAAAACATTTTCTTAAAATTTAGGTGTAATAAATTACAAAACTAAAAATTAAATCAAGTACTATAATCCAATATAATAATTTGCTAGAAAGCTTCTCCTCCACCATGTCATTAATATTCGTTCTTATATTACCTACAAAAAAAGTTTACAACCTACAAAATAGACATCCTACTTGATTTGTTAGAATTTTTCAAGTAAATTCGCATGCCGAACAACTTTGGCCTTTACGTATGGTAGTATTCCCTAAGATTTCTGTCGAAATCCAAACAACCACATCAATTATTTAGGTAATTTTCATTCAGATTTAATTGACAAAGTTTACTATATTTAAAAATTGTACAACATTTAACCTCCTGGTCCTGGAGGGTATTCCGTACCCCCCAGACCCCCCGGTTCCTATACCATAACAATTTAAATGGTTAACTATTTAAAACTGATATGTGATGTGATCAAATCAATAATAGAACATCCACATGTTGATTTTTTTGACCGGGGGGTTCGGGAGGTATGGAATAAACTATTATTTTTGGTAAAATAAAATTGGTAAAATTGTTATAGTTTACTTAAGTCATGGTATGCTGGAGTAGATCAGCGACCTAATCCGTGAAGGAATTGATGGTGATAATTCTTTATTTTAATTTTTAAATTTTAGGAAAATATTTTAAAACCCAAGAATAAGATCAAAATCTAGATTGTTACTTACCTCTTAGAACTGATGATTCAGATACTAAGAAAAATGTATTTTTTAAAAAATATACATTTCAAATTAAATGTGTAATTAAATTATGAATACAATTGTAATTATTCATGTATTCTTTTACATTAGTAATGTTTTTTCCCATTTTTGGCTCTCATCTAGTCAGCCCAGATGTATAAAATTACTGTTCTATAAATTAATGAGTAATATTCCTTATGTCACTTATTAATTAGACATCCAAATCTGAATACTAATGCTTTTTCACTGTCCAAAATTCATTAATGTTGTTTCAAAAATGTTTGCTCATCAGTCAATTGCAATCCACATTTGACACAATTAATTGAAGCTTGTCTATTGGTTTATTGTAAATCAAATCAATTTGAACCAACTTCATGCGTTACGAACAGATATGAGCTAAATTAAGACGATTTATTAGTTTAATTAATTACCACTGTGCGTCATCTATTATCAGTGGCGGCTGGTGAGGGAGGGCTCTGGGGCGTCGCCCCCCCCCAAGCAATTTCAAAAATTTCAGAAAAAAATGCTTTTTTTGCTTTGTGTGTTTGCTATTTGGTGATGATGATAATTGGAAACTCGCTAATTTTATTAAATAATATTTTTGAATAAATTTGAATTAATAAATTTAGATTAAATTTTTGCTACAAACTTCAGCCCCCCCATGAAAAAATTCACCGGCCGCCACTGTCTATTATAAACATTTTCTATCTCATCTTTCGTGTCATTTATAAGCAACACGTCTTGGTTTATGATCTACGTATCTAATTTGCTTTTAGATCATTAAACTTATAGACAAGCCTTGACTTTAAAACAGTAAAACAAACATCAATGACGTCACACGTGGGTTAAATGCTACTACGCACCTGTATTATCATATTACAGCTCTACAGGCCTAGAAGGCCCATGGCTTCATTCCCTGTCTACCTTAACCTGTCTTATAAACTCTCGTGTGTGACGCAGCCGTATCAACGGTAATGACGTCGACACAAACATCAGGGATCACCACAGGAGTGTAGATGCCCACCGGAAGGCCGAGCAAAGAAATTCTGTGCAATCAGCGATTTGAACCCAGAATTTCCGCTCCATACTCAACCAGCGATCACATCACTCCACTGCTGTTGCTTAAATATACGCACCTGTATATATCAGCTATATATGAGAAGAAAATCGCTTATTTTAGTTCATCAATAACGTAAATATCGTTATAAGCCCACGCATGATGTCACACATTTTTACTTAAGTTTGGAATAAAACAGGGATAAAAAAGGACGTGTTATCTATAAGTTTAAATAGTGTAAGGACAAGACCGAACCTCCTGATCTTGACCCACCGGTCCTAATACCACATGTTGATAAATCTATTTCAAATAGATGCGATTTAATAAAATCAACGAAATCGATTTGATCTTTGTAACCGGGGGGTTTGGGGAGTATGGAATACCATCCAAGAATAAACGAAATACGGGGTTTTGATTTGCTAAGATCACGTAACATCTGAATGTTAATAATCATGTGAATAAGAGGTGAGCTAAGTAAACGGGCTAAGAACCGGACTCTAGGCTAGAAGCCCTAGGTTCGATCCCAAACCCGGCTACAAAATTTATGCAACTTCATTATGGCCCTTTACTCGCCAACCCGTCTGCCCAGCGTGGTGAGTTATGGGCAAACCTCCTTTGTCTCCCCACTTGGGAGAAGCCTAAAAGAGAAATGTAATGTTGAGGAGTGTACGTTTAACAGCACTAGTAAAACTAAAGGAGGCCTATGTCCAGCAGTGGGCGAAAGAGTAAAGATGCTAAGTATTGAATTTTACGTATGCTTAAGAAACTCAAACTTGGAGGGTATTCCATACCTCCCAAACCCCCCGGTCACCGACCAGTCATTAATTTTATTAAATATCTTTTCAAAACAGATATACTAATATGTTATGGTATTGGAACCGGGGGGTCTGGAGGGTATGGAATACCCCCCAGCTCAAGGGAAGAAAATATACAATATTTGAATGCATGCAGTAAACTACGTCAATTATTATCATCATATTATGGTGTTCGAATGCATTCCTTTTTTAAACTGTGATAAGAACAGATGCATTTAAATATTATTTTTGACCAAAAACCAATGAAATAATTCCTACAATTCCGAGAAAAAAAAGAATTTTGTAACACTGCTTTTAATATTGATGGTGACATCATCTGTACAGAGAGACTGACGCCAAAGTTTTACGTACCCTCCGAAGTAAGAAGACGATCATAATAAAGTAAATTTACCACTTTTAATTTGCTTTTATGGAACATAAGGCTGCCATCCTGAAAGAATGTTAAAACAGAAATTACTTTGCTCATACCATTACAATTTTTTTAAACAATTTAATTTCTTATGACGAGTAAACTGCCCTAATAGGTTGTAGTCAGTTTCACCCCAATAAGCTACCTGTTTAGTACAAGGAAAGCTTTGGTGTAGGAAATTCAAACACTAGGATATTGAAATTGTTGTGAAGACTAAAAGTATTCATTCTAACTATCCAATGTGAGGATGTAGTACAAAACCATTTTATCTTACAGTTTGAGATAAATCAAATTAATAGTCTCTGTTTTTGATCGAATAATTTGAAGGTAAAAAAAAAAATTTTTTGAAACGAATTAAACGACATTAAATTATTTTTCTGAGTGTATTTAATTTGTATTCCAATTTACTCTATTCGGTGCTACGTATCAAGAATTTTCCTTTGTACATCGTTTAAGTTAAAATTGAAATTTAATATTTTCGAACAAAATAAAAAAGTCAATTTTGATTAGAATTTATTTTGCGCAAGGTTGGAGTGTAGCAAGGTGAAGAGGTAAATTTTAATAAGAGGGGCAATAAAATTTGTTTATTATTATAAAGCTAATTGTCGAACATGTTATGAGATTAAAGTATGTCACAATAAAAGCTCTTTAGAGGGTATAAAGCATAAAATAGTCATTCGTTTTGCCTTTATTAAAAGTCAAACGTGAGCATATTGGCTGGACCCTCGAATTCCAAACCGCCCCTTCTACATTACGTTTCTTCTTTATATTCCCTTTCTTATTTAGACAATTTATGTCGCTTTATCTAAGAAGAAAAAATTGCCTGCAATTTTTTTTATCAACAACAAAATTTGGACAATTTTATTTGGTTATAAATTTGGTGTTAAATGAAGAATAGGAAGGAGTATAATTATATCATAAAATCAATTAGCTAGTTTATGTAAAGGGTTAAGAGCTAATTTTGCAAGCAGACACAGCCCTTATTGATCCAACAGCTAATTTAGCAGAATCATCTGACAAGTTTATTGGTAATTTACTCATAATATCGCAGCTCTAAATTTCAACTTGAGAAATTAATTACTTAAGCTTCACTTAATAAGATTGCCTTCAACAACAGAGCAAATTTTATTCTTTAATTATTACATCTTTCAAACAAAGTCCTGAAAATTTTATCGTTTGATTTTAATTTTAAAAATGAGTGGGTGGATGGGATGAGATGCTTTTTTAGTCTTAACAAAGTAGATATAGTAAGAATCTATCTAAAAGAAGAATAATTTATTAATTAAAATTTTTTAGATAGGTAATACGTTAAAGTTGTAGTCAAAATGTTTCCATATTGCAAGTTTTAATGAGAGGGATTGCGAGTTTATCTATTGCAGTCAATCTTGGTAATCTTGGTGGCTCCAGTGTATGGCCATCCTGCTTTAATAACCCCTAGCATTTTCCAGGATGCTTTTGCTACATACAAGGGTATAGTCGAACCCGTGGAATGCGAGGTATTTCAATTAATCCGCGAATCAAAAGAGACGAGCGTCGCTTTATGCCGCCGCCCGTCGGTCGACCCGGTGAGGGTGCAGCAAAAGGCAGAAGCTCAGCTAATATCGTGGCCCGATTATCCCCGCATACACGGAGCATTGTATATTTTCACCCCATATCTCGACACCGCCGCCACGCTAATTTGCGTGGTTATTAGTTTATGAGACATTTACAGATTTCATGCTTCAACAATATTTTACAAGCGATCAGATCAATTTTAAAATTAACTTTCTCTCCAAAATTCCTACCAAAAATTTTGTTTTCAAAATTTTAAATTTTATTCTTTATCATATTTTCAGCTTGGAAATGTATAACTATTATATTATTATAATATTTCTTTTAGAATGTTATATTTGAATATTGAGGTAGTATAAAAATATAAGATAATCATAACTTTACAGTCAGTCTATTCAACTAGGTGTTAGGGTGCTTATGCTCTATGAATTCTCATTGAACTCATTGTTATGGATGAGGACGGTATGAATGAATAGGGCAGTCAGAGACGATATATTGGACTGCCTGAAGCCTGATTATCTGTCCCACAGTTTCGTTTTGCATTATGGGTAAATTTCTATCTATTCTCGAGTATAACTCACAATCAGTCCAGATTTTCTGTAATAACTCGAAAACGGTGGAAATAATCAAACATATTACATAGATCAAAAGTGTTTATCTTAACAAGACGCATATTTTTTGTTCTTAAAAATTTTTGATATCTGATACCGGTTTCAAGATATTAGAGAAAAACTAGATTGAGTAATACTCGAACTCTCGTGGTTATGACTGTATTTCCATATTCTTAGATGTTGTCACTAATTAAAAAGAATTTGTGTAAATAAAAATTTTGTTTTGCTTTCAAATATTAACAAATCGCCTGTGGCGTTTTTTTTGAGAAATTACAACCATTTGAATCTATTTACAATAATTTCTATTAAATTTGTTTACTGTCGGGATTATTTTCCCCAAATAGATTGAAGTAAAAAAAGTAGGTACACATGCTAAACTTTTATAAACCTTGAGGGAGGGGGTGAACCAGTCGATTATAGTAAAAACTGATAAAGCAGCTATAATTTGGGGAGTATTTCATACCCCCCAAACCCCCCGGTGTACAATACAAATAATTTTAAACAATTTAAGTTTCACAATAATTTTAAAAAAAATTATTGGAGTGTCCATTTCTTCTTTTGAGCCTCAATCGTCGCAAAGGTATTTTCAAAATCTCAGTACATACAAAAAGAATAAACTAATATGGAAATAAATTTCATTTAATATTGGTTAAATAATTTCAATTTTATTTTGGATGCATCAAAATGAGCAATTTGTTTTAAATTAATTTTAATTGCATTAAAAAATAATGCAATTACCTACACGAAATAATATAAAATGCCTGCATATCATATTTATTAACTTTTTGCTGTTTGCATATTAAATAATGAAACGGTGGTAGGATAATTAAATTAGGGTAGCTTTTGCAATTACAGCGAACAAATCTGTGTGAAGCATTCAATATTAAATTCAAAGGGGTAAAGGTATTGTAACAAAGTGTTAACATTTTTATTACGTTTTGTCGTTATGTTAAAATTATATTCGAATATGGAAAGCTCTTTGTGTATGTTCAATCTAAAATGAGCGAGTAAATTTTTAAATTAATCGACCGGAATAATACGAATATAATTTTTATTGGTCGCACACGTTGTAATTAATCATCAAACCACAGCGCAATGTTAAATTTAAACGAGGGGGTTGATTATATTTAATATTTCATGTGTCATTTATGTATTAATCAACGAGATTAAAGAAAATGAAATAAATTAATTTTTTGGAAAAAAAACTTGGTGGTTGTCTAGATCTATAAGGGTGGAAAAATTAGAATTTTCATTAATATTACCCCAAATCTTAAAAAAAATTTAAACTCAGAACTACCCTCGTACTAAATTAACATCAGAGGCATTAAAAGATAGGTTGATTTTGTACTTACACAATTTTTTAAAAAGTCGCCTGTGGCGCTCTTATTTTACTAGTTTTTCTACTAATTTAAATGGTTTTAGGCTGCCGGAACAAAATTTTTAATTTTAAACTCACAATGTAAATTTTTCTAATTTTCAACAGCTTTTAGTAGCAGAGACTAAAAAAAATGGGAAAGTGGGACAAAAAGGTACCCCAGCTGACGGTAAGAGAATTTAAAGTATTTCCGTTTGATTTCATTATCTTTTTATCTTCATCTTCTTCTTTTCGGTTTCTGAAGTCATTTGCTACTAAAAGATCAAATAAGCGAGTCAATCACTTAAAAAGATTAAAAAAGTCGTGCCAAAATAAGCAAATAACGAAAGTTACCATCTCGCCCATCCAAAGAGCTCAGGCCATCGCCTACACCCCGGAGGAAAAAACCGAACCTTTTTAGAAAACCAATACATTCCAAACCCTGAAACAGGCACTGACCAAAAGAAGAAAAGTTACAGCAGATCGATCCTATCTTCATCACTCCAACTTCTTTCGCCAAAATCAAAACAAGGCCAAGATTAAGAAATCCCCAGAACCAAACAAGATTACCAACGTGGCCCTCAAACAGCTGCCAAAAAAGCAGTTTTTGCACGGACTTGTCCCGTTAATGCTGAGATTGAAACACTTCCCAAGTTGAAACCTGGAAAGTGCAAATCCCTTCCGGAAAATTACCGACTAATCAGCCTTGTTCCCACCGTGACCAAGGTAGCAAAACAAATATCATCCTCAACCGCCTTAACAAAGCCGTAGTTGAATTCAGGATCACTCAAGATGAGCAGTTTGTATTGCAATCAGGCACTCGACCATCCACCAAGCCCTTCGCATGGTAGAAGAGATTACTGAAGCGCTCCACAAAAAAAACTAGCTATAACTGCGGCTACGTTTCTTAATGAATCCAAAACTTTCGATAAGATTTAGCATTTTGGACTAATTTTTAAATTGTTTTAGGCCGGCATCAAATCAGAACTTGTCCATATTCTAGCATCCGATTCTCCATTAGGACCTTATCCACAAGATTCCAAAACTTACCAAGACCATTCTAGCCCTATATGCAGACAACGATGACTTGATCAATCAGACTGATTCAGAAGGCTCTCAAACTCGTGGAACCATGGTACCTCACTTAGTGCATCGCCATCAACTCGGGCAAATGTGTTATGATCATGTTTTCAAGATAAAAATAGCCTTTCATAGAAGACAAGATGTTCAGCAAGATTATTTTCTGGACCAACTCCGTCCAACATCCAGGAGTAATCTCGACCAATGACTCACTTAGGTCAAGTACATTGACTACTGAACCAGATGAGAACATTGGATCATTCATCAAATGAAAAGGATCCAAACTACACTAAATGTTTGCATGCAAAAAGTAAAGAGCGCCGCAGGCGACTTTTTAAAATTATTCGAGTACAAAATCAACCATATGTTCTAATGCCTCAAATGATAATCCAGTAATAAGGTTAGTTAAAAAATGCTAGGTAGGTCTGATTTTTCAATTTGTTTTAAGGTCCAAATAATAAAAATCCTGATTTTTGCCACCTTTACAAACGTAGATGCTCTGAAGTTACAAAAAAATCTGCATTACATGCGTTCATTACCTAGAATTTTTTCCAAAAAATTAATCAATAAAATTTCCTTCTGTTTTTAATAAGTCCCTACTAATAAAAAATTTGTTTCATTTTCTTTAATCTTGTAATTAATATGTAAGTGGCACATAAAATGTTGAATAAAAGCCTAAAATTTCACTTGCAAATTATTGGAAAAATAATAAAAAAAAACCTATTAATTTTTCTACCATTCTTGGTATAAAATATGAACAAAATTGCTCAAAACTGATAGAGAGAAGTAACGGTGGCGGTATTTATTTATATTTTAATTGCACTTGAGGAAAAAAAACAATCAATATCAGACATAGCTAATTCGTCAAATTAAAGTTCAAAAAACCAAAAATCATAATCTGAAAAGCACTAAAATGTAGAAAACAGAAAAACTTCTTGCACAATACTACACAAAAATAGAGAAAAAGAGTTTTGATTCCAAAATAATAACTCAAAATTGTAAACTTTATATTTTATTTATAATCAACAGTCATTTAAGTATCACATAAAAAAACAGTACTGAAAAAATCACAGATTATTCAAGTAATAAAAAAAGGTTAAAAATTTTTAAACAAATTTCCAACTAGAGAATTACATCGGAATTTTTAAAATATCAACACAGTACGTATAACGTGCTTTGGTAAAACAATTAAAAGAGAACCCCATTAGAATAACCCACTATAACCAATGACTATAGTTTTATTAAGAAATGGCCCAATGTTCTGCCCTCCATAACAACACAAACATGTTTTGCTTGCTGGTACTCGATTGAAAGCCACTGCTGACCGGACTCAAAAGAGAGTTTCCAATATTGGCCGGTACGTCGGCGTATCGGGTCAATAAACTTCGATAACCTCTTCCAATGGTAGCAATTAAATGATTATCACTTTCACCGCCACTTTTACTCAACGAAAGCGGTACTATAGATCTAACTTCTTCTTCGTATGGTCTAAATATTGTGATTGGTCGCAACGACAACCTTTCTACTATTATAATGCACCCCCAAGTCGTCCCAATGTATAATTCTTCATTCAAAACAGCTAAACTGGTTACCTGGAAATTAAATGATTTTTATGATGGAATTGGAAAAATGTGGACTGAGGAGTACCTGACAGTTTGTAGGGCTGAGATGTTCTTCGATAGCAATTGATTTTAAACTCTCTGAACAGGGAACCAGTTTTGAACAGTCCAACTTATTAACAACGCTTCTACTTTTCTGTTTCCACTGATATACGATACATCCAGGAGAAACATAAGAATATACAAAATTTTCATATGCAATCACATTTAAAACATTTGCGTTTTCCAGGACGGGTTCAAAGTGGTTAATAATTTCGTGATTTGTCACCACGTTGTCTTTTATGCTATAAATGGAAATTTGACCATGCGATTGTCCACACCACAGCTCACACATCCTGCAATCATAAAATGTTTACAAAATCAATAAAAATGTTAAAAAAACTTACGATCCACTATCTTGAAACAAAGCACACAAGGAATGTAAGTTAAAGTTTGATCCCAATTCGGTCATAACAAAACTGCCTTCCGCCGAAGTTGGAGTGGAAGGTGCCGTTTCAGTATTCAACAAAAACAGCCTTCCATTTGATAAGCCACAAGCCACTCGTTTCAAAGTTGGCAAGTACAACAAAGAGTTTACCGAAGAGTTATTCCCACTGTCCAGTGCATAGGAAAATAGTTTATAACCATCTGATGCCCTAAAATTTAAAAAAAATTAAAAAAAGAATCAAGAAGAATTGAAAACTTACAAGTAGGCGTGAACTTGGCCCACACAATCCCCGATCCAAACGTAATTACCAATTGCACAAACGGCAGTCGAGCGAATTGGCATAACCATACTGTGGTACTGCAACCATCCACGATTCGAAGCCAACAACAAGTCAACGCGCGAATTCGCACACATCAACCACATTTCGGATCCTGTTAAGCCGTCATCTAAAATATGTTTTTAATAATGTAAAAACAAGAAGATTAAAGAACACAATTTCACCTGTGATGTGTGAGACAGGAACAGAGGCAGAAGCTGTTACTTGCGCCGAGTGCTTCAATGACATTACGTCGCTCAGATGCACAAACTCTGGTGCACTAGCAATAGAAACAATTTGACTTGCAGAGGGTCGATCTTTAGGTTGCTGTGACCAGCACAACACCATTAAGTCTAAACAGTAACTAGGATACAAGGTTTCCTAAAAAAACAGATGAAAGTGAACCTATAAGGAATAAATAATATTGAAAAGGTACCCTATAAGAAAGCGGTGGTCTCCCGCCCTCCAAAATAAACTCCTTGACAGATTCGTGACCCTCAAACGGTTGATGAAGCGTGAGTAATTCGTAAATAAACATACCAAACGAAAAACAGTCCACCTTTTCAGTATACTCCTCCTCACCATTGTATCTCATAATTTCAGGAGCCATAAAACCTTCCGTTCCCCCAAATCCTTTAGTACCAGAAGGCAAAGTCAGCCGACTTATCCCGTAATCTGCCACTTTAATATGAACAGGATGTTGAGGATGATCGGTAAACGGCAACGGCATTTCCCACACCAAAACATTTTCTGATTTTAAATCTCTGTAAATCACGTGTTGTCTGTGCAAATATTCGATTGCTTTTGCAACCTACAAAATTCTAGAGTAAAAATTGCGTCGTATTTAAAATAAATTATCTTTTACTGGCGGTGTGTCACGTTTATGTCAAGAAAAGCGGTTAATATAAAATAATAATGCAACTTACCTGTAAAATCACTGCTTGTAATGTATATGGTCCAACTTTAGCTCCAGACCTTCTGTAATGCTTCAAAACCAAATCTAAGGCACCTTGAGGAGCCAAATCCAACACTAATGCTAAAGGACTGCTGCATAACCCCATAAATGGGACGATATTTGGATGCCGTAAGGATAACAAAATGTTTAACTCTTGTCTAGCCGTACAGTAAGCCTTGCAAGCGTATTGGATGGGATCCCTATCCCACTTTCCTTGTGCAGCCTTATAAGCGTCACTCGCAGATTTCTGAGCATTAGGGCCAGGATGTACCGGTTGCAACATCTTCATTGCGACATTGACCACGACGTTAGTGCATCTGTTTTTACAAGTTCCCTTAAATACAAAACCGAACGCCCCGCGACCCAACAAGTGACCCTTCTTGATATTTTCGGGTTTAATCAAATAACGGTCTCCCAAATCCAAAAATATCTAAACCAAAAAAATCTGTAGGTACGTTTCAAAAAAAAAAAAACAATTTTTCTTACCACATCTGGAGCAATGAGGGAAAGGTGAACGTCAGAATGATTTGGACATGTAACCGCCTTATCACCATAAGCAGCTAAAATGCATTCCTCCACCATCCAACTGTAAAATATTTGATTAGACAAATTGCTGGTGTTTTGGTCATCGGCATGAACATTTGGATGTCCTTCAACCGACGGCATTCGACTGGAATCGGTTGAATCGCGACCAACTCCGCTATCACACTCAGAAGTATACGATTCTTGCGATTTTCGCACTCTCCGATGATTCTGATATGCCGGTTCGTTATCCATATTGCTGAATTCCTTAAAAAAAATGTACAGCGTTGAATTTCATTTAAGGAAAATAGAAATAACTATTACCTCCAATAAATGCTTGGAATTATAATCCCCTTGTTCGTTGCACTGTTGCTCAAGCTCATAAGCAGACAACAAACATTTCGGACAGGGCACAAGTCGAGTCACCAAAAATTTACCTTCAGATGTGTGAACAAACCGCGTACCCAGAGTGGGATACCAATCTTCTAATAAAATATCAATATGGTCAACTGCAAGTGCCAACAACTGAGCGGTCGATTCGATTTTACAATCCACCACTAATTCGTCCAACAATTCAAACCTACAATCCGACGTATCATTATATACGGGTTTGATTACCAAAGAATCGACTGGAAAATGGATCTCCAGAATCGAATTATTCTGCATATCGACATCACACCAAATCCCATCTTGTTTCAGTTTGAACCTGAAACAAACTTTACAGTATCTGCTCCAGTTTTTTTCACTCCTACTAACTTTAATTGTTTGTAAATTGTGCCCGAATTTGGCAAAATTTCTCTCATTCTAAACAGGGTTATATCACCGTACTTCAATTGGAATCCGGTTTTCCACAGAATCCATTCCGCTTTTAGATCCAACAATTTTGCAATTTCGGACACCTGCGCCACTTCTTTAGGCAAGATAAAAATAGATCTGATGATATCTATTATTGTATCATCAGCTAAAATCCTCGAAATGAGTCTGGACCAAAAACCAGAAGGAAAATAGGACATCAACAGTAACCTAGTAATGGATTGTTGCGCGGAACGACTGCTTATGATATAATTCGCAACTTCGGGCGCAACTTCTTCTAAAATTTGAAGGTTACATAAAAATCGCCACTTTCTTTACCGCTTTACCAATTGCACGCGATGTACTCGGCATGGTCATGGTGAATTTTTCGATTCCGCTCTCTTTATACAACAAAGATTTTGGAGAAACCAAAATTTTTTTGTTTCTTACCGCCCAACTTCGCGATCGCAAAGGAACTTTAACCTTGACAAGTGCGTTATGCTGCTCTGGATACATTTGAGCTAAATGAATGTCTTCCTCTGATGGTAAAAGCGACGGTATTAGTAAAGTTCTCGAATCCCACGTTAAAGCAACTTCGAATTTGTTGAGTAAATTGACTATGTATTCTTTGGTGTCGATAGAACCGATACTGCTGACTTTAAAAATGTGTTTCAAGTCGTCTAATTTCATTATTCCAGTTCGAGCAAACGGATTTATTTCTCTGATGGTAACAACGTGAGCTAACATATCGCATAACCACTGTGGGTCGAGAAAATAAAGGTCACGTAGCGTTGCATCGTCGTAGTGTAAGAGAACACCTAAAAAAAATTCAATTCACTTCGTCTGATTGGTTTCATTCTATAAACCAGATCTACAGTCCTGATTTAAGCCCTAATTTAATTTATTTTCTGTTGAAACAATAAAAAAAATTTATGAAAAAAGTGCATGTCCATTCCAAATTTTGAATCCAAAATAGTCTAAATCGTTTGACCCTGTTCATGCAAAAATTATTTTAATTTGTACCCAAATAGTTTGAAATTTTCAAAAAAAACATCAACAACACTGACGCGCATGATTGGATTAACGAAAATATTATTATTGCTATTTCTGGTATCGTAAATACAAGAAATCCGATTATCCATTGATTCAAAATTCCTCCCCTCCAATATACATAACACTATATAAACAAAAACACATGTTGATCTTATTTTATTCTATTATTAGAATTATTAAAAAAAAAATGGTTGCTCAATCAGGTTCAAAAAAGAAATTAACAGAAATCGATGCTATTTTTGACGAAGTGTACCAAGCAAAACGCCTAACACCGGAAAGATATCAGAATTGTTACCAAGTAATTTATAGGCACTGTGATTTATATTTCTATAAAAGTAACGAGAAGAATAATAGGGAGGATCACTCAATTCGAGATAAAATTAGGCTTATCAAAAAAATCAAAAATTGTATTAAATCATTTTTAGAAAATTTGCTGATGAGAAGTTCATCTATTGATGACGACAAAATTTTAGAATTTTATGAAACTGCGTGGAAGAACTACAATCTAAGCAGCAAAACTTTCGATTGCATTTGTGAATATTTAAATCGACATTGGGTCACAACGGAAGATTCCAATACAACTCAAAAAGATAATTATGTATACAAACTAGCGTTAAGATTATGGAAAAATTGTCTCTTTAAAAAGTTAGACAAACGTTTAACCTGTGCGGCTCTCCAATTAATAGATAGTGAAAGACGTGGCGAGGTAGTCAATGCTGTCCTAATTCAAAACTTAAAAGCTTCTTATTTTGAGTTAGAAACCAACCAAGAAGATGGAATGAACACCTACAAAAACTGCTTCGAATCCAAATTTCTGGAAGGAACGAAAATATTTTATATAAACGCAGCAAAACCATTTATAGAAAATAATCGCACAATGAAATACCTGGGGAATATGAAACTGTGGTTTCTTGAAGAAACAAGTCGAGCCGCTTCTTATCTGTGTAATTCAACAGAAGAATCGTTAAAACAACTTTTTGAAAATATGGTAGAAAATTCTTTGGAATTACTTGCTGAAACTTTTAAACAATTTTTGCAAACTGATCAAAATGAAAACTTGAAACTTATGTTCTCGTTAATCGAACATATGCCAAGTGTGTTACATAAATTGGGTTTAAGTTTGGAAGAATATTTCACCTTGCAAGGTCAATCGGTTATTAAAAAGTACAGTGAGTCTACTGACGATCCAGAGATTTACGTCAGCACTATTTTGAAAGCACGCGAAAAGTTCTCTTCCATTGTATCAAAATTATTCAACAACAACGATATTTTCGTGTATGCGCTAGACAGAGCCTTCAAAAATTTTGTAAACTCACCCGAGATTTTGGCAAAATACTGCGATCTTTTGTTAAAAACTTCCAAGAACTGTGAATTAGATGACGCTCTAGATAAAGTTATGGTGGTATTCAGATACTTGGCCGATAAAGATGTTTTTCAAAATTTTTATTTTAAATTTCTTGCAAAGCGCCTGTTGTACCGCATGTCGGTATCGAAGGATGAAGAACTACTGGTGATATCGAAATTAGAGGAAAGTTGTGGTGAACTGTACGTTAAAAATTTGAGAAGAATAATTGTCGACGAAGAAGATTCCCAAGAATTAAACGAGGAGTTTCAGTGTTATCTTCAAGATTACAGCTACAATTTTAACTTTGAGTTTAACGTTCAAGTTCTGTTACCTGATCTCTGGCCCTTCCAGCAATCCGTAACCGTGACGTTGCCAATTGAATTCAACAAGGCGGTTGAAACGTTTACTTCTTATTTTAGAAACGAAATTAGCAGAAAAAAAAAACTTTATTGGTTGTACAACTTATCGGTTGCGGAAATTACCACCAATGGTTACAAGAAAAAATTTACTTTTGTAGTTAATACTTACCAAGTGGCAGTTCTGTCGTTGTTCAATGACTCAGATGAGTTGACAGTGGATCAATTGAGCGTTCGTACAAATATGGAAGTTAATACTGTCTTTCACACTGTAGAAACTTTAATGCAATCTAAAGTGGTTACATGTGCTCAAGGCAAAAAACTCACTTTCGATTCGGTCATTACAATCAATAAGCAATACAATAACAAAGACGTACGGGTGAACTTGAACGTTTCTATTGAGAAGGAATCCAAAATTGAGCAAAAAAGAGTTCAAACGCAAGTTAATGGAAACAGGAACGATATTGTTAAAGCCGCAATAGTTCGAATTATGAAAGCTGAAAAAATTGTAACTCACAATGATCTAATCGAAAAGGTTTTGGTTCAAGTGGCGGAGCAATTCAGTCCTAGCGAAGCATTTATCGTGAAATACATAAAAAACCTCATCGCAGAAGAATATTTAGAAAGAATAGAAAAAGAGTATCATTATTTACCGTAAAAAACAAATAAAATACACTTCCTTGTTAACCAAAGAATATTTTACTATGGAAGCAAGAAGAGGAACTTGACGACAGCGCACGTTTAGGTACCCTAACAAAATGACTGCTTGCTCCTTGCATTGTTTTCATTATTGACCTTAGAACAGAAAGTTATCTATTTTTTTAATAATAAATTAAGATTTATTATAATTTAAAAGTCAATTTGGGTCCATTAATGGTCTAACATTTTGAATTTTTGAACAGAAGAGATCAATTTGTATGTTTTACTTTTGCAAAACTACACAATGAGCTTCAGTGAGCAAGAGTTTAAGTTAATTTTTTACAAAGTAATGTTAGTTAGCAGCAATTGAGTAATACTACCGTTTTGCCAAAATAAATTTTTGTAAAAACCTTACGATTTAACGCATGTTGCTCGGAGTTTAGTCGAAAATTTCAACTATCCATAAGTTGGTAAAAAATTAACTTAAACTCTTGCTTACTAAAGCTCATTTAGGATCAAAAGAAGCTCTATCAATTGACATCAATTGCACACATAAATTCAAAATGAGAAGGAAAACTGCAAAACATGTCTACAGCTCCCCCCCCCCCCCCGTATTCTTTTTGCGAATAAATTCGCGACTTTTGAAGCTCAAACAAAAATAATGAAAGCTCATTCAGGCTCAAACAATGCTCTAACGTTTAATACTGAATTCATCCAAAAGTTTGAAACTGGAAGAGAGTCATCATGTCTACGCCCCCCCCCCCCTAGTAGTTTTTCGCAACTAACTTAGCGACTTTTGAGGCTCAAACGAAAATAATGGAAGCTCATTCAATCTCAAACGATGCTCTAACGTTTGACACCAAATTTATCCAAAAATTCAAAAGTGGGGGGGGCACTGACATGCACCTACTATTTTAGACTCAAAATTGGAAGTGAAGGGGCGCATGAGACAAGCAACTCTAGGAAAAAATGTGTAAATATCTTCGGATTTATTACTCATACTCTGATCTGAATTAGTCCTGGTTTACATCCTAATTTAATTTGCTTTCAAGTCATTTTAAATTAAAGAATAAAAGCGTAAAACTTTATACAAAAACTTACCATTATCGTGTAAAAATAAAGTAGCCTGATGGAGTTCGGCCAAGTCTCTGAAACTTCTGTTATATCTCAATTGCATTTCGTTGCTCACTATGGTTCTGTACTGATCTCCTGTCAAAACTGGATCCAAACCGTTCAATCGACGATCCATCGAAACATGATTAACGACGTCTTCTAAAATTAAATAAGTTGCTGGCACTTTTTGTTCCAACAGCAACTCTTTGCTTCCTGTAACTCAACACTTTAGTTAAAAACAGAAAAACAGAAAAGTTGGACTTAATCACCTGGCGGTCTCAAACTAAATACTGTATCGTATATCAAATTGCAGAGCAGTTTCAAGTTGTGTCTGGTCTTGCAACTTACTTCAATTGTGTCGAGAACCCGAGGAAGTCCGCATTTTTCCGCATCCACGATATTGATAAATTTATCCCTAATTATCTGTTGGTATTCTTCCGAAAAGTTAGGACTCGTCTCTTGTACGACGTCGTAATGAGTGCCAATGATCAAAACAGGCGAATTTGGCGCCCTAGCCTGTATATTAACCAACCATTGAGAAATTTCGTTAATCCCTCTTTGTCCATCCACAATACGCCATACGACCAAATATATACTTCGCTTTGATAAGAAATACTGATGAGTCGCGTAATACCTAAACAAGTACAAAATTGCTACGCATCCTTTCGTTGCACCTATCTCCTTACTCTTTTTGACCACCAAAATCCCACGTTCTAAAAATTACCGGACCATGAACGGACTGGTTACGCACTTTTTTTTCGTACACCCAATCACCAATATCGACACCTACAGTCGACATGTTAGTTCCACGAAACGTCTTAACATTTATATTTTTGTTTCCCATCCTTTTGGCCCAATGCTGAAACTAATGTTGGCGCAAAAATGTAAACAAAAAATATTTTGTATTACCTCAACAGGTTTTTTTCTAGTTGTGCCTTCTTGTCTCAACAAATCTAATAAACTCGTCTTTCCTATTCCCTGAACCCCAACAATCATGAGTTTCATTCTGGCGTACGATTTGGCGTCTTCCAGGACTGATTTTAAGTAACCAATGATGTCCATGGTTTTGTACTTTTTACTTTCAATCATCGACTTGAGCGGTTCCTGTAGGGGACAACCGCGAGTATTTAAGTTCCACAATCTGGATAATAAGCCCATTTGGGCAGGTAATTCGGTTATTTCTAAAAAAATGTAAGTATCCAGTGCGAAATTTTTTTCAATATGTCCTCACTTACCAATATTTCCGCTAATGTTAAATATCGATAAATTATTAAGTTCATAAATATTGAGTGGAATTTCTTTCAGGTTATTGTTGCTCACATCCAACATGGAAATATTTGGAAACATGAGACGAGCTTTGCCCAGCAAAGGATTCTGTTGAATCAAATATTTTTTTATTTAAGTTTCAAAATTAGCCAAGTAACTCACATGTTCAGATTCTTCGTCTTCTGCATTGGAAAAATCGCCATCGTCGTCGGTGGCCAATTGTATTCGTGTTAAATGATTGTCAGCAAGAACTAACGTGCGTAGATTGTCTAGGCGTAAGTGACGACGATGTGAACATACAGAATGAAGCACGGCGTTACGTATCGATCTACTGGAATGTCTTTGAACTGAAAAATAAGGGGTAAGTTTAATATTTAAATATTAATGTTTTTCTCTATTGTCAAGTTGTAGTTCCTATCTGCCACACCAAAAGTCACTAGCAAAGTCAGTTTCATACCCATTTTATATACATAGCCCTACAGGAACAAAGCCCCTCCCCCCTAACGCTCAAAGCTAGCTATGCCAATTCCAAAAGTTAACATGTTGATCCATGACGTTCAGCCTTTACCAGCAATACTTTGAAATAAGGTTGGATGGCTTTAACAGGTCAACTTTTGTGGTGCTGCAGTTCAAAAAATAAGCATTATTATTTGTATAAATACCTGGCATTAGTGGAAGTTTATCTTTGTTGTTGGAATTTTTGCTATAGCAAGCGAGATTTGCTAATTCCATAGTGTCTTGTGCTTCAACTTGAGGCAAACTCGGCCAACAACTGATTTGGTTGTGACTCAAGTCGAGTTGTTTCAGTGAACTAGGATAACTTGTGATATGCGACATCGACCTAAGTGAATTAAACGACATATTCAGTTTCGTTAAATTCACAGCTAAACATGGAAGAACGACAGGAATTCCGGTAAATAAGTTATGTGCCAAATTTAAGGACGACAACTGTGACGACCTTTCAGTTAAAGATTCTTCGTTGTGTAAAATTTGCTCAGTAACCTCTACACTTTTGTTCCAAATGTGATGTTTTACCAAATCAAGTTGCCTGAAAGATTTCTCCTTTTTCCTGTAACGTACGGCTTCGGTGACGTCGTCAGAGTCGCTCTCCAAGTCAGACTGCATCTCACTGTCACATTCATTATCGGTGTGGCTAGATAACTGACTGTCACTAGAACTCACACTGATGCGATCCAAATCACTTTTCGCGTTCTAAAACATGAAATATAATAGTAATAAAAAAATTTCAAGTGCGTGATTCGACGTACGTCTGGGTTACTCGGCAATTCTTTCAATAAATTGAACGCACAATTTAACTCCTTCAATTTTGGGGATTGCCACATTTCATATGGTAACTTTTGGAGTTTGTTATTTGAAACCACCAAAATGACCAGAGCTGGTAGCTTGAAAATCGAGGCGGGAATGCAATCCAACCTGTTATCTTGCAAGTACAACTCTTCCAAAACAGGACAATTATAACCATCGTCTTTAACGTGTCGTTTACCTCGAAGTTTTTTCGTGGGCGAAACAACCGGAAGAGGTAACTTGTCGATTTTATTTTGGGCTAAATTTAAGTACCTCAAGCTGCTTAATTGGAAAACACCTAAAGGTAGCGAAGTTAGGCTATTGCTGGAAATATCGAGCCGTGTTATGGCGTACAAGGCGATGTCGTAGTTACGAGGATTTTGTTTTAGTTTCGAATTTAAGTGAAGGGCTGCGTCTGTTAACCACTGCAAACGAATCTGAGATAAATGGCAACGTTGGTTGTGCCAGTTGATCATGGTGGGAGTATTTGGAAACAAGGAACTGTAAGTTAAATTGCTGATGCTGGAAAACATCAAAAATTGGGACGAATGTGTCCCTTCAGTCATGCACTTCTTGTTGATCTTGTATTCCGGATCGGGGTTTGCCTGAAAAGCGTAGAAATAGAAAAATTTCTTAACCACAAGCAAATTTTTTACCTTAACAGAAAGTAATTTCGCCGTTAAAGTTTCGTCTTTGTTTTGTACTGCAATTGCTAAAGCTTTACATTCGTCATCACGTGCCCCATACCGTAACAATAAATCCACTAAGGGGACGTCCCTAAGTCGACAAGCTTCAACTAATGCCGACGATTGACTAAAATTTAGTTCTTCAGCGGAACAGCACCTAGAGTTACCATAAAACGCATCCATTAAGTCTTCGCTAATTTCTTGATAACTCCTGATGATCATGTTTGGATTGGCCCCACAATTTAACAGTGCTAGCGAAATGTCATAGTGCCTTCCTTTAATTGCTGCATGTAGCGCAGTTTCTGTGTTGTTGTTGCAGTACATGTTGATTTTTAGTGGACATATTAGGGACGAATCCGTGTCAATCTAAAACGTTAGGTTTAGAACAGCGATTTCCAAACTGAGAAGCGCGGACTGGTACAAAAGGGGGCACGGAAATTTTAACATATTAATTTTTTGAGCTATTTGAGGTGAACAAAAATTGTCTTTGCTAATTGCTAAATAGTTTTTCCCTTATTTTTTATAATACCGCTAAAATAGAGATCCACCGGCTAGCTGCCCGTCCGTGGACGGGCTTTCCACCTAGTAAATAAATAATGTACTATTACCTGCAAAAAAAATTTTATACATTTTTTACTCTTTAGAAATGTGAGCATCATTTTATTAAATAAAGAAGGGTAGCAGTAACAAAAAGTTTGGAAGCCACTGGCTTAGAATAAAAATTATTGAAGGTGATTTTCACCAAAGGGGGGAATTTTTTCCCAAAAAAACAAAAAAGAACACTCTATGTTTTACAGTGCACAAACTTACCAACAAAATAACTACCATTTGCATTATTTATATTGCTCGATGAAAGCAATGCAAAGAGCAAATTTTATAATTTTCTTAAATATTGTGTTCCCCCCTTTCACAGCATAGTAATTTTACTTACGTCAGCAATTTTTTCCACCGAAGTTTCCCTAGACAAACTAAGTTTTGACATTATTGACTGGATACCGTCGGATATTCGCCTACCAGACGGGCTAACCGCCAATTTATTCGTAGCACTCGGAGTCGTTTCTTCCTCCTAAGGATAAAAACAACCGTTACAATTTGGAACACCTAAAAAATAAATTCACTCACCACTTTAATTCTGGTCGCTTTGATTCTAAATTTTAAAATCATGTCCAATAATTTTTTATTTCCTAAGAGGCAAGCGACGTAGAGAATGTTTTGTCCTGTTGCATCTCTTTCGTTAATATCAAAAGCCATGTAATACTCCGACTGTTCGGTCGAATCTCTAAAATTTCAGTTTAGTTTTGGAGTCTGGAAAGTTGTAAAGTTTACCTAAATTTTTGTAACATGTGGTTTGGATATGGGAACTTAAACAGTAAATCGAGTACAGCTAGGTGACCGTTTATGGCGCATGCATGAATCGGTAGCCAGCGCTCCACGGTGTGTTGCTAAAAATTGGTTTTTAACCTAAAAGTTTTTCTGTGACGTTGGTTTTACCTGTACTAAATGTGGGAAGCGTAAAAGGAGCATTTCTACAATTTCTTTATGACCGTGGTAACAGGCGATGTATAGGGGTGAATATTTGGTGACGGGGTGAAATCTACCATCGGCTTCATGATCTAACAAAATTTTAACTATGGTCTTGTTACCAATTTGACAGGCACTAAAACGAAGCATTTTAACTTTGTAAATATTAGGTGGACATGAGGTTTACATGAATAACAGCGTGTTTGCGCCGCTAGGTGCCATATTGACGATGAATTCGGCATCTTTGGATAAAGAAGTGATGAGTTGTTGCACGGATCTGGTGTCCCCACGACTGCAAGCATCGCGAAGCGCCGAGTGGATGTCCAGCCTCGCTTTTTCTCTAGCATCTAAAATGTTAGGGATGTACATTTTAGTACTACTAAATTTTGAGATGGTATGAAAAACTTGCCCCAATGTAAGGAATTAAAATAAACACAAACATCAATTGCTACCTCAGGAGGAGAACCACCAATTATCTCGAAACTTTCATCCCTTTTCAACATTCTCTCGGAAAAAAAGAATTTTGTAGGAAAAATTAAGTGTGTGAGTGTAAATAACAAAAACAAAACAAGAAAATTAACAATTAATGTTAAATTTACGCGTGTTGGATTTGTGTCATCCCTTCCTTCCTTAAATGGAGTTCAGAAATGGAGAGGGTGTTGAAAGGAAAATCAATACCAGGGTGTACACTTTGCATCAAAAATTCGCTTCCATCTTTGATTTCAAATAAAAATAAATGTAAATTTACACTCCTGTGGTTACAAGTTACTCTAATAATATCAATTACTCACTATTTAATTTCCTGCTTTACCAAATTCTATATAATTAAACTTCCTATTTAGCAGGATAATTACTAAATAAGCCAGAATTAACACCAATATTGCAGTAAACACGCATCTTGCCATTTCAAATCAATCATTTGCTCCCACAACAATAAACACAATTTAACTTTCTTTATACAAAATTTTAGATTTATTGAATGTGTAGTCACTGAGTCACCACACTGATAACAAGCACAGTCAATTTTAAATTGCCAATTAAATTCTGATTAAAGTTGATAAAATAATTATGCCAATAAAACAAATAAAATTTACCTGCAACTTCTTTGAGCAAATTCATACATTCTGTGTGTCCCGATTTATCGGCCAAGTCTGAAGCAGTCATCCCGTTAGAATCCCGAACCAGCATGTTGGCATTTTGTTGGAGAAGTGCAGCAACGTTGCTGCAGTGTCCATGCTCTGCACTCAGGTGCAGAGGAGTCTGATTTACAAAAAACCCGTCAAGTCTTAAAAACAAAAATCTGCAAATTTACTACCTTGTATTCCCCCCTAGGACCGCACTGTATGTTACAATCGGCACCTGCATTTAACAAGATTTGTAAGCACGAAGAGGTTTCCGTAATAGCAGCAGCGTGTAAGGGCGTCCGCCCCCAACTATCTTGCGAGTTGATCAGATGCTGTTGCCCTCCGTCCAACAAATCCTCTAACAATTCGGTGTTGTCCCACAAAGCGGCCTAAAAACACAGTTTAAAAATGTGTTGTATTAAAATGTGGGTAAAGAAACCTGGTGCAACAGACGACCGGGGAAGTCTTCATCTTCTGGAGATGAATCCAACATTTTATTATTTTACACTTAAAATTAACAAGTTACATATTTAACAACAATTAGAAAGTTGACGGGACTTTTGTTGACATTTATTTGACATTTCGTTTGTTTACATCAGCGTTTCTCAAAATGTCGTTGGTGGTGACCTCTTCTACGCTGCAGCGTGCTTTATTTTATTGTAAAATGTGTTGTTAAATTATTTTGTTAGGATAAAGCTCTTTTTTGTGAACGTCTTCCATATTAGCTTTGGAGAAGCTCACCTATCTTCCTACGCTAGACCTTTACATGAACAAGCATGCAGCTAAGGCTGGCTGACTGTTAGCACTGTTAGTTTTTGAAACCTTAGATGACTTCTCTAGAAATACTAATAATAATAATAAAGCAAAAAATATTTTTTTGATTTAAACATTTTAATTGACTAAACTTTTATCGTTTTTATCGAAAATTCATCCTGGATATTTTTGGAACTGCTGTTTAGTGTCAAAAATTCCAGAGTTCATTTATAAGTTTGTTTTGTTGTGTTGTGCAGCTTTTTTATAAGCGAAAAATGCTTTAATTGTTGTTAATTTATTATTTTAATTATTTATTTTCTGAAGTAAATCAATTCTACAAGGTAATAGCTACAAAACTTACAAAATTTGTTTGTTCAAGAAATTAATTATTGTTCTTAATTTTTTTTATTCTTCCTAACTAATTAAACATTTTTAAAAACTTTTGTTAATATTTAGTTTTATTACTGTAAGATTACTGAAACATTTTTTATTCAAGAAATTTTTTTTCTGCTTTAAAATTTAAAAATAAAATTCTAATTTCATCTTTGTCATTGTGAAACCTTTTCAAATTTAATTGTTAATCTAAAAAGTAATTGAATAATTTTAAGATGGACGAAGCAGCTGCGTTACCCCACGGGCCTCCGATGAATATACTTCCACCGACTCCAGCGGGGCTGGAAGCTTTATACACTTTGTGTCGAAAAATTTACCCAGATCAGCCAAACCCGTTACAAGTTACAGCCCTCCTTAAATATTGGTAAATATGAATACATTTTTTTATCCTTTTTTTTAACTTCCTTTCAGTTTATTTATAACTTGCTCCCTCTTTTACGCACTTCCTGTCTTTATTTGTGTGCTATTTTTAGGTTGTCAGGTCCTGACCCTTTAGATTACATATCTATGTATGCAAATCCAGGCAATCCACACGAAAATATTCCACCTCATTGGCATTACATCAGGTAATTTGAATAATATTATACTAAATACATTTCTACTGTTGGGTTAAATTTGTTTCAGTTTTGGTTTATCAGACCTTCACGGTGATGGCAGAGTACATGACGTTTCAAGTCTTGACGGTGTCTCGGGTTATGGTTTCGAGTTAACCTTTAGACTGAAAAGACAGCCGGAAGAAACGGCCCCACCCACTTGGCCTGCCACTTTGATGCAATCTTTAGCAAAATACGTCTTCCAATCAGGTTTGTGTTGAGCAACTAAGCTTTTAATAAATTTTATGATGTGTACGGTATTGGATAGGCAAACCTTATGGAAACTATCGGTGTAGTTAAAAAGAATATCAACAGATGGCGTTACTACTTCTTTTTTTTTTTTAGGTAACACACTGTGTGCTGGTGATCATGTTTCCTGGCACTGTGCACTGGACAACAGCGAATCTCGTATTCAGCACATGCTAATGACTTCCGACATTCAATTAGAAACAACGCACACACCATTTGGTTCTGTCGATTTTGTTCAAATTGTAGGTGTTTGTGCTGAAGAATTACGCGCCGCTCAGCAGTGGAATGGTGACGGAATTTTGAAAATGCTCAGCCGCCTACCTTTGTAAGTTCACCATCTTTTTTGTCGCCGCCGTAAATTATAAAATAAATTTTTAGGGCTGGTGGATTGTGGCTGATAACTGACATGAGAAGAGGCGAGAGCATGTTTGAATTGGATCCACAGGCACACGAAGAAGTGGAGCGAGGTTTCGAACAGGAAGGTTCGAATTTAAGCGGAGTTAGTGCTCGTTGTTCATGGATGGAACAAGATCAAACAAAATTGGATCTGATGCAGCTGACAAACAGCGTTAACTTGGATAGATTTGAACAAACAAAACCCACAAATCCTTGTCTGCAGAGTTTCGAACACCAAGGGTTTGGAAGTTTTAAAATGAATATGTTGAAGGATCGATCGAGCATTTTGGAATCGGCGGAACTGTTACATGTGAAGAGGTTGGAAGCGTTGCACTTGAGTTTTAATTTGGAAGCTGGGAGCCTCTTACCACTTGCCATAAGGTTTGTCAGATTTATTTTAAATTTAAACGGTTGTCAACAAAATTGGTTAGCAAGATCCAATTTTAACATTTTCATCACATCATCATCTCAAATTAAATACTACTCTTTTAATATTCTTTACAATCAAATTCAATTTTTCCAGGTTTTTTCTAATAATTCTAAAATGATTAAAGATTTATTATAAATATTTACAGAAGCAAATATAAATATTTAAATATTTGTGTTAAAAATTTTCCAAAATTAAATTTAAAAGTAGAAGATCAAGTTGATGTAAAAGACTAAAATAATACTTTAAAAACGAATAATCTACAAAATCTTTTAAAGAAATTTTTTTACAATAAAATGGCATCACTTGGTAAAAGTGATTTACCTTACACCAACATACAATGGCCCCTCACTCTCTATACTGAGCTCATATACAAAATGTCCTTGTGGTTTTCCTCGTTTTAAAATGTTTTTTTTCCAAGGCAAAAACACATGCGCCTTATAATTGCAAGTTTACTACAGTTCATTTCATATTATTTATATGAATCATAATATTTTGGAACTTCATGAAAATGTTAATTATATTATAAATTATAATAAACACAGGAAAAATAACCAAAAAATTCTAAGCTCTAAATTGGCTTAAATTATTGTACGATTTTTGATTTAAATTTTTGGAGAGATAAAAATTAAATTTTGTTCAAATATTTTGGAACTTTATGAGTACGCTAATTCTATGATTATAAACACAGGAAAAATAACCAAAAAATTCTAAGCTCTAAATTGGCATAGCTTTTGGGCGATTTTTGACTTAAATTTTTGAATTGATAAAAATTAAATTTTGTTCAAATATTTTGGAACTTAATGAGTACGCTAATTATATTATTGTAAACACAGTAAAAATAACCAAAAAATTCTAAGCTCTAAATTGCCTTGGATTTTTGTGCGATTTTTGCCTTAAATTTTTGGATTGTTAAAAATTAAATTTTGTTCAAATATTTTGGAACTTTATGAGTACACTAATTCTATGATTATAAACAAAAAATTCTAAGCTCTAAATTGGCTTGGCTTTTGGCGATTTTTGACTTAAATTTTTGGAGAGATAAAAATTAAATTTTGTTCAAATATTTTGGAACTTTATGAGCACACTAATTCTATGATTATAAACACAGGAAAAATAACCAAAAAATTCTAAGCTCTAAATTGACTTGGCTTTTGGGCGATTTTTGACTTAAATTTTTGGAGATATAAAAATTAAATTTTGTTCAAATATTTTGGAACTTTATGAGTACGCTAATTCTATGATTATAAACACAGGAAAAATAACCAAAAAATTCTAAGCTCTAAATTGGCTTGGATTTTTGTGCGATTTTTGACTTAAATTTTTGGATTGTTAAAAATTAAATTTTGTTCAAATATTTTGGAACTTTATGAGTACGGTAATTATATTATTGTAAACACAGGAAAAATAACCAAAAAATTCTAAGCTCTAAATTGCCTTGGATTTTTGTGCGATTTTTGCCTTAAATTTTTGGATTGTTAAAAATTAAATTTTGTTCAAATATTTTGGAACTTTATGAGTACGCTAATTATATGATTATAAACACAGGAAAAATAACAAAAAAGGTCTAAGCTCTAAATTGGCTTGGCTTTTGGGCGATTTTTGACTTAAATTTTTGGAGAGATAAAAATTAAATTTTGTTCAAATATTTTGGAACTTTATGAGCACACTAATTTTATGATTATAAACACAGGAAAAATAACCAAAAAATTCTAAGCTCTAAATTGGCTTGGATTTTTGTGCGATTTTTGACTTAAATTTTTGGATTTTTAAAAATTAAATTTTGTTCAAATATTTTGGAACTTTATGAGTACGGTAATTCTATTATTACAAGCACAGAAAAAATAACCAAAAAATTCTAAGCTCAAAATTGGCTTAAATTTTTGTACGATTTTTGGCATAAATTTTTGGATTGGTAAAAATTAAATGTTGTTGAAATATTTTGGAACTTGATGAGTACGCTAATTTTATTATTAAAAACACAGGAAAAATTACCAAAAAATTCTAAGCTCTAAATTGGCTTAGCTTTTGGGCGATTTTTGACTTAAATTTTTGGATTGATAAAAATTAAATTTTGTTCAAATATTTTGGAACTTTATGAGTACGGTAATTCTAAGATTATAAACACAGGAAAAATTCTAAGCTTTAAATTGGTTTAGATTTTTGTGCGATTTTTGACTTAAATTTTTGGATTGGTAAAAATTAAATGTTGTTGAAATATTTTGGAACTCTATGAATACGCTAATTATATTATTATACACACAGGAAAAATAACCAAAAAATTCTAAGCTCTAAATTGGTTTAGGTTTTTATGGGATTTTTGACTTAAATTTTTGGATTGGTAAAAATTAAATGTTGTTGAAATATTTTGGAACTTGATGAGTACGCTAATTTTATTATTAAAAACACAGGAAAAATTACCAAAAAATTCTAAGCTCTAAATTGGCTTGGATTTTTGTGCGATTTTTGCCTTAAATTTTTGGATTGATAAAAATTAAATTTTGTTCAAATATTTTGGAACTTTATGAGTACGCTAATTCTATGATTAATAACACAGGAAAAATAACCAAAAAATTCTAAGCTCTAAATTGGCTTAGATTTTTGTGCGATTTTTGACTTAAATTTTTGGATTGATAAAAACTAAATTTTCTTCAAATATTTTGGAACTTAATGGGTACGCTAATTCTATTATTGTAAACACATGAAAAATAACCAAAAAATTCTAAGCTCTAAATTGGCTTAGCTTTTGGGCGATTTTTGACTTAAATTTTTGGATTGATAAAAATTAAATTTTGTTTAAATATTTTGGAACTGTATGAGTGCGCTAATTCTATGATTATAACCACAGGAAAAATAACCAAAAAATTCTAAGCTCTAAATTGGCTTGGATTTTTGTGCGATTTTTGACTTAAATTTTTGAATTGATAAAAATTAAATTTTGTTCAAATATTTTGGAACTTTATCAGTACGTTAATTATATTATTATACACACAGGAAAAATAACCAAAAAATCCTAAGCTCTAAATTGGCTTAGCTTTTGGGCGATTTTTGACTTAAATTTTTGGATTGATAAAAATTTAATTTTGTTTAAATATTTTGGAACTTGATGAGTATGCTAATTTTATTATTATAAACAATAACCAAAATAGAAATGGAAAAATAACCAAAAAATTCTAAGCTCTAAATTGGCTTAGATTTTTGTGCGATTTTTGACTTAAATTTTTGGATTGATAAAAATTAAATTTTGTTCAAATATTTTGGAACTTTATGAGTACGCTAATTCTATGATTATAAACACAGGAAAAATAACCAAAAATTCTAAGCTCTAAATTGGCTTAGATTTTTGTCCGATTTTTGAATTACATTTTTGGATTGATAAAAATTAAATTTTGTTCAAATATTTTGGAACTTTATCAGTACGTTAATTATATTATTATACACACAGGAAAAATAACCAAAAAATTCTAAGCTAAAAATTGGCTTTGATTTTTGTGCGCTTTTTGACTTAAATTTTTGGAGAGATAAAAATTAAATTTTGTTCAAATATTTTGGAACTTAATGAGCACGCTAATTCTATTATTGAAAACACAGGAAAAATAACCAAAAAATTCTAAGCTTTAAATTGGCTTAGATTTTTGTACGAATTTTGACTTAAATTTTTGGAGAGATAAAAATTAAATTTTGTTCAAATATTTTGGAACTTAATGAGCACGCTAATTCTATTATTGAAAACACAGGAAAAATAACCAAAAAATTCTAAGCTCTAAATTGGTTTAGATTTTTGTGGGATTTTTGGCTTAAATATTTGGAGAGATAAAAATTAAATTTTGTTCAAATATTTTGGAACTTTATCAGTACGTTAATTATATTATTATACACACAGGAAAAATAACCAAAAAATTCTAAGCTATAAATTGGCTTTGATTTTTGTGCGCTTTTTGACTTAAATTTTTGGAGAGATAAAAATTAAATTTTGTTCAAATATTTTGGAACTTAATGAGCACGCTAATTCTATTATTGAAAACACAGGAAGAATAACCAAAAAATTCTAAGCTCTAACCCAGGTAACACACAATACTGCCCCAGTGTTGCCCCAATGTTGTCCCAATGTTGGGCCGTTGCTGCCGGTATTGGCCCAGTGTTGCCCCAATGATGTGTGTTACCTGGGAAATTGGTTTAGATTTTTGTGGAATTTTTGGCTTAAATATTTGGAGAGATAAAAATTAAATTTTGTTCAAATATTTTGGAACTTTATCAGTACGTTAATTATATTATTATACACACAGGAAAAATAACCAAAAAATTCTAAGCTATAAATTGGCTTAGATTTTTGTACGATTTTTGACTTAAATTTTTGGATTGATAAAAATTAAATTTTGTTCAAATATTTTAGAACTTTATGAGTAAGCTAATTCTATTATTAAAAACACAAGAAAAATAACCAAAAAATTCTAAGCTGTAAATTGGCTTAGATTTTTTGATTTGCCTATAAACACACTTTTTCCCCCAGAGACAGGAACAGATTGGCTTTTTGTTTTTACTCTGCTAAAACTAAAAACATTTATTTTCTGCTTGGTGCAGTGCCCCCAAGACGTGGCGTCCTTAGCATTTGCCATTAATAATAATAATAATAAAGCGTTTATTTAGCCAAAGGCTATACAAAAAACATAAAAAATATTAAAAATTTACACTACTACAAAAATTTACACTAAAATCACAAAAATATTATACAATGAAATATAACAAAAATACAAACAAAATATATATACAACACAAAAAAAAAATAATAATAAGATAATACAAAAATATACAAAAAACAAAACACACAATACATTTATAAACTCCTGCCCCCAATGTAGGCTATTAATTCACCTCTAAACACCTTCTCACTTGTGCATCTCCGCAATCGCTCCGGTAGCTCATTATATAGCACCGCACCTTTGAAAAATATTGTATTTTGCACAAACGCCGAGTTTACATTTGTCAAAGCAATCCTGTTTCCATTCCTGGTGTTATGTTGGTGTACCTCACTGAATGTTGGGAGAAAACCATCAAAATACCGAGGCATCTTCCCCAACACTACTTTATGTACGAACATTAAAACTTGGCACTCTACCATGTGTCTTATATTCAACCAATTGAGCTCCTTCATCATGTCGTCGATTTTCGAATATCTATCTACTTTCAAGATCGTTCTCATTGCTCTATTTTGTAGTACTTGTAAACGACTCAATTCTGCAGCATTCACCATGAAAAATATCGTTCCCATATTCGTGAAATGAGGCAAAACAATTGCGTTGTATATCGTCTGTTTGGTTTGTCTGGAAGTAAAGCCACTGCATCTACTAAGCACCCCCAGTTTCTTTGCTATCTTTTTACAAGTGTAATCAATATGCCCTTTGAAGTTCAATCGATTATCAATCATCAATCCCAAGTATTTCATGTTTTCAACCAAATCAACATTTGCTCCTTCACAAATTATTCGCAAGTTCTCACTCGTAAATACCTTCTTAAACCTCTCCTTGCCCAACATCATTCCCTTCGTCTTCCTTACGTTCAATTTAAGCCTGTTTCCGTTCAACCATCCGACCAACTTAACAATCACTTCATTCAACTTTTCAACCGTTGCTTTGCAGTCCCTTCCTGTCACATACACCAGTGTATCATCCGCAAATAAGTGAAACTTGACTCCTATAAAAGTCGTAAAAACCATGAACATATCGTTGATGAACATTATGAACAATAAAGGACCAAGTATACTTCCTTGAGGTATTCCATTTTCTACATTAATTTCCTCCGATATGTACCCTTGGAATTTAACTCTTTGCTTTCGATTTGTTAGATAACTTTTCATCCAACTAAGTACCATTCCAGACAACCCAAAAAGTTTTTCCAGTTTTTCAATTAATAGTGCCCTATCTATTGTTTCAAACGCTCTCATGAAATCTAAGAATAATACCAAGATCAGTAAATCATTATCAATTTCCTTTTTCCATTCATGTATTAGTAATTGGACTGCTGTTTCACAGCTATGTCCCTTCCGAAATCCTGATTGGAATATCGATATCAATTCGTTGTTTGTTACATACTCTTTTAACTGTATATAAACAACGTTCTCCAATATCTTGCTTATGGCACTCAACATGTTCACTGGCCGGAACTCGTCCGCCTTATCTGTACCAGCAATTTTCTTAATTGGTATGACGGTCGCTATTTTACATATGTCAGGTACCGTTCCAGTTTCCAACGAAGTATTAATAATATTCAGCAATGGATCACTCACTTCCTCCCAGAATATTTTCAAAATATCCAGATCAATGTCATCTGGGCTTGATTTGTTTTTCATTTTTATTACAATTTCATATAATTGGTCTTTATTCAATAATTTAAAATCTTGAAATCCCGGTGTCGTCGTTTGTTGAGTACTCAATAATATATCTACTTTGGGTATTGAAACTACAATTTCTTCGATGCTCTTTACAAAGTAGTTGTTAAATTCTACTGCGATGTTACTGCTACCGGACACTGTTTTACCCTGAAAGTTAATTTCGTTAACTTTGTCTTCCTGTTTCTTAGATGATATCAATGTTTTTAATGTTTTCCACATTCTACTCGTATCGTATCGACATTCGTCTATAGCTGCTGCATAATAATCCAACTTTGTTTTCCGAATCACTCTTACCACTTCGTTTCTGTTTGTTTTATACGTATGCCAGTTTTCATTACTTCTTTGCAACCTGTATTTTTTATAGCTCGTATCTCTGTTTTTTATGGCATTTAATATTACCCCATTAAACCAATAGTTATCATAATATCATTGTGCTAAAAACTTGATTCATTGGCCACTTAAATATTCTAGACATTCCTGTGCACCTGAATATTTAAATACAAAATATTCCTTTTTACTGTTAAACATTTTTGGCTTCATCAACGTTTTTAATATCCTTCATCATTTTCGTGTTATTGGTGAAAAATTGGATTGAATTATAGTCAAATTCTCATGTTTATATTGAGTAGGTCTTGGTTTTGAATCCAAATAGTCACAAAATTGCTTATAGATTATACAAAGGTAGTACAAGACTAAAGCAAACCTTATGGGAGTTTTAAACACACTTTGTGTAATTCAACAGGTGGCGCTGCTACTAGCTATGAATTCTATTTATATTAAACTGCATCAGGTTTTTCAAAAGCTACCAGAAGATTTGCTTATCTTATAAAATCAAGCTGGTGCATAATAAATTAAGCACATTCTAATTTATGTTTTTTTAAATAGGGGAAGAGTAAGGCATGGAAGACACTTCACATTTAAATCAGTTATGGGCGAAACTGCAATTACTTTAGTAGCGAATTCGGTTACTGGAACTTTGGTGGATAGTGAAAATCCTTTTGTTGCTCAAGGAACTTGGTTGCAAGTTTTAATACCCGACGATTTAGCACAAGATATGGCAGCCACATTCCAAGTGTTGACGACACCAGAAGCTTTAGCATTACCCAAAACATTTGCTTGGCCCGACCGAAAATTATCCATCACAATTGTGGCCGACAAGATCTAAAAACAAATTTTACAATAATTTTATATTGCAAATTGACAGGTGCCTTAATATTTATTTAAATTATTTTTATTATATTGTGTGATATTTTACACGTCCGAGAAAGATATAAGAATTTTATTATGTCTCAGTTTTCTAACAACAGAACTGACGACAACCACCTATTTCCACTCCACATCCTTTGCATAACGAGATCATAAAAATTAAACGTCGGTAAACTTTAATAAAATTTAATCTTATAAATATGTTTAACAATATTATCACATCAACTTTGATGAAGTTCTCTGTTAATCGCAGGTAAGAGCCAACCGAAATCTATCCAACAGTTTGCTTCTTATTTCATCGTCCTGTGTTTCATTTTGTTTTTCTTCTTCAATTCTGATCTGTTCAGCTATTTCGTTAAATTGAACCTAAAAATTAGGATAATAATAATTATTGTTATCATAGTAAATTTTCATTTTGAGAGGAACAAACATTTGTGGGAAACCCAGACAAAGGTGAAGGAATACTCACTTCTAATCCTTCATAGTTCAACACAGCCATACAGCTAACCGGAATGAACTTCAGAGTGAGTTTTCCTAATTGTCGCCTCCCCAGAACAAATACATAAGGCACATTGTTATTTTTTGATTTCTCAATTAATTCCTTAATCACACAGCTCAGGGTATCTAAAAATGTTGTTCTTAACTTTCTCAAACCCAATAAAACCCTTACCTACCATTCTCCTTAGTTATTTGAACATCCATGGCAAAAAACAAAATTTTGACCCTATTCAACTGCAGGTACTTTTTCACCTCGTGTAATCCAACCACATATCTCTTTTTATATGCTCCCTTGATCGGGTTACGTTTATAAAGTTTCTGTTGCAATTCAACCAAATTCCTGATAAACGTTTTTGTTAATTCTTCAAATTCATAGGGTAGGTCACCCTTAAAGGGGTTTTCTTTCAAGTTGCCATTTTCACTTTTATCTAGAAGAATCTTTTGCTTTAGCGCAGTCGGCTTCTTTTCCTTTGGTTGCTCACGAACTTTGCCCCGGCTCCTCACCGGCCTATCGGAATCCAACGGATTCCCACCATAACTTGCAATAGAAGTATTACCACGAATTGGGGCCGATTTGTGCAATGTAGTTGCGTTCGGACGATTTAAAAAGTCTGCTAATTCCACATTTATTTTTACTTTTCTGCTTGCTTCCAAACGAACAATTTGATTTAGATTTGACCCACTTTTGTGTATGTTAATGCGACCGGTCTCCTCGAGTGAAGGAAAATCGCGCTCACTAACTGAAAATTCCTGGTTGGACGACGACCTAATCTGAACGTTTCCAACAATTTTTTTTGCATCATCCTGGCTCAGTACGGTTAAGTAGTTAGATTTTGGTTGTAATTGTAACAAAGTTGCTTGCTCCCTTTTTTTTTGATTTTCCAACTGTTTAGCCAATTTCTTTTGCTTGTTGCGAATCCTGCGTTCCTCTTTTAATTGTACACGATCGATTTCAGTTTTAGAATCTTTTAAATTCTCTTCCATTTCGATTAAATTTTTAGGTTAAAATCAGTGTTTCTCAAAATTGGAATTTTGATTTTCAGTAGGTGTTAAAATGAATATTTTTTCTTATTGTGGTCGATTTCATTTCATTTATCGACATTTAAGAAATTAACCGATAGAATTACGTTAAGCCTTTTATTTTAACCGTTACATGAAAGAGTTATGTATCTAATTTAAAACCGAAAGGTATTCAGGTCTTATTGGTTTTGTAATATATAACTTGGTTATCTTGTGTTGGAGATTATTATTATCAGGTATCCATATTTCATTTGGAATATGCCTACAGACTAAATCGATTTCACCATAGCGTGTGGATACTCACTGGAAGGCCATGCTGAGAAATTCTGTCTAGTCCGAGATTTGAACGCAAAATTTCCGCTCTGTACTAAACCAGCGATCACATCACTCCACGGTTGTGGCTGTGTTGGAGATTACTGCTTTTATATTAAGACTTGAATCGATCATTCAAAGTCGCAATTGACAATTGCAAGTGGCAGTCCCGTCAAAAATTCCAAAGCCATGCGTCTCAAACAGACGAGGAGATAAACGGGTTTTGCCCGCATCTGCTCCGCAGTTCTCACTGAAGTCCATTCATCTATTATAAAAGGGGTGAGGTCACCCCTGTCACTCAATTTTTCTTGAGGTGTAAAATCTAATGGCAATTCACTTAAATTAGATCTCAATGTCTATTATTTATCGCAATAAACCGCAATTTCATTTTTTAGAAATCGCCCAAATTGCGGTTTGCGGTTTTTGAAAAAATTTAATTGCAAATTAGCTACAAAAATCGCCCAATTTACGATAAATCGCCTAATCTGACAACACTACTCTAGTAATAAGTTTCACTTAAGTTTAAATGGTCTAAGGGTGAGGTGCCAAGACTTAACTTTGTTTTTTAAAGGGGACGTAGCAGCATAAAGTTTGGAAACCACTGCTTTACAAGTACTTACATGGGCAGCGCATGACAATCACAAAAGACAAAAGCGACAAAAGTTTCAAATCGAAATTTCTTCATTGAAGAATTGAAGTGGATTGAAGTCATAATTAAATTATGTGTTATTAATTATGTGGTCGAGATATAAATAATATTCTACAAAACCTTTTCACTCGTTAATAATTGTCTAATGTTAAAGTTAAAATTAGTGTTTTGATTTTTAGGTTATGTAACTCGAACCTTTTCAAAATTACCTTCGAACGTTCTAGAAATTGAATGATTTATTTTGGTTTTTATGTTTTGTAAAGAAGAAAATATGGATAGCAGTAATCCAATATTGTCTGACGACGAAGCGTCATCGCGAGCCATCCTGAAATATTCCCCCCTAAAAATAAAAAATTTAAATTATTGTGATATTAATTTGCAATCGACTGAAGACGACGTGGAAGAAAGCGACGATAAGGTCAAATCGGTTGCTATTGTCAAGTCGTCATCTGCATGCCGAGTCGAATTTCGTAAATTGGATTCCAACACAAATTTGAATAAACCTCCTCAAAATTGGTTGTGTCCTTCGGTCGGTCCAGAAATTAAAACCGCTTTACACACGACACTTTTTGGTAGAACACAGGAACAGTTTACAAGGTATGTAAAGTACAGTGCATATGGAAACAATTTAATTGATTCTTTTTAGTTTCCGAATTGCTCATATGTTTGCAAACTACGTGGGAAAAGTTGATGTGGTTGCAGATGCCGAAGTTATCAAGAGTCTCCTAAAAATTCCATACTACAAAGGACCAGTAAGCGTTATTGTGCATAGAATCGGCAACACTTTACTCATCGATAATTTTAACGTCAAACAATGCCTTTTACAAATACCTGATAAAAAAGAGTTTGAAGAGTTGCGACGGTTTCTCGGTTGGATTGTTAAAAACAACGCTTTCAGCAACACCCTGTACGTTAAAAGCAGATGTCGTAAAAAACTTCAGGAAAAGAGTTTGGTTTCCAAATTTTTGTGCTACAGTGTGAGCCCTAATAATGATTTTGTGAGGGAAAACATTGGTATGCCTATATCGGATTCCATGCCCGATGACGTTCACGATCCTTACGCTCACTTTCACAAATACAATCGTAACGTTTACTGGAAATTTGAGAGCTTAAAAATGCTGATTGGAACCGACATGCCGATATTCGGACAAGGAACCCATCCATGTATTTCGTTACGACTCCACGATATGAACAAACCCATCAGTGTTTTAACCGGAATTGATTATTGGTTGGATAATTTAATGTGTAACGTTCCGGAAGTTGCAATGTGTTACCACTTAAATGGAATAGTTCAAAATTACGAGCTAATCAAGACGGAAGATTTACCCGGATTGGAGAATTCACAGTTTTCTTCCTCGATAATCGCCGATATAGCTAAGAATATTTTGACATTTCTCAAGTCAAATGCCACCAAGGCGGGCCATACTTACTGGTTATTTAAACCAAACAATCAAGACGTGGTGAAGTTATATGATTTGACTTCTTTGTGTTCAAAAAATGTTCCAACCAAAGATGGGAGTCCTTTTATTGTGCCTGTTGCTATGTTACTCTACAGATGTGCATGCAGCATCCAGTATTCTTCGGATAAGCATCAACCAAGTGTAGTGCGAATGCTGCTTGAAAATTGCGTCGAATTGTTAAGCAAAGAAAAGTATCCAGAAATTGTTACATCATCGCATTTTATGCTTGCCGAATTGTACATTCCTTTTGACATTGTTCCCAAGTCGCCCACATTCCGGAAGGAAGACAGTGAACAGACATTTGATGATGATTTACCAAGTAAGTATTCATAAATATTAAAAAGTACTTTAATTTAAATCGAATAGTATTTAAAAATTTAGTTCATTTTGTTAAACGAGGAGGCCAGAATATGAGTAATAAACAAACTTTTGTTTAGAAGTTTGAAAAAATGTCCTTGAATTTTTGAAAAAAATATGGTTCTTTTAACTTGCAGATAGTGAAACTAAGGAAGAAGAAACATATGAAGAGGACGAAACCAAGGAAGGATTTACAGTAAATGGAAAAGAATCTCACCACGTTCAAGTCCATGACATTCAAGAATCTTCTCTGTCCGACTTTACTCTGCTTGGGTCGCCCACGATTAAAGAAGAAAGCAAGCAAAAGCTCCATGATGATTTACCAAGTAAGTATAAATAGTGAAACCGTCCCTGCTTGGAACATATCCTAATTGTTTTTTTGTTTTCAGACCCAAAATCGTCTTTAGCTGATTTATCAATCGAAGAACGCTGTTTAAGTGCTCTTCATCACATAGCAATGGCACTCGATTCTCTCCAATACTTCCAAATTAGTAAAGAAAAGGAAGAGGAAGTGGTCATGGCGAAACCAACCGAAGCGATTCCAATGCCCTACCAAAAATTAAGTGAAGCCTCCAATACATCAAAATCTACCAAGAAAAAAAAGAAAAAGGACAAAAAAGAGAGCACCACTAATAATCCAAACGCGGAATTTACCGATTATTTATTGATCACAACTAACATAAAAGCCCAACCTCTGCCAGCTTGGAAAGATTTTAACGGGGATGACGAATCATGGCGAGACCAACTCAAAATGCGACTTTACGAAAAAAGCAAATTAGTTTATGCAACTTTGGTTGAATATTATTTTAAGAATAAAAATTATGGTGCGGGTTTACGCTGCTTGGGCCTACTCGTCCGTTGTAATCAACTTGGGACGAATATTTACAGTTCATCAAACACTCTGGTTATGAGTTCCTTATTCACCAAAGCTGGAGATTTCTGTACCATGTACGCTCAAGAATGGAGTAAAGCTGAATTTTATCAAAAAGCTTACACGACTTACACCGAGCAAGATGAAGAAATTATAAAGCAATTGGAAGGGGACGAAAAAAAGTACGGCGGGAAAAGTACAGATGTTAATTGGGTGTTTGGGAACGAAAACATGACACTTCAACAAGTGCTTGAAAAAGGTAAGAAATGTGTAAATCTCAAGAGTCAATTTAAATCTTTTGTTTTTGCAGGAATTGAATCTTACAGTGAGGCTTTAGGATACCAAAGACATGAAAATATTTACTCTAAATTAGGTAACGCATACAACGAACTGGGGAAGTATTTTTTGGACGAAACGCGCCGAAGTTTCGCTCATCTAACGTCGACTTTGTGTAAGAAGGCGAAAGAAAATTTGGATTTGGCCCTGATTAATTTAAAGAAAGGGGCCAGCGAAATGTCTTTGAATTGCGCGTTTGTGTATTGCAATATAGCGCACTTGCACCGGATTTTAGCGGCGTTAGATTTTGAGAAAAATGGTAAATTGGATGATGAACGGGAATTGGAATATAACAGTGCCATAAGTAACTACCGAACCGCTTTGAAGATTCTAGATAAAAATGAAGATTATGCAACATTCTGGGAGCAAGTACGCTGGGACTTAACGTCAACAGAGTTCACTAAAGCTTTTCTTTTGTATGAATATGTTAATGGTTGTGAACTTGATTTGGTAAGTTACTTTTTCTTGTGCAGAACTTTTTTAATTATTTCTGTTAGGTTACCAGCCAGGACATTCAGAAGGCTCTTGCGAAATTGGAGAAAGGTGTTTCATGTTGTAATGTGCCTCGTGATAATCCATACTTTTTTAAATATCAAGAAAGACTAGGAAAAACTTATCTTTTTATGGCTACCTTGAAATTTTTGTTATTGAAGAAAGAAAACAATCAGGCAACTTTGAATCTCGAACAAGCTATGATTAAACGTTTGTACAATGACGCCGCTTGTTGTTTTTGTGAGGTGAAAGAATTTGAGATGTTTGTATGGACCCTTCATGAAAAGTTGACTTTCTTCCATTACCTTAGTTCTGGTAAGTATCCACCACTTGTCCAACCCTTAAAATTCTTTATTCCAGTTAAGTAAATTTAGTAGTTTGACCACAGACTTCCTGAAGCTTGAGTATTTAAATTTACCATGTTTACAAAATAATTAACTCTTCTAACCAAATCCAAACATTTCTGCTCCTTTTTGCACTTTTGCAATCAATTAATTTTTGCTGGTTTTTTTAGTCACAGAAAATCCTGAACGCAAGATTTTCTACCTCAAGACAGGTTTACAGGGCACCTTTGCTATAAGAATAATTCTGCAGTGTAATCTCAACCTTATAACCGACGACATGGCCAAAACTTTGCTACAGTTTTTGGAAAACATAAAACCTTTACTGCAAAAAGTTTTGCTTAACTTACTCAAGCTAGTTAAAACCAATAAACCAAATCTTCAGAAGGTGTATGGAGAATGCTATAGAAAATCTTTGTATAAAGTAACAAAAAATAACGCTAAAGAGGCCATAGAAGGTTTGTTTACAGCTTTGGAGCAAATTGAAACCGATTTACAAAATGCACAGGAAATTATTTGAATTTTTTAACCTGAAGCTTTAGTTCCTTTTAACTTATTTTAGAATCTTTATGTGAATTCTTCACAGCTAGTATATTTTTTTATTGTGATAAAATGGGCAGCTTTTGTCTTTTAGTTTTACTTGTATTTTTGTAAACAAACGTTTTTACTTCGTTTCCTACTTTTTTGCATTGAAGGATTTAAAATTGAAGTATTCTAAAAGCTTCAAACGACAAAATGCTATCTTGTGGCCTTCAGTATTTACAGAGAATATGAAGTTGTCCTATATTTTTATAGCAAAAAACTGTCGATACATAGTTTTAGGTATACAAAAAGACTGAAATTGTTGAACTTGTGGTTAACTGCTACAATTTTGGTGGGACAGATTAAAATGGAGGTGACATTTTTAAAACTTCTGTTTTAAATTATCTTTTCTATTGTATTTATATTAATAAGTTAAGTTAAATATTATTGTTGAATTTTTTTTACCAATAAACACTTGCGCAAAATTAGACCTGTTTTCCTCTTTCACTCTGTTCAATTAAAATCTTTTGTGAGTAACTGAAATACTGAACATATTTTCATGAAATTAGAAGAAATAACTACCAAAATTAATTAAATTATATTTTTAGGATGAGTGAGAATTACTAAATCATCCAACCTAAGTCCAGATCTGTATATGCGGTCTTGACTGATATTATTATAAAGTATTTGCTAATATTAAGTGAAGTGTTGATTAACCGAAGTTGGTATTATAACAGTGATAATCAGCACGGACCCCTTAAAATAAAATGGACTGCTGTTTGATGTAAAACAAGGTGGAACTCTAATGTCTGAAGTTCTAAAGCTTCTATAGGGAGCGAGAAAACTGACGTTAGCGTCCTCTAGAGTTAAAAAATTTCATGATAGAAGTTTCTCGTTTTTTGGAAAATGAGCTCTCCTATGGGAGAATTAGCTAGAAAGCTTGCTTGAGGTTAGCGCCTCTAGCGTTAAAAAAGTGAACTTCTATCATGAAGAATTTTCATTGGAGAGAGGAGCTTTTTCGCTACCTTTCTAGTTTAAATGTAAAGGAAACTTCGACTTAATTTATTAATCCGGATTTTTTTGCAGCTATAACCCTAATCATTTTCTAAAAGAAAAGTCCGACCTTGTGTTTTTTTGCAAATATATCTGAATAATTTTTTTTTAGTTACATCTGTTTTCGTGTTTCACCCTGTACATTTGAAATCTCTTGTGGTGCATTTTTTCATTATGAAAGAGATCATTTTTTTAGTTAACATTTTCTTGGTATTTCTTTCTTCTGAAACCAAGGAAACTGTAATTAGAGTAAATTTTGGAGGACCGGCTCTGCCCTTACGACATTTTTGGAAAAGTACAGGATTATGGTAAGCAAAATTTTAGGTTCAAAAAAATGTCGAAAATTTTTTTAAATTTTTTAGTCCACCTGATCCAAAAAATGAAACGTACAAGTTTTTGTTATCAAGAGATGAAAAATTAAATTTGATTTATATAGGGGCGCTACCACATAGAGCAATTAAATACGTTCGCATTCATTGGCTCTTCAATCTAGTGACCGTGAGGTATCGTATATTTTGCTTTTGTATAGCATATCTCGATAGCCGTGATCGTCTAGTGGTTAGGACCCTACGTTGTGGCCGTAGTAACCCAGGTTCGAATCCTGGTCACGGCAATGTGCCAACATTGTCACGGAGAGATTTTTTTTACATCTTTTTCCTTTAATTTGCTTTTATTTATTATCTCTCAAAATATTTAAAGAAGAAAATTTTAATTTTAAACGTTCACAATTTTCTACAAAATTGCGTTTTTTGTAGTTATTACAATATTCGCAGCATTTCTAACTAAGGTTGCCCCATGTAATTTTTTCGGTTCTTTTGTACTTTTCAATTAAAAGGATTCCGAATTTTATATATTCATTTTGATTGTTAGAATAATAAAATCTTTAAAAAAATATGTTATAAACTTTTACAAAAAAGATTTTATTTTTAGTTTTATTAAACATTAATAAATAACATAAAAAGTTAACAAAATATCAATGCCACAGGAGATTTTTATGAATTATTTGTGAGAATTAAACTGGCATAAGTAAAAAAATTAAGTTATTTTTAGTGCCATTTAGCAATTTATAATTAAAATTAAATAATGCTAAATTATACAAAACTAAATTTTTTTACTTACACCACTTTCGTTTTGGACCCCTCATTTTGTAGTAAAAAAAATATTGTTTTAGATTTAAAAATGGGACTTCAGTTTATGATTTCCACTATCTGGACCTTTTATTGGATTGGATTAAAAATCAAAAACTAAGCGTTGGGTTTGAATTGATGGGCGTCCCGACGCTTATTGAAGATAAAACCACAAGTATTTTTTTGAAAACCAAAGAATTTTGGTACGATATTGTTTATAACATAACCAGAAGATATATAGGTACCTACTCAAAATTTCCTCAAAATTTCAGTCTTTTTTCACACAAATTTTTTAGAACGATACGGAGTTAAATACGTCAGCAAGTGGAGATTTGAAACCTGGAACGAGCCCGATTTGAAAAGCTACAATGTCCTTAATTTCACTTCTGAAGGTAAACGTACGATTTGAAACTGCAATTCCGCACTTTTGATGTTATTATTCCTCACAGATTATTTTTCCTACGTAACGTCGTGCAGAGAAGCCTTAAAAAATGCTTTCACGGGTGAACCTGTAAAAATTCCCAAGTTAGGAGGTCCTGCCGGTTTGTTCAAAAAACGTAAAAATCACCCCTTTTGTTGGGGGTTACTCGAAAAATGTAACAAAAACGTTACTTCGTGTCCCATCCAATTTATTTCGTTCCATAAGAAAGGAAATGAAACCACAAGTATAATTTTGGCAGAAGATTTGGAACTGATAAGGCAATTTCGTTCCAGATTTCCTAAGCTTCGTTCGTTTCCAATCGCTAACGAGTAAGTCGACATTTTAACCCTGGAAATTGTTAAATTTGTGTTTCAGCGAAGCTGACATTTTGGTAAACTGGTCGAAAAGTAAGGAATGGAGAGGCGATGTGAGGTACGCAGCGATGGTGGTTCGAGTGATAATCGGACATTATAAAAGTCTCAGCGTTGATCTAAAAATTAAAATGGAAGTTGTGAGCAACGACAATGCATTCCTCAATTATCACCCATATTATTTCACTCAGAGAACGCTTTTGGCAAGGTAAGATTTAATTTTAAGATTTTCGTTAAGTAAAATCAAATTCAGCCGATTTACAAATAGACCAATCTAGGAGTTCAAAAATTGGATCGTAATAATTTTTTGTTACTTTTACTATGGGATCAGGAATCAATTTATCGAAATGTTTCTCTTCACGCTTGATTTTTCCACACGAGTAAATTGGTTACAGTGGAAACCGAGATTTACAGGAGCGATTCAAATAAAAGCGTCAAAAGTGAAGGAAACTTAGGGCTTCCTCTTGTACGGTAACACAACCCTAAAAAAACGCAAAGTAATTACAACTTTTTGGAATGAAAGCTTCGTCGTTTTACTTTGTTTTGCGTGTTTTTCAAGCAGCAATTTCTATTAGGTAATAGGTAGGATTTGGCGTCGCTTTTTTCATTTTTCTATTCCATCGAATAAAATAAAATTACCTCACGTTTAGTCAAGTTATTTTAGCAGAAAATCATAAATTTAGTTTTTTAATAAAATGGCCGTAAAAATAAAATTTATTATCGAGTCTTCCATAGGAACATTTTTATTAAAACTTAAAAATTAAATATGATTCGAGTATTATCATAAAAAATCCGAAATTAAAAATTATGGCGAATATTAAAACAGCATTCATCTCGGGAAAAAATTTCGAGTAACATTAAGTAGATTAATTTAATAGCCCCGCGTGTGTTTGAAAAGGAAAGTTTCGAGTTACATTAAATTTGAAAAATATGAAACTTGTTCAATAAACGAAGTGCCTAATTAAAAGTTTCTAGATTTCAGATGAATCATACCGAGCCCCCTCATACACAGTTCGTAAAAAAGCCGGTCTATTCAGTAATGGCTTTGTTGGCGTTGCTAGGAGATGAATACCTTCAGGAAGAAATTATTTCTCCCGACCTGTCTTTGTCCTTTTTAGCATCCCGTTCAGTAATAAATAAAAACAAACCCAAAGCTTTCAGTCTTCTTGTTTCATACGCAAATGATACTCGCGTGGATCATCACACGACGAAGCGTCTGGATATTGAAATTTTGGATTTGATGCCAAACAGTAAATACGTGGTTTATTTGTTGGATAATTTGGTTACAAATCCATTTTCTTTGTGGAAATCGTCCGGTTCTCCGGTTTTTCCATCCGAAATGTTACGGCAGAATATGCGGCACCTGGAGGTAAGTCGGAGTAAGTAGTAGAACGTAAAATAAGTCGCCTACAGATGGCGTCACTAACAGTAATTAATTGTGTTTTACGTTATTTTTTTACCTTTTAAATTTAATTGACCTTGTTTTTATGTGTAGGTATAAATTAACATTTAAACCAAATAGTTTTTTTTTTTTTAAATAATATCATCCAGTTCTATAGCTACGACTAGTAATTTCTTTGTTTCCTTATTCTGCCATTTCAGGAACCTTTTAGGCTTGAAGGTCCATCAATCATATCAAATTCTACGCTTAATCTGCAAATCGAGCTAAAATTACCGTCTGTTGCACTCATTCATATTTGTCAGAAGAACCGTAGACCTCCTGGGAGAGTCACCCATCTTCGAGCTGTCAACGTAACAAGAAACGAAGTCTTTTTGGTTTGGAAGGACAAAAAAGTGAACACCAAGTAAACAGTCAGTTTTTAGTTTCCTTTTAATTAAGCTTGTTTCATCTAGGTGCATTCGGACCTACGAAGTGGATTTTCGACCAGGTGAAAAAAATTTTTCGTTTGGACGAATAAATCCGCGTGACAGGACGTTTCTATCGTTCCATTTTGTAGGGAAAGGTAAAATGAAGTTGTGTAAATTGATTAATGATAACTGAAACCGCAGTAGTAGCATGCAAATTAATTACGTTGTTCTGGACGTAATGTGTCATGACAACTTGCAGTGGTGCTTATCAAATCTCACTCTCACAGGACGCCATTTGGGACTACTTAAACAAATGGCATTTGTAGTGGTAATATGAATAATAACATATTGCTTTGTTAATTAACTGCTCAGGCGTAGTGTTTGAATGCAAATCTTGTAAGGAAAGCGGAAGTTCATTTTGTGATCGATATGACAAAGTTGCTTCACTATTGTGGATTTTTAAAATTTAAAGAACGACCGCAACTTAAATTTTTTGAAGCAATAAAAAGTTTATCGTTGTTTCTCTAAATTGTTTTTTTGTGTAGTTTCTTATTTTCATGCTGGGAAAGCGGAATGCAAAATACACATATCTAAACTATTAACAACAGTTTCTGACATAAAAATTTATTTCAGCGAGTTTTGAAAGTGAAACTACCCGTGGCAAGTATCGTGTTCGAGCGGTGGATTATTGGAATGTTTCCGGAGAGTATTCCAAATACATCGATTACTAATCTAATGAAATGCAAAAATTATGTTATATTTTAAGTTCATCAATAAACATTTCAAAAATTGAGTACTAGTAAAGTTATTTTTTATTTGCTTCTCGTATGTGCGATAATATTAATTTATATGCTGGCCCGATGGTTTTTGTTTTAAGAAGCTGCGGTAATTTTGTGCAAGTGTCTTTAGCAAAGTAAATTTATAAATTATTCCAAAGCGGTGACCACCCACGTTACATCGGAAAATGTTTGTTTATGGCTACCGTCGTAACGTGTTGCTTTTTGCATATTAATAACTCATAAATGGACAAACTCAACTGAATACTGAACAACTTTTTACGTATTGTCGCTTTTCAAGAGACTGCAGTTTTATGACCTTTTTATATTTAAGACACGAAATAAATCTAAAAATTTGCAAATGCGTAGCCTAAAAATATAATTGAATAAGTAAAAAAACAACTACAAAAAAATACGCAATTAGAAATTCAAATCATTATACTAAACATTGAAAATGTCACAGTCGAGCTCCTGATACATTGTATTAGAGGAATCCTGACTAGGGAAACTAAAAAAACAAATGTCTTCTTTTAAAAATCACACTTTTGTGCAATTTTTTCGAGTAATAAGCAAAATAACAGAGCTTGAAAGATTTCCTCTTAACCCAAAGTTTCATGCGCTCGACTACGACATTTTCAATGTTTAGTGATGATTCTTGTAAGCAATTGTTATTTGTATATTTTTTCGTAATTGGGGTTTTTATTTTTTGATTTATTAATATGCTAAGAAGAGCTGTAACGAGGGTAGAAAACATCTGTAGTTAGCAAATTAATTTGAGCTACTTCTCCCCTATTTTTTAAATGTTAAATATGTATTTACACAAACAAAATAAGCCTCACATTTTTATTGAACAACGAACAAATATAATGAGGCAGAAATATTGTAAGGATTGCTCTTTGACCTTTTGTTTTTTTAAACCCATCGACGAAGGAATATTAAATATTAAAATTATTTTTCGTGATTTTGGGTGTAAAGTGACTACTTTACACCCGGTTTTTCGGGAGTAAAGAAGCTTTTTTCGTCACACTTTATTTTTCTCCCGGGAGTAAAAAAATACCGGGAGTAAAAAATTTCAAACAAACAAAAATTCTCAAAAATCATTTATTGACATATTTAATCTTAACCACACAATTGTGAAAAACTTGCTTGTCTTGCGTATCTACAACGTTTTGCGGTTGTCTTCGGCGAACGTGCTTTTCGTCGTTTTCATTTTTGATCTTCAAAATATGCGCCTGTCGGCGCATAAAAAATCCTGTAGGGGAGACTAGAACACGTAGATCGACTATCGTGGCTTTGTAGCCCCATAAATACCGCTTTTTGCTGAGTTCGATAGTACCTACCACGTGATCCATCGATATCGAATTTGCGATTTTTTTGCAACGTGTCCATGAACATCGATAGATGCGACCACAAAGTCGTATTTACTGATTATTTAACGATTATTTCTTGGTTTTTAGGCATTTTTAATTGAAAACACACGACACAATACACAAACGTTCAAACATCACGAGAGCAGAAATCAAAATGAACATGGCCGCCCTCCAGAGTAGCAACTGGTGCCAAGAAAAACACCATAGTTACAAGTAGAAGTTGGTTTTACACTACCACGATGTCAATTAAAACGTGTTATAAATTTATGAAATTTCTGCAATTATTGCTTAAAAATCGTGAATTTTGTCGGATATTATTCCCAAATTCACGAAAAGCTGTTCATAATACTCGGGCTCCAGGGTTTTTCCATCTCTCCACTATTATTCCCCTTGCCGCCTTGTGGCTCGTGTCATAAACTACGTCTCGTGACGAAAAACAACCCCTTACGCCATCGTGATATAAACTACTATTTGTTTCGTGAAATTACACAATGGAAGTCTTACGTTCACTATGCAAAAAATAATTTTTTCCCCTTACATCAACTTCGTGTAATCCTTGTACACCTCATTTGATTGATGAAAAAGATTTCTTATTTTTTTATTTTAACTTCTTTTTTGCGATTCTATATATGAGGCATTCCACACCAAATCGACCACTTTTGAACCCGACCCCTTTTGATTTTCCTGAAATTTTTACATATTATACTATCTCACCAAAAACAGTTCTGTGAATTTTTTCAAAATTTTTTATTCAACCCAAAAAGAGTTACGAATTTTTAGAAAAACTGATGTTGTTTTTCTTCAAACGATCGTAACTATGTCAAAAATTGACTAATCGGAACGTTTTTTTCTTGTTTTTGTTTGTCTTTAAACGTACTTTTCAGGAAAAAATACAAAAAAAATATTCAAACTTGAATTCTACAAAATTTTTCATTTTTTCGGAGAAAATCATTAATTTTTCAAATTTCGACACTTGATTTTTGATTTTTTTATTTCAAAAACAACTGATTTAATCCGCGTATAACAACGCAAACCCCATAATGGGCCGACATTTCTTTCTATTTCTTTTGTTTAATTAAAAAATATTATTTGCGTAAAAATAAAACAAAATATTTTTTAATTAAACAAATAAAATAGAAAGAAATGTGGGCCCATTATGGGATTTGCGTTGTTATACGAGAAATAAATAAGAGTTTCTTTTGAAATAAAAAAATCAAAAATCAAAAGTGGACAAATTTGAAAAATCAATGATTTTCTCCGAAAAAATAAAAATTTTTGTAGAATCCAAGTTTGAATATTTTTTTTGTATTTTTTCCTGAAAAGTACGTTTAAAGACGAACAAAAACAAAAAAAAGAACGTTTTGATTAGTCAATTTCTGAAATAGTTACGATTGTTTGAAGAAAAAAAACATCAGTTTTTCTGAAATTTTAACTTCGTAAAAAATTTTGAAAAAAATTACAAAACTGATTTTACGTATTATACTATCCCATCAAAAACAGTTTTGTAAATTTTTTCAAAATTGTTTACAAAGTTAAGAATTTTTAGAAAAACTGATGTTTTTTTTCTTCAAACGATCGTAACTTTTTCAAAAATTGACTAATCAAAACGTTCTTTGTTTTGTTTTTATTTGTCTTTAAACGTACTTTTCAGGAAAAAATACAAAAAAAGTAATCAAACTTGGATTCTACAAAATTTTTTATTTTTTCGGAGAAAATCATTAATTTTTCAAATTTTTCCACTTTTGATTTTTGATTTTTTTATTTCAAAAACAACTGATTTATTCCGCGTATAAAAACGCAAACCCCATAATGGGCCGAAATTTTTTTCTTTTTTTTTTGATTAATTAAAAAATATTTTGTTTTATTTTTACGCAAATAATATTTTTCAATGAAACAAAAGAAATAGAAAGAAATGTCGGCCCATTATGGGGTTTGCGTTGTTATACGCGGAATAAATCAGAGTTTTTTTTTAAATAAAAAAATCAAAAATCAAAAGTGTCGAAATTTGAAAAATCAATGATTTTCTCTGAAAAAATGAAAAATTTTGTAGAAACTAAGTTTGAATATTTTTTTTTGTATTTTTTCCTGAAAAGTACGTTTAAATACAAATAAAACCAAGAAAAAACGTTCCGATTAGTCAATTTTTGAAATAGTTACGATCGTTTGAAAAAAGAAACAGCCGTTTTTCTAAAAATTCGTAACTTTTTTTGAGTTGAGTAAAAAATTTTGAAAAAATTCACAGAACTGTTGTTGATGAGATAGTATAATATGTAACAATTTCAGGAAAATCAAAAAGGGTCGGGTTCAAAAGTGGTCGATTTGGTGTGGAATGCCCCATATATAATCCAACCTGGTGGACTTTTTTAACCCCTATCTTAAATTTCCTTCTAACATGCGTACTACTACATATCTTACCTTTATTTGCTCCGAGCAATACGCGAAGAAGTTATTTTTATGTTAACAGTACAAAGAAGGACAGGTTTTCAAAGGAAGACGAATTACTTATCTGTAATGAAGCATCAAGAAAACTTTTTGTAATAATTAAAAACAACGTTTTAATGCTTAAAAATCGTTTGGTTGCTTATTTCAGCTGGGGGGTATTCCATTTATAAAGAGTTCCTTTGTGTAACGTGTGATTTTGTTACACAAAATCTGGCATTTCATAATTGGTTACATAAATAGCTATTGCTATTTCTGTAACTAGGTTTTAAGATCTGAAAATCGATTTTTCCAAGTGCGTACTGAAAAAAATTGTAGAATTTGTAGTCCTTATTTAGATAATTTGTTTAAATTATAGCAATATTAATAAAAATTTGTAGTAGTTTCATTGTAGAAATATTTACTACAAATATTACAAAACTATTTAAATTCCTGATTTGTTAGAAGGGGGTGAGTGAAGGCTTTTTAACTTTTCATCTTTTATAAGATATACTGTATAGTTTAAGAAACAAATCAACAAAAAAACCTTTTAGGTTAAATTAAAGTTTCTTTCAAAATTTATAATAAAATATCAATTTTCCCTTTATATGCATGTAACATTCAGCATACAAATAGAAAATATCAAAAGTAAATATAAAATATAAGCAAACTTGCGTGTGAAAATTTTATCAAGTGCGCAAGAAAGCCAAAGATATTCACGAAAATGGTTGTTTATGTGACAGAATATTCGGTCATCAAATTTGTATTTTAGACACGAAAACTTCATAACAATAAAATGTTGGTAGAAATTGCGCTATCGAGCAAAGTCAAGTTCTGTGTACACGCATCTTAAAGGGGTACATTTTGTCCTGGAAACAAATACTAAAGAGCAAACTTCAACTAATGAAAATACAAAACAAATTTAAATTTCGGTTGGATACATTTCAAAATCGAAGCGGAAAACATACAAAAAGATTGTCGATATAAATAGCGGAGATTGAGTGAGACATCGAGTCGATCGGGTGGACTGGATTCAGAAGTTTATAGACGGAAAAGCAAGAAGAAATTTACTGCTAGCAACCTTCGGCACTAAATTTACTCAACTGTCGTTACTTTAAAATGGCAACAACTTCTCCACTTCATACTTCGATTACTTCTAGTTATAAGAACATTTCCTAACTGACAATAAATCGAATTTGCATTAAACTTTGTTGTTTTAAACCATAAACTAGCAAATTGCATTCGTCTATAAAAATGTTGGAACAATTCTCTGTTTTACTTTACTATGCATATTTGGCACGAGTCTGATCGTTAAACATTAAAATTTAAATTTTCGTTAAAAACTTTTCGTCATTTTGTTACTCAATTCGGCTCGAACGAACAAAAAAACCGATTGTAATTAACCTATTTACGGTTTATAGGTAATAAAAGTTTAAAAAGTTGCCATTTTATTATGTTGATTAAAATTTTTCTACAAGAATTGATTATTTTAATTCGTAGAAGCTTTGTATGTTGACGTCTTTAGTGTTGTATAAATTTAATGCTTACCAGTAACCCAAGCTCTCGACGCTGGTTATAGTCGCTCATCACGACGACGTCGCTCAGTGAGTGAACAATTTTAAGTGATTAACTGGCTGTAACTTCTAAACCACGTATCTTATGATAAATTTGCTTAGCAACTTTTTTATTGAGAATTAAATTATCTTTAACTTTTCAATATAACTTTTTGTTGTAGAATTGAAAAAAACTGAGATATGGGGAAAAACTGTGATGTGTTCTTTCTAACTAGATAGTCCGAATGTATCTAGAAATTTACTATCGTATTTGATAGAGAAATCACACGAATTATTTAAAATTATTTAAAGGTACATCGTGTAACTACATTGTAAATACAATGTAATTGTAATTCGGCATACACCAATGCTACTGTAGGTACCTCTTGTCGCTTATTATTGAACAATCTTAATATATCATGTGATATGCATAACAATATTGACGGATGGTGTACCTAACAAGGTGCTTTGAATAATAATTTACCTACTAAATTCCTTCGTAATTACAAAATCTGTACTTTTTTACCGAAACTATTTTGGCAAAAGCCGGAGTTTATAATATATCGGATAATCCAAGATTTAATGTTGCAGACGTGAAATATAAAAATATCATAGGCGATGTTGATATAATCTTAAAAGCACTATCTAATCAGTAAATTCAACGGTATAGCGTAAGTAAAGTTGAAAATTGAAAAATATTTCAGCAATTCCCCGCTTTCAGGGTTTAAGATTTCAGTTAACGACCACCTGCATCTTGGAAAGGAAGAGATATGTGTCTGCATCCGCAATTGCACCAAGCCGTAAATCGATAAATTATGGAGAGCAGATTAATACGGCATGAACGTACAAACCACTAATAATTTTCTATCTGCAAATACGATAATCTGCGATAATCGTTTAACATTTAAAAAACTTTTTTATCGTCAAAATTGACTTCGATTTTCCTTTTAATGTAGGCAAACATGCAGTTAGTTTCTTATCTACCCTTTCGCACCTCTTTCCATTTCGTTAAACCTATTCAACTATTCCTGCATTGTTTGCTACTTCTCAACCAAACATCATACGATTTTCCTTTTGATGCCTTCCAAACTAACAAATGCACTTAAAGGCGCTATTGTCACATTCACGTTAGCCTTATAACTTTATTGTGACGTAATACGCTCAATTTTGACTAAAAATTGAACCAACAGTGTAATTTTACGCATGAATAAAATGCGATCCTTGTCGGGAATCGAACCGACTGCAAATTAAAGCTTTTAATTAATTTGAGTACGTTTGAAGTTTTTTGTGAAGATCTGTAATTTGATATGAGGAATCTACTCTTTAGTATCTAATTGAACTTTTTGTATCGTTCAAAATCAAAGGTAATTAATGATCATCAAATGAAACTTTAGCGAATGATTCGTTTTAGCACAAAAGAACCACGATAATAAAGGTAATTCTTGTAACATTTCCTAATTGAAGTCATTTAATTGGTAGTAGTATTTTACAATTTTACCATCAGTAAATTAATGCAAAATTTTGGTTTTTTTTGTCAAATTTTAATTTTGTTTTTATTATCTACTAATTCACTTCCACGTGCGTACATAATAAAAATTCCACTTGGGTTAAAATTCGCCACTTCAATTTAATATTAATTTTCCACTTGTATTTAATAAACTGATTGAATATAATTAAGCCACTAAAATTAATATTTGCCAATTGGATTTAATATAATATGTCACACAGATCTAATGTTTACCACTTGAAATTAATATTACTACAATATAAATTTAATATTTGTCGTCAGAATATAATACAGGGTCCAGTAGACGTGAAAATATGATACGATAATTTGAAAACAATTGAGCAAAATCCACACACATCACTTACCTCCTTTGACCTCTTTGTATCCGCCACAATTTCGGTTGACAAAGGAGGTTTTATGAAATTTTAAGGAATAAATTCTAATTCACATGAGATTAATGGGGAGAAACAAAACTAAATTTCTCTTGAATTTTGCTTTAAAGAGTTATTGAAATTGAGATTTTTTGTTTGTTGTGATTTCAGCATTGATCTCGCAGAGCTGAAGTGTGGAGACATTTTAAGCTGCCCGCACACTTAGGCGACGTGACACCACACCACACCACCACAGACAGAAGCCCACAACGCACCACACACCAGGTGACGCGACAGCTTGGTAGGGTCCGCACATTTTTGTCTGTGCTGTGGGCTTCTGTCTGTGGTGTGGTGTCGCGTCGCCTAAGTGTGCGGGCAGCTTTAAAGCACGGGAGTTCTACAGGCAGGTCAAGTTTTTGTTCATTTTTGCAGGTCTAAGCCGGATCACGGCTTGTTAGGGATATTCAGGGGACATCGCACCTCACCTAAATTGAACCCCAACGTGGGGCTTTAATTTGATTATTATGAACTACACAACTAAATTTCGCATCATGACGACTAATTTTAACAACATAAAAAATTTATATTGATGTTTTTCACCGCATCATATAAATCCTCTTTCTAGTTATATGTCACATAAAAATGAGATATAACGAGAAAACTATAATTTTGTTCAATTGCACGTAAGTACTGCGCTTCTCATAGCTATAACTTCCAAATAACTCATCATACGAAATATATTATCATAAACATTTTCATAGCAAATTTAATTCTCTTTAATATTGCATATAAGTCTGTTGACTGTAAAATTAATGAAAAGCAAGATATTTACGAAAAACGTCATTTTGACGTGTTCCATAGAGTCGCAAACGCAGCCACAGCGAGAGGAATAGTTTTCAACTTTCCGTAGTTTATTTTTCGATTTTTTATCGCAAATTATACAGCGACGTAATATAGCAAAGCCATCATTTTAATTGCTGATAAGTTTAATATCGGCAACATGTGCTACGATATTGGTTAGATCGAAAAAACCGAAACGTATCCTTTATAAGAATTTTCAATCTTGCTTATTTCGTTTTATTTTAAAAAATGTTGTTAAAGTTTTCAAGTCATGCTAAGCATGAAATTTTAATAACATTTCGACAAGATTCGATGTAGTTTGTGCAAACTTGTTAAAACAGGTTTATACCGAATTACTTTCTAACCCAGCAAAACTACATCGGGTGGGTATTTATATTTTCTTACAGCAAGTCCAATTAGGATCTCATTTAATAGGTTAAGCTCCTCGAAGCTCTTTGTATTACACCAACTAGCAAGTACTCTTATGCACCTCCAAACTTATCCTTAGCATCGCGTAATATGACTCCTTGCTTTCTCCAGACTTACCTCACATATTCCACCTTAAACTAAATTTAAATAGTCGAATCAGAAACACTTAACAAAGATTCATTTCAGCCGTCAAAACTTCAGTAGTAAATCTTCTAAGTTTTCTCATATTAAATAAACCGTCGTGTACGTTTTTGAAATTCAACTTTTTATACTTTTATTGCAGGATTTAATTTTCATCAGTAAAATGAGGGATCTGAGAAAAACTTTGGTATAGTTTCATCGAGCTTACAAGTTAAGGTAGGCGTCGCTACTAGTCCTATAATCGTCTACCTGCCAATCATATCTCTTGCTTTATTGTTGTGTTACCGACTTCCGATTGGCCACTTCAAAAAACTGAACTATTAAAGCAATTTTCGAAGCGTAACAAATTTCGTTGTCACTGTAGGTGAGTAATTATTACAACCCTTTATCACTTGCACGATAGAGGTGTCGACACACAAAAGCTTAATGCTATCGTCATCGATAACGCTAAATAGGGGTAAAAACAATTTCCTGTTAGGACTTTTATAAATTATCCCTACGATTTACAGTTATTTTTCTGTCGTCATAATAAAATTATTACCACACCCGCAGATACGCTTACATTATTATTTCTTTTAATTAGAAAATTAAATTTTAAAAAATCGCAATAAATAAATCTAAATTATACAACCCCAGTAAAATTATTATTAACTTGGCTTTTTTAATATCCATAACATTTTTTTACATTAAATAAATCCACTGTTTACGAAATTAAGTTTTTTAATTATTCTTTTTCAATCAATAGCGAGCTTAATTTCAACCCGGAAAACTAGGACAGGTAAGGGGAGGCTTACGAAAATAAACATTACAAAAATATTGTTTTTGTAATAATAATAATAATAGGTAATTAGTAGATGTTTGTCTCGTTCCAGACTTCAGTTTTGAATTAAAGTGACATACTTGAGATTTACTCGGGCGGTATATTTAAAGGAGCGGCTCTGTTACTTTAAAATAAGTTTTACTGCCAGTTTCGAGCTTCTCAGGCGGGAAGTGATTGAAAACTCGATCAGCCAAATGAAAATGATAAAAATGAAAGAATCTTGAGAACATTGAACACATGCGATAACCTGACAACAGACATTACCGTTAAATGTGTCGATCTAGATCTGTATAGTTTCTAACGTGGAGAAGAAGAACAAGAAATAAAGAGTTGCAATGTGTCAACGTCTGTTTCCACAATTTTACAATCGAAGCTCTGGCAATAACAAAGCAATTTTACTCGCAAACTATAAAGGTTTTGCAGTTGAAAGCAATTTTTATGTAAAATTATATTCGAAATACTTTATCTTTAGGTTTTGCTATACAAAAAGTTTAAAGTTCTATGATTTTCTTCTGCTTTGAGAAAATGAAACGAAAAAAAAAAGATTACTTATTCACTTTCCGAAATTTTTTTTAAAAGCGGTTCTATAATTTAATTCTTAGCAATTTATTTTACGAGTTAAAATTAGCGTTAGGTGTAATAAATTCAGTTTGATAAGGATGCACATGATTGGTATTTAGCAACTTTTTAGCAATGTTTTATTTAGTAGTCTGAATCCCAATTAATATTTCTTTTGGTTAGCAGCCAGAAAATTACCTGAATAAGGAATGAAAATGTCAAAAGCTCCGTAGGTGATTTTACAAAACCATCTAACAATTAAGCTGTTTTATAAATTTTATATTACAAATTTTAAAGCGATTGTCATAGCCAGTCAAAATTCAAATACGATAACGAGGACGACCCAAAATTTGGACTACCCAGGAAGTCTGTACGACTAACTCGAGCAGCGCTAGTTAATAGTTCAAAGTCCTTTTCTGACATAAAAAGTTTGCGCTGCACGTAAATAGTTAATGTTTAACCCGTTTGATGTCACTCATTAAAACAAACATTTTTAAAGTAAACTTTGAACAGCAGATTATAATTTTTTCAACAAAAAAATTAACCAACCTTCACACTTTTAAAATCGTCGACGATTTTTGCCTAGTTAATGATAAAACAATTTCCTAACACAAAATTAAGCTTTTAAAATATGAAAATCTTTAATCTCATGAGCGAATAAGAGGTAATTTTTCACTTCACCCATATTCAAGTTTTCTACATTTTTAAGACAAAAAAAATAAATTTTCAACTTAAAGTTCTATGAAGACACTCGAAAGAGTAAGCAAAATACTTTGAAATTCTCGTGATATTCTTAAATCCCTTGTGTCTACTAACTCATAAATCTCTGTGACCAAAACAACAACTTCAAAGCAGATCTACATCGTAACAAGTGTAGGATTCTAATCTAAAGGATCCAAAACATTTTCTTTGCAATAATAAAAGTTGTCCTTCCACTCTTCCATAATTATGAATGCAAACCTAAACCCACCCCCTTGTCCTGCGGAATTGATTTAATTTTTATACTGGAAAACCCAAACAATATGAAGTTTTTATTTAATAAAGCAGAAGTTTCAATTAAACTGAACTAATGATTTTCATGCCATTCCCACTGATAGATAAATATGCAAATGTTTGAAATTGCATGAGTTGATTGTCTAAATCAAAACATGATGCGTGCTTTCTGCGTTTAAATAAGCCAGGTATGTGGGTTATTTATTAAAAATCCATAGCAGAAATATTTGGAATTATTTTATGACATTTTTATTGCTAACAATAAAAGAGCGGAGAAATTATTGTCGTTGTAGCGACTCGTCCTGCTTGTTTAAAAAATCGACCCCGTAGTGGCCCAATTTTGCCAAAACGTCACAATCAATTATTCCGTTCGGTCAAGATTTCGAATTTTCCAAATAGCTCTTTCTACTATGTATAAATAAATTTGAATTATTGTAATCCATTTTTACATTATGACATTTCGTATTTGGTTCATGCTATAACAGTTTTGTGGTTACGAGGGTGAATGGTCCTCATATAAAATACGATTTTCTATCGACCGTTTCGTATTATTGCTTGTGATAAGTTGCTAACATATTTTTGTGTTGTTATTGATGATGGGGTGTACCGAAATAAATCAAAGTCGATTTTTACTTTTATAGCGAGTGATAAGTCGGAGTAATAACAAATTGCGAACACCGAAGGGGTTCTTCATTGGTGTATAAAAAATAAAAGACATTTCAAATTACATCTATCAAAAACAATATCTACAAGGTGTTTCCAACTTTTTCTTATAACTGTAAAAATGGATGCACTTCACAGAGTCGTTCATCAAAGTCCTTGCAGTGAAAGCTTCCATTGGATAATTTAAAAATAGTAGATTAGGCACAATATTAGAACAATATAAGGGTTAGGGTTACATACGCTATTTTTTGCACTTTCAATTCAATATTCATATCCATTAGCACTTGAAAAAATTAAGTAATTAAATTAAACAAATTTTTTACATACATACAACTGAAAATTGGGTGACTGTTATAAGCGATTCTCACATGCAAAAGTTTTTTGATAAGCAAGGCGAAAATCGAACTTAAAAAAGCGCCAAAGCGAACGCACCCCGTAACTTAATAAATTTATTTTATAAAAGTTTTTGAATTTATTTGAAACGATCATTCAACTTTGATTATTTAAAGCGATTTTTTAAAAATCAAAAATAAAGAATTTTATTTTCATCCCACTTAACCGTAACATTGACAGCGTTTAAAAGGCAAATAATAAATAAAACACGGAAGATAAGATTAGGATTAGCATATATACCTAATATTGTTGTAACAGAATAATAATTAATAAGTTTTATTCGTCAAAATAAAACAGCGCCGCAGGCGAATTTTTGAAAGTTTTTGTAGTCAACTGGGTTAAAATAAAAATTTCAACAGTTTTTTACGCATAATTCATATCTAATATTAAAATAATTTTTTAAAAAAGCTAAAACCACTGGGTAGTTAAAGATCCAAAGCTGCCTCTCCCAGAACCGTAACTAGAGCGTGGTAAAGGTGGCGCAGACCACGAGTGCATAGATTGAGGCACAAAATAAGGTAAAAAATAGAAAGAAAAAATTAGTAACTGAGATAAAATTAAGTATTATGTTTTCTTGAGAATTAAATTTGCGTTTTGATCAATTTTGACAAGTCGCCTTGTTGATTTCTTCTGCTTTTTTTTTGTTGATTTCAGACCCCCCGGTTTTGCACTCATCGAAAGAACTAGAAAAAGAACTATAATAAGAATTAAAAGAAAGTAAACAATTACAAAAGCTGGAGGGTTTAGAAGGGGAGTAAGAAAAGTCATTCATTGTTGAATGCTTCAATGGATAAAATACAATAAATCAAAGGTTAAATCTTACAATAGAATAATTTTGTTATATTATTTGTTCACTGTTGAATAAACAATGTAAAATTTGTGTTGGTTTAGCGATGTTTTTAATTTATAAATTATAAATAAATGTTTAACATTTAAAAAAAATTGTAATTAGAATGGTGAGCGGAGTGGGGGAGTAGCGCAAATTAAACCGCTTGCTGCAGGTGCTTTCTACCCTCCCTACGGCTCTGGTTAAAATGCAGCTTAATTTAAGGTGCATGTCGCTGGCCCCCCCCAAATTAAATTTTGAGATGAAATTGGTGTCAATCGTTAGAGCATCGTTAGAGCCTAAATGAGCTTTTATTTTTTTCGTTTCAGCTTCAACCGTCGCCGAGATATTCGCGAAAATGTTTGGGGGGGGGGGCTGTAGACACGTTGGCCCCTCCAAGTCGAATTTTGGGTTAAAAATGGTGTCAAACGTTAGAGCTTCGTTAGAGCTTAAATGAGCTTTCATTTTTTTCGTTTGAGCCTCAACCGTTGCGAAGATATTCGCAAAAACGTTGGGGGGGGGGCTGTAGACATGTTTTTCTATTTTCGCTCATATTATGAATTTTGGGCTGAAATTGGTGTCAAACGTTAGAGCTTTGTTAGAGCTTAAATGAGCTTTCATTTTCATCATTTTAACTTCATTTTTTACAAAGTTACAGGCATTTTTAATTTTCGAGCCTCCGAGCAAGTTCCGTGTGATAATCCTCAAGTTTTTTCTATTACATTAGATTAAAATATTTAATCCGATTAAAAGAACTAATCCTGCTCTCTATTATAATAAATTTTGATAATAAATAAAACTGGAAAAATTAATTTTACAAAATAAATGATATTAATCGAAAGTAATACAAATAATGTACGTTACTATGAATTAGTTTTTTTGGCAATTGTAGTTATCCGTACTATCTTAGTTAAAAGTTATTCTCAAAAAACAATTTTCTCTCTCATTTTGAATTTATGTGTGCAGGGACGTGCTCAACCAACTTTTTTCGGAGGGAAAAAATTTCAAATTTGCCAACTGAATTACTTCAAAGTTGCCAACTTTTTGTATGTTTTGCAATTTTTTGTAAATTTAGACATAAAAAAATGCCAAATTGACCAACTTTTGGGTGTTTTTGTCAACTTTTGCCAACTTTCTAAAACTTTGAGGGGGGACTTCCCCCCCCCCCCATGATCACGTTTCTGTATGTGTGCAGTCGATAGAGCTTCGTTTGAGCTTGAAAGAGCTTCAGTAAGTAAGATTTTAAATTAATTTTATACAAAGTTGTGAATAGTTGAAATTTTTGACTAAACTCTGAGCAACATGCGTTAAATTGTAAGGTTTTTTACAATTTTAATATTTTTTTGGCATGATTTCTATTTCGGTAAATTACTTCGATTTTAAAAATTTTATATTTATAAAAAATAAAACTTTGCTTATTTAGAGAACTTATTTTTATCCAAAGAATTTAGATTATCGGCTCAAGAGATTTAAAAAAACTTATGATTTCACGCATGTTGCTCGGAGAGTAACAATCTATAAGTTTGTAAAAAATTAACTGACAGTCTTGCTCACTGAAGCTCATTCTGGCTCAAACAAAGCTCTATCGATTGACATCAATTGCACACATAATATCAAAATAAGAAGCAAAATTGTAAAACATGTCTAGAGCCCCACCCCCCAATAGTTTGCCCTCTCCACCACCCCCCCAAATTGAATTTTGGGATGAAATTGGTGTCAATCGTTAGAGCCTGAATAAGCTTAAATTGTTTTTGTATGACCCTCAACCGTTGCAAAGATATTTGCAAATACGTATGGGGGAGGGGGGGGCTTTAAACACGTTGGCCCTCCCAAGCCGAATTTTCAGATAAAAATTGTGTCAAACGTTGGAACTTCTATTTAGCTTTAAATACAAGCTGTAGTTCATAGTTAAGCTTTTACTTATTTTCATTTGAGCCTCAACCGTTGCAAATATATTTGCAAAAACCTTTGGGGGGGGGGGGGATCTAAACACGTTGGCTCTGCCAAGTCAAATTTTGAGATAAAAATAGTGTCAAACTTTAGAGCTTCTATTTAGCATTAAATAGTTTTAAATAAAAGCTCTGGTTAATAGATAAGTTACTTATCTTCTTAAAATTTTAAAAAACCTTACGATTTAACGCATGTTGCTCAGAGTTTAGTCGAAAATTTCAACTATTCATAACTTTGTATAAAATTAATTTAAAATCTTACTCACTGAAGCTCTTTCAAGCTCAAACGAAGCTCTATCGACTGCACACATACAGAGAAGTGATCATCGGGGGGGGGGGGGGGGAGTCCCCCCTCAAAGTTTTAGAAAGTTGGCAAATGTTGACAAAAACACCCAAAAGTTGGTCAATTTGGCATTTTTTTATGTCTAAATTTACAAAAAATTGCAAAACTTACAAAAAGTTGGCAACTTTGAAGTAACTCAGTTGGCAAATTTAAAATTTTTCTCCCCTGAAAAAAGTTGGTTGGGCACGTCCCTGCACATATAAATTCAAAATGAGAGGAAAAATTGTTTTTTGAGAATAACTTTTAACTAAGATAGTACGGAGAACTACAATTGCCAAAAAAACCAATTCATAGTATGTAGTTTATGAGCAAAAACATACATTTAGAAAAAAAACGTACATTATTTGTATTATTTTTGATTAATAAAATTTATTTTGTAAAATTAATTTTTCCAGTTTTATTTATTATCAAAATTTATTATAATAGAGAGCAGGATTAGTTCTTTTAATCGGATTAAATATTTTAATCTAATGTAATAGAAAAAACTTGAGGATTATCACACGGAACTTGCTCGGAGGCTCGAAAATTAAAAATGCCTGTAACTTTGTAAAAAATGAAGTTAAAATGATGGAAATGGAAGCTCATTTAAGCTCTAACGAAGCTCTAACGTTTGACACCAATTTCAGCCCAAAATTCATAATATGAGCGAAAATAGAAAAACATGTCTACAGCTCCCCCCAACGTTTTCGCGAATATCTTCGCGACGGTTGAGGCTCAAACGAAAAAAATGAAAGCTCATTTAAGCTCTAACGAAGCTCTAACGTTTGACACCAATTTCATCTCAAAATTCAATTTGGGGGGGGGGGGGCAGCGACATGCACCTCTTAATTTATTACAGTTAAAATTTTGTCTAGTTTAATTTTAGAGAAATAAGATCGGTAACTTTAATTTGTGCTCATCGGTCTTTCTTAGGGAGGAGGTCCAAAACAACAACCACTCATTTTATTTATTTTTTTAAGATTGCTCTCTATCATAATTCATAACTCAACATAGCTCGGCCTTCGGCCTCGCACTTCACACGATATTTAATGAACATAAATAAGAGCGAAAACTACAGGCCGAGCTATATTGCTCGGGAAGGACAAAACCAACTGCCATAAAGGAGAGAGGAAGTGGTCAAAAATTCTGGAAAATTTGCAGACATTCTTTATAAACAACCCCTTTAATTCCAGAGTTGGTTTACGAATTAATTTTGTCAATTTAACACGTCTTTTTGTTTTCGGTTTTGAGCCTGCGTGATCAAAACATTTGAGCACTTCTTGGATTAAGGCGCTTCTCTCGTAACAATACAATGTCCTGAACAAGTCAAGATTGTGCTGTTATTAATAAATATTTTTAAATGATTCAAAAAAAGTTAAGTAAGTAAAACGTGCAGCTATTTCGGTAAAGGCTTAAAATTTTGAAATTAAAACTTCCCATTTAAAGACATTGTCAATTTCCAACTTTTAAACCTTTGATGCCTAAATAGTTTTATGTTTTACCTAACTAATTCTTTTTGAATCATTTAAAAATATTTACTAATTAGCAGCACGGTTTTGGCTTGACGAGCTAAAAGTTTTTAAAATAAAAAATGTAATTTACTAGTAAATTTTATTATTTTTATTTTTTTTTTTTTAGTTTACTTTTTCCACAGGAAAAATTAATTTTAAAATTTTTACAATCACCAATCACAATTTATGAAATATTCTAAACATTAAGTTGAGTAAATTTGCATAGTTTACACTCTTTGCAAGTGCTGCTATGAAAGTTTTGTTGCATTTTTATTCTTATAATGCTGCATTATTATTTAAAAATTACGAGTTTTTCTAACAACCTTTTTTACAGTACCTATCAAAACTTTGCGCTTTTTCGTTAAAAATCCAAAGACAAAGCATTTGTGCAATATACAGGGTTATCCAGAAAGCGTTCATGGATAAGCCAATCCATTAAATTAAAGCTTAACGTGGAATCTCAACCACGAAATAAGTTCAAACTTTACGAGCCAGTCCGCCCTTGGGGTCGTGCAATCACAGTCAAGTGGATTCTGTTAATAACGGGTGAAATAATCACCAGCTTTAATAATACTCGATCATTTACGTTATACATTTCCATTCGACTAAATATGGTTAACAAAGAGATTCAAAATCTGCATATTGGACGAGGTATTCAATAGGTACTATTGCGATTCATGAAGTTAAGTTCGATTCAACTTGCACCCTTTGTGATTAGAGCTCCAACCTCGGAATTACAATACATAAAATAATCATACATAACAATTAAATGCTTGGAATAAAATCGTATGAAGGGATGATGTAAATAATAAATTAGGGGTGGCAGTATTAAGAAACTGGATATTTTAGAGTCTTCTTGAGTTACAATAAAGTCTTATTAAGATTTCCATTTATTGCTGTAACCTGAACTGCTGTAACTTCCCGATGGTAAATTTTACCTCGTAACAAATTTAATTAGGAATTTCATTGAATTAAAAAAAGGTTCAGGTGACACAATCGGATTTACATGTCACTCCCCCACATCTGATGATGTAAGTACGTACTAATACTCACATTTTAGTTTTTGAAATTGTCGCCATTTTAAATAAAAGAATAAACATTTTGTTTTTGTTTCTTTTTTTGGTAGGGTACCTACCTATTAAAGAAAGAATGGGTAATGTAAAAGTTTGGTTTTCCTTTTACAAAAAAAAGAACGAAGTGAAGGGTGCTTGTAATGGTATGGACCGAAAGAGCAAAATAAACTTAATAACAAAAGCAGCGATAATAGAGAAAGTTCGGCGAACAATTGAGATGTCAATTTAAGCAATAATGGTAAATATTGGGGAAGTGAAGTACTTGAACAGGAAAGTTATAAAAGAGCTTTGGGTAGTTTTCATTTATAACAACCGCTTACCAAATTTTTAAGTTTACATTTCTAATATAAAATTGTGTTGAATTATATTTACATACTTTAAAATAATTACATAATTACTAACATTTTAAAAATTTAAGTGTGAGTGGGGATTAAGAATTTGGTACGGTACACGTACAAGCAAGAGCAGAGTGGCGCAGTGGAAGCGTGCTGGGCCCATAACCCAGAGGTCCGTGGATCGAAACCACGCTCTGCTAATATTTTTTTTTTGAAAATTTTTGCCAAAATTAAAAAACCAATGACTTTTTAACAAATTAATGTTTTATATATCAAAAATATAAGATGTCAAAATGCGTTTTATATTTTTGTTTCCAAAACTTTTCGGTTAGCTTTTTTGGTTTTGGTACCTATATTTTGATTACTGTAAAACTGTATATTTTTAACGACTGATAAATTATAACAAAGCAATTTTTTATAATATACTGTAATTATTATAATATAATTAAAAACAATAAAATAAACTAAATAATAGGTATTTTTTTGTTATTAGGTTATTACATGATAAACCAGAATTTTGGTCTCTCCTTCAACTGGCTCGTTGGTCTAGGGGTATGATTTTCGCTTAGGGTGCGAGAGGTCCCGGGTTCAAATCCCGGACGAGCCCAATTTTTTTTAAATCGGAACTATTTATTTGTGCTGCAGTGCAAACACAAATGTAAGTGGATTTTGTTATAATCAAAATTGTTGCTCAGAAAACCTGAAATAATATGATATAGATACTTTTAACTCGTGGATTGATATTCCGCTACCGACCGCTCACTTATTCTAAAAAGAAGCTAAATAACATTGTGATCTTTAATAAGCCATTGGTAGCGTAAATTTCTTAAGCCATTCGTGCGCGTCAGCGGTGGAACGGATATAAAGTCCAAAAAAATACTTAAAAATATAAATATTTAAGATAAATTAAATACAAAATTCGTCAAATTAATAGTAGGTATAATTGAAATTTATCGATTTTACTTGAATACATACAATAAAACCAATAATTTATTTTAACATTATTGAGCTTTCACCAGAAAACGTAAATTATTTTATTAATATACACAGTGTTTCGTATTGTTTCTGATTTAAATGTTTAAGAATCTTTTGTTAAAATTAGATAATTAGATATAATTTAATTATTATATTTTCACCTCTTGCTCTAAAATTTAATTAACAAAACGGGTCAAGGTAGCTACTAGGGTCCCGAAAATACAAATTTTACGATTGAAAGCTCAAACTTTTCTGAAAGAGTATATTTTAAATAAGAGAATTAAGGGAGACGCAATGCCTTAAATGCACCAGTTCTTTCAAAAATCGAATTTAAAAATTAAATAAAAAATTAAAAATTTAAAAAAAAACCTTTTATTTAAAATTACAAAAGTGCACTAAAAAGTAGAAAATAATTTTAATAAAAGCAAACAAAGCTTCGTAAAAACATCAATATAAAAGCGTGGGGTTATGAATTTTGTACATCAATAGTTAGCCTGCTTATCCACCTATAAACAGCCCCACGCTTTTATATTGATGTTTTCACGAAGCTTTGTTTGCTTTTATTAAAATTATTTTCTACTTTTTAGTGCACTTTTGTAATTTTAAATAAAAGGTTTTTTTAAAAATTTTTAATTTTTTATTTAATTTTTTACTTTCTAATTTTTTAGTCATATCTTTTCAAATACAAGAACTAAATAGGTTCATCCTATCAGATTTCTTTATTTATGTGTTTTAGCTGTTTGATACTTCACCCTGTATAAATCATTACGACGAAAAACTTTACCCTGAATGCGGTCCTTAAAAATGAGATTTAAAATTTTAAGTTACTTTCCACCCTGTATGATTACACATTTAATGCACATTTAATATTGAAAACCATGATTTTCGTTCGAAGTGCACTGTTGCTGCATCCCAATGCAAGTGTCGCTCCGGTTATCCCCGCAGCATAGCATAGCATCACATTGTGAACAGAGTTTGTTTGCAGGCGAAGCCTCCATTACCTCTTTCAACATCTGAGAACATCGCGTGGATGGTTAGAGTCAGGCCCGTACCCAGGATTTAATTTCGAGGGGGGGGCACTTTGTAAAAAGTAAAATTTTTAATGGTTTTTTTTTCGAGAATTTTTATTATTATAAACAAATTTTCATTTACTTTGAAAAAAAAATTTTTTTTTGAACATTTCGGGGGGGGGGACGTGCCCCCAGGTTCCCCCCTCTGGGTACGGGCCTGGTTAGAGTATGATATACTAAGCGAGCATAGAGCCTTGTCGCACTTCAAAGTATAGTGTTGACCCGCGCGAGGCGATAATCAACCTTTGATGTATGAGTAAATTTTGAGTTAGACGGCAGACGCAACAGTAGCCGCATTGGGATTGTACAGTTGAAAAAGGTTTTCTACCATACATGCCCGCGTTTAGTTCACTTAAGGCTGTTTTCTCGCAACTACTTTTTTATTTACAATTTTCTGACTTTATTTTTGAAAATAACGAGTTAAAATTTTTACAGTATGTCTGAAATGTTATTTACAATATTATGTCGGAGCGCTTTTATCGCGAATAAATAAATCGCAAAAAAAAATTTTTAACGCAATTTAAAAAAAATTTTGGCTCCGACATAATATTAAAAATAACGTTTTAGACATACTGTAAAAATTTAAACGCGTTATTTTTAAAAATAAAGTCAGAAAATTGTAAATAAAATTAACGCTAAAATGCGCGTATCTCTTGTATTCGCGATTTTTTTTACACATTACTTTATTTTTTATTGTACGTTTTTAGTCAGCTGCTGTTATTGTACACCAAATAGTCCATTTTCTATTTAAAATCGATAAGTGAGAACACAGCCTTAAGCGTTGATCTAGGTCGGTGCCGAGACATTGAGTAAACGCCCCGGCTGTGACCCTGCAAGTCAAAAACGTGAGGCGTTTTTGGCACATTAAAACTGTGGGTGACGCCCACGAGTTTTAGCTCAAAATGAAATTGGTGCGTGATTCGTACCAATTTCTCAGCATATGAGGTATAACATCTTGTTATCCCCGCTCTGCGCAAAGCTAAGACCAGTTGAAAGTACACGGACTGTCAACAGAATGAATTGATTCACCAATCCCGAGCGACTTTGCTTAAAATTTACCGTGAAAATCGAAGTTTTTAAATTCGATTTTTGAAAAAACAGGTGCACTTAGGGCATTGCGTCTCCCTTAATTCTCTTATTTAAAATATACTCTTTCAGAATTCATCGAGATTTCAATCGTAAAATTTTTATTAACGGGACCTCGATAGCTACCTGCAACCAACAAAACAATTCCCATTTTTTGATTTAAAAGTTAAGGTGTCTCATTTATAGTCCACCAGGCAAAGAATATCTGAAATTTTATAAAATATTCTGCAAAATAGTTCGAATTTTGACTAATGAGCGGATAACATCGAATAAGGGGGGCAGGAAAAAGTTTTTCAAAAAGAAAAAGCTCCTGTACAAGTGACGTATTTAGGAAGATATGCAGATATTCAGAAGATAGTACAAGCCAAAAACCAATTTAAGGAAGAAATAAGTTGGAAAGATTTTGTAGAGAGTAAAATTCTGAAAAACTAAGGTTTTTTGTTCTTCTAAGTATGAGTTAGGAAATGATACCATGACGCGAACCAGAACGTTTAATGTTAAATATTCTATTGAGGCCAAAAAATCAACTGTGTCTGGGCCAGTCGATTTTCTCTTCGAAATACATTAGAAATTCGTGAAAAAAGTAATTGTTTTCTTACATTTATATTTAGGAATGAAAAACAATTCGAAAGGTTAAACTTAGGTTTTCTTTGAAATTCTGTCAATTTTTGTTGTTCTTTTTATTATTGCACATGACTAATTTGGAGTCGTAGAATGCCAAACAAACTTTTTGGAAAAAAAAAGATAGAATAATTTTACGATTTTTCTCCTAGAAATTTGTAAGGATTTGTTGAAAATATAATTGCACAGCATTTAGAAGTAAATAACTTGCAGTTCATTAGATAAAAAAAATTAAATTTTTATCTTAAATAAAAAATGAAGAAAAATTCTTTATAAGCAACTTTTCAAGAAACGAAAACGGAAACAACAATAATCGAGATTAGCAAAATTTAAAAACTTTTTTAAATTATTTATTTGGCGTAGCAAAAGTTTTGCAAAATTTAACAAAGAAAAAGTCAAATAAAAAATTAAATTAAAATTTTAATTTATTTTAAGAACATTTTTATTCGCTCCGAAAATGTAATTCAAAGAATCTTTCTCAAGTGAAATTTTATTAATAAATTTAATGAAAGAAGCTTTGTATATTACGATTCTTCGTTTTGTTTAATATATTTCGAGAAAATATTCTCCTACCGTTAGATAATTGCAACATCGGTTGGAGAACAAACATTTAATTGAATTTGTTTCGCTTTCAAGTATTTGGTATCGCGTAATTACTCGTCAGATGAATTAAAAATCCATACATATTAAGTAGCACTGGAAAACGCTTTTAGTTTCAAAGAAAATTAACACACGACCATATGTACCTACGTGGAAATCTTTCCAATCTTTCAGTGACAGTAAAAAACTTTCTTGTTGTTGTTACAACTGAAGATTCACCGTTCAATTTCAAAAGTTTTTCTCACCTCTTTTCACAAATTCTTAAGGACCATTTTAAGCGTATTACTTTGATTAAATTTTCTGTAAATGTTTATAACAAGTCACATTTTTTGCTACAAATTCAGAAATGTTGGTTTTTTAAAAATAACTTCCTGGCGGAAAATTTTCTTTGCTAATCTTTACAAGTGACCGATTTTTCCATTGCAGAACGGTCGTACATGCATGTCGTATAATTTGATGCTAGTACCTGGTTATTTCAGATTTTGTTGTTGCCTTTTTAACAATAAAAAGTAAATAATCCAGAGAAAATGAACAACGTTTGGTTTTATGTGCAGAATACAATTGAACCTATAAATGAAACGCCAGTAATAGTTTCGCTTTTGATGAATTCACTGACCCTTGATTAAGTAATAGTAAATCATTCCAGTTCAAACAATTTCGATTTAACCATCAGTAAATTGAGTTTCAAAAATCCCGCTATTAATCATCAACCGACAACCGAGACTTCTTAATCATTTTTTTCACCTGGTTTCAATTTAATTAAAATCGTAAATTTGTTAGAGTGGGATCTTGCAACATTTTTATTTCTGCAGTTGATGATTAAGTCAGCTTATTGTGATCTCGATAGATGTCTGTTGAATTTTGTTCGATTTCCTGTGTATGAAGGAGTTTAATAGAACTGTCACATATACAAAATTGCATGTTATGGAACTTAGTCATGCGTTTGTAAATCTTAAATAAGTTTAGTCGACCATATTGCAATCTCAGATGATTTGGTTTGTGCAGATTTACATTTAAATACTAAAAAGTCAAAAGGTTTTCATATTATTATCGGTTCATTAATTAAAAATAATTGGTGCTGTTTAAATTAAAGCCCCACGTTGGTCTACAATTTCGGTGCAGTGATATCCCCCGAAGTTTTTTTAATTATATTTATTTAAAATTGGTTTATCCGTTAGTGGACAAAGATTTTCACAACTGTTTCTATTTTTTTCGAAATTTCTCAATCCACAACATCAACATAAAAAAAATTATATATCGTTTTCGGTCTTTTGAAGGTTGATTACCCATCAAGTGCAATATTTGCTGATGACTTTCAGTAAATGCAACTTTCAAAGCTTGATACTTGATGTATTTGTAAAAAATGATAATAATGCCTTAATTTCCTTTGCATTTTGAAAACCATTAAATTCACCTTTAACAATTGAAAGTCATCAATGTGCATATTGATTGATAACACTACTCAACAAAAAAATGAATTTTTCTTGTCCTAGAGTTTATTTTATGATTTTTCTATTCATCATGCTCCAAAAGGAAGGAAAAATATCCATATCCCCTCTAAAGTTTGCTTTTGTAGTTTTAATACTAATAATACCTATGATGCAAATTTTTGAGTTTTTATAGAAACAGTAACTAATTTTGGTATATTTAAACACACCGAAAATAAAAGAAAGGAATTTTTACATTCATACGGTACCTCCAGATGGCGCTTAAGTCGCAAACAACCCTAAAGTGTTTTGTACAGATCTCAAAAAGGTGCAAATATCATCGAAAAAGTATAAACATGATGCTGGTGCATTTTGTTATATATGTGGCAAATTTATTAAAGTACGAGATATAAAATGTAATTGAACAACAGTGAGGAGCTCTGTGAAGCCCATGAAACATACTTTGACTGCCCTATTTGAAATTTAGATAAGCCATGTGGAGCCCACATGTAAAGAATTTTCAAAATTTCTTACTAATGCAAAAAAAAAGTTGGCTTACTTTCAAAGTAGTAGTCTTTGGATTTTTAGGAAATAACAAAGCCAAAAATTACCAAGAATTAGTTAAAAATATTTTAAGAAATTTCAAGGCTATGGATTTTAGGCATGGACTTCTTAAAATAAGAGGTCAGTGGTTGAAGGATGTCTCTGAAAGTGCGTATGCTACAGGCTCATTTAGATAAATTTAAGAACAAGATGGGAGCCAGAGGGCTTGGATAGAGGGGGGGCCTTCAGAAAAATTAAGGATTATTATATAAAAAGCTAAAATTACTGAAAAAAAAGTATTTTTTGTATTTTCTTTTTTAATCAATAGAATTGCCCCTTCTTGAAAAAGTTGCTGAATCCGCCCCTGCATGGGAGTGTATTTAAAAGATTTAGAAGAACAAGGAGAACGTTTTCATCAAAACGTTATGAACTTCAAACGCCGTTATCAAAGCCAACATGATGAAAATATGCTGAAAGAATATATTTGAGGTTTAATAAATGAAACTACTCATTAATATAAAAGAAAGAGTAACAGGGTCCACTTTTAAATTTTTTTTTATTATTTTGTAAGGTAATTTAATAGTTACATCTAATAAAAGTAATATACAAATAAATTTAATTTGGTTTAAAAAATAAAGAAAATTAAAATCATGCATTTTTTAAGACATCTTCCAAACGTTCTCCTGGCTACAAAAGCAAACTTTTTTTTGAAATATAAATTTTTTTTGGATGACTGTCGATAAACCTATCGTAATTCATGCTTTAATTGGAAAGGTCAAATTTCGTGTTGACCCGTGTAATTTTTCTTGTTATCTTCTGCCATATTTGTCTAAATGGAAATTTATAAAAATTACCAGGGTCCTGCTAATTTTGTGAGATGTGCATCACTGATAAAAGTATAAAGGATAATCGAGATGAAAATATCGAGATTACTTCCTCGTCAGGATTTAAAATGAAAACTAATAAGCAAACTATGTCATTTTATCACATATAATATATTCAATAAAATTCAAACCTGAAAGTTAACAAATCAAACTAAATTAATTCAATCATTCTCGTCCTGTTTTTGCTCTCATCCTTGCTCTTCGTCTCGGTTTTCGTTCTCAGTCATAACCCAGTCTCCGTCATCATCCTCTTCGGTATCATTAGAATTATTGGAACCATGTGGTGAAGGCACATCCTCTACACGAATGTATCCATCTGCGTAGATATACGTTATTCGGGTGAATTTCAATCTATCCAATGGACAGGTGTTATGCTTTTTCGACCATTCTGCTATGCATGTGCTACAAAATCTATGTTCACAATTACTATTGATGATTCCCTTCACTCCACCCCTGAATTTTGTTCCATGACATATAGTGCAAACTATCTTTCGTTCTACACTCGATTCACCAGATGAAGATGAACTTCGATTTTTATCGTTTTCGTTTTCTGTATCTATCTTGGCACGAGTTTCTTGTATTCCAGAATTATTCGCCATTTGGATGAGGTTTCTTGGTTTTACACAAAACAAAATATTTTTAAGGTTGGTATTATTTTGGTGAGATATACAGGAGACAATAAAATTTTTAAGGGTCCTAAACGAATTTTTTAACAATAAAGTTTGAAATACACGACGAGCTTTTGAAAGTAATTTTATTTAGATTGAGTGTCGAGTCAATCTAAAATATTTTGTTATTGATAATTACTTATTTTTAAATTAATATGCTGAAAGATTGTAAACGTGGACCTGAAGCTGCGAGTTGGTGAATTACAGGAGTAAAACGTGTGCAATGTAGCATGTTTAAGTATTCACTTATCATTATAAGGCGGGTTTAATCTGTCTCGTGGTGGAAAACAGCGTTCCGTGGAAAATTGTATCAAAAACACCCCATCCCACTTCACTTTGTCTCTCGAGATGACTGTAGAATGTGTTTGTACTGTTCGCTTAAAGAGATTTCTTTGTTTCCTTTTTCAACTTTTAATAGCAGCAAACACTGCAAAAATTAAACAGCAGCGTTTTAGGACTGCTTGGTTATCCATCTTAGATTTTGCAAATGAACACTTCATTAAAAATTCAAAGCTTTCGTTTCTTGGTTTTGCTGTAAAAGTGTACGAATAATTTATTGGATGTAAATAATTAAACGACTTCTTCGTTAACGACGACGAAATATTTTTGATTCCGTTTACTTCAGCGTTTTAATAAATCAAATTTGAATGAAAATAACAGAACCAATATCAAACTCCAAGACTTGATTCAGTTGCCACTTTTGTCTCTCAGGTTTGAAACAAAACGAGCAGGTCGATAACGAATGTCAAGAGATTTTCTTTCAAATCTATATACGCTGATATAATAGGAATGGGATAAAGTTTTACATCGATATCCTTTTTGTTAAAGCTAAAATACACGTTCGAATAATTAAATTTACATCTCCGAAATTACTTCTCGTTATAAATTTAATAATGCTTAAATGGCAAGTCTACGTTGCTTTGCATAGTTGTGGGCGGCGGAATCCCAGGGGCGAGAGGTAAAATCTTTAATAAAAATGAAAAAATAATCGAAATAAGTAATAAATATTAAATAGGTACTGATGATATCGTATGCATTCTGAAAAGTTTCAATATACAGTAAGTCTAGGATAAGAATCCACTTCCGGGATCTTAAATGGTTAAATGATAACAGGGAGAGCTTTCAAATTTAAGTAGAAAAAACACAAGAAAGTCGAAAAAGAGTCGATGTAAAATTGAAGTAAAACACGCAAGATAAGCGATTACAAATTTTTTTGCAACATTGTTAAGCTGAAGACATTTTTGCAATTTTTATGTATAAATTGGTAGTCCAGATTCACCTAAGTGGAAAGTTTCACCACAATATTCAAAAACTTCATTTCCAAAATGAAAAGTTTATAGATGTTAAAATATTTCAAGAAATTTCCCGATCTCTCACTCCCCCCCCTCAAACATCACAGTTCTACGGGTCAGGACTTTTGGGCGCCGAGACTTTTAAGTGCCAAAAATGTCTACTGCGCACATTTGCCTCCAAATTTAAAACATGTTCTAAATATTTTACATGAAAATTTAGCACAACATTTGCTGTACCTATGCAACGGTGCATGATATTTTTATAAAAATTTGCATGTGAATGGTAACTAACCAATGAAAACCTTCCGATGGCTATTAATACACTTTTTCTATTGGTTAGTTAGCATTTACATGTAAAATTTATGCAAAATTATTCATCGTGTCATACAGGCTTAAGATGGAGGGGGTGCCACCAATCGATCTTATATTATGAAATAACTGACCTAAGGTGCTACCCTTGCGTGGATATCCTCCCTTATGTATTAAGTATTTATTGGTGATTTTTGCGGAGTTGGTAATGCTGATAAAAATAAAACACTTTATAAAGAAAATCTTCACCGGTCCAGAATAAATTGAATTTTTTTTTATTTTTTAACAAATAAAGATTAATCTATTTGAAATTTACATTGATATAGATAAATTACCCCCCCCTCAAGTCAATTGGCTAGAAACGTCCTTGTCAACGGCCCTAGGGACCGTCCATTAATTACGTAAAGGTATGGGGGTAGAGGGAGGTATGGTAAGGGTTTGGAAGAAGAGGGGGGGCCAAAATGTATTTTAAATACAAATTTTAAAATACATTTCAAAACAAAATACATTCAATATTTTAAATATTTACCCCGGTTCAAGGTAGCTAGCCTAGGTCCGAAAATACAAATTTTACAATTGAAATCTCGATGAATTCTGAAAGAGTATATTTTAAATAATAGAATAAGCGGAGGCACAATGCCCTAAGTGCACCTGTTTTTTCAAAAATCGAATTTAAAAACTTCGATTTTCACAGTAAATTTTAAAGCAAAGTCGCTCGGGATTGGTGAATCAATTCATTCAGTTCATTCTATTGACAGTACGTGCACCGAGAACTGGTCTTAGCTTGGCGCAGAGCGGGGACAACATAAGCGACACTGGCATTGCGATGCAGCAACAGTGCACCCCGAACGAAAATCATGGTTTTCAACCCTAAATGTGCGGGAAAAATGGCTTAAAGCGCCCGAGCGCAGCGAGGGGTGCTTTAAGTCAATTTTTCTTCGCACAACTACCCTGCGTTAAAAATTCACTCTCACGAGTTTCACCTCTCAAAAATCCACCATTTCCTTGACCCACGGGCCTAGGGATATTTTTAAATTAGTTGTCATTTTGATCAAAATTTTAAACCCCTCGCTGCGCTCGAGCGCTTCGAGCCAATTTTGATCAAAATCACCCTCCCAAGAGTCGGATTCAGGCGAAAAAGTAACTACCGTTCGTTAAATTTAAGTAACCCTTTTCTGAAGTAATTTTTAAATAATTTTAAATTTTTAAATTAAAATTTTTAATTCATAAAAAAGGAGAACGCATTCCTACCATAGCGTAAGAGTTACTGACTAATTTGTCAAGTGCAACACTCTTATGTATAGGAGCGCACGTACCTCGAACGAACGAACTTGATTAACCAATCACGAGCGTTTAACCTTCGAAAATCAAGCTTTTTTAAATTCGATTTTTGAAAAAACAGGTGCACTTAGGGCATTGTGCCTCCGCTTATTCTCTTATTTAAAATATACTCTTTCAGAAAAGTTCGAGGTTTCAATCGTAAAATTTGTATTTTCGGACCCAGGCTGGCTACCTCTCCCCTTTACCCCCGATATATTGCCCAAAATACAAAATATATTTTGTATCTTATATTTTGCCCACCCCAAGGGGGGAGTATGGAAAATTTTACGGACTCTTACATGGGGAGGGGGAATATTTTTTACGATTTATTTATCTATAAAGCCTGTATGACACGATGCATAATTGCACATAAAATGTACATGTAAATGATAAGATAACTAATCAATAGAAAGAGCGTATTAGTAGCCATCGGAAGATTTTCATTGGTTAGTTACCAATAATGATAAAAATATCATGCCCTGTTGCATACAACAAATTTACCAGCAAATTTTGTGCTAAATTTTCATGTAAAATATTTAGAACATGTTTTAAATTTGAAGGCAAATGTGCGCGTAAACGTGCGCAGTAGATATTTTTGGCACTTAAAAGTCTCGGCGCCCAAACGGCGGCGCCCAAATGTCACGTACCGCAGTTCTATTACTATGACAAATATTTGTCCATGCGGAACGGTTTCAATTGAAACTTTCACCAAGCAAATTAGTAAAAAAAAATTAAAGAGTTGTTTTCATGAACTGAACAAACTGAAACTTGCTCGTTTGCTGATGTTTGGATCACGTATAAAGATGAACTTTTTACACTACCTGCAAAGGAGAAGTAGGCAGTGGAAGCTGCAACATTTAATTTGCACTAACTTTCTCGGTGTAAGAAAATGAACAGACTTTATATTGGAATATGTGACCGGGGGGTTTGGGGGGTATGGAATGGATTGCCGCTTATAATTCTCTTCAGTTGTCCCATATTAAAATAAAACTCTCTCAAAATGGTAAACTTTAAATGATTTGAACATAGGAATCCTTCAACTTTTTAATTTTAACAGTGCTTCTTACGGTGTCTATCCGATTTCCGATGTTGGCGAATTTCTGGCTAAGCGGAGAAGACTTTACGAGGAAAATGTTGATGAGGTGGTTTTCTTTGCTTTCCTCATAGTCCACTTGCCAATTTTGAACTTTTTAGACTATAACACTTAATTGCTGTAACTTAGGAAGTTGGGAGGTACTCCATACCCCCAGACTTCTTGTTCTAATACTACAACAGTTCGATATATCTTTTTGTGGGTATCACCCCCACCTTTAGCCCACTTCCACTTACGAAGTGGTGAGAAATAGTCCTTTATTTATTGAATTAGCATTTCCAAAATTTGAAAGTATAGTTATCCAAATTTGGACTTGTTTGCCCAAAGAGTATTTTTATTAGCAAAGTACCAATTTGTTATTTAATTTTATTTGCGCGCCTTGTTTTGCCATTTAAACACACAAACCTTTTGATTAATTAGACTGACAATGTTTTCTTCAGAACATTTTCTTAATCCTGGAAACTAAAGATTTCAATTTATATTAATAATTAAGGCGACGTGAAAGTATAAATTACCACAACGCTTTATACAAAACAAAGTTTTAATGGAACTTAAAAAAAATCATCGTTTCCGTAAAGTGGGGATGCGTAACGAGTTTTTAATAATCCCTTAGAAACACGGTAAAGTGAGAAGTTGGGCGAGCAATATTTTACCACTCACGATAACAATTAGGTGCTTGATCGAACCGCGTTCGATATTGATGCGGAAGTAGAAAATAAAACAGCTAACCTACCTAAGAAAATTGCCGCAAACTTTTTACGACATTATTTAAAAGTTTCCACTTAAAAAAAATTGATTTAATTAATTTGAAACTTTGGGAGATCTAAAGCAAGCAAACAATAAAATCTTACTTGCACACATTTTATACAAGCGTTGCACGTACTCGTCCAAGTGCAGTTGAATCCACCTCCTTGTCATTAATTTCCCGATTCGAAGCTAACTTTTCCGAGTTAGAAGGAACAGTTAAGCTTCTACATAAAGTTTCTCCCGAGTGTATTTCGGACACACAATCAAAGATTTTTTGTAAACAAAAAAAATAGACATAAGAAAGTGATGGTTCTAGTAATCTTCTAGTTGCGCCATCTGTTAGTCAGTATATCAAGTTAATCGGATCTGTCTGCGTTTTAATTTAAATTATATGAAATTAACACCTTAAAGCAGTGAAGGAAATTCAACTAGAATAATAACTTTATTCATAATGCGTTTACTATTGCGGTTTAGCAAACAACATCACACAATTATGTTGTGTTTAACGCGTATTTCATGTTACACAATACCCACAATACATTATTAACCCTCCTGCGTGCAAAATATTATCTTAAACATGATATGCACACAAAATATTATCCAAGAAACTTGTTACTTAAAAAGTTTTGCAAGTTTCTTAAGTCAGCTAGCAGATGATAGAAATGCAGGGTACCCTTGATAATTAAATTTAGTCCAGCTGTAATGGAGTTTGCAAGTAAATTTGCATTCTAAATTACTTTTTTAAAAATTGTTTCTACTTCTGTTTGTACCCACCAATAAATTTGTTCCGGATAAACAAGAAATTTCGTTTACGTTAAATCAATTTTCCCAAAATGTTGTTATCGTCGTCATGTTCATCGTACAAATTTCATGTCCTTTTGACAACTTAACTCATAAAATTAAATAAATGTTTCGAGATGGTCCTTGTAAGTTATTTATTAATACTGGTGAAAGTGCAAAATCGGCATATTTTTATTATTTCGATGTCGCAACTTAATCAGCCCGGAACGATCTCTTTGATTATTTTTGGAGACGTGCCCACTATTGATAACCCAATTTCTTTATTTGGTATTCTTGTCCTAACAAATTCGAGCTTAGTTATCGTAAATTTTAAAAATTTAAATCCATCTTCATAAAACTAAAAAAGTTTTAATTGTGTGATTGAATTACCGATCGGTCGGTATTCCGGTATCAAAGTAAATAAGCCAATATTGATTAGACATAAAGAACTTCAATTTTTGTAATATGGAAATTGCGGTTTCCGCATTAAAGAATAGCAAAAAAATGGAAGAGCTTTTGGATAAAATTTAGTTGGTTATTAAACGATAATTATAATTCGATTATCTACTAATTAATTAATTAATGAAAGAGTAAGAAGTAATCAATATTTCATTTAGACATTAACGCCGGAAGATGTTACCACAAAAAACTTACCGCAGGAAGTCGGAAACGAAAATACTTAGAAACAAAATAAAACAAATTTATCCGTTTACTGGTTTGATCAGACAAGAAACACAAAAGCAGTGTTTGGTGTTATCTTTTGTGGTCATTAGATCATTTACTTATTTAATTGGTAGGCACTTTGAGAATGAAATTACAGATTTGTACAATAAAACTGGGTTTATTTGCAAAATTATCACAATTATTTAGTTCAAATGTTTTAGTAATTTGATCGTCATAATTAATTTTAACAGCTTTATTTGGTTAAAGGACCTTACACACGCTCGTGTTGACTGAAGTAGCAAACAAATTACATCTGGTATTTGCGATGAAGATAATAGCAGGTGATTACTTTTTGTAACTGTGATTACCTATGATAACAATTTTGCCATTATCCTTCTTAACGGATTAAAATTTTCTACATTAGCAAACATTGAATAGGACGTTTTAAATTTATTTTTGACGATTTCTTTGATGTTGCGGCAACGATTTGAACTTTGATTTCTTGTAAACTTGAGGTTAGTTGTGGCGAAGGATTAAAAGTTTCTTCAGTTGGCTGTTGAGAAGTTTGTCAATCAGATCTATCTGGATCCAGATTTTCCGGTAAATAAAATTAATTTTGTTTTAATATCGAGATAGGTGACTATTGATTTATTTTCTGTACTGGATTTATAGGTGGCGATAAAGCATTACCTTTGCGTTTGGAAGAACTCATTTTAGTTGTTTCACTCTCTGCAACAGGACCAAAAAAATCCAATCTTGTAGACAAGTTCAAAGTTTTAATTTGTTTTAAAAACTTACCATGCGAATGTATTAGCACTTATCACTATAAACACAATTGATAAAATAAATGCCGGCCACATACGTCCGTACTCGTTGAGCTCTAACTCGCGAATATTTTAAATTTTAAATAAAATGACCCAAATTGAAGATTTTGATATTTTAAATCTCATAGCTTTAGGAAGCTATGGCCAAGTTTTTCGCGTTCGAAAAAAGCAAGGTCAAGACAACAGTAAAATATACGCCATGAAAGTTGTAAACAAAACAGGCAATGTGATGGATCAATTTATTTTACACGAAAGAAAAATTTTGGAAGTTGCAAGACATTCGTTTATCGTGGAATTGATGTATGCTTTTCAAACCACCACAAAATTTTATTTGGTTTTGGAATTTTGTTGGGGAGATCTGATAACTTTAATGAAATGTAAGAACAAAATAATTACAGAAAAGTTTTTCTCCTTTCATATGAAGGAAACTATTATGGCTATCCAACATTTGCACGATAATCAAATTGTACATCGAGACATAAAACCTCATAATATTTTGATCGACATGAAGGGTCACGTCAAACTTTGCGATTTTAGTGCAAGTGTTATATTGGATAAAGGACAATCAATAAATAATTTGTGTGGAACATTTGGATATATCGCACCAGAAATATTAAGTGATGAGAGTTATGGAAAAGCTGTCGATTGGTTTTCGTTGGGTGTAGTATTTTACGAGATGCTTATGAAGCGACCCTTATTTTTAGAAGAAAGCAGATATGAATTGTTGAAAAGCATTCAAGATGAAGAAAAATATTTAGAACCATTGAATCTCTGTTTATCAAAAGCAGCAAGTGACTTGATAAGTAGATTCCTTCGGGTGAATCCATCCGAGAGACTAGGGTTTTCTGGAGTTAAGGAAATTCAAGACCACAGCTTTTTTAAGAAAACCAAATGGGATAGAGTTGTTGATAAATTTGAAACACCTCCGTTTGTACCTCCATGGGTCGAAGAAAAATGTAGGAAAAAAATAACCATTGGCAACTTCTTCGAAAACGAAGTTGACGAAAAACCAAAACCATTTTATCAAGATTTTGATTACCACTCCTCGAATTTAAATAAGGCTGAACCGTTTGAAATGAAGTCGATCCAAAAAATTTACATTTTGGAAGAAAACAAGGAAGCGTTTTATGATAGATCCGTCGAAATCGATTCCAATTGCATTTGTAACATTTTATAACATAAACTTTGTAATCTTTAATCATATTGTAAATTTTAAGTTTGTTGAAGGACTCTGTACCTATATTTTGAGAATAAAATTATAAATCAAGTTCGTTAGTAAAATAAAATCACGAAAAAGCAATTTCGAGCAGTTATTCGATTAATTTTAGTTGACAATGGCCAATACTTAACGTAAATCCTTAAATATCCTTCGTTGTGGTCCATTTATAGCGAACGGAATTGTGGAGTTAACCCAACTCGTTGTTCTTATTTCGACTTTTAATTGCTACTACCGCAATTTAAATGCATTTTATGTATTAGTAGACCAATTTAGAACCTAGAAATAACATCAATGTTCGTTTTTAGAAAATGTCTAATTGCACTAAAATTTTCTCCAAAGCACTCACACATTTTCTTTTTATTTTGTAAATGTAAAATTTTTTTAAATTATTCTTTGCGATAACATAAGGCACTTACCATAATCCATACAAGAAAGTTTCATCTTGAAAATTTAATGAGGTTGCTAAATCGCATGTAAAGTTCCCTATAATTGAATAAATTACAAATTGCTAAATAAGTTTCTAAAAGTTTCAGTTTTAAAATTCCTGGCGGAAAAAGGACATTTCGTTTTAAAAAACAAATGACTTCAATGTAAGTGTTGGAATGTTAAATTTACTGCGATTGTTTAATTGGTTAGCTCAGTTCGTTCATCATGACATAAAACTGAATCGAAATTTTTTTATTATTTTGTTCTTCAGTGAGGGAGAAATATAACAGTCAAAGGTAACGTAAAGTAAATCTTCCTGGGGCCCTGCACTATATACTTAAAATTTCTAATACTAATAATTTAACTATCAATTTTACAGTAGGGATACTTAAACCTCTCTAAAATTTGTAATTAGTGCATTAAAAGTTCCCATCTAAATAAAGTGCAGCGATAGTAACTTTCCGCTTTATAGGTACTTGCTTTTAAAGGAGGTTTTGCAATTGCACTATTAATGTTATCATGTCTGGATTTTATTACACCTTAGAAAAACTTTCTGCTGTGCCCATTAAAATAATTAAAGCTCATATGGTTACATCTTAAAAACCATCGAATTTAATCAGCAAAAATTTGAAATGTAATTTCCATTATCAATTTAAAAATAAATTTTTTGGGTAATACAATAATACACCTTTACGTGTTGAACTTGTCGGCGTTAAACCCGGACTAGTCCGGGTCCAGTTCGGTGTTAGGCTAAACAATACCTGGGGCTGAAAGCCTCGCCCGATTTATGCGATCATAATTCACGGTTTTACTTCTAAAATGTCATTGGTTGCTTTATTGCTTTTGTTGGATAATATACCAAGTTTACCTTTTATAGTTCAGCGGATAATAAAATCTTATTAATATTAAAAATTGAATAAAAAAATTTCATCGTTGTTTAGTGTTTAGTTATTTTTATTTACAATTTACAAATTTTAGTCAAGAAAAATTGTTGTGTTACAGGGTCAAACTGTTTTTTTTTTTTTTTTTGAAAATAATTAGCTGCTACAATTAAGCGAACTATTCAAGTATACTAAGCTCACGTATAGCAGGATGATCCAATGCTTCGTGAGGAGTAATCCTTTTTTTTGGATCTAATTCTAACATTTGTCTGATCAAATCAAGAATTAATTTTCTGCCCGATATTTCAAACCGCAAATTTTCCCCTTGCAGACGAGAAGGTACATTAACGTTACTAATATCGTCCAGGAAATGCCGCACATATATGCGATTTTCATAGCACTTTTTTCCTGTTTGGGTTTCGTATTCTTTTACTGATTTTAATCGCCAAATGTTATCATAGACCATGTCAACTTTAAAATACTTAGAAGTATTTAAACCATCCTTCAGCATATGGGTAGGAGGTACCCCCATCATATCGCAAATGTACCGAATTTGGTCGTATCTGTGACTTCCAGGAAACAACGGTCGTCTTAAGATCAATTCCGCTGCTATGCAGCCCAACGACCACATATCAACTTCCTCTCCGTAAGGTAAGCCCAAAAGCACCTCGGGAGAGCGATAATAAATTGTCTGTATGCGATCGTTACACTCAGCTTCCTCGATCTTTCGCGCACAGCCAAAATCGATGATTTTGACTTTGTACGGTGGACACGTTGGATCCACCACCATTATATTATCCGGCTTCAGGTCAGTGTGAATTATGCCAATTTCCTTCAGTTTAGATAAACTGAGTAACAACTGCTTTAAAATTTGACTTATCTCTTTTACCGGTAAGTTGTTATAAAGAAGAAAATCATCCATACTTTGATTCAGATATTCGAACACAATGCATAAGTGATTTTTGTGTTGGAAAAATTCCAGTGCTCGAACTAAATGAAATTGTTCTACATCTACTTGATTTATAATGCTCAATATTTCCATTTCTCTGTAACCTTCCTTTTCGTACCATGGATGATTTTTCAGAACTTTGAGAGCAACCATCTCGTTTGTAGAGTGCTTCCAACATTTAACTACTTGTCCAAAGGCACCACTTCCGAGAAACTCCAGAACTTCGTATTTATCACTATTGGAAGGAATTATTTCATGGTAATGTAATTTATACATTAGTTCGTTTGCAGTATTTACAGATGGTGTAGCGGGCATATTTAGAATGGTATCTATCGTGCAAATATTCAAAGTTGATCGAATTAAATTTACCATTTTAGTATTATTATTTGTACTTTTATAGATATTTGTTGCATTCAGCAACGAATGTTGGTACTTAAGAAGTACCAAGCAAAAAAAATTAACCTCAAAATCATTATAGATTGAAAAATATTTAATCTGTTTTAGCAACAAGAAATGATATCATTTGCAGGCATAAGCTGATAAATTCCATCAAGACAACTTCAACCGAAGAAACCTTAAATGTAGCAGAAATTCAGTTCACTCCACGGAAACCCTGCTGTCAAATCAAGTCAACCAATCAATGACAACAAGCAAATTTAAAAAAGTGGAGAAATGATAAACCCCAATCTCATTGGCCGAAAGCAAACTACGTCCATTTTACGTAAATGGGATATGCAGATGACCCGAAATGTCGTGGATGCAATGAAGAGGAGGAAACAGCCAAACATGTACTTGGCTACTGTTCGGCGTTAACTTCAATAAGAAGATCTGTATTGGGGGACTTTTGGCCCGACATGGCCAGAATCAGGGACATTCCGCCTGCCAGGATCTTAGAGTTCATCCTAGCTGGATTGGCTTATTTGAGAATGACAGGATCGGAGTGAAATTGAAACCGGAGGTAGTACAATGGGCCCGATTTGGTGGCCTAAGTACGTGCGAGCTTATCATGCCCTCCAAAATAAATCCAGAATCCAAAAGTTTAAACACCAAAATAAATTCGATTGACGATGTGAAAATTAATTTTCCAAGGTTATGGTAATAGTTAAAAATGAGCTAAAACGTTTGAAAAGCAAAAGCGCAATTACACCGGAGGATTATTCTCAATAGGCAGCTCCAATTGCAGTAGTAAAAAAAGCTAATGGTACACAGAAAAAAATTTTGGGAAAAATAAATAATTAAAAAATAAAACAATAAAAATGTCGTAGAAAACTCTGTTTCCCTGACCAAAATGTTATTTAGAGCTTCCAATTGGTTCCTTTATTGTTACCAACGCAAAAAAAGTTTACACGTCTTTGATTGGCTGTTCATTCATTACAAACTAAAAAATATATAAAATAAATTATATGGAACCTTTGTACATTCATTTTAAGAGTTTAAACTATCTAATATTCAGCCAAAATTTTTTTTTGATATTTTGAAAATACCACGGTAGGCTAATCGCTTAAAACGGTCGCTTTAAGATATGGTTTAATTAATTAACGTAAACACATTGCAACGTTAGAAAGAAAAGTGAAAAGTGCGAGATGTTGATAATTTTTTTTTCAACAGTCATTCTGTAATATTTAATTAATACTTTTCGTGTTCTGCAATGTCAAACATTTCCCAATCTCGTTAAAAGCTTGTTAAAGTTGTCTGTGCCTTTAAAAAATTAATTAATGTAATGATATCATCGCTGCCGCAAACTTATGCGTTCTTTGATGTCCTCCAAACTGACTATCCACCTAAACACACCTAATACCGAACCAGGTCTCTTCTACAAATATTAGGTACGTCTGTTGATTCACTATTCCCATAATGATCTAGAATACTTTCAAGATTTCGATTCAAAACTTACACTAATTAATAGTTTTTACCTTGAAACTTAAAATCGCATTTCCATTTTAAATGGAAATTGCACACTTTTATACGGGCTTGGTTCTCACAATTTAATTTGCTAATTGAGTTTTCATTATTCCAGATTTATTCAAACAAATTTTTGTTTTAATATACTTTTTGTAAACTAATGCTTCATATCCGTCGAGAAATGTCGAAAGCTGATGTTTAAACTTTACTACCGTTTCAAAAAAGTTTTTAACAATGAAACTAGGAGTTAAAGGACTTTTTTACAAAATAACCGTAGCAGAGCAATAATTATGGTTTTCAAAAATTAATAACTTTCGATTGATATAAGGAATAACAATTAAGAAACAAATCACTCAAAAAAGCAACCCCAGCAAATTTTGTAATTGATTGATCAATAATCTACAATTCGTTATTAGGTTAAGAAACGAATGAAATATTAGTCTGTCAAAAGATGAGAAAAAGAAGAGAAATTATTTTGTTCTGCCAAACACTAAATCAACTTCTTGTTAAAACGCAGTATGCGTTTAATATTAGCGTTAATGAGAAGTACTATGAAAAATTGGTTTAAATTTAAACAATTAGAAAAACTGTGATACAATAAACGGTTGACTCATCAAATATTGCAATACGAAATTTATCGAAAACTTTATTTCATTATTTTTATTGAAACTTATTAAGAAATTACCAAAGAAAATTTAAAAATTGAGAAGGTCACCTACATATTATTGGAGCACTCGCTAAATTGCACTTATTACGTTCAACTTTTAATTATTGATTATAAAGTATTATTACTAAAAATTAAAATTGAAGTGGTTATTTCAGCATGTGGGTTGCCTTTTCGAATTTTCAGTTTTCTTTTTGAGACGGTAAAATATATTTCTTTTAAAGATTATTTAATTTATTTAATCATTACTGTGAGCATTAAGCACACGAAAACTAAATTGAAAAAATTTATAAAAAATATCAGTTTAACATTTCAAGTGGAAAACTTATAAGTTTATAATTATTTATTAATTTTGTATGCTTAATTTTTTTTAAAATCAGTTTTTGCTGACGAGGAAACCCGAGAACTTTTAATATATCCTTCAGCATTTTAAATATAAATTTCCAGTTTTAATTAATTATTATGTCTAGGTTTAAGCCCGCATTTTACTAAAACTCCTAGAACGAGTAATAAATTACAATCCTTATCTTTATATTATAAAGGATTAGTATGATTTCGCTACTCAGCCTCCCGCCTCACTCAGCGCGCACATTCGACCCCTGGATAATACCAAGTCCTGTTTTGAGCTTTTCCTTGTCGTTTTAGTTTTGAATATCTTTTGTATGTTAAGCTGAATCTAAATGTTATACCATTGTTATCGTGCGGTTATGGGACGTGAAATGTAAATCAAATTGTGGCTCCCTTTCACCGAGGTCACAAAGGTAACCAGTCTTTTATAATTATTTTCATTAAATTGTATAACAAACTCTCCAGAGAAACAAAAGATTTTTATTTGAAGGAGTACATACAAAAAATTAAGCATTCTTTGCTAATTAAAAGCATTTTATAGAATTGCCGAATATTTGAACGAATGTGAAATTATTTAGTTGTAATTTACATTAAAAATTTATAGTTACCATTTGAATAGCTGAAATATTGATGAATTTACAGCAATAAATTAAAATTTAAGTAAAAATTCGTGTTGCCATCATCAAATGATAGCAAAATAGTGAAAAATAACGCATTGATTGTTTTTAATCGATTTTAAAGTTATAAATAAATACCCCTTTAAAATAAATTGCCCCCGTTGGGGCTACTTTTACACCTTTATTGAATCCATTAACAAGATGTTGATGGTATCAGTGAGGAAGTTGATTACATTGCGTGCAGTTTTTCTTGTTCAAACTACAGTAATCACAATATTCAATGTATCCAATAAAATAACGAAAAATGAAATCCATTTCCACGTTTTGTGTCAAAGTTCGCTACCTATGTAATTTTCTAAACTTAACTAATCTTACACCGATTCTTGTATTTAATTAATTTCTTTAATTATTTATGATTAACCTTTCATGTGGTCTTACATAAATACAAATTTATATTTATTAGTCTCGAAATTTAGATTCATCAAAGTGTTAATTATTATCTATTTAAAATTGCATCTTTTCTATGACGCCGATATTTACTTGAGTGATTTGCCGAATCAATTTTTATGAAGTAACCGCTTAAAAAATTGATTACGAAATGGAAATTTCCTGTATATACTTTTTTGGTAACATAATATAACATTATCGTGCAAGTTCTCGTGAAACGTTTACTCGGATTAAAGTTTTATCAAAGGAAACGTGGATTCGTGCGATGAGTAAAAAAATTACTTGTTGAAATGAATGTTCTGGAGGAGACACAATAAACAAACGTCAACAACGCTTTCGAGCTTTTCAGATTTTTCCAAGTAGGCAAATTGCAACAATTTCTTTGACACCTTTTCCGATGAAAATTCAATTAAATTTGTTCGTCGATAAATAATAAAAATCACTCCTGGAAGCTTTGAAAGCACACTCGAAGGTGCATTTTACGTTTTCTTATTTTGAAAATTATGTGACTGAAATTGTTAATAATTTTTATTAAAGTATATGGATGATAAATTAACGTGGAAAATAAAAATCATTTCGCGTGCGTGTCAGGACGGCGCATCCTGGCAACGAGAATCTGCAGCAGAGGTAGACTTGGTGCCGCGGGTCGCACTCTCAATCGCTCGTCGGTCGCGGTCTGAGTAAGTTATACTCTCCCGGACCATCACCATGGGTTTCGTTGCGTGTGTGTATCTAACATTTTGTGTAGTGATAGCTTCTAGTGCAATTCCAAGTTCACAATATTCTAATGTCGATAATGAACCGTGCCAGCCTGATAAGCTGACAGTCTACAAAGTGATTCTTCACACATTTTGGTCCAGGGAAAAATTCCCTAAACATTATCCCGATTGGCGGCCTCCAGCACAGTGGTCGAAAGTTTTCGGTAAGTTTTATTTCTCAATACGATTTATTTCAGATGAGGCAGTTGCCCCCTGAAAAATTAATCGGAAAATTTTCCTTTTATCTCGAAGTTAATAATCCGGAAGCGGTTTCAAAATTTGATTCATCTACGTTAATTTTAGAATTTGTAGTAAATTTTTGAATGTGGTCCACAAACTACACGCACATCCAAAAATAGAAAATTTACATAACATTGGAAGAAAGTGTATTTTTAGCGCGGTGGTGAGGCGCCTAACAGCAAGGACCACTTAAAAACAAACGACATTGCCAAAAGGTAAAACAAAACTTTACCGAATTTTTGAAAATCCAAGGAAATTTTTTTTATTATTTATTTTATGTTGTGATACTAAATTAAATTTAAATTAAGCATGCGGGATTTAAAGATTACGATTCGAAAGAAAATTTATGTCAAAATACACGACGAGGTTAGTTGGAAAATTTACTAATGATCTGGTTCGTTCTCCGAGTGTTCCAAAATAAACTCCGGGTTGTCAAGAATACATCCAAACGGAACTTTTTGAGATTTGTTGTCGCAGTGGATCCCTTTCGATAAACCGCAGAGATAATTTGATTATACGTTAAATATTTGGGATTTCCTCTATTTTATTGATAGTCAAATTATGGTAGTTTCGAAACTACGTGGAAACTAAAATGGCTTACAGCAAATAATAGAAACTTGGTAGCATAACGAAACTTTTAGGGTTGGGGCTCATGAGTTGGAATTGTACTATACTTTTTGTACATATTAAGCATTTCCAAGATTTTCAGATTAAGAACACAAAGCTATTAGTTAACTCCGCAACTCAAATTCCAATTTGGTTTTTGAACAAAGAACACTCGGTATTAGGACAATATAAAGGGTTTTATTTTTATTTTGTCTCAGATAAGTGAGAACAGACATACGTATCACACCAATCTTTCCAATCTTTAATTGCAATCTCGAAATTTATTGCAAAACAAAAATTCCATTAGCGATATTGCATAATTCTTTTTGTAGAGATAATTCGATAAACATGAATTTAATTTCATACATTCAGTTGGATTAAATAGAATTACTCCTGCTGCAAACTGCAAGTCCATACCAATGATTGCCAAGTTTTTTCTGGAAAATTGGCATTTTCAGGTAACATTTTAAATAAAAACTGCTGTAAAATATTTGACGTGTTTTGAAATAAACAGAGAGGAATTTGGATGTTAAAAGTTGTTGTATTTGCTTTTGCGAGGCTGAAGGCCGAGCAGTACAGTCTTGACACAGAAAGCATGGCATCCGGCAGCCTTCAAGCGTAGTTTTTTTTATCACCAATGTAATGACCGAATTTATGTGAAAATCTGAAAAATAGCTAAACTCAAATCTACGAATTGCTAAGAGCCATGGATAAAAATGAATTGTCAATTTTTCCCTGTATGTAAAAATCGATATTTGTGTAGCACTAATGGTTACAAAAATAGATAAAGCTTGTCATACAAATCCAACTCGATTAAATTTCTATTTTTTTATGTTCCGAATTAAATATTCAAAAACACATAAAAATGATTATTGCTGCTACTTCTGAATTAATAATCAGCAGTTATGCAGGGAGGTAATGAACATAGTAGGTTTTAGTTGCCATTAACCTGATAATTTTCGTAATTAAAATCGCAAATTGTATAATAAACAAAGAAAATAATCTCGAAGAGTTGGTGTATAAATTAAAAAAACTTTATTGTTTTTGTTTTTATTTACTTGATTTTTTTCGATTTCCTGTAGCAACGCTTGGTAAATTTGTTATTTTTACTAGAATAAAACTTTCTCCTCAATATTTTGAAGCTTACCTGGAAAAAAATGAAAATATTTATGTACTTGAAAAACCTAGTAGTTTTTTTTAATTAATTACAGAATCTTTTAAATTTATTGGGTAGGAAGTTCGTAATTTTTGCTTCATTTTTTAATATGATAGATATCCACTTTAGACCATAATCGAAATTTTAAGAAAATTGTCGGGAAAATATGGTAGGTAAAAATGCAGCTGCAACACCGCCAATCAATCATACAGGAGGACGTAAATTTTGCACCCCAAAATGTTTAAAAATCAATAATATGAAGGAATTGAATTTGTTACATAACAAAATTAAACAGCAGTCAGTTAAAATTTGAAAATTTTGTTTGCAATATTTAAAAGTTGGAATTTGCTCGAAAAAAAATGGAAGTATACAATACCTGATTTTTTGAATGTTTCAATGTCTTTTGGGGTTATCATTTCTGCGGTCCTGATTTGGTTGTCCTGTGTCCTCCTCTGTCCACCAAGTCTTCTTCTTATTATTATCTGACATCTCTCGTAAACTAAATTATAATCCTTTTACTAATAAGTAATAATTTAATGAACATACGACAGGCTTAAGCTGACGTTTAAAATATCACCGACTTTCTTAAAGCAAGGAAAATGGTAAAGATAAGAGAAATTGGGCTACTCCTATTACGAGGAGCAAGGAATGTTGTTTAAAGTTATCTTTAAGACAGCAGAAAACCACTCAAATTAGACATCTGTTGAATTTTTGATATCTATTAAATGTAACAATCGCCTTCGACTCAAAATATTTTTGAGTTCATCCTGTATCTTTCTAATTTCAGGCTCAATATATTTTTTGATTAATTGGCCGCGTCGAAGAGCGAAGCCACAGGCTAAGTTCTGAAGTTTAATGTGTTAAGTTGGTTTCTCTTTGCACGGTCACTTAGGAATATCCGAAGGTTTACCCTGAGAACTGTTAAAATTTAATGAACCCTTTTTTTTACATTAAGAAGTATCATGCTGCAATTTTATTGCCAATAAAACTTCACATCCGAATAAGGAGGGTGGAATCCTAAAAGATTGCTTCAGGATAAAAATATTTTAAATGCTCAATTCGAAGTTCTTGTTTATCAAAATACACTTAATTATGAATAAATTAATTAATTCGTAATAAAAACATAAAATTTATGACTCTGCTTGAGTCGAAGCTCCAGGCTAAGTTGTAAAGTTCAATGTGGTCTGTGCTAAGCTATCATTGGCGGTCTAAGTTGCCGCTGGCAGGGCCAGTTCTGAATACGGAAGGTTTCCTCTGCGGTAGTACAAGAACAGTTCAAAAAATTTTAATTAATCCCTCCTTCTCATTAAGAAACATCATGCCGAAATTTTATTGCTAATAAAACTTCGCAACAGAAGTAGGGTAAAATTTTAAAAGATAGCTCGAGGATAAAAATATTGCAAATGCCCGAATTCGAGTTCATGTTAATTAAAACATAGTTAATTATGGATTAATTAATTAATTTGTCTTTGAGCAATACTACTCAAAAATACTTTAAAAACTTAAATTTGTGAGGGTAGAAAAATTTTGGTTATTTATTTTTAAATATTTGTTAATTTGGCAACTTCTACCTTTCTAATGAAATTTACTGTGGGAACCTCCTAAATTAATTAAACAATTTTAATTTATTATTCTGTATCCTTACATTTTATTATACTTGGCACGAAATTTGGGTTCAATTATTCACAAAAACTTGTAAAACTTTTACGTTATTCGGGGTAGTCTGCTGATTTATTAAAGTTGTTAATAATTCAAACAAATAATTATAATCAAAAATGTATGCTGCACAAATTTATAAATAATAAACTTTAAACAATAAATTCATAATTCAGGAAGTGAATAGTATTTTAATTTTTGGGTCAGAAAGAAGTACATACTATCTATCGAAATTGATGAAGCATAAAAACTTGCTGATGCAGCAATGAAATGAAATGTTATTTTTGTGCGTATCCAGTACAAGGAATATAAAGATTCAAAGAATCATCAAGGATGTACAATTATTGTTCTTCAATACAGCTCTATTCTGCTTTCTAACAAAGTAGATCCAAACTTTGGATGCTTTCGAGACAAATTGGATTGAATTAACTTCTAAATAGTCGTACTATACAAGAGGAGCTATCTAGTTAAAAAAAAATTTGTTTTATTATAGAAATTTATTACTTTTCTTGAGAAATTTCGAATTTTTGTTTTTGAATTGCGCGCAGCTATAAACAAACGGAAATTAATTGGCTAACAAGTTTTTGACTTTCAAAGTTTTATTTCAATTATTTCTTTTATTTCAAAGTGAATTTTCCAGGTCATGGAAATTGCCATTTTAAAAGTAGAAGTTTGATCAATTTAGCTTGTTGGTGATGGAAAAGCTTTTGTCGTCATACATAGTGGTACAAAAAATGTGGTAGTTGAGGTTTTGGTTTTAATTAGCTTAAACAATCTTGCGATAGTATCAAAGATTTGCATAAAGCAAATAGATAATTTACGTTTGCAACTGGTGAAAGGAAATGAGAAATTTTCAGATTATGTTAATTAAATATGAGTAGATCAACCACTGCTACCAAACATTAAGGCATATAATTTAACAATATTGTTTTGTATGGCATGGCTGCTACTTGATACAATAAGGTCGTATATGGCAGCTCCGTAGCTTGTAGTGTTTGTTTTAGATATTAATTTTAGGAAGCGAAAGCATTAAGGGTGTAAAGCAGATACTTATGCTAATTATAACATTACGTAATTGATGCTGCGTCGAAAACAAATTCAATTTGAATTTCTACGTTAATTTAACGTTTTTCACTTTTTTCCTTTCCTTTTATCAAAAGGTGATGAATTTCAACGCAGCTCCAGTTTTGAATTATACAAGCTTGATAAATTGAGTTGTACATGGACACGGAGAGTAATTTTCATCGTCAACAGATATGTGCTGTTTAATGGCCCCGATCAAATTTGTTATCAAATTATACATGTAAATGGGCTTGTTATTACTATACACCATCATTGCGCCCCATCATAATTATGTATATTAAATTTTATAAATCTTTAATTATATGAGGGAAAATTGGAGAAAAACGATAACATTTTCATTATTCCTGCCAATTACAGAAAATTGCTATATAATTTTGTCGAAAACTACACCTAACATTATTTTTTTCTTCTTAATAAATCACCTGAAAAAAATATCTACTTCAGGCTAGTTTCTCCAACAATCGGTTACATAATTTATCGGTTACTCTAGAGATCGGTTAATTTATCGTATCTTGCAGTTAACGGAAGGCTTAATTATAGATTGATAAATCTATCGTTTTCGTGAAAATTTACTTAATAAGTAAAATAATTTCTACTTAATTATTGGTACTTGAATATTATAATATTCAAACATTACAAATTAACTAAATTTTATACTTAAAATCACCTAAGATGAATTTTACGTCACGGCCACCTGAATGGCTTCAAATTTTATTTTCAATATTTTGAGTATTATTTTAAAATAATATTTAAAGCACTGTACGTGTTCAATATTTAAATATAGTAGAAAAGCAGTGCTTTATAACACTATCAGCTATAGAGAGTAAATTATTATTGCTAAATCATGTCAGCTACACAAGCAATGTTTCCATTATCTGTTTTTATTTCACCAAGTGCTTAACTGCTTTTGTGGTATATTGAAACCCATTGAAAATGACAATCATTTGACTAGCAATAATAACCGTATTTCATGATATTATAAACAAAGATGATGACGTAAAGGTCATCTTTTGTGATATCAATTGCACATAGGAATTTTAATCATAAAGCACTTTCAGACCTTCGTTTACCATTTATGATGGCGAAATCTTCAGTTTCACCTAATCAGAAAATAGCCAAACCTAGAGTTAATCGATGGAAAAAAGTCGTATCTCGAAAGTAACTTTTGATTAAAAATTCTCAACTCGAAACATTTTAACATTTAGCAGCATTTTTAAGTTGTGAATTTTTTATCATTTCAAGTCATGAAACTCCTGAAAAACTTCGTGATATCTCATCGTTTAGAGCAAGCAGTGGTCGCAATAGTTTTACCTTATTGACTAAATTTTAAATTTTTTGTGGTCGTCACCGTCCACCACGAGTTTATGTTTTAAATATTTGAAGTAGGTACTACCTATTTAAAAATAAATTTTTGTACTTTTTTATTATTTTTTAAAGACGACTCGACTGTTGTTATTGTATTTGTAACAAAGCAACATGACGTTTATATTCGATGTAGAAGAATTTAATATTTGTTTTCCCACAGCATGAATAAATTTTTATAACTTTTATGTTTGAGTAAATCACTTATTTGTTTTAGAAATTGAAAGACAAACAAATCGTTGAGTATTGTTACGAGCACGTTTTTATTCTCCATATTGTACAATTTTAAATTGCTTTGGTAGAAAAGTAATTTTGGGTTAAAAGTTGGATAAGTGTGATCCTGCACTCAGAGTGGGTGTAAGTGTGCAAAATTAATGTAAACTAAGCTGCTTAATTCTTGTGGCTAAATTAATATTTTAGGTAATTTAGATAAGCTTATCTCGCATACAACAAGGTTGGCATTTTTTTTATTATAAGGGTAAAGTTGCTTTCAGAAGAGAACGCCCTTCTGGAAACCAATGGCTTGAAGTGAGTGTCAAAGCTTAATTAAAAATTATGCGTTATCCATTTAAGTATGTGAGCTTAAAATGAAACCACGATTGATTATGATATCTGTGCCATGCAACCTTTTTTTCGTGTTCTCTAAATTATATTATATACTACTCAACATTAAAGGGATGTGTTAAATACTACGGTCTATATAAGGATTAACTTCGTTTCATTGGGGTTGCCTGTCAGGAATACCTTCGGGGGTTTTCGCAAGGAGTACAAAATTAGATGACTACTTCATATTTCCTTCCTAAGGTTCACTATTTTGAATGTATCTGATGTTTATGAAGAGGTGATGAATGCTAATATTTTATTGTCCTCTTCAGTTGTCTATCCCACTGCAGGATTTATTTGCTCCTCAGATTGAAACTGGATTTAGAGTGCTTTGGCACCCCTGAGCGTTACTCTGTCATGATAATATGTCACTACCATAAAGACATTGTTGTATGATATTGAAATGAATTTTTAATTTTTCCTAGATCTTCGGTTTTGCTGGACTATCTACCTGTGTGCCATGCCGGGTTATTGCCCAATGCATCTCTTATTCTTTTGTCACCAACTCCTGCCTTTTACCAAGCACTATACTCTGTTGGGGATTCATAATCAATCAACCAGATAATGTCAGATTGGACCTTTAGTTTATATTTAATTTATTCTTTATTACAGAACTGCGGGTACGATGTAATACCGTGCAGTTCACTAATTGATATAGCCGGATGAGTTGAAAGACTTAATTGATGATAGAAACCGGGGGGTCTGGGGGGTATGGAGTACCCTCCAGAACAAGTCGAAATCTTTTACATCAGAAGGTTATGATTTGTAACAAATTTTTGCTTGCCGTACCCCCGTACTCCGTACCCCCCAGACCCCCCGGTTTCTATCATCAATTAAGTCTTTCAACTCATCCGGCTATATCAATTAGTGAACTGCACGGTATTACATCGTACCCACAGTACTCCGTACCCCCCAGACCTCCCGGTTTATCCCACAATGCCAGTTCTGCTAATCAAAAATGGTAAACTTAGCACTCGGATTCGTATCGGTGCACCTTAAATCATGGGAATGGTTAAACACACCTGGGAGTTGCGGAAAAGTACGGAAGACCCTTCAGGACAAGGTTTTTAAAAAATTACATTTCGCCCTGGAGGATAACACCCAGACTCTCCGTTTTATCACACAACACCAGTTCTGCTTATAAAAATAGACCACTTATCTTTTAGACTTTTAATTAGTCGAGGCTTCAAAAATGTGTTCGAGGAGGATCTATCCTAAATCAACGCAAACAAAACAAGGATAATTAAAAACATTGAAGCTCAAATCCATTTTCAGAAAATAGGTCAAAGATGCCGGGGTTCAGAGATTTCCTCAAAAAACTTCATCTTGTCTTGCAGAGTACCTACAGCCCGGTTTTACAACAATTTCTTTATACTTTACCTTTTAATAATCAAGGATAGCTACGCCACTGGGTTTATTTTATCATTTATTTTTCAAATACAAATAATTGCTTTCAAACCATAAAAAAAAATTCTAAAAGTTTGTACAACCCTAGAGAGTTGATATTATACATTAAATTCATTTAGAACTCTTGGTAACTTTGAAGTACTTTCTACTTTTTATTTGTTCCTTTAATAAATAATAAACAATCATTGAAAAAACTTAACGATAAATTGTCTAAACTAAACTTAAAAAAACTAAACTGTATACGCCATGTAAAATTCTGACTTAGAACAATGTCATTTATATGGCAGAGATCACAACCACGTGAAGCTGAAGGCCGAACAACTATGATCCTGACGTGAGATTAATTAACAGCAATATTGTTGCTATGGAAACCGTATCTTAAAAGCATTCTAATTTTACAATAAAATAAAATTTCCAGAAAATTTTTTGAAAAAGTTAGATCAAATTTTTAAAATTTAAATTTAGATTACCCACTCCATTCTAGCGGACCAACACTAATTTTAGGCAACTAATTTTTGTAGAAGTTATTAATATAAATAACACTGTGGATAAGCCAGATTCAGCAAACGCCAGTGATTAAATCGTAAGTACGACAGGTGACAAACTTTCCGACAAAAAAGTCCATGACAGTGTATAGAATTTATCTTCAATAGTTTAGGAGTTGAAGATGTTTAAAATCGCGAATAATAAATGAAAATTCTAAGACAAAAAAAAATGTTTTTCCTTTCGAAGATACTCAACATTTGTTACTATTTTTTTTTTAATTTTAATCTGATTTCATTTATAGATAATTATTATTAGTATACAAAGCAAGTTTAATTCTTTTGCAAGTTATTTTTAGCAAATTAAAATAGCCAAATTTAATTAGTAATTTATTTTTTTTTACCAAAGCAAATCTCAAGTGTTTGGATCTCTAGACCTGAAAAAATTTTATTTCGATCAGTACCATTTTGCTTATGTTACAATTACCAGGTATACATGCTGTAGTTAGCTCAATCTTAATGTTAGAGCGATCTAAGATAGGTCGGTTTTTAGTTAAGGCGACCTAATGACTGCATATATACGGTGTAAATGATGGGGTTTGTTTCTGATCAGACCATCGTTAAGCAATTTTTTGAGCAAAATTTTAAATGTTGATCTATGATAAACATACACCACCACCATACCTTTGTATCTTTGGAGACTATTTTTTAGTTTAAATCTAATTGCTCTGAAACTATTAAACAGATTCTAACCAATTAACAAACCAGTAAATTTAGTGTTTAGTAGAATTACGTATTCAAAGTTTGGTGAGATTAATTAAGATACGCAACCTGTGCATGCAAACAAAAAGTTACCACTGAACCCGAGAGGGAGAAAGCCTTCACTCGCCTTCGGCTCGTTACAATTTAATGATTTACCGACTAAAGTTTAGAAATGAGTAAGTTTACTTTTGATTAGTAATCACAAATTTAATTTAAAAAAACAATTTTATATTTCAACAATTTTTTCGTTATTTACACAAATTTCTACAAACTTAAATTAGATATTTTAGTATCAAGAGAGACATTGTTAGCAACTCACATCCGTGACGAGCATTATAAAGCAGCAAGTTTATAATGGAAGTTATCAATATTTAAAGTTTTCCAAAACTTTACAAAAATTTTTTTTATTTATTTGCACCATTGTATTGTTAAAAATATGATTTATCGACAACGCATAGAAATAATTGAAAATTGAGCTTTTATCCCAAAAAAATGAATATTAAATAATTTTTCAAACCGTAATTACTGCGCTGCTTTTTTCTTCTAACATACAAAAGCGAATCGCCTCCCAAATTTAATTAATAAAAAAATTAGCATACAAAAATTTTTTTAATTGATGTAGATTCTATCAACTTTGCATTAAAATTGAAATTTTTTTGGTTCAATTGACCATTGTTAAAAAGTTATTTCATCGATTTTAAATATTCTTTAGAAAGTCAAATTTACAAAGCGCCCGATTACAAAAACGAATTTTGTTTGATAATTTTAGCTGCAGTAATTAATGAACTTTTTTATTTTACAGTTACGCTGCTTTGAAAAACTTTTTTAAACAAGCGATTAATTTAAGAATGTAGTTAGAAAATCTTAACTCGGTTTTAAAATTTCGTGTAAATACGTTGGTAAGAGTTTCCTCGAGGAAAGGGGTCCGAACAAAATAAATTCGCGTTAATTTTGCATTTCATTTCCATTTAAATTTAGCACGTATTTGTGATTGTTAATTAAGTTTTAATTGACATACATTAAACCCATTTAAATATTTATTTGTTTGCTATTGAAGCAATAATTTTTTAGTGCATTATTCATCGCTTTCGTGTAGGGATTTGTCATCATTTTTGGTTTATTTTAATTATTAACGGTCGTTTAAAGATGAAATCACTTGTAAATATTTGTAAATTGTTTCTAATTTTATGCTTTAATTAATTCGTGCATTTTTTATTGACCGGTTAACACGCGACAATCCACTCTTTTTCATCTACGACATTTTCCCACGAAAAATTGTGATAATTTAACTGACAGGTCCTTCTAGTATTAAGATTTTTATGGAAAAAGAGTAACGAATGGTTGGAATCCACCCGCCGACGAATACATTATCTTGTCAAAGGAGAGGATAAAATAAGAAGGAGCGTATGGAGAGAATCGCCGCGTCCAATATTAATCTTTAGGGTTTTTATTCTTTAGGATTGTTTATGTGCTTTGTACATACTGGCAAACTTCTCTGTTTCTCTTTCGGATGAAGAAAGCTTTAAAGCTGTGTAAATATTTAAAATGTAATCAAGATAACCTATGGTTTACGTCGGATGAATTTAAAATAAAAACTTTCAGTATTTTTATGAGATTTTTTCATGAGATTTTTTTAATTTAAGCCTTTGCCTATTTTAATTAAAGAATTTTTAATTTGTGACAGAGTAATCTAAATTTTTATTTTAATTCGGGACAAAATTGTCGTAACGTTGCTGCTATTTAGAGCTTAGCCGTCATTCTTTCCTCGATAAGAGAAAATTCCAACTTTATTTCCGGGCCAGTTAAAATAGACCTACTAATTTATACACAAGGTAATCGATAATTTGTTTTGTGTTTGGTACTGAGCGAGTTTAACGTTCCGTCCGAAAATAGAGTGGTCACGCACTTTTAGAAGCATCGGGTAATGCCGCAACAAAAACTACTTAATGCGTAAAAATAACACAGTCACCTGAAAATAGGCGAAAGAAAATCGCATTACAATAAAGTTTGCATTAAAAGCATGGAATGGAAAAATGAAATAAATAATCATTTACAAAACCTCCAAATAAATAGAAATAAAGTTTCCACATAGTTGTACGTGTTCCAGCTATTGGAAAAGTGGGAAATAGTAAATTCGCTGCGGATAATTAAATTGAAAAGAAAAAAGTAGCTGCGTTGTGTAATCGAGTTCAAATTTTTATATACTCTTCTAATGGACTAAATTTTTGTTAAACTTGCTAAATAATAGTTTAAAAATAGAGTCCAGTCAAGCTCACAAAATTAAGATGGGCGTGGTTTGTACCATACGTTTTGTACTAACTGAAACAATCCGTTTGTCGTTTCTTATTGGTTAAACAAAGAACGCGCTAAAAGTTTTATTTTGGCTAAATTTTCTCTATCGCATATTTGAAATGAAAGTTTTATCGATTAGCACTGAAAAGAGACAATACTTTTCGGGGTTCGTTTTGTAAAATTTTCTTATTCTGTGGTAGACAATATAAACGTCGGCGAGCGTTTATGAATATAACTTGTTTGAGAGAAAATATAATTTTCATACCCTTGTTAATGTCAAGAAAGTTTATATAGGACCAAAGTAAATTATTATATGAAGTTTTCTTTGTTTCATCGAATTATCCTGCAGTTACTTAAAATTACCCGTTTTTTTTATGAAAAAATTGTCCTAATTTTGTTAATAAATTGTGAAGCATTTAATTAAAAGTAATCGGATCGTCATGAAAACTTGGTTTTTGTGAAAAGTGAAAATTAAGTTATGATACAAATTTTTATTTTCCTTTGTCTGCTAAGAAAAATTTAGCTGAAATTATAATTTAATTTATAACAATTTCTAGAAGCTTTTAAATAAACGAGTTTATAATCATGGAAATGATTTAGAATAATTGATTTTTTAAAAGGTAATGCAAACACAGCATATAATCAACAAAGACTCGAGAAACGAGTGAATGCGCCAAACAAAAACATTTTCAAAATGTTTTATTTGGAATACTATTAACAATATTATTTTCTTCGCAAGCGGTAATTAATGTAATAAACTAAAGGCAATTCAGGAAAATAGTTTTAATGGTAAATAAACAAAAACATTCTACTACTACGGCTTTTACTTTGTTTTCATAAATAAATTACAATGTCTTCAGGCTAAACAAGCGAGCTAACAACTCAAATGACAGCAACTTTTATAAAAGTTAAACTAATATATTTTTAGTGCAATATCACAAAAATCAAGCACATTCTGAAGCAAAATCGTAAAACAAATTAATTACACCCAATGTTAATTTTAACTCGTAAAATGAATTACAAAGAGTTTTGTTACATAATAATAACATTGTTACTTTATTAGTGTAATTTTTTTTTTATATTTCATATTTTTTAAGTTATTGCCATATCAATCTATAACATCGTGAAACCACTACAGTACAAGACTCGGATATTGATTGGTAATAAATCAAGCACTGTATTCTGCAAAAGAAAACTTTAAATCAATTTTTTTGTATTAACCGAGTAACATATATTTAGAATTTTGAGTACAACTTGAAAAATATTGGGTTCAAATTTTCTATTGAAGCTTAAAATGTATGGAGTGCCACCGCTTTTCAATTTACATCAGAGATAACTCGAAAACTGTATTTTACAAGAAAATTTATTTACTTACTATTTCAATTAGCTTCGTGAAAGGGTTAGAAAATGAATTTTTATAGAGGTTTTTAAGTGTTTTAAAGTGAGAACAATTTAAAATGCAGGAGATTAGAGAGCAAATATAATGGTAACTCCTAAGCTTTTAGTTTTCAGAAAATTTCAGTTATAAATATGAAAAATAATGAAGAACCACTCGACTGTTAATTTAGAGAGCAAATTTACTATTAAATATAAATTTGCATTTAATGCAGTAGCTCATAATATATAATTTTTACCTTACACTGACGACGTTTACTGCAGAAAGTAAATATGTCCACGCTTATATAATGCAATTTTTTCTTATAAATCAAAATATTACTTAAAATTACTTTTGCTTTTAATAAAAATCAATAAAAAAATTATTAGGAATAATAATTTGAAGTAATAATTTGCTCAAATTTAGGTAGCAGCACAAAAAACAAGCCCAGAAGATATTAAATTTATTAATGAAAACTGAGTGGAGTTTGATAAAATAAATTAAAATGAAGCATTTAAGGTGAGGATTAATACCAAATATTGATTAGTTTGGTCAAAAATTAATTTTAAAGTTTACACATTTACGCAGAATTCGATCATAATCACCACATTCTATTACCCGTCCATGTTTTTTAGTTAGGCTTCAGAGTAGGCGTAGCGGTCGACTGTGCCACAAAAATTTTCATGACTAATTAAATTTTTTTATTAAAGCCTAAAAGTAGGCAATCTAGGTATACCCCGCATCCTGAGATTGCCACGCTTAACGACTAATCTCCGAAGAAGCCACGTCCTCATTGCCGACTTGAAGCTAGAATGACTCATATTTTAACCTCTATGAAACTAAAGTCTTAGAGACTCTCGCCTTCTTCAGATCGGTGACTGACAGCTTATCACTGTCCCTCCCCTTGCCACCGAAAATGCCTCACGTCTCCGGGAGATGGTCACTACAGTGGTGTTTACAATACTACACCGCAAACCAAGATCAACTCTTTTAAAGAGGGCCTAAAAAAGGGAGTTTTAAAAAATCAATTTCCATAACTCAAGATCTCTTACGCAAAGCTCAAAAATTATAATATTTTTTAATGTTCTATTTATTTTTTTTTATTCGGTCCATGCAGGAAACTGAGCTTTGTTCAAGTCAACTGTTAGACAGCAGATACTTAAGCTATATGCTTGTCTATTTTTATAATTTTGTTATTCCAATCTTCAGTTAATATTCAAAACTAAATGAAAAAAATATAAAGCGGGCTCTGTCCCCAGTACCCTGCTATAAAGTCATTCATGCTGAGCCAAGTTGAGCTGAACCGGTCGACTGCAAGAGCAGTAGTCGTACTTACACTAAGATAATGCCAACATCGAGCTAATTTTACAGTTTAGTTAATTTTACCCTTAAAAGAGAGATCCACGGGTCGAGCTTAGGTTAGTGTTAGGATACAATTTTTTTGAATGAAAGGCATTAAACGAGATATCTACCGCTAAGCTTAGGTTAATATTATAAAAACTGTTTATTTTTTATTAGGTAACCGTTAAAAGAAAGATCAACTGGTCGAGGTTAGGTTAAAGTTACAAATAGATTTTTTCAAATAAAAATAAACCTTTTTTAAGTAATTTTGGTCTTAAACTTTTGCGAGAGTGTGAGTTTCGCATTAGCCAACACAAGGTATTTGCATAAAGTTTTTGAATTTTTGAAAAAAATTGGAGCTTATTTTTAATGGTCCTCAAAATGTTTGTTTTATAATTGCTTTTTGCACCATTTACCATCATCCTGTCATCTAAAAGTTATTAAATTTGCAGCCCTGTTTCTCATGTTATCTCCAAAATTTATACTATCATAAGGACATATTCAGTTTTTGCATCACTTGATGCAAATGCGTAGCAAACCATAATGTGTCTACAGAAAATTAAACGTCAAAGACTTTGGAAGGTATTGGTCTGGGTCAAATTTTTTGATTAGTTCTGATTTCGTACTCTCGTTAGCAGTAAAATGTGAAGAAATTGAAGTAAAACTGGAAGTTTTCAAAGACATAGAATATTCTTTAAGTCAAAGGTTTTCACCCTAAACTGGAGGGTATTCCATACCCCCCAGACCCCCCGGTTTGACACCATTTTTCTTATATTTTATTAGCATTTACTACATTTTACTGATATTCCTATTGTTTGGCTTCTCTAGCACTTAAGATTACCTCAGTCAATATTACATTAAACAAAAATGTAAAAGGAGGTAAAAATTTAAGGTATTGAACTCCGGAACTTTAATATCTAAAATTTTATTTTTTATGAAAATATTTAGAATGGTAACTAAGACGTGGCGAAGGTGACACAGGATCACAAATTTAGAGCCTAAAAATGAGATAAAATTAAACTTTATGTAAAGTTTTTCCCTGACTTAGGGGGTACTTTTAAAAGTAAACAATGAAAAAACGGAGATCTGGTGGTATTATAATTAAAAAATGTTTTATCAAGAATTAAATTTGCATATTCATTAATTTGAAAAAGTCATTTTATTACTTTTTTTATGTACTCTTACCTGAAGGATAATAAATACCCCCAGACCCGCCGGATTTTTATTTTAAAGAAACGGAAAATAGAAAAAAAACATTTAAAAATTAGATAATATTAAGCATTCTAGAAAATGTTTTTGAAAAAATCTTCCCCTGACCTGGAGAGTACTTTTAAAAGTAAACAGTCAAAAACGTGGGAGGTCTGAGAGGTACGAAAAGTCATTCATTGTTGGGCTAAGAGAAAAAATTATTTTTTGCAGAGTAAACCAATAGGGTAATAATATAAGACCACCGTTATTTGGTTTGGTTAAAATGTTAAAGAAAAGAGAGTCAAACCGGGGGGTCTGGGGGGTACGGAGTACCCTCCAGTCATAGTTTAGTTAAATTCTGCGTTCTCAAATTCGTCGGTTTTATCGCGGAGTATACTCCAGCTTAGAGCTGAGCCTTTCTTCAGCAGTGAATGCTTCTTAATCACATATTACCTTCCAAACTGGTGTAAACTTTTACCTCACTAGTGTGGTAAAGTAATTAGAACTTACAATTAATGGTAAATCAATAAAAAAATGACCTTGCAACTCGCCAACCTCATATGATTGAACATAGCTTTTTTTAAACCAATTATTAAGTGTTAATATAACATTTTAAAAGTTAAACAAACAACAAAAACTCGACGAATTTAAAACGGGGAGCTTCCCCCACTTTTTTAATTTGTTTTCTTACTTAATTTAGTCCTCTCATAAAGGATTAAAATAAAAATGTCTAAAAAAATATACCTAATGTACCTACATCAAACTTTCGGCTAAAATTTAAATATTTTAGCATACTTTTTAAGTTTTTATTACAAAAGAAATCCATTGTTAATTTATCAGAAAAATATGTAAGTTAATTTTTAATCTACGAGCACAGTTTTCAAGTCGAAAGGTAAAATATTCTTTATAAAGAAAAAAATAAAATTATATCACCATTTTTTTTGAACATATTTATTAGCTTTGTTAATTCGCTCTCTAAAAAGTTTACAAAAATAAAATCGGTTAAGTTTTAGAGAACTTATTAAAATTCCACTGATTCACAGTGCCACAAATTTCAAATACCAGCGATTACAAAACAAACGAAAAACTTCCACAAAATTTAACCGATTTAAATTTTCCTACCCTCTCAAAGGATAAATTTTGTATTAAAGATCATAATTCTATAAGAGTTTTTCTAAAACGTACTTTTTTGAGTTAGTCAAAGTTTCTATTATTCTTACAAGTAGTAAATTCCATGTTTGATTTAAACAAATTAATTTGATTAGCAATAACTCTAAAACTGTGCATTTTACAAAAAAAACGTATAAATTTAAATATTTTAGTTTATCTAATTGGGTTTCAAAAACAATCAAAAAAATTAAAATCGGTTGTTTTTCACAGAAGTTATTGGTACTCTACTAATTGAAAATGTAATTATTTCAACCCGATTCAATTCAATTTTTCGTTTAACCTATTTTTGACCTGCAACTATAAAATTTGGTGTTGACTAATTCGCGTGTGTGTAATATGAAATGGATCTGTCAAATATATTCGCCTTAATATATTCAATCTGCAAATTGAACAATTGATTACATCTACAAAAACAGACAGTTTGGTTTAAATAGGATGAGTAAGGCATACATAAATAACGATCTGCAAATATAATTATTACACTGTGATATGTAGCAATTAAACATAATCGCAACATTTGTAATAATAATTTTTCGGGATACGATTTTGCTTAATTTATGTTACAAAATTACAAAATCTAAACATAGGCAAGTTATGGTAGAGTAATCGAGTGGCGCCTAAGTTTGAAAAATTCCAGGCAGAGCAATGCTCGCTTTTGGAAAATACTATGACTCCTGACACCGCGTAACGCTTTTCATAAAACCCATCGTTATATTTAATTTTATGAAAGCATGCAAATTCATTTAATCGAGTGATAATTGAAGTTTTCAATTCGAAAATAACATAAATTTCAAGTTGGAATATAATAAATTACGGCGCGCTTGTCATATCGGTAATATATTTCAAAAATATGCAAGTAGTAGAATCCATAATTTATCAATGCACTATTAACGTATCGAGCGTAAAAATAGCACGTCAACATGAAGAATGCTCTATTTTCGACTATTTTCAGACGGCAACTTCTCGCCATAAAAATCTATGTTATAAATATACGATGCATTTTACGGTTAAAATAGATTTTTCCAAAAATAATGAATTTTTATTGTCCCGGAACGAGAATCCTCCGACTTTCAATAAATAACTCAGAACGACATAACAAAACAATTTGTAGCGCATGCTCCTGGTTTGTCGTTTTAGCAAGGTAATTAAACGATAATTTTAAACACGAATCCGAATAATTAAGTAAATTTTAGCCCGACGCGACAGTTTGAAAAAGTCTGGCATTTGATTCTCGCTCACGTACGCTGGACCACTGTATTGGAATATTGCCAATCATAGACTTCGATTTTATTGCAAGGTAGACGCTCCGGACGTCCGTATAACAACACGATTTGTCAAACTTTCTAATTTACTACGGAATTTTTGAAATCGAGCCAGTTAAATTAACACAAAACAATTTTTGAAGGAACAGAATTTTCAAGTTGAAATGTAATATTCAGGAGGTACCTGATTGAAAATCTAATAAAAACGTAGTGGCTGTTACTACCAGTAACCTACTATTCCTAAAAGAATTGCAAAGAATTTCAATTGAAAAGCTCTAAGACTTTTTTTAACATGTTACACCGCATTATCACACGAGATCGACAGCTTTAATTCCCTCACATGGAATTCGCAGGGACGCATTTCTGCAAATAAAAAAACATCAACTGAGACGAGCCAACTCGAAAACCACATTTAAATAAATTTACTTCTTTATAACTTCAAGGTAGAGGGTTGTATTGTGATCTAGGGGGGGGGGGGTCGATAATTAATTTGAAATTGATGAAAAATTGATTTGAGTTTGACATTAAGGAAAGCTAATCAGGTCACGAAATAATCTCTAGTTTAATTGAAATTTGTTAACAAATGTACGTCTATTATTTGTAACTATTATCGTTAGGAGTATTGAATTTGTCTATAATTTCCATAAATGTGGTATTCGTGTCTCGGTTTAAGTTATAAGCTACTGCTATAACATAAATGTATATTAAAGTATGACTTAGCAACCTACATCACCGTATTATACAAATTCGGATTATTTAATCTAATTTGCTTCATTGAAAATTATTTATACGACATTGCTGATGGTAAATATTCATTTCTGCCGGTAAACGCAACAAAATAGATTTTTCCTATTTATTGTTTTCTACACAATAATTGGAATATCTATCGTTATTCTGCCGAATGAAGGTAATCAGATCCCCATTATAGTTCCGCATAATTTATATCCCTACCTAAATTTTTGTAATATTTTGGAGTAAAAAAACAAACACGTTTTAGTTGCCAAGTGAATCAAAGGGTTAATTAATAGGGTAGCGGAAAGTCTAACAGTATCATGTAGTGTGTGTGTATAAAATCACGAAAAAAAGTCACCTTCATCTTTTCATGTTTTGTGTTGAACCAATTTTTGGTCCTTTTATACCACAGGCAATTTTTATCCTACTAAATGAAATTGCTTTTAAATTTTAAGATTTCTGCAGTAAATATAAAGAGTAAAATTTGCAGTTTATGCTTTTATAAAAGGAAATATTCCACAATAAATAAATTATGTTATCATGTAATAAAATATTTATGTAGGTATTTCATGTTTTAGGGTTTTTATAATTTCATGTGTTTCTAGAAAGTCAATGTTTTTATTAGTTATTTATTTATTATAAATTATTAATTTACATACTTACTATTTATAAATCAAATAATTTGTGTATACTTTTTGTGTCAAAAAATCATACAATACTGAAAAAAAATTTCTTTGTACTGTCAGGTTTTCACACAAAGTTGACAGTTTCTTTATTAAATATTTATTTCATACACTCGAATTTATTACAACATAGGGAAAACTACGAGAAAACTCAAAATTTTCAAGTTTATCTGCATGCGCTCATTTGACAGTGGAATAGATTTATATTTATTATGATCTAACAGTTTTAAATGATAATATTAATTTAGTAAATTTTTTTGAGAATTTTAGTTAAACTATAAATTATTATAGTTTAGCCAAATTACTAAGGTGGAGTTATAACCAAAATGGACAAGGTTCGATTTATAAAACTAATTTTTAAATTGGTGATAACTCTGGGATGCCATTAACAACGTATACATTTTTTGATCTTATTAGATCATAACAGTGACGTAGAGAATATTTAAGTAGGGATATGGCCAATATTGTACAACCGGATTCAGATGATATTACGTTTTCTTCTGCTGAGATGTAACAAGATCAAAACATTGCAATATTAGAACTGTACAACCAAATACAAAATTCACAAAAATTATAAAACTTTTTGTTGCTGGGGGGTATTCCATACCCCCCAGACCCCCCGGTCCCATATTACAGCATCTTGATACATCTGTTGATTCAATCAAAATCAAAGTGGTCCAATTTGGCAGCTCAATCATTTAAATAAAATTTGAATTTCTTTATGCAATTACACTAATTTGTTGAGAGTTCAAAATTATTATTATTAAATTTTTAATATTTTTCGTTTTTCTATGGCAGCCATACTTGTTTTTTTTTGTTTTGCAATTTAAAAAGTTCGCAGAAACTTAAATGCATCAGCCCTTATTTTTCCCATCAACATGGGGAAAAGAGAAATTTGTTTACAAAAAATTGTCTACAAGATCGTTTTCTTGACATTTTCATCTAAATGCAATTTTAAGAGGTGAAAAATTAATTTTAAATCTTAACTCTCTATTTCAAAAAATCTCATCTTTAATAGGAATTTGCTGCATGGAAAGTAAATATTTTACAAGTTAATTTTTCATTCGCAATATTCTCAAAATCAACGAGTAGATGTGAGTCGGATGTGGTTGTTTGGCCTTCGGCCTCACTGACTGAGAGATGTGGCCATCACATGACTTTACCATACATTAATTTTATAGTACTTTAATTGCACACAAATTCAATACAATCAGTTACACATAACATAAGTGTCGCCCTCTACCAACCACAGTACCAAACATATACTCATCGCGTCACTAATTTACTCCCAATCTCACGTTTCCGTAGACCGATTTTAACCAAAATCTAATCAAATCTAAGTTTCAATATAAAAGTACTAAATATAAAATTTGGTTAAGAAATTCCTATTAGTTTGGGCGCTAGAGCGCACACAAAATTAAGTGACATACAGACACACAGACATTTCTTGATGTTGGGTTTCTTTCAATTCGTTAGACCTCAAGGAATGTAAATCCGCGAAAATCTGAAAAAAAAATTTTTTTGATTACATAACTTTCCCATTCGGTATGGTAAAGTAAAAACTTCTACTTGAAAATGAGATCTTTGAAAAACATTTAAGACTAATAATTCGCTCTCGAGAATTTCATTCAGGTGAAAATGTCTAAAAAATGATCTTATAGACCATTTTTCGTTTTCTCTTTTCCCTATGTTGATAGCATAAATAGAGACTGATAGATTTAAGCTACAGCAAACCTTTTAAACAACAAGCAAACGCTGCACTGTGTGAAATAAAAATGGCCGCTATGAAAAAACAATAAAAATTTTATAAGGATCATTTTAAACTCTCACCATATTAGGGTAATTGAATAAAAAAGTTCAATTGTGTTTGAACGGTTGAAATCTTTGCCATTCTAAAAAAAATCATAAGTTTGAATGGCACCCAAACTAAATTTATTTATGCTGTAGTTTGGATTCCACGTTAGGGTGTAAGTCCTACTTCTCCTTGGAAATGAAGTTGTATATTTAAGGACGCAGATATCACTCATTTATTTTCAAAACTTTTGTTTTTGGGTTTAATTTTTAGTTAAATGTGCAATAAATGCCCTCAACTGTCAAAAGAAATTTATTAGGAAAACTTTCCTCCACTTGAAAATTGTGCTGGCTATTAGTAATGTATTGAGAAGATGCAAATTTATATGTCGAAAAATTCAAAATCACTTAGTCACTTGGCGGCGAGATTTTCTGGCTTGTTAGCTTAGCATTGAGTTAACTGGCGCCGAGATGCTATTATTTTATTCCCAGATATGAATCTTCAGCTTCGTGAGGTTCAGGAACGTAGTTACGAGATATATGAGGTCTAGCCTACCCTAGGAGATAGAAAAATCGTTTATTAAATGTGATATTTTTACATTTACTTAAGTTTGAGCTAATGGTCTATGTTTTGGGGTGGGGGGAGGGGAGGAGTGATAGCTTGAGAAGGAAGTTCCAGGAGAAGTTTTTAAAAGGTTTTAACTTTTTGTACTTTTTGGTAACTCTATACTCCCCCCCCCCTAGTCTAAGGCGTAGTGGTTGAAACTTTTGGTACCTACAGTTTAACGTGGAATCAAAACCACTACATCACATTTCAGGATAATCATTTGTCTTCTTTGTTAGGGAACTTGATCTTTTAGTAAAAGACAAGGTGTGCAATTTTAGGTCATACCAAGGACCATTTAAAATCAAATATAATAATGAGACGGTCGTTAGCATAGCGATTAAGCGCACAGGTTGCTAATACAGAAAACCCAGTTCGACTCCGGGTGAAGTAAGAATATTATTCTGACCGTCTCCACTCGGAAGGCAACGGCAAACCACCGAGTTGTAATTTGCCTAGAGAACATTTGAAAAAATGTCACTATGTCCTTTCGTAGGACGAAGGAATCTGAGACAGAAATAATAAATTTGTTAACACAAAAAACAAATGCAATTACGAAGTTATTTCATGATAATCAAAATATTACAGTTTATATTCTTTAACGGATGCTCAAAAAAAATAATAATAAATAAATTATACCTACAAATTATGTATTTCTATTTAACAATTTTTTTACCACATTAATTCAAGTTCTTTTCTTTGCAATAATCCGCAAGATTGAAAATCGTAATCGAGCATTGCAACTTTTAGCTTTTATGTAAAGTTTTCCTCGTAAAAGCGTGAATGAGAAGCAAGGCAAAATAATTATAAAAACAACACTACGATAAATGCATTCTTGATTATATCACTAACGAACATTTCCGTAGACATAATATTAGTTTAGATATTTATTCAATTTATACTATTTACATAATGCACTTTATATAAGTGAATCAAGAGTAAATTAGAATTGAGTAGCATTTATGCTAAACTAGTCGGAAAAGTTTCGTTGTAATTTCCTGTTGTAGACAGAGACCATACTATATATAGTACGTATACCAAGTTTCCATTCCGTAATTTAGTAATGCACTTTCTGTGAGGAAAACTGGCACCTCCACCACTTTTCCCACATTACTCGAAAATTCGATTACAATAGTGCCTTAATGCTTACAAAATTTAATAAAACTTTTGTTGCAAATTTGAATTGTCAGTGCGGCACGAAGCCAAATTTAAATATTATTCTCTCCAGCCAGCCAGCCCCTGTCCCAAACAATTAGCAGTAAACAAAAATTTTTCTGCCGCAAATTTAGAGGTTAAGTTTGGGACGTGTACAACACCCACATTATCTAGTTTACCAGAAATGATTTCTATTTAGGGTTTAGGTGTATGATTTACGATTTGCAAGATAACAACGCACATTCAACTCGTAGCAACACCAAAGTTCAAGTTTAACTAATTTCCCAACTAAATTATTTAACTAAAAATTAACGCACGTCCTCCAGTAATTTCAAATTAACAGGATAAAACAAAACACTTAAAATTTAATAAAAAATGCAGGTTGTTGCTTCAAGCCTCAAGCGGCGTTAGGCCCCTTTTTCACTCTATCGCAATTTTTTTGTCTAAACTGTGGTTAAAGCATTTTAAAACATAAATTTTGATCCTATTAAATTTCAGCTTTTTATTTTTGTAATTTTAAAGTAAAGGTAAATAAAATTGTGGAAGAACAATTAGAACGAAGTTGTTTATTTATGTTTTAAAGTGTTTATTTTTCTGTAGAATTTTTTGTTAAAGTATTTATTGCATTAATGTTTTATTTATACTACCAATTTTATAATTATGAAGCGCAATTCAAACCTTAAACAAAGGAAAAATTGAAAGCTTTTTATAATGAATGAGTCTCTCCAACCATGTTCATTATTTTTTAATTTGAATTATTCAATATAAAAGATTCTATTCGGTTTGGGCGTAAAAAAACAGCAATGACTTGTCTGACGTTTCCTTGCACGAATCAAATCAGATTTTGCACCTATCATCGCGGAATTTTAATTTAACCGATCTAGAAAATTTTAAAATTAAATTTTGCATGTAGCAAAAGTTGCATCCTTCTTGGTAGATACTTTTATTTCCAACTTTCGTGTTTATTATGTGTTGCAAGTCTTAGAAAATCTAAAGCAAATTTTTCAAACTTTTGTATAATTTGCTTTTATACCTTTAAAATATTCATAAAACAATTTTTAATATAAAAGTTAATACCTGCTAGATTCGGCACATGAAAGATGAAAATTAAATTCGTGACTAGACGATATTGTGTAAAAGTTTCAAATTGCCTTTAAATGTAAAAAAGTCTTATCGAGTTTTGTTTTTATTATTTTTAATAAAAATCCTCGCTGAATCTAAGATTCCGAATAATACATTTTTATAAAAATTTATTTATTCTTGATTATCTCATCAGTAATAAAATAATGTTGATGTAGTTTGATGGAATGCTGAACTTTGGATGGAAGGGTCTGACGTTAAAATCCTGCTGAAACGAATAGTTGAGACGCCCCTGAATTAATGATTAAAATCTCCTCCAATCCCCAGTTCTCAAAAAACTAGCATATATCGAGAGGTGCAAAACAAATTGCCTCAAAATGTAAAATGTATAGGACTTTAGATAGCAAGAGCACTTTGGTTCTTCAGATACCATCACCGATGGTACTTTGAAATCTCAATACTTTCTCCACAAGCCACTTTAGTGGTTTAACTGCTATTTTTATTTTATTCTTGTGGAATTTAAAAAAAAAAGACTTACCAACATATAAAGTTCTGATGACATGTACCAACAATATTTTCAGCCAATCTAAACCAATTATCTCACTCCTCTACACATTTCAAAGGACACCAACCCAACCTTCACATTTCAGTTGTTAAACAGACGAAGGAAGCATGGAGCTGCGTCCTGATATTTCACAGTGCTACGAATTCGAGACACTACAAGGTCTCGTCTCGTCTGCTGAGCCTTTTGATATATTTGTAATGTAATAAAATAATTATAACAATAAAGTGCCAAAGGAAAGTTATGATAGTACTAAAAGTTATTTTTTATAAAGTTAATTTAAGAACTTTGAAAAGATCCACTTCCATTTTGATTATTTACTTAAGTATATTTAAAAATAAAATTTAAAGTAAATTTAAAACACGAGTCTTAATTGTTTCAAGTGACGCGCAGAAATAGATTACCGAGAGGCAATATTGGATTTGTAGACAATCCAGACTTAAATTGTATACTGATGCTTTTCAGCACAATGTTTTTCCTGTGGAAGATAAATATTAGAAACAATAAACGTCATAACCCAAATGCAAAATTTTAATAAGAAAATTAATTTTCTAATCATAAAGAAAATTTTTCATTGTTAAACCATGCCTTAGTTAAACTTATCGTTCAATTTTTCGTAAGTCTAATTGCAAATTTACAGTAGCGTTTAAAATTAATTTAATTTTAACTGAGCCCTTGAAGCATTATTGGACTAAAACTAGGTCCACAATTTAAAAGCTTCTTGAAATAAATTCCAGTAAATTAAAAATTTCCTTTCTAGATGAAAAAGCTTAACCGAAACAAGAATTTTAGTTGTGTAGTTCACAACAAAATTTTTCAATTCCACTGTAACTTAATTTATTAAACTAAATTTAATTATAGAAAGGTCTTCCAATTACTAATCAAAAGCTGGTTTAACCCTCAAACGAAAGTAATTTAAATTAAGATTTCAATTTTAAACAATTAAAGCGAACCCAAAATATTCTAAAACGAGATCTGTTACTTAAGATTTAATTTATTAGTATTTAAGTAAATTATTTAATTAGTAACGTCGTAAGGAATTAATATTCTTAAACATGGAATAAATACCTCGAGGGTTTTTCTTTGTTAGCTTTGGCAAAACTTCTTTGTAGTTTAAGCTTTTAGCCCCAAGTCGTCAAGATTGATTGATTCACTAATAATTTTTCAATTTTAAAAGCGGATTATTAGATCAAACTTTAAAAATAATGGATTTGTTCGAAATAAATATTGAAGATTGAAAATTTATTGTGGAGTGAGTAACAATAATTATGTCTCGTGATGGCCCATCGAACAACAACTATTTCCCACCCTTCCCTAGGGGAAAACTTACTATACTATGGGTAAGGAAACCTTGCACTACGCCGCAAAGTTTGGACAAAACGTTTTTTTAACGTTCATTGTCTAATAAGAAAAATCTGGGTCGTTCTTGAAGTTTTTTAAAGGGGAAGGTGGGGCGATATGTTATAAAGTTGTTTTGTAATTATTTTCATGTGGGGGTTGAAAAGTTGGCAACAAATAAACACCGAGCTGAAACTTTGCAGACTAACAGGTATTAATTTAAATTTAAATGGCAAATACATCTGTAAATTGTTGGTCTTAGTGGTAATTAGAATGGTGGAGACAAATTTAACAATAAATTATTCATTCTAGCGAAATTGCATAATGTAGGTAGGTGGGTAAAATAAGTGGATGGAACGCATATTAATATTACATAAGCGAGTCTAACGTATGTATATGCACCATGTACTCGTATAATAGAGAAATGAGAGACAATGTGGAAACAGAGAAAACAAGTCACGAGATAGATACCCAAAGGGCAGTGGTCGTTTGTGAGATACCCTCGTTAAAGTGTCCAACCATGTGTGTTGTAGAGTTGATAATCCCTTCAACCGGCTGCTCCACCGAGATTTATCACATATCTACGTCCACGAATCCCCATTTCAATTATGGAAATGTTATTTTGCAAAATGTGGGGCTTGAATCATCTTTAATTTCAAAAACACACCCCAAAAAATGTTAACACTGTACTACTTTATTAATTGAGCTTTCATTTTCAGCGATTCATAGCAACATGAAAAGTTTTACTTCTATTTAAAACTTTGTCAGAACAAAACCATTCATCATTCGTTAAAAGCTCTTTTCAAAATTTCTACTCATAAACCAAAGTAGTAATACCTACCGAATCAAGATTAACCAGAAACAAATAAAGATTATTCTTTTAAAACAAGAATTTTTCTAGTTTCGCTTCTACCTAATATAAATACATTTTCGTGTCGAGCTAGGATCAGGTGTTATCAATTTAACTTGGCAATTTTCCTAAAACCTACGAGGTAAGAAAATTTAAAGCTCACAAGTAAAACTTTTATGAATTTTTATGTTATCGACCCCTGTAATATTAACGTGAAAATGTTTATCTACAATTATGCCAATCAATGTAACGTGGCACTGTAATTTACGTTATTATTAATTTCGAATGTATTAATGCACAATTCATTTGATATTGTGACAAGTTAAATCCATGAATGACAGAATGTTATATTAAACCACATAATGGACGTAATAAACGCGATTTGTAAACTTTGGCAAAGTACAGCACCGATCGTTTGAAATTACACAGTGAATCCTCACCTAATTTTGTTGATGAAGTTGACACTTTTATTATAAACATCAGTTTGCAGCTCTAACATAACAAACTGTTTACCTTTGTCTTTTAAAGTTACAAGGAAGTTTTTTCATCCTACGTGTAAAAATGGAAGAGATATTTATTAAATTCCATTAAGAACTTTTCTGCTGAAAATTTGAATTTGAAATGCAATATTACAATGCAAATAGTTTATTACAGTTGATACAAAGTAAAAAACAATCGCATATTTAAATATACAACCAAAATTTGAAATAAAAATATTATAATACCCTTCTCTGTGAAGGATTATCCTAAAGGATTATTTATCATTAGGTAAAAATATTGAAATGGTAATTTATTTAAATTTGCAAAAATAATTTTATTATAAATTGATAATAAATGAATGAATCAATGAGATGTGGGTGTACAGTAGAACCATAACAAGGGTCCTGTGGTAAGCGGTTGGTTTTACCCTCCTCCCCTTCGCTCAAACCAAAGTTTTTCTGTTAAATGTTTATTTAAACAAGTTTTACTTTTTTATTACCAATGAACAAATAATGAAGCAAAAATATTCTATTGTAAGAAGTAACCTTTGACCTTTTGCTTTTTGACACCATCAACGACGATGCGGCTATATTAAAAATTAAATATTATTTTTTGTTACTTGCAAGTAAATAATGGTAATCTTCATAATCTTTTCATTTATTCGTTTTCATTATTTAAAAATTGAATTTCAAATTTTTGGAATTTTTTTTATGTAAACCTTTCGAGCCCCTCAACACAAACAAAAACTTGTAATAAAAGTTTTTTGCCAACGGCCCGCGTAATACATAAAAAAAATTTGTTCTTTAAATTTTGAATATTAGAATTTTTTTTTTGAAACCCTTTGATGCCCGGAAGACAAACCAGGTTTCCGTTTTCTGCCAAGAAATCTCCATGTACAAGTTTCGGAGTGGACTCCCATGATGACAATGTGAGAAATTGGAATTTTCTTGAAAAAAATAATAATTTGTCGTCTAGAATCAACGGATTTTGAGTTATAAATTAAATTAAGGAAAAAAATGTTAAAAAAATTATGGTTTTATTATTTTTACTTCTCTTGCGAATCCCGTACCTCTTAAACGAAACGTCTTAGTAAAAAATTGATGGTTCAAACTTGATAGGAAATTTAACAGGCTACAACTTTGGTCCAATAATTTTTTTTGGGAAACTAACTATTTTCACAGAAATTCTAAAAATAATGAACAAAGTGTAGGTAAAAACCACATTTTTTCTCTTAATTTAATTTATAACTCGAAATCCGTTGATTTTAGGCAATAAGGGATTTTAACCTAATATGTAGATAAGCAAATGATCTATAATAAAGTTTTAATCTGTTAAGTCTAAAAAATTAATAATATCGGAGCTATGATCGTTTGAAATCAGAAAATCAAAAAATTGCTTTAAAATAAGTTACCCCCTAAGGGTTTAAACTTGGACAAAAATTTTATGTAAAAATTTGTCTTAAAAATGTGTTCTTTGGGGACACCCTGTATTATATAATAAAACAAAAGATATTTTATCGGAAATGCATTAATAAAGCTTTGAGTTTTGACTTAAAATTAAAATACCTAATATAAATATTTTTTTTTCAAAATGACATGGATTGGTTCAAATTAAAAGAAAAACAGTTATTTTAAAGATAATAATTTTGTATGATATTACCATAAAAGTCATCTGATTATAGTAAATAGCAACTACTAAGAAATAATAATAAACTAATAATTTTGAATTCCAAATAACCTAAACCTAAACCATCAGATAAAATTTAATAATTCGAAAAGCTATTTAAATATTCACCACACTTTTATTATATTTGTATTATATTATATCACTGTGACCCTACTAAAGTAGGGTTCAAATATCACACCAACAAATATTCCATTTACCAAAGTTTACTGCTTTGTTTTCACATAATGAAAAATATTTTCATCTAATTCGTTGCGCATTTTTATTGTGCCATAAATTTTGGTTTTTTTTGTAATTTGCACATTACACGCTAACACAAATAAATATCACCTGCATGCATCATCATTTCAATTTGTGTTTCCGCATTTTAATTTGATTCCACTCACTAATTTCTAAAACTCAAAAAGCTCCCTGCGTAGTCGTGACGGGAAGGTATAAAACTTCTTGAGCCATTCAAACCTCGCAAATAAAAAACTTTTTTCAATTTTAGAAAGCAATCGCGATTAGAAAGTTTTGACAGCATCATCAATATCTTTCCTTAAAAAACCCAAACTTAACCAGATACTGTGAAAAATCGTGTTCAATATCCTGATTAGCACGTTTCACTGACCGCTCACCCCAGCAGCGCTGATATAGTATCTGTTGGGGGAGTCACCGAAGGTGATTATAAAAACCTGTTATATTGATTTATTATTTTTTGTTATTTTTCAAAATTTTGGTAGTAACTGGACGGTTTGACCGTCCGCAGTTTTAATGAATAAAAAGTGAGAAGGGAACACAAATCTCGTCTGATGATGATCGCTGTAACAGTGTTCAATTAGGTAATCAAAAAGACAAATTTAAAACATCCTTCACAAAAGAGTTGGTGCAAACAATGCTTCATCATTTCAAGTTTTAACTGTATCGTCGTTGTTTTCTCTATCTGAAAATGTGTCTGTTTGCAGAACTATTTTGTAATAAACCGTTACGAATCCTGAAAAGTAAATTATGTGGCTTTCTGAAATGAATAAATTATACAAGTAAAAACGTTGTTTTGCCCTTTTATTATTCTTACTCCATTACTTTTATTCGCTAAACTGTAATAGTTTACCATTTGTTCAGATTGAGATTTTATAGTATGGTCATTAATCTTAATCAAACTAAGTGTTTTACAACTTTTTAAGTATCTTGGAATTTTCGGTCGGGGGAAAACCTATTTTGTTTCTTACGATAAAATAAATACAAATTAATAATTTTTGCGGTTGAAACTTAAATAATTAGAGAAAAAGGACACGATATGAAAACGATAAAAGATAGGTGCTACATATACGCGAAAACACATATGGCTTCAAATGGAAATGAAAGCTGGTTAAGACTTTTTATGAGCTTTATAGATACATATAGGAGCATCTGTTACCAATGGACTACTGAAACCAACCCTTACAGCCAAGTGGAGGCGCCAATAACAGTCTAGTTATACAAAATTTATAGATAACAAAGTTTTGCAATCATTATCGAGTTATACTTGTTTGTCCCCGATGCCAAACCGCAACCATTTCGAAAATAATGGATATGTTTTTCTTGTTGGACGTTTCCCTTATTGTAACCATTAACATAAAATGCAGAAACTTTCAAGATGATCCTTCTGAACATAACATTAATTTATCTTATTTAATAAGAGCAGCACGCCAAACGACAACGGAAAACGTGAGCAATTTTAACTAAAAATTTCTTTTGTTAACAATTTTCAAAATACTATAGCACTAATTAAACACACTGTACTCTCGACCCGACAATAATACGTGACCGGTATTAGAATTTTGCTTTTTTCCTTATTTACGCGGGAAACGCTTAATTGGCATAAGCATTTTTTACATTTTTCATTAAAAATGCATTAATTTGCATATTTAGTTTACGGAAAAAGCAAAAAATGAAAAGCTTATTTTGATTATTCAAGTAAAGTGTTGGATAGAGAAATTTCCCTGGAGGATTATAACAGAAATTTTCCTATCTGATTTTGATTCAAATTTTTTTATTTGCTGTTCATAAATATACAGCGGCATTGCGATGCTTTGCCCGCTTTCCATCTTTGTGATGAATGAATTGTTTTAGTAGAAAATGGGTAGGTTAATTAGTAGAATCAGTTCAAACATCTCTGGATAGGATTTTCCGGTTTTTTTTTGGATGAAACTTAGAAGAGCATTCATTTGAAACCACACAAATCAAACTGACCCAATGACAATTCGATAAATTTTGGTCATTTCTGAATGAGAGTTTTTTTTGAAAAAATAAATTATTTTCATTAGTAACAGTACCATAACTTTTCAACAGAAATGGCAGGCCAATTTTTGAATTGATCAAAATTCTGCTCCAACGTATCATCAAATCACTATAAGTCAGCAGATCAATTTCTATAAAAACATAGAATGAGATCATAATTTAGAGCATTTTGATTGGCATTGTAAATGGACACAAAGTCAAATCACAAGATTTCTTTCAAATAAAGGCCTAAAATGGACTATGTTATTTGGAAGAAGAAATATCATAATTAAAAGTGACTATTTTTCACTGAAATATTTATTTATGTTATCAACCTAGTTCAGGAAATTTGTCTTAAAAGTTTAAATAATTTTTTATTACCATATCAAATTACTCGGTTAATCCTGCTTCAAAAATATGGGTTGCTATTAAAAATAAATTTGATGCTGCTATTACTCTAAAAGAAATAACTTAAAAATTATTAGATTGATTAGAAAGGGAATTTTGATTTGTTAGGTAAGGATTAGAAACGGTAAATTTGAAAGTTAATTGCAATATTACAAAAATTGTATCAATGATATAATAAACTTCTAGCCCCGCCTACTAAGAACTTTCAAAAGCTGGGAAAAACAATTAGTACGTTGTATTTTCTAGCAATTAATCTAATTGTCCTGTGAAAGGCCCCTATTAATCCACCTTAAATTTTGTCTATTAATTTTAAAGATAAACTCTATTTTACACAATTATAGCATACAACAGAGAAGTAATTTGACTGTACAGTCTCTTTCAAATTCATGTAAGCTATATATCTTCCATTTGTAGGCTTTCTTCCCAAAGGACCTGCAAAATTAATTTCCTTAGCAGAATTACATCTAAATTGAGAGTTGCTTATTCAAAGGGTTAATAAACCACAGAAGCAAATCGACATATCGTATAATTAAACGATATTAATTGCCATCCTGCTGCGCCAGTTGCGACTTGATAACAATACAAATTTTTTAAGGAAACGAGTAAATGTGCCTTTAAAAATGTAAACACATTCCGTGCAACAAGTTAATATTTGATATTTCATAGCAAAACCAAATGTAAATTCGTTGAAATTTCAATGTTCAAAACAAGCGTTTTGATAATACTGATAAAATCAACATATTTCGACCTTTGCCGATAGCTAAATAAAATGGCGTAAGGTTAGTAACACCGATCAGATTAAATGGAAAGCACTTTTTGAGAGCAACATCGATCGTTTTGGGTTCAACTTTACTACCAACCGTGGATTTTAATTTGACATCGGAAAAGTTTATTCTGGATAATTACGTTTAATTGATTCTACAGACAACTTATTTGACTGTAACACTTGAGCGTAAAGAAAAATTTAATTCGCAATTTTCCTTTTTTTTCACATTTTTTGGTGTAATTTTTCGTGCGAGCGTCGAAGTATGAAAACATTCCTGGGGCGCTCATTTTTTTATTTACAATTTTTATGTGACCACAACAATTATGAACCTGCCCTGCTGTCCGTTATTAAATCGATAAACCTTTATGCGGACCCGGCTTTCGAAAATGTAAATTGGATACCTACTGTAATCTAAATTTATCAGAAATTGAAAGTTATTGCCTAAAAAGTTTCCGAAAAACCGCCAATTGAATTGTCTTCTGAGGTACAAAAACGAAGACTATGAGTTTGAAAGTGTCGCGGAATTTATTCCTTTGCCCATTTTCTTTTTTGAAAATTTTCTGTTCTTTCTGTTTTGAATGTTGAGAGGTTCTTATTGGAAATTCGTCGGTTTACTACATTTCATAAGGATTTTTGCAAACTCCTAAGGCCTAATTTAATACAGTTAAAACAAAATTATATTCAACAAGCATGAATTTGCAAAATTGAGTGCAGCGTAGCATAGATATGTGCCGTAGTCATTAGGGAGCCAATTTCGCACCTCACAGACTCTAATAATATAATCCCAAGATTAAATTTGTGCTGTTTATGAGGGACATCATATTTTTAATTTTAAAAAGTCCTAATTATGTATTTGATTTTTAAACGAATGCAATTTCTTACTGGGGTAATAAAATTACAACTTAACTCGATGGATATCGATTACGAAGTTGTTTGACGAACAGCGTTTTTACAATTTAAATTGTAATTGGAAAATGTATTTACCGTACATTTTATGTTAAAAAGTTTCGTTTTTTATCAGCGAACAAGTCGAAATAATTTTTAATGACATTTTATGGATACGTAAGTTTACAGTTCCGTAATTAAAAATTTGCAAATATTAATTAAAATTTTTTAAATTGACGTTACCGAAGCTGCGGTTTTTTATAAAGCGTTAAAAATAATAATAATAATAATGAAAAGGTTTTCATATTTTCCAGGGGTTAAAGAAATCGATTGTTTCAAATATCTGCTTTTGAATTGTTGCTTGTTCTTGAACTGAAACTGTAGAGATTTCCTTGTTTTCCTTAAACTTAATGCGTGTAAAGCTCGCTTCATTTCCCCTTCCAGTTTTCTTATTTCCAAGCAGCCCCAGGCCAGATATATCGAGGATTCCATTTCCCTTTTCTGTCCTTTTGGTGGTATAACGGGGTAAGCAGATTACGCTGCTAGAAATAACATGGATTTCTGTAAACACCATTAAAAGTAAAAATGTAAAATCGGGGCTTTACCGTCTTATTTAAACTCGCATTGACGTTTCACCTTTCTTTTAAAGCTCCGTAAGTTAATCAAAAAAATTTTTTTTTTGAATTGAAAGTGAAGGAAATTTTTCTAGGTAATTTGAAAAATTATGCTATGTATTTATCGATGCGGTAAAGTTATTATCTTTACCTAATTAAATTAAACACCAACAATATTTGAAGTAAACTTTTGCTAACCCGAAAATGAAGGAAAATTATTTTCTCTAAGCAAACAGCTTCACATTACATGAAACTTTTTCCCAAAATAAAGTAAAACAAAAATATGAAACAAACTGATCAAGTCAAAACCTGAATAATTTTAATTTTCTGTAAGAAAAATATTATTTACTTCACTAAAATGCGTAATAATGTAAATTCTGGGTAGTCGACATTATGTACGAGAAGAAATTTTTAAGTTTACGAATTAGAACTGATTTTTTTTCCGATATACTCAATATCTCAGGTATCAACAGCAAATGATTCAGTTGTGATTGATGTGTTCGATTTTTAAAAATGTCATATATTGAGTCGAGTGGGATTATTAAATTCCTTACAAAACAATGAAAAGACGTTAAAAATACTGAAGGTGAAATAAAGGCAGTTTGTGGTTACAGTTGCTCCGAGAAAGCAACGATTTGCAAGAGGATCAGTTACCCCGTATATATGCACGCGTTAGCTCGAGCTGAACGTTAGATTGATCTACGGAACTGAGATATACATGTATTTAGTCAGTTTGAAGTAAAAGCAATGCCCCAGCCCTGCCAAACTGCTCTTAAATTAAATTTAAAAATCGTCCTTTGCTCCGTTTACCTGATCTTATAAATGAATGGACTAACAAGCTCGATCTGAGTCCGCTCGAGCTAACTCGTGCATGTATACCTGCTTAATGCTGTTTAAGCAAAGTGGGAGGTTATTTGAAGTTTACTAGTGCCTTGGCATGACAAGTGACGTGATAACAAAAAAAATGGTTATAGAAGCTGATGTTACAATGAGGTAAAATGGTGACATTCATTAAATAATGTTTCAAAAATGTTGAAGATCTTGGAATCAATAACTTTGAAAATTATAAATGATCACCCGAGTGTAGATATCAAAGGTTAGCGCAAAATGGATGTCAAGAATGAATTAAACCACATAAAAGCAACGTCGTGTTGAAACTGGAAGGAGTCTTTAAGGATGTGCTACCATGATCTAATCGATATTAGCATCCAGATTTTTGCTGTAGATGAAGCTTTGGTTCATTTTAATAATCCTGATTCTAAGCAAAAGTTTATGTATTGGCGTTTAAAGATGTCGTTTCTGCTAAAAAGAAAAAAAACTTATTATAAAAGTAAAGGTACCACCGTAGTAGGCGCATATTACGCAATATAAAGGTGACTTAAACTGAGAAAAACTAATTAATTTAAAAAGTGAAACCATCCAACCCCACTCGGTCAACCCCAATATCTTCAGGTTTGTCCTTTTCGTATTTAAATTTTTTCTCATAACAAAAAAATAAATTAAAACATCTAAAAGTCACACGAACGGAGTATCCCCGCTATTTTTCGTAAAATGAGGAAAGTGCCCAAGATCTAATCTTGGCCGAACAATAAGAAAAATTTAATGAAATTCACTCTTGTCTTGAGAACCTTGTATAAAATTTAATTATTTTATATAAAATTGTTTAAAAAAGGCTCGGCAATAATATAACTAATTAAAAGTTATTAAATTCCTTATAAATTTTGTTGGCAAAGCTAAGTATACTGAATCGGAGAGAGTAAGAACCGCTTACTAAATTTGATGTTTTGATGAAACACGAAGAAAAGTTTGTAACATTGACGATGCGTTGTAAATAAAACGTGGGAAACAACAATAATTTGATTAAAATATAAAATGGTGGAATAACTCCTGAAAGATAAATCTGATGGTAAAAATTAAAAGTTTGCTCCTGGAAGATTTTAAGGAAAGTTGTAAATATTTAAAGTTTTTCTCCGAGTAGGTACTAGGGATATACAACACAAATTTAAAATACTTAATTTAATTAAATGCTATTAAGTCGGCTGTGTGAGCTGAAAATAAAGTGCTCGCGACAGCTATTCCTTTCAGGGAAAGTCGCTGTACAAATCAATAAAAGTTTTTAGAAGTAAACGATAAATCTTTATGACGTTGAATGCAAACACAATCTCCGAGATACAAACACTTTGACGTTGTATGATAATTACGCTAATGGCGACACTTTTTAACAATTCTTTTTTAGCTGTCTACTTGCAACTGAAATAAATGAACTTTCGGTATTGTTTCAATGATTACAATGGATTTTCCGCGTAAAATACGATCCAAACTTTATATAAATTTTCGACCAGGAAACATAATTTTTTGAATGCTAAAAGCATTCTTTAAAACGTTCCTTTTGTTTCGATTCGATTTGGTTTTCCACTCCAACACCTCACCCACTCACTTATTTTATAATAAATGACGATCACAAAATTATTAATTTTTCTTTTCTTTGTTTCAGGTAAGTTTCCAATTAAGTCGACCGTGATTGACCAATTTTGAAATGAGGTAAAAAACAAATGAAAACGTAAGCGTAGAAGTGGGTTTAATAAAAAATTGTGATTAATATTTAAAGAATCGCGATCGAAAAATATGGTTAATAATTCAAATTTCATCGATACCAAATATGCACTTTAAAAGATGTCGCTACGTTGAAAATTTAATATCATATCTCACATCTAATAAATAGAAATGTGATAGAATTCGTTCACGCATGATATCGATTAAATATTCTTTAGAAAAGTACGTTTTTTATAGCAACCTTTGAGTTGACTGTTAATTTTTAGGTTCCAATACTTTTTATTGCGTTGGAAGAACACAAATATAAAATTAGTCTTTCAACATGAAAGCCTAAACGTTAAAAACAAAGTATAATTAGAAGGAGTGTGCGTTTGACAGGTTTTTGGTCTAAAACAAAACCTCATTATCCTAAACAGAGACTCTTTGGTGTTACACTGAGGTGCACTCTGTTTTATTATCCGCTCTTGTCACTCAGCATGAATCCATATTTCATCTCTTCACGCCACATCCAGAATGTCTCAAAGATCCCTATGAAACTGGCTCTGATCAAGTGATCACCCTCGTTTTATCTGTCCCTACATATTACTGTCACTGACAGGTTTTCACGACGATGCTCTTGTATTTATCGGGAAAGCATCATCGCGATAATGCTATTTAATGCTTTCAATATGCTTTTCTTATCAACCTTTCAGACTAAATCGACCAAAAGTTTATCTACCACTGGGTCTCATTTAATTAGTATACAACAGGTTCTTACTTTTCGACACAGCCACTCCAATCTTCCAAAATTATAGCAGTACGTCCTAACATATAATTGGAAACTTACAGGGGCGGACTGGCAACGTGGAGAATTTTATAACATCTATACTAAATTTTTAAAGAATATAATACTACAAAATCCCTTATAATAATTATTTAAATGTTATAAGTAAATATAAGACAAATAATTTCAGAAAAATTTGTGAAATAAATAACGAGAAAAAAAATTTTCCTTATAAAACTTCTGAACTTCGAACAATTGCTTGGTTTCTGAAAATTATGAAAACTTAATTTACAGCAAAATTATGTTGTTAAAATTTTTTTTAAGGTTAAGATTTTTTTCAAATTTTTGATTATAAATAAATTCAAAAGTTTTAGAATTGACCACCATTTACAGTGTTATTTTCATTGGTCAACTTTTTTTGCACTGACGATTGTCGCTTCTTGTTCTTATAGGAAACATTAAATATATAAATGAGGCATTCCGCATCAAATCGACCACTTTTGAACCCGACCCTTTTTTATTTTCCTGAAATTTTTACATATTATACTATCTCATCAACAACAGTTCTGTAAATTTTTTCAAAATTTTTTACTCAACCCAAAAAAAGTTACGAATTTTTAGAAAAACTGAGGTTTTTTTTTTCAAACGATCGTAACTATTTCAAAAATTGACTAATTGGAACGTTTTTTCTTGGTTTTGTTTGTCTTTAAACGTACTTTTCAGGAAAAAATACAAAAAAAATATTCAAACTTAGATTCTACAAAATTTTTCATTTTTCCGGAGAAAATCATTGATTTTTCAAATTTCGACACTTTTGATTTTTGATTTTCTTATTTCAAAAAAAACTCTGATTTATTTCCCGTATAACAACGCAAATCCCATAATGGGCCGACATTTCTTTCTGTTTCTTTTGTTTAATTGAAAAATATTATTTGCGTAAAAATAAAACAAAATATTTTTTAATTAAACAAAAAAAATAGAAAAAAATTTCGGCTCATTATGGGGTTTGCGTTGTTATACGCGGAATAAATCAGAGTTGTTTTTGAAATAAAAAAATCAAAAATCAAAAGTGGAAAAATTTGAAAAATTAATGATTTTCTCCGAAAAAATAAAAAATTTTGTAGAATCCAAGTTTGAATATTTTTTTTGTATTTTTTCCTGAAAAGTACGTTTAAAGAGAAATAAAACCAAAAAAAAGAACGTTTTGATTAGTCAATTTTTGAAAAAGTTACGATCGTTTGAAGAAAAAAAACATCAGTTTTTCTAAAAATTCTTAACTTTGTAAACAATTTTGAAAAAATGTACAGAACTGTTTTTGATGGAATAGTATAATACGTAAAATCAGTTGTGTAATTTTTTTCAAAATTTTTTACAAAGTTAAAATTTTTCAGAAAAACTGATGTTTCTTTTCTTCAAACAATCGTAACTATTTCAAAAATTGACTAATCAAAACGTTCTTTTTTTTTGTTTTTGTTCGTCTTTAAACGTACTTTTCAGGAAAAAATACAAAAAAATATTCAAACTTGGATTCTACAAAATTTTTTATTTTTTCGGAGAAAATCATTGATTTTTTAAATTTGTCCACTTTTGATTTTTGATTTTTTTTGTTCAAAAGAAACTCTTATTTATTTCTCGTATAACAACGCAAACCTCATAATGGGCCCACATTTCTTTCTATTTTTTTTTGTTTAATTAAAAAATATTTTGTTTTATTTTTACGCAAATAATATTTTTTAATTAAACAAAAGAAATAGAAATAAATGTCGGCCCATTATGGGGTTTGCGTTGTTATACGCAGAATAAATTAGATTTTTTTTTTAAATAAAAAAAGTCAAAAATCATAAGTGTCGAAATTTGTAAAAGTCAATGATTTTCTCCGAAAAAATGAAAAATTTTGTAGAATCTAAGTTTGAATATTTTTTTTGTATTTTTTCCTGAAAAGTACGTTTAAAGACAAACAAAAACAAAAAAAAACGTTCCGATTAGTCAATTTTTGACATAGTTACGATCGTTTGAAGAAAAACAACATCAGTTTTTCTAAAAATTCGTAACTCTTTTTGGGTTGAATAAAAAATTTTGAAAAAATTCACAGAACTGTTTTTGGTGAGATAGTATAATATGTAAAAATTTCAGGAAAATCAAAAGAGGTCGGGTTCAAAAGTGGTCGATTTGGTGTGGAATGCCCCATATATATCCGGTTTATACTGCAATACGCAGCTTCCCGGTTCTCAAACGCCTAACGGCGTTTGGCTTTGTGAGCATTTTACATTTTTTACCTACAACGAGGAGCCAGCCCGACGTAGAATCTCCAACCTGGAGGACCAGTGAGACGGCCAAAATAAAGTTGTTACTTCACCCAGATTTGAACCGGGTATTGAGCGTTCGTAGTCAACTCGCTTGACCATTACTCTCCAACTTTTATACATTAAATATAAACATTAAATATAGGAATATAAATAGTAAATATTCTTTGATTGTGCTGTGTATTTTTTAGCGTTGCCAATTAAATAATATTTATTTATTTAAATATTTTTTTGTAATTGGAGTGCTTTCTACAGAATTAAATATAGTAATAAGTAATTTTTTGAGTGTATCTAATTACACAAAAATGTCAGACATATAATTCAAAATAATATTTGCTAGAAAGCTCCTCATCCTCCCTCTTTTTTCGTATGATTTGTAGAAACGTTCTGATTGCTTTGTTTATTTATTACCAACTTAATAAATTTACTATTGTAAATTAAGTTTGCAACCTACAAAATCACATCTGATTTGTCACAATCTCTCTTTAGCAAAGCCACAGAACGAACAACTTTGGCTATTAGGTACAGTCACATTTCACCATTATCAAGGTCAAAGGCTCAACAATCACATCAAGGATATTATCTGAGAGAACCATTGTATTTAAATAATTATTGTATTAATAATAATTATGCCGATTGCAGAATTTAAATCCAATATACCTACTAATTTATTAAGAAGCTTTCCTGAACGCTCATTAAAATTGTTTCTTTTATTTATTACCAATCAAAAATAATTTCCAACTAAAATAGGTTACACCTACGAAAATTACGCCCGCACCTGCTTTGTCAAATCCTCGTTCTACTTAAGTGAGGCTAAAGGCCGAGCAACTAAGTCAATAACGCACCCATTTATAAATATTCCATAACAATAACATCGAAATATTTGAGCCATTTGATCTGTTGATTTGATTCTAGACCCATCCACACCTTTTCTCGGTTTTTTTTCACTTTAATCTTGCTATCGTCCGCCTTCACTAACTGCTACTCAAGAAATTAAAGTTCTTTCAGAATACGTTCTTTTTAGGCTGGTATAAATTATGCAGAACCAATCAGCAAAGCTTTAACTAACATTACACAATGACCTCATTTAAATAATAAATTTAATTTTGTTAGTTTTAAGTTTAAGCTGGAAACGTCAATTACAATGACATATTTAGCAGATCATTAATGATTGCCACCATTACCAATTGAAAATTGTCGTTGCAAAAAATGTAGTGGGTCACAGGCACATTTGAGGCAAAAGCTCATTAAAAAAGCAAAAACAACAGGAATATTTCTAGTTGTAAAAAGAACATGTAAATATTAGATTTCCAAGGTTGTGCGGCCTAAAGGCCGCACTGGAGTTACTTTTAAGTTGGTGGTAACGGAACGAATCAATCCTGATTGTATATTGGACCGACTGTTGCAAAAAAATCAAGACATTTCTTATTATAAAAGCGTCGCATGTTCTGTCCTATAAAATGTATTTTAAGCGTGTCTCTCAGAAAGAAATGGAATGTTACCTAGATGTAATTGTCCCAATAAACTCTTTTTAAATTGAATTGCATTATACCTTACGTGGTTTGAAACTTTTATTAAATAATTCGCAATATTATTTTGCACGTTTTGCACAACCTATTTTACATTAAAATTTATAGAATTTACTCCAAATCCAAGATATCAGCTATGTATAATAAAAGTAAGAAGTTCAGACATAGAAAAATATCCCTGTCGATCGATACAATTTTCATTCTGATCCATCAAAATTAGAAGCAGTAATTTTAAATAAAACTAATTTATTGGTCTCCACTGTTCGGGTGTAAGGTGGGCCACCCCGTATAATCTTTTTTTAATTTTTGGTTGCTATTATAAAATAAAAAAATTGCAGGGGGTCACACAGTACTATTATGTATAATATAATAGTACCTACTTATTATATGCCAAAAATTTTGAGTTTCATATTTGACTAAAGGAGAGAAGATATTACAAGCACAAAATTGTCAAACAAAAGTTATCAAATGATTTCTAAGAATAGGCAAAACCTAAATTCAAGGAATTAATTATTAGTGCGTACCCCCCTGACCCCCGGGTTTTACACAAGTTTTTTTTTTTATTAAGGGGCTGTAGCCTCTTGTAGAGCTCCGGATTTTGTATGAGATTTTAATAACATTTAATATAAAGTTCACGACGCCGATTTTTCGCATATTTTCTTATGAAGATATCTGATTCGATTTGCGTTGCTTCGAGAAAGTTTGTAAACTCTCCTGGGTGTATTAAATTACCTGTATAGAATTTAAAAATTTTATATTGCTATAGCACTTGAATTGCATGGTTTTAAAAAAAATAAATGTAAATATTAACAAATATAATAAAATCTTCTTAAGAAATTGTCGAATAACAATTATTAATAAATGATAAGCTTAAGCCGAGGCTTAAGCATAGCTCATTATATTCAACAGGATACTACAAAATCTACGCTATAATTGCAAAAATTATTAATTTAAATTACTAAAATTGAAAAGAAACTATTCATGTGGCGTGATATAAAAAACGAGGTACAAAATTAGCACAAAATTATGAACTAATCAATTTTAATTTTGAAAAAGTGGTGGATGTGGTTGACAAGATATGTATCGTCAAAAAAAAAATTATTAAAAAAAATTGCCTGTTAGAGGTCTTTTTTATTTTTCCGACCCAAAGTCTTATTCCCAGTCCGCCTCTGGGGGCCTATTTAATAAAAAAAATACAAAAAGTCGAACCTTCAACTTATTTATTTTACTTTCAAACGATTTTTTCCTCTTCTCTTTTAACTTGTAACTGTTTGCACCGAAAGTTAATGATCCGTGAACATCTTCTTGTAAAATGATGAGTTAAATCTTGTGTAAATTTTATGTAAACGTTGCGTATATAATATGACACTCAATATAAAAAGTTCCAGTGTATATTTTAGCGTTGTTTTATGATACAGGTGAACTTTTTGTTCATGTAAACCCAAGTTACATAATTTTAATAACAATAACATCAATCTCGTGAATCGAAATTTTAGAGGATCTCGTTTCAGGAGGAAAGCCATTTTTTAAATTGAAGCGCTTTCAGGTTATAAAGCAACAACATATACACACATCTACGACTTTTTTAAAAAAGAATAAAATAACTTGGCACGTGTAAAATAAGATCAATGAGCCAAAGTAAAATATCGAACACAGATGTTCTTTCACCTTGATTTTCGAGCAAGTATTAAGATTGGATTAAGCGATCTACGATTCGCTTTTTATTGCAATGATTTGTCTTCCTTCAAAGTGACAATATCGAGAAAATGAAAAAATTCTCGTTACTACGACAAAGTTACAAAATATCGGATACCGTAATGATCCTTCTTTGCAATTCCTTCAAGCTCATTTTTTATGTTAGAAGTTAATGGGGTATCAAATTCGACTAATTTTCATGCTCCAAAAATTATTTTTTACCTTGTTACGCGTACAACATACAAACAAAGGACATTTTTAAAAAATGTTTTTACAATTTTCTGCAAAAAGGGCGTCGTCCTGGAAGATTTTAATAAAATAGCACACAATTCGCTTAAGTTACATAATCCCACTTCTGATGTTATAATTTACATTTTTATTATCTAAATATTGGAAACTTTTGGGATAAATTTAATTTCTTTTAAGCCTAATTAAGAAATTCTATTGTATTCAAAGCTCTGCGAGTACATTTATTCACAAAGAAGGGTAAAAGCAATTAAGAGCAATGCTACTTAAATGTGAGATGTTCAATAGAAACCGCTAAAATGGTTATCCCTTGTGTTAAAATTGGAGAATAGATTCTCTAAACAATTTCGAGGTGACATCAATCACTCTACCAAGCAAAGCTACTAGAAGAGTGAGTAACTTGATGATAAAACTTTGTTAAAGGAAGTAAACTAAAAGCCCAATATTTTTCTCGAAAAACCCTTACAAAATTTATAATATTTTATGTTGATAAAATAATAAAGACTAATTAATTGGGACTTAGGTAAAATGAAGCAATTATAATTATTCGAAAAGTGTTCGGGCGAATTAAATTTAAATTAATTAGTACTTGTTTTCCTTTGAGAATTCTATTTTTAGTATTATTTAAATTAGGGTATGTATTTCAAATTAAATTACATAAGAGTCAAAATGAAAAACGCTACCTTTTTGATAGAAAAAATCGCCCGCGGAGCTTTCAAAAACCGTCCTATTAATTTATGGATCCGTCACACCGTGAAGAATTAATTTAATTATACAAACAAGCGCCATTCTCCAAAGAACTTTTTGTAAATAAATTGCTAAGTGAAAAGCCGAAGAAATATGATAATTAGCAATTAACTGCAACCTTGTGCATAGCGGTAATAATTCGCAAAAAAAATGTTAGCAATATCTGATGTTAACTAGAAGCTTTGAATTCGTTAATAAAATAATTAGACGTTAACGTTTTAATTGAGAAAAGCAACAACCATGAAACACGCTGTCTGGCATACCGAACTTCACACGAAACTGGTTTGATTCTTGCAAAAAATTAATTAAAATCAATTTTTATTGCAATCGCTCCCATCTGAAGAATTTCATCAATTGATTAATGAATTCTCACATAACAAAATAATTTAATTAACGTTACAAATGATATGGGTTTATTTGTACATATGTAGGTACGTACGTCTGTCGATAATTTATTTACCTACAAAATTATACGTCAAATGTGTTACTCTAATAATATTTGGTAATTGCTTTCGCAGTACCTAACATTAAAATTTACAATCAATAATTTTTTTTCTTACAGTCTCATTTTACTAGACAAAACAAGCAGCTAATGGAATGAGCTGAAGGAGAATATTGTGGACCGAAGGTTTACGGGTTCGAATCCCAGTGACTATACCAAATTTTTAGTCGTAATTTAAATTCCAGGTTAAGCTGTCAATAAACCGTTGGTTTTTTTAATAATGTTATGTTCTATTTTACTTAATTACTAAGCAACGTGTACATGACAGTGACATGTACCAATGTCATGTTAACATTCAACTAGAATATTTTAACATTACATGACGTTTAAGTAATTATTTTACAAAATTAGCAAATATAATACAACTTGACAATTTTCTGTTAGTAACTAATTTTAACTTTTAAACAAAAGTAATATGAGTTGTTAATTTTACGGGCACCACATAGGCTTAAAGCTCTCGTGTGTTGCTAAGCGACAATATATTTTTGTCTACAAAAAAGTTAACACTAACTTCTAGAAATTTAAGAAAAATCTACAAGGATAACATTATGATTCTAAATAGCATGCATTCTAAAAACATCAACTATTAAACATTTGCAAAAAAAATTTGAATTACATGTTTCGATCTTATTTGATTGGTTAAATTTGGAGTAAATTAGAGTAACCAACTCAACCTTTTTGTGCATAAAGAAAAAATCACAACTCAAATTGGCAGAGGCACTGTGAATCACCTGTCGCGCCCAATTTGCATCAGTGTCGCCCCGTCAGTACCTACATATGTACTTTTTTATTTACAAATTACTTTAAATTTTATTCGGTATTATTATATCAAATGTATTATACGAAATTATACAAATTTTCTCAACAAAAAGTAGGTACTAAAAACCATTAATTATAATTAGTCCGGTAAGTTTTACAAGGTTTTCTTTTCGTGCGGAGAGGGGGGGGCTTAAAGGTAAATATAACAATTGGGGCTTTTCATATTAAACTGAAAAAACTGTATATTAATGTCAGCAAAGTAACTAAAGGGTGGTAAAGGTGGCGTAGGGCAAGGATGCGCAAATTTGAGTCGCAAAATTAGCTAAGGGCTTAGCTTCCCTAAAAATGTACTTTAAAATTAGATGAAATTAAGTATTATGTAGTTTATGGTCATAAAAAAATCTTGTCTTTTAATTTTTTTAGGGAGGTAATTTTAAAAGTAAACAATTGGAAAACCGGGGAGTTTGGGGGATATGGAATTTTCTAGAATTAAATTTGCGACTTTATCAATTTTTAAAGTTCCATATGCTGGAGAGTATTCTATACCCCCCAGTTTTATGCACATTTCTTTACATTTTGGGATATTTATAATTGGTTGGGATGTGCGTGAAGTTAACCCCCTTTTTTTTGAAATTGTGATTTTTTTTATTTGTGCTCAATTGTGCTCAACTTGTGCTCAATGTGCTTAAAAGAATTTTTTGATTTTGAACAAAAATGACAAAAAAAATCGAAAAAAACACTTTTTGACGCCGGCCCCCCTTTTTTTGAAATTGCAACTTTTTTTGGTTGTTCTCAATTGTGCTCAAGTTGTGCTCAATGTGCTTAAAAGAATTTTTTAATTTTGATCAAAAATAACCGCGTAAAGCGCGAAATAAGATTTCTACCTAGCCTCCCTTTTTTTGAAATTGCAACTTTTTTTGATTGTACTCGATTGTGCTCAAGTTGTGCTCAATGTGCTTAAAAGATTTTTTTAATTTTGATCAAAAATAACCGTGTAAAGCGCGAAATAAGATTTCAACCTGGCCCCCCTTTTTTTGAAATTGCAATTTTTTTTATTGTTCTTGATTGTGCTCAATGTGCTTAAAAGAATTTTTTAGTTTTGATTAAAAATAACCGCGTAAAGCGCGAAATCAGATTTCGACCTAGCCTCCCCTTATTTGAAATTGCAATTTTTTTTTATTGTTCTCGAGTGTGCTCAAGTTGTTCTTAATGTGCTTAAAAATTTTTTTTAATTTTGAGCAAAAATACCGCGTAAGGCTCGAAATAAGAGAAAAAAGGTGTGCATTGAACAATTTTATCATACAGAGTGAAAAGTAAAATAGATTTCCAAATTTCATTTTTAAGGACCGCATTCAGGGTAAAGTTTTTCGTCGTAATGATTTATACAGGGTAAAGTATTAAACATCTAAAAGACATAAATGGAGAATTCTGATAGTACTATATTAGTTTAAATACAGAAGCTGTATTTGTAAAGATATGACTAAAAAATTTAAAAATTAAAAAAAAAATTAAAAATTTTCATGGAAACCTTTTATTTAAAATTACAAAGTGCAATAAATAGTAAAAAATAATGTTAATAAGAGCTAACAAAGCTTCTTAAAAACATCAATCTAAAAGCGTAAGGCTGTTTATTTATAGGTGGCTAAGCAGGCTCAGGTGCATGTCGCTGCCCCACCCCCCCTAAATTAAATTTTAGGATAAAATTAGTGTCAATCGTTAGAGCTTTGTTTGAGCCTGAATGATCTTCAGTGAGCGAGATTTTGAGTTAATTTTTTTACAAAGTTAGGAATATTTGAAATTTTCGAGTAAACTGCGAGCCTTAAAAAATCTTACTATGAAACGCGTGTTTACTCAAAAATTTCAACTATCTATAACTTTTTAAAATATTAACTTAAAATCTTGCTCACTAAAGCTCATTCAGGCTCTAACGAAGCTCAATCGATTGACATCAATTACACACATAGATTCAAAATGAAAAAAAAAATTTCAAAAATGGGGGGCTAGGTCGAAATCTTATTTCGCGCTTTACGCGGTTATTTTTGATCAAAATTAAAAAATTCTTTTAAGCACATTGAGCACAACTTGAGCACAATTGAGAACAACTAAAAAAAGTTGCAATTTCAAAAAAAGGCAGGCTGGCATCAAAAAGTGTTTTTTTGATTTTTTTTGTCATTTTTGTTCAAAATCAAAAAATTCTTTTAAGCACATTGAGCACAAGTTGAGCACAATTGAGCACAAATAAAAAAAATCACAATTTCAAAAAAAGGGGGGCTAACTTCACGCACATTTGGTTGGGTCACCCTAAAAAAAATACTTAAAAATGAGATAAAAATCTGTATTATGTAGGTGATATTCCTGAAAATATCGTTCCCTGACATAGAGGATGCTTTTAAAGCAAACAATCGAAAAACCAGGATGTCTGGGAGGTCAGGTATAATAAAGAAAAATATGTTTTTTTTTGGAATTAAATTTGTGTCGTTATCAATTTTGAAAAACCTTTTTGTTACTTCCTTGTGCTGGGGGGTATTCCATACCCCCCAGACCCCCCGGTTTTGAGCCCGTTTTTTAACATTTTGAAGGAGAGGGTCCAGACACTTTAGAAAATAGAAACAATTTTTTTAATTTTCAGGAGAGCAGTAAAACTACCACAGGTTTTTACGATAAGTTATCAAAACAGTAATTTTTGCAAAAATACAATAAAAATTATACTACGAAGTATCCATAAATCGGGCAAATATTCGATTGACGGTTTTGCAAAACAGCTAAAAAATGTATTAAACAAACTGCACTTTGTTTTTTCTATGTTGGACAAACTGCATAATAGAAAGTCTGCTCCTCAAATATATCTCATTTAAAAAAGAGATAAAATTAAGTATTGAGTAGTTTATTTTCCTTACAAAATCTTTCTCTGACCTGGAGGATGGCAGAGAGGCAGCGGCTTCCTTTGCTTCCCCCCCCTCTTGCCGGCTCTTGGCGCTGTTGCAATAAAATTTTAACTTCAGTACCCTTTACGATCATTTAGTACCTCTTTAGTTTTCAAGAAGTACCTTTTATTTTTTAACTGTAGCAACGCTGATTTTCATAAGTTACCCGTATTTGTCATATCTTCATCGAGTGAAGAGATCATTATTTTTATTTGAGAGTTTTACAGGGTTAGCTACATATAAGACCCTTTCTGAATTAAAGCTGCAAATTACATAGATGTGTTCATACCTCTCGATCGTCAATTGGTTTGTTTATTTACTTACATTAATCTAAAAAAATGTTCCAATGCGGCCTTCAGGCCGCACAAACTAAAAGATCATAATCTAACTACTAACGGATTACATTTTATGACTTCTTAAAATGTTATTAGAGCACCTTCGTTCATAGGAGGAATTATACACTGGGTCCTATGACCGGGATATGCCTGGACAATGGTCGTAACTAAAAATAAAGTTAAACTTCAAGCAAATATAAAACCGCAAAAAACTTTATCAGCTTACGAATTAGCTTTTAAATTGCCACATTTCCTTTCGGATTAAATCGTTACGTCAGAGTTGCATGCACTACAATTATCATGAAACAAACTTTTACATTTTTAACTTTAGCTGTCAGTTGAATTTTACGAAACACGTGACGAAGATGAAGCCATAAAAAAGTTAAGGCGTCATTGCTCAGAAAATCACATTAATTGTTGTTTCAACTCCGTCAGGAAATTGTGAACGGTTTTAAAGCTGTCGTTTCGTCAAACATCAAACATTTGTTCGAAGCTGTAAAATTGGAATTGTATATTAGAAATTTTCAGAGGAAGCAAAACAAAGACTTGCACGAACGATTTGTAGGTCACGGAAAGGAAAATGCGCTAAGGTAATTTTCGCTTGTATAATTTTATCATGTTAACATTTGTTTTAATGGTGTTTAGCGATTTTAAGCAACTTAATGGGTCTTAAAGCAGCGGAGCTTACAGATTAGTCAAGTGTCGGAAAGCACAAAATTAACTATCTCCATATTTTCAGTAATTGGAACGGAGAGATTTTTGATAAATTGGGCTTAAAAAATTAAATATTAACAAAAACGATTTAATTTGTTCGGTAATGAAAGTTAAGAGCCATAATTTTATTCATTCGATGGAAATACCTAGATGTCAGTGAGGATAAAATGAAATAAATGTACGCTCGAGTTTTGACGGTTTTATTAGAGATGTGGGAAACATTTCATTACTCTGTTGCTCCGCTCGAGTTTCAGTTTTTCCTATCTACCCTGAATATTTTTTGACGTTTCAAATTTGATTTTCGTTAAATTCTAAATTCAACTTGATAGGAAAGATTTATAAAACTATTGTCAAAGTTCTCATTTTAATATACGAAAAAATACTTTTTCAAAATAAAAACCACGTAGAAGCAGAGATAAACAAATCCGAGTCACTTTACACGTTTCGACTTAATATTAGAGACAGCGGAATTTAAATTAACCAAAATCGACAAATACTTTATCACAAGGGTTTTCTGTATTCCAAGTTACCCCACACACATTGCCGACACGCAATTGGATTTTACTGTGCCAAACGACGAAGAAGAATATTAAATAGCGTATCTCCTGTACGTCAAATGGAATTTTTAAATAATTTCAATTTGGATGGTCGAGTCGAGTTGTCAATTTACATAATACAAATAATACATTTAATGCTCGTATAAATTTTCTCTCGACTTCTTTTTCTCATTATTTCGTTTTAACTGCCCGTCGAGGATTCCGCTTCCGCTAGTACGGGTTGATTTCCGCGTTAGAAGCAAACGAATCCGTTTCCTCTGCTGACCTATCACTTAATATTTTAATAAATATTGCTTTCAGTTTACTTACATAAAAATTAATATTTCAGCTGCTTGAGATAATTAACAAAATCACTTAGGATATTTCGTCGTTCCTTTGATGCCTTTTCAACAAACGCATTTAATTATATCGTAAAATAAATTTAATATTACCTTTAGGCTGCAAGTTAGTTGATTAAATTTAGCATAACTTAAGCATGGCTCGAAAAAATTAAAATTATGAAATTTCTTATTTCCAAAATAGGGGAAGAATCATAATTTTTTTGTATCACTCAATTATTATTCGTAAAGCGATTCCGTATCAAATTTAGCGCACAAGAAAATTATCTCATAAATGCAAATTGGTTTTAAATCATATCGAAATTATGATTGCAAGCGTCATCGCAAATTTTACGTTCTTATTTTAATAAAAATACGTAATTTTATTACTCGTGCCATACACCGCATGAATTTTTATTAATCCTCGGCAAGGATCATATAAAAGTTGGAGGAAAATTCATATTTTAATTACACTCGAATGTAGTCATGTCCTCCGAGATGAACGGCTACACCCGGATCTTCATTGAGCTTTAGCTATTTTTAAATAAATGAGGGAGCGAAATGAGGTCCTATCAATAAAAAAGAATTGAGGGTTCTAAGTGGTCAATTTAAAAAATACACAAATCAGTGAATATTTAGAATTCGTATCATGCTTACAGATTTACACAGTGAAGAGAAAACGGGAATGGAAATTTAAAAATATAATGAATGCTTTTATCTAAGCTTAAATGGCATTATTGAAAGGATTTCCTGAAAACCTAATTGGCGGTTTATTTTTATTTGTAGGTTTTTGTAAAATGCACTTTAGCTTAGTTGTAGCTATTGAGATTGCTTTATGAATAACATGAGCTATTCAAATGAAACATTGCAAAGGATAACATAGTTTTGCTTTAAAAATCTTGCTAAACATTCAGCGTATCAGTGTAGTGAAAAATATCCAACAAACTGAAATAAATGTTAAAGTATTTCAACGATCTTCTATTCATAACATTTCCTTTGCAATTTTTTTTTTTGAATTGTTACGAATGCTAAGGCGCTTCTCTTGTAGCAATGCATCAGTATCTTGAAGAAGTCGAATACATTTTTAAATGAATCACAAAAAATTAATTGGTTAAAAATATATTTTAGTAAAGGGTTAAAAAAATTTAAATTGAAATTGACTTACTTATGGCACTACATTTCAGGCTACGAATGATTCCAGGAACAAGGGGGCTAAAAGGCCACTAGCCTACCGAAAATCTTTAAGTCCTGCTAACGAAATTCATTAGAAATTCTAATCTCTGGTTGCATTACACTAATGGAGGTTAGAGGGTTAGAGGTTAGACCACTAGAATCTCGTTAATCCATTCATGCATAACAAATTGAAATAACTTATTACAAAGTAATTTTGTTATGAAAAATAATAAAGACATCTTTTTTGTTAGTTTCACAGTTTCTTTGGTAACGGTGGTTTTTTTTATTTTTGTGCAAAAATAGTCACATCATCGCAAACACAAAACTTTAAAACTTATTGAAGAGTTATTTGCTTTTCCTTTCTAGGAATTACAAATCCGATTGGCGGGGTGGATTTCAGATAAATAAATATCTATTTCACCACAGCGTGTGAATGCTCATTGGCGAGCTAAGAAATTCTGTATAGTTCGTGATTTGAACCCAGAATTTCCGCTCTGTACTCAACCAGCAGTCACATCACTCCACGGTTGTGGCTAATATTCAAGAGTATTATATAAAATTATAAGTTCACATATTTACTGTTTTTCTGAAAAATCTGAATTGTGAATGCCACAAATCCGTGTTTAATTTTTCAACTGGCAGTTTCAGTGAAAATTTCAAAATGTACTTTTATGATTTCCTGAAGGTTCAAAATGAGACTAATATTGGTTTCCAAAAACGCAAGAACAAAATGTAAATTTGGTTTAATTCGGCATCATTTCGCTTATTTTTCAATCTTTTAAGCTCTAAAATGTGATAAATTGAACTTTTCAAACTGTCTCTAGTTTTCAGACTTTTACTATATCATGGTACCGGATGGCGTATTATTTAAATTCGTTCCAAGTTCTGCCAAGTTGTTTCTGACTTGATGCTGCAGAAGGAATACAAACAATTTTTTTATTTCTTAATATAGAAAAAAGGAATTTCTGCTACTCGGCAACTTTGCCATTACATTGACCAACCTAATGTTAACTTAATCGTAAGAAAAATGCGTCGTGCAATGTCACAAGCAGCTGTCTGAAAGTTGCCAAAAGTTTTAGAAACGTGCATACTACAAGTTGTTACAATGTTAAACCTGCTTGTAGTTACTACGTATCCGTATACTACCCAATTTTAGTTTCTCTTACTGTTTGGACACGAATTAAATTGCCGACATTTAAATTTAACGTTTTTTTTTATTTAATTATGACGTAAATTGCACGACACCGCAGGAAAGAATTATAAACGAATAAATTTACCGGATGGAAAAATTTAATTAATTCGCAACGTCTTCTTACACATTTGCAATTTAAGTGGACGCTTTAATTCTAATACCAACTTTATCAAGATACAATACTTGAGGCTCATATTTATAGTCCGCAGAAATATTGAAGAGTTATTCGTGCAGCCCCATTATCATGCAAATAACTCCCTTTTGTTTTAACAAAGTTTAACTAAATTTAAATATCAAATTCGTAATTTAGTTGGACAATAACAAATTTCAGGAATTTAAAAACTTCCACGGGAACAAATCGATCCACCGCAAATTAAAACGATAGTTTTCAGGATTTGGAGCAATTTGTGTTTTAATTAACTGAAAATATTAAAATGGTAATTTTTAAGCGCAACAATTTGGGGATAAAAACTCAATATTGATAGGCACTCAATTTTTTATTCGTTTTACATGAGATTTAGGACAGATTTGCAGATCTATAACCTGGAATTAGACAAACAAGGTTTTCAAAGAAGCAAAAGCCTCCGAAGGATACGAAGGTAATAATTAGGATCCAATTTAACCTCATAAAGAAAAGGAACAAGCTAAGCTAGAAATCATTACATTTACATTTCGTACAAAAAATAATATTTTTGTAGTCGAGTAAAATTTTGTACGCCCAAACATCATTTTTAAATAAGCTTATCGATGTTAGCTTTTCTATCGTAATAGAAATTGAGATACCATGTTTTTCATAATTACCTACTGATAATTTGAATAAAAAAATAACTCACGTTTTTTAAAATGAAAGTCACTAAAGCTTTGTAATCGGTAATTTTGATGGAGCAAATTGAAATAAATACCGAGCGTACCTGTGCCACATTGGAACTTGATCGTAATTTGCTGTTATGTAATGACGTGCTATCTCCTATTGCTCATTATATAAAGCTTACGTCTGTAATTTAAAAATGTATTACAAATTTTTACAAAGCATTGTAATATAACTAAAAAGTAGTTAATATGGGGTTTGCACCTACCCCTCCCTCTAATGTAACTTATTATGTAAGATAATTAAATATTTTATTAATGATCGTTTCGAATTAAGGATAATGAAGGAATTGTCCTTCTCCTGGTTCTTAAAACTTTAAGATTTACAATATATTTGAAAATGTTTGCTCATAATTAAAATTTTGAGTTTCCTTCTTAGGCGGGTTTTTAAGAACGCCCATAATTGACGTTCAGTTGTTTAAATATTCAAATTTCAACGTCAAGGGCTTCAATTTTCCGAAGTTTAAAAGTTATCTTCGCTCTGCTCTGATGTATGAAGTGCGATTACTGTTATTACTTACGGAGATGACCAACTTTGTATGGAAGTAACTGATATTGATTAAATTGAGAGGTTATAATTTATTAAGTATTTTTTTGCGTTTTCACGTTCCATCTGAGCTTTTTTCTGGTAACAACAATTAAACAATTCAAAAATGTTAGGGTTCGGTTTTTAGAAGTCAAAAAGCTTTATTTTCGTACATTGAACAACAGACTTACTCATCTGATTGGTTATGCTTAGCACAAGACTGCAGAAACATAAAAACGACGAGAAAGCGCAAAAAAGCTTCGAACAAGAAAATACATCTTTGGCCTCAAGGAGTACTTCTGTCAATTTCACAAAGATCTATAACATTGTTAAAGTGAAGTTTCCTGTTCGGTAGCTCAGAAAACTTTAAAGTTTATAATTGTTGGACAAAAAAACAATCAGAGAACGTTTTGAAATTTTTCTCTTTTTCTCTCATCTACTGAAACTTTCATTTTTCTACTTTTCTTTCTCATGGTAATTTTCTCTGTTCAGTTTCACACAAATAATTTTTTATTTGAATTTTTTAAAAATTTCGACGGTCAGGAACCGAATAAAATTTTATATTAACCCAGAAATTTTACCCAGTTCAAAAACTTTAATACATAAGACTATAATAATATTTAGGCCGATCAATCAAAGTGAAAGGTTTACCGAACTCCGCTGTAGAAGTCACCAGTATCGACTGTGTTCTTCATTAATTTTGTGTTTAGCCATGTGATAATTAGCAAAATTTAATCGAAATAATAGCCTTAAAAGTATAATTCAATTATTCGAGGGGGCGCACCCTCTCCTAATGGAATTAGGCATATTTTGTAACCCTTCGTTTCAATATATTTCGTCGATGTTAATATTGATTTCTCTCTAAAAATGATGAGATAAATTTGCTCCACCAGATTTTTGTTTCGCAACTTTACCCTGAATAAAAGTGATTTTAATTCATTGCGTGGTACATCCCATTAGGCGTGTGGGTTGAGGTGCCGAAGTCTTAAACCTTTGTAAACTTTAAAACAATGGATCAAATCCTGCATTATTTTATAATAAAAACTCTATTGAACTTTTTATTGACTTTTCAGGAAAACGGCGAAAATTTGTTTATGTTAAATTTAACGACCAAAAATAAACCGAGTTTGTTTAATTTTGAATACAAATTAGATATCGAAACCTTTTAAAATGTAAACCAGCTCACTTCTAATAGCGTATTTTCTCCATTAAGTGCTGGCATTTTATTTGTAGTTTGTATTCTTCTCCAAACCCATTTCCAATTTAGCTGGATCACCGATGTAATTCTTAACTGGCTTTAATAGGTAACAGCTCTAAAATAATACGTATTATGTAATTTAGAACATACGAGATTTTTATTGTACAGTAAAGCGAGATTTTATTAGCGTTTTTCGAGCTTTAATGGTGTACAATTTTTTTCACATTAGAAATAAATAACCGTTAATAACGATTCGATAATATGGTACTCTATAACTAACGACAAAGCTATGTAGATCTAAAAAGTGTACTAAAAATTCCTGCCGATTTTAAGGTCTGCTTAAAAAAATTTAAATAAAAATCGTACAAAATCAGTTATGCAATCTAAAATTCGACAAATTTACCAGATAACAATATTATTTTAAAAATTCTGAATTAATTTGCTTGCATTTTTTAAACTCATCGGAAGAAGATTGAGGATACGTACAAATCCATCAAATGAAATTCTAAAACGCACACTTGGTCTGGAGTAATCCATACATTTTTATTTTAACATTTAAATTTATGCATGAATTAAAAATTAATTTGAATTATTAATTCATGTATACTCGCACAAAAGAATATCATTTTTTTTAGTATTTCAATTTTAAAATATTAATAATATAAATAATAATTAAAACGTAATTTTTACAAACCCGCTAAAATCTGCAGCAAATTTTAGGTCAAAAAGGTTAAATTCGAAATGAAGTTCTTAAATTTTGTAGAAAAAAGTCGTGATGAAGTATAAATTTAATTAACCGAATTAAAAGCAAAGTTTTTTTGCGTCGGAAGTTTGAAACAAAAATTTTGTACTACTTAGATTAATAGGCAGGTTATAGTCGTGTTGTTAAGTCACAGACTTCTTTTGAAAAAAAATTTTTAACTAAACTTATTTTCTTCGTATCTTTTCTTCCTGATGCTTAAAACGATAGTCGAGAATTTAAGAAATAGTGGTGCTCGTTTCTCTTTTCTGCAATATAGTTGGACTGTAATAAAGCCACAACCTAAAAGGGATGGATCCGTTACCTACAATCTAAAAGTTTATTATGTGAGAAGAATTGTCGACTGCATTGCGGAAACACTTTGGAAAGCAATATTGTGGTATAAGAAATAACTTTTGATTGCTCCTCGTATCAATTTGAAATATCTTCAGCTAATATAATGAATGTCTTGTGTGCAATTGTTCGCTAGGTTGTCATTTTATGGCAAACGTTGCAGATTTACTTCTATTAAGAACACAAGTTTCAAGCACAACGCTAACACAACTATTGTGCTGAGAATTCAAATGGAGTTTAGAAATTATACGACGTAATTAGTTTACTTAGGATTCTCTTCGTTTTAAGTTTCGGTACTGTAACCGGAAGTATTTAAGGACATAAATGTGACTGCAATATTTGTCTTTGAACATATGTCGAGTAAATTATAGTGTATTGCATGCCAACTAAATTAACACTCAATTAAAGGAGGAAGTAAGAAGGGGTGGATTGACATCAACAACTTGAAGTCGATAAACTCTAGACAGCCTTCTATCGCAGCAACTTAGCTATTTCAGCTACTGAAATAAGGAAAGCGAATTTAACGCGTACTACAATAATTGACTTTCACTTCAAGTTTCTTAAAAAAGCAAAAAAGTCTTTAGTTGTTATCAACCACACCAACAAAGTTTTCTATTATTAGCCAAATTTAATTACACCTAACGGTAATTTTAACTCGTAAAATGAATTAGAAATATGGAGGGCTTCATATTATAAATTTTGGAATAAAAACGATTTATTTTGTTTAAATATTCCGTAAATTTGGAAACGTACTAACATGGCACTGATGGTAAATTCAGTACAAATATTCTAATTGTGAGTGGAGTGGTTTTTAAGGGTTGAAAAGTAGGATTTACTTTGATTACAAATTTGGAATTAATATAAAATTTTTTATTACAATTTAGAACAGCAAAAATTGTATAACAAATTAATTTTAAAGCTTCTAGTTTATCATTAATTTAAAATAAATTGAATTTAGTTCGGAGTTTTATAAAAAAAATTTTAAAAAAGTAAAATTTTGTTGAAATATTTTGAGAATTTGTAAATATGGCACTTGTAACAACAGCAAAAATATTGAAAAACTTTTAAACTGTCAAGAAAATAATTTTCAGTAGGTTGAAAAGTACGTTTTAGTTCAATAAAAAGCAAATCAGCAAATATTTATTTATTTTGATCACAAAGTTTGGAAATATAATAATTTTTTAATAATTAGTATTCAAAACAAGATCAAAGGTTTCATAAAAAATTAATTTTTAAGCTCATAATTTACTCCTAATTTAAGATAAATTGAATTAATTTGAGATTTTTTATAAATGTAATAAAAAAATTAATATTTTTAAAATAATCTAAAAATTTGTAAATATACTAATATGACACTTGTAAAACCAACAAAAATACTGAAAAAAATTTAGTTGTCAATAGAACGATTTTCAGCAGATTATATAATGCAATTTTTTTTATTATAATTGAAACGAAAATTAAATACTTCATAAAAAATTTATTTTGAAGCCTCTAATTTAAGATAAATTGAATTTAATTCGAAGTTACATAAAAATTTTATTATAAAAATAAATTTTGTTAAAATAATCTGAAAATTTGTAGATATACTAATGGAGCACTTGTAATAACAGAAAAAATATAGAAAAAATTTTAGTATTCAATAAAATGATTTTCAGCGGGTTTAAGCGTACATTTTTGTGCATTTACATGCAAACAAATCAGCAAAAGTTTATATATTTTCATCAGATATTTTGAAAACAATGCAAAGTTTTTTATTATAATTTAAATGAAAATTGAAGGTTTCATACGTTATTAATTTTAAAACCTCTAACTTACCCATAATTTAAGATAAATAGAAAGTTATACAAAAATTTTATAAAAACAAAAAGTTTTTCAAAATAATCTGAAAATTTGTAAATATACTAATGAAGCACTTGTAATAACAGAAAAAATATTGAAAAAATTTTGGTAGTTAATAGAATGATTTTCAGCGGATTAAAAGGTCCGTTTTTGCTCATTAACAAACAAATCAGTAAATGTTTATTTATTTTCATAAAAAAAGTTTGAATATAACACAAATTGTTTTACTATAGTTCAAATGAAAATCAAAGGTTTTATAAGAAAATAATTTTAAAACTTCTAATTCACCTCAAATTTAAGATAAATTAAATTTAATTCGGAATTATACAAAACTTTTATTAAAAAAAATTAAATTTTGATGAAATAATCTAAAAATTTGTAAATATATATACTAATGTGGCACTTGTAACGACAGAAAAAATATTGAAAAAATTTTATTAGTTAATAGAATGATTTTCAGCGGATTAAAAAGTACATTTTTGTTCAGTAACGAACAAATCAGCGAATGTTTACTTATTTTCATCAGGAAGTTTGGATATAATAGGTACAACTTTTTTTTTATTATAATTCAAATGAAAATTATGAGTTTTATAAGAAATTAATTTTAAAACCGCTAATTTACCCCTAATTTATATAAATTGAATTTAATTCGTAGTTGTAAAAAAAAATTTTTAAAACAATAAATTTTGTTGAAATAATATGAAAATTTCTAAATATACTAATATGACACTTGCAGCAACAGCAGAAATATTGAAAAAAATTTAGTTGTTAATTGAATGATTTTCAGCGGGTTAAAAAGTACATTTTTGTTTATTCACCAGCGAATCAGCAAAATTTGCTGGTTTATTTTCATACAAAAGTTTGGATATAATGGTAATTTTTTTATTATAGTTTAAAGGAAAATCAAAGATTTTATAATAAAATAATTTTAAAGCTTTTAATTTACCTCAAATTTAAGATAAATTGAATTTAATTCGAAATTGTAAAAAAAATTAAATTTTGTTGAAATAATCTGAAAATTTTTAATTATACTAATGAGGCACTTGTAACGATAGAAAAAATATTTAAAAAAAATTTATTAGTCATTGGAATGATTTTCAGCGGATTAAAAAATAAATTTTTATTCAGTAACGGACAAGTTAGCGAATGTTTATTTATTTTCATCAGAATGTTTGGATATAATACGACTTTTTTATTCTAATTTCAATTATAATTGTGGGTATAATAAGAAATTAATTTTAAAGCCTTTAATTTATCTCAAATTTAAGATAAATTGAATTTAATTGGGAATTATATAAAAAAATTTGTTAAAAAATTAAATTTTGTTGAAATAATCTGAAAATCTGTAAATATAGTAACGTGGTACTTGTTAAAACAAGAAAAATACCGAAAAAATTTTATTAGTCAATAGAATAATTTTCAGCGGATTAAAAGTACATTTTTGTTTAGTAACAAACAATTCAGCGAATGTTTACTTATTTTCATCAGAAATTTTAGATACAATACAACTTTTTTTTATTATAATTTAAATTAAAATTGTTAGTTTTATAAGAAATTAATTTTAAAGCTTTTAATTTACCTCTAATTTAAAATAAATTGAATTTAATTCGAGGTTATATGAAAATTTTCTTAAAAAAATAAATTTTGTTGAAATAATCTGAAAATTGCTAAATATACTAATATAATACTTGTAAAAACAGCAAAAATATTTAAAAAAATTTAGTTGTCAATGGAATGATATTCAGCGGATTAAAAAGTACATTTTTGTCAAATAATAAATCATTAAATGTTTATTTATTTTAATAATAAAATTTGAATATAATACGAATTATTTTTATTATAATTAAAATGAAAATTAAAGATTTTCTTATTTTAAAAAACTTTTTTTGCCCAAGAAAAATAAAAAATCACCAGATTTAGTTACTTTATTGTTCCAGGGTAAAAAAGTTCCACTTTACTCTTACAAATCGGTACTTTACTTTACCTCCCGAAATTGCAAAAAATATAATTTTTAATTAACAAACAAATCAGCGAATGGCTATTTATTTTCAATGATAAGTTTGCAAATTACAGAAATTTGGTTTGTTTTTAATTCCAGGTTTAGAAGAAAGTTAATTTTTTAAGGTAAAACTTAAAGAATTGAGAAAAATTGACTTTAATTAAATTTAGGTAATCTTTGTTTCTGTGAATTTGTAGGTCCCCTATTTCGAATTCAAAATAATCTAAAGCGGTGTTCACAATGAAGTGGGGTCTTGTCTTACTTTGTTAGAAAGCTATAGCAAGAATTATCCTTTTCTTCATTTAAAAATTGTTTATTGTAAACACCGCTTAAATTGTTTGTGCTGTACTTCCTTTATTTTTCTTTTGTTTTATTTCGTAGGCATAGAAGAGACCAGGCATAAAACCAAAGTCTTTTTCTCCATAGCCTATAGGTGTATGCTTTGCTCTGCACTACTGTGTTCGTTTAAATATACAAATTTTTATTGATAAAAAAAATCAAAAAGTGATCCTTAATGCGGTGCTCGCCTACTTCGATTTACTATTATTCCGTTTAATGTAAGGAATGCAGTCCTCTTGTTATATTAGTTCTGTTATGCACAAGAAATCCAACTATACACCGAAAATTGTAAGGAGTAAGACGAACGATTTTGTGTTATGCAAGTGGAACGTCCTGAACTGGCATGCTACAACGGAATAGCCTTAAAGCTATACAAGATTTACCTTCCTAACAACCATTCAAAACGTGTACTTATTTTATACCTCTTGTAAACTTATTTTAAAATTCCTAGTCGACTACTTTTTTAATGTCAAGTTACATTCACTGGCTTTGAAAAATAAATCAAAATTTTAACGAAGTGGGTAGGTTATACCTACCTATAGAGTAAAATATTATGAAAAATAATTAAAACTTTTCAAATATTCTCTGGAAAATTATGCTTGAACGAAAATAAAATTTTAATATTTTTGCTATTTGTTTGTGGAGCATCCTGAAGGATCAGAAGGTTTTGATGTATTGGGTATATAAACATTGTCAAAAAGTAATATGTATTCATATAGAGGAATGGTATTTGTCAGTTTCAGTGCAACTTGTGATATTCGGATGAATTTTAAAAGTAAAACTATCGATTTAAAATATTAAAATGTGCTGATGTGGGTAGCGGTTCGAATATAAAGCTTTGCGTGTAGTACGAGGGTGGTTCGAATATAAATGTTGAAGATGATGTAAAAAATATGTTTTTGCACCTTATAATGCAATTTCCGTTTCGCTCCATTTGACATTTCGTAATCTAAAAACTTTTGTGGTTGTTGCTCATCCAAGCATGCATCACGTTTTAATTTTGACGGGAGCGGATATGCGCTTTTGGTAAATGAAAGAGGGTGAAATACGCTCCTTGATAACAGAAAATTTCTTCCAAACTTAATTTAATCTGTAAATCGTTTTGGTAATATCTTAACATTCCACCCCCAAAACAAAAAATTTACTATTTATTGCTCTATTTATATCAGAAATTTTTTTGTTCCGGTATTCCGCAGTCAGCAGCATATAAAATGTTTACTATTACTGTTTCTGACACGTAAGGAACAAAAAAGGTAATAGTGTTAACAAAAAACACCCTTAAGTAGTAAGCATTTGTAAACCTAAAGACGGTCCAGAAAAAGTAATATAGAAATTTATTACAGACCCCTTCATCTTAAGACAAAATTTCGGACATTTACACTATGGCTTCTTTCTTACAAGGTTTAGTATAAAACTAAATTATTTTACAAATTTCAAAACTTGCATAACGTGTTCAACATCTAGGCAATTAATTAGATATACATACACAGTATGTTTATATTTAGAGAAAACTCAATTTCCTCCATAACTTTGCGAACTCTAATTAAAGCTATAGAAATGGAAAATTCAGTCTTACTTCTAGTCTGCTTTCTCGGAAAGCAACCAATGAGTAATTGGTAACAAAATTGTAAATATTATAAATCGTCGGTTTTTCAAAGGTATGTTTACGGGAAAGAAAAGATTAGGTTGGCGTCCGTGAACAGGCGTCGCGCCATTTGGCACGGTGCCGGCGCCGTCCTTTCCTTTTGTTATCGTTAATCGGTGCTGGGCATCGCGTCCATTATAATCTGACTTAACTTTACTGCCCCGGCGACTAAATGATTAAATTCGCATTTATTTTGGCTTCAAACGGCGTAATGAAATATTTTAACCATTGCACTTGCTCACGGAGAAAACGTGAGAAACGATCGACCCACATATCGGTTTAAAAATTTAGCCTGATTTACGGCAGGTTTTAAGAATTAAAATGTGCAATTGACCCTCAGAACATCTCTCGTCGAACCCTTCCATCAAATGTGATAGTTAAGATACCAAAATAATCTTATTACCGAAACCTTGAAGTTTCTTTGAACTGTGCTTTTATTAATGGAATCGGTAATTTATTGGCGAATGTCATTGATTGTTTAATATTTTCTTAATTGAAAAGTACTTCAGAGCAATAACAAACGCAAGTTGAATGCTCTATATTCATTAAATTGCGTGATTTAATGGAACAAACATTCAATTATATGGAATCGGTACGCAGTAACCTCCTACTCTTTGCCAAGTTAAATTTAGACGAAAGTTGGTGACGCTGATTCAAAATGTAATTCATTCAATTGATTGATATTTAGATAATAGGAAGATGTAGGAATATACGAAGGAAAGGTCATGGAAGGCTTGGAAAGTGACGATACACAGGAAGATTAGAGTTTTTTCAAATTCAGCTTAAGGTGGGAAATGAATTAACATTTTCACAGAAAATTGAAAGGAAAATTGGTCATTAGTGTCTTAAAACAAATGTTTTCAAAAGTATCTTGAAATAAAAAAAAAACAATTTTAATCGTGAAGTTATTTCATAATAATCAAAATGAAAAAGCAATTTGCAAATTTTGCAAAAATATAAGCAAATTGTGCAAACGAACAGGAAACCAAAAATTTTCCAAAATATGCTACTTTTTTATGCAAAAAAAATTTTAATTTGTCGATTCGTTCTCGAGTTATTACAAAATTTATATTTTTAAAACAATATTTTTAAAAATTTAAAAAAATTTTTTTATTTAGTTGGTTCTTGAGTTATTACAAAAAAGCATTTTATATTTTTTTGTTTTAATATTTTCTGGGATACATTTTGTAATTATTCAACAACAAATTGACCGATTTCAGTTTTTCTTACAGCAAACAAAAGAATTTTTTATAGCTTTTATTTGACACATTGAAGCAAATATTAAAAAAAATTTTTTTTGTAATAACTTAAGAACATTAATAGCATTTTTTTGTAGCTTTTGTTTGGCATCTTGGAGACGATAAGTATCCATTTAAAATTTTATAGAATGGTTAAATTTACCACATTAACTTTTACCCTTCTGGAAGTCAGGGTAATCTCACCAAATTGTGACGTTAAAAATGTTTTAACCTCTTGGCGCTGAAGGGTATTTCATACCCCCTCCCCAGATCTTTTCGTTTCAATGCCATAATAATCGATATATCGATTTGTTGCACTTTAGTAAAATTAATGAGAAAATATTCAATCTAATGTCATTTTTTACGTTATAATGTCTTTATGACTGAGAATTTTAGAGGTATGGAATATCCTCCAACTATAGATAAAGTTATGGTTACCTAGAAAAGTGGGTTATTTCGTTAATTCTACACTTTTCTCCCATTCCTCAGACCATCACTTGGAACAGTTGCAATTTAGTAAAACAAAATCAGAAAACATAATATAATACGTTGGTTTTTTGAGACCGGGGGGTTTGGGGGGTATGGATTACCCTCCAACCATAAATAGAGTTACAGGGTTAAAATTTGCTAAATACATCTAAAATCTGAATTATAACCTAGCACCGGGGTTATTCTTCTTTTTAACCCATTAACATTGTCCTTCTTAAACCAATCTGAAGAAATCTTTAAAAAAAAGGAACGTAATCAGATTAACCGTTCAAAAGTCTACGTGTTAACCACGCGACTAACCTGAGTGTTAAAATTTCAACAACTCATACTTACATTATAATGAAGATTTAAATTAGAAAATGTAAGTAGAACGTGAAGAACTCATTAACAGAAGCAATCACATTAAACGCTTTACGTGGGTGGTTAGTTAATGCCAAATTAAATCTTATTTCTATTACTTTAATGATGATACATCTAAAGATTTCATACCCAATTTCACGGAAAAATTAAAAACGCCTGTAAATTACCTGCGAGGTATTAATTTCATGTCCTTAAATTTCAGTAGTAGTTGGAGAAAAACGGAAGTTGCTCTTGTCCCGAAAGGTAACTAAACTAATTTTGGTTTCGAAACTAAACAATTTATATTTTAACGTCTAATAAAATAGTGAAAAATAATAAATCAAGTTTTCGCGGATTTCTATATACAAAAAAGTGTTACGCGACGTTGATGTGTTGAAGTTTTGTTATTTTTATGTGGCAAACTGGAAAAGTAATATAAAGTTTGGCGGTTTTTAGTGCGCGCCAGAAATTAGGAACAGTTTTTGTTTACTATCATCGATATAAATTAGCACATGCGTAAAAAAGTTTAATAAACTACTTAACAATGGCCCATTAATCTGAAGTGTCTTCTTTAATAAATTTAGTTAATTTTGGAGAGTACATTAAATTTATACGCGTTTGTTGATTATAAAGTGTTATATTGTTTGAAAGTTTTTGCTTTTATTAAGACTGGCCCGTTGCGAGCGTTTTGCTTTTCGTATATTTAGCTAAGGGGACCCACATAAAGTCGTTGGCAGTTCTATTAACGTCGATTGAGGACGCGGCTGTTCTTCATGGATATCGTCAACTTTATGTCTTATGTTTCATTTAATGAAAAAATACCCGAAAATTTACTATGTAATAATATCGAAGCATTAATTAACTTTTTTTTAATAAAAGCCTACAGAGATGTATGTAGGGTGCGTAAGGATAAAGCTCGCGCGCGCGCGGGTTAACTGCGCCAACACAATTTTGAATAAGTAGATTTTCAGCGGGAATTAGCGAAACCAGAGGAATGGATTATAAGTGCGCTAATTTAGAAAATTTATAATGAAATATTTACAGCAGGAATAATTAAAAATATTGTAGAGTGAGCGAGCATAGCCGTAGCTAAAATTAGCTTTGAAATCGCGGCTTCAGCGGTGTAATAAACTGCTCCTGCACTGCGGCACAAACTTATGGTTATGTTTCAGCACGGGATCCGGAACCCGGAGCCTTCAGCCAGGTGTCCGCATACTGCCAACGGCAGCCAATTAAGAACACTCGCCCTTTGAGGATATAATTAGTACTTTTTTACTTTTTTAATTTTCTTTATTTTTCTACAAAAGGTGTGTAAAATATTCTTCGTTATATAAATTTAATTAAATTCAGATTTTAGACCGACTTTTATATTTTTCCACTTCCTTTATGGCTATGAAAAATAACAAACATTAATTAATCAGCGTTAATGTTGGTGATATTCTTTTGCCTTCTCGTGCAATTTGCTTTTAAATGTAAAGCTCAAAAAGTTAATAAATTTGACAAAAAGATTTTTTTCAATTAATAAGAGAAGTAGCAGATTTATTTTTAGTGTCTATTAAGCTTTATAAGGAAACTTTCAGGGTGTTACGTCAAGTGGAAGCACACGCTTTAACGCTAAATGAAACTTGCTTGAAACATTTAAGAGTGTAGAATCAAAAATTAAACTATATTAATCATTTCTTTGGATTCATACCAATAATGGAAGGCAGACGTTCTGAAATATTACAACAACTCGATGAAAACAAGACTTTTTTTAGTATAAATCTTTGAACTCCGTGGTTGGTTAGGCTATGTTAATAAGATCGAAACATGTAGTATGTAAAAAATTATCATTTTCTTGTTACAGTAGGTCTGTATAGGCCTTAAGATGTTAAATTCTTAAACTCTTGAATAAAATCAAGATTTTCACTTTTGCCAAAGTCAAATAAGTGGTGTGTTTTTGGTCAGCACGTTTGGAATTGTCAAACATATTGATTAATTAGAAATTTTGCCACCACGCTCTGTTTTGAAATATTTTATCCAGCGCTACTGGCAAGCACTCAATGTAACACGAGCTATTAATGAGAAAATAATGTGCTAACACATTTGTGAGTGCTTACGAGTGTTCTTCAAAGTAATCTTTAAATATCCATTCACATAATTGTAAACATAAACATAACTGCAAGATTACCGGTAGGAATTTGTGTCGATAAAACAAGCAGCTTCAGCATGTAAAAATACCACGTAAACACGAAAGTGAAATTATTCAATTTTAGTCAATAGATTATCTCATTCGCTTATTGGAAAAAGGGGAAAGTTTTTAGATTAAAAAATCGCCTTTGGCTGTTGTAGTATCGAATGTTGTAGTATCTTATTTCCACTCCAGAAATTTCTGTTCCATTGTGTCATGGAGAGGTTAACTTAGTCAACTTGTAGTTGAGAAACTATGATCAACATCAACAACTAAATTACAATGTGATCTTTTAAAGTTTATTTATTAAAATAGTTTATTGTTTATTCATGTCACTGAATTAATATTCAGCAGTTTGCGATGAAAAATAAGTTTCAGGTGATATTTTGTTACCTGAGCTTAGTTTTTTAAGGTTACAAAAATTTTGTAAATTTCAATTTAGCCATCCAGGATTGATCTGACCAAAATCGTTCAAGCAAGAGCAACCAGAGTAAGATTTTATTAATATAATTTAAAATAACGATTGCATTTTGATGCAATGAAGTGTTTTGAAAAGGTTCATTGAGGATTCATCAGTTTGTTTTCATTTCATTCCAATGTGCAATTTAACATTGCAAGTCATTTTAATATGTAAACAAAGTTACTTTCTGAAAGTTCTGTCAATTATTACTATCGGAAAAAGCACAGATTTTAATTGTTAATTTAGTTTGTTAACCCTCTTGAGTTTATAACATTACAAATTAATATTAGATAATTCTCAAATTTGGGGGGAGGGTGCTAATTTAGATTTTAGATGTGTTTATCAAACTCAAACCATGTAAATCTGCCTATTTTTGGAGGGTATCGCATACCCCCCAAACCTCCCAATCGCAAAGCGTGCACTATCTCATTAATTTTATTAAATTGTAACAAATCTAAATTATAGTCTGTGGTCTTTAAACAAGTTATAATCATTTAAACTAAAAAAAATCAATACTTTTGCTTATAATGGCTGTGTGAAAGTAGAAATTGAAAACATTGATTTACAAGGGTGGAATTTAAACCTAAAAAACTTGTTTAAAATTTTATTACCACCTAGAAACTTGTACATCAGTCACGGGAACACTCTGTATAACAAACCAAAAATTGATCCTGAGTTATGTCCATAAAATGCAGTCTCATACGTCATATTTAGGGGATTCCAAAATGTAAAGTTTTCAGATATTTAAATGCTTCGAATCGATTTTAAAGCATTTCCACGTGCAACGTAAATTCCTTAATTATAAAACGCTTGATAATGTGATTACTAAGCATCATTAATAAATTTTAACAGACAGTTAAGTGATTGACTTCTCAAACAGCTGCGGCTATTGTGAAAAATAATTAACACTTACTGCGACAGATTCACAATTAAGAACAATTCAATATTTATAACGTAGAATTGACGTTGATAATCGAATCGCTTTGGGTTCGTGCGTAATATTCTAAAAGAAAAAATTTAAATTTCTGGTAAAAAAATTAGCAAAAAATTATTTAATTTTCTTTATACGTCGCAGCAAATGACAAATTTTTAGAAAGCAAAGCTTCGGGGCTACATCTCTAATTTATTTTAGCGAAACGAAACGCTTCTGGGTGATATCAAATACACATTTTGAATCTAATAAAAATTTTCTCGATATTCAATGTAACTTGAAAAACCTTTTAGAAGAAAATTATGGAAAGGTAATTAAAATTACGAAAAGCGAAACTAAAATTGTTCTCGACATTTACGATATCCATCAGTCAACATAAAATTTCAAAAACAGACTTTCTGCCTTACGTTTCAATGACGTAAATACCTACGCAAATATTGAAATAAGGTGAGGGACGTCGTTCCTGTATCGATTAAAAAAATTGATAAACAAGAAGCCGGTATTTTTTCAAGAAGTGTATTTTCACTATCCGTAGTTTTTTGCTTCTGTGACCCACGACTTAATTCGAGTTAATCGGGCAAAAATTAGGGGTTAAAAACCACACTTCTCTTCCTAAATTGGCAAGTCGATCTAATGATGTTGGATCGGAGAGAAATCGGTCGCCAGGGTTAAATCGAGAAAGTCCTAAATTATTTTATCTCTCTATTTCGGCGCAAAGTTTTTATGATAACAAAATTTTCTAATTAGAACTAGTTACTCGTACATGTAGAGCTATAATTACATTTGCAAACTAAATTTGTGTTTATTTAAATTTAAATAAATTTGCTTTTGTTCATCTAGTGTATTATTAATCCCTGTACTGTCGTAAATTATAACTTTCGTATCATGTCCACATGTCGACAACTAAATATTTCATCCAACAGACCATCATTATGTAAAGCAAATAAATGTACGGTTCGGTCAGTTATAGCTGAATGGTCTCCCTATGATCTGAACCATAACCAATCAAGTATGAAGGTATGGTAGCCCTAGGGTTGCGTCCCGAGGCTTGATTGAGTTCCGGCAGTCCGGAACACTGAGCATGCAATTTATAATTAGTGCAGCTCCATTTTAATTTTATTAATGCAAAATTTTTGTTACAGGTAAGCCATTCCACGATTACTTTTTTTGGAAAATTGGGTAAGATAATCTTAATAACGTGCGAACGACAATTTTTCGGACGGTTTTCAAAATACCAAAATGAAGCCAGTAATTAACAATTAAATAATCTTAATTAAGTAATTACGACCAGACTTAACCTGAATTTACATCATGCCCTTGTTCTATATTAGTAACCTGCACGCGTCACCCAACAAACTGTGGGTGATATTCGCACAGTTCATAAAAGCAACTTTGAAAAATTTTATCAAAACGAAAACTGTGAGTGAGCAGTAGTACAAGGAAGCTTTTTTATTTTAGAAAAAAGTAAAAAGTACAAAACTTAAGGGAAAACGTTCGTGGGTGGTGATTCTGAACAATAAAATATATTTTACGTTCGAAACTTTTATATCTTTTTTTTATTTATTATTTATTGATGCAAGCAAGTGAAAAACTGTTTTATTAAAAACAGCACATGTTACCACTTCGAGGTGTCAGCAAAGTGTGGATTCACCTTTACACCATCCGCATTTTTTTTAATATATCTCCCTATATTATAAAACAACTCATGGCTTCTAATTTTTCATTTTTCACTTTTGAAAAGTTACATTAAATTTATATATTACAGTTTTCCTAATTCAAAAACTTGTTTGCTTATGTATACAAAGTCTGACACCAAAATTAATGTTCTTCTTTCCTGGATGATTCTTATAATAAATTTAAAAATTTAAAACCACGAGTAATGTTCAAATAAAATGTATAAGTTTCAAAAAACAAATTTGATTTTGAAATGGAAATTAAATTACGCAAATAGAAAAAAAATTTTATGTTATTTTAACGTGATTATGTAAAGAATACAATTGTCCTCAGGTATGAAAGCACATCAAACGCGGAAATTGAAAATTTTCGTTTTATATGCTGGATAACTTTAATTAAATTTCCATTTATTATTAAATTATTTTTGTTACTGTAACTTTTCGTAATTTTTTTATCATAAAAAGTAGTGCAACTCTTTTTGTAGTAGGAAGCACCAAGTGCATTACCAGTATTAGAAAACTTGGACCACTGCCAAGCTTTTCTTTCTGAAAAGTCCTAACCGATCACAAATCATCTGAAAGCAAGTTGTAATACCAATATGGTATGTCGAGTGCATCCGGGTTATAGCAACTTGTTGGAAAATGCATCTACAAACTGAATTGACATTTCGATCGTTTTTCCCAACTTTTATATCCGATAAGTTTTCCTACTTAAAAATTTGAATCCAAGTTATTTTATCCTACAATAATTTAAAAATTTGAATGCGATTACGATAAAACAAATCAATCGATAAATGAGACTTATGGGGTGTGGTTTTTTCGCCTACGAATTCCACCCTTTGATAACATTTTTAATTAGAAAAAAAAATATTGCAGTTTGAAAAACAAAACTGTGTAATCTGTTAAGATGTATCTACTTAAAGTTGGTTTAGCACTACAGAAGTTTAATTTCGTCAGAATAGTACCAACCAGTTAACACTAGCATGCAGTTTTCCTCTGCGGCCCGCTTTCTACTTAATCCTTGTGAAAGTTATTACAGGTAAAACTTGCAGGAAGTTAATTCGCAGTAAAATATCTGTTTTACTGATAAAATCCTTAATAACAATCTCCGTCTTAAATTTCAAACAATAATTAACTTTTTTGCTAATGCAGTACATCGTAAATCAATTTTCAGCATCGATGCTATTTCGTCGCAAGCTCGCTACACACGTACGTCGACTTCCGTGTCTAGACAAATTGTCACCTTCCGGTTGCCATTTTGTAAATGATTAATTGACTTTTAAATAATTTTTTTAAATAAAACAAATAAGAAGGAAATTACAGACTGCTGAAATAAAGTTCGTAAGAGCAGTTTTAAATATCAAGAAAATTGATATATGATGCAAGAAAAAACCTATAAGTAAAATCACTAAAGCATATTTTAATAAAGCAGAAGTTACGAAGGTTTGCGCATTTGATAAGAATGGAGGAGAATCAACAATCTAATAAAGTAAAACCAAACGGGGAATATTTAAGCAAAAATGGAATAACAGCATACAGACAGTTCTAAGTAGGAAGAGAAAATTATGGAATGAGGTGAAAAACATATCAAAGAACAAAAGGAAGTGCAGAATAAGAAAGAATAAATTGAGCATAAATAAATTGAACTGGATGCTACAAATGAACTAGAAATGAAAGGATGGTACGATTTTAATATCTGATGATGATGATGATATCAAAGTTGGGGAAGTTTTAGCTTTCAAAACTATGACAACGTTCCAGGGAGGTGAGTAAAGTCGTTTGGAACCTATTGAACGATTATCCATGAGAAGGCCCATTATCTCGAATTCGAACCTCATCTACCATCAAAATGCAAGAACAAGGTTAGCAGCTAACCTAGCCATCCAGCTCCGAGGACAGAGATCTTGTAGTTTTTTAACTTACTTAGATGTTAGAGGGGGGGTATAGAAACCAATAAAGTAACTTTTCAAAAATCAAATTTGCATTATAAATTATGCAAAATTGTCCTGTTGCTTTCTTACAGCTGGGGGGTATTCCATACCCCCCAGACCCCCCGGTTTCTCATCAATTTATACCTGAAAAAATGAGATGGGTGAAATCATTTGAAACTTATCGTACCATTCTAAAGAGAAGAAAATTAAATTGAAGACGTGGCTGACGAATACAAACACAAGAAATATTTTCGCCTTTGTTTATCCATGGGAAAAAGTTTATCTACTGCAAAGAAAAGAGTACCTTAGTTATTATCAAAATATGGCGTATTCAGGATAGATTTTATGGAAAAGTTTTCGATATTAATGTATTTTAAAATGTGGGCGTAAATTTAAGTATTTACATATAAAAACCATTTTTGTTAATATCAATATTTGAATAGGGCCTGTAGAAAAAGTTTGGATTTCAACTTCTGAAGTAAAAGCGCTAACCAACTGCGCTACTAATGTATTTGATTTTCTTTTACGTGAACTTGTTATAACATTTTTAATTATATACGCACTAATAACTATAAATACTATAAACATAGAATTATATACAAAGCTTTGATCTCTGTAACCAATTTTTGCTTGGCTCAGTTGTTTATTATCAACTTAAAATAATTTAAATGTTGCACCCTTTAGGCTATACAGCTTTGTAAATTATAACTAGAAATGTTTAAATTCCAACATAACCATAGTTTCAGTGCGGCCTTCAAGCCGCACAATCTGCTAAATTTAGTAGTTAAATAAATTATCGTATTAAAGTATTCAATATTTTTATTCGGTTTTACTTTATTATAAATAATTTAAAATAATGATTATAACAATATTTTAAAAAGGTTACCTGATGATTCATCAGTTTGATTATATTCCATCACAATGTAATCATTTTAATATGTGAACACAGTCACTTTTTGAAAGTTCTATCAATTATTACTGTTTGTGTATCTGGTGTCGGAAAGCACAGATTTTAATTGTTAATTTTGCTTGTAAGTTCGTAACATTACAAATTAATTTTAGGTTTTCTTTTTTTTTAAATTTTAATTTTTATCAACAACATTTAACATGTGCTTAACAAACTTAAACTCTATAACTACATCTATAGTTGGGGGGTATTCCATACTCCCCCTCCCCCAGTATCAACAACCAACATAGTACGGATAATTGTACCAAATGAATATATCGACATGTGATGGTATCGGGACCGGAGGGGGGGGGTCTGGGGGGTATGGAATGTCACAATTTAGTGAGTAAAAGTAAAATTAAAGAAAAAAAGATTTTAATACGCTCTTTTAGACAGAACTAACAAGAAACAATTTGTTTGTGTCAAATCCGGTAAAAATAACATCCAAGAATTTCCGAAAATAATCAATTAGGTAATCAAAATTTTCTCTTAATGACAAAGACAACTAGGTTGTCAACCAATTTGGTCGTCTATAGACCCCTTTAGGTAGTTTTATGTAGTAGTTTTACTCTTTTATGACCCTTTGCCACGTTATTTATTATTTGTTTAGAATAATTAAGTACCTAACAAATTAATGGATAAATTTAAAAATAAAAATAATAAAAAATTAAAATAAAATTCACCTTTCTCAAGTCATCGCACATAACTTATGCATGGTTTTAATCTTGTTAAAAAGGGTCTAACATGTACTACACAACGTTTTTGATCTTTGAAGTTTGGTTAAAATAGGTCAGGTCAAACTTATAATATGAAAAAATACAATAAAAAGCCAAATATTTCAAAACGCCTAGCGTTTCTCTTCTCATAGTTTATTGTTTTTAATGAATTTTAATAACCAAACCTTCCCTAAATTTGTCGGTTTTTTCACTCCCGCTTGTTGAAAAAGCAAATTAAATTTTGCGTTCTTAATATTGTGCTACACGCCGCACATTAAGATGAAAATGGAAATTTTTTAACTCGGTATGTCTTGTTTTGCTATCATTTACCTATCTTCTTTTTTTTTTAATGTACTATTTAGTCAATATAATACAAAGTCTGCTGGTTCGAATCTTGAAAGGCATTTAAAATGCAATTATATCTACCGAATTGAGCAAAGGCGGTATTCTGTGTGTAATTATATTTTGACGGCTTCTGAGTTGAATTTAAACTGTTTATTTTACAAAAATTTTATTAATGGTTTAAAGAAGCCCGCATTGTATTCTTTATAGCTGAATTGTAAAATGATGTCATTTGATAGTGCCGATGCATGCGGGACATAAATTTTAATTCTGGTGCCAAACTAGTTTGCAAAAAGTATCAACTTTTGGAAAAATAGTTAGTGCAAAAATTCAACGTTCGAAACAAAATTTATTGTTCTTTCACAAACGATTCCTCTCTGGAAAGTGTTCTTGAAAACAGTTTTTTAAATAGGAAGATCTTCTTATAGCACCAAAGTAATTTTGTTCAAATGATTGCGATAATAATAATAATAACTAATCCATACCTTTCATTGTTATTTAGAATTGCTATGTAAATTTAAAAAAAAAAAATAAACAAAGGAATCTTTGACATCCTTTATTATGGACGACCTCTTATATGTACATATTTATTCAAATACCAGAGGGCAGATTTTCAAAATTTTTGAATCTGTGCGCCATTCGAAAAATAGTACCTATAACTTCATTTTTTTGGGTTAGTTAACCAGGTGATAAAGGTACTCTATTTTTGGACTACCACCCTCACTTGCGAGTTGAAAAAAACCTAGTCCAGCTTAATATTTTTATCTTGTAAATAATAAATCTGTAGTAGATAGTACTAGATTCTCAATGAAAGTTCTTAATATTTTTATTGATTTATCAAGTTTATTGTGCATATTAAAAACTTTTCTCCATACTTCTCTGTCCTAATACTACAACATGTTGATATATCTATCTTCTCTATGTTGGTTTTTAAAACCGGGGGGTTTGGGGGGTATGGAATACCCTCATGGAGTTTGGGGTAGCTAAGCAAAGATAAAATCTGAATTAAAACATAGCACTGGGGGCTATTTTACATATTCCATATAACCCCCGAAATCCAAATTCACCGGTTCTTTGAACCTCGTGACCCTGTGGGGTTCCGTTTTTAAGTTATAGGTGTCAAATATTTTTAGCTTTTACTAAATGATAAATCGATAATTCTCAATCAACTAAATTGTGAATGATATCATCTGAGAGTCAATAAATAATATCAATATTCAATTTACATCATTTTTATTAAGATTTAATTGAAGAAGTTTATTGTGTAAATAAATTTATTAACTAAATATGATTTTTTAAATTGTATCGAGTTATAAATAATAATCAAATTGATTTGTATTTTTTATTGAGCTTTCGAGCGCAAATGCGTCTCTTTGTCAGAATAATAAATTAATAACAGGTTATAGTAATAATATAGTAAAATAATAACCTGTTATTAATTATTCTGACAAAGGCGCTCGAAAGTTCAATAAAAAAAATACAAATCAACTTGATTATTATTTATAACTCGATATATGTCGTATTATTTTGGGATAGAGAAGTTTTATAATGAATTACCAAAATTTTGTGTATAGAAATTTGAAAATTTTAAATTGGTATAGTTTTTATAAAATTTTAAACTTTATGCAACGCTCTTGGTTTTAAGCGTTTGGTGTAACTTGAAAGTTTTGCGGTTAGAAGGTTTGATTTCAATATACAGGGTGCCCCCGTGACCTTTGAGGTGGTGATAAAGAAAACTTTTTTAAGACAAATTTTCAAATAAAATTTTTGTCAAAATTCAAACTTTATTTTTTTTTACCTACACCTTGTTCATTATTTTTAAAATTTCTGTAAAAATAGGTAGTTTCTCAAAAAAAATGTATTTGGCCAAAGTTATAGTCTGTTAAATTTTCTATCCTAATTTAGCCATTAGTTTTTTACTAAGACGTTTCGTTTAAGAGATTCGGAGTTTGCAAGAAAATTAAAAAAATTGAACCTGAATTTGTTTAACATTTTTTTCTATAATTTAATTTATAACTCGAAATTCGTTGATTCTAGACAATCAGAGATTATAACAGAAATATAACTAATTTGTAGATAAGCAAATGATCTTTAAAAAAGTTTTAATTTATTAAGCCTAAAAAATCAATAATATCGGAGCTATGGCCGTTTGAAATCAGAATTTTCAAAAATTGCTTTACAGGGAGGCACTCCTCAAGGGTTTGGACTTGGACAAAAATTTTGTATGACAATTTTTCTTAGAAAATTGTCTTTTATTACCACCTCAAAGGTTCACTACGGTCACGAGGACGCCTTGTATATAATGGATCATTTCTACAGCTGTTGCTGTCTTTCCATTCCCAGTTTCCATCCTCCTCTGTGCAGACAAAGTTCCTCTTCCAAACTTCTTGCTAACATTGTCTCGTCAATTTATTTTCCTCAGCTTAGCTGTGGTCAACCTAATCATTTTTTTGTGGTATTCATGTAACCATCTTTTTTAGCTATCATATCAATTGCTTACGCTCAGTTTCTTCTTCTTCGGATTTCGTCATTTCTCACTCTATCGAGTCTTGACTTGTATAACTCGATACAATTTAAAAAATCTTATTTACTTAATTTTAGAATTTAATAATTTAACAATTTAAACAAATTTATTAACCTATAAGCCAATATTTAACTTTCAGGAACTGGAGGGTATTCCAGACCCCCCGGTTCCAATACCATAACATTCCAATTTTACTATTTCAAACAGTTGTAATTTAGTAACAGCAATGAGAGGATATACATTATTGGGAACTAATGTTTAGATTGCAGCGCCACCGTGGCAGAAATTTAGCTAGTCCTAGAGACATTGTAGGATTTTCAAATAGAATAGTTTAAATATTGTATAAAAAGAACTGCAGTACTAAATTTTAATATTTTATTATTATAAAATTAAATATTACCTACAGATAATTACTAAAAATGAGACTACAATTACTACAAAGTTAAAATTAAAAGTTATGTTTCCAGCTGAAGTTCAAAATTCACTGCTAGACGGTGTCTTTTTTAGCTAGATATCCTAATGTTGGTCTTTGTAACCCCGGGGGGTTTGAAAAGTATACAATACCTTCGACAATATCCTACGACCATAGACGGAGTTATGAGGTTTAAATTTGCTAACCACGCTAGTTATTATGATTTATTTAGACAATTATTGCTAAAATTGGACTTCAGTAAAGGAAATATAATTTAAACGCAAGTTATTTAATTTTATTAAATTATATTTTCATCATTTATAATGACTCTCCCAGACTTTCCTACCTAGCGATTTCAATACTATAACGTGTTTTTACTGTTTATTAAAATCAAAGAGATAGCATACACTATGTTGGGTTTGTAAGACCGGGGGGTTTGGGAGGTATGGAATACCCTCCAACTATAACCACAATTGCGAGGTTTGCTAAGCACATATTAAAATTTTGTTCTTCTTTTTCAATGAATTTTCAAAAAAAAACACTATTTTATATTCTGTCTGTTAAACCCAGTAAATGGAAAAGTCATGTGTTGTCACATCCCATTTTTTGTGATTTGTGACAATTTTGAAATATTTCAAAAGAGGAACGTTGAAAGACATTATAAATAAATTTAAATTTTACAAAACTGATTGACTAGAGAAATACATAACGCTTGAGCATAATACACATACTCGTGCATGCCAGAAACTAAAGAGCGAATGCAATAAGGTCGGTTTTACATTATCAAAATTCTGTATAGCTGAAACTTTTCACTGAAGTACAAAGGACTTGCATAAGTGATGCTCTTTATACGTCGAGCAGCTTTCAAGTGCTTACAAGTCATTCGCTTCGCTACTTATCATGGTAAGCCGAACGAACGTCTGCTCGCCTACGATATAGGAAACGAAGCAGACATGCACTATGATCTATGATACTCGAAAAAGATAAACAGTTAATGAACTTGTTAACATTTTTTCCAATAAAACAATCGGATTAACTTTCAAGTAGGTATCCAAATGTGTTTGATTAACTTTTTATTTTTGGTTAAATTCTCGATATTGGCAGCCAGCCAAGTGAGTATTTTTATAGTTGAAATTACTTGAACCCGTGAGCAATTTTCTACTACATATAACACTAAAACTTAACAATAAATGTTTAGTCGCTGGTTGTTATTCAGGATTCAATGTATCGAAAATATTTTAGTTAATTTTGTTACGCGCGCGCTTTTGCAAATTTATTGTCGGGCTTTATTGTCAGTAGGCATAAATGTATCGTCCTGCGGGTGTTCCGCAAGGACAAAACTTTTTCTTTCCTTTCCTTTCGTTATAAAATTTTAATAAAGATTCAAAATTTGACGTTATTAATGAACCCGTTTTACCTGCAATTGATTTTCTTTGTTAAGCTTCTTTAATAAATGACAAATAATTCAGGATTATCTCAATGAAACGTCTTCGCGAAACCATCCATCACTTTTAAGAGACTTCATTATTTTATGGTTATTTCGGATTAGTTATAAATTTTTACTTTTTGCGTGGAGAACAACAGAAACAGGAAATAATGTGAAGAATATTTTGACTATAAATTTTAAAGTGATTTACTTCGTCGCACAAATCTTTTTAAATTGGCTTCAAAGGAATAAATTTTATTGACTTGGAAATTTATACACCCACCACGACAGTAATAAAGTTATTAACGATTAAAGTGGATAATTTGGGATAAAAACTGTTAGATAAAATCGAATTCTCTTGGAACGAGACTTCCAATATTGATTTGGAAAACTCCAATTCTTATCAAATTTTGTTTGTATTCGAGTGCATACACAAAATGCATATTTGATGTTGAGCAAGTTTTATGGCTCCATGCGACACGTCGATTTGGTTGACTCGATAGTTGAACAAATTACCGGAAAATCCTCGGACGTGAGTTATACGGTGGCGAACCGCCAGTCAACCTCGCTGATATACAACATTATCTGCTCGGTTTTCAAGATATATCGTTACACCTTTTTGTACCTTATTCAAATTAAATTTAAATCATTGAACTTTTTGAGATCGTGCAGAGTTACAAATTAATTTTTTGTACTTAACTGCAAGATAAACTTTCTGTTTTGGTTTATCTTGTTAATTTTAATTGAGTTTGATAATGTAACTTCTTGTTGCAACTTGCAACTTAATTGCAAGAAACTGGGGCTATGTTTGGGATTTACTTACGAACGGATTAAAAAGTGTAGGTGATTATAATTTTAATTGTATTTCTTCGTAAAAAGGTACGTGATGCGCTCTTAACTTCTCTCAGCTGCGCTACTGCACAGCATGAAAGAGCGCTCACCACTTAATGTCGCTTGTGGAATGATAAAGCTTGAAATTGTGTATGAAGAAGTGTAATACTAATAACTAATAAAGTATTAAATTTCACACAGCAATATGGTCAGCCGCAGCTGGGAAAAACAATAAAAATATGTACGCAGATCTACAAGAAATTATACATGCTCTACAGTCTTAAATTAATCCTTTTTTGAGTGTAGTAAATTTTAAGTTAAACGGCGCAAATCCTTAGTCTTAAATGTTTTAATCCTTTAACATTAAAGAATAATTTCAATTGTGGTCATCCTTTAGCACTTAAAGTTCTAAAAGTTCCTTTAAATATTTAAATTCTGGAGCAAGTAACTTAATATATTTATATCATAATAGAAAAGGTTGTGTAGATCCACAATTTAAAATATCCTCTCTTCTTCCTATATTAATTTTTATCTCCCTTACTTTTAAATTTTTTATTTTGCTATAATTTTTACTGATGAAACCTAATATTTATATTCCACCCTTGTCCAATCATTATTACTGTAATTGTTGTTGTTAAAGTGATTTTTAGGGTTTACTCACCCCAATCATTTTTATATTTTTTTAACATGTCAATATTTTTTTCAAGCAGTCAAATATTAGGGTTCTATTTTTTTATACTTATATTTTCTTGATGGTGAAGGCATTGAAATTAAAATGGAAGACCAACCATCAAATATTGACCGGGCTGCGCTAGATCGTGTAAGTTTGTATCCGCCCTAAGCATGCAATTTAATAATTGAATACTCCGTTTGATACGATCAAAAGTTTTTGTTTCGACGATATTAAGTGCAATAACCTATAACTACTGTCCATTAATACAAATATAATTGCAGCAATTAACTGAATCATGCAATTTGGATGTTTAAATAATTACCTACAAGAGCCTGGCTAAACGAGCAAATCAATAACAATAAATTTATATTATTGGCATACAAGAAAAGGAATTTTTGTGGTAAAAAACTACCTATTCCACTATAATATATTTTTATAGCTGCAATATTCAAGCATGGCTGACATATTTTATGCGTTCAATAATTTTGTCAATAAGAATATAAAGGGATTGATAAATTATTCATTATTTCTAAAATTGGGAAGAAAACTAACCAAAATGTTGCATTACATGTTAAACGTATCCCAAAACGATTTCCTTATTTGCATAAATAACGCAAAATGATATTGTGTTCGTGGCGATATCATCAGCAGTTTGGATGCATTGTCCGAACCCTTTTTTTGGAAAAATAAATTTATTTCTATGATATATTGATATAGATAAAATTTAAGGTTGCAGAAAAGTGCTATAAATATTACCTAAACGTTTAGCTGTACACGTAGAGCAATTTTAAAACAACATTTTATATAGCAAAGTATGATTTACTACATACAAAGTATAACTAAAAAGTAAACAAAAAGAACTTTTTATGAAACTTCCAAGTCGCAAGCTTAACCATAACTCAAGCAATCATTTACTTTCATACAACTCTCGACGGTTTCAAATCAAATTCAAGTTATTGGAAAATCTCGAAAATGCACTTTTGGTTTTTCTGATGCTCGGTTTTAGTGTAAAGAAAAGAAAAAGTCAAATAAGTTTTGTGTGCTGTACATTTTGGATTCCTTTTTGCGCGACGGCAGCGACGTGAAAAGTAAAAAGGCCTAAACAGAATGAACGCGAAACCAACGCGACGTAACGTCCGTCAAACGCTGACGTTACGCTTTCGAAACGATACTGCACAGAATAGCGCGAAACCGACGCGACGTCAAAAACCTAACCTCACAGCCTAACCTGCATAATCTTAAAATAAGTGTTGTTATTTGTTGACGTGTTAACTTATTCTCTTAGCTTATTCTTATTAAAATTAAAGACAATGGATGATTTCGAACTATTTTTAAATTTTTACATGTTATATTTAATGTATTTATAAAAATGACAAATAATGTTACCAACTTATTTTGATTTAAGAATTAAATCACCAAATTGTAGTTGGTAGTGGTCGTTTCGCGTTAAGTTTGCCAACGTTCGACGTTGGGATCGCGTTGCGAGCGTTCATTCTGTTCGAACGTATTGCAACTACATACATTTAACTTTTGACGGACGTTACGTCGCGTTGGTTTCGCGTTCATTCTGTTTAGGCCTTAACCCAAATTGGGTGACCTTACCCCAGTTGTAACTTTCCACCACATAAAGGTTACACACTTAACTGAGAAGTAACATAAATGTAACCATAACTTAACATTACCCCGAAGAAATTTCCAAAGTGAGAGTCACAATTCCGTTATTATTCAGAAGGGTGACGATATAGGGAGGAGCGCTGGTAATTTGAAACATAAAAATTTTATTATTTCTAAAATTACCACAGTTACGCAGAAATAAAAATGTCCAAAAAGTATTTCAGAAAGTGATACCTCAACAGCTTCCGTTCATTTGTAATGAATTTTAACATAATTTATTCATACTCTTTTAATTATGGCCTGCCTGTTAAGTAGAAAATTAATGAGATCGGCAAGTTCTAAGCTGATGAAGCAGAAATAATTGACTGACGCTGCCATTAGTTACAAGTAGGATTAAATTTTCAGTCAAGTTTTGATAATAAGTAGAGAGATTAAAACTCTTTTTTCTGCATAATAAAGGAACCTGTTAAAGCGCCGGAAAATTAAAAAGTTGCTTTCGTTTCAACAAAAGTCTTAATAAAAAAAACTTTTAAATGTGATTTTTTAAATTTTGGCGGTAAAGTACATGTGAGACAGGCGATGGTGGTTTTTGCGTGAGTGAAAGAGAAAGAACTGTTTTGTAACCTAACCTTAAAAAGGATAATTAAATTTGATATTAACAATTGTGTAGAATTTAGATAAGTTAATTAAATTTTAACAAAAAAATTAATTTATAGTAACAAAAGGCTTTTGATGACAATTAAATTAAACAAGCTTAAATAAAATCTAAGTGAGAATAAGCAAAATGAACATTAAGCTAGAGAATATAAAATTAACTAGTTAAATTTAAACAATGCTTCAACTATAGACTTAATTCGATCAAATTCTAATACAAACTTATCATTGTCTTTTGATAACAAGAGTTCGTATAACAATAGCCAGTTTATTTACTTTAAACTTCAAATTATAGAGAATTATCAAAATCGCTCTCCATAATACTTAGTTTGCCGAGAAAAGATAATTTAGCTCCTAATAATGCCATACATGATTATATTAATTTAAAGCTGACAACATCGTTAAACAGGTAATTGATTAACTTGGTGCCTACCTTCGAAAATGATTTGATAAGATTAAAAAAGTTTTAACTGATAGGGTGGGGTTATCAAACAAATTTTTTGTTACAAACTTTTTATCGTATCGCTAGTTTCATATTTGCAAATGTGAAAAGTTAGACGTATCAGACGATCGTGACTTGAAAAGATTATTAGAATTATTCGTTCCAGATTTAAAATTATTATCTACAAGAAAATGGGTGTTTTTTAGTCGAAAGGCATTCCGCCATATTTTGTTTGAATTTTATAACCACCGAATCCACTAAAGTTCCACCACAAAATGTTTAGTTTCAAATTAGTACACACAAAGCGGTGCACAACAAAAGCACATACATACAAGCGTAATTAATGATCTATGAAGGTAAAATAAATTTTTTCTTTTAATTAAACCAGAAATCTACTGAAAGGGAAACATTGAATGAAAGCTGCCCCTACTAATTCAACGATTTTGTTAATTCAGTTGTACTGTGTTAACATTCCTGTTAATTAATCAATGCAGTGTTTAATTCTGTATAACTCTTTTTAAGGTAGAACTTGAAAATCCTACAGCTGGAAAAAATGTAGACGTACTAGTGGTAAAATTAACGAGTTTAAAGTAATCTGAAGAGAGTGAATTTTGGTGAAAGTTTAGTCCCTGTTTAACCTAGATCAATCAAAAACTTTTTCGGGCTTAAATAATCTTGAGTGTTGATGAGATTGTGGTTTTATAAAACATTCAAACATTCATGAATTTATATTTTTGCGAATGAACGTCTCATCTCTGTGATGGCTTTTAATTATCGAGATAAATCGAAACTTTCTCGAGATTTTCCCTTTCAGTCAATTAATGTGGTTTATTTAATAAATCTTTAGTTTTGTAGCGGTAAAAATTGCATATAATTGAATGACTAACGGTAAAGAAAAAGAACTTGTAACTTTGAATTGATTTTATCATACTCATTATTCCATATTAGGAATCGCAGTTGCAGATCGGTCTGGTCTGGCAGGTGTACGACAACCTGGAGGTAATCTCCCAGGAATGTGCACCGGATTTAAACCTGGTCACATTTTCTCGTCTTTCGTTAGCTCGACATCAAATAGTACAGATAAACAGGTTCTCCACCGAGCACGCTCTTGTATTTCATTAAAACGTTGCTTCATTCACATCTTTTTTAGTCCAACTGCACGGTCCACATACCGAAATAAAAAAATGGGAATTACATTTTCTTACAAAGCTCCTCCGACTTTATTCCATTGAAAGTTGAAGGAAATAACTAAGACATATTTCACAATTATTAATAATATATTTATACAAAAGGCTTTATATTGAGAATACGGTTTGGAATAATGAACAAATCATTTGGTTGGTTGTATTTCAACTAAATGCGATCACAAAAATGTAAGCCGATTATTTTAAATTCACGAAACTTCGTTATTATTGAGACTTTCTATACAATAAATAAAGTATATGAGAATTATTGCAGCCGGATATTTCCACTAACTTTCCGTTTTGTTCATGTTTTCATTTTTCAAATTTATCAAGCCCAGTTACCCTGAAAATTGTAACGTTATTTGTAATAATAATTAGATATTAGTAATAATGTATTTTAAAGATTTTACAAAATAAGCATCCAATTTTAATAATTTTTCAGGGAACGAAAAAATTTTTTTAATTTTTTTAAAATAATTTTTCCAAAGTTTGGGACAATGCAGAGTTTTAAATTTAAATTTTTTCGTAAATTTAAATTTTCTTCTGAGATACAAAAACAGAAAATTTGAAGTAAATTGAAAACTTCCTGAGATGTTTAACAATAATTTTCTGATTTATTTGAAAATTAACAAAAATGATTACTTCTACCTCCTGAAAAGCAGCCCATTAAAATTTTTTTCTTTATTTTTTCTGTTTTTAGTAATACCACATTAATATATTCACAAATTTTCAGCAGATATAAATAAAACAATTTTTCTATTTAAAATTTTTAGATAAAAATCAACATTAGTTTCAATTTTTTAAAAATTGTGGTAAAGCAGAGTTTTAAAAATAAATTTTTCTATAACTTTAGATTATGTTTTGAGCTACAAAAGCAGAAAAATTAAAGTAAACTGCAAAATTTCTGAAAAATAAATAATAATTTTGCAATTTTTATTTTTATTAAATAAAAATTAACAATTTCATCCTTTTGAAATCCACCCCATTAACAATTAGAATTTTTTCGATATTTTTGCTCTATTTTTCAGTGCCAAATTAGTATATTTACCAATTTGAACGTCTTTCAACAAATATAATTTTTTATTTAAAAATTTTCTTTAAGTTTGGGGCAAGGCAGAGTTTTTAGAATAAATTTTTGCATATATTTTATATATAGTATAAAATATAATAGCTTATATTTTTTTAGCTTATATTTTCAGAAATAACTCAGAGCAAATTTAAAACTTTCTGAAAAAATTAATAATAATTTTCTGATTTGTTTAACCAGCAGTCTGGCGTAAATCAAACACGGATAGACTAGAGAGCGGGAAACCGCGGTTCTAATCCTGGTTGCGTCAGATTTGTGCTGAGATCTAAAAAGTCCAAACTTGATCTGCGGACTACTCGCTAACCCGCCTGCCCAGCGTGGTGAGTTATGGGTATAACACCCTCTCCCCCCACATGGGGGGAGTTTAAAAGGGAAGGCTTAGCGTTCAGCAATGGACGAAAAACGGCTTATGAAGAAGAAGAAGAAGATTTGTTTAAAATTAACCAAAAATGAAGATCACTTTTACCTCCTGAAAACCACCCATTAACAATTAAATTTTTTTGTTAATTTTGGCATATTTTTCAACAAATTATAATTTCTTATTATAGGTTTCAATCAAAATCAAAATTTTTTATAATATTTTTTAATTTCAAAAAATTTAAAGTAAACTGCAAAATTTTTGCAAAATTAATAATAATTTTGTAATTTTTTTGCAAATAAACGAAAATAAACACTAGCACCTCCTGAAAACCACCCCATGAATCATTAAAATTTTTTCGATATTTTTGCTCTTTTTAGTAGGACCAAATTAGTATATTTACAAACTTTAAGCATATTTCAACAAATATAATTTTTTAGTTAAAAATTTCGATAAAAATCTAAATTAATTGCAATTTTTCTAAAGTTTAGAACAATGCAGAGCTGTAAAATTAAATTTTTCCGTAACTTTGGATTACCTTTTGAGATACAAAAACAGATCATTCAGAGCAAATTAAAAAATTTCTAAGATATTTAATAATAATTTTCTGATTTGCTTAAAAATCTTCGAAATTGAAAACTTCCACCCCCTGAAAATCACTCCAGTAACAATTAGAATTTTATTTTTATTTTTGCTGTTTTCAGTAATGCTATATTAATATATTAACAATTTCAGCATATTTAAACAACAAAATACATTTTTTTTATTGATAAAATCAGAACTAATTGCAATTTTTCTTAAAGTTGGGGCAAAGCAGAGTTTTAAAAATGAATTTTTCCTTAACTTTAGATTACCTTTTGAGTTACAAAACAAAAAGAAAATTCAGAGTAAATTGCAAACTTTCTGAGAAATTAATAATAATTTTGTGATTTATTTGCAAACAAATATAAATGAACACTTTCAACCCCTGAAATATACCCCTTTAACAATTAGAATTTTTTTGTAATTTTTGTTCTTTTTAGTAATGAAAAAATTTCGGTGAAATTCTAAATTCATTGCAATTTTTTTTTGGTAGAAAACAGAGTTTTGAAAATTAAATTATTCTGCAACGTTGGATTATCTTTTGAGTTTCAAAAACAAAAAATTCAATTTTAATTGCAAGTTTTCTGTGAAAATTTATAATATATTGGTGATTTTTTTGTGTATTAACAAAAATTTGAACATCTATCCCCTGAAAATTTAAAACTTTTTTTCAACAAAATATAACAATTAAACAAAATTTTTTGTAAAAAGTATCTAAATTAACTTCAAATTTGGAGAAAATCATAGTGTCAAAAATAAATTTTGTAGGCCTACATTTGATTAGCATCTATACTGCTTTTTTGGTAAAAATATGGCCAAGAAGAGTCGGAAAAGTCAACAGATTACCTACATAATTTAAAGAATTGTCTAGTTTTTTAAATAAAAAATTACAAATTGAAATTTGTAAGTAATCTGTAGATTTTTGATATGCAAAACTGCCACTGCAGTTAATAAATAACTACGCTGCCTTGTAATTGTGGGTTGGATCTGCCCCAAGTATTAGAAAAATGATAAAACAAAAGGAAAAAAACATAATTACACGGAATATGCGATTTTAGAAAATTTAATATAAAATTCTTGAGATTCGAAAAGAGCGCTTGAAGAAAAGCTCAAATAGATTTGTAATAAACTCATGGCATGTAATAGAAAATTCCTGAAGTTATTTTGTAAATGTTGCAAAATAAATAGAGACTGTCATTTCTAAATGATGAATTAAGATTAAATTATAAAAATCCCAAGTTGGACTCGTAAAATTCTAAGCTAAGCGAATAAATTATAAATTAAAGCGTCTTTTTACTGCAATTTATAATTTAATGCAATTTACGTGCATCAAACCGTTTTAGCAACTGAAAACGGTTGGCTTTCTATCATCAAAGGATTCAGGAAGGGTCTCGATAGGATTATAAAGTATTTACAGTGCTCCCGACCGCTCTGGTACTAACATAATTCAAATAAACCGTTATCCAAATCTCTGGGGACTTTAGTTTTACTACTTTGCAAATTAATACTGCAATATTGTTGTTTGTTGATGTTCAAATTTTACTTATTTAAATATAAATTAATTTTAACACGGAATTTCTAAAACAAAGTTTGGAAAAACTAAATTTTCCGGTGTTAACTACACCTTCAGCACTGATAGTAAAATTTCGTTAAAAACTTTATTTTTAATTAATTTTTAGCACCTTTCATTCGTACAAAAAAATTAAGAGGAGACAAAAGTAGGAAAATTACCTATTAAATTTATTTTACAGCGCCGGCGGAGCGATTTCCATTTTCTTAATGATCTTTGAAAAATAAACAACGTGAACCGGGCCCATAACCCGTTGTAATGTTTTGCTATTTTAAAATTAATTCCACATTACATAACATAAACGTCCAATTTAATTAAAACACCAAGAAATTATTTTGTACATTGCATTTTCCTTGCACGAAAATGACGGGATGGTATTTTCCTAATAAACGTTTAGCAGGTGTTTACACTGACAACTTCAACTCTAAAATTGATAAAATATTTTTCCTAGTCGAATTAAAATTTTCTTTTGCGCTAAAAGCTGGAATTTTCCTAAAAGTTATATATGTACGTGTAGTACGCGAATAACATTGGAAACGAATCGATCTTACATGAGATTTGACTGCAGGTATGTTACGGTGACTGATTTTTCTCGTTTTGTAAGTTGCGGAGTTGATCCTTCTCAGAGACTGTCGAGAAAATGCATTTATCAATTGCTAAGTACCTTAACGTCGTATCTGCATAATGTAAAGTTTATTTTTGAGATGTAATTGATGATGGTTTTATTTAAAAACTGTTTTGCAGAGAATTTTTCATACAGCAAAATAAACCGTGATTTATTTTTACTGCGCATTAAAAAACTACCTACAATGAACTTTTGATACTGCTGCATTTTCAAAAGCTGCAATCTTGAATTATAATTAAACACAAGTTAAATAATCTTACAAAAACTTTTAAAAACGCGAAAAACTGAAATTTTTCTTAAATATACCGGATAGGGCAAAACAAACTAGCAATCGAATTGCTTTTCTTTTTTGGCGCTAGATTTAGACGTGTAAATTTTAATTTATAATTCATTCAAAAATAAATTGATAATTTGGGTAGAAAAATTAAAATTCGAATTAAAAATCCATTAAAATGATTAATTAATTGTATTTTGAACTTAAATTCAGCCTTAGTCTAAATTACACAATCATTAAAAATAAATTTTCCGACATGTCCAAATTGATTGATTACATAATAATCCGATATTCATTCAATCAGAATGTTAGTCCTGTCAACGTGATTGGTTATAGTTTTGTTTATCGATCACAAAAATATTGTTTTACGCATTACATGTAAAATGTTGCCACAAAATGTGAAAATATTACGCGACAACCTTAATTAAAAATCAATCGGATCGTATAATCGTAATGTAAATTTTGGTGCGGTTTTAATTTTGAATACGATCACGCTTTACGCGTTCCACTTTTTTGTGGAAGGCGAGGAGTATAAGGGTTAAAGGAGAAAGACTAAAATTTAGTATCTTGTAGGTGGAATTTAAAAATGACACACGTATTTATTTTCAGGTCGCAGTCACGACAAATCGTTCACTTTGTTCCGGCTTGGTCAGCGTTCTTCCCCGGGGGTGAAAGCTTTCGCTGAAACAGGCCGTTCAGATATTTTAGAAGAACAAAGTCAAGGCGAAGGAGGAATATACGACGAGTTCAACGCTCCTCCTATCTCCACCGGTGTTGGACGCACTGAAGCAGAATTCTTCGTAGACGGCAACCATTCGAGGGTAAATAAGTAATGACTTCAAAGTGAATGAATGTTATCTCTTGTTTTATGTTTCCTCTTAACTTATCGATTGTGTATACGCACTTTAAATGATATAAATACTTAAGAAAAGATGTTCAAGTGCAAGCTGTTGGATTTCGAGTGACATCAACGCGTGTCCGGTTTACAAATGATCCACACCGCTTCACGCACGGAATATTATCATTACGATATTTGCTCGCCCAGGATCTATCCGAAAGCTTTGTTGGTTTAATTGATTGCTTCTTCTTTTAAGGAACCTTGCGTGAAGGGATACATTTATCATCGAGAAAAACTAAATCAAAATTTTTTGTTGCATTTTTAATTTTGCTTCCTACATATACTACCATTTATGTACTGTATCAATTTTCCTTTTATCTCAAAGGAAAACGAGAACTCGAATGCAACAAATTTGAACGCTGTGATGAACTTGTTTTATGACGTCAAAGCGCTGTTCATCTTTGTATTTTTATTAACAATTGTTTGTCGGTAAACACGTACTAGTACATAATATTATGCACATAGTATAAACGCTGTTGCTTCCACTCTACAGGAAAACCCTACATAGTTTTGACCCAATTTTAAACACGGAACTGGCGTTTTACAACCTTCTTTATTTATGATGGAGAAAAAAAATAACATTAAAGCAATTGATTATTATAAATTTTAAAAATCAAAGATGGCATTAGTGAAAAAATAGCCCTAAAAATCAGTTTTTTAACAATATCTTCATTTCGGTACCGTCCAGGTCAAAAATAGTTAAAATAAAAATTGTTAACAATAAAATTCTCTACAACTTTTGTCTGAAAACTTCTTTTGTAAAGCACACAGTTTTCAAGTTAAAGAGGTTTTTGCTTTTACATTAGGTCAACTGGTTGAATTTTTCTTTTTAAAAGAAAAAGCACGATTAAGAAAATTGTTATTGTTTGCTAAAATAGGAAATTAAACTCATAAAATTTTTATTACAAGAAACGAATTATTTTAGAGAAGAAATTATTCGCAAAGATGAACACAAAATTCACCTTACAATAACTCAAATCCTAATCAAAGGATTTTATTCACTTTGAGCTAAATTCTCTATCGAATGACCAAAATTTAATTTTTTTAAACTGTTCAAAAGTAAAAAATCAATTTAATCTTACAAACCATCATTTCCTTATCCAAGAAAATTTTAGGAGTTGTGCCCAGGAAAAAAATTTTGTAATGCTGTGTTATTCTCGTGAACTACAAGAGACTCATGCGAAAACTGTGGTGGTATTTAGAACCACTGCAAAAGAGCAAATAATTAAAAAGAAAAGAAAAAGATAATAATGTTATTTACGTGTAAAAATTGTAGCCTGACTGTAATATTGAATTCAACTTTTAAATCTCCCGCCCCCATTTCTTAAATATCTAAATGAAATTCCGGTCAGAATCTAACTTAATTGTGTGTGTCCTGCACACAACTGATGAGTCAGAATAAATAAATGCAGAAATACATTAACAAGAGAACAAACAAGAAAAAGTGTTAAAAATTCTGAAACTTTTCTGAATATACAAAAATAAAAAAAATTCAGGAGATTAAAAAGCACATCTTTATTAATTAATTAAAAGTTTGTAAATAACAGTGAATTTTCATTTTTTATTATTCAAAAAACAAAGAAAAGCTTTGGGAAAAATTAATTTAAAGCTCTAACTTGCCTTTAAATTTAAGATAAAATGTATTTCTTTATTAAAAATTTATATAAAAACCTCCAGTATTAAATTCAATTTAATTTAGATTTTAATTTAAGTTAAGAGCTTTAAAACTAATTTTTCCAGCACCTTGCATTTTCTTTTGAATAATAAATATAAAATTCACCGTCATTTCCTAACTTCCTATGAAAAATAAATAATCTTCTAGTGATTTGTTTATTAATTTACACAAAGTTTACATTTTAACCGTCGGACTTTTTTTATTATTTTTGCTGTCTTTGCAAGTTTAGTATTAATTTTAATTTATACTTAAAAAAGTTCAGAATATTTATGCAAAAAATTTTTTTTAGTGATTTAGGTAATTTTTTCAAATAAAAAAAAAAATGTACCCGTTCCTAACATAAGAAAGGATAGAATTATATAATATGTGTCTGTTAATACCGCAAGAAGTTACGTATTTATAGTGAAAATTGGATCACGAGATTTCAGCACCGCAACCCACACATATAATTATTGTTTGTCACTTGTTTTATTTACAAAATATTTTATTTATTCCAATTGGAAGGATGAAGACTGAGGCAGTCGTTTCTCAATTTTTAATGTATGGCCATGGTAAATTATATCATTAGGGGGGGGGGAGGTAAAACTCATCTATCACATTGAAAAGCACAAAAAATGATTATTTCCGATAGCTCCAGCTCTCATAGGGGCAGTTTCTGTCTTATAATCTTCTTGCCCGAGTTAGTATGACAACATAACTTATCGAATTATCCTTCGACGTTGCTGCCAGGACTTTCACTTCTTGATGCGGTAACAATTGCCTGAAAATAATTTAAATGTTCAAAAATGTAGAACTTTGAAAGTAGGTTTCACTGTAACACAATTCAGTTAATTTTAAATACAACCCACGCACAATATGCGCCCTAATAAGTTTATATTTAGGAAGTATGTTGCTTTTGAGCTTTACCATTTCATAATTCACTCGACAATGCAATTAAAAACTTGACGTAAATAAATTGCTCATTCACCACTATTTTAATAGATTTTTTCCTCAAAACAGTTTAACTTTTTTACATACAATTTTAGTTAACGAGATAATTAAGCAATTTTTCCACCAAATGGTCATCGGTGTAACAGATTCACATTTTATTGTGGCAAATTCGGTGAAAACATTGTGTTGGACCCAGTATTTCCTGTAACATGAAATTTTAATTCACTTAGCGCTTTTGTCACAAAAAGGAAGTATTCGCATTGTTATAATAGTAGCGCCCCGACTTTCGTTACTCTTACTTTTTGCTTTAGCCTTGTATGATATAACCCTTTTCAAAATATATCAAAACTTTTTCCAAATTGATGTGTGCTTTATCGTATACGTACGTAATATAAATTTAATATCGTGAGCAACAATATTGCTCGTAACCCTAAACTTTAATTAATTAGTTTTCATCTAACGTTGTAGGTTTCATTAATATCGCGTATTACCCCTTCGCCCGATTGGTTCATCGGAATCGATGCGTTTGATCTATGCGTAAACGGCAATTGGCTGGATAGCATAACCGTTGAGGTAAGAAATATTGCGGTTTAAAATTCTATTTTGCAATTAACGTGTGGTGGTTTCTCCAGGTGGATCCCATCGACGCGGGTACGGATAATGGCTTCACATTTACCGCACCAAACTGGCCTACCGAACCCCAAGGAGTGGCGTATCGCATTACAGCACATTATCCTGCACATCCAGCCGGCTCGTTTTTTTACCCATACCTTAAGCGTCTTCCTCCTATCGCCACGTTTCAGTTTCTAAAGGTAGAATAATTACGCTTTTAAATTTTTTTGTTTTATCCTCGAGTGTTACAAACAGATTAAAGAATACGAACTTAGCGAGGTCTTTCATCACGACGAAGACGACCACAAGTATGAAGTATTAAAGATGGAACATCTGACACAAAATAGCATAAGCGTTTTTAATGGAAATAACGATATCGAAACTGCGATCGAAGAAGAACGAGAGGAACAAGAGGATCATAAGCGAACTCGAGGTAATCCTCGCTTCCAACAGTTCATGCCATCCACTTCAACAATCGCTTCAAACAACGTACTGTACAACATAAGAAATACGACGAACGACAGATATCTCAATACCATGTAAGTATCCTTTCATTTGGTGCACGATCCGCCTAACAAAAATCTTTTAACCTCGCCGAATAAATAATAATATTTACTGTAAATTTTAATAATAATTGCAAGTTTCTCGTTTTTACTGCATAATTAAAGAAAACAATTAACGTTATTCGTATTTTTGTATTCATTAGACGTGGAATTTTAAATCAGAGATCCGTTCGGTCGCGAAGTACTTTGCATAATATAATTGGATGCTGAGCTTACTAGTTTACGCTATAAGAACCGCGATTTGTAAAATTAATATTTTTTATGTATCGTGCTGGTAAATATGAATTTACAGAAATCATCGAGATGATCTTTCACCGGTAACATCGGCGGCCGTTCCTGCGATTGTACCACGAGGCGATAAAAACGCGATTATGAATAGCATAGTGGATTCATATCGTACACATCCTCAACAAAAACACCGGAAGAAGTACAAAAAACCGAGAAAGCCAGTGCGAAAGATTCGTAAGTTTTGGGGAGAGTGATGACGTGAGGCGGAAATGTTGTTTTTATGTTTGATTTTTAGGACCTCCACGTGATTGTAGGGTAACCGAGTGGTCATCGTGGAGTGCTTGCAGTAAATCATGTGGAATAGGAGAAATGACGCGACGTAGAGAAGTTTTTAAACATGCGAGACGGGGTGGACAACTTTGCCCTCCGCTTGTAGAAACCAAATGGTGTGGATCGGCACGATCGTGTAACAAAGTATACTTCAATTGGTAGGAGGAAATTGTGTAAGACTGCAAATAATATGTGTCAAGAGAGAACTTGTTCAGGACTGAAGATAAGAACTGACGTGTTGATATATTGTGTTTGTGATCAAACTCAGGGTTTTCTACCCTGAAGTATAACTCAACCCCATCTAAGCAGTCGAATTGCATTAATATTTTTGAGCTCCACTTTAGGAAAAGGACAATCTTAAAATATTTTCTATTAGGACGACATTGTTGAGACGCAAAATTTTTTAAACCATAAAATACGTCCTACATTTTTGCCGATTTTATTTTGTGTAAAATAATAAATAACCTTTTCATTAATGAAGTAACACATTATCGCATGAATTTGTGTGTGATAGTAGTTTACTAAATAACAACTGGCATGTACATTTTTGCTAGTTTAAAATATGAGTGTTAGAACTTGTACATATTAATAATAATTTTAGACTTAGGAATAAATGCATAGCCGAAAATGTCAATAAAATTTTTATCTACAATTTGTAATAATGAGTTGGTTGATAGTGTAATGTTTTCATATCTTCTGTATCATGTAAATCTGAACTTTTGCTCATCATCAAATTTTAAATCGTGCATCCCATCATCCACTCCACTATTTGCATTTCAATTCGAAAAAGTAATCATTTACTTGTATGTATGTATAATTGTACTAATTATATTGTTTAATACTTAATTATTTATCACAATTCATGTTATGTATCCGAAAAACCTAATAAATGTTATATTTACTTAATATTTAATTTATTACTTACCCTGGTCCTTAACCAGGACTCATACATAAATGAGATAAAGGTAAGTAACCACACCGTTTTTTTAATATTTTAAAGCATCCTGTATATTTAATAATTTTTAAATTACTTTTTACCTCGACTATCTCACCAACGGATCCATTTAGAGAGATAAAAACCGATGCTTTTTAACAATCTCGTAAATTTGCATATGACTAAGATTGATACCAACGTTTTATTATCAACATGAGGTTGAACCAGAAAAACTACATTTTTCTTTATAAGCCAAGCATCATTTGTCGTTAATGTTAAAAAGAGAACTAAATCTGCAAAAATTAACAAATGAAATACATTAAAATTTTTGAAAAACAGTCCGAACAAATTTTTTTAAACTTGGAACCATATTTTTTCTCCAAACTACATTATACTCTTACATATTTACGACCAAAAAAGTTTGTTTTTGTGCAATATGTGAAAAACTGCGTATCACGCATGTTTCCAACCTTGTTGACGCAGATAGATATCCGTTTTCAGTAAGATTTACGGATGCAGTAAATATAGTCTTTAGTTATCTGAACAATTTATATAGAGGTATGTTTACATGGCATTTATTTATTAAATTTTTACTGATATTTTCGAGTTCCGAAAACCATATTAATACAGCTCAAAATATATCTGCCAGTCAGGATTCTAAAGCTTTTCCTAATTATGTAACAATTTTCTTTTTCAGATTTTCAATTCGCATTAAAAATCACGACATGTTTTTATGTCCGTTTAAGAGCCCTAGTTAGGGACTCACAAACGAGTTGTAAAATCAACTTTGGCTAATTAAAACTTTTCCAACTGTTTACGCCTTCATTTTATTTTTATTAATACAGAAACATTAAGAATTCAAATTAAATTACCCAAAGAAATTAAAAATAAAATACAATTTAAAATTAGAAAGATTGAAATCTGATTTGGAAAATTAATTTAGGATGTTTTAGTAGACGTAGAGGATCTGTTGCTAGTGCACAATGGAACACCCCGAAAAACTAAAATATTGGATTTCAACCGAATTTAATAGATTCAAAAATCTACCAATTTTATTTTGCTGCTAGTGGCGAAAGCGAGGACCTTTTTTGGCTTAATTGATTCTATTTTAGCAATACTCCAAAATGGTTATATTTGCTCTGAATGATGATGACAGAAGATTTTGTTGAAATCTCAGGTTTGTGTCTCTTCCCCGTCTTCAAAAAAAAACTTATTAAAAAATAATCACACGCAGTGAAATGGTCAGACGTGCTGAGGTAATGAACACTACTATATTTCAAAATCATCACCTCAACCTTTTCTAATCTCACTTTTTCTCGATTTTAAGGCTAATTTTATTTTTGCGATTCTCTGAAAATTTTTGCACAGATATTAAAAACAATGTCTTGCCTATTTCTTGCAAAAAAAAATTTTAACAAGTTATTTGTCTTAAAAAAATTATTTTCCATTTTCTTTAGTTTTTTCCAACTTTAATTTTGATGTAACTTTTCATTTTGATTAAAATTTTCCTGTAATAACTTATTTTGATAAATGCGGTCTTGGATTTTTAGAGATTTATAGGTTCAAAGTATTGTTTTTGCAATGCCGTGATTATTTTTGCACGGAAATTAAAAAGTAATTAAGAATAATAAAATATTATATCTGGGATTACAGATTCTATTGCAGAGGGCAAGATAAGCCCATATACACTTAGATTTTTTAATCGGGACCATTGTACTACCTCTCGTTTCAAAATCAATTATAAAACAAAATTTTGAGAACCTCTGAAAATAGTTACTTATTAATTTTCTCCAAATATTAAAAACATTCACGCAAATACCCCCGCAATTTAATTCACTCCTGCAAAAGTTTACATATATAAGCTTGACAGCTCGCAATCATCATTAAAAAACTTTGATAGTAAAAATTCTCGCAAATAATGCATTTAAAATTTTTCAAAAATTAAAAAATAATTACCCAATCAAGAATAGGGTGGCTGACACAGATTACCGCAAGTCGACATTAAAAAACTTTGTTTTCTAACACTAACCTAAGCTTTACCGGTGGATCTCTCTTTTAACGATCTACTAAATAAAAAACAATATTGTTTTCCAACACTAACCTAAGTTTGACTGGTTTTGTTAGAAAGGTATTATACCATGCAGATTGAGTACAATAATTAAATTTGGGGGTGGAGGTATCAATTTGACAATGAAAACGATTATTGGAATACAAACCTGCAGTTTTCATCCCTGGAGTAGGAGAGCTAATTTAGATTTTCTGTGTCTTTAATTGTTTTTACGAATAGAGGGTAATCCATACCCCCAAACCCCCCGGTCACAAAAACTAACAACGTATCTTTTGTCATTAAATTTATCATGGATATATCAGTATATCTTAGTATTACAACCGGGGTTTGAGGGGTACGAAATGCAATTTAGTAGTCGCTGGTGTACTCATTCAAAGCAACGTCAAGAAAACAATGTAGAAGTAATTTGCTCACCTAAGTTGTGCGGCCTGAAGGCCGCACTAGAATTATTAATTTTTGGATCGAGAACAGCGTCGTAGCAAGTCTTGTAAGTAAAAAAATTAGTAACAATGTGTGCAATTTAACTAATAAAAGAGATCTTTCCTTCTTCTTCTTAGAGTGCCGTCACCTCATAGGAGGTTGGCTACCATGTTGTTGTACTCTTCTCTATCTTTTGCGAGTCGTATTAGTGTTGCGGCATCCGGAATACCAAACCATTGCCTCAGATTCTTCAACCAGGACTGTCTCTTCCTTCCGATACCCCGTTTTCCCTCTATCTTTCCTATGATGATTGAAATCGAACCTAATCAAAAATAGTGTAGCACATAGAGTCCTGATTTGCGTCGTTTTGATTTTCATTACAATAAAAAAATAAAACAGAAAATTTAATGTAAATCGGTCTGATATGATTCAATTTGCGTCTTTGAAGGTCGGTAAGTTGAAAAAATCTACTAAATTTGTCAAATTGCGACCGATTGTTTTTAGTGATTTAATAAGTTTAGTTAAAAGTCAGGAAAAAACATATAAAAAATGTGGTTATCCCCGCAGTCGGTAACTAACCTTAATTTTGAAAAATTTTTACAAAAATTTGGTTTTTGTGAGATAATTCATTTTCGCTTTCCATTCATGCTATGTCCAAAATGGTTACATACAAAATGGAAAAAATAAAAAAGATTCTATACAAATTTTTCCTCTGACCAACATTTTCCGAGCAGTAGCTACCCAAAATTCCTAGTTTTCAACAATTTCATTTTGTCGGTGATATTAAATTCATATATTGAAATTTTCACGTGGCTATTGCTCGGAAAGTATTGGTATGAGAAAAAATATGTATAGAACTTTTTTTATACTCGAGAATTTAATTTTCTTCGGTATTGTATAGCGCTATCTTGGGCATAAAATGAACAGAAAGCGAATTATCGCACAATCCTTATTTTTGTATCTAATTTCCAAAATTAAGGGAAGCTGCCGACTTCAGGGTAATCACACTTTTTATGTGCTTTTTCTGTCTCTTAACTAAACAGTTCAAATAAAACAACGTTTCCATTTCTCTTATCATCACTTCTACTAAATAATTAACAAAACAATTAATTAAAATCTGTAATAATATACATATTTCTTTTTGTTAATTGTTTTGGAGAAATTGAAACGTTGTTTTATTTGAATTATTTTTGAAGATCTCTTACGATATCACGGCTTTACAATTAAAATTTCCTAACTAAACTTATTCATACAAAAAAATCAATGTTCCTCAAATCGACGTTTTAATTAATATTTTTGTTTGTAATGTTTTTCAAGTAAAAATTATTTTAGTTTATTTTTGTTTCTAGATAAAAATTAGTGATCATAATTAAAAGGTGCTTTACTAGTTTTATGGATTTAGGGGTGCATACTCAATCTTAGTAATGTATAAATCCTTTAAAAAATCAGATAAAATTTTAAAAAACCTCAGAGCCCCCCCCCCTGCTAACAAAGGACTGTATATTTTGAATTAAATATCTTAAGCATATTTTAGATACTTTTTATGTTATATAAAAAAGCATCGTTGCCGTAATTATTTAAAAATTCGTGATAATTTTTTTTAATTGTTTACGTAAAATGCATAATGACTAAGAGGATATAGCGCGTCGTAATATAAAAATAAAGAATGAAAAAGTCACAGGTACATTTGGCCGTCATTCGGCATTTGCTTTAAGTCGCGTGTGGTTGCATTTAAATTTGCTCCTCCAAAATTATTATTGAATACAAAGTTTTAGTGATTTTTATTATTATAAAACTTCAAGTGATTTTCTTAAACTATTGAGTGACTATAAATGTGAAAAATGTGTACAGAAATATTTATAATTTCAAGAGTTAGTGATAGTGTTTTTGAAAATGATCCATCAGTGCGGTTTTCCAGGGAAATGAAAAGCAGTTTTGAGCAACCCTTCCAGGTTCAGGAGTTTTGTAGGAAAAAAAGGTAGGAATTTTTATTTTACAATTTTCTATCCCAAAGTTTTCCCGGACATAAATTAATTATATTATAACAATAAATTATTAAACCTACTTAGTTCTAAAACAGGGTCGTATTTAGGAATAATGTTGAAGGGAACTGTAAATGATAAGAAATTAAATTTTGAATTGATTGTATAATAATGATCAATTTTTCCAATAAATTTTGCACTTCGTCCAGATATTTTTATAATTAACAATCGTTTTTTAAATGAACCAAAAAACTTTCATTTTAATATTGAATTTTCCTCTATCGTTTTTTTTTTATTTAATAATTTTGTTCTGCTTTCGTCTTGAAATTTGATGTTCATTTATCAAGTGTCTCTGAATAAGCTTCCTAGTTAGATTAATTTCAAAAATCGTATCCTTTTTAGTTTTCTTCGTTCTATTAAATTTTTGTTTTACAAAAATAAATTGTTAAAATAAATTAGTTTTACAGAAGTTGAAATATGTAAACATATAAACAAATTTTAATCAAAAAACAATTAGACATTCCAAAACAATAAATTTAAAATTGAATCCAAAGTTTTTAAAGCCAAAACACAGAGAATATTATATAAATTATAAATATAGGAGCTTTATTGGCTTTTTACAGTTTTTATTAAAATAAATAGTGGGTATTTTGTAAAGTATTATATTACGGAGCAAACCTAGAAAGTCTCATTTTCTAGAGAAGACAGGCAGCTTACCGAATAAGCCGAAGGTGAATTTCGTGGCCTGGTGGGTTGTTCCAACCAATTAAAATAAAAATACTTACAAATTCATGACAGATCATTACAACAAAAACAAAATTAGTTGCGTAAGAATTGCGATACATAATCACTTAAAAATAAAAAAAGTAACTAAATTTAAGTAGATATGTTTATTCTGTATATTTTAAATTGCGTGCTAAAATGGAGAGGTGAGCTAAGTAAACGGGCTAAGGACCGGACTCTAGGTTAGAAGACCCAGGCTCGATCCCCAACCCGGCTACAAAATTTATCTGACTTCATTATGAAATTATGACCCTCTCCTCTCGGAAGGCAATGGCAAACCACCGAAAGTAATCTGCCAAGAAAGCCATTTAATAATAACATATTAAATTGGTCACGACGCTTCTGTCAAGAAGCATACGAAGAAGAAGAAGAAAAATGAAGATAAGTTTAATGTGCAAATGACGTCAAATTTCTCTCCTTTTTTTTAATTTTAAAAAAATCACATACGAAGAACGATAGGAAAACGAAAGTATATTGGGTATAAAATGTTTCGGATAACGGCGTCTTTTATAGATATTATTTTGTATTGCGATATAAGCAGAATAAACAAAAAGAGAACAGAGACTGTAATAACCTCAAGCTTTCGGCTCGAGAAAGTACAGCAACTTCACCGATAAAAGTAAATTTTCCTTGATAGAAATAGATAAATTAACCAATTAAGAATTTCCAACTAAAAATGTCATAGTCGACTCAGTTTTTCGATTGCAAAAGTTAGGTCGGCTACAAGCGACTAAGGGCTGTGATCTTGGTTGTAAAAGTGGATGAGCTTCATAAGTTATTTAAGTTTTCTTCTTCGTGTTGAAGCTACGTGCAGTAAATACAGCCACATGTGAATAAGGTTAAAAAATTATGAAGTCAACTAACTAAAATTGCGAAAAAGGTGAAATTAAAATTATAAATTCTAAAAACTTTAAATTGAAATTTAGTGCTTGACAGAACTGTTGGCTTTTTATGCGCGTTTCTACAAGCCCTTAAAAGTTATGTACAAGGGTCAGTCCTCAATAAATAACATACCACGGATAGCTGCTTTGTTCTGTGTTTTCATATTTCTTCGTTTTATTAAAAAATTGGTTTCACAAATTTAAAATTCCAACAACAAAATTAATAATCAAACGGTACGTTTGAGCAACATTTCAAAAAAGGTAAACTACCCTTTAAGACCACTTTGGCTTGAACAAAGTTAAACTAAAAAAGAAGCTCGGATTTTAAGTTGCAATTTTATTTGAAAAGTTCGATGAAAGTTGTAGTTTGATGGTTTTTCTACATTGAACTTTATTCTGTAATTATTTAAAAAGAGAAGAATTCAAGCAACCGATTTCAAAATAATATTGTAGGTACAAAGTTTTCAGGAAATGATGCCTCGTGAAAATAAATATAAAAATGTTTTGTATCTGCTGCTTAATATACTAAAAGTTCCCTACAGTTTTTTGAAAATATTTTGTAATCTTAAAATTGTGGAAGGGGTGGTTAACTTTTTAGGGAAACATTTATTATGGTTAGTTTAGTTGAATTATTTTTGTAGAAAATTTTGTGCTCTTTAAGCTACTTTTAAACCGTTTCGGAGATATGAACAAAAAGAAAATGGAAGATTCAACTGACCATTTCTAGCGGAGGAATTTTTTCGCCGAAAAACTTATTCCCGCAAGGCTAATTAAGAAAATTTAAAATTCTAATAGACTACAGCATACACCAGACATTCTTTAAGCTTTTCAAATTAGCAGTACATTGTGTTGTGTTTCACCCTTGTAAGGGTAAAAATGTGTATTATGTATACAGCTTTATCATTTTTTCTCGACACCGCAGCAGATATTAAAATTGTGATATATTTTTAAAAATTCAAGCAAAAAGTAAAACGTTGTAAGTTTTGAGAGCAGCTATTATGTTTTTTTATCTCGGTATGTACAAAGGAAATACGTTTTTAAGGAGAATTACTTGAAAAGGCGTTGCTGAATATATTTGGCAATAAAATATTTTGTATATAAATTGTGAGAATGAATAGCAGTCAGAAACTGAAAATAGATGATGAGAGAGGTGGATAAAAGCTTTAGATAGCTATAAAAGTTACCCCGCTGGCGTTGTGAATGAGAACTGAAAGCGCTAAAGTGCAGGGCAACACGAAGAAGATATTTGAAAGGCAAGTATAGTCTGAAGTCCATAAACATAAAAAACCCAGAGTGTAAACATAACAACCAATCTTTAAAAAATTGATAGAGGCACTCTACATATGTAGCTTTATATGGAAAGGAAATATTTTTGATTGCATTTCTTTTACAAGTTTGGCATATAAATTTGACTTTGCATGTTATATTGTAATGATCTAACTTTTTTTACAACCCTCCAGACAAGAACATTAAATTTATTCCCTAATAATGGTTTTATGTATCTGTTAAATTCGCATATTCACATATTTCGTGGTTACCAAAATTATGGCGCTTTTATTGCAGAATTGCACCATGCACTTGGGCTATAATTCTTGAATATTTTACAGCAAACTTAATAATTAAATTTTGCTGTTTGTCTCTCTTAAGAATACGGCTATCCCCTTACTGAACATAAACTATTCGGATAAATACGACTTTAGCAATATTAATAATAAAATCTGAAAAAAATGTTAGACCATCAAAAATAATTTTTTTGTAATCAAGTGTAACCAAATGCTTCGAATTTCAAAAGGCAGATAGATCATTTACGGTTGAAAGTTAAGGAATTTAGTCTGATTCGATTTATTTTGTGCGCTAACGTTTTCCACGACAATTTTTCTTATTCGCTTTTGGTTTCACTTGAGTGCCTTTTCTCAGCTTCAAAGTATGTCGTAAAACAGAATTGAATTTTGCACTGTTTCAATTATAAAATCAATGTAGGCCATGTTTTTAAATGTGTTTTTGAAAAAACCAATTCAACGTTTATTTAAAAATTTAAAATTCTTGTTTGCAACTCAATAAGGGAACAAACATTAACGATAATTAATTTAACCAAACTACGGTTTTGTTTAAGTGTTTTATATTCAATTAATTTGGGGTTAAATTTGTTTAATTTGAAGTATTGTGGAGTTTGATTTATTGTATTCGCAATTAATTTTTTTAGATTATTGCAATGTACAAGCAAGAAAGGCAATAAGAAGTTGAGTAGGTGGGTTTATTTACATTTTAACGCTACCCTCTAATGCAGATGCAAATATGCAATTACAATAATGACTTAATAATGACATTACCATGACACAAAATTTATTGTCATGGTGCAATACGCAAAGCTCAGTTTAGTTAGATGATTGATTACTATAAAGGGGATGAATAGGCTTACGTTCCCAAATCTCATCAAAATTAGCAAAATAGGTATTATGATATACCCCCATAATAATTTAAACCCTCGTACGTCCTTCTTTTGACAATTTTATTGATTAATCAAGTTTTGCTTTGTGTTCAGCACATTATTGTTTCAAAGGAAATCATAAAATATAAAATTGAAAAATGCAAATTATATTTGAACTTAAAGCGATTATAATTATATAAAAGGAAAGCAAATCGTGGTTCTTTAATATTATTCAAAAATAAATTGTGTGCTACAAAAACGAAGTTAAAATTAAACCACTGCCTCTATGGTCCATAAATGTATTGGTGGATAGGCTAGCTAAGGCTTGAAATATTATGACCTACAGTTTAAACTCCAAACCACAAGAAATGTTATACACTTTTTTTTTCTATGGAAGACGGTCAGAATAAAGTTCACTTCGAAAGTACAAATGGCTTTAAGTAACATTATAATAAAGCTGCATGTGTTAGAAAAACTTGACCTTGATTTGAAATACTGTGGACTTAAATTGCCATCGAATAATAAGCATACTGAAGTGTAGTGTAGAAAGAGAGTTTTAGTTCTCTTAAACTTAATATATTAAGAAATTAAACAGCTTAAGCAACGCCACTACTTTAAACGAGTTGAGTTTCTTCGGTCTGTTTTTCATGCAAATTGTTAAATCTCATCCTTAATTTAAATTTTAGTTTCTAATTATGTTTAATCAAAGTGGATTCAAACAAAGTGAACTTGAAGAAGTACTTCTTGAAATTTCACTTAAAAAAGAACAAATATCTTATTTTAACTATTAATTATAAACTTAAATTTGTCACATGTGCTCACCATTTGACAATATTAAAAATCGTTTTTCATTAAACGCAGGAAGGGTTGTAATTATTTTATTTTGTCAGTTTAAAATAAAACGGAACCTTTTCTGCGTTCATTAAATGCTTGACCACTTTTTCAAATTTTCCTAATCAAAAAACTTGAGCCAAGTACGAACAAGCGATTAACATTTTTAATGCTTCGTGCAAAAACAAATCCTGCAAGTTTTGAATTTAGTAATGCAGTTGGAGCTCGTAAAAAAGTTGGGTACCGCTGATTTACATAATAAATAAATAAAATTATCTACTGTAAAGCTTATGTTAATAATTCGAACCGCTTACTTTTTATCGATAGAAGTTAACTGCATTTATGTGATCCGAGCAACAAGTGTTTTCGCAGAAAACAATATTCAAAATTATTTTTTGAGGCTATTAAAATAAAACTGTTTTTTCAGAAAATATTTCAATTTACCTACTTCTTCATGTTGCGAAGTAAAACAATTGTATTACCACATTTGCTACGACTGGATTTAGAAAACAAGTCCAAATGTTATGTTTAATTGATTTTATTATTGAAAATGAGTTTTCTTTAACTCCTTGTAAAGGAGACTTACCGTATTTTGCAACTTTTTTTTTAATCCTTAAATAGTACTGTGATCTATAAGCTTCAAAGTTTCTAGGTGGTGTTTAAAATCCAAAAAAAAAACATTTTGCAAAAAATTAAATCTGAAGAAAATGCCGATAAATTACGAACACAGGAAATTGAAAAATTTACTAATGTAGTTATGAAATCACGAAACTTTTAATTTTTAAACGAAATTCAAGGAAAAAGTTTACAAAGGTTAATCTTGAGAAAGAAAAAATTTTAATTTTTGTTAGAAAAAGTCTGGAAAAGTCATGGAATTTTATTTAGAGAATTCAGTGAGAACCCTGACTGATGGGGTAAATTAGAATTTTATCATCTACTGCTAGAAATCCTATAAACGCCAATCTTTTTGCATTATTTAATTCAAGGATTTGGATTTTTGTCCAGAATTAGAGCAAAGTCCGGAGCACTAAAAATGTTAACTTTTCTTCTACTTCTACTTCATATCTGCACATTATAAAAGCACTAAATAAATTTTAAGAGGTTAGAAATGACTGTTTTTGAGAAATAATTAAAAGGATGGTGATGATTAATATACTATAAAACCCATTTTTCAGGATTTCTTCTAAGATTTTTTCCAAAATCAGCAAAGGACAAAGAAAAAGTAAAAAAACCAAAGGAGGCACTCTCTAGCAACGAAAGAAAAATAAAGGCCACCTAACAAATATTTTAATGGTAATTTGATTTCCTCTACAGTAAAACTGTCAATTTAATACACGTTTACCCAAAAATGAAAAAAAAAGGATGTACTTCGTACTAGGTAGATCCTGAAATTAAAAGGAGGGGGCAGTTACAATAAATAATAAACAGAAAATCACATTTTAAGAATCAAATTTGCATTTTTTTCAATTTTGAAAAGTTGATTTTTTGCTAACTTATTTCTGGGGGGTATTCCATACCCCCCAGACCCCCCGGTTCTTAGATCCACTTAGTACGAAGTACAACCGGCCTCCAGATGAAAAAAACCCGGGTGTCCTCTCATTGCTTTTGTTATAAACTTTATTTTTGTTCAGTGGGAAATTTAAATAAAAAATTACAGAAAACATAAAAATTTCTTCTGATTTGGTTTTAATCCGTTAAAACGTTTAGAGTTGGGTTCGGGATCTCTGTTACTTGGGGGAGATAATTCGTTTTAACTGCAGTCGAGAATTGTTTAGTTTCTGAATTCAGAAAGCAATCAGAGCTCTATCACAGACAGAGATAAAAAAATTTATAATGAAACGACTGAAAAGAAAGACTTGAAGGACTATATTTTAAAATTTTACACGTACTTTTTTGCATTTCACCCCACTTTAGTCACATTTATGTTAGTCACAGTTTGTGACCTTCACAGGCATGAATGTCCCTTATATGGACGACCTTAATTACATAATGGTTTTGAGGGACAAAACCTTCCCATTTTTAATTATTTACTTTAAACCTAAATTGCCCAGGTTGTGCGGCCTAAAGGCCGCACTGTAACTATTATTAAATTAGTAATAATTGAACTTACATTAAGGAACGAGCATATTCGACTACTTCATCCTGTAATTAATTAATTAATTTCAAAAATTAAGGTGGGCATGATTAGTTTCTCCCCCCCCCCCCGAAATAATGATACAAAAAGAGAGAATCTTGGAATCTTATTGTTGATTGTAATAGGTAAAATCAAATTTTTAAAAGCATATGTACGTAATTTATTAATGAACGTTTCTTGAACAAAATTAATATTTATAATTAAAAGTTTTACTTTGGAATGACTGAAAAATTGTGGCAGATGGAGTGAGTTGAATTGCAATTATTGTATATATGATTAACTTTCTAAAATTTGTAAATGATTATTTTATTATTCATAAGATAAGATTTTTTTCCTGTGTTGTATTGAGCTTCCAGAGTTTAACTTTGTTGAAAATGTCAACCTTACCTTTTAAACCTTTGTTGTCCCAGTTATCTTTCATTAGGTATCGACCAAACAAATATTTGAATAAGGAATCCTTTTTTTAGGTTAATCCTTTTAGGACGCTAGTGTCAGACTTCGGAACTAGAACTGCCTCTAGGCATGCGTTTATATCTTAAACCTCTTGCTTCATCGTTGATGCACATCCAATTCATTCATCATTATCTATTGCCATTTCTGAACTTTTTTCTTTTTTTTGTCTGCAGTAAGCATAGTCTCTGCAAACCACTCCCGAATACATTTTGTTGGTGTCCTTGCCTCTCAGTGCGATAACACTAGCTTCCTAATTTATGTCCGTCCAGGCCAACCAATGTTGGTCTGCACATAGTCTCAAAGTGAATTTACGTCTTCTTTTAAAGATGCATTTGTTTTATCACGCTCCAATTCTTCAATTAAAGTCTCTAAAGATTGGAGTCCTTGAGCTTCTCTACTTTACCAGTTAGACAAAGCTGGTTAATCCCAAACAGGTTTATCTTTTCTTGCATCCAAAATACAGCTGGAATTCTAGCAGCGATAATCTACCGGTAAAAATCTCCAGGAACTAAACGGGCGATTGAAATTCAATGTTTGTTTACTGTTCACCAATCCGTGGATAAATCTTATATGGACAAAATGTTCTTGTCAATGTACCTTCACTTTTGGTTCATCTGGCCGTTCCCTCATGAAATCTTCAGTGTGATCGTTGTGGTATCTGCCATTTCTTTAACTCGTATTACACTTCTTTTTTTCCACTGGCCATCTTCCTTTGAACTCTTTTCACGTCTTTCCAAACTAACCGATTTGCAATTTGCGCTCTCAGAAAAATAGTTAAATGGCGAATCTACTAAATCCCACGTTCTCCACGCTGATAATAAAGGCTAGTAGCCCTTTAAAGATAGATATAACATTTTGCTGTTATATGCACTGTATATCAAATTACTTGAATTTAAATACAGATTCAAATTGAACAAATTTCTTAGAAAAATTGAAAACTCCCCAAAAAATTTGTAAATTTTTTGTTCTGAACCTGCAATTTTTCAAACTTAATAAACAATTTTCAATAAAATTACATACAAATTTTGTTCTTTTTATTGTCAAAATTGATGTAGTTACTACGGGGGGCTGATGTAGCGGCTCTAGAGTAAACCGATTGTACAACAATGCTCTGCTTATAAAATTAATCACAGCTGTATAATTTTCTATTAAAACGATGAAAGAAATTTAGAATGAAAGCATTGTTACACCTGATGAGTTTACCAGATGACCTAGAACAACAACAATTCACTGCATATAAAATTACTTGCCCCGGTATTTGCATCAGCTAAAACTCAATTAAAAAATTTAGGTTAATTTGAAAAAAATTGGTTTGTTGCTAATTTTCTAGTAAAGCAAATGAAGCTGAGAGGTAACGAATGATAAACAACTTTACCCAATATTATGAATTCAAATTATCTGATAAAAAATGAAAAGTAGCTGGCTACTACAATAACTTTTTTGATAAATTACAAAAGTTGGATTGGAGTATTAAAAATCTGTTGGGTTGATCGGTCTTTCTTGATCGCATTTTGTTTATGGTGTACAGGAAACGGTACGACGATCTAATTATTTTTTAAGTTGATAAATTATTACAAAAAGGAAAATTTTGTCAACGATTGGAATCTTTTGGGGTCTCGTTGGTAACATCTACATATAGAAGTTGATGCTGGAAAACAAGTATCCAAAATGTTTGCTTTCCATCCTCGAGGGTGCGATTGGGCTGAGGTTAGTCTTGATAGGGCGCAAAACAAAGCAAACATTGAGAAAAGGTAAGCATTTCTAGTTCAGTTGCTAACTTAATTTTAAATCAAAATCCATTTCTTTTTACGCAGTATAAAACTTTTATTGAATTTAATATTGTTTACATTGTTGCCGTATTCGACTTTTTCATAAAATTATTTTTAACGGCCCACATAAAAGCTTACGAAACATTGTAGCTTTCCTTTTATTAAATCCTAACATGGAAGAAAAAATTACGGGCTAGTATAATGGAATACAAGGTCCTACCTGAAAGTTAACGAAGTCAACAGGGCTGCTTGTTGTAAAATATTTGCACCTACGATTTGAATTCTCATCCTTAGATCCTAATTAAGCTCAATTCCATTCTGACCTCAATAAGGTCGGGGGTGTAAATTATTTGCTCTGGTTGGTGTTTCTGTTTGAAACTATCGATTCCATTTACTTACGTTATAGAGGTATTTATTAACATTTGCAAATCCAACTTTTATCGTCTTAAAAATAAAATCACTATTACTTAAATGAAATCCTTAAATTTTATTTCAACAAAAGGGACAGGAAATAAAACGCATGCCGAAGTTTTCGCGTTTCACTTAATGTTGCTATAAACATTATTGTGTATTTTAAGCGGAAGTGTAAAAGACAACGCAAAGATTATTCTTTTGAATTTTAAGTAGCTCCTTTTTGGTGTGTATGCAAATGTATCTTTTGTATTACCAGCTTTGTTAATGCATGGTTGTGAAGAGAATGTTGTAATGAAATCGTTTATACTTCGTCTCCAGTTGACATTTTATGGCTGTCACTTTTGAGCCTTTGTATGTTAAAACGGAAAATTTTACTCAGTTGGCAATTGCAAGTTTTTACATTAATTTTAACTTTCAATTCCAATTTACATGCTAAAAACTTGATCAAACATTGTTTCCAACTAGGATTCCATCATTAATCTTCTCGATAACATAGAAATGGAAAAGCTCTGATGTTCCCAATTGTTTTGTTATTTTGTTAAGGTTGGGAACATTTTTACATAGTTGTTCAAGTTGGTAATAATAAATGTTGCCCACTTTTGTTTTTAATTTGTAACAAAACAAAAACAAAAGATGGCGGATGATCGCTGGAATCCAGCAGGTTTGTACTTCTTATTTCGTAACTATCAAATAAAAATAAGTTTGATTTTCTAATAAAGCAGTCAAAATTGAAGCATTGGACTCCAGTTTAGAATATTTGCATCATTCTATAGATATTAAGGAAGACCCGTTAGAAGAAGCTCACATCTTTAGTTCAAGTGAGCAAGAGTCGTGCAAAGATGAACCATGCATATCGTCGTCCCAAAATTTTCAAATTGAACCGGAAGTTCCGGTTCATACGAATGATAAACCATTCAGATGTCCTATTTGCGACTTTCAATCACATAAACAAAACCACTTTAAGCTGCATTTAAAAATCCACACAGTTAAGCCCATTTTTACGTGTGAAGTTTGCGACTATGTGTCAGAATTTAAAGCAAATGTGATTCAACACGGAAGAATCCACACTGGTGAAAAACCGTTCTCCTGTCAACTTTGTTGTTTTAAATCTAACCAAAAAAGTGGTTTAAATCAACACTTAAAAAGTCACACAAGAAAAAAATTATTTTCGTGTGAAAACTGCGAATACAAAACTATGCATTTTAAACATTTTCAACAACACCTGATGAAGTGTTCGGGTAAAATAATCGACCTTAAAATCGCGTCCAAAAATAACGTGGATTTAAGACCACGGGCATTCTCCTGTACAATTTGTGTCTACAAAGCTTTGCGAAAATCTGACTTACAGCATCATCTAAAAATACACACAAGAAAAACAACAATCTCATGTCAAAACTGTGGTTATAAAACCATTCACATGAGTCAATACCGAAAGCACGTGATGACGCACTCGACTGAAAAATCACTTGGTGACAATTCGGTTAACGAAAATATGAAAGTTTTTTTTTGCGCAATTTGCGACTATAAAACCAAATGGAAATCTGATCTAAAGAATCACGTAAGAGTTCACTCGGGAGAACGACCTTATCCCTGCAAAATATGTGACTACCGAGCCAAACGTAAAAGCCACTTAAAAACCCATTTAAAAACTCATGAAAAGTATCTGATAGAACTTCGCGGTGAAACAGAATGGAAAAGATTTTTGTGTACTAACTGTGAATATAAAACTCCACATAAACCGCATCTTCAACGACATTTTTTAACAGTTCACGTGGGAAATCGACCGTTTATATGTGAAATTTGTGACTATCGAGCTAAACGCATCTGTCACTTAAAAAGACATTTAATTTGTCACACGATGAAGAAAACGCTTGCATGCTCGAACTGTGATTATAAAACTATGCATAAAACTCAACTTCATCGACATTTCAGTGTGCACCTGATGGAAAATACGGTAAACCTAGAAACAAAAATTGTGGAGCAATCTTTTAAAAGTCGTTTGTTAAAAATTCACAGAAGAAAGGGAAAATTTGCATGCAAAACTTGCAACTTCGTAGGAGAATACAAAAACCATTTAGAATGCGATTTTAAAGAAGTTCACGCAGGAAAGAAGATATTTTCGTGTCCAGATTGTGATTATACGTTTCCACGTGAAGATCATTTAGTGCGACACTTAAAAGTTCACGCAACTAAGCGACCATTTCGATTTAAAATTTGTGACTGTGCAACAACGAAAGGAAATCCAATGTACTACTCCATACAATTTCATCTAGGAAAGAGAATATTTTCGTGTACGGTGTGTGACTACAGAGATTCACATGAAACTCAATTAAAGCGACACTTAAAAGTTCATACAAATAAACCTCCACTTTGTGACCATAAAAAAGATTCACAACGCCATTTCGTGCAACACAATCCAAAAAATCGAATATTTTCGTGTATTGCGTGTGACTTTACGACTCCACGTCAAAATCACCTAAAACGACACTTAAAAATGCACAGTGGTGAACGAGAACTTAGCTGCAAAATTTGTAATTATGTAGCAACATGTCAAAGTTACATAAAGTGCCATTTAAGATACCATGACTCGAAAAAGAAAATGTTTTTGTGTACCACGTGTGACTATATGACTCCACGTAACGACCATTTAAAACGACACTCAAAAGTTCACATTCGTGAGTCATTCCAAACAAACAAACAAATAAATAAATAGTCACTGTAAAAATTTCGATTACCTCCACATTAGAAAACATTTTTGTTACTGCTTTAGAGCGCTTCAAGCATTTTTGTTATAATTATTTACAGAAAAAGTTTCATTTTACGAATGTTGCCTGTTTTAAGTTTTTAGTAATTGAAATATTTTACATTTGTTTATTTTTTGACTATAAAATGATATTTTGAATTTATATTTTCGTGGTCAGCATTCTGCCTTTTTATTTGTTTTTCTATCCTTAAGCCATCCAACCTTTAAAAAAAATTAAGTTTATCGTACAGTGAAACGAAAATCTTGATTTTATGAATTTCTTATCCAAAAGAGGTATGGACTTTTGTAGTGTTTTTATCTTATTTTAATAAAACAAATTTTTTTAATTTTTTTTTTTTTAACAGTAAAAACGATTTTAAATTCGTGGTTAAATCAAAATAATCACAAGATAGTAAATTTTGCTGTATTTATTTATTAAAATATCGAAATTTACTTTTTAATTATACCGTGAATTATAAATTAAAAATCACGTGTAATATAAAATTATAGTCAAGCTGTGCGGCCTGAAGGCCGTACTAGAATTAGTCTTAGGTTGACAATAAATAAATAAAAAAAAGCTCTAGGGAATGTTAAGTACTCTTAAGCTTAAAGAGAAAACCAGAGGCAATTTTGTTAAACTTATAAATTTTAGAATACTAATTTCATTTTTTTTGTATTGCTTTACAGAATCACTCTGATTATTGCGCAATTCCCTTCCCTTTTCCCTTCTTTCGTTTCACGTCACTCTCGTAGTCAAACAACAATAAAAATATAATTTAGAAAGTTTACTTAATTTTAAAATCTACATTTTGATTTTTCTGGTATAATAAATACGTGAGCCGTCAGAAGCGCCACTGGCTCTCAAGATTTTTTAATTTTGACATAGACAGTTACGTCTGGAGTTTTTTGTTAAAAATTTTGTATTGTTATTTAAAATTACTGGTTTTAGTTGGTGGGTAAGAAATTACATTTTTCAATCATAAAACACAAATTTTAACACTGAACAATCTCAATAGCTTAAGGAATTTTGTTTCGATTATGTGATTGTCAATTTTAGTAGTAAATTCGACAGTGATCTAGCAAATGAGATGAGGATCAACAAGAATTTGCTTTAATTTAAGACGCAATGGATTCTGACGTCCGATGTAGTCAATTTTTATTCACATATTATGTGGGTTTATTTGCGTCAGAATTCTGTGTTTCTATCTCTATGATCAGATTGACCTTGGTCATGTCCTTTATGTGCAGCTGTGATTTTTAACCTAATTTTCAAAAGTTTAATTTTCTGGTTACGATTTGTGATGTTCAGGGAAGAAGACGCAACTGATTAACGTCTTCTTTAAGTTGCTCATTTAATCGGCTATGTTGTGCTTTTTGAAGAAGTGGTATGATGAGTTTGTCATTTTCACAAACTCCATACTTGGAGATACTGGGAGTAGCAGTTTGTTCACCACTACGTACGTCAACCTTCGAGGCGGGTAGTTCAATTGTTTTTAATAAAGTTAAATACAAAATTAAATAAATTTACAAACTCGAATAATTCAAATTCAAAATGTTGAAATTAATCTAATTTCAACGTACTCGGATATTTTGTGGAGCCAACTCTCAAAAATCATAAGTATAATTTTTAGACAAAAATCTCAGAGTGAACCACTGGTATTTTCGCTGAAAATTATTTAAAAAAAATTTAATACATCATAACCGAGCAAATTAGAACTATTCACATATACTCCACCTTCCCCTAAATTAACAAGTAACAATACCATTACATAATTAATAGTAAAAATTTGAAAATGTCTAATGGCGGTATATTTTAAAGACCATTTTTCTCTGGACAAATTTGTTTTAGAAAATATATTTTACTTTTGGTAAACAAAAACGATAAAACTTAAATAACAGTCGTGGAGCCAGCGACAAAAAAATGCAAAAGTTTTGAAAAAGCTGATACTTTCAGATCAGAGTGTATTTTAGCATTAGAAAGCTAGGGAACAATCGGCAGACCAGGTATCGGGACACCTGGCGCTGGCTCACTAGAAAAGGTGTAATTTCAATTAATACCTCCAAAAAGTTTTGGAAAATATGAAAATTCATCAGCAGACAATGGATGCAATAAAGAACTTGAAACAAATAATGAGACAATTTATTAATCAAATCCGTGGCGTCAGCATTACTACATATGCATGTTACGGGAAAAGTACGTATGCCGGTAAAAGTGCACATTTTCCGGTAAATGTGCACTTATTCCGGCGCTTATGGTAAATGTACATACAATGTACTTTTCCCAATAAAATTAGGGAAATGTGCACATATACCAAGGGATGATGGGAAAAGTATATTGAGTTCAAAACAAGTTAGTGTGTTGTCGCCAGCAGTGGCGGCTGGTTTTGAATTTTCCGTGAGATGCATGGGCGTCCATAGAATTATTTTCAAAGGAGGGGCAAAATAAAATTTTTTTTATTATAATCAGAGTTGCCACAGAGTTCTAAGTAAGAAGTGAGTGAAAAAAGTGTGTAAATTTTCAAAAAAGTGAAGAAAAGTGTATAGAAATTTCGAAAAAAGTGACAAATAGTGTAAAAATATTTTACTTCGGGCAGTAACGTAGCAAGCTAACACCACAGGTCCTGGGGCAAGACCCACAGCGGGCCCCCTTTTTTTTAGAATCAATGTTTGGAACTGCTCTTTGTGCATTTGAGAACTTTGGTATGATTCTAGTTTATGGTCATAACCTGGAATTGAAATTTTTTGATGGAAGGGGAGGGAGTTAAAATGTCTCGGAAAAAAGCAAACATTTTCCGCAGAAAATTTTTTTTTTGTTTTTGCATGGATCCTCCTCGTGCCGTGGTGGTTTTTATAAAAATTGATCCTGCGCTAGCCTACGCTTCGGGCCAATTTTGTAAAAACTACACTAATTTAAAAAATACCCCTAGGCCCGTGAATTAAGGAAAATGGTGGATCTTTGAGGGGTGAAACTCGTTTGCGTGGATTTTAAAAGCAGGGTGGTTGTGCAAGGAAAAATTGACTTAAAGCACTTCTCGCTGCGCTCGAGCGCTTTAAGCCATTTTTCCTGCACATTTACTATTGAAAATCATGATTTTCAAAATTTTTTTACGGGCTTATAAATAGTTTCTGCGCAAAAATTTTTAGTGATTCGTGTTCAGGATATCATGGGGCTTCTCCACACCAAATATGAAGAAGATCTAAACTATGACCATCAACTAAAGACGCCTTTTTGACTTCCTATTAAATTTGCAAAGCAAAACTTGCAAACGGTTCAATTTTTTACACATTTTGTACCTATCGGCCTTTTTTTCCAAAAAAATTATTTTTAAATGACCTTTTTTAACCAGTTTACATTTCCTCCGAGCAACATGCGTCTACTCCAATATTTGTTCTGTGTATATCGTAATTTTTTGTAGAAGGCAGTGGCGACTCGATTTTCACGTATGTCTACTGCGCATAAAAATGGCCATACCTCTGCCTTTCACAAGAAATTACACTCTAACATGATTGCTTAATTTTCTCGGAGGCCCGGCACCGCCTCCTGCTACGTCACTGCTTTTAAGCCCCCAGGAGTTCACGGACGGTATGCTTTTGCACACCGGTAATTACGCCACTGCTGACGCGCATTAATGAATTTTACGAGAGAAATTTACGAGATTCTTTATTTTGCGTGTACAGAGGTGTCAAACTCATTCCAGCCGTGGGCCACTTCCTCCAATCAAAATTTTTACGGGTGGCACAAATGATTGTTTTACCCCTTTCCCCATCTAATTTTTTCACCGAAATTTTTTTTTGAATTACTTTTTTTTTAACTCTATTTCATAATTTTACTTGTTGATTAGCTAATCTACATTTGCTCCAAGCAACATGCGTCGATAATTTTTAAAATTCTAGTTACTAATTTTATAAATGTATCAAAAAATTTAATTTTTGTAAGTGAAATCGTGAAAGCCACAGCAATGGAGTGATGTGATCAATGGTTGAGCATAGAGCGGAAATTCTAGGTTCAAATCGCGGATTGCACAAAATTTCTTGGCTCGGCTTTCCGGTGGACATCCGCACTCTGTGGTGAATCCTGATATTTGTGTCGACGTCGTTACCGTAAATACGGCTGCGTCACACACGCAAAAAGTTTACGAGAGAAATTAAGCGGGAAAATGGCGATTTATCGTCATCAGCCCTGGGCCTGCATGGCCTGTTAGCGCTTGCTTATATTAAGTGAAATCGTAAAAAAAGTGAAAATAGTTATTATTTTTAAAAAAAGTGAAGAAAAGTGTAAGATTTTCAAAAAAGTGAAAAAAGTGTATCTGTGGCAACCCTGTATAATAGAAAATAGAGTTTAAGCCGAAAATTTTAAAAACTTGTGTTGGTGAAATATTAAATTTCTAAAAAAATTTAAGCAGCCAGGGGGGGCAGCTGCCTCTTTTGTTTTCTATATAAACGCCCATGGTGAGATGTATCACGGGGATTTTAATAACAATAATAACAATTTTAGATAAACTGAACAATTGGAATAAATCCATTTACTTTCTTCCACATATTTTTTATATAACTTTGAAAGTAGAAAATTAAAGTTCTAGAAACAAAGCAGACATACCAAACAAAATTCGGTCAAATTCAGTTTTCAATTTATTGCTAATTGACCCCCTCCCCTTCCAGATAAAAAAAATACTATTGGACTAATTATGAAAAAACTGTTGACAAAACTACAAAACTATTTAAAAAAAAACAAAAATCGACAATTTTACTATTGGTTTTCAATACAAATGGGCAATAGTTTTTTTTTTCTGATCACGTGTAAATGCGATTCTTTAGAGTTTAGAAGGTGCTACGCACCCTATAAAATTTTTCTAATTTTTACTTAAATTTAAATTAATTTTATTAAATTTAATTGAAAATAAAAAATTTAATAAGAATAATTAAATTAATCTTTATTGCAGCAAGGATCGCGAATTAATTAATTTTATTTGTTACAGTTTATTTTAAATATTATATTGACACTTTAATTTAGAGGTTATGTTTAACACTGCATTCGTCTACTCACTTTTACCAAGGTACATGTTCACATGTGTACATTTCCCGGTAATTGTGAGGATAACGCTATCTTTTAAATTATTCAACGCACTTTTACCAACTCCCGTGGAATATGTACACATTTACCGGTAAATGTATACATTTTCCGGTTACGTACTTTTCCCGTAACATGTACATATCACAAAAATTAAGTTATTGCAAATGATTTATCTGTGCTAGATGTTTTGATACCTGGCCTGCTGACTGTACCCCGACTTTCTATGGCCAAAATAGATACTATTTAATCTAAAAAATATCAGCTTTTCTAAAACTCTTGCACTATTTTGTAAGTGGTTCTTGGACTATAATGGTCATTTTGATAGATGCATGGTGGGTGTCACTGCTTCCCCCCCCCAAATCAAATTTTTGAATAAAACTGTTGTCAAACGTTAAGAAGTGAGCTAAGTGAACGGTGAACGGAAGTGAAAAAAGTGAATCTAGAGCTAAAAACTGAACTCTAGGCTAGAAGCTCTAGGTTTGATCCCCAACCCGGCTACAAAATTTATCCAACTTCATTATGACCCTCTCTTCTCGGAAGGCAATGGCAAACCACCGAGAGTAATCTACCAAGATGTAGCATTTAAAATGCTCGCTAACCTCCGATACGAGAGACCTTGCATATGTCGATTTTTGGGGTAAAAGTCTAGTTAAACGTTAGAGCTTAAATGAATTTCCATTCCCATCATTTTAATTTCGTTTTCCACAAAGTTGCCGGTATTTTAAATTTTTTACAACTCCGAGCAAGTTCCGTGAATCAACACTCAAAAATTATTTTAAAAATATGTATTATAACTTGGATTTTAGAATATTCTTAATCATTTTCTTCCATTCCATTTATTTTGCTGTTTTTATCATTGTAATAATTTCTTTCGGTTTCTGTGCATTTCTTCCATCCAGAAAACACATAAATTACCAATTTCTTTATGTCTTTAAAATCAGTAATATTGGCAAGCCAAATCATAACAAGTAAAAGTTTAAAAAGAGAGAAAAAAAATAGAAAAACATGTCTATAGTTTATAGAAAAAAGATTTTATCAATGATTTTGCGACGGTTGAGTTTCGAACAAAAAAAATAAAAGATCACTTAGGTTAGCTTCATTATAAATGAAGCTCTGACGATTGACACCAATTTGATTGCACAAATATTTGTGGTGATTGAACAAAATAAAATAAAATTTTATCAAAATAATGGAATAACTTAGCTAATTCTTCCGACTCAAAAATTGGTATAATGCAGACGATCTAGACACGGTGTTTTTTTAATTTTAAAGTTTCAAATTACAATATTATATGAAAATCCTTTTATTATAATTAAAAAGGGCATTGTCACATCTCTTGAGATGAACTTTGAGCAAAATCTGATCTACTATGATTTAAATTGGTAGTTACGAGACTACCTTAACTGCTAAATAATCGTTTATGTTATGCCATTAACATTATTTAGTATGCCGCAGAAGAACCGCATCCTAAAGGTAGATGTTCATTTATCAAGTGTTGCAGAGTTTAACATTATAATATTATGTATTCCAAAAATTAATTTTTCATTATTTAAGATTACATTTGAATTTATTTTCGAACGGATGTTAACAAAACCACTATTCAATTATTACGTTTATTTAACCATTTTTACATCATCCCCTTGTTTATTTAAAAGCATTTCGAAATTCTAATAATAAAAGCTGTATTTATTGTTTTGTGTAAATTAATGGAAAATAATTGTTAGCCATTTTGGAATGTTGGAAGTTCGTAAAATAACTTGCATAGTATACATTTAATAGAATAAAAGGGAAAGAAAAACTACAACAAACACATTAGAGTAAACAATGACTATTGGTTTGTCCCTAGATTCGTGTCCGTTTCCCCAGGAGCTTGAAACCGGAATCTCGTCAACTCAGTTGCCGGATGATTTCCCAAGCGGAATAGGGTAAATTTAGAATCACCTTTGAGCAAGAGAACGATCGACACTATTCAGATATAGAAATTCACCTTACCTGATTTAATAGATGTATTTTCAGCCAATTACTCTTATCTTGGAGAAATGTTTTCATTTTCGAAATGTCAATTTATTAATAATAAGGTCAATTTGTGTGCAAGGACGCTGTGAAACTGAAAACTCAACTCGGTCACAAAATTTAAAAATAATTTTTGAAACATAAAAGTAAAATATGGAGTAAGAGAAAAGTCTGGTTTAACTTGTGCTTGGAATGCTAAATTTGTAACAAGAATATAAATCTTATCCGTAATATAAATGCTGGTTATGTTTTTGGAATATTTACAGAGCAGTCGCGAAATAAGTAGTAGTTCCCTTTTAGAACTACTTAAGGGGTGCTTAATCTAAATTGATTTAAAAGCTTTGCATTAGATCGCATAATTGGGGGGATGGATACATGTAAGTGTTGTATTGGTACAATAAACGTCTTAAGTGCCTTCTCCAGTAGCAAAATTATAAATCTGTTTGTTAAATACATTAGTAATAGGAATCGTATTAAATCCATTATCAGTAAGAGTCAGCCGTTGAAACCGTGACTTATGGAAGCGAAAAGCGATTAGGAAATGGCAACACAATGCTACTGAAAATTTATAGTCGATAACATTGTTTTATTTTGAAATAATTATTCTTGCGCAAATAAATCTTAACACTTACTTATTTTTATTTAAAGGATTTCTACATCATCGTAAAGTAAATTTGCTGAAATTTCAAAAAGAATCTTAAATCTCTACAACTGAGCGGACACCGTTAGCTGAACTTAGCAACATCAAATAAACTTAGTTTAGCTGTAAATCCGGTGTCTTCTTCGCTTTAAAGCAGAGTGTTTTGCATTCACCGAATGCAATTTTGTGGTCAACTTATCGGAACACACAAAGAGGTTTTAAACTTAAACATCGAATTCCACTTTTAAAATATCGATTCCTATTTTGCTACTTTTATGCTTACATATAAAATTGGAGATACGTACTTAAAAAATTAAATTATAGGGTACAGAATTGTCTTATTGGATTGCAATTCGTATTGATGTCCTCTTGAAATAAATTTAACGAGCTTGTCCCAAAATAAAACAATAAATACTGATAAGTAAATATGTTTTGTCGATTCATCTTCAAAACGAATTTAATTTTCGATACTGCGGCACGCTATCTCAGCATTCCGTTAGAAAATTGAATTTTACTGGTAATAAATGGAGCTGAGAAAGCCGTGAAGAAGGCAGCACCTGCAAGGAAACAATGGGAGCTTCTATGGAAATATCATCTTTTTATTACTTCTAAAATAATGGGCTTATTGGTTTTGATGAAAATTTATGTCAAGTTTTACTTTTTTGTTCCAAAATTGTCTTTGGTCCTCAATATTTGTCATTAACGTTGATGAAGTATAAAAATTTGGACCGAAAAGTATGCGAGGAATGCTGAATGTAATATTACAACCAATTAGGATAGCGTAGAAAATTTACGATGTTATAAGTGCATACTCCACTGAAAACCCTACTTTATTTACTTATAAAAATATTTCAAAAATAAGAAAGTAATTGTAAAAGCTTTGACATTTTCACGTTTTCGTTACTTCTTAATTTGTTTCTTTGATATAAAATTATACGAATCTTTGGAGAAGAGTTAAACGCAATAACTAACGTTGATACATGCTCTTGCACTTAACACCCTACAGCTTCATTACCGTATAACACTGCATAATGACATTTTCACCCACATACGTCACGTATATGTCGCAATACACACATAATTTACTGTTAAAAGCTCTGTTACTACACCCAACATTAATCTTACTCTATCATTTTATTCCACTCAAATTTATGTACTTGCGCGATTAAAATTTTTAATACGCACATCAAATTTTTTTTCATAAAATATTTTTTGTGTTTCTCATATGCGAGGGTAGCCAGTAAATTACCTCTTATAAATTTTATTTGATTTTCGATTCGTTTTCTAAATAAGAGGGTTCGGATCCTTCCTTCCAGGGAAAGGGTAAATTTTCACATACTTAAATTTTCCTTGAAGGATTGTAGATTTTGAACAAAACCTTGACCCAAAATTTAATAAAAAACGCTATATGATTTAGGGGGGGGGGGAGTTCTAGCTAACGGAGTTTACTTATTACAGAATAAAAAGAATTAATTAGCAAATTACTAAGCTAATATTTAAAATAAGCGGTTAGTTTATATAATAATTTAACTACCCAGAAAAGAAATTATGCATATACGCCGACCCTATGGTTTACAAAAAGCCAAAATTATTGTTTATAAAAGATATTACCCATTATATTAAGCACCGTGTATTCACAGAAAAATCAACATGAAGTTAACAAAATTTACATGAAACAAATTACACATCACTACGAAAAAAACTAACAGTGTTGTTATTCGCTGGTGAACTTTAAATTTTCAAAGTAAGCGTTTCCTCTTGGATTATTTATTTGATACCTACAAAATAATTTATTTAAAATAAAATCACCACCATATTGAGTGAAATGCAAATAAGAATTAAATTTTTGTAGTATTACCATAAGAAGTCGATAAAAAGTCCATTCTTAACAGCAGGGTAATAATTGGAAAACCATCCAAGTTAATCAAGATTTCTTGGCAAGCCAATATCAATTGAACCTCCGAAGGAGTTTTTACCAAAATACAATCTGAATTGTCGAGTGGAAAATGTTAAACCGTATACAGAAAATTGAATCATATAAAATCTTGCAGTGCACCATCTAACGTAATTAAAACGCAAAATAGACTTTCAACTTCTTGCCCTCCCCCCTTCTCTTAATTTGAATATATTTCAAAATCAAATTAATAAAAAATAAAATTACTTTATTGTAAGTAAAATTGTGCAGTTGCTAATTACAACTTACAGAAAAATGCTAGAAATTTTTATTTAAAATTGTTTTTTGCTGTTAAATACTTAGCTTAGGTTGATCTTATGGGTAATGTGGGATTCTCCCCCCCCCCCTTACCAATTCTAGTTTTTAAATAACGTGGTATTCCAATAAATAAATCAATTGCCTTTAGCGCTTTTACATGAAGAAGTGTTAAAAGATTTCGGCATGCTAGCAATTATTTAAATTTTTGTAACGTCCTGGAAATGAATTACATAAAACACAAAAATTGTACTTAAGCACTGGATATTGCTCTTAACGTAAAAATCAGTGAAACTCCTACAGTGTGAAAATATGGGTTAAATACACCTCTGTTAAATTAAGACCCAATTTTTTTTCAGTAGTACTAATCCTTTTGTCAAACAAGCAATGGATTAAAATATAACAACCTTTTTTTGACCCAATTTACGGTCAACCGCAAAAATTTTTGGCGCAATTTACGGGTAGGATTAAAAAAGCTCTTGACCGCTGGCGCAATTTGTGGTCCCCAGGGTAATCTACCCCTAAGTCTACTACTATAACACAAACGATATTATTAATGCTATGCTCTATATACGAATCAAGTTAGAGGTTCAAATAAATTAGGTGAACGGGCTAAGGAGAAGACTCTAGTTTGGCGGGGCTAGGTTCGATCCCCAACTCGGCCACAAAATTTATCCGACTCCGTGGTTCGGATTCCACGTAAAGCTGTAGGTCCCACAGGTTAACACAGCCAGGACTTAGCTTCGCGCTAATTTTCAGAGGTACGCCTCAATAAAAATCATCCGACGTAACGTTGCGGGCAAGCCCGCAACCTTACTCTTCAAGTCTGCGAAGATATGGGGCAACAGCCCTGGTGCTTCGCACCAGACCAGAATAAATGATGACAATTAGTCAGTAACTCTTGCGCTATGGTAGGAATGCGTTCTCCTTTTTTATTTAATTTAAAAATTTAAAATTATTTAAAAATTACTTCAGAAAAGGGTTACTTAAATTTAACGAACGGTAGTTACTTTTGCGCGTGGGTCCGACTCTTGCCAGGGTGCAAAATGACAACTAATTTAAAAATATCCCTAGGCCCGTAGGTCAAGGAAAAGGTGAATCTTTAAGAGGTGAAACTCGTGAGAGTGGATTTGTAACGCAGGGTAGTTGTGCGAAGAAAAATCGACTTAAAGCACCCCTCGCTGCGCTCGGGCGCTTTAAGCCATTTTTCCCGCACATTTAGGGTAGAAAACCATGATTTTCGTTCGGAGTGCACTGTTACTGCATCGCAATGCAAGTGTCGCTCCCACTCTGCGCAAAGCTAAGACCATATCTCGATGCACGTACCGACAGGAGAATGAACTGAATGAATTGATTCACCAATCCCGAGCGACTTTGCTTTAAAATTTACTGCAAAAATCGAAGTTTTTAAATTTGATTTTTGAAAAAACAGGTGCATTTAAGGCATTCTGTCATAGCTAATTCTCTTATTTAATATATACTCTTTCAGAATTCATCGAGATTTCAATCGTAAAATTTGTATTTTAGCGGCCTTTCTAATTACCTGTAACCGTTATTTATTATTTTTACCCACAACAATGGAGTGATGTAATCGCTGCTTGAGTTGCAAAGCGAAATTTCTGAGTTCAAATTGGGGACTTGATAGAATTTCTTAGCTTGGCTTTTCAGTGGACATCCAAGCGCTATAATGAAATCTGAAGTAATAGAATGACTCAAAAGAACAAAAGTGATGATCCACCTTTAAATGGATTAAGAAGACCTCAACAGAGGTATCCGAAAGAAACAAACGGCGTCGAAGAAGAAAATGATTTATTATTTTTAATATCCTCTTTTGGCTGGCAAACTTTTTTCTATTTTTTACTTTTCTTTTGTTGCTAGAAAGTGACTTTTACTATTTTTTACTTTACAAGTGCCCCCCCCCTCTTCTATATCCATTTTTATGTTTGCGTAAAGAAAATTTGACATTCCATTAAACTGAAACAAAAATATTATAGTTATTCATAAAAACTTAATGGAGTTTAATAGATAACATTAAAATGAAGCGTTTAAGCTATGGGAAAACGTCAAATAATTAATATTGATTAGTTTAGATTAAAATCGATATTCAAGTTTTGATTTTTTATGCAAATTTACTTTTTAGTGACTGCAACTATTCCATTCTGTTGATGGTACGTGTAATTTAGATTATATCAGTCGACGTTTGCACTACTTGTAGCGACAACATCGAATAAAAATGTTATTTTTAACTGATTTTGCATCTTTTTTCAAAGATTTTGGTCTCTCGCTTAGATTAATTGTTAGTTAATGTTATTTATTTAGTAAAACACGCACTTTTTTACAAATATTCTTGTCTCTACCTTAAGTTAGTGTTAGTTTATATTATTTACTTAATAAGAACTCCTTCTACGAATTTTGTAGCCCTAATCATCCATGACGATTGAGGGTTCTAATGAACATAATTTGCATATTGCCAAGCCTATATCTATATATTTATTTGGGTAAACTATGAAACAAGCAGGAGGTGGAAAGATCTAATCTATTACCAACAGCCAATACCATACCCGCATTAAAATGTTCAGTTTTCCCTAACTTTAGAGCCAATTTCCAAAGATACATAAAATTTTTGCTTTTTGGATCTTTTCCTATCAACCTTTACCTCGTGAATTTTTTAATTTCTGTACCAAAAAAAATTGCTCAAGAACATACCTTTGGAACCATGAAAGGAACCATTTCCGTCGTGATTTACTTTACTTCTGAATTTATAAACGCTTCGAATTGACAAACTCAACTAATTTCACAGGGCGCGAGGGGCTCTTTTAACATTATCTAATTAGCCATAATTTAAATATTATTTTTGGTAAGGGATTAAATATTTACTAAATATATAAAATCTTGAAAACAAATAAGCGCCGCAGGTGATTTTTCGAAAATAAAGATGGCCTAGCTATAAATCTGTTCATTTAATAATACTTCAACAAAACTGTAGGAAGCTTGGGAGAAAATTTAAAAGAATTTAAAGAAAATTAAAAGGCCAATTTAAAATAACATTATTTCATTTAACAGTCCTTTTTTGCTTTTTAAAAGTACGTGAGATATACTGTTCTCTTTCCTTCTTTTGTGTAGACCCCTGGAGACCCTCGACTCTCTGTGACAAAATTATAATTTTTGAAACATTTTTAGATAGTAAAGTTTAATAAAAAATTTAAAAAAACCTATTTGAATGAATTTTTTTAAATCTTTAAATTCTACCATTGAAATAGTGGAATGTAATATAAATAATTATAAGTATCCACATTTGATGTAAAAATCGAAAAGTTACTTCAAAATTGATTTAAAATTTGAACAGTTTTTCTTTTTCTAAATCGTTTTGCTTGCAATGTCGAAAAACGTTAAAATCTGTATATAAAACTACTTTTGTTTTTTCAAAAATGATTTGATAGTTTAGAGACGGTTTTAGGCAAAAATAATTTTTAAAAAAAAAAAAATTTTTAAAATTCAATAAAAGCATCTCTTGATCCAGTGTAAAAACTGTTCGATAACCGATCTTCGTACTTCCACCAAGAAAAACGTAAAATACGATTTAATCAGTTAAATATTTTCTGAAAATTATAAATTTTATCACAAAATTGAAATAGACTACTATTTTAGACTTATAACTAAAAAATGTTACTATAAAAGTTAAAAATAGCCTAGCCACCATAATAATTTTTTACCTTTAAAGAATTTTTGACTATAAAGGGTTGAATCGCCTGATTAACCCTAATAAATTTTTAATGATGTTAATGGGTTAGTTTACACCCATTTATATTTAGATATTTAGATCATTCTGAATGATGATCCTAATTAAAATTTTAATTGTTTAGGTGATCGGAAATCAATTGGATCGAATTTGGAGTATAATAACGCAAATGACGTAGGTACTCGTAAACTAACCCAGTAACAGAACAGTTTTTTTTTTATCTAAAGAAATTCAAGAAGTTTTTACTATATTACCACCCCACCCATCTTTTATTCTCTTCTTGTTAGAATATTGAGGTCAGGGAAACTTTTCTTTTTTTTTGCTGAGTTTGTTTTTGACCACCAGGTGGCAGTACCATCACAATTGTTAGCAATTCGCTCAAAAAAAAGTAACTAGATTAATCATTTGGTATTCAGAATATTCCTGATTTTGTTAGCTGGGTGTGAAGGGTAGCTAGGGCGGTGGCGGCACAACCTAGCGTTTCTCTGTTACGTATTTTTTTCAGAAAAAGGAAATTTCGATCGGTTTATAATGACTGAAAGAGATTGTGACTACCTCACTTGTTATTTTTCATTGTAACATTTACTTGCTTGAAATTTAAATAAATATTAAAACGTGGAAAATTTTGGAATGTTGAATTTTGGCTCAATTTGTTTAATTGTTTCTCTTCTCATTTAGCAAATCTAAAAATGAGTCATCTAGGAACTGAAGTTTCTTGACATTCAACCGTTCTGCATTAATTTAATTCCGTAGGTAATTAAAATTCTTATCAGAAAATCCAGAAGGTAGTTTTGGGAATTGTCAACAAGGGATGCACGCGCTAATATTATCTTACCGTTTCAACCCTCACATTTCTCATTTTTAATTAAAACTGAGTTGGACCCAAATTAGCAATGATGTTCAAAAAATTTAAAAAGAATTGATTTCAAAATTCAATTGTGTTCTTTAATAAAGTTTTGAATTCGTTTGTTTTATGCAAGCCACCCTGTGTATATGAACGCGTGCTTTGGAATACATTTCGGGGTGCGCGTCCCCTCAATTAACACTTCTGTGTGGTGTTGTATTCCTTAATGCAATCGTTGAACAGGCGATTATCTCTACATTGGACACGTCAAAGCTCTGGGGTGCTGTAATTCTTTATAAAACCAAATCTGTGGCACCTGTAGCACCAGTGATTCAGAAAAGCTCTAAAAGCTCTATTTAATTTATGTCTTTTATTGCATTATCAGACGCGGCTAAAATTGCACAAATTAGAGACGTTTCTGTAAATAGAAAACCTTACGACCCAAATTAACCGCCCATCCTACCAAATGTTCAATTTAAATAAATTTTGATGAAATCGTTTTGAAATCATCTCGGAAAGCTTGGGTTATCTCACCTTCATTTCTTTTTATTTTATATCAATTGCAATTTTTTCTTGGTTATCCACTCCTTATAGAAAGATAAGTGAAATTTTATATTTCCGTTTTTCCATTTCGGTGGTGGCTTATGAAAGTGAAGAATTTGTCGATATCTCTCCGCTGATAATAATTTTCTATTCCGTATAAGAATTTTCCTTTGTTTTGCGCTATTTTATTCGATAGTTTTCCAACAAATTGAGGTTTATAATCTCGGGCGTCACTCGCAGTAGTCGCCTTGGTACTCCAACTTGAAAAGGTTTAATGTGCAACATTGTGCATAAACACAATGATTTAGTAACAATGTTTGTTGAAAAAGTAGTTATGTCCATTAAAACGAACAGCCGTTACTGCCGCTGTGGACTCAGAAGTTTTGACAAGCTTCATGATTAAGCTCGGGCGTTAATTAAACCCTAAGTTATTCACTAACAACTGGAATATTTCAACGCTTTCACTCTTATCTTTTTACTTTAGTATTTACAAAATAATTTAAATGTTTTTGCGTTTTTGTAATTACGAGCAAACACTAAAAAAAAGTTGGTTATATTTTTCCACTTAATTGTATCATAACACATAATCTCCATTTTATTCGTTTTATGTCCGCATTTACATACTCAAATTAGCATTAATACACAAGATAATGCTAAATTGATGACATTTTTAATTACTCCATTAAGTAAATTATTATTATTGTTTAATTTTATGTAAATTTTCCAAAAATAGGATCCTAAATTATTCTAAACACCACGTTTGCATATATCAGGGCTGGCTAAAATAGCTTAGCGTAGTGGAATCGGTGGATTCGAGGTTTTTCATATTCATTTCAAAAACGGCTCAAAGGGTTGACTTCAAATTTTGAAATTATGTTTACAGCATGGCAGCTAAGTGCAGTTAAACCATTCAAACAAATTGTCTAACTTAGTTGATGCTATTGTGGTGAGAGTTTCAAGATCTCTGAGAAGTTCTGATGGTGGTATCCTCAAACAGGATGAAATTTGTGTCAGAACAAATTGGCGGATTGTAAATTTATGCTAGAAATAATATAGGACCCAAAACTGCTCCCTTAGGCACTCCAACAAAGGTTTTTCTCGTTCACATTTAATATCCGATGTAAGTTAAAGAAATTTACTTACAATTAGATAAATGATGGTCATTTTTCCAGCACAATTTTTTAATTACTACTTCTTAGAAAATAATTTAAGTAATTACAGGATCAAAATTGCTTACTTTGTCGCATAAAAACCTTCTGATACCGTTACAGTTACATTCCTTTCTCAACTTTCTTTTTGCCAAACTACTTTTGAAACTCAAAATTAAATTGAGAAGCTTGATTATATTTGTAACTTTTAAAATGTCATTCAAAGAGAAATTTCTGCTTTGATAAATAAATTTTTTAATATTTTATTATGTAATACTATTTGTCGCAATATAAAAATTGTTTACGTTTCTATTCACATTTCTTGAAATGTTTAAATAGAACGCAATTAATTTGTAATGCAAGTTTTTCTGTGTGTAGTAGGAAAACATGTTCAACGTTCAATTAGGTAAAGAAAATAAAATCGACTTAATATTTCATGTTTTTATGTAAAGTAAATTGTTTACATTGCTCGTAATTTACAGGGTAGTAAAAAAAATGTGGTGATCGAAGTACTCTACAACATTGATACTTTTGGGTCACCCTTAATTTAAAATTAAATTTCCATTTCGTATTTACTCAACATATCGATTTTGCAAAATTTAAAAGCTTAATTTAAAAACCGCTTTACATTTCAGATACGCTTATAATGTAAAGAGTTATCTCAAAAGTAAATAAAACATTTTATACAATTCTCGTGTGCTTCTTTATTGGAATTAATAAATACTGAAATCAATTTAGGTTATGGGTCTGGTTTAAAAACACACTGTATATTTTCAATATATTAAAATCTATACTGTGTCTTGGAGCCGCACAATATAAATTTATGAGAATTCTTTCAAGAACCCTATGAACTTTCAAATGGTATTTTACTTCATAGTTTGGATTCTAAAGCTTTTGTCATACTCGAAACCCTCTTATCTCTAACACGCACTGTCCCTTCGATTAAGCCTTCCTCGGTCTTCTTTTCTATGTTTTCGTTATTAAATTAAATAAATTCAATATAAGAATGCCATAAATATTTTCCTACTGGCTTCACTAAAACAGCAAATAGATTACAAATAACGTTCCCGGCTAAGGGTGGTTTTCATCATCCGCTCATCTCCGATTTAATTTTCATCTCTCATTTACTTTTTCTTTGTTTGGACAGCATTTGAAAACATAAAGAAAAATTTCCTTTATTTTAAGAAAATTTTCTTTATGTTATGGTACCTACCTACCTAACTGAGACTTAATATTAGGGGCATGTCAAAAGCATTCAAAGTTAAAAAACTTCAAAGGATCGGTGGAAGAAATACAGTTGCTCCTTATTACTTTAGCACAAAATATAGTCAAATATTTAAATCGAATAACTAAATGCTTCAAAACAACGTAAGTTTAAATAAAAACACAAAACCTATTTATTTAATTCATACTTAAAAAAACGTTAGCTATGCTCTTGGTTGACAAACTAATTTAATTTTTTCCTTCTAATTATAAAAACTTTGTTGTATTCCATATCAAAAATAACAAAAAGTTAAATTGAATTAGGAAAGGAAATTAGTGGAAGGTACGGGTGGCTTGAGGTTACGTTTATGGCTTCAATTATACCTATGCGAGAGCTTTCATTTCGGCAAGAAACACTGACACGGTTTTTATGAACCATCAGAGACAATCCTCTCTGAATTCATTTTAACTTATTATTTTTGGAATGACAAATTGGTAAATGTTTGAGTAACAAAATCGATAATTTAAATTTAAAAGAATTAATGCATCGATACGCTTTCTCCAACAAGGTGGAGAAGTTATTCGAACCACATTTCCTGCTACATAGGAGGCTTTTACATTTTACCACCCACTTCATTTCACCAAGTGGAAATTTCTGCTTTTTATATAAATACGAAAGGTAATTTTATAAATAAGGTTTATATTTTAATTTCTTAACTGCGCCGTAGGCGATTTGTTTAATATTTCAACTCGCAGGATGTGTTTTAAGGTGCAGTAGCTTAAAACCGTAACTGTAAGAAAAGTTCTACTAATTTCTACCAAATTTCGTTATTGACTTATTGTTATAATTTATAAAAAAAATAAAATAAAAAATAAAAAAAAATAAAAAATTTAAAAATATTAAAAAAAATAGTACCCTTAAAATACACAAAATGCTTTTTTTAGTTTTGAAGTTCATAATACCGTCAAGTGCATTATTGCAGTGCAACAAAGCAAAAATCTCGTTTTCCCTGAAATTTAAAAAGATTAAGCAGAGAATGGAATGTAAAATTATATAACACTTACTTTTATTAAGTTTTTAAAGCCAAGTTTTAAAGTTGGTCGTTTGAAACAGTTTCGGGTTATTTAAATAAATTTTTTACGTCGTCTTTAGGTATAAAATATTTTATTGCTGGATTTTCAAGTGAAAATTCGGTGCAGAGCTGATTTTCTCGATTGGTTTGGAAAATCTAGCTAAACTAATTTTATTTTTAATTTGTGAAGTAATCAGAATTTAATATGGCTTTCTAATGTATGCTACCTATATTTATAAATTAAAAGTAATTTATGGTAATCAAGTGCATCAAAGTTAAAATTATTAAATGGAGAAGCTTTGATGGTATACTCATCCATACCTAAAGCATTTTCAGGGCACATATTATTTGAATATTAATTAAAATATTCACGTAGACGTAAAATTAAAACGCCGACATTAAAATTAGTCAAAATATTTTATTTTGCTTGTATAATTTTTCGTTTCAGAAGATGGCTAATTTTTAGTTGGAAAACTAGCAACTGGGGATGTTTTGAAAGCTTAAAACAATTACTTTTCTTTATCGTACAAATAGTTTTTTTACGAGATTTTAACGATCCTGAGAGAACTTAGCATTAAGGCAATTAAGTCCAAGGAGACCCTAAAATTTCCTTAGGATCACATCTCCAGTCATAAAATTTTACTAATTAGTTAAAATTTAAAATATTCTAAATTAATTAAAATTATTCAGTTTGCAACATTAACGTGTAAATACTAAAGACGTGATGAGGTAATTTAATTATTGATTTTATGTAGTACACATTCTATTATGCATTATAGTTAGATTAAACTGCTATGAATATAATATTATGGTAAATACTTTTCTGTTCTATTGTGTTAATTACTAATAAAATATGTTACGCTTTAGCAAATTACCTTAATTGGTTAGAAACAATAAATTACTGCTTGATGCCAAATTCTGCTTTTTAAGTTTATAAACATTAGATGAGATCGATGCTTACTATCCCTAGTTAACCTATAGCACATATAATTATATTTTTATCAAAATTATATAGAGCTGACGTGTCTTCCTTCTCTGCAACGCAATTAACCACGTTTTTAAATTTTTCGAGAAAGAAAATCTTATTGTGTGCTATCCTGTAAACCAATAATATTATGTGTAAATATAATCAATATATCTACTATGTGTATGTATGTACATATAGTACATAATATATATTGATAAAATAAAGCTGACATATTCGGGTACCAATACTACCCTTCCTTCTTCGTGGTAGATCAGTTAAATTACACTTATTTTAACATTTAAATGGGACTAAATCATGATTAACCGGGTAATATGCATAGTTCCCAAAAAAACTGACCGTATGACCTTGCATTTCAAAATCTGTGACAATATAAATATCATTAATTTGTATGGAAATAATTTTGAAGGTAATTAAATTTTGTATAAAAAAGTTTAATGGTTTAGACGTGGGAGCCACTCAAAGTTGAAGTTATAAAAATTATTTTTAACTACCTTGCCCGTCGAAGCTTTTACTTGTAAAAATTGTATAAAATAAAACAATTTTTGTAAATAACAAAATGATAGTCTTTTCAAGCAAGCTTTTAAATTTTGTTACACTAACTTTTTAATTCTTGTTATTTCTATGTATGTAATATCAACATTTGAATTATTCGACAATAATTTTTATATTACCGCGACTCCACTGTATTTTTAAAAATTTAGGATGTTAATAGGTGCATGTCGCTGACCCCTCCCCCAAATTGAATTTTGAGATGAAATTGGTGTCAATCGTTAGAGCATCGTTAGAGCCTAAATGAGCTTCCATTTTTTTCGTTTGAGCCTCAATCGTTGCGGAGATATTCGCGAAAATGTTTGGGGGGGGCTGTAGACACGTTGCCCCCCCCCAAGTCGAATTTTGGGTTAAAAATGGTGTCAAACGTTAGAGCTTCGTTAGAGCCTAAGTGAGCTTTTATTTTTTTTGTTTGAACTTCAACCGTCGCGAAGATATTCGCAAAAACGTTGGGGGGGGGCTGTAGACACGTTGCCCCCCCCCCCAAGTCGAATTTTGGGATGGAAATGGTGTCAAACGTTAGAGCTTCGTTAGAGCTTAAATGAGCTTCCATTTCCATCATTTTAACTTCATTTTTTACAAAGTTACAGGCATTTTTAATTTTCGAGCCTCCGAGCAAGTTCCGTGTGATAATCCTCAATTTTTTTCTATTACATTAGATTAAAATATTTAATCCGAATAAAAGAACTAATCCTGCTCTCTATTATAATAAATTTTGATAATAAATTAAACTGAAAAAATTAATTTTACAAAATAAATTTTATTAATCCAAAGTAATACAAATAATGTACGTTTTTTTTTCTAAATGTATGTTTTTGCTGATAAACTACATACTATGAATTGGTTTTTTTGGCAATTGTAGTTCTCCGTACTATCTTAGTTAAAAGTTATTCTCAAAAAACAATTTTCCCTCTCATTTTGAATTTATGTGTGCAGGGACGTGCCCAACCACAACTTTTTCCTGGGGAGAAAAATTTCAAATTTGCCAACTGAGTTACTTCAAAGCTGCCAACTTTTTGTAAGTTTTGCAATTTTTTGTGAATTTAGACATAAAAAAATGCCAAATTGACCAACTTTTGGGTGTTTTTGTCAACTTTTGCCAACTTTCTAAAAGTTTGAGGGGGGACTTCCCTCCCCCCATGATTACGTCTCTGTATGTGTGCAGTCGATAGAGCTTCGTTTGAGCTTGAAAGAGCTTCAGTGAGTAAGATTTTAAATTACATTTATACAAAGTTATGAATAGTTGAAATTTTCGACTAAACTCTAAGCAACAACGTTAAATCGTAAGGTTTTTTAAAATTTTAAAAAGATAAGTAACTTATCTATTAACCAGAGCTTTTATTTAAAACTATTTAACGCTAAATAGAAGCTCTAAAGTTTGACACTATTTTTATCTCAAAATTTGACTTGACAGGGCCAACGTGTTTAGACCTCCCCCCTCAAAGGTTTTTACAAATATATTTGCAACGGTTGAGGCTCAAATGAAAATAAGTAAAAGCTTAACTATGAACTACAGCTTGTATTTAAAGCTAAATAGAAGCTCCAACGTTTGACACAATTTTTATCTGAAAATTCGGCTTGGAAGGGCCAACGTGTTTAAACCCCCCCCATACGTATTTGTAAATATCTTTGCAACGGTTGAGGCTCATACAAAAACAATTTAAGCTTATTCAGGCTCTAACGATTGACACCAATTTTATCCCAAAATTCAAATTAGGAGGGTGGGGGAGGGGGCAAACTATTAGGGGGTGGGGCTCTAGATATGTTTTACAATTTTGCTTCTTATTTTGATATTATGTGTGCAATTGATGTCAATCGATAGAGCTTTGTTTGAGCCAGAATGAGCTTCAGTGAGCAAGACTGTCAGTTAATTTTGTACAAACTTATAGATTGTTACTCTCCGAGCAACATGCGTAAAATCATAAGTTTTTTTAAATCTCTTGAGCCGATAATCTAAATTCTTTGGATAAAAATAAGTTCTCTAAATAAGCAAGGTTTTATTTTTTATAAATATAAAATTTTTCAAATCGAAGTAATTTACCGAAATAGAAATCATGTCGAAAAAATATTTAAATTTTAAAAAACCTTACAATTTAACGCATGTTGCTCAGAGTTTAGTCGAAAATTTCAACTATTCACAACTTTGTATAAAATTAATTTAAAATCTTACTCACTGAAGCTCTTTCAAGCTCAAACAAAGCTTTATCGACTGCACACATACAGAAACGTGATCATGAGGGGGGGCAAGTCCTCCTCTCAAAGTTTTAGAAAGTTGGCAAAAGTTGACAAAAACACCCAAAAGTTGGTCAATTTGGCATTTTTTTATGTCTAAATTCACAAAAAAATGCAAAACTTACCAAAAGTTGGCAACTTTGAAGTAACTCAGTTGGCAAATTTTAAATTTTTCGCCCCGAAAAAAGTTGGTTGGGCACGTCCCTGCACACATAAATTTAAAATGAGAGAGAAAATTGTTTTTTGAGAATAACTTTTAACTAAGATAGTACGGAGAACTACAATTGCCAAAAAAACCAATTCATAGTATGTAGTTTATGAGCAAAACCATACATTTAGAAAAAAAAACGTACATTATTTGTATTACTTTCGATTAATAACATTTATTTTGTAAAATTAATTTTTCCAGTTTTATTATTATCAAAATTTATTATAATAGAGAGCAGGATTATTTCTTTTAATCGGATTAAATATTTTAATCTAATGTAATAGAAAAAACTTGAGGATTATCACACGGAACTTGATGATGGAAATGGAAGCTCATTTAAGCTCTAGCGAAGCTCTAAAGTTTGACACCAATTTCAGCCCAAAATTCATAATATGAGCAAAAATAGAAAAACATGTCTACAGCCCTCCCCCCCCAACGTTTTCGCAAATATCTTCGCGACGGTTGAGGCTCAAACGAAAAAAATGAAAGCTCATTTAGAGTCTAACGAAGCTCTAACGTTTGACACCAATTTCATATCAAAATTCAATTTGAGGGGGGGCAGCGACATGCGCTTAATGTTTATTCTATTTTTAGAAACAGCTTAAAGCAGATTTAAGCAGTTGAATCTCGTTAATCAATTCTTGATCGTCAGTACCACTCAAGTTTCTGTGAATAAATTTTAACCACGGATGCACAGACGCAGGGGCAGATGGGCCCACCGGACTACCGGGAAATTTACCGGTGGGCCGTCGATCAATGAGATCGTCGGCCGTAAATAAAATAAAAATTTTGCCTGCGGAGCTGTTTTAAGCCGCCGGCCGCTAATTTTTTGATAGATTTTTGATAGCCCATCCACCCCTGCACAAACATAAAAACATTTGCCTCTGTTTGGTCTCTTTCAATCCGTGAGACCTCAAGAAATATAAATCCGTCAAAATTAAAAAAAAAATTCGGTTACTTTCTTGAACTAAATTTACCATGTGATCCAATAAAAACAATATTATCTTTAAATTTACATTTATATTCAAATATCTTGAGTCACTCAAAATAATATTTTTTATAGTCTAAGACAATTAGGTTTATACCTCAGAACCCAGCTATAAATGAATGAATTTGGATGGTTCTGGACTTCTTATAGGTACTAAAAAGTAAAAAGTTTACTTTTTAAAACCTTCCGCTAATCTTTTTTTAAGGGTTGTAATCCACTTTTTGACTGAAAAATAATTCAAAGTTAATAAAATTTTAACAGGTTGTTTGAGGGTACTCTAGGATGTCTATCTTATAAGTTTTTGACTTCAAAGACCCTGTGCTAACTTAAGGGGGGCTAAAAACCTCAACATTTTTGGACTTTTTTCAGTTTATTGCTTCTTCATCTTCATCGGCCGTAATTCGTCTACTCCTGAACGTTAGGCCTCTCCTTTTAGCCTCCCCCCAAGCAGGGAAAGAGGGGGTTTTGCCCATAACTCACCACGCTGGGCAGGCGGGTTGGCGAGTAGTCCGCAGATCAAGTTTGGACTTTTTATATCACAGCACATATCCGACGCAATCAGGATTAGAACCGCGGTTTCCCGCTCTCTAGTCTATCCGTGTTTGATTTACGCCAGACTGCTGGTTTTTTATTTTTTTAGTTTTATTAGTTTATTTTGTTTTTATTAGTTTATTGCTTATATCTTGCAAACTGAGCATATTTTAGGTACTATAGTTTATTAGAAAGTTATAGAACATTAAATTTTCTAAAATTCGGTTGGTGAAACAAATTTTTAAACCAAATATTAACCAAAATACAGCCAATCAAAGTTAGACAAAGTTTCTCAAAATGTAAAAAATTAGACAAAAAACGAAGGTTTTGCTCTTATAACTATATTTATTACCATCATTTTCATGTTAATTGTGTTAATCATTCATCAATATAAACATCTGAAAACATCTATGAATACTTTCTTCCCACTTTTTCCCCTCACCCAAACATAAAGATGCCTTATATTAATTGGCATTTCTTACATTAAAATTGAGCATCTTTATGTTTAGAGGAATGAGGAGAGGGTACTCATAAATGTTTCAAAAAGTTGATATTAATGAGTGATTAACATAATTAACATGGAAATGATCGTAATAAATAGTTATATGGACAAAACCTTCGTTTTTCAGCCATTTTTTACATTTTAAAAAACTTATTTTAACTTTGATCGGCTGTATCTCGGTTAATATTGGGTTTAAAAATTTTTTTTACTACCTAAATTTGAGCAAATTTAGTACTCTACAATTTTGTAGTAAAGAATAGGACCTAAAATGTGCTTATTTTACGAGATATAAGCAAAATACTAAAAAAAGTCCAAAAATTTTGAAGTTTCTGCCCCTATCCTTAAGCTTGCACAGGATCGTCAAGATCAAAAACTTAGAATAGACATCTTAAAGTACCTCCAAACAATCTGCCAAAATTCTATTAACTTCGGAATATTTACATGATCGTTGTTTTTATAAAAATTTATATTCTAAATTTTTTCAGGGGGTAGCAATCCCAAATTTGCAAATTAGCCAACTAAAATTAAAACTTGCCAGCTTTTTGTAAGTTCAGACATAAAAAAATGCCAACTTGACCAACTTTTGAGTATTTTGCCAACTTTTTGCCAAATTTCAAATATATTGAGGAAAAGTTCCCCCATCCTTTCTTGCGCACTTCCTTGCATTACACTCTCGTTCAGTACCAAAGCGGGGGTCGCGCTTACGCTGTTTGTGAGTTTTTCACGTTGTGACTCAGATGATCGTTTAGCAACTAAGAAAATAAAAAAATTTGGGCGGCATAGTCTTCCAAATAAAACGCAAAATTAAAGAGTTATTATTTACTCCTTTGTACTTATTCATACAAATAATAAAAAATAAATTTGCTGCAGAAGAGCACAGTAAAGAATTGGTTTTATTCAAAAAAATTAGATAACGATGGGTGTGACAATGTTTGATTCCAAAAATCCATATAGAAAACACACAAACCATGCAAGTAAATTTTAGAATATCCTAGAGGGATATCCTGGAACAATCAAATCAAAATAAAAAAAAATTGCAAATACTCATACTTAATAGATAATCATCAAGTAAAATTAGATACAATAATTGCCTTCTAATTTACCCCTTTACCACAATTCTTTGATTTAATATCTCTATTCATTTGGAACCTCTGAAATATTAATGGTTTATTGCTCAAACTGAGCTTCAGGTGTAAAGATAAAAATAACAAAAACTGCAAACAATTAAAGAAGAATCAATTTATCTGTGAACCATTGATTTTGAGATCACCATTGATCTCAATGTCTTCTAACAAAAATAATTAATAAATCCATGGTTTTTTGCTCATCCTACTTTGTTGATGTTATTCTCCACAGCTGCAACAAAACAAACGTCTGATTTTGGAAAGGAGTAGATGAACTCCAAAAGAAAAAACAAAAAAAATTTCGAAAATGTTCCGACATCAAACGGAACAAGGTCACGGCTAAGAGGACGGTGAAGTCGGTACGAACAAGGTCAGCTCAAGCGAGGTGATAAAAGGTGATAAAAAACCAGATGTAGTAAAACGTCCATTAAAAATAACCATGGAAAAAAGGTAAAAACACCCTCGTGCCAATGGGTTTCATAACGCTGATTAAAAGAGAGCAAAACGTATTTTTGTAACAAAAAAACTATCAATTTTGAACGGCTCCCACATGTAAACTAATAAAATTATATATATGCCGTAAAGAACTTTTTTGTAGAATATTGAATTACCTACAAAATTGTTCTTATACAAATTGTTAATAGTTCCTACCGTTGACGCAGCATTTCAAATTCAATTGTTTCTCGTAGTTGCAAAAAAAATTTTTAGTAACTCAAAATATTATAAATAACAATATTCTAAATTTTTCTAATAACTCACATTTTATTGTTATATCTTACCCGCTAATGCGGTAATACATTTTTTATTATATCCGTTGCTATGGCAAACCAAAAGCAGTGATAAATACAGCAAATAATTCGGATCCAATTCAAAAAGAATCTTCGTGTTCAGTATGTAAAAATTATTAACAGCAACCGAAAAATTGTAATTTGATATAGGAAATAAAATAAGTATGTCCCTACATATGCTTTCACGTTCGTGTCTAGCAATCCATCTTATTCAGGAAAATCCTTTAGTAAACTCGTAGACATATTCGTTCTTTATAGTCTGCACTAAATTTATAGTAAAAGCACAATAAAATAAATACTATGGTCCACCATTACATTTTTCAGTCTTTGTATCCGAAAACCCGGAAGGTTAATTTTTATTAAGGCCGATAAGAGTTTTCTCGAGTTTTCGTCCAACATAAAAAAGGAAACCGGGGGTGAAGGGGTAACCCAAAAATCACCGTCATTCAATTTTTATTTCTGAAAAGCACCTGTATGCTGTACAGTAATAGCAGCAAAAATTAAAATTTTAAATTGGCTTTAAAACAGAAGCAAACTTAAATTAATTTTAGGAGCATACGTCAAGTCGCATTTAAAGTTTCTACAATCTTGTGCCTAAAAGTTTTATTATTATTACCCGTTCTTTGATACTTCAATTCACTTCATTTTACTACCACCTTTGTGAACATTTCTTCAATCCCACCCCTACAACATTAACTATTTACGGTGGAGTCAAAATTAAAAATTGCTATAAAGTTTTTATCGACTAAAACTTAACCCATAAATTTAATTCGAAAAAATGTAAGGTTTAAATTTTTTGAACGTTTGCTTTAAAAAAATTGTTCTGATGATGCTCGCAAATTTGTTTATCAAAAAACGTCCGAGATAATCAGGGAACTTTTATAGTTGTAATAAATTACAGTTTCCCCAACTGAGGTTTTATTACAAAAAGTTTTAAATAATTTTTATGATGCTTAGTAATCTTAGACAACTCGCTCGTAGCTAAAACTTTTTCTTTGAGTCGGCAGAAAAGTTCCAAATTGTCTTTTGAAAATTAAAAAAAAATTTACCTGCTGAAGCTCCAGCTTTTCGTGCTTTTAAAATCTTAAGATTACGTGCTGAAAATCCTACCCTTAATTATACTTGTGTATGCGTGATAAACAAAGGCAGATTGGCAACTAAACTTTTGAAAGAACCACCGCACTCTAAAAATTACTGTGCTAAGCCACTTACGGTGGTGTGGGGTTGGTTGGCTTGCATTAAAATTTGTTGGTTGACGTTTTGATCGCTACTGTATAAAAAGTTGCTTTAACGATTTTCAAACTGTTAGGGGAAGTTGGTGTTAATTTTTTAAGTAGTACTCAGTGAGGATTTTTTTTTGAGAAAATGAAATCTTTTAATCATGGTTTAATTATCACGCAACTAACCCCGAAGGTACACTGTTAAACTTTTCTTTAAAAAAATTTGTTATCTAATAAATATGTCCGACTACGCCATAAACGACAATTCAACTTTAAGACATATTAAAAAAATGGTAAAAAGCAATTATTCTAAAGAGTGCGCCAGTGAACCCCAGTCTTCCCTATATTAATATAAAGTTAATATATAAATTAAACAACAATAGTTCTCTAAATAAATCATAATCGAATCAGAACAGACAAATGGCAAACAAAGTTAATTAATTGAAAATCGATTTATTACATGTAGTAGTCATTTTATATTCCAGACTTTCTTCATACATTAGTTATTATTAAGTTTTAATAATTAATTTAAAAAGCAAAATTCAATCACATTACATCGCCAACACATTTTAATTCAATATTTAGTTTGAATTGCATCAAAAAAGATGTCAGAAAAAACTTTGTTTGAAAACTTGATACCCATTATATGGTTTTCCAAAATTTTAGGCGTTCCAATGTGTAACAAAAATGTAGACAAAAAACAAAAAATCCAAAAGTTTTTTGTTTTAGAAAAAATAATTTTTATTCTTTCCATTTCGACCATAACGACGGTTTATGCTATCGGGTTGCCCTTGTGTTTGAAAAATTTTAATTCTTTGGTGTTGTCCATCACGATCCAGCTGCTGAGATATGTAAGCTTTACACTGACGACCGCAAATGTTGTACTGGGTGTTTTTCAAAAACGGAAGATTTCGTTGGTAATTGAAAGATTAATCAAGTTTGATGAACTGCTGAAAAATACCACGTCAAAATCGATCGAAAATGAGATGAACAAAAAACAAGTACTTTGGATAATGGCTATTGAAGGTTTTTTGGTAACTCTCTTAATTTCGTGCAATTTATACGCTTCTTTCCAAAATTATGTTAACACTTTATGTACGTTAACATATACGGTCTCCTCTTTGAGCAACATGTGCCTCCAATGCCAAATTTTGATTTTACTTAACGAACTCAAACATCGATTCGAAGTGACAAACGCTCACTTGGCCACCGTTGTTGATGAGGTTTCAAAAAACAAAAGATTGGTTTCTGAATTCCTCATTGACCAGCTTAAAAATGCCAGCCATTTACATAACGAATTATGCGACGTTGCTCGTTTATTTAATAGAGCCTATAATGGCCAGATTCTCGTAAAACTTTTCGCTTCATTTCTTTTCATTATTACCTCCATTTTTTCGATTATCATTGTGTTGAAAAATAATCTCGAAAAATATACATTTAGTTACATAAATTACATGTATTTATTTATATACGAAAGTGCGGAAATAATGTTACTTCTTTATAGATTTTCTTTGGCCGAATATGCGGTAAAAGTTGAAACACTCGAACGTGAGGGACCAATAATTTTGTTTTTATTTCAGGCAAATGAAACAGCAACAGTTCTTTTTTCCAAACCATCTGAAGAGTTTTGTCATGACGAACATGTGAATAATATAGTAAGTATGTGGTTGTGACTTGTGTTCTGTTTATCATTCAAATGATAGATGGCAGAGAATAGTGGCGGAACAACATTAATTAATTTATTCTTTCAGGTGGAATTATTTTCTTTGCAATTGTACGTTAACAAACTGAAGTTTACTGCATGCGAATTAGTAAATCTGGATACATCAGTCATTTATTCGGTAATTATTTTAAATATTAATTTTTGTGAATTTTTTTATAGTTTGCTTTTCAGATTATTGCCAGTATATTTACCTACCTAATCTTTTTAATTCAATTTCGTTACACAGAATAAAATTATGATCTGCAATGAACTCAAGCTAATCTAAGGTTTTATGGATTAAATTTAAGTAAAATCGATTTAATCTTGTCATTGTTGCTTATTGATATTGTGATATTCTTTACATTATGAATAATAACTTCTGCAAATTTTAATTGTTAACTATTTTTTTTTTTAATTTCTAGCTCATAATATATTAATACATTCATTAAAGTTAAAGAATCACAGTTGCACTCTTTAACCTTCTTCTTAAAAATAACATTAATAATTATTATGCAAGAATTTAGTATTTGATACAAATATTTTTCGATATCGATTTCGTGCTATTTGTTTGAGAAGCGCTGATTTTATTTTGCCCCCAAAATAGTAACAAAATGAAGTTTCTTAGATGTCACTAGTGTCGCCCATTTAAAATATAAAGCTAACGCTTTACAATTTACAATAATATTCCAATTTTAATATAAGTTTTAATTTAATTTATGTTGATAATAAGGTAAATCATGGATTATATTCACTTCCTTTACGTTTTAATTCATTTTTAACCTTTTTTAGCTGTCACAAAAGGAAAGACAATTTTTAGGTTAGGTTGCTAGTCACATTAAGCCGAAATGGATAGTTCTTTGGATAACGCGAGGCCAAATACGCTTGGTTTAGCGGCCCACAATATAGCTAAATTTTTTAAAGAAGATACGTCAGGGTCGATGTTGTACGAACAAATGGGCATACCTGCAAAAGGAGGTGCTACGTGTAGTGGACAATCTGATAACGATTACCCTAATTTTTCGAACTTGCCTTCCGCATTGAGCAAACTTGGACAGATTAAATCTTCAAGTAGAGTTCCCTTACCTGCAGAAATTTTGGAACGCTTTCGTTGTAAGTATTTCAAATTTTGTTTTATTTTACACTTTTAACTTGTCCACTTTCAGTTATGCAATGTAACAGTAATATTGGATTATTTACGGAGATTAATCGTAGTTGGATAACGATTGACAGCGATATTTATGTTTGGTCTTATGAGGATGGTAGTGATGTTGCGTATTTCGATGGTCTTAACGAAACAATTTTATGTGTGGGACTTATTCGTCCAAGAAAGGGCGTCTTTCATAATTTTATCACGCATTTGCTGGTTCTAACAACGGCAGTTGATATTGTAGTGCTTGGTGTAACCTTTACGAGTAATAATTCGGTAGAAGAAATTCAGTTGGTCCCTGATCCTGTTTTTACTATTCCTACTGATGGAGCTGAAATAACTACAATTGTTGGAAGCGATACAGGGCGTCTGTTTTTGGGTACTAAAGATGGATGTTTATTAGAAATTGCATATCAGGTGAGTTAATTTATTTTGTTATTGCTAACTTAAAAGTTAGTAATTGGGAAGCATATCAACATAAATCTTCGATTTTAAAACACTTATAGCACAATCAATAAAGGCTGAGGGGCAAGCTGAAATAACTTTTAGTCATTGGTTGTTTTGGTGTCTTTTAAAAGGACCGTTGATAAAGAAACGCTGACAAAATTCTCTAAAGGATGTTCTGTCCACATCAGTAGAAAATGTAGCAGATTTTCCCATTTCTTGTATGTTATGCTATTTAAGTATAGATGTCGCTCTATGCAAAAGGCGCTGTTTTCAGCGTATAATTTAGATAATAATGGTAACCGACTAACGTACCATGAATTTAAACCTAATAGTATTTAAGAAAACAAACAAGAGAAAGACATAATATGCAATACACTTTGTTATATCTGCTCTTTATTTACAAGTTTCAGGTAAATAGCACAAATTGTAGATGTTTTTCTTGAATATCTCAAAAAATATTTGGGTATAAACGAACATAAAACTTGCTCAAACGATCTAGATTCGGGGATTTTCAATCCGAAATTTTAAGAGCATTTTTGGAGACCCCCCTCCCCAAAGTTAATTTTTGATATTTCTCGAAAACTATTTGAAAGAAAATAAATTTTGCACAAACAATTTACACTATTTTGCATTAAAAATTCTAAGGGTGACTTGTATAGATCTAGTTTAAAATTTTAAACTGTAGATTAACCAATCACAATAGTCAAAATCCGAGTTTAAACCATAGTTACCGGTTAAACTTGGACTATACAAATGAACATAAATGTACCTATAATTTGACAGTTTTATTTTTATTGTTTTGTTTTGCATTGTAATGGAATTTATTACTTTTTACTTTATTACCTCTACCACTTCAACTGCTAAGCTACTCTTTAATAATGCAATCTTTACACGTCTGTTATGTCCTTATTATCATAAATTATGTTGTTAAAAATTGCTTGGAATTCCAACCAAATTTCTATATTGCTGCTAAATTTTGTTAAATAATTTTTGGGAGAATAATGTACAGATTTCAATATGAACTGCAATTCGAAGAAATTTGCGCGTTTGCTAATGAAGGGTTTGTTGTTCCTGTGAATTTACAGATTAAATTTCGTGCTAAAGAAATTAATGAATAGTAAGTGTCTTTAAATTGAATTGGATGCGTTTCTTCAGCTTCGAGATCAGGACAATTTGACCATGTATATTTTTGTACTCGCCTAGTAATGTGATTGCTTTATCCAGGCGAGCTTGAAGGTCTTGAATTTTTTAAGATTAGATTGATTCAATTTCTATTCTTTCGGCTTTATTTTGGAAGGTTTGAAGCCTTGACAGTTGACCTTTGATATTCCTCCTTGTTTTATTGTAAAAATGATTGAATTAAGAAATTGTTATTGAAATTATAAAAATGTACCTATGATAAAATAAAATTTTATTTTTTGAAATCGAGCATAGAGAATTAACTGGCATTCACAAGTTTTAGTAGGTTTGATTCCACTCATAGGGTCTAAATTCTTGAGTTTTACTTGGACTAATTCTAAATTTTGACTTGAAATTTCAGAGACTTCTCTTAGAGAATTGCTATTCAAATAGCCTATACCAAATATCCATTACCTAAACTGTTAAAGTTGATTTTGTTTAAGACATCCTGTCTATTATTAACAATTTCTACTTGTACTTTAGTATCCTATTTATTTCTTTTCATCCGGGTCAGGTATTGAGTATCTCAAAAAAATGCGTGTAACGTTGTTTATTTTATAAAATTAAAATATATAAATATATTTTTGGGTTGTTAACAATAAATTTGATGAGATCGCGATGAGTATCTTTCTCAATCTTGAACATTACACTTGAAGTGCAAATAAAGATAACAAAATTTATTCCAACTTGCCCTTAATTATTGTTTATTTGGTATATTAAAAATTTTAAAAAGTTTCTCTAGAGCCTAAAATACTGAACTGGTTTTGATGAAATTTTTACTGATTGATAGCTTTTCTATCTGTCAGTAGCATTGGCTTGCTATAATAGCATTACTCCAACGCGCATGAAAGGATTAACGAGATTATCACTGAAATATTCAACCAATTTTGACGGAAATTTGATTAATAAAAATATGAGCACTGATTCATAGCTCCTTTTGTTTGCTATGCTACACGACATTATTCTACTGTGACGCGCATGATTGGGCTAGCCAAAAACTGAAACGATTTTCACAAAACTTTAAAATTAAATTAGGGAATCAAATAATTATGTATTTAAATTCGTCATTTTTCAGGCTGAAAGCTCTTGGTTTGGAAAGAGATGCAAAAAAATTAACCATTCCTCGAGTACCTTATCGCTTTTAGTGCCTTCATTTTTAAATGCAGCACTAACAGAAGACGATGCTATATCTCAAATAAGCATCGACAACAGCCGCCATATTTTGTACGTTTTATCTGAGAAGGGTTCAATTTCTGTATATGATTTAGGGGAAAAATGCAATACTTTGAATAAAATCATAAAATTGTCTCAAAATTCCATAACACAACAAGCGGTGACTGTAGTCAGGTAAAAGAAAGTTACACTATTTTTATTTTAGTATTTAACTTTTTAATTCTTAATTTAGGGGTTTGGATGGACAAAGTTTTTATCCGATTGTTGGTATTTCTGCTGTAGAATCAAAGGAGTCGCTTTTTGTTAATCTGGTTGCCGTGTCTCACACAGGTGTGAGATTTTATTTTAGTGTCAATAACTTTCTAAACTTGCAAGCACTAAATCAGCGACCCTCGATGCTCGTGCTTTGTCACGTAAGACTTCCACCTGGATTTTCGGCCCTTTCCACGCCTAGGCCACGAGCAGTTCATATATCCCAGTACAGACAGTCAAATTTGATACTTGCAACGACGGCAAATGAAAATGATACTTTGTGGTGTATCAGTTCTGATATGTTTCCCTTCAGTTCTAAACTAATGGAAGGGTTCACAACCATACCGCTTGAAGGTCCAGTGTGGGCAATGGCCGAAATCAAACAACAGTCAGATGTTGTACCAAAACAACTAACTTATCAAGTCCTTCCTCCAATGGTTGTACGTCAACATTACGAACCACCACGAAAATTTGTAGTTTTAACCGCCCAAGGCGCCCATATATTTTTAAAACTGCGACCTGTCGATATGTTACGACAGCTGTTGCTCGATTGCCGTGGACCTGACAGCGAAGCCGTTAAGACATTTTTCATGATCTTGAAAGAAGACCAGGCTTGTGCTACCAGTTTAATATTAGGCTGTTTGGAAAATATTCAAAATGTGGAAGTGGCCGAATGGGCCACTCGTGCGTTTTTCTTATACGGTGGAGAACCTAAAAATACACAATCCTCTGGGTCCTTAAATTCAAATCAATGTAAGAAATTCAGTAATTGAAACCTCTAATCTGCAATTTTCTTGATTTTGGTTTTTAGATAGGGGGACCAACGTTTCGAATTCATTCTTACCGAATGTAATGTCAACACCACTTCCATCTCATTTGCAACAACAGCAGCAACTCAATTATTCAAACACTTCGTTAGACCAGTCAAATTATACTACTACTTCTAATGTTTCTCTGTTTGTCTATTCTGCAAGACACAATGGGCTCTATTTGTACTTGGCAAGAATATTGGGACCCATCTGGGATATGCCCTGTGTTGAGAAGCTACCTATAAATACTGCCAATTATTATGTAAGTATTAAGTAATTGTAAAGATAAAAGCCAAGTTCTCCTGGAAAACATAATCTAAATTTTGAAATTAATAATGAAAAATGTATATAATTTTGGTGTTTTTGTAGTTTATTTTTTGTTATATCTTTCTTTGTTTTTCAGTTATCTAGTAAATTACCTTCAGAAACCTGCTCGTGGATGTTAAGTCACTTGCTGACACTAAGAACCTTTCTTTTGAAAAACACTCGCCTCATGGTGACCTCTGTAACTGACTCATCTCTCCAACAACCACACAGCATATCTCAGCAAACTCTCACTTCGACCAGGTTAAACCAAACTATACAAGACTCTCAGGTTCAAGAAAGGCAATCATTAGAAGCATTCAAATATTTACTGTTTTGTTGCTGTCAAGTTTTGGGACTATGGAAAATTTTATGCGAGCATCAATTACATCTTATCATCGATGTATTATCAGTCAATGAAAAACAATTTTTAGAAGGACTTACTTTCAAAGATCTCATTTTAAGTGGCCAAGATATTTGCATCAGTCTGATCAACGTTCTAATCGACAGTTATTTATCCGATAATGCTGCAATCGACTCAATTAGTCTAAAACTGAGAGATACCTGCCCAGATTTTTACAAAAACGAAGATGCCATTTGTTCAAAGGTAAAAATTTGAACTTAACTTCAAATTTGACTTACCAGTTTTTTTAAGGTTTATGAAATGTTAAAAAGTGCACATATGCTTCAAAATTTGGTAGAGAAGGAAGAGATCATTGTATCCGCCATGCAGTTAGCAAGATCGGTTGCTCCTAACATAAATTTGCATGAAATATGTCAACAGTTGGTGTCATTACAAGCATACCATGCTGCAACCGATATTTGTGTCACTTGTGCCAAAAAAGTCGACCCTGATGGCATAGCAGAATATTTTTATAAAAATGGCAACGAAGTTAGAAATACAGATAATTACAATTATTATTCTCAAAGGTGAACTTTATTTTTTACATTTTATTAAAATTACAATTTTGATGCTTTTAGGATGAAGATTTATAAGGAAGTTATTTTTATTTTGGACAAATTATACAACGATAACAAATCTTCTGATGCAATTAAAGCTAAACTAGATTTTCCAAGTACTATTACAAACGACGAAACTGTTAACGATTTGGTATTGAAACAACACATTTTTTTTCCTTTTTTTAACTCTGATTTTTAGGTCCTTCGTGTAATTTATGACATTTTAACATTTGATGATGAACTGCTCCACGTTGCAGTTTATGAATGGATGATTGTTAAACAATTTAACAGCGACATTATTAAGATTAAGCAACCAACTTTGGAAAAATATTTGATTAGGGCGTCTCAACAGTCACAAGAAAACACCAACACTCTTAATTTGTTGTGGAAGTATTACGAAAGCTGCAATAATCACGCATCTGCTGCCAAGATTTTACATAATTTGGCAATCAAAAAAGAGTAAAAAATCTTGTAACTTTTTGTTCATCAAAAATAATTTTTTACGTTTTTCAGAAATGGTTTAACACTGAAGGATCGTTTAAGCAACTTAGCAAGAGCGGTTATGTGTATGAGAAGTGAAAATGTTGGTTACGCCCCCAGTCTTGGTGTATTCCTAAGAGACCTGGAGGATAAATTGGAAATGGCCAAGGTGCAAGAGCAAGTTTTAGATTCCATCACCAACTTACAAGGAAGGATGCCAGATGTGGAAGAAGCAGTGGTTGCTCTAAATAACGGATTGTATGACCTTACACAGTTGTACGAAGAATTTGCCGACAAATTCGACTTGTGGCAGTGCAAACTGGCAATTATTGACTGTGCTGGTTACAAAGATGATATTGCACTAGTGGAAACTATCTGGCAACATATAATCGATGATGAAATCAAATTGGCTACGGTTTCTGGTACCGATAAAGTTTTGCAAGTCCTAAGCACAGTTTTAAATTTAATTCGTCGTTATAAAACCTCCTCCATTTGTGTACCACTACGTAAGTTTATTTTCACTTATTTTAATAATATAAAAATTTGATTTTCTCAGCATACATCGTCTCAAAATTGGAAATTATGAGCATTCGAATGCGTGCTTCTGCAGATGTCGTCCCAGTTACACTTTCAAACGATATTTCATTTGAAATTTTGATTCCGATTTATAACGAGTAAGTTTCTCTTTTGTTTATTTTTGATAACCCAATAGAATGTATTGTGTTGCAGTCTTGTTGTTTCCTCCTTTTCTGATCGATTTTGGACACTAGAAGAAAACGAGTACCATTTGGCAGAAGCATTTGTTGCATTGGTAAATAAATTCATTGAAAGTGAACATCAAATTGATAATCACACAAGGTAAGAGGCGGCTCCTTGGCTTAACAGTTAATTACTACAAAAGTTTATTTTTAGAAATAGAATTAAAGCGCCTTGCGAGGATACAGTTGCGAAATTGTTATCTACATTTTATAGTAAATCAAATGCAGACCAGTTAATTAATCTTTTAAGGAATGTTCAAGCTAAACTTGCGAAATAGGCAATTTTTATACTCTCCGTATTTTTATATATGAATAAAGAATCTAGATTAAGAATTTTGCTCCCTATAATGTCTATCTTCCTGTTAGTAATCCTTCATAATTTGAACAAACTCCAATTTTCCATAGCATAGCATTCCTTAAATTTAGGTTTTCTTTTTACTTTTACCCCTAACATGACCGTGACCTCTGATTATTACCAGCACCGTCTTAAGGTTCTTAAGAAAATTGTGATAAATGAACCCCTGAAACTGCAAATCTTAGCCCTTTTTTTTATGCCTAGGCAGTAAAACGGTACAAAGTTATTTGTAATTTATATTGCAAATGTGAGCTAACATCACTAATTTTTCTGCATTTACAGATAAGCCATTTTTATTTAGAAATTTAAGTATACATCAATAAATTTTAAGCCAGAAGTTTTCTTTCTATTCCCTTCAAAAATTGCAGGTTTTAGACTCATGAAGGAAATTGTACCACAGGAAATAATTTTAAGTTTTATTGTATTTCTTTCGAAAAATAGGTTTTATAGAAACGCATTTTCAATCTTCTGATGTTCTATTGTTGACAAAAAATTTCAAGGAGGTGCTTATGACCTTAAACCCTTTCCATAGTCGACGTCACTGGTTCCCTCGAAACGGATGCAAAAATGTACGGTGCAGTTTTCTATAAACAGGAGAAAATAATTCTTTAGAGCAGGTAAATTCTCTGATGATGATCATCACACTGTGCAGCCAGAGGGTGCTGCAGTTTTCCTAGATTTCTGAAAGTTTGTCTTGTAGTAATGCAGTTTTTTAGTATTAATATTATTCAGTACTTTTTCAAAAAGTCTGAAATTATCTACAAACTAGTTTATATTTTTTATTGTCTAGAATTTGGTCATATAATTTATCAAAACATATTTAGGATTTTCAACAATAAAAAGTCAAATAAATGCAAGATATCAGCTAAAACATAAATCCCAATTAACCTTAATGCGTGACCGCGGTTTCAGTATTTACTTTTTCAGACCCATATATTGATGTAAGGAAATATAAAAAAAACTCGCTTGGTACAATATTTAACAAATTGAATAGGTACAAATTAAATGTTAAAAGTAGATAGCCTGATGGTAAAAAACATAAAACCAAGTTGGCAAGAGGAATGTACAGCCACTTCAAGAAAACTGAAATGTTGTTTATGTAGGTATCGTGTTCGTGGATATTTGTACTGGGTCTTCGAGTACAAAATTTTCAGATTGAAATCCATAGACGCCAAATACCAAATTTTGAGATATTATGTATTTAGGTACTTTTGAACTGAAAAGATTTTAGTCGTAAAAATTGTTTTTACTAAAAAATTATATTTTATCAAATATTCTCTTTCAAAACAATTTTTGAGAATAAAAATCTCAAATTAGGATACTTTTTCGATGTTGACTCAATCTGATGAATTAATAACTAGACGAGAGCGAAAGAGGTGATCCCATTTTCTTTCCTATTTGATATAAAATTGTTGATAATTTTGTCGATTCAAAAAAAAATCAATACTTGGCATTCAGTCTGACACTGCAAACTACTCGTTCATAGATTGCGCTACTTGAGCATAATTTGTATTTTAAATGTACATTTCAAAAATTACCAAAAATATCTAAATGTTCTATAATAATTCGTAATTTTTAAATTACCCATGGACCTTTGTTCATGTTTTATTATATTTGGTGTGATTAATTGCGTTTCAATTAATTATCAACACTGATAATACTTTTAATTTTGTATACCTACCTACATTATAATCTGGCGTTGCATACATTTTTACTGCTGAAAATTTGAATGCCAGTCTGCACTCGAAATACTCTTAATTATAATAAGAAATTAAGCTAAGGACAGATTTCAATACTAAATAATAAAAGTGTAATTTTTTTTTATTGTTCTGAATAGGAATAACTTCTTGAAATGGTCGGTTTAATTCCATAACCTCTTTGATGGCGGAGATGGGGATGAGATTTTATAAAATAAATTTTTTAAGTAAAAAGGTCTTAGTGGCATGACCCAAAGTTTTTTTCACAAAGAACAAGCTTGATCTTCACGTAGTGTGGTTATACCACTACAAGAAAGATGGCAATAAACCGTAGGTTCCCACAGGTTAATTCCTGTCACAGTTGGTTACATACAATCTTTGCCCTTTCTTCCCGCGGAACATCTGATGGTCACAAATAAAAGTCCCCCCCCCTTTTAACGTGCCACTACTCGAAATTTATCCTCAACAATCGAGTTATTAAATTTGAACTACTCAAATTTTGTGTAGTTCAAATTTAATTCTTGGGTATTATTTTGGAGTCAAAACTGTAGATGTACAGACTAACCATAATGGGATAGAATATTATAGTCAATAGTTGGGGACATTTACTTTAATTATCCAACCATTGCTGTGTTTCTGTTTCCCATTTGCACACCATACATCTCTGTTGAAAATGATCTTTGCTAATTTTACTATTTTCATATAGAAGGTTCCATTTAGTTTGCATTAGCTACGCCCCTGCGTATATCATTTGTGAACTTTTGGGGCAAAAAGAAATGAGGTCTACAGGAGTAACTTAGGAACAACGTAGTAATTTTTTAATTGTAAATTAATGCCTGCCCTGTACCCCTATGATTAGGGGTTTGTCAAGTCTTGGGGGGGGGGGAGAAAAGCATTTTTAACTAAATTTTGTTGTTATATTTAGAGAGGTGAAGGGGGAGAGCTAATTTCTTAGTTTTGGGGCTGCTACAATATTTTCCAAATTTGAAGTAACTGCTTATGCGTTATGTGGGTTGCGGAAATTACCTTCTTCCAGAGCGCGTAAAAATCTACAAAAAAAAGCCTTATTTACCTCCCCTCGTCAAAGTAACTAAAAAGATGTCTTTCAAAAAGAAACCTTGAGGATTGCCAGAAAAAGAAAGTAATTTCAAATAGTGACAATAATTGTTGCGCATCCCTCGTACATTCATCAATTTTTGCTCGATAACAAGCAATCAAATTTAAATAAATCATAGGCACGTTTACCTCAATTTCTATTATAATTTATTTAAAAAAATTTGATGAATGTATTTTCATTCAATGACTTAAATAAATAATCGGATGGTGTTTTTGTTATTCAAATTTTTGGAATAATTTATTCGTTTATCTGAAAAGTAAGACAGTGGATATAGCGGAAAACGAAATATCACCTCTTTATACACGCACGGTACGTGCAATAAATTAACTTCGTCTCAAGGTCGCAGAGTCGTAGAAAACTTGCTTTATACCTTGTACACCTTGAATGATTGATAATAATTAACACATGAGCGTCGATGTGCCAAAATATTCTTTCAGCAAAATTGTTTTAATTTCGAAAATTTTAAAAAGGGTTTATTGTTTGTTTCAGCAGTTTTTCTACTACGGGGGGCTTAAATTTTACACCTTTAGAATGGATGCAAGAATTGGATTGTATTTGAGTTACCCTTTTCATCCAAATACTCCACATCAGTTCAATCACGGCTTTTTTCAAAAAATTGAAGGTAGGTAAATGGATCACATTTTTATTAGATACTTATTTTTTGCACTGATTATAATAACCGGGAGGGGGAGGTTCGCGATTCGAACCCAATATTCTCGCCCCAATAAATTACGACAAACATTAATTTCGGGGGACTACACATAGTATGATGATCGCTAGGTTAAAAATAAAAAAATTCGGATTGATCCTGTAGCCCTGCGCTCCACCGTTGTCGGCGCCTATGGTCGAGTTCTATAACCTGACAAGTTTTTAACATTCACGTATTCATAAAAATATCTTTTACGAGTGGAGGATTTCAAAATCGCAAATGGAAAAACTGCAAGGTTCCAATCAAGTAGGCTGCATAAAATAAAAGCCCTAACGAACACGCACTTGTTATTTTTCGTTTTATTTATAACGAACTAACGAAGGTGTAAAAATGTCGTTACGCATGGGGGCTATTTTGTTTTGGAATTGCTAAATTAAAAAAAGCGACTCGAGGAGGTCGAAATAGTTGAGATGTTTGATTGCGAATTGACGTGTGTGATGTCAGATTGTCACCGGCACAACGTGCATCCCCTCTATTGTTGGTGAATCGGCCCATGTGCGATCGCTCGCACTTTTTCCGTACTTTTATTATGCCGTAAGCTGGGGGCAACGGTGGAAAGTCACGCCAGAAGTGCCATAACAGTTCGTGACGATTAGCAGCTACCGGCGTCGAAGTTGCTCTACTTACCTTGGAGACGTGGCAAGCAAATCCCGACCGGCACGAACAACGAGTGACATCTAAACGCGAAGATTTTCGTAAAACAAAAGAACCGTATAGTACCGTGGCGATTGAGAGAAGCGGCGTGCGTTATTTTGACGCGATGTGTAGTAATGATAATCGTGATGTTGCTGAATGAACAGCGGATGGGGAAGGGCTAACCGGTGGTGAACTTATTGATTTTTAGGGTGACACTGTCAACCGTCGTTGACTCAATTCACCATGAAAGATATACAATGAGAAAAGTTGACTAATGTGAAGAAAAAAATTGAAATCGATCCAATTTTTCGACACAGAAATTAGTTGATGTTAATTTGTAATAGTTGTGCGGATTTGGTGAACCAATCGGAACGGACGACATGCTATGAGTGTTTTTTACGCGAATTTGAATTTGAAGCCGGTCGAACGTACCGTCGCTCAGACGCAGCGCTGTAGGCGATGGCAGAGAACATCTCGAACGCAACTCGCATCATCTGCGTCACTCGATAACAGCGATGACAGCACTTGGTGGCTTTTCGCAAGATAATTTTTGTAGAAGGCCGAAGAAGAGAGACAGTTGACCCTTCGCTTTTAGAATAAATACCAAGGCTCGAAATCGTAGGAGGTGGGCGTTTGTTGTTTTTGTTTAAACAAAAAGGTTACTCGTTTTAACCATAAAATTTCGACCATCCACGGACAATTACGAGTTAAAAATTCGGCCTTTTCGACGTAACAGCAAATAGGCCATTAAAGTTTAACCCTTTATTTTGCTTCCTGTCTTTTTTTTGTTGGTTTACGATTGGCGTGGAACGGCGGTAAAATTTGAATGTTCGTCGATAATGCAGACGCCTATTTGGTGGTAGTTTTAAAATGGCGGTAGCGTAAACATGCGCTATGGTTTGCTTTGAGCAGTGTTTACTTGATGTGTTTCTTGAGATGTTGCATTTAGATTTTGTGATAGTTAAGTTTACGTCGAAAAAGAGTTAATTAAAAATAAAATTGCTTTTAATATAAAAATGCCGCGATATAATAAAGTGACTTTGTTTGTGGAAAAATGCGTGTTCGATACAAGATCAGTGCAAAACCTAGCAAGTTACCAAAGCTATAAATCAGTTCGTAAAAGTCGAGTGCGGATTTTTTTAAATTTTGACTCGCAAAAGCTTGAAGAATGAGACAGGGGCGAGTGGCACAACGTAAAACAAAATGTAAACAATTTTTCTCTATGAATTTGTGTATAATTTACTAGATATTGACTTAATTACGTGACTGTAGAGGTTAGAAACAGCACGTACTTAACCTCACGTTGTAAAATTCGTTCGTACGTCTGTCTGGCAGCGGTTCTATGTTACGGAATTCGTTTGTTGTAGGCCTTAGCCGCCGCGTAGCGCCTCCCATCACCCTGCCCGTCACCCTGGAGGACCCCGCCACGAGCTGGAAGGGACCGCCGCCCGGTTCGGAGCCCCAGAGCTTCGCACCTAACTCGGGAAACTCTTTCTCCGGGCCACCGGCGGGCTTCCAGGGACCGTCACCGTTCCAAGGCCCGCCGGCGGGGGCAGGTTCTCCAGCGGGTGCACCACCATATCAGGGTCCACCGCCAGGTTCGACGACGCCGCAATATACCGCGTCGCCTGCACCATCGGGTTCTTCGACACCTGGACCCGGTCCTCCTCAATCCGTAGGAAATGCGGGTTTCCCGCCACCGCCGAATAGTGCTGGACCTCCTTATAATGGACCCGGAGCGGGTCCGTTTGGTTCCCCGTCCGCTGGCGGACCACCGTTCGGACGGCCGGGGTCGTCTGGACCTCCGTTTGTCGGTGGACCAGGGCCGGGACCTGGTGGTAACCCTCATTTTGCATCGCCAGGACAACCTTTCGGAGGTCCAGGATTTGGAATGCCACCCGGATCGCCCTTCGGTCCTGGACCTGGACATCCGATGTCCGGTCCTCTGGGACCAACCCACGGCATGATGCCAGGACAAATGACCGGACCATCTCCCGTTGACAGGCTAGATCCAGGGTAAGTTGATTTCAACCTTTGTTTTATGTTAAATAAAATTAGAAACCACTTCAAATTTTAAAAATTACTTTTTAACTTAATTGTTGCTAATTTTCAAAAAGCGAAATTTTATTACATTTTCGAAAGCAACCTAACCTTCTCGTTATTTTTCAAAGTACCAATTAGAACTTGACTTTTGTGTCACAATTTTACAGATTAAAATTTTTCGGAGGGTTGAATTTTTTTTATTTCTACTTTTTATCATTCATTTTCGCATCGATACTTTGACATTATTTTTTCATTAGTATTATTGCTAATTAATCAATACTAGAAGAGGGTTTAATATTAGTACGATATGTAAATATTTTTGTCGGCGCCTGTACGGCTCCCTCCACCCTCTACCCTAGTCGGGGGGTTGGTGTGGGCCGCTCACGAGGTATAACGCTGCTAGCTCAATAAGTCTATACTATCATCGGTGCGTCGTGTCCACATTTATTTTTATAAGTACATATTAACATTATCGTACTTTTTATTATTAAACTATACATTCATTGGTGCATCGGAAATAATTCTAATTAAAAATGCATTACCACTTTCCTTAATTATTATCGGGTTGTTTTTCTCCCTCTCTCCCGCATAAGATGCGCACGATGAAACTTTAATTTTAATTTTTATGTAATTCGAGTCGACATTAGTTACGTGAATTATTTCTAATCTTATCCAACAAATCTTTGATCTCAATTTTTTATCATTTTCACATAGCCCATTTATTTATTTGGTTCGTTCATATTTACACTTGGTTTAGAGCAAAATACCATTTTCAAATATTCTAAAACTGGGGGCAATTTGGGAGTTTGAATGAATTATGAGAAGCGGCCGTAGAAAAATGAAATTTTTAAATTTAAGATTTTCGAGGCTCAAAATGGTCGAAATTTCAGTTCACTTTCCTGTGCTTCTTCAGAGTTTTTTGTCGGGTCTCCCGTGGTGTTGGTGACCTAATCCTATGTCTATGGTGTGTGTGCGGAAGTATTATTTCTCATGGGGGACCTACAGTTAAAGCAGGCTTAAGATTACACTTTGGTAGTTTGTTTACTTATGTCTTTCGATAGGTGACGGTTAAAATAAAGGATCTAGCCGGATACACCTATGTTAAAAATGCCGCTTTCGAATTTTACGATGGCAATTTTTTACAAAATTTGTTATGTAAAAGAACAGTGGTGTGCAAAATTTCAGCCTTTCAATTTAATTCATGTTGACTTGGAAGGACAAAACAGACCGGTTGGAGGTTCCACAACGGTAAACTCTACGCCATGGATATCTTACTGAAATTATTAAAATTTCATAATTTTTCAGTGTTTCAGGTGGAATTTTGAGAAATCACGGTTAAATCATTTTTTTTTTTAAATTGATCGATTATTATTCATTGTTTTCATGTTTCTTATGAGGTTTTTGATTTTTCTGAATTTTTTCAGATTTCTTGGGTAACTTTTAGTTTAAAAAAATGTGAAAAAGCAGTTTTTTCTTTCTAAAGACAACAAGAATTAAATTCCAAGGCTGAAATTTTGCAGGCTACTGTCTTTTTACATAACAAACTTTGTTAAAAATTGCCACCAGGGGGCATTTATAACATACTTTCCGGCGAGACCTTTTCTTGTTTCGTCGGAAATTGAACAAAGTACATTGGTTTGAGCAAAGTTATACGAGCAAAGATCATTGTTTTTATTTATTATGTATCAGTTGCGTCAAATTCATATTTTCCACTACTAAATTTTTTGATTATTTTTTTATCTACGCCTTGGCCTCATTTTTCGGTAAATAACAAACTTATTACCCCCCCCCCTCCCAAACATAATATTGATGATGTATTCTGTCAACGTTGAACTTGATTCCAATTTTTCATACTTTCTTTTAAATTCTGCCCAGCCGCCGTATGTTGATTTATTGTATAATAGGAACAGAAAAGACGTCTTTAAGTGTTAACAGTCAGACCTACCCTGCAGTGTTATCCGCTTATAATAAACTTCAAGGCGTTGGTCCATTATAAGTGGAAGTTCACTTTAAGTGTGTTTTAATACATTGAAAGCAGGAATTCAGCCACAGCGCTGTGGCTAGGAATCCATAAAAAATTCTTTATTATGAGAGTCCTTTTAGGTGAATTGATTACATTGTATAAAACAACATATCCCTGTTTGATGAGTCGATAGAGTATACTTTGTATTTATTGTATTACAGTAGAATCCGCTTATAATGACATCGAAGGGAAGTGACAAACAAGTCATACTAAGCGGGCGTCATACAAAGCATAGCCTTAGAAAATAAACAACTTCCTATTTTTATTAGATATTTAGTTAAATAGAGAAAAAAACTACAAAATGTGTGTATCTATTAATAAAAAAGAAACATGAACTGACACAAAACAAGCATTTAAAAACAGAATCATTGAGAATCAAAACAAAAATTAGCCTAGCACCGAAGATTGTTGCAGGGAAAGGGATGTTGGTCACATGATTTCTTAAAAATAAGTCATAATAAGCGACATGTCACTATAAGCGAAGTGGCGAAGTCATTATATCCGAACTTTGTTATATAGAATTTTATATGAAAACCAAACTTCGCATTGCAATTACTTCATATTAAGCGGTTGGTCAATATAAGCGGAGTCATAATAAACGGATTCCACTGTATATAATAATTATATTATGCAGACATTCTGTAATTGTTTTAATGGCTACAAAGTCTATTCTGCTTAATCTTATTATCATAATAGGAAACATCTCTATATCTATTCTTTACGCTCGCTTGGTTATGCAGTAGAGGTTGATGTGTTCATTACTATTAATTTAAAGATTGTTCTAGTGCGGCCTGAAGGCCGCACAATCTAAACAATATTGTTTTTATTTCATTAATTTGACAATATAATATTAAATATAAGACGAATTTAGTTCTCTCTAGTTTTATCATCCAAACTAACATATTAGTTTGCCTTCGTTTAATTATCCCTCTTCACGGAACAAGTAATTTTTGTATAACCGGCTAAAACACTTGATCAAACTCTCTGTACAGTAGCGTAACTAAGAAACCGGGGGTGTATTGATTACCTCTAATTTTGGTTCATTCCAATTTTGTAAGTCAAAATTGCACTTTTAGTGCAATAAAGCACCTACAAGTAAATGGAAGGCAATGTTCCAGTTTTGAACTGTGCTAGGACGTTATTTTTGGACAGAAGGTGCTAATTGTTTGACCCCCCTCATTTTGTTTGCAAACATTGTTGTTGTTATCTGACTAGGTATTTTCATTTAACAATAGAAACACAAAAAATCTTGTATTTAGTTTTCTTCATGTCAAAACTCAGTTGTTCATAATAGAATTTGTATTTTGCTCATGGTGAAAACGGTAAATCCCAATATACCTTCGCTTCTCCATTGTTTGCCAAATTGGCCCGGATGGGTGCAAACGGTATAGAACTTAAAACATGGTTTCTAAATCCAATATTGGTTGCGACCAAGAGCGAATGATTTATTCCGTCTCCAAATTGGAGGGAATTACTCGATATCCAAAAGGAAGTTGTGCCAATTTTAAAAGTTTGCTTAATTTTAGTTTCTGATCGATGTTTTGTGTAATCAAATCTTGTACCTAGCAAGTCTTACAGATTTCATAATCTCGGGATTAACATAACCAGAAATACCGGATTTTAGAAAGTTGACTGACGTAACACTGTCATCGAGTAAGCCAAGTTCAGGTCGACTTTCTTGGTGTTGACGAATTATAAGAAGCAGCTTTATGTCGTTTTGTTAGCCTTTTTGTTTGTTGTTATTAATTGGGTCAACTTCTGATGATACACTTTTAGAAACTTTTAAAAAAAATAGTGAAAAAGTAAATTTAAAATACACTAGTAAGACTTGACGCACCGATGCTAGTATAGATTGTAGGGGGATGGTTATAGCTCGGCGGGGCGCCAGAACAGAGCTACATCCCGTGCAACGCCGCTCGCACCTACTCTCTCGCGCCGGCCGGTTTACAGGTGCACACAACCACGTGGATTCTCCAAGCGAAAGCTAGTAGTAGCTAAGTATATGGGCGACACTCATTTCGCCATCCGACACGATCCCCTTTAGGCTGTTTCTAGAAGACGTAATTTTGATTTTTTTCCCTACATTTGGATCAATAACTTTTCCTAAATATTTGGTTATTTATAACTTGAAAAAATCGTTTCTTATTATAGAAATTTCGTCATCGAATATCAAATAGTTTATCGCATAGTTTACGTACACTTGGCATAGACAATCCCCGATTATTTTTATTTCGTTTCTTTAATGTTACCTATTTTAAATTTTCGAAAAAGTAACCAATTTAAACATTTTGTCGCCTCGAGCCATTTTTCTAAGACCTGATTTTTTGGTACCAAGGTCTCGTAATTGTAGGTAGAAAACCAAAAATTTTGACTAAACATCAACGTTTCTGTTACGCCCACTTTTGTAAGCAAGTTTGAAACTTTTTTACTAGGTTGAATGAGCTTCTAAAAATGTTATCTAACCATGAGACAATCCATCATGGGTGACGAACACGAGCCCAATTTTTATTTAATTCAGATTAATTTCCACTTTTTTATTACTATTAAATTTTATGCGATTTTGTTATCATGTCCATTCGCCTTCGAAACATCGTGAATTTCCAAATCGTTAGGTAAATGCTAAATGAATTGTTAATCTTTATTTTTCTTAGAACCTCGTTACTATTAAATTTGTTATGGCAAAATTTGATATCAAATTTTTATGTGTTTAAGCAAACAGCCGGGAAATGCTTTGTTTTGAAAATGTGTGTCATTGAGAAAATTGTAATCACATTGTTAACCTACAAAATTTTTATTTATTTGCGTCGTTTCAAATAAGTCTGCACTTCGTGGATGTTCGCGCGACAATTTAAATTAACGTATCTGAGCAAGTTGCGTAGAGGAAACTTCAACAATAATAATGGTTAATGTGTATTTTTGCGTGGAAATAACTCTGAAAAAAGACCTTTAGCTTTCGAAAGTGGTCTCGTAAACCACAAGTCTTTGATTAGATTAAAAAATTCGTAGTTTTCGACTTAACGACGTTTCTTCTTCTAGTCTACAGAAGAGTGAGTCTAAACTGAATTCTCTGTAAATCCTCGTAGCTGTCAAAATGGATTATTTTTTATAATTTTTGCATATAGCTCAGTTTCAGTGCACCTAAATTACATGAATATTTGATCTACCTTGTGTTAATAAATTTGAACTAGAAATTTAATTTTTGTACTTGGGGATTGTGCTGGTTGTACTTTTTATGCACAACGGGGTTATATGAACATCTGATATATAGGGTTAACTGATCAAACGCGTTATAAACGTCATTAACAAACTTTAAAGCAGCAATACCTTAGAAGATGCTAACATTACTTTCAATGCAGATTTATCAGACTTGAATTCCTAAACATTATTTGTTTTTATATTGTTTATTAAATTTTTAATACAAATAAATTATTCTTGAATTAATTAACCTTAATCTTTTTTTAAAGAATATCCGGGAATTTCCCCTCCCCGTATTTGGTGATCGTGTTAATAAAAAAGACGTAAAAATTAAGACTTAAATTTAACCCTATACAATAAATTGCATTTAGCTAAAAATATAAAAGTGTAGCTACCACTGTAAGCAAATTTTCTGTAAAATTACATAGAAAATCATAGGCAACTTTGTGATCAATGATAATCAATGTAAAATTACAGGTTATTTTATCACAGAGTTAATACGTTGTACTTCTATGTAGATATCTATTCGACATATTATAGAATCTTGCACGGGTGCCACGTTGGTGGTAGATTTAATTGTTTAGTTAAAATATCATCATCAGATCCTACTCTATCAATACCTAGAGGGTAATATGATCTTTTTTACATAGTATGTAAAAAATTTACAAGACCATGTACCTAAATGTATTATCATCATATTAATCAAAGCTTCGCTTTGTCTGTCTGTTAGTAACGCAAAAAGGTAACTATAAGACTATCTACATTTAAGATTGTACATAGGACCAAGTTCACTTATTCTAGCGGCACCGAATCAATGTCATAAAATGCTATTGCATATAAAATTTTGTTGTTTTTTTTTTAGCCTGTAAGCCCTATTTGCAATGGTCCGTCAATTTGTTTTATTATCATTGCTTTCTGGACTGTTTTCTATCATCCTGGTCAGGGAAAATTTTAAAAATCCGAATACCGGTTGATGAAGTACTTCCTTGCAATTATTTATGCCACCCCCAACACAAAAACACACATTGCTATAAGAAAATATAAATTAACTCATCTTGTCCAAGAAACGTCACTTGAAGATTCGAGGCATCTGATGCTACCTAGAATTGAAATCTGCACTTTTGACATTCTTTTACGATCAAAGTCACCTAGTATTTTATAAATAAAGCGATGGAGATGCTATCTATCTCATGATATATGACTGACAGTAAATTGTCCCAATTTTTATAGAAAATTTATTTTTGTTTTTACAAAAGCGGTGATTTATATTATTTTATTTTAATTATTTTTATGTTTAGAATATTTAATTTTTGCCGCCAACTAAAATGCATATTGTGATGTTGGAGCTAATTACGATATTTGAAAAATATTTAATATCTAATAGATAGATAGGAAAATTATAATTTAAAGTCGTGGCGAATTGGAGACTTTAAGATGTAACAACTTTGGCATGCACAAACTTTTAGGTTTTTTAAAGGATTATCATCGAATGACAGCTTTTTGAGATGTCGATTTTTAAAGTGTGACATTACTCTTACCTGTATTGAAAACTCCGCGAGAGAAAGTAGTATCTGCAAATTACTACGCTCGATTTTCAACAAGTGACTGGCTGATGGTTAGCCAAAATTATTTTGGTTTAATGCGCCAATTCTATTTCTTTTAAATCTATTTCTTGGGTTTTTTTTATAAAATCACGGTTATTGCCTTGTAGGTAACGCGATCGACTGCGAATGCGAGGTACCGGGTTCATATCCGGAGAAGGGTAACTTTCTTATGACTAGTCTCCGTGCTTCGGAAGGCACGTTAAGCCGGTGGTCCTCCTGGGTTAATGAATTGCCATCATTAACATAAAAACCAGGGTTACAGGCTCGTCTGGAGGCCAGTCTAGCAAACTACCTATCGGACGTTAAACAATTTATATGCTCACAGATCTAGCACTGCGACGGAAACGACGCAAATGTTGGGAATAACAAGCCTTAGGCTTAAATTCAGTTGAAGAAAATGAGAAAAAATTAATGTCTGTTTTATGAAACATTTTTTTATCTTTAACCACTTCATGCATACAAAAATTGTGAGTGGTCAACTTTAAGGAAATCGGGTAATAGGGAAAATTAAGGACTCTTTTTTTTTAGCCACGTTAAAAATCTTAACAACGGGGGCTAATATAGCCGTTGCTCCAATTTTTATCATGATTTGTGATGTGAAATTTAAAAAAAAGAAAGATGACTCATCACCAAAATTACTATTTTTTGGAATAATTTTCGCCATTTTGTTTTTATTTTGCTAAAGCCTTCGTTCACAAACTGCGTATATAAGAATATACTAATAAGATCTTTTTTGTATTTTTATTTCATATGACCCGTTCCAGAGTTATCATGGTCACCGCAAGTCATGATTAAATTTGGAGCAGCGGTAGTATTTCTCCAGTTGTCAAGATTTTCTCATTAAAAAATTTATACAAGTACCTCGAATCATGTACTAATCGATACTCTTTAGTGTATTTCAATAAATTTTGGTTACCGTGACTAAAAAAATCATAAAAATCCCTCAATTTAAGTTATAACTTCTTAAACAAAGATGCGACGCGTGTGGGAGTGGACGTATCAAACCCAAAGTGGTTAATAGTTTTAAGTTTCAAAAGTTTGTAATCGAAATATAGACATTATTTTTTCTAAAAATTGTGAGAAATTCCAGCAAATTTAGAATTATAGATAATAATCATACCAAAAATATCACTTTATGATAATGCTAAAAAGCATAAAGCATTATTTTTGGTTACCGTAATAAAATTCTTACACGATTGAGAAAAAATTAAGTTTTTGTACTTTTAAATATTACTTCGACATTTAAAAGTAATAAAAATGAAAAATTACTAGAAGGCCGAGCTAAAAAATTCTGTGAAGTCCGCGATTTTAACTCAGAATGTCCGCTTTGTAACTCATCCAGGGGTCACATCACTTCACAACTGTGGTTTGGAAAATGAAAATTTACATTACCAAATAATTAATATTTTACGCAACAATAAAATTGTTCAATATGCTTTACCAAACTTTTATATTGCGGCTTAAGTCTTTCGACAGTTTTACGCTGCTCCTGACGCACTAGCATTTTCTATATCCCTATATCTAAATCTGGCGCAAGAACAATTTTCTTTATTTATGCAGAATTTTCTTTATGTCTGTTAAATTTTAATGCTAACATCCACACGTTGTCGAATGCACTTTCCCCAACGTCTTTTCTGCATGGCCCAGCTGTTTATATCTTTAATTTTCGTAATTGAACCGAACATTATATTTTTCCAAGGGTGAATTGATCAGAAGTAGGAGTGGATAAACCAAGAGAAGTTTATTGGGGTTGTGCAACAAAAACCATGATAAATAATTAGCGTTGTGGCAGATTTTAGGACGATTTTCTGCAAAAAAAAAATTAATTTAAAAGTATTGCAGAGCTGGATTTTCAAAAGGATTGGATTTCCATTCCAACTTTTTCTGTCAATTATCACATCGTTTTATTACATTTATCGTGAACTACGTTACTATGTACATTTTTGCGGCCAGGGGCGAACACCAGTCACTATCGCATGTAACAAGTGCTCACTTGAACTTTGGAATTTGTGACAGGTGGAATACTACAAGATTTTTAATAGATTGATAGTTTTTTTCCTGAATTAAAATATCCGGTATACAACCCAGAATAGGTCCCGAGGAAGCTCGCTAAGCACCACCACTGTAAGAGGTTAACTTTAATTATGGCAACCTGCATACATTTTTTATGGTTTCCTTTTAGATTCCCTTTCTCTTGTATGTTATTTCAACTTAAAATTGGAGAAACTTTTGTACAATGTCACTGTCTCCACTCACTCTTGTAATTACCCCAGTTTAAGCTTAAATGAGAGAGCCAACAACGCCATGTGTCACCATTAAGAAGGAAAGGGTTAAATTTGATGTCTTATTAAAAAGTTTCGCCCCTAGTTAAATGTTTTAATGTTCGGCTACTCTGTATGTAAAATTATTACCTTCACTCGGCGATATCTGAGAAATTAACGTGTTGTATTTGTGTTTCGATTTAAAAATTTTGGAGGCTCCCACTTGTGTTTTCGAAAATTTTAGATGTTGTCTTTTGTTTTAATTTACGCCTGCTCTTATTATCAACATACAACATTGTACGGCTATAAGAGAACGGAAATTACTGTGATTACGTATTTTTTACTTTAATAAATCTCATTCGATAAGATAATACACAACATTGACAAGTGCACCATATTTCAGACTAAAGTATAAATTATGACTTCTAGTTGTATTTTTCATTTGTTAACTTTTTAAAGTAGTCAGTACAAGTCAGTAATTTACATGAAAGTTTCGAAATAGATGGTCCGGGCAACAAGCGCCACAGCTGTCAAAAAGCCATTTAAACAATTGGAAAAAAAATCGGTCCATTAACTTTTGTGGTGATAAAATAAAACCGTCAACGGCGATTTAAGAAATGCAACATTTTCGGTATTCTACTACTAACAGATTAACTGTTTTTTTTTCAAGATTCTACGATAGAGCGCTAGCGCAGATTTCGTCATTAATTAAGCCATTTTACTACTTAATATTTAAACCGTAATTTATTTAGCACCGGTTTTATTATGATTATTTATATTTCGATACTAAACTATTAATAAACCTGTGGGTTGATGAAGACCTAATAGATTGAAGTTTTTTTTAATCTTTAATGAGCATGACTGCTGTTTTTTGAATTTTTAAAACTTATTAGGTTTCTAATGAATTATTTTTCCGTTCGAGACGGAAACTTCAGACCGGAATTAGAAGTTATGGAAGTGTAACTGTAGCCATTAAGTCATCATTCCTTGGACAAAAATTGTTGTGGCGCTAACGTTTGTCATTTGGATTTTACAAAACGAGAACTCCGAGTTTGGTTTTTTCAAAAAAGTTGCTGTTAAACCGTAATATCGACCCGATAGTCTGTCTGTCTGTACGGACTTGTGCGCTTCGCTTGGTTAATTTAAAAAGCTTTAAATTGAGTACGAAAAATATAATGGAAACATAGGCGGCGCCCTAATGGCAACAGTAGGGATTTTTATGAAAAACAAAATAAATCTTGCCGATGTTCTGAGCTCTTATTTTGAATTCGTGGTGATCCACTCGGAAAATTTATTTGTTCACATTCAGGTAAAACCTTCTGTTGCTTGTTGAATTTAGTCGATTGGGGTTATCTATCGAAGGTGATGAAAATAAACAAACCCTTTAGTTTGAAACTTATTTGTACAAACATCACGAACGGTCTGCACTGCGTAATAATTTGCTGTCTCCTTTTATTTCTTTTCACATGTATGTACAAGCATTTTTTTGGTTTTTTTACGAAATAATCGTGATTGACAATTTAAATGGCTCAAGGTATAATTTCCAAGGAGCAACCGCGCCAGTTGCTTGCGTTCTGTACTACGCAGCCAGGACCTTCGCCAGCGCTCTTTGAAAATCGTGCCTTAAATCGTCATTAAAATATTTTAATCTGTATTAATTAATATATCTTAAACCTATAAATTTCATGAAAACTTTTTTACTCTTAAAAGGAATCCTGAAAAGCAATTGAGAATTTCTGAATTCTTGACCACGCACACTGATCCCAACTCGCGAATTTATTCAATTTCTCACGTAGTCGCTGCGATTAGAGAAAAAGTTGGGAAATAATGTGAATGAAAAACTGTCATACACTCGACTAACACGACATTTACAGCACTGCAGGTCAGAAACTTTTTGTCCAACTTAGTAATTAAAGTTTCAAACTTTGCGATTAATTAAACTTCCCACGACTTCCAGAATTATTTACCTGTATAAAATCATTCGAATGATAATTTTCTCGTGAAATCGGTAAATAGCTTACTAACCCAAATAAAAATAAAAGTTTAAGGCTGAGGACCTAAGTTTCTTATGCAAAAAATTGCTGTACTTACGGTAAAATCAGATTAAAAGTGATGGGATTTTCTCACTAAAAATGTATATTGTAATATCGGACTAATTCGATTCGAGGAAGAAATTCCGGAAAACTGGAAATATTTAATGAAATTTTTCAGAATAATTTGAATTTTTTTTTGACGTTTTAAATTTATTTTAAACTGATTGATGCATTTCGTGCACAAATTTTAGGTTTTTGAAAAAATGTTCGGCTTTGGTTGAGATTTTCTTATTAATTTTAACGCGAATCAATCTTGATATATCATCGATAATAAGCTTTCAATGCAAGTTGTGTTTGATATATTATTTGTACATTAAATTATTTATTCTACCGTATTTTTAGACCTACTTTTGCCATAATAAAAAAAATACGATTTAATCAATAGGGAACCGTCATGTCATATATAGTACATATTTTTTATTTAAACTTGAAAGAAATATTTTGCCGCCAAAAAAGCGTCTTAATTATCTTCTAAAGAAACAAGTTCTAGTTTTTTTGGACGGATATCCATCAACAGTTTATTCGAGATTTTCCCATCCACATGAGAACAATGGAATTGACATAATTGAGTGGACTAATTAGATATCGAATTATCTCATGTCGTTTTGAATGGAATGCTAATTATACCGTAATCTTGCAAATTTTTTCACTTTTGAATTTTTTAACCTGCGAATTTAATTTTAATTTAAAATCCTAGCTTAAATTTATGCTTGACGGTTGACTTTACCGAATTAGTAAATATATTAGAATATAGAAAAGGGGGGGGGGGTATTCACATCTGCAATCGCAGATCCCTATCCGGGATCTCGGAGCCACCAGCAAACCCACGGTTTTTCTAATAATTACATCCAGTTACCATGGTAACCTGCTACTACAGCTTCGCGCTATACGCGATTGGCAGGAAACATCCTATGGAATTTTGCTTCACGTGTTTATGACTTACCTTACTAATTATTTACGATGTACCTTATAAAATTATAATTTTTGTTTAAGTATATGCTAATAAATTTTTTTTGCAACTTTCACTTTTTAGCAGATTGATTTTATGCTCCCTTAATGGAAGCATTATAAATTTAAGTTTTATTTCAATTTTTATTTTTTGGGGATTCCTTAAATTCGTCTGAAATATTAGTTTACAAGTAGGAACGAAATGTCTTGTGAAGGAACTAAGTATCGTACTTCCGAACGCTGGGGAATACTGGCGCAATGGGATTGTTTAGGCACGAATAAAGAAAGTTTCGTAGCTACGTTGAAGTCGAGAATCGCGCTCCAGCCCAGTAGTAAACTTTTTCCTTCGGAATTTCTGGAAACGTCATTGGTACGCTTTAATAATACTTGATTATTCATTTTTTGTGGTTTAACTTCCGATTGGGTATGTCTTGATATCGATTTAATCTTGCGATTTAGTGACCTTGAAATACAGGGAAGAAAAATCGATCGGAGTGGAATTCCCACTCCCCTTATGGATTTCAACTCGACTCAAATATATTTTACAGCTGCGCCTCGGGCGATTTTTTAAAATTTTAAGGCCATGTCTAAAGTTTCGCTCACGTGCTTCTCCAATTTATTTATTAAAATTATATGCTTGATTATAGCCTTGTTTACATACAGGATGATTCACTACGGATGCAATATTTTCGATAATATGAAATCTATATAAACAATTTTGTTTTTAAATTATATTACCTGCTAATTTGATTAGAATTTTTAAGTTTTACTGTATTTATTTAGTTGGTCGGCTTTTCAAAATCTTTAAATTTTTAAGTACTATTGTTAAATTTTTTATTTTTATGTTTGTGGTGTCGAAAAGTTTATCTCACATATTTACATGAACTTGTCAATGAACCATGATGAGTATATACACTTGGAGATAAATTAATCTAGTCAATTTTTTATTTTTTCTAATACTGCAAATTTATTTTAATCATAAATATTTTTTTGCAAATCATCGAGACAGAATATACAAAATTTAAATTTTTGTGAATTTATGGAGATATAAACAAATCCTTGTTTTATGGTACTTTCGTTTTCGTTAAACTACCGGCTCAGACGTGTCGTAAAAAAGTAATAAAAAAAACTTGTTTCATATAAAATTACATGCAGAACAGAACATCAATTAAACTATTGCAAAAGTATCTTATGCTAGGTCAGGGAAGTCCATACAAAGTTTACAAACTACCTTCATCTTCAAACTTCGCACTCGAACTTCCTTACCTGTTGTGCAATCTGTAAATCAGGAGTAACTTACCTTTTAAAACTTTATTTTTTAACAGTTTGACGTTTATAAATTGCGAAATTTTACAATTTTTAAGAAAAAAAACCATTTCTCGTACGTCGTTTGTGGTTCAAACGAGAAAAGTTTGAAAATTTTTGAAACGATGAAGTTGGATTATTTAAAAATTTGCGATTATAAATTTTATCGTCGGTAAACATTTGATGTAGAAACCGCATCATGTCTGAACGCGGCTTTAAGCAAGTAAGCTGTCGATCAATTTTCAGAACGCGTCCTTGTCATACGCTGCCCTTATTTCTCTCTTCCTTTCAACCCCTTGTCCCATTCATTACCCACCCTCTCCTAGGCATCCCCGGAACATGCGCAACCCCATTGTTCGCTCGTAATACAGTTAGGTATAACTAATTCAATAACATGTCGCCACTTTATGCGCCTTGACTCGTCAAAAATGCCAAGCATTCTCTGCCTAATGAGCCTTGTAGTGACTAATGACTGGTTATACACACGCACGTGCTAAGAATTAAATTGTAAGGAAAAAACGACTTCATTGAAAGGATTTTAACTTTTTTTAATTAATAAATTAGTCTATTAGAAGTAGGTAAATTAAGGGCTTAACGATGTATCAGATTTTGTTCCTTCCACCTCCAGATGGAGTTTATTCAATTTTTACCTGTAAATTGGTCTTCTTGAGGGTTTCTTTTTTAAGGACAGAAAAACTATGCACGGTTAATTTGAAAGTTGCTAAACAAATTCCAAGATTGGTCCCCAACCGAGCCGGATACCAGAGCAATAATAATATATAATTCGGTGCTGTAATAATTTTGTACCGTTGGGTAACGTAATTTTGTAATGTAGTGCGAAGACAATCGAGAGGGAGACTAGAAGAACGTCGTGATATGTAGTATGTCATTTCAATAATAGATGTTCGTAATTTTCCTTGGGGTACTCCCTAGACCACATTCACTCGATATTCTTAAAGTGTACTTTGAAAATATATCGTAACAGGTTTTTTAAGAACTCGAATCAAGCACACAGAAACGATTCTCTTTATCCTGTCTAACTGTTCATATATCAAATCCCATGTTTGATTAATCGTCGGGTCAAGTTTATCAATGAATTGTTAGAAAATTGTCTAATAATGATCGACACATAAACTTTTTCAGCTCTGCTGATTGCGTACATAATTTTTAGTTTAAATCGTTGTATCCAAGTTTTGACATATTTAGCTACTTAGTCAGCGGTTCTCAATTTTGGACAAGAGTTTTTGTGATTGAGAGACTAGACTCTCAATTTTTCTTGTCGAACTTTTTCTTCAGTTTAAAAGAAAATCGCATAAGTGTGTCACGCGTTACTTCCTTGGAAATTATCTCTCGTTCCACTTTTATTGCAAAATGGCCACGATGTTTTCCAATTTTATTGAAACCTTACTTTTAACGCTACTAATTGTAGGAGGTTAACGAACTCGACGTGATTATATATTAATGATATTAATGCGTGCACATCATGTTTATTCGCAAAAATAATAGCAATTAGAAGAGATTTTTTGTCGTTTATTAACTAAAAGAGCGCTCATTTCTTGATATTTGTACGTTGACTCGTTTCATTGCTATTTTCGTGATGTTATTACCATACAATCCATAAAAGTGATCAAGAGCTTGATGCATAACGAAACAAGAATGCAACCAATTACTTCTAACTTTATTAAAAACTTAGAATGCGGTTGCGATTTTTATCTCACCTTTAGAAGCAGCCATTTAAAAAGTTTGACGGTCACCGATGATACAGCCGTTCAAAAAATTAAGCTAATATCTTTTGTAGTTTGTCCGTTGTTTTGCGTTCGTAACTGAGAACAAAATGGCTTTTTAGTGTTAACAGTTAATTTATTTAAGTGTGGAACAGTCGCAAGTTTTACGCTAAAGTAGTTGCACCATAATTGTTGTACGTACAACGGAAAGATGTAACGGTATAATTAATTTTAGTAGTGCAAATTTAACTGCAGTTAGGTACACTTTGGATCATATCCCTTTACATTAAGAATGCTAATTAATTCGAAAACTGTGATCCTTTATTTACTAATTCAATATTTGATTTGCGAAATCACAAATTTGCACCACTAAGGGTTTATACATAGGAAATCAATAACGTGGACTTTTCGATAGCTTCTAAAATATAAAAAATAAAATTCAATTGCATGTTAGTTGAATTTTAACTCTTCTTAAATTCAAAAAAGTGTAGAGTGATCAACTGCTGAAACGAAAGCACCAAGTTGAACTGTAGGTCCCCTATTTTTAACTTTCACTTTGGGAGGAAAATGTCGCAGATATACTCTGACATAATATAAAGAAAATAATAATAATTTTGTAATGTAATTAAACATTCGTGAGTTAAAAATTATATCGTACAGCAATTGTAAGTTAAATTCATCCCATCAAATACAATTCTTCTGGTTCTTTCGGAAATGTATATGGTTCCTCATCCGGATTGCAAGAAATCGATGGGAATCAAAATAATCTCCCGCGGAAATGGCTGACAAAATAAATCCAAGTAAATTACATTGACCCTCGGTAACGATTGTAAAGATAATCGCTAACTGTATCACACAGCTGTTAAAATGTGTCAGTTGAAACTGCAAGGTTATCATCACAGATGTACCTGATAACACAACCAGAAGGTGTTAATTGACCATTTAATAATTCCATATCGACTCGGAGGTGTTGAATCGACCAACAATGATCGATGCGATTACTTTCCGTTCACCTGAAATTTCAACAGAACAGCATTGTTAATTATACACCAAAGATAACGCCACATAAACGGGTGAAATAAGAGCTGAAATTACCATATTCGAACACTTTTGGACTCGGACTTTTTTAGTATCTTGCCGTTTTCGAGTTGTTAGAGAAAAACTGACAATGAGTTGAGTCAATATAACTGGAATTTAATTACACCTAACGCTAATTTTAACTTTTAAAATTGATTACCAAGATTTGGTATTTAAATTAAACAAATTACCTTTATCAATGCTACAACGGACAGTTTGTTTATAATTTTTACTGCATATTTTGAAGTTTTTAATTTTAACCACCTTATAATCAAAACACATATTTATTGACATGAACGGATAGCTAATAAAATTAAAAATAATATTAGGTTATGCGTGTGGAGCAGATTATTTTTAATTCTTTTTAATATTTTGAACGAATAGGGGGCGACGAAGTCCGCATTATTAATTCACCCTGTATACCTGGCATCTTATTTACTTTTTTGAGTTTGTACGATATCGCACTTTCCCACATCTTCCGGTGGCAAATCCATTTATTAACGGACGTTGTCTGTGGTCATCCTAGCCAAGCAGCAATGATGATTCTAGAGAGATAATTGTGGGGTTATTTCCGGTTGCTTGCCTCAAAAACCACAAGCGAGTCAGTTCAGAATTCTGTTTTTTGAAATTTAAAATCGAGTCCAGTTCGATTTTGTCTGTCTGTTTCTTTCCAAAGTCGAAAAATGTGCATAAATTACTACAAAATTAAATTTTACATGAGAAAAATCAATTTTTATTAAATGATGTAGGAGGAAACGACATGAACGAAACGATTTCCCGCGAAAAATGGTCATATTAGTATATAATAAAGAGAAGAGCAACAAGTAGTCAAATTAAATGGTTTCATAAATTATTTGTATCTTAATTTGCATTGTTTCCTAAGTAAAGTACATGTGATTTATTTTTGCAAATGTACTTCATTCAAATTTTCATAAAAATCGCTTTGACGTAACCAAATTTATCTAATCTCAATATTTTGTAGTACATGGGAAAAACAAATATCAACTCAAATGTGATTAATTTTTCTCATTCTCAAGTGTCAACGTGCGATATATTTTTATTGTTTTAATTAATTTTGTAATTAATTGGGCACATAACCAATTTATGGTTTGAACACGAGCACCATTTAGGTCTATTACGGGTAATTCGGATTATCTTAATTGACTTGACACCTAAATTTTCGCGATAATCGTAACACCTTATTTGTTAAGCCTTCAACTTGGCTACAAGGATTTACGTTAGAATATTTTTGATTTTCTAGATTGTTTAGGAAATTTAAGGCTCGTGTTAGTTACATGCTAAGTTTGTTTTCCTAATTGCCGTATAATTCTCATCTAAATCAAGGAAAGCGAAAGTTATTTCTTATTTCTCAGCTTCAGTTTCTAAAATTCCTTTAGCCGAGTCGTTTAGTTTGTAATTAAGAATTTTTGATGCTCACTTCATTCCATTAGCATGTGAATTAAGGAAGTCTTCCAACACATGAAAACTCCATTCCGCGATGTTTCTCATAGCAGAGCGTTCATAGTTTAAAATTATTGTTTTCTCTTGATTAATTAGCATCGGTTATCTATGTATAGCGCCGCGGGCGCTTTTTTGCAAGTTAGCTCATCTCGAGGGTTGTGAGAGTATTTCTTCTCAATTTTCATTTACTCGCTCCGCGGTCTAATTTTAACGGAAAATATGATTTTTCAAATCGTTTTTATTATATCATTTATTTTGATTGTTATCGTATCCTGACGGGGTGACCTTGAAAAAGTAATACAGCAATTTTACGTAAAAAATTTCGCTTTGACGTTCATTAAACTTTCGATATTATATCAGCACTTTATGTAATGGGTAGTAAAAAGCCGCAATAGTAAATAATGGGGTAACAATTTAGTAGCGGTTCTGTAAGGTATATCGAGATTTGTGACCACAAACCAGGGAGATCATTAAAAATTAATATGAAACGTCATCATTGCGTGTACACTATTAAATTTCTTCTTGTTTTCCTTTTGTTTTTCAATAAATAGTTAACAGGCGTTTTAGATTTTTTCACTATCTTTTGAGGTTACTGTAGCCTATTAGTGGTTTTCGTTCATCCATATTGAACGCAAATTCTAAAAGGAACCGTTAGAAGTTCAAATTTTGTACACACACTAATTGAAATTTATTTTTTTTGTAACTGTGAGGTATGTATTATTTACTTTTTCCATTATATAAATTGTTGTCTAATTTATAACGATGTGATTACAGTATTCCCCTGTCACACTAATCGATAAGCATCGAAAATTATGACGTCCACAACAGTTCGGTATTGAATAATCGATACGCGTATTATTGGAATTACACGATTTTTTGGCATATGAAAATTGGTACGGAACACGAAACCTTCTCTTTGTTAATTTGCGAAATTTACCCGTTAATTCATATCGGGACGCAAATCCAATGATGTAGCTCGCCGAGTCTAGAAATCGAGATCGTAAAAATGTCTTTGGAAAAATTCAATCCGTTTTATTTTTAAATATGTTTACGATAGCGGCACATATTCTTGTAGGTACCACTAAAATAGAATTTCTCTTGGTTCACAATTTAACATAATATACTTGTACAATGGTAGCTATTGGCTGCCGATATCGGACTTTATTTTCAAAAAAGTATTCGTGCAGGAAGGAACTCGTGAGAGTGTAATCTTAGAAATTTATTGTAAACTTACGTTTTCAATAAGAAATCTTACAAGTTAAAAATATAGGGGATTAAATTGGGCAAGTTGACCGACACCCTACAAAATTAACCCTTCAATAACCTCTGAAATATCTTAATAATCGACGAACATTGAATTTGCCCTCTTGAACGTGAAAGTAAAGGAAATTAACGTTCGCACCGAGAAAAATAGATCTTGGAAATATTCAAATGATTTCTAAAATTTCAAGTTCTCTTTCGGTGCACCTGAGAAGCTAACATTTGGCGTGGACGAAGGACTATAATTTTGATAACCACTTTTTTATTTGTAGCCAATACTACAAACATACGAGATTGCTCAGGTTGTGCGACTGGAACGTACCAATCCTGATCGCGTTACGAACAGATCTAGATGTTTCTCATTTCAACACAGTAACTGCAATGAATTCACTTTGGTTTGTACCTCTTGCTTTTACCAAGCATGAAATTATTGTTACTGTTGGTACTCCGGGAATTTTCATGAACGAATCTTACATCAAATATTTTTCGTAATTTTTAAGCCTGTATGACACAATGCATAATTTTGCATAAAATTTACATGTAAATGGTAACTAACCAATAGAAAGAGCGTATTAGTAGCTATCGGAAGTTTTTCATTGGTTAGTTTCCATTTCCATGTAAATTTTATGGAAAATTATGCATCGTGTCATACGGGCTTTACGCCTTCTTGGACGAGGTGATCTCCACGTTACAATTTTTTTTGAATCCGAAGATTGGAAACTTCAAAAGGAAAAACTCGGTGATATCTAGATATGATTTAACGTTTGATATACATACGTGAAACGGGCGATTTGGTTTGTCACTAATCCGTAAACTATCGCAGATAAATCTACACTGTCGCGGACTTTTTTGTACAAAATTGCCTACACTACACGTAATATTATTTTCGTATTTGTTATGGATTTCGCAGTGTGCAAATTTGAAATCGATTTTAAACTTACATCATTACAATCTCAAGAGATCTAACAGTTACTGGTGGTCACGAAATACTTTTCGTATTGTATTAGTGACACTGTACGGTTTACGTATGGTCGTAATCCTACCGATAGTACCGGATGAAATTTTTATTCTATAAACTTTAAAATTTGACAAAATTTGTTAGATTACAATGCGTTCTAGTCCGTAGAACTCGCAAAATTTAGTTGTTTGAAGTTTGAACGATTATTGGAACTTTTCTAATAAAGTGCGAGACGTGACTGGTTTTATTCATCCAAAAATTTGGCTTAACCTTATGGTGTGCGTAATTTTTTTTTAGTATTATTGTTAATTTATCAGGATGTCTCGTGTCCTCTGTTGGGTCATGACAACAAGTCCAAATCTAAAAAAAGTAATTTTTTTGGTTTCACGATTTTAATTAGAAATTATCTGGGTTTTTTGTGTGCACGGTTAAGTTAGTAGGTTATTCGGTAGTTACGATTATTTACTTGTAGTTTTGCAAGAATTTTGATTTTCATGAAATATCTAGCAAGTAACGGCCTTTAAGGAATGCGGTTCTACTTACTTCAGACTGCCCTGTTGCTTCTTTTTCTTTGAATAGAGATGACTTGAGCAGCAAGCTAGTAGTAGTTTTATGGCGGTTAAAAAAAGTACGGTGTTGTCTAATTAATACCGAAGATGTTTGAATTTTTCGTGTGAACGCAGTTCCACCACGAGATAGGTACTGAAAAAATCTCGCAATAGTTTTAAAGGACGATCTACCCATGTCGCACAGCCTCTTTGTGCCGCATAACAAAAAAATAGCAAAACTGGGGTATTTAAAAGTGTTGACGGGGGTCCACGTGCTGATGTTAAGATATTGGGAACCCTCTATTACAAACTTGCTACTCCAGAGGCAGAGGATTGATTTTGCTGAAACAGCAGTTCCTCTTTAAAGCTGTTTGGTTGGCGGTTCTCCATTGGTATAAAGGTTTGAGCGGTTCAGATATCAAGAACATTTTAGTTTTGTGCGAATTTTCTCATTTCAGGATGAGTTGACAAAGGAAATTATTATAAATAATTTTTAAATTTTAAATTATTTTCTAGTTATTGCAATTTTTCGAACCGTAGGTAAGTTTGGAATTTTATCGACGGTTCCTCTTTAAAAAGCTAATGTGTAGTTCACACACAAAGGAATACAGTTATCGAATCACAAATAAATTAAGGTGAAGCTAAAGAACGTCTACCCTACTCAACATTCGTGAGGAACATCATTTTTAATTTTGCATTAATAATTCGTTTTCGAAAATTTACTCTTTAACGATGGCGTTCCTAGTCTTTTAATTTAATAACGCACGATAAAAAACCTAATGCGAAATTAATATGCAGTTAAAGGATTCCTCGTTAGCGAAAATTTTTTGGTTAACGTCCAATCGATTAAATTTCCTAAATGGAAAACTCGGTTGTCCGAAAATCGTGGGATTTTAACTTCTCCGCAATATTGCAGCTCGTTATTTTTTGAAAAAATGCATCGTGATTTTTTCCATAACTGTTCATCTAAAGAAAATTTCCTTTGTTGAGATTATTCCAGGTTTTCTTATTTATGAATTTTTCACACTTCACCGAGTATTAGTATTTTCTACCGTAACGAAAAAATTGAATCGATACTCCGATACTAAAGCAAAATTTTAAATAATTCTACAAATTAAAATCTTGCGATATACGGGGTGGTTGCGTTCGGGGATTTCCCTAGGTTTCCTTAAATTTAGTTTTTCTTACATGATGTACGTTTAGTAGGTACCTAAGTAATGCATAAAAAACGGTGTGATCGACCGTTCTGGCCAGCGCACACAGTAAACTTGTTTTGATGCCCTAGAACTTCGCCACTCATCATTCTTGCCCATGAAGCAGCAAGCAAGGAGTTCAGGTTATTGGCTTATTTCTAAGGTTTTATTAGCATCGCTGTCCATTATTTGGCAAACTAGAATAACCAACAAGTTATTTAACCTATGTTGGTTTATTTTAGAAATAAAAATTCTAAATCTCGCTTTTATTACTAACAAATAAAAATGTCGAAATTATTTCACACGAGATAACTTAATTGTCGCCTCATAATCGGCGTTAAAATTTTAAACATTAACAATTTTAAGTGGTTGATAAAGCGGCTACTGTAATTAGAAATTATTCAAATTAGAAAATTCTGTAGTAGCAATAAATTAAGTTGAGAATTAGTCGAAGGAAGTGGTAGGGAGAGGGCTAAACAATTTCTTTTATTTCTCCTGTCCATCAAAATTAAGGGGGGGGGACAATTTTTATTATTTTTCATTCTCCATTCAGTCAAGAAGTTTTTTCATAATCGTCGGATTCACCCCAAAAAAAAAAACATCATCGTTCCAAAGTAGCGGTTGTCAAATTTTGGCATCAAAATTAGACAATCGACTGGTACAACAAAGATAAAGCAAACATTTCATTTTCATATCATCATAATTTATATTATGTTAGTTGGTTTTCATGTTAATTCAAGAATGATGTAAAAATCACCTCTTGTTCTCGTTGGTATACACCGGTATTTAATTGCAGGATTTTCTGGAACGGGAATATTTGTTCCAACCCTCTTGATGTGACCGTCAAAGGTAGCTCAGGAATAGGATTAATAAGGTGAGAAAATTTACCTTTTTGAAAAAAAATGTAACACTGATTTTTTAATTTGGCTTTCTTTGACGCACTTGAATGGAACAGAATATAAAATATTTTGTTATTAATGTGTTTAGTGCCCAAAAATGTTTGCTTTTTGAAAACCCGATGTACTATATTTTATATTACTGTTCTAATTTTTTTGTTTTTTGGGAATATAAATTTCTGCCTACCCTTTTATAGAACTTAGCCTTTCTTTCTTTTCTGGATGCTTGAAACTGTTACCTACCTACTTTATGGAACGTATACCTATATGTTTTTTTGTATCTTGTTAAGTGTTGTGTATAATAATTGTTGGCTGAAGTGAATCCTAAATTTATTTTTTGTACATACTTGCAAAAAAAAGAGTCGAGATAAAGAAAAAGAGAGATGTGTTGTCGTAGTCGTCATGGTAACAAGTCCATGAAGCTACGTACAAGTGTATGCAGGTGAAACCAAAACTTATCGCGAGTCAGAAATATTTATGTAGGGCGAAGTTAATTTAATGGGGGGCGTAAGGTCATAATTAAGTAATTAGGTTCTCGCGAAGAAAGCGTTTAATAACATCGGGGTGCTTAAAACAGCTGATACAATTAAGATTTGACATTTTAATCGGTAACTAATGAGGTGCACGTTGTTGCACTCGAGATCTGACAGAGATCGGGCATGTTCTTGTTAAAGGAGCCATTTGTGGCACTCAATTCTTAACAATGACCCGTTTTTGTAGGTAATTGAATTATTCAAACTGCAAACTGTTCTTTTTATTGGCATTCTTTTAACTCGTGTGCTCATTTTATTTATCTTACTATGTAGTAGCTCTGCTATGTGTGATTAATCACGTTCGCTTTCATTACTTGATAAATATGTATTTGCGGTTATCTTAAATCTCTTAATTGTTTTTATTTATAATTCTTCCATTAACAATCGATTGCTTTATTTTATTTAAACGTCGTCCAATAAACCGAGTCGACTTGCACCGAAAGTATCGACATTTCATCTTCCTGGTGTCATTTCCACGGACGGCCGGGATACGTAAGATACATTAAAACTGGGTTACGCTGCTTTTAAACATTTACTTGAATATTTAATTGGCATTATTGAGAGAGGTTCTAGGAAACGCGCACATCTTGTCATGGCAGATGAGTTTAATTTTTGATCGCTCCAAATTATCGAACAGTGGTTTGGATTCCACGTTATCTTTTAGATTCACACTTCAATCTTTCCATTTCGTTCCCAGGAACCTGAAACATCATTTTCTTTCTTGTTTGGTTCTAAATTCTTCTTACAAGTAGCTTTCTCCTCCTTACGTGCGAAGTCACCACTGCTTAATATGGACTCCAAACCGTGGGAAGTGCACTACACTTAGAACTAAACGTTTCTTTGATGGGAATTTTCACTGACTTTGCTAGTAACCTGTGGCTAGTTACCTTTATCACATTTTATCCATTTTTTAGAGTGGGGTTAGCAACCCAGTGAGCCAAGCCAAACTGAAAGTTTTCAGAGACTCCCAACAGTTTTTCTTGGGCGCTTTACTTTTTATCGGTTTTGGTCTGAAGTAGAGGTTTTGCTGATGGAGAAGGTATTTTGTTTAAGGTACTGATTATTTTGAATTTTATAATTACCTTCAGTGAATAGTCCGACTAATTAAACTTGTACATTTCCTTCTTCGTCATCCAAATTAGCTAATATGTCAGGTTTTCGAGATAATCTTATTTAAAACAGTCAAAAACGCTTTTTAACCATTGGAGGTAAAAGTAACCTCCAATAACAGACTCCCAAGACTCAAAGAGATGGGAAAGTGTGTGAATTAGAATTTGTATAAAACGATAACTCATTAAGTTAATTGTAAATAAATTGAAAATTCTAGATCAAATTGTAATTTTTATGTTTTAAACATTTTATTAGCTTAAAATATTCAGATCCTTTTTACGTAATTAATAATTATGATTATAACGATCAGAATACTATACTAAATTACCAAATGCGAACGTAATTTACTGATTAAGGACATTGGATCGCTTACGCGATGCTTACCATTAGCATTATAGAAATATGTATATTTCCTGGGTCCGATTATTCAAATTGTTAAGTATTCGAACATTTTAGAAATAATTACAGTAAAACATCGATAATCTGAAACAATTATTGCTGTTTGACCTTGTTCAAATGATGGACGTTTTCCTTCTACAATATGGCGTCTAACAGCTGTTTATATTGAAAGTTTAATATATTATTTATACAACTTTCAAGAGTAGAAATAACTCGAAAACCATAGCCGAGTCGTCGAACATATCTGGGGGTGGTATATTACACAGTGGCGTAGCTAGTACTAGTTGACATTTTATTTAGTTTTTTTTTACTTGACATTGAAATCGTATAAAATATAAGAACTGTAAAAATGGAAAATGCTATACAAATTTGTATGTATGTTTTTCTCCCAATGAAAAGATGGCCTTTCCCTCTGAAAAATAGATGACGTTACAGAAATACTCAGAGTAAATTTAATAAAATCGTTCTCCTAATCTTAAATCGGGGAAGTGATCTATTTTTGTGGAGAAAATTAGTAAAAGGAAAAAGCGTGGATATAAATTCTTACAGCATTTTCCATTTTTATTTCTTTGGTATAGTGTTCAGATTTTTGACGTTCGGATTATCAACATACTGTGTAAAATTTATATTTTATCAAATCAATAAATTAATTAAACGAACAATTTTCATAAAGTTTTCGAGACTTTTGTCTTCAAATTCATCCATCACTTTTAGTTTCATAATTAGCACGACAGCACTCGCACGTTCTTCATTCACTGCACACAAGACGGCCGCATCTGCCATAATTTAGTGTCAGAACTATACTGACGGATGCCTCTCATAATGGACGTTCGCATGCTCTCCAACACATCATTTACGGAAGCATATCATACTTAAAGTTAGATCCCGATGATGATACAAATTATTTGTATGGAGTGAGTTAATTTATATTTTCTTTCGCCAGCATGGGCCTGAGGTGGTAAATTCTGCGGTTAAACGTAGATAATACTGAAACCACAGTAACCCTATCATTTGACCGAACAGTCTTTTTTCAAAGCTGAAGAAAATGGAGTACAGCAATGGATACAGAAAAATCATTAAGTTGGGGTGGGGGGGCTTAAAAAGAAATGAGAAATGTTTTAAAATATAAAGTAAAATCTGAGACTGGGGATTGCTAATGCCGAGAATTCAGTTTAATTACCGTCCAAACAATAACTTCTTTCTGGTGGTCTCCCCTCGAAAGGCAATAGCAAACCACCAATGTGAAATCTGCATAGGAATCCTTCATAATTTTCTTATTTCAAAAAAATATTTTTAACAAGTTTTGGTTTGATTCGGAAAATCTCTCCATGTTTTTCTATTTAATTATTTAGATTAAAATAAATAATAATTTTATTGAAATCCGCAGTTCTTCCGTCTAACAAGGGGGAGGGAGGTAACGTCATCCACCGATTTGATCCATTATTGCTATTGAGATTGTGCAACAACCGAATTTCGCTAGAGGTGGCGACTTTAAAAAATATTGGTGAGAAATTTCTCAAGGTTATTGTATTCTCTCCTTGATGACAATTGGCTGTTTAAAATCAGCAATTCAAAGATTAGCCGCTTGACGACACCACACTAATCAAATACACATATAGGCCATGGTTAAAACTTCAACAGGTACAAATTGGAAAACCTAGTTTCAAGAAGGTCGATTCTGAGACATTTCAAGTTTGCACAATGAGATGACGCGCATAAATGGTTTAACGAGATTATCATATTTGAATGTTGAAAACTAGGGTCTTACAATTGGCGCCTACTGAACACGACACCACTTACAGTTATAAACAGATCAAATTGGTGGAGTGATGTTCAAATCCTCCCTCTTTGAATCAGTACCTGGAAATTCCAAAGAATTTTTAAATAATTTTTCGACCAAGTTCACTTCTTCATTTTGAATGAAGACGCTGATCTTGATAAGTTGCAGAGATGCCCAAATCCGGTCCACGTTCATCCTTTTCTTCATAAGAGTAATTTAATCATTCTTCTTCCTTTCTCGAGACTCCCACGACTTGTTATTTCTAGAGCAGGTAACTTTTTTCAAATATCTCGATGAATACTTGACCAATAATAATTTATCACCGACACCGTACGGTACCTTAATGACTCACGGGTAATGATGAAATTAATTTTGTGTACTTGGTGTCGTGATTACCAAGATTTATTAATGTTTATGAATGCCTGCAGGCTTCTCCTGTTATTTATTTGGTGACAAAAAGATTTAAAAAATACGAGATCGTTTTTCTTTTTTTTTACTTAATTTATGTGATTGTTACAAAAATCCAAAACCGGTTCATTAAGTACTCGTTTTTTTGTTTTTTTAAGAAAAAGTTGTTTGGTTAATTGTTGCCCTGTTGATTTCGGTCACGAAGTTATTTTAATTTTACCCTCTCCGTTAATGTAGTAGTACGTCCCGTATTTATTACTTCATTAACTTGTTTCAATCATAATACAACTCGAGCGCCACTAGAAAAGCGTTTAATATTCACAACACTGATTGTTTCGTTGTTGAAGGCATTAATTTGATATTATGCAAATTTTAATAGGATTCTAAAGATGAAATTTACACTTTGCAACATTTGCTGTCCAATAGCGCGTATTAATCGTAGCAAGTTGTATGCACCATCTGCGACGACCAAAGTATCTTGTGTAGTGTAAATTCCGCATAACAAATTTTTCAATAGATGGAGCAGGATTTTTACATTCTATGAATTCCATTCAGGTTTGTCGTAAGTGTTTCATTTTTTGTCAATCTTATCCACACAACAAGAAAATAAAGTACCTCTGATGCACGTGCTAGACCGATTGAAGTGCCAGAGAGCTTCATATAAGCCTCCCAATAGACCGGAAGGGAATTTGGTAGTAACTGGTTTGACACTAAGGGAGGTCTTCCTTTTCTACTTTCGCTTTTTTAAATAAAGTTACCTAATCCTTATCCATCGAGTGTTTGTTTGTTTGTTTGTTTGTATAATGATTGTACGTGCTGTAATAAAATGCAGTTATGTAAACAGAGATTACTGCATGAGGAGTTGACAACTACTACCTACAACAGTAATAGAATAATCCAGTGGAATCAATTAACTGGAACGATCTCAACAGATGACCGAATTTATCACCGACATTCAATTGTGAAATGGAATGAGGTAATCCATCTTCTTATATAAGCTCAATGTATGAATTCCATCTCCAGATGATGATTGATTCCTTCAAACCAGAAGGAATGAAGCGGACAATAGATGCGGGAGTCGCTCAACTTCGGCACGGTGTGTCGTCCTTGAAACGCCAACACGATAATTAATGAGGCTCTTGAAATTTCTTGGAATATTTTATTGGGGCGTTGAACTATTATTATCACGATTGAGGGATCTTACAGGTCTTAATAAATACTATGCAGGGTTTGATTCATTGCATCCATTTTGCAACTTTTCAAACTGTCACATTTATTCTTGGATAGAAATTGATCTCTTCAATTTCTTCCAGAATCTTACTATTTTCGGGTGGACGAATCCTAAATCGATATAATTGTACCTTGCTGCTGCACATTAGAATAGTCTGGTAGAGTAACGCAGGTGTATACCTACCTACGTGTGGCTGGTTTTTTTCATCTATTGCTACTATTATAATTGCGAACTTCGTGTGGAATTCTTTGCAGACTCACGATTGTACAAGACATATCATTACTTGGACTAGAAGTTGTGTTGGTTCGCGGTTTTTTGTAACCGCAAACAACCAATGGGATTTCGGGTCAAGTTGCTATTCGCCGACGACTTTGTGAGATTAGAAGTGTTACCAACTAAAGTTTCAAATCCACAACATGATTTATACTACTATAAATTTATCAACAAGTCGCACCAAGAAAAATTCGAAATTTTGCATTAATTTACGAGCTTGTTTTGATTGGATAAATAATTTGGATCGATTCCACTTCATTACATTTTATTATTATTATTATTCTTTTTTTTTGTAATTGACCAATTTTGTTATGTTTGTACTCGTTTCGACAACACGAGTTGCTTTTAATTGTAAGGACACTCGATAAAAAGTAGGTCACACGAAAGGTTGTTGGGGAAAATGTATTTTAATCGACAAATATAGCATGAAATTGATAATTTTGAAATTGCGTTCGTGTATGATAATTCGAGTTGCCATCAGCAGTGAGATATTCCCTTTGTTGGTTGTGTTGTGCGTTCCACCGCGCAATGCGTTAAAATCTCCTCTACGCTCTGGCACTGACTGCTTCGTTCATGGACACGGAGAGCCAGTTCACGTGGGTATGGTTGACAATCTATACACACTCTTGTGTGCTCTCGACGAGTTTTGTTGATAAAATTAAATGTCGTTATATGGTTGTAAAAGTGAAGAACTGATTAAACCTTATGCCTGTGAGAGTTCGTCCTCCTAGCACTACGAGTTGTAGTGTATCGAGACACCTGGTGGGAACCTCGGAATCCCACCAAGATCATCCTCATATGGGGTTGCATTCCATGTGTTCTGTGATACCTTCGCGACCATCCACCGATCCTTTTTATTTCTCACCGTTTGGTACACCTTACTACAGGTGAGAAATTTAATCTCTAAATTCAAAATTGATTTTGTTTCATTCGCGCCACTCAAATTTGACATGTTAATGTACTACTTATTTTAGGGGTGGGAATGGCACACTAACATTAAATTTTGAAACGTGTGAGCATGTTTAAAATATTTAACATAATCGAGGGGACTATATCGATCGTTTTTCTTTCTAAACGGCTCATTTATAAATGAAAAGCGTCTTAGTTTGGTTTTGCTTGCAGGAATTTCAATTTTTTTCCTAACGGTATTTTCATTCACTCCTCTCCAATGCTGCAAGTTTGAGCATCTTCTCTTCGTGTATCCAATTTACAAAAAAAAAACAACAAAACCGTGTATACATAAAATACCACGAGTGATTGGTTGTTGTATTGCGAAATGTTACGAATTTTCACTCCGATTGTATTTGTTCGACGATAATGGGCATAACACGTTGACTGACTCTTTCAATGTTTGGTTTTGGCGTTACGAAATGATTTTTTCTTTTCAATTCGAATGCATTGAAAGTGACAACTTATCAACTAACACTTTTCATGTTTTAAAATAATTACAAGTTGTCACATAATTTCACACATTTTCAGATAATTGTAGGTGGAAATAAAATAAAAATCAATAAGCTACCAGAAAGACTGCTTTCTCTATTATTTTTTCTTATTTGTCCAAACGGAAACTTACTTGACTGACGTACATTTCCAAGTGAATCGGAATTGGAAACGGTAGGATAACGTGGGCACAAAAAAATAGCTATTTTTGATCTTTTTCTTTAAGCTATAACCTTTTTTTTTACAGTAGCTAAGTTAGCTGCTACTTTGATCATTTGCTTTGCGCTACAGCTGTAAGCTACATTTTTTATTGAATAAAAGTAGCTTAAGTTACTTACCCTTTTATTTTTGAAAATAAATTATAGCAAATTGTAGTACAACATTGTAGTAATTTTCAATATTATTATTTACTATTTTTTATAGTAAATATTTCAACCTCTATAGTAATATAACTGCAGCAATAAAATTACTACAAAATTTTATTAAATTTTGCTACAATACATTGAAAAATACTATTTCAAATTTTATTGTTAGTATCGTATGCAATTCTTTTACGAAGGTCGTCCAAATGTGGATACCAAATAGATAAGTTTTTATTTAAAATATTTCAGTAGTACCTAATTGAGTTTTAATATGGTATTTAATTTTGCAGTAAAACTAAATATCACTTAATTAAACCGCTGTATCGTCCTATCTATATAAACGCTGCAATAACCATAACAAATGCGAAAATTAGTATTGGGAGTTTTGAGGGGGGTGGGGGAATCCTTTACTATAGGGCACTCCAAACCCCCGGAAAATTCTGCGACTTGAAGAAACTTTCGGATTTTTTTTGTACAAAATTTCAGTTTTCTAATGTAAGGTCGCACCGCGTCATTTTTCACAATTTTCAAAACAAGAAGTTTCATTTTGTAAGAGTATACTGTATTAAATTGCTATTTACGACACCTGTTATGAAATGGAAGACATTTCATAAAGTGTGACGTACAAGATTTGATTTAATTATGATGCAAATAATCGAAGAAATTTAAATATTAACATCAAAAGTAATGTAACTGTAGGAAACTATGAGCGTGAGGCAATCGATGATGATTGTAAGATCGGGACGATTATTGAAGGGGATACTATCACTGAATTTTTTCAGTGTACATACAATGTAATTCACTTATAGATCTTCAAAGATCTGTTTTACGCAGAAGTTTATTTTAACCTTATTTTATTTACAAAAAAATTGTCCATTATATTATAAGTTTATAAGTAAGCGGATTTTACTATATCTCGATTCATACAGATTTTTTCCAGGGGAATTGTACATTCCTTCGTTTAAAATGTTCGTATGAAGCAAATTATAATATAATCGTCAAATGCTAGTTAAAATTGAAAAAAAAAAATTTTTCATTCATAAATTCAAATAGTTAACATTAATGTTGACTGACGATAGGTAGTTTTATTAAATATACAGATAACTCAATTTAAATTATACAATAAAAGTTAAATGAGTATTTAAATGCTTAATATACTTAATAATCATTGCTCTTGTTTTCTATCTTATATTGATGTATTAATCAAATAAGGGAAGAGGTTAAACCTGCGTGATGATTGTACGGGGGGGGGGGGGGGAAATTGCGATACTTGATTAGCATGTTACGTAATAATCGGAGAAGGGTTGACGTTTAGTTTTGTTGACGGAGGGGGTGAAGAATACTTAAAATTAAGTATTTAATTAACTGTTTATTTTTTGCACTTCAGACTCGGCAGATTACGAAATTCGCCTGTCAGTCTTATTCGGTAAATTAATGTTTCATCTAAACGCGATTCTTTCCTATTGCGGTACATAAATATACCAGTGTACGTGTTATACTTTTTAATATTATAACTTATAAGTTTAGTAGTTGAATAGGCTCACGGCTAATATGTAGGGGAAAGTGGGACAAGAGTCTTTATTCAAAGCAATTTCATTGGTTAACATTTAAAGGTCATCCGTTTAATGCAAACGTTTTACATTTTTCTTAAATAAAACAGAGTATAGGGATTGCCTAATAGTCCTAATATAATACACACCTCCAGAAGGTAGCACAAGGATAACAAACAACAGTGGTACATACACCGCCTTCGATACGTACTTAGTAGTTTTTATTGTAATATTGTAAGTTATAGTTGTCTGTCATACACGTAAATTACGTAGTAGTAAAACATACAGCAGGTAGTTATTGCCGACATAATAATATTTAACTGCTAATAATATAATATTAAATTCAATCAATAAAAAAAAATTCGGGTTGGAACATTTTCCCCACGGTCTATGAACTCATACAAATTGTTTTAGACCAATTCTGGAGTTAAAAGTTACAGGTGGTATATTTTTAGTGACGCGCATGATTGTATTAACGAAATGCCAAGCTGCAGTGACTTACGTTTTAATTTGGTAGAGAAAATTTCTTTTTAAAAGCTCAGAAATGTTAAAATTATGAATTGTCTGAAGATTTCTTCCCCAGTTTTTACTTTTCGTGCTTCTTTAAAACGGAAATCCTAAACACGCAATTGTTTTACACATCATCCAAATCATTTAGTTCCGTTGCGAATTTACTGTAGGGGAAGTAGCAGGAAACTTTACGGTAGACGGATTATAACTCTTTAATACTTTGTAAAATCTTCATAGAAAATCATAGTTTTTCTTTTTCATTCAATTAGCAACTGTTTCTTCGGGGTCAAAAATCCAGTTTATGATAAACAGTAGATAAATAAGTTTTTTAAACTGTGGATCGACTCTCAACAACGTACGATCCAGACGTAAACCAAATCTGGGTGTTTTTTGCTTCTCTCAAGATCGTCTTATCACTGCTGTATTGTTGTATCACTCCTCCAGCGCTCTGACATCGATTGCTTTATTTAAAATCCTTGTTTTAGTTCTAATGATGGCTGTTGGAATAATAAAACGTTGTTTTCATTGTGCAGTATTTGTTATTGACAAATGTCGACGTCATAGGTGATACGACTATTGTTATGTAACTAATTACGGTAATCGTTTAAAGTCTACATAATAGGATGCGTTCTGTGTGGGTTATTTTTAAGCTTAATCGATCATCTAAAGTTGAAATCTTCAAATATCGAACTATTCATTGTTTTTGCCACTTTTTGAACTCGGTTTCTATTTTTTTCTTAACCTATCCATCTTTGAGTTACATGTTAAATTTTTTTATTGGATTAATGATTTAATTAAAACGACCTCAAAAATTTGAATCGGTAAGTGGGGGTTTGTGAGTGTTCGTTTGATTTTCCAAGTGCATTGAAAAAACATAATTGGTTAAAAAATGATTGTCCTTATAGAAATTTGAATATTCAAACATATTTGAAAGTTTTCATGCAATGATTTTATTATTTGAACAACTAATTTTTTTTATGTCGTCACATTTTTATTCGTACTTCAATAGGTACTTGATATTGCGCGTTATCTTTATTTTGGGAATTTATTTATATTTAAAAGATAGCAAATTCGATTCATTTATTTATCTTATTTTTATATTATTAATTTAATATTCCACTTTTAGTACCAAAATTTTGCATAAGTGCAAATTTCAAATCTTTCAAGTTTGATTGGTCTAGTTTTTTGAAACTTTTTTGCATATATCTGACAAACGGTGCAACGAAATAGAAAAATATTGATTACCAAAAATGAAGAAAATTAAATTTCCAAAAAAAAAATGTTTGTGCATTTTTACATTAGAAGGAGTGAAGGTGGTTTACGATTCTCGCTTTTTTTAATAACTCCCAAACGATCACATTTTTGTTTAAATTTATAGGATTAAATTATAGAGTTAAAATTCGATCTTCAGTGGAAATGAAGTCATTTGTGAGGTATTTGCTAAAACAAAGTGCCCAACCCGAATTGCACAACTTCTAATCTTGATCGTTCGTTCTATAAAAAAGTTTATTATACTTACCTTTTTATTGAAAAAATTTTCTTATTTTGGTTCGTAGCAAATTTTCTGTTTACGTGCACCGTTTTTCAGATATATTCGAAAAACGAGAGAATAGACAACCACATACACTTTTTGTTATAGGATGGACCAAATTTCAATCAAACTTAGTGGTTTTTATGTCACGACGGGACCTCGCTAGGATATTTGGCCCCATTCCTCTTAGAAAGTTTTTCCAAATTTTAAAATTAAATAGTGGTGCCTTATTACATCAAATCTAATTTGTTATTTATATTCAAGTTAAAGGAATCCACGAGAAGTAAATTGTTATATTAAAGTTTGGATTAGTTTGTGTAACTAGTTACATAATATTACTTATCTAAAACGTTGGTAAAAGACGTCGAACTCGACTGATTCTGAAATTCGCCTTCGGCTCATTCCATAGACCACCTGCCTTGTCTAGTAAAATGACCGATAATGTCATATTAATAATATGATATTATTTCAATAAAAAAAAACTAAATTATAAACAGCACCACCGTCCATTTGGGGATCGAACCTAAGGCGTCAGGCCTAGAGTCTCCGATCTTTAGCTCCCTCTTTGTTCTTGTACAAAATACAATTTTATTATAAAAAGTTATCTTATTTTGAAACATTTGCACCTCCGGTCAGCGCGGCACTGATACATTATCAGTGTGGGAATCCCCGAACGTTAGAAAGTTTTTTACATTTCCAACTTAACGCGCCGTATGAAGGAGTGACCTTCATTGGATCAATACTTTGGATTCATTCTGAACTAGTAACTAACACATGGAAGTTGATAGAGAGAACCCTTTACCTAAACGAGTACGGATTGGAAACTAGAAATTTCTTATTTACCAGCGAATTTTAAATTTGGCGTCCATAAAATCGATAAGGTTTACAAAACATGTTTTGTTTTGTTTAAGAAGACCGAGTGGTCGATAAGAAACCACAATAATTCCTGTTTTTATTTAGATAATCGTTCAATTTTTGTCGTGGGTTGATTTATTTTTTAATTAAGTTGAATTCTTTGTTGTTCTTTACCGTAATTACGTGCTTTACCTGAAATGTCGAAATTTAGAAGTTTTTTAAGTCGATCGTTTACCAAAACTGAGAGAGAATGATGTAATCAATCTGAAAACCGTTTAATCTGCGAATGACGCGGACGTCGTCGATAACATCCTCGTAGCTTATAGAAAGCTGACCACACGCAGTGTTACTCACTGCTACCCCAGTTTGAGAGTGAACCTGTTGATCTTTTACTGACATCGTGAAATTATTTAGTTTCGCGCATGCAGAAATAAGCTTTCACATCACTACCCTTTCTCATTATTAATTGCTTCTTAAACTATTCAAGTTTCCTAACAATTTTACTGTTATACCTGCCCATTATTTCTTCTCGAATTTAATTTATCAAATTCTTAGGTTGCAAATGCCTAAGCTCCAAGGATACAGCGGCGGTTCGTAGGTTCGGACTAAATTTTGTTTTAAAGCAGACCAGGGGGTACCTACTTGGTGCGCCCGAATTAAATATTTACCAATGCGATGTTTCTTCCTGTTATTTAAAAATGTTTATAAGTTTTTGTTTTATTTCAGATCCCTTCCAGTTCCCAGGCGGCATACACCTTACTTTGGGCAACCCGACTACCGAGTTTATGAATTAAATAAGAGGCTGCAGCAAAGGGCGGAGGTAGTGGGAATACAATGAACATAAACATTTTTTAACCATTTTTAATTTTAGGAAAGTGATAATATTTGGTGGGATTCCTTTGCGACGGAGTTTTTTGAAGACGACGCATCCTTAACGTTAGCATTTTGTTTAGAAGATGGTCCAAAAAGATACAGTAAGGGGATTCACAGAATATTTCAACTAGCGGCTAACCATTTTTGTTTTACTTTTAGCAATAGGAAGGACGTTAATTCCAAGATACTTTAGAAGTATATTTGAAGGAGGTGTAACAGAATTGTACTATAATATGAGACATCCGAAGGAGTCTTTCCACAATACGAGTATTACGCTAGACTGTGATCAGTGCACCATGGTGACGCACCATGGGAAGCCATTATTTACTAAAGTAACCATTTTTGTTTATAATTTTCAAATTACAGAAGTAATTTTTGGAATTTTAGGTGTGTACAGAAGGTCGATTAATCCTAGAATTTACGTTTGACGATTTAATGAGGATAAAATCGTGGCATTTTACCGTTCGAACTCATAGGGAACTAATACCTCGGTCCGTTGTTGGTATGCACTCACAACAAGACCCCGGAATGTTAGATCAATTGTCAAAAAATATAACGAGACAAGGAATTACCAATTCGACTCTCAACTATCTTAGGGTAATTTAACCGATTTTTTTTCTTTGCGGCTGCTTAATTTTGAAATTTGTTTCAGCTGTGTGTAATACTTGAACCCATGCAAGAATTAATGTCGAGGCATAAGGCGTACGCCTTAAGTCCACGGGATTGTTTAAAGACCACCTTATTTCAAAAGTGGCAGAGAATGGTTGCCCCGCCGGGTAAGAGAGGTACCAATTTTAATGCACTAGAGGATTTATTCATTTTTGCTTTAATAACTTTAAAGATGCTTTGTACATACTTGACTTGGGCAAGTAAATGTGAATAAAATCCTGTATAGTTCACTTTTAATTAACTTGAATTTTTGTTGGTGGAAGTTTAATGCTTTTACGTTGTAAAGAATGCAAAATATGTTAACCCAGTGGAGAATGCTCTCATATTCCACTCAAGAATATAATTTTTTTTTATAAACACTGTTAATGTGATTTGCAGTTTTTACTTCAAAATTTGAATGGCTTGCTTACTTGTTCTATCTTTTCTACATTGTCTTGCATCTTAAGTATCAAATTGATCAATTTTAACTCAAATTTAAATAAATGGTTTTGTTGTTTTCAAATTGAAAATTGAAAAAATCACAAATTTTTACAAGATGAGAAAATTTTGTTTTTGTAGACCTGCACAGTTATTATGAACTTTTTTAAAAGGTAGCCTGTATTATTTTTAATATTACAATGGAATCTCGTTAATCCATTCGTGCGTGTCATCAATTAGTTTTGTAGTAGCTGTTATTGCCATATAATCATTATTATTCAAGTTTTTAAATGGAGTACCTACTTTTTTACTCTTGAAATTGGTAATTGATCAAATAAGATTGTAATTCCCCTCCCCCCCCCCGGGCAAATTCTCTTATATAGTCCTTGGCAGTAAAAACTTTTATAAAGTATTTTATTTATGTTTTTAAAGTATGTTAAAGATTAAATTGTGTTTAACCGTAATGGTCTTAGATGAATATACTGGATATCTTATAAAAAAAGGTTTCAAAACGTTTCGAGACAATTTTGAAATATTTTGCATTTCTAAAAATGTAATAATTTGACGATTTTAGATATCACCTAAGAATGTACCAGATACCTGCAATACAAAGCCGTATATTTGAAATAGGGCTATTTTAAGATGCAATGAATCATTTGTAGGAATCTCGTTTATAATTCATGCGCGTCACTAATTAATATAATTGCTTCGTAATGCTTTTATAGCCTATGTTTTACTCATAAATAAGAAACTCTCATCTAAATTGATTCAGTATTTGAGGATCTAGAGAAGCATAAGCAAAGAAACTCAAATATCCCTCCCTTGGTAGTCTGGTAAAAATTATGGAGTGAGGACCATTTGCTTTGTATATATTGATTAGATTCCTCAGTTACTATTTTTCAGTGTGTAATTGCCAATATTTAAACTTATTTATGTAATTGAAGTGCTGATTATTATGTTATGATATTCACTTTACTAAAATGATTTTTATAAATCGCGATTTCTTTACAAAAGTCGATTTATTATATTTTAACGTCCATGTCGAGAGAAAATAATTCAATAATGTAGGCATAGTTTACAGAATTTTACCTTTTTTTTATTACACTTTTGTTCGATAAAACTATAAATATGTCAGTCGGTTAATACACAATACATTGACCGCCCACAATTAATTGTACATTAAGTGGTTAATACAAAAAAAATTCTAATGAAGTGCTTTTAAAAAAATTTGATCACCTATCAAGATTTGTTTATTTATATTTCTTTTGAAACCAAGTTCAACAAAGGGTATGAAAATAATTGAATCAGTTAACGCAGAAACTGAATATGTCCATTTTAGTAGTTTTAAGCAAATTGCATAAAACTGCTAATAGTTTTATTTAAAAAAAATGTTTTCTTTTTTTTTATTTCTAAACCAGTCGAAAATGGACATATTCACTTTCTGCATTGACCTTGAAGTTGGTTAATAGTACTCCGGTACAATTTTCAATTTTTTAATTTTATCTAAACTGGTATAATGTTACATCCAAGTTTAACCTTCGACCTTGGCACGAAATTACGATAAATTATAGTTTTTCCCATATATCTCTTTTCTCATGCAAATTGAGTTAAACAACTCTTAACGAATTTTAGAGAGCATAAAATTTTCTACAATTTTTATGTTTATAATTTTCTTGTATCCCTAATAGATACGGAGATATGAAGTCATCAAAATACTGAGAAGTTTGCAAAAAGAAGTAAAATGTACAATTAAATTTGTTTTTCTGTGAGTATCTCATTTTCAAAAAAGTCGTGTTGTTTCTATTATGGACCTGATTTTGGTGGTTTTGAACCGTCTTTTAGGAAATTTTACGCTCTACAAAATTAGCGTTGGTAAATTTTTCTCCAAATTGCACTGAAAACGACATTACTTTTTTTGCAAACTTATCCGCATTTTTATGACTTAATATCTCCTTGCTCATTAGAAATAGAAGAAAATTGTAAACATAAATGTGGTTGGAACTTTTATGCTTTCTAAAATTTGTTAGCACTACTTTAACCGAATTTTCATGGAAAAAGAGACATTTGGGAAAAACTATAATTTATCGTAATTCTAGCTGATTTTTCAAGATGGGGCGCGTGCCAAGGTCTAAAACAAACAAAAAAATGAAAAAATTGGGCTACACCTACTATTATTTTAAGGTTTTACAGAACAATAATATCTATCTTTCAGTTGTTTTATAACATCGCCGAGGTCTTTGAGGGCTTACTTTTTTTGATCCACTATAAAAATTATTTCAAATTTACTGCAGCCTTCATTAATAATATTATTTTTATAACTTTTGCTAAAATTGGTTTTCAAAAAACATGCTTGATTATTTTTATGAAAATAAGCAAATGCTGATTGCAATTGCTTTTTTAACAGCTCTCTTTTGTTCGACATTTGTGAAATTTGCATTAAACATAGAATATTTCTAGTTTTATCAAGTGGAAGTATAACAAATGGGGTATGGTAGAAAAGTGCATTTTGAGAGGAATGATAAGCAGAAAAAAATTAAAAGGTATTTCATTTAAAATAACAAAAAAATTTACGAAAATTTTTCTATTTTATGTACAAATTGCATAGTAATTCTGCCTTCTTAAGCTAAAACCCGTATTAGAAATTTTACAAAAATGGAAATACTCAGTTTTGGCCTTAGTATTTCATAGATTATTTTCAAAAAAAGTTTGAAGACCCATGTGTTTAAAGCAAAAAATCCTATTTTCTTTTTTTTGTACTTAGAATTGTTAACGAGAAATGTAAATGTTAAAACTTTTCTTTTCCTCATCATCTGATCATACTCCTCCTCCATGCTTGAAGTAATTTAAGGATGACTACTAAATGAATTGGTTTAAAAGGAAAACTCAAATAATACAAAATCATTTCCTAGTGCAATATTTTATGAAAAATCACTAATTTGATAACGAAAAGTGAGACTTTGTTTGCACAACTTTATAATTTGTCTTCCAAGTTTAATAATAACTGAGCCAGTCCACAAAAGTTACCAAATTACCCAATTTTAAAATTTTTTAAATATAAAACTTGCTTAACTTTGCGCTTAATTATACTACTAATATGGATGCACATGTAAAAAGGACAGGCTTTGAATCTCTCAGTTGTCACACTTTTTACTAACACTTTTGATTGTTTAATTTAGAATCGCAGCGTCCAGCGAATAAAAGACGAAAACGTAAGGGTTCGAATTCCGGAGGTGCAGCAAATAACGCGCCAGCGCTTCCCAATAAGAAAAGATCGCCAGGTCCTAACTTTTCCTTAGCGTCACAGGTGAGCGTCTCGTAAGCGTTAGTTGTGCCTTTTGTTACAAATATTTTCTTTTTTCTTTAAGGATGTGATGGTAGTGGGAGAGCCTTCCTTGATGGGCGGCGAGTTTGGTGACGAAGATGAGCGGTTAATTACGAGATTAGAAAATACGCAATACGACGCCGCAAATTCGTTGGATCATGATAATCACGGTTTTCATGGTTCAGATTCACCGATGCCGGGTGCTAATTCGTGGGGCAGTAATAGTGTAAATGATAGAGGACCAGGGGGCGGGCCTTCGCAGGGTAACGCGCCTTCGTCCCAAGACTCTGATAAAAAATCCCCCGCAGTGAGTCAGTGATGATAAGTTCATAGTAAACTTGAATCTCTTTCAGTCAGTATTTGCTGTATAAAGTGATGGTGTGGAAAGAAAGAAAGAAAGGTGGACAATTTTACAAATTAATTAAGTGCAAAGTTATATAACGGTTGGATGTGTGACCAAGTGATAAAATGATAAACTAGTGAAAGGCCCAATTATCATAACCCATGAAGGAGAGGAGAGGAGAGGAGAAAGTGCGGTGTTGCCGCACTTGAATAGAGTACTCTAGTGTTATAGACTACGTAAAACATTGCGCTACGTAATGTGGTGCAATCCTATTACGGTTCATTTTTGAACCACCTACCATAGGTACCTCTACAGAGTGAATGAAGCAGCTCAGTTGTACAGTAGGTTTAAACATCACAGTATCTGTTGATTGTCTTCTAAATTGTAAACACAAATTTGTTCAAATTTAGTAATTCTATGCTTCTTGGTGCAAAGTTTGTATGATTATTATCTATTATTATATTATTAACGATTGATTGATTGATTGATTTGATTTAAAAATTACGGCACGCAACTAGAATTTTGTCGATTTTAAATCAAATTTTATTGAAACGTTACAAACAGGAACTGATTATTTTATTTTTATTTTTATAGTTGTTGTAAATTTTGTGCGTGGGCAAAATTGAGGCGGATGGATGTGTGAGGGAATTTTGTTTACTCGCAGAAGAATTGTTTTACAATGTTCTAGTTGTGTCCGAAATGATGAATAACGAATTATTGAGTAAAACGCACGTCTTCCGTTGTATTTATTTATTGTAGTATCGATATGAGAAAGAAAATATTGCGTTTGTATATTAAAGTAAATGTAAAATAGTTTTGACTTTACATACTTTGCACAAAGAGGAGACAATTTTAATATAAACGCTACTACACGAGGGAGGCTCGAAAAAGCAAGAGAGTCGTCCTTTTTTTATTAGGATCAATTTTGTATAGAAAATAAAATGTATTACATACCTAAACAAATTATATTATCCGTTCATTATGATATGTAACAGTGATTAAACATCCCGTTGTGATGTATTTTATATGGAAGTTTTGAATGGATTTTGGCATTTATTTTAATGCAATTATGGTGTGACTGCAATTCCTATCTTGGTGTCGGAATGAAAGTTTTAATTGTAAGAGTAAGGAAATAAATTTTGGGACTTGCAGTATTTCAAAATATCATTTTCAACTGTGTAAGTGTATTTTTACAACTTTTTGTCTGTAGTTGTGTGTGTTCTCCATTTGGATCATTTTCATTTCTATTAAATTTGTAATCTCAGATGTATTAAAGTCTGTACGTCGTACAGCATTTACTGCAACGTCACAATACAACATATTACAAAACCTAAGCCTTTTTTTATATCCAACATTTTGCACTCCTGCAATCTACCTACAAATTTACTTTAATTTTTATTCAAGGAAACCTCGCTGGATCAATATATCACAATCTATTACAAAATTAAATTGTTTCACTTATTCATCAGCCTTTAGAAAGTCAGTTGTTAATGTAGAAGTTGATATTACATTTTCAAGAAAATGGAGCAAAAGGTGATACAATGTTTGGATAAAAAATTTTCTTTACAAATAAAAAAATTACTTTAGGGAATCGTAATCTTACTTTCTTTTACTGCCTGATATAAAATTTGTGAGATAAGTATGAGAACCAAACGTACCTTTAGGCTCTGGCCACACGTGCAGTGGAATGACGCTGGCAGCAGCAGTAACACTGCAGGAAAGCTCATTCTCAAGGTAAATGAAAGGTAATGTCGCAGTTTTAGCAATGCACTTGTATCAGCATTAGCTTGAAAATGCGCCTACTTGGCTTTTACTGCTGCTGCCAGCAGCATTTTTCTGCACGTGTGGCCAGAGCCTTAGGTTGATTAGTTGAAAATAAAGTATAATGTAACCCGATCCTGCAATTCCTCAAATAATTTTGAATCTGCGATTTGTAATATTTCAAAAATTATGTTTACCCTTCTGTGAAAAAATAGTACGGACGCCTATGTTTGAAATCGTCGGTCGTCGTGTGAATTTTATGAACTTCGTGGCGTGACAGCTGACAGTTACTTGACAATGGTAAGGTTGAAGTTATTATTAAGTTCTTCAGCGATTATTAATTTAAAAATGAAAATTAATAAATAATTGTTGTACAGATGAGCGGCTGTAACCATATAATGCTATTTAATGAAATTACCAATAAGTTTTGGTAAGTGGTCAAATAGTTTCAAGTAATTTTTAACCTCACAATAAATAACTTGCTAATTTTAAAATAAAATTAGAAGCAATCTGTGAAATTTGCATTAAAGTACATAATTTTTATTATTTGTTATAGGCTTTCATAACCAATAAGATCAATGACAACGACAATTGGGAAATTGAAAAAACCTTAAGCTGGTGCAGCATTTGAAAACGAAAGGTTAGTTTGGTAATTTTTTTAAAATCCAATCTCCACTATCATTTGTAGTTATCTTAATGTAATTTAGAATCTTTCTTGGTGTCAAAGTTGCTAACCTTTCTAGTGATTTTGTCGACTAAAAAAGGTGACAAATTTTAATTAACGCAGTTTATAAATTGAGGGTTTATTCCCCCCCCAACAGTTGGTCAAATCCTTACTTTCCTACTCTGCAATAAAAATGGTGCTGGGTAACGAAAAAAGGATAAAAATTTGAAATGACATTATAATTTTGTTTTGTATTATATTGCTTCCTTGTGACAGTAATCAATTTGTGAGGTGAGCTAAGTGAACGGGCTAAGGACCGGACTCTAGGCTAGAAGCCCTGGGTTTGATCCCCAACCCGGCTACAAAAATTTATACAACTTCATTATAACCCTCTCCTCTCGGAAGGCAATGCCAAACCACCGAGAGTAATTTGCCAAGAAAACCATTTAATATTAATATTAATGGTCGCCAACCTTCGATATTAGGAGACGGCACCTTAAGAAGAAGACTTTTTGTCAAGTTTTAATAAAATTCTGCGATTTTACATCAAAATTATCATCAGGTGCCATTAATTTTCATGGAAATGTTGGTGTTAATAATTTAGATTTAGTTCAATCTCTTTAAATAAATTCTATAAACTTAAATTATTGGAGGTAATAAATTGGATTTCGCGGACTAAAACATTTTTCACTAGTTAGCGAAAATGAATTTTTATTAACTAGTGAATAAAAACCCACTTTGGTTGCTTGGAAATGGCAATGTAAGACTCATTTTACTTGCAGGTATCGGATAAATAATATTTAAAAAATTATGTTTACCCTTCCGTGAAAAACTCGTACGGACGCCTATGTCTGACATCGTCAATTGTCGTGTGAATAATTTGAACTTCGTGTGTTCGTCATCTGACACTTGACAGACCTACTATTTCTATAACCTGTCAGTTATTAGTAGGTACGCAACACAGAAGTACACAACAAGGGAAAGGTGGACATTTTTACCAAGTTCTTTAGCGATTAACAATTTAAAAATGAAAATTAATAAATAATTGTTGTACAAATGTGCTCCGGATGAGCGGCTGTAACCATTTTTAGTAGTAAGTTTTGGTAAATGTTGCTATAGTTGCAAACAATTTATAACCTCACAATAAAGAACTTAATAATTTTTAAATAAAATTAGAACCAATCTGTAAAATTTGCATTACAGTACCTAATTTTTATTATTTATTATAGGCTTTCATAACGAACAAGATCAATCGTGGAGTGCAAAATTGTACAACGACAATTGGGAAATTGAAGAAACTTTAAGCTGGTGCAGCATTTGAAAACAAAAAGTTAGTTTATTATATTAAATTCAAAATATAAAATATATAATGCGTGAAATTTGTGCAGTTTATTTTGAATTTTGAAAAAAAATTTGAAGTTATCGTATGTTTATTTTCCACTTATAGTTCAAGATACAAATATAATTTGCCCACCCCTGCTTATCGGTGAAGATCCTTAACATTTTTTGTTAAGGATCAACAAAAATAAATCTCGACTTGAAAATACAAACCCGCTCCTGTATTTCGTCGTAGGGTTACATTGTAGCATGAGAATGTTGTAATAATAATACCTCCCCTTTTTTGTACTTTTTATTCTTCGTATTTTGACGTGACCGCAATTTTGGTGATATCGTTAACAACAACGGAACCACGAATCACATTCGGCACTATTACGAATGGTTAGTGTGCGTCACGCAAGTGTTATAATCCCCCTCACCACCAATTCAATTTGTAAATTTTATTTCAGTTGTCATTCGCGTGAATGTTTGAACGCACCGACAACGCGATTGAGATGCGGACTTAGGGCTAGTTTTACAAAGCAAGTTTAAATTAAGAATAAGTTGTACTGAGAATATATCTTATCGTATAAAGTTATTTTTTGTATACATTTTAGGATAACTTATGGCCCTGATCTTGAGCAGATGACCATCTCACAATTTTTACAAATATACGACGATTGCGAACGAAATATGTGTGAGATATTCTCAATATAGCTATTCTTAATTTATACTTGCATTGTAGAACTGTCCCTTAATAAAAAAGTTAAATATAGTAACGGCAGCACTATAATTCCCCTCTCTTTTCAAGATGATGTGTAAATTTGATGATGGTGAGCCGTTCCGTTGGGGTGAATGTTTGAACACCGAAAACGCGATTGCAATGCGGAACTTAGTAAAAAAGTTAGATATAGCAGCACCGACACCATAATTCCCCCCTCCTCTTCAAGGTGGTGTGAAAATTTGAATATGGTAAGCCGTTCCGTTGAAGTGAAAGTTTGAACACCGAAAACGCGATTGCGATGTGGAACTTAATAAAAAAGTTAAATTTAGTTGCGCCAGCACCTTAATTCCCCCTTCCTCTTCAAGACGTTGTGTTTGCGTATTTAGTCGACCAATTTTTATAAGCATTAATAATTATTATATATGTATTTGTACTTTGCAGATTCGAAATGGAAGAGTCCAGTGAAATGATGGCCGAGGTGCACCTACGAATCCAGTCGTATACGCAAGTAATATTTTAATACAAAATATTCAAAAATCAAATGGACAGCCTTTCGTTTTAAGCCTCTGAACCTGGACTCCTCCAGTCAACTACCGCTCGCTTCGCTTGCGGCAGCCCGACCACCCGCCCCTAGGAGATACATTACTTATATACCCGAAATTCCCCACACTAATATTACGAATAGGTGGGGTCGGTTTCCGAATGCATACGGAACTCGAATCGCATTTTTCCACTACCACAAGCACATATGTACGTAAATGTCAAAAAATTATTTGACAATTGGACTTTTTTTAAAATTTTTTAAAATATATTACTACCATACACTGACTTTTTATTTTATAGTTTCCGCCGTTGTACAGCTCTCGTTGGTCCGTAATGCAAATACATGCAATTTTAAGATTTATTGCAAATATAAGTACAAGTCAATATCTTCTGGTCTATTTTCTAACGAAAATTAACACTATCTACAGAGTCAGAATTTCCATCCTTCATAAAATTCGAACGATAAATGTCAGATTTGTAGAACCAAAAATAAGAAGAATGTTAAAACTTATACGTTCTTTGGGTGATTCGCTATAAGTGGTCGCAAATTACAGAACCGTGTTTGCACATTCGAATTACAAGCCATCAGGCAATGATGTCCGAAATCAAACATACAACTTACTGAGAAGAAAATCCACTTTCTTAGTATTTAGCTCCTTAAATCTTTGCAGAATTACGGGATTGAAATCATATCAAGGCAAGAAAATAAAACACTTACGGTTTACTTAAAGATGCAACAGCGGTCTTGCAGAACTCCACCGCATTTTATGTCTTATCTTCATCCAATTAGACAAACAAACTTTTTTTTAACTAACTCGTTCAAGCATGAAAACGCAGATCGTTCGAAGTTTTCGAATGCGAAATAGGAAATTTCGGGTGCTGGAAAAGGAAAAAAACTTACTGCAAAATAAAATGTTCCAGACGAATTTTCTTATCAAAATACATAAGAAACCGTCGAAAAAGCTATTGTTTTCCAATATTTAATTTTTGGGTAAAAAAAAATTCAAAGGGGTTAATTTATCGTTTTTGTAATTTCGGACCAAAACTTCAAAGTCGTTTTAAACATTGTGCATGATGCATTTGGATGCGTACAATCCAAAAATCACATTTACAGCTGGCGGAATCGACTGGAAATCGCTCAAAAACGACGATAAAGCTTGAAAATCGAAAATCGATTACTTTATACTTTAATCGATAGTAAAAGTTTAATTTTAATACTTACTGCAAAATAAAATGTTCCAGACGAATTTTCTTATCAAAATACATAAGAAACCGTCGAAAAAGCTATTGTTTTCCAATATTTAATTTTTGGGTAAAAAAAATTCAAAGGGGTTAATCTATCGTTTTTGTAATTTCGGACCAAAATTTCAAAGTCGTTTTAAACATTGTGCATGATGCATTTGGATGCGTACAATCCAAAAATCACATTTACAATTGGCGGAATCGACTGGAAATCGCTCAAAAACGACGATAAAGCTTGAAAATCGAAAATCGATTACTTTAGACTTTAATCGATAGTAAAAGTTTAATTTTAATACTTACTGCAAAATAAAATGTTCCAGACGAATTTTCTTATCAAAATACATAAGAAACCGTCGAAAAAGCTATTGTTTTCCAATATTTAATTTTTGGGTAAAAAAAATTCAAAGGGGTTAATCTATCGTTTTTGTAATTTCGGACCAAAATTTCAAAGTCGTTTTAAACATTGTGCATGATGCATTTGGATGCGTACAATCCAAAAATCACATTTACAATTGGCGGAATCGACTGGAAATCGCTCAAAAACGACGATAAAGCTTGAAAATCGAAAATCGATTACTTTAGACTTTAATCGATAGTAAAAGTTTAATTTTAATACTTACTGCAAAATAAAATGTTCCAGACGAATTTTCTTATCAAAATACATAAGAAACCGTCGAAAAAGCTATTGTTTTCCAATATTTAATTTTTGGGTAAAAAAAAATTCAAAGGGGTTAATCTATCGTTTTTGTAATTTCGGACCAAAATTTCAAAGTCGTTTTAAACATTGTGCATGATGCATTTGGATGCGTACAATCCAAAAATCACATTTACAGCTGGCGGAATCGACTGGAAATCGCTCACAAACGACGATAAAGCTTGAAAATCGAAAATCGATTACTTTAATCTTTAATCGATAGTAAAAGTTTAATTTTAATACTTACTGCAAAATAAAATGTTCCAGACGAATTTTCTTATCAAAATACATAAGAAACCGTCGAAAAAGCTATTGTTTTCCAATATTTAATTTTTGGGTAAAAAAAAATTCAAAGGGGTTAATCTATCGTTTTTGTAATTTCGGACCAAAATTTCAAAGTCGTTTTAAACATTGTGCATGATGCATTTGGATGCGTACAATCCAAAAATCACATTTACAATTGGCGGAATCGACTGGAAATCGCTCAAAAACGACGATAAAGCTTGAAAATCGAAAATCGATTACTTTATACTTTAATCGATAGTAAAAGTTTAATTTTAATACTTACTGCAAAATAAAATGTTCCGGACGAATTTTCTTATCAAAATACATAAGAAACCGTCGAAAAAGCTATTGTTTTCCAATATTTAATTTTTGGGTAAAAAAAAATTCAAAGGGGTTAATCTATCGTTTTTGTAATTTCGGACCAAAATTTCAAAGTCGTTTTAAACATTGTGCATGATGCATTTGGATGCGTACAATCCAAAAATCACATTTACAATTGGCGGAATCGACTGGAAATCGCTCAAAAACGACGATAAAGCTTGAAAATCGAAAATCGATTACTTTAGACTTTAATCGATAGTAAAAGTTTAATTTTAATACTTACTGCAAAATAAAATGTTCCAGACGAATTTTCTTATCAAAATACATAAGAAACCGTCGAAAAAGCTATTGTTTTCCAATATTTAATTTTTGGGTAAAAAAAATTCAAAGGGGTTAATCTATCGTTTTTGTAATTTCGGACCAAAATTTCAAAGTCGTTTTAAACATTGTGCATGATGCATTTGGATGCGTACAATCCAAAAATCACATTTACAATTGGCGGAATCGACTGGAAATCGCTCAAAAACGACGATAAAGCTTGAAAATCGAAAATCGATTACTTTAGACTTTAATCGATAGTAAAAGTTTAATTTTAATACTTACTGCAAAATAAAATGTTCCAGACGAATTTTCTTATCAAAATACATAAGAAACCGTCGAAAAAGCTATTGTTTTCCAATATTTAATTTTTGGGTAAAAAAAAATTCAAAGGGGTTAATCTATCGTTTTTGTAATTTCGGACCAAAATTTCAAAGTCGTTTTAAACATTGTGCATGATGCATTTGGATGCGTACAATCCAAAAATCACATTTACAATTGGCGGAATCGACTGGAAATCGCTCAAAAACGACGATAAAGCTTGAAAATCGAAAATCGATTACTTTAGACTTTAATCGATAGTAAAAGTTTAATTTTAATACTTACTGCAAAATAAAATGTTCCAGACGAATTTTCTTATCAAAATACATAAGAAACCGTCGAAAAAGCTATTGTTTTCCAATATTTAATTTTTGGGTAAAAAAAAATTCAAAGGGGTTAATCTATCGTTTTTGTAATTTCGGACCAAAATTTCAAAGTCGTTTTAAACATTGTGCATGATGCATTTGGATGCGTACAATCCAAAAATCACATTTACAATTGGCGGAATCGACTGGAAATCGCTCAAAAACGACGATAAAGCTTGAAAATCGAAAATCGATTACTTTAGACTTTAATCGATAGTAAAAGTTTAATTTTAATACTTACTGCAAAATAAAATGTTCCAGACGAATTTTCTTATCAAAATACATAAGAAACCGTCGAAAAAGCTATTGTTTTCCAATATTTAATTTTTGGGTAAAAAAAAATTCAAAGGGGTTAATCTATCGTTTTTGTAATTTCGGACCAAAATTTCAAAGTCGTTTTAAACATTGTGCATGATGCATTTGGATGCGTACAATCCAAAAATCACATTTACAATTGGCGGAATCGACTGGAAATCGCTCAAAAACGACGATAAAGCTTGAAAATCGAAAATCGATTACTTTAGACTTTAATCGATAGTAAAAGTTTAATTTTAATACTTACTGCAAAATAAAATGTTCCAGACGAATTTTCTTATCAAAATACATAAGAAACCGTCGAAAAAGCTATTGTTTTCCAATATTTAATTTTTGGGTAAAAAAAAATTCAAAGGGGTTAATCTATCGTTTTTGTAATTTCGGACCAAAATTTCAAAGTCGTTTTAAACATTGTGCATGATGCATTTGGATGCGTACAATCCAAAAATCACATTTACAATTGGCGGAATCGACTGGAAATCGCTCAAAAACGACGATAAAGCTTGAAAATCGAAAATCGATTACTTTAGACTTTAATCGATAGTAAAAGTTTAATTTTAATACTTACTGCAAAATAAAATGTTCCAGACGAATTTTCTTATCAAAATACATAAGAAACCGTCGAAAAAGCTATTGTTTTCCAATATTTAATTTTTGGGTAAAAAAAAATTCAAAGGGGTTAATCTATCGTTTTTGTAATTTCGGACCAAAATTTCAAAGTCGTTTTAAACATTGTGCATGATGCATTTGGATGCGTACAATCCAAAAATCACATTTACAATTGGCGGAATCGACTGGAAATCGCTCAAAAACGACGATAAAGCTTGAAAATCGAAAATCGATTACTTTAGACTTTAATCGATAGTAAAAGTTTAATTTTAATACTTACTGCAAAATAAAATGTTCCAGACGAATTTTCTTATCAAAATACATAAGAAACCGTCGAAAAAGCTATTGTTTTCCAATATTTAATTTTTGGGTAAAAAAAAATTCAAAGGGGTTAATCTATCGTTTTTGTAATTTCGGACCAAAATTTCAAAGTCGTTTTAAACATTGTGCATGATGCATTTGGATGCGTACAATCCAAAAATCACATTTACAATTGGCGGAATCGACTGGAAATCGCTCAAAAACGACGATAAAGCTTGAAAATCGAAAATCGATTACTTTAGACTTTAATCGATAGTAAAAGTTTAATTTTAATACTTACTGCAAAATAAAATGTTCCAGACGAATTTTCTTATCAAAATACATAAGAAACCGTCGAAAAAGCTATTGTTTTCCAATATTTAATTTTTGGGTAAAAAAAAATTCAAAGGGGTTAATCTATCGTTTTTGTAATTTCGGACCAAAATTTCAAAGTCGTTTTAAACATTGTGCATGATGCATTTGGATGCGTACAATCCAAAAATCACATTTACAATTGGCGGAATCGACTGGAAATCGCTCAAAAACGACGATAAAGCTTGAAAATCGAAAATCGATTACTTTAGACTTTAATCGATAGTAAAAGTTTAATTTTAATACTTACTGCAAAATAAAATGTTCCAGACGAATTTTCTTATCAAAATACATAAGAAACCGTCGAAAAAGCTATTGTTTTCCAATATTTAATTTTTGGGTAAAAAAAAATTCAAAGGGGTTAATCTATCGTTTTTGTAATTTCGGACCAAAATTTCAAAGTCGTTTTAAACATTGTGCATGATGCATTTGGATGCGTACAATCCAAAAATCACATTTACAATTGGCGGAATCGACTGGAAATCGCTCAAAAACGACGATAAAGCTTGAAAATCGAAAATCGATTACTTTAGACTTTAATCGATAGTAAAAGTTTAATTTTAATACTTACTGCAAAATAAAATGTTCCAGACGAATTTTCTTATCAAAATACATAAGAAACCGTCGAAAAAGCTATTGTTTTCCAATATTTAATTTTTGGGTAAAAAAAAATTCAAAGGGGTTAATCTATCGTTTTTGTAATTTCGGACCAAAATTTCAAAGTCGTTTTAAACATTGTGCATGATGCATTTGGATGCGTACAATCCAAAAATCACATTTACAATTGGCGGAATCGACTGGAAATCGCTCAAAAACGACGATAAAGCTTGAAAATCGAAAATCGATTACTTTAGACTTTAATCGATAGTAAAAGTTTAATTTTAATACTTACTGCAAAATAAAATGTTCCAGACGAATTTTCTTATCAAAATACATAAGAAACCGTCGAAAAAGCTATTGTTTTCCAATATTTAATTTTTGGGTAAAAAAAAATTCAAAGGGGTTAATCTATCGTTTTTGTAATTTCGGACCAAAATTTCAAAGTCGTTTTAAACATTGTGCATGATGCATTTGGATGCGTACAATCCAAAAATCACATTTACAATTGGCGGAATCGACTGGAAATCGCTCAAAAACGACGATAAAGCTTGAAAATCGAAAATCGATTACTTTAGACTTTAATCGATAGTAAAAGTTTAATTTTAATACTTACTGCAAAATAAAATGTTCCAGACGAATTTTCTTATCAAAATACATAAGAAACCGTCGAAAAAGCTATTGTTTTCCAATATTTAATTTTTGGGTAAAAAAAAATTCAAAGGGGTTAATCTATCGTTTTTGTAATTTCGGACCAAAATTTCAAAGTCGTTTTAAACATTGTGCATGATGCATTTGGATGCGTACAATCCAAAAATCACATTTACAATTGGCGGAATCGACTGGAAATCGCTCAAAAACGACGATAAAGCTTGAAAATCGAAAATCGATTACTTTAGACTTTAATCGATAGTAAAAGTTTAATTTTAATACTTACTGCAAAATAAAATGTTCCAGACGAATTTTCTTATCAAAATACATAAGAAACCGTCGAAAAAGCTATTGTTTTCCAATATTTAATTTTTGGGTAAAAAAAAATTCAAAGGGGTTAATCTATCGTTTTTGTAATTTCGGACCAAAATTTCAAAGTCGTTTTAAACATTGTGCATGATGCATTTGGATGCGTACAATCCAAAAATCACATTTACAATTGGCGGAATCGACTGGAAATCGCTCAAAAACGACGATAAAGCTTGAAAATCGAAAATCGATTACTTTAGACTTTAATCGATAGTAAAAGTTTAATTTTAATACTTACTGCAAAATAAAATGTTCCAGACGAATTTTCTTATCAAAATACATAAGAAACCGTCGAAAAAGCTATTGTTTTCCAATATTTAATTTTTGGGTAAAAAAAAATTCAAAGGGGTTAATCTATCGTTTTTGTAATTTCGGACCAAAATTTCAAAGTCGTTTTAAACATTGTGCATGATGCATTTGGATGCGTACAATCCAAAAATCACATTTACAATTGGCGGAATCGACTGGAAATCGCTCAAAAACGACGATAAAGCTTGAAAATCGAAAATCGATTACTTTAGACTTTAATCGATAGTAAAAGTTTAATTTTAATACTTACTGCAAAATAAAATGTTCCAGACGAATTTTCTTATCAAAATACATAAGAAACCGTCGAAAAAGCTATTGTTTTCCAATATTTAATTTTTGGGTAAAAAAAAATTCAAAGGGGTTAATCTATCGTTTTTGTAATTTCGGACCAAAATTTCAAAGTCGTTTTAAACATTGTGCATGATGCATTTGGATGCGTACAATCCAAAAATCACATTTACAATTGGCGGAATCGACTGGAAATCGCTCAAAAACGACGATAAAGCTTGAAAATCGAAAATCGATTACTTTAGACTTTAATCGATAGTAAAAGTTTAATTTTAATACTTACTGCAAAATAAAATGTTCCAGACGAATTTTCTTATCAAAATACATAAGAAACCGTCGAAAAAGCTATTGTTTTCCAATATTTAATTTTTGGGTAAAAAAAAATTCAAAGGGGTTAATCTATCGTTTTTGTAATTTCGGACCAAAATTTCAAAGTCGTTTTAAACATTGTGCATGATGCATTTGGATGCGTACAATCCAAAAATCACATTTACAATTGGCGGAATCGACTGGAAATCGCTCAAAAACGACGATAAAGCTTGAAAATCGAAAATCGATTACTTTAGACTTTAATCGATAGTAAAAGTTTAATTTTAATACTTACTGCAAAATAAAATGTTCCAGACGAATTTTCTTATCAAAATACATAAGAAACCGTCGAAAAAGCTATTGTTTTCCAATATTTAATTTTTGGGTAAAAAAAAATTCAAAGGGGTTAATCTATCGTTTTTGTAATTTCGGACCAAAATTTCAAAGTCGTTTTAAACATTGTGCATGATGCATTTGGATGCGTACAATCCAAAAATCACATTTACAATTGGCGGAATCGACTGGAAATCGCTCAAAAACGACGATAAAGCTTGAAAATCGAAAATCGATTACTTTAGACTTTAATCGATAGTAAAAGTTTAATTTTAATACTTACTGCAAAATAAAATGTTCCAGACGAATTTTCTTATCAAAATACATAAGAAACCGTCGAAAAAGCTATTGTTTTCCAATATTTAATTTTTGGGTAAAAAAAAATTCAAAGGGGTTAATCTATCGTTTTTGTAATTTCGGACCAAAATTTCAAAGTCGTTTTAAACATTGTGCATGATGCATTTGGATGCGTACAATCCAAAAATCACATTTACAATTGGCGGAATCGACTGGAAATCGCTCAAAAACGACGATAAAGCTTGAAAATCGAAAATCGATTACTTTAGACTTTAACCGATAGTAAAAGTTTAATTTTAATACTTACTGCAAAATAAAATGTTCCAGACGAATTTTCTTATCAAAATACATAAGAAACCGTCGAAAAAGCTATTGTTTTCCAATATTTAATTTTTGGGTAAAAAAAAATTCAAAGGGGTTAATCTATCGTTTTTGTAATTTCGGACCAAAATTTCAAAGTCGTTTTAAACATTGTGCATGATGCATTTGGATGCGTACAATCCAAAAATCACATTTACAATTGGCGGAATCGACTGGAAATCGCTCAAAAACGACGATAAAGCTTGAAAATCGAAAATCGATTACTTTAGACTTTAATCGATAGTAAAAGTTTAATTTTAATACTTACTGCAAAATAAAATGTTCCAGACGAATTTTCTTATCAAAATACATAAGAAACCGTCGAAAAAGCTATTGTTTTCCAATATTTAATTTTTGGGTAAAAAAAAATTCAAAGGGGTTAATCTATCGTTTTTGTAATTTCGGACCAAAATTTCAAAGTCGTTTTAAACATTGTGCATGATGCATTTGGATGCGTACAATCCAAAAATCACATTTACAATTGGCGGAATCGACTGGAAATCGCTCAAAAACGACGATAAAGCTTGAAAATCGAAAATCGATTACTTTAGACTTTAATCGATAGTAAAAGTTTAATTTTAATACTTACTGCAAAATAAAATGTTCCAGACGAATTTTCTTATCAAAATACATAAGAAACCGTCGAAAAAGCTATTGTTTTCCAATATTTAATTTTTGGGTAAAAAAAAATTCAAAGGGGTTAATCTATCGTTTTTGTAATTTCGGACCAAAATTTCAAAGTCGTTTTAAACATTGTGCATGATGCATTTGGATGCGTACAATCCAAAAATCACATTTACAATTGGCGGAATCGACTGGAAATCGCTCAAAAACGACGATAAAGCTTGAAAATCGAAAATCGATTACTTTAGACTTTAATCGATAGTAAAAGTTTAATTTTAATACTTACTGCAAAATAAAATGTTCCAGACGAATTTTCTTATCAAAATACATAAGAAACCGTCGAAAAAGCTATTGTTTTCCAATATTTAATTTTTGGGTAAAAAAAAATTCAAAGGGGTTAATCTATCGTTTTTGTAATTTCGGACCAAAATTTCAAAGTCGTTTTAAACATTGTGCATGATGCATTTGGATGCGTACAATCCAAAAATCACATTTACAATTGGCGGAATCGACTGGAAATCGCTCAAAAACGACGATAAAGCTTGAAAATCGAAAATCGATTACTTTAGACTTTAATCGATAGTAAAAGTTTAATTTTAATACTTACTGCAAAATAAAATGTTCCAGACGAATTTTCTTATCAAAATACATAAGAAACCGTCGAAAAAGCTATTGTTTTCCAATATTTAATTTTTGGGTAAAAAAAAATTCAAAGGGGTTAATCTATCGTTTTTGTAATTTCGGACCAAAATTTCAAAGTCGTTTTAAACATTGTGCATGATGCATTTGGATGCGTACAATCCAAAAATCACATTTACAATTGGCGGAATCGACTGGAAATCGCTCAAAAACGACGATAAAGCTTGAAAATCGAAAATCGATTACTTTAGACTTTAATCGATAGTAAAAGTTTAATTTTAATACTTACTGCAAAATAAAATGTTCCAGACGAATTTTCTTATCAAAATACATAAGAAACCGTCGAAAAAGCTATTGTTTTCCAATATTTAATTTTTGGGTAAAAAAAAATTCAAAGGGGTTAATCTATCGTTTTTGTAATTTCGGACCAAAATTTCAAAGTCGTTTTAAACATTGTGCATGATGCATTTGGATGCGTACAATCCAAAAATCACATTTACAATTGGCGGAATCGACTGGAAATCGCTCAAAAACGACGATAAAGCTTGAAAATCGAAAATCGATTACTTTAGACTTTAATCGATAGTAAAAGTTTAATTTTAATACTTACTGCAAAATAAAATGTTCCAGACGAATTTTCTTATCAAAATACATAAGAAACCGTCGAAAAAGCTATTGTTTTCCAATATTTAATTTTTGGGTAAAAAAAAATTCAAAGGGGTTAATCTATCGTTTTTGTAATTTCGGACCAAAATTTCAAAGTCGTTTTAAACATTGTGCATGATGCATTTGGATGCGTACAATCCAAAAATCACATTTACAATTGGCGGAATCGACTGGAAATCGCTCAAAAACGACGATAAAGCTTGAAAATCGAAAATCGATTACTTTAGACTTTAACCGATAGTAAAAGTTTAATTTTAATACTTACTGCAAAATAAAATGTTCCAGACGAATTTTCTTATCAAAATACATAAGAAACCGTCGAAAAAGCTATTGTTTTCCAATATTTAATTTTTGGGTAAAAAAAAATTCAAAGGGGTTAATCTATCGTTTTTGTAATTTCGGACCAAAATTTCAAAGTCGTTTTAAACATTGTGCATGATGCATTTGGATGCGTACAATCCAAAAATCACATTTACAATTGGCGGAATCGACTGGAAATCGCTCAAAAACGACGATAAAGCTTGAAAATCGAAAATCGATTACTTTAGACTTTAATCGATAGTAAAAGTTTAATTTTAATACTTACTGCAAAATAAAATGTTCCAGACGAATTTTCTTATCAAAATACATAAGAAACCGTCGAAAAAGCTATTGTTTTCCAATATTTAATTTTTGGGTAAAAAAAAATTCAAAGGGGTTAATCTATCGTTTTTGTAATTTCGGACCAAAATTTCAAAGTGGTTTTAAACATTGTGCTTGATGCATTTGGGTGCGTAGAATCCGAAAATCCCATTTTCAGCTTGCGGAATCGACAGGAAATCGCCCAAAAATCACGATAAAGCTAAAAAATTAAAAATCCATTACCAAGACTTTAATCGATGGTAAAAGTTAAATTTTAATACTTACTGCAAAATAAAGTGTGCCAGGCGAATTTTCTAGTCAAAATACATAAGAATCCGTGGAAAAAGCAATGCTTTTCCAATATTTATTTTTTGGGGTAAAAAAAGTTCAAAGGGGTTAATCTATCGTTTTTGTAATTTCGGACCAAAATTTCAAAGTGGTTTTAAACATTGTGCTTGATGCATTTGGGTGCGTAGAATCCGATAATCCCATTTTTAGGTTGCGGAATCGACAGGAAATCGCTCAAAAATCACGATAAAGCTAAAAAATTAAAAATCGATTACCAAGACTTTAATCGATGGTAAAAGTTAAATTGTAATACTTACTGCAAAATAAAGTGTGCCAGGCGAATTTTCTAGTCAAAATACATAAGAATCCGTCGAAAAAGCAATGCTTTTCCAATATTTAATTTTTGGGGTAAAAAAAGTTCAAAGGGGTTAATCTATCGTTTTTGTAATTTCGGACCAAAATTTCAAAGTGGTTTTAAACATTGTGCTTGATGCATTTGGGTGCGTAGAATCCGATAATCCCATTTTTAGGTTGCGGAATCGACAGGAAATCGCCCAAAAATCACGATAAAGCTAAAAAATTAAAAATCCATTACCAAGACTTTAATCGATGGTAAAAGTTAAATTTTAATACTTACTGCAAAATAAAGTGTGCCAGGCGAATTTTCTAGTCAAAATACATAAGAATCCGTCGAAAAACCAATGCTTTTCCAATATTTATTTTTTGGGGTAAAAAAAGTTCAAAGGGGTTAATCTATCGTTTTTGTAATTTCGGACCAAAATTTCAAAGTGGTTTTAAACATTGTGCTTGATGCATTTGGGTGCGTAGAATCCGAAAATCCCATTTTCAGGTTGCGGAATCGACAGGAAATCGCTCAAAAATCACGATAAAGCTAAAAAATTAAAAATCGATTACCAAGACTTTAATCGATGGTAAAAGTTAAATTTTAATACTTACTGCAAAATAAAGTGTGCCAGGCGAATTTTCTAGTCAAAATACATAAGAATCCGTCAAAAAAGCAATGCTTTTCCAATATTTAATTTTTGGGGTAAAAAAAATTCAAAGGGGTTAATCTATCGTTTTTGTAATTTCGGACCAAAATTTCAAAGTGGTTTTAAACATTGTGCTTGATGCATTTGGGTGCGTAGAATCCGAAAATCCCATTTTCAGGTTGCGGAAGCGACAGGAAATCGCTCAAAAATCACGATAAAGCTAAAAAATTAAAAATCGATTACCAAGACTTTAATCGATGGTAAAAGTTAAATTTTAATACTTACTGCAAAATAAAGTGTGCCAGGCGAATTTTCTAGTCAAAATACATAAGAATCCGTCGAAAAAGCAATGCTTTTCCAATATTTAATTTTTGGGGTAAAAAAAATTCAAAGGGGTTAATCTATCGTTTTTGTAATTTCGGACCAAAATTTCAAAGTGGTTTTAAACATTGTGCTTGATGCATTTGGGTGCGTAGAATCCGAAAATCCCATTTTCAGGTTGCGGAATCGACAGGAAATCGCTCAAAAATCACGATAAAGCTAAAAAATTAAAAATCGATTACCAAGACTTTAATCGATGGTAAAAGTTAAATTGTAATACTTACTGCAAAATAAAGTGTGCCAGGCGAATTTTCTAGTCAAAATACATAAGAATCCGTCGAAAAAGCAATGCTTTTCCAATATTTAATTTTTGGGGTAAAAAAAATTCAAAGGGGTTAATCTATCGTTTTTGTAATTTCGGACCAAAATTTCAAAGTGGTTTTAAACATTGTGCTTGATGCATTTGGGTGCGTAGAATCCGAAAATCCCATTTTCAGGTTGCGGAATCGACAGGAAATCGCTCAAAAATCACGATAAAGCTAAAAAATTAAAAATCGATTACCAAGACTTTAATCGATGGTAAAAGTTAAATTTTAATACTTACTGCAAAATAAAGTGTGCCAGGCGAATTTTCTAGTCAAAATACATAAGAATCCGTCGAAAAAGCAATGCTTTTCCAATATTTAATTTTTGGGGTAAAATAAATTCAAAGGGGTTAAGTTTTTGTAATTTCGGACCAAAATTTCAAAGTGGTTTTAAACATTGTGCTTGATGCATTTGGGTGCGTAGAATCCGAAAATCCCATTTTCAGCTTGCGGAATCGACAGGAAATCGCCCAAAAATCACGATAAAGCTAAAAAATTAAAAATCCATTACCAAGACTTTAATCGATGGTAAAAGTTAAATTTTAATACTTACTGCAAAATAAAGTGTGCCAGGCGAATTTTCTAGTCAAAATACATAAGAATCCGTCGAAAAAGCAATGCTTTTCCAATATTTAATTTTTGGGGTAAAAAAAATTCAAAGGGGTTAATCTATCGTTTTTGTAATTTCGGACCAAAATTTCAAAGTGGTTTTAAACATTGTGCTTGATGCATTTGGGTGCGTAGAATCCGAAAATCCCATTTTCAGGTTGCGGAATCGACAGGAAATCGCTCAAAAATCACGATAAAGCTAAAAAATTAAAAATCGATTACCAAGACTTTAATCGATGGTAAAAGTTAAATTTTAATACTTACTGCAAAATAAAGTGTGCCAGGCGAATTTTCTAGTCAAAATACATAAGAATCCGTCGAAAAAGCAATGCTTTTCCAATATTTAATTTTTGGGGTAAAAAAAATTCAAAGGGGTTAATCTATCGTTTTTGTAATTTCGGACCAAAATTTCAAAGTGGTTTTAAACATTGTACTTGATGCATTTGGGTGCGTAGAATCCGAAAATCCCATTTTCAGGTTGCGGAATCGACAGGAAATCGCTCAAAAATCACGATAAAGCTAAAAAATTAAAAATCGATTACCAAGACTTTAATCGATGGTAAAAGTTAAATTTTAATACTTACTGCAAAATAAAGTGTGCCAGGCGAATTTTCTAGTCAAAATACATAAGAATCCGTCGAAAAAGCAATGCTTTTCCAATATTTAATTTTTGGGGTAAAAAAAATTCAAAGGGGTTAATCTATCGTTTTTGTAATTTCGGACCAAAATTTCAAAGTGGTTTTAAACATTGTGCTTGATGCATTTGGGTGCGTAGAATCCGAAAATCCCATTTTCAGCTTGCGGAATCGACAGGAAATCGCCCAAAAATCACGATAAAGCTAAAAAATTAAAAATCCATTACCAAGACTTTAATCGATGGTAAAAGTTAAATTTTAATACTTACTGCAAAATAAAGTGTGCCAGGCGAATTTTCTAGTCAAAATACATAAGAATCCGTGGAAAAAGCAATGCTTTTCCAATATTTATTTTTTGGGGTAAAAAAAGTTCAAAGGGGTTAATCTATCGTTTTTGTAATTTCGGACCAAAATTTCAAAGTGGTTTTAAACATTGTGCTTGATGCATTTGGGTGCGTAGAATCCGATAATCCCATTTTTAGGTTGCGGAATCGACAGGAAATCGCTCAAAAATCACGATAAAGCTAAAAAATTAAAAATCGATTACCAAGACTTTAATCGATGGTAAAAGTTAAATTGTAATACTTACTGCAAAATAAAGTGTGCCAGGCGAATTTTCTAGTCAAAATACATAAGAGTCCGTCGAAAAAGCAATGCTTTTCCAATATTTAATTTTTGGGTTAAAAAAATTCAAAGGGGTTAATCTATCGTTTTTGTAATTTCGCACCAAAATTTCAAAGTGGTTTTAAACATTGTGCTTGATGCATTTGGGTGCGTAGAATCCGAAAATCCCATTTTCAGGTTGCGGAATCGACAGGAAATCGCTCAAAAATCACGATAAAGCTAAAAAATTAAAAATCGATTACCAAGACTTTAATCGATGGTAAAAGTTAAATTTTAATACTTACTGCAAAATAAAGTGTGCCAGGCGAATTTTCTAGTCAAAATACATAAGAATCCGTCGAAAAAGCAATGCTTTTCCAATATTTAATTTTTGGGGTAAAAAAAATTCAAAGGGGTTAATCTATCGTTTTTGTAATTTCGGACCAAAATTTCAAAGTGGTTTTAAACATTGTGCTTGATGCATTTGGGTGCGTAGAATCCGAAAATCCCATTTTCAGCTTGCGGAATCGACAGGAAATCGCCCAAAAATCACGATAAAGCTAAAAAATTAAAAATCCATTACCAAGACTTTAATCGATGGTAAAAGTTAAATTTTAATACTTACTGCAAAATAAAGTGTGCCAGGCGAATTTTCTAGTCAAAATACATAAGAATCCGTCGAAAAAGCAATGCTTTTCCAATATTTAATTTTTGGGGTAAAATAAATTCAAAGGGGTTAAGTTTTTGTAATTTCGGACCAAAATTTCAAAGTGGTTTTAAACATTGTGCTTGATCCATTTTGGTGCGTAGAATCCGAAAATCCCATTTTTAGGTTGCGGAATCGACAGGAAATCGCTCAAAAATCACGATAAAGCTAAAAAATTAAAAATCGATTACCAAGACTTTAATCGATGGTAAAAGTTAAATTGTAATACTTACTGCAAAATAAAGTGTGCCAGGCGAATTTTCTAGTCAAAATACATAAGAATCCGTCGAAAAAGCAATGCTTTTCCAATATTTAATTTTTGGGGTAAAAAAAATTCAAAGGGGTTAATCTATCGTTTTTGTAATTTCGGACCAAAATTTCAAAGTGGTTTTAAACATTGTGCTTGATGCATTTGGGTGCGTAGAATCCGAAAATCCCATTTTCAGGTTGCGGAATCGACAGGAAATCGCTCAAAAATCACGATAAAGCTAAAAAATTAAAAATCGATTACCAAGACTTTAATCGATGGTAAAAGTTAAATTTTAATACTTACTGCAAAATAAAGTGTGCCAGGCGAATTTTCTAGTCAAAATACATAAGAATCCGTCGAAAAAGCAATGCTTTTCCAATATTTAATTTTTGGGGTAAAATAAATTCAAAGGGGTTAAGTTTTTGTAATTTCGGACCAAAATTTCAAAGTGGTTTTAAACATTGTGCTTGATGCATTTGGGTGCGTAGAATCCGAAAATCCCATTTTCAGCTTGCGGAATCGACAGGAAATCGCCCAAAAATCACGATAAAGCTAAAAAATTAAAAATCCATTACCAAGACTTTAAACGATGGTAAAAGTTAAATTTTAATACTTACTGCAAAATAAAGTGTGCCAGGCGAATTTTCTAGTCAAAATACATAAGAATCCGTCGAAAAAGCAATGCTTTTCCAATATTTAATTTTTGGGGTAAAAAAAATTCAAAGGGGTTAATCTATCGTTTTTGTAATTTCGGACCAAAATTTCAAAGTGGTTTTAAACATTGTGCTTGATGCATTTGGGTGCGTAGAATCCGAAAATCCCATTTTCAGGTTGCGGAATCGACAGGAAATCGCTCAAAAATCACGATAAAGCTAAAAAATTAAAAATCGATTACCAAGACTTTAATCGATGGTAAAAGTTAAATTTTAATACTTACTGCAAAATAAAGTGTGCCAGGCGAATTTTCTAGTCAAAATACATAAGAAACCGTCGAAAAATAAATGCTTTTCCAATATTTAATTTTTGGGGTAAAAAAAATTCAAAGGGGTTAATCTATCGTTTTTGTAATTTCGGACCAAAATTTCAAAGTGGTTTTAAACATTGTGCTTGATGCATTTGGGTGCGTAGAATCCGAAAATCCCATTTTCAGCTTGCGGAATCGACAGGAAATCGCCCAAAAATCACGATAAAGCTAAAAAATTAAAAATCGATTACCAAGACTTTAATCGATGGTAAAAGTTAAATTTTAATACTTACTGCAAAATAAAGTGTGCCAGGCGAATTTTCTAGTCAAAATACATAAGAATCCGTCGAAAAACCAATGCTTTTCCAATATTTATTTTTTGGGGTAAAAAAAGTTCAAAGGGGTTAATCTATCGTTTTTGTAATTTCGGACCAAAATTTCAAAGTGGTTTTAAACATTGTGCTTGATGCATTTGGGTGCGTAGAATCCGAAAATCCCATTTTCAGGTTGCGGAATCGACAGGAAATCGCTCAAAAATCACGATAAAGCTAAAAAATTAAAAATCGATTACCAAGATTTTAATCGATGGTAAAAGTTAAATTTTAATACTTACTGCAAAATAAAGTGTGCCAGGCGAATTTTCTAGTCAAAATACATAAGAATCCGTCGAAAAAGCAATGCTTTTCCAATATTTAATTTTTGGGGTAAAAAAAATTCAAAGGGGTTAATCTATCGTTTTTGTAATTTCGGACCAAAATTTCAAAGTGGTTTTAAACATTGTGCTTGATGCATTTGGGTGCGTAGAATCCGAAAATCCCATTTTCAGGTTGCGGAATCGACAGGAAATCGCTCAAAAATCACGATAAAGCTAAAAAATTAAAAATCGATTACCAAGACTTTAATCGATGGTAAAAGTTAAATTTTAATACTTACTGCAAAATAAAGTGTGCCAGGCGAATTTTCTAGTCAAAATACATAAGAATCCGTCGAAAAAGCAATGCTTTTCCAATATTTAATTTTTGGGGTAAAAAAAATTCAAAGGGGTTAATCTATCGTTTTTGTAATTTCGGACCAAAATTTCAAAGTGGTTTTAAACATTGTGCTTGATGCATTTGGGTGCGTAGAATCCGAAAATCCCATTTTCAGCTTGCGGAATCGACAGGAAATCGCCCAAAAATCACGATAAAGCTAAAAAATTAAAAATCGATTACCAAGACTTTAATCGATGGTAAAAGTTAAATTTTAATACTTACTGCAAAATAAAGTGTGCCAGGCGAATTTTCTAGTCAAAATACATAAGAATCCGTCGAAAAACCAATGCTTTTCCAATATTTATTTTTTGGGGTAAAAAAAGTTCAAAGGGGTTAATCTATCGTTTTTGTAATTTCGGACCAAAATTTCAAAGTGGTTTTAAACATTGTGCTTGATGCATTTGGGTGCGTAGAATCCGAAAATCCCATTTTCAGGTTGCGGAATCGACAGGAAATCGCTCAAAAATCACGATAAAGCTAAAAAATTAAAAATCGATTACCAAGACTTTAATCGATGGTAAAAGTTAAATTTTAATACTTACTGCAAAATAAAGTGTGCCAGGCGAATTTTCTAGTCAAAATACATAAGAATCCGTCAAAAAAGCAATGCTTTTCAAATATTTAATTTTTGGGGTAAAAAAAATTCAAAGGGGTTAATCTATCGTTTTTGTAATTTCGGACCAAAATTTCAAAGTGGTTTTAAACATTGTGCTTGATGCATTTGGGTGCGTAGAATCCGAAAATCCCATTTTCAGGTTGCGGAATCGACAGGAAATCGCTCAAAAATCACGATAAAGCTAAAAAATTAAAAATCGATTACCAAGACTTTAATCGATGGTAAAAGTTAAATTTTAATACTTACTGCAAAATAAAGTGTGCCAGGCGAATTTTCTAGTCAAAATACATAAGAATCCGTCGAAAAAGCAATGCTTTTCCAATATTTAATTTTTGGGGTAAAAAAAATTCAAAGGGGTTAATCTATCGTTTTTGTAATTTCGGACCAAAATTTCAAAGTGGTTTTAAACATTGTGCTTGATGCATTTGGGTGCGTAGAATCCGAAAATCCCATTTTCAGGTTGCGGAAGCGACAGGAAATCGCTCAAAAATCACGATAAAGCTAAAAAATTAAAAATCGATTACCAAGACTTTAATCGATGGTAAAAGTTAAATTGTAATACTTACTGCAAAATAAAGTGTGCCAGGCGAATTTTCTAGTCAAAATACATAAGAGTCCGTCGAAAAAGCAATGCTTTTCCAATATTTAATTTTTGGGTTAAAAAAATTCAAAGGGGTTAATCTATCGTTTTTGTAATTTCGCACCAAAATTTCAAAGTGGTTTTAAACATTGTGCTTGATGCATTTGGGTGCGTAGAATCCGAAAATCCCATTTTCAGGTTGCGGAATCGACAGGAAATCGCTCAAAAATCACGATAAAGCTAAAAAATTAAAAATCGATTACCAAGACTTTAATCGATGGTAAAAGTTAAATTTTAATACTTACTGCAAAATAAAGTGTGCCAGGCGAATTTTCTAGTCAAAATACATAAGAATCCGTCGAAAAAGCAATGCTTTTCCAATATTTAATTTTTGGGGTAAAAAAAATTCAAAGGGGTTAATCTATCGTTTTTGTAATTTCGGACCAAAATTTCAAAGTGGTTTTAAACATTGTGCTTGATGCATTTGGGTGCGTAGAATCCGAAAATCCCATTTTCAGCTTGCGGAATCGACAGGAAATCGCCCAAAAATCACGATAAAGCTAAAAAATTAAAAATCCATTACCAAGACTTTAATCGATGGTAAAAGTTAAATTTTAATACTTACTGCAAAATAAAGTGTGCCAGGCGAATTTTCTGGTCAAAATACATAAGAATCCGTCGAAAAAGCAATGCTTTTCCAATATTTAATTTTTGGGGTAAAATAAATTCAAAGGGGTTAAGTTTTTGTAATTTCGGACCAAAATTTCAAAGTGGTTTTAAACATTGTGCTTGATGCATTTGGGTGCGTAGAATCCGAAAATCCCATTTTTAGGTTGCGGAATCGACAGGAAATCGCTCAAAAATCACGATAAAGCTAAAAAATTAAAAATCGATTACCAAGACTTTAATCGATGGTAAAAGTTAAATTGTAATACTTACTGCAAAATAAAGTGTGCCAGGCGAATTTTCTAGTCAAAATACATAAGAATCCGTCGAAAAAGCAATGCTTTTCCAATATTTAATTTTTGGGTTAAAAAAAATTCAAAGGGGTTAATCTATCGTTTTTGTAATTTCGAACCAAAATTTCAAAGTGGTTTTAAACATTGTGCTTGATGCATTTGGGTGCGTAGAATCCGAAAATCCCATTTTGAGGTTGCGGAATCGACAGGAAATCGCTCAAAAATCACGATAAAGCTAAAAAATTAAAAATCGATTACCAAGACTTTAATCGATGGTAAAAGTTAAATTGTAATACTTACTGCAAAATAAAGTGTGCCAGGCGAATTTTCTAGTCAAAATACATAAAAATCCGTCGAAAAAGCAATGCTTTTCCAAAATTTAATTTTTGGGTTAAAAAAAATTCAAAGGGGTTAATCTATCGTTTTTGTAATTTCGAACCAAAATTTCAAAGTGGTTTTAAACATTGTGCTTGATGCATTTGGGTGCGTAGAATCCGAAAATCCCATTTTCAGCTTGCGGAATCGACAGGAAATCGCCCAAAAATCACGATAAAGCTAAAAAATTAAAAATCCATTACCAAGACTTTAATCGATGGTAAAAGTTAAATTTTAATACTTACTGCAAAATAAAGTGTGCCAGGCGAATTTTCTAGTCAAAATACATAAGAATCCGTCGAAAAAGCAATGCTTTTCCAATATTTAATTTTTGGGGTAAAATAAATTCAAAGGGGTTAAGTTTTTGTAATTTCGGACCAAAATTTCAAAGTGGTTTTAAACATTGTGCTTGATCCATTTTGGTGCGTAGAATCCGAAAATCCCATTTTTAGGTTGCGGAATCGACAGGAAATCGCTCAAAAATCACGATAAAGCTAAAAAATTAAAAATCGATTACCAAGACTTTAATCGATGGTAAAAGTTAAATTGTAATACTTACTGCAAAATAAAGTGTGCCAGGCGAATTTTCTAGTCAAAATACATAAGAAACCGTCGAAAAAGCAATGCTTTTCCAATATTTAATTTTTGGGGTAAAAAAAATTCAAAGGGGTTAATCTATCGTTTTTGTAATTTCGGACCAAAATTTCAAAGTGGTTTTAAACATTGTGCTTGATGCATTTGGGTGCGTAGAATCCGAAAATCCCATTTTCAGGTTGCGGAATCGACAGGAAATCGCTCAAAAATCACGATAAAGCTAAAAAATTAAAAATCGATTACCAAGACTTTAATCGATGGTAAAAGTTAAATTTTAATACTTACTGCAAAATAAAGTGTGCCAGGCGAATTTTCTAGTCAAAATACATAAGAATCCGTCGAAAAAGCAATGCTTTTCCAATATTTAATTTTTGGGGTAAAAAAAATTCAAAGGGGTTAATCTATCGTTTTTGTAATTTCGGACCAAAATTTCAAAGTGGTTTTAAACATTGTGCTTGATGCATTTGGGTGCGTAGAATCCGAAAATCCCATTTTCAGGTTGCGGAATCGACAGGAAATCGCTCAAAAATCACGATAAAGCTAAAAAATTAAAAATCGATTACCAAGACTTTAATCGATGGTAAAAGTTAAATTTTAATACTTACTGCAAAATAAAGTGTGCCAGGCGAATTTTCTAGTCAAAATACATAAGAATCCGTCGAAAAAGCAATGCTTTTCCAATATTTAATTTTTGGGGTAAAAAAAATTCAAAGGGGTTAATCTATCGTTTTTGTAATTTCGGACCAAAATTTCAAAGTGGTTTTAAACATTGTGCTTGATGCATTTGGGTGCGTAGAATCCGAAAATCCCATTTTCAGCTTGCGGAATCGACAGGAAATCGCCCAAAAATCACGATAAAGCTAAAAAATTAAAAATCCATTACCAAGACTTTAATCGATGGTAAAAGTTAAATTTTAATACTTACTGCAAAATAAAGTGTGCCAGGCGAATTTTCTAGTCAAAATACATAAGAATCCGTCGAAAAAGCAATGCTTTTCCAATATTTAATTTTTGGGGTAAAATAAATTCAAAGGGGTTAAGTTTTTGTAATTTCGGACCAAAATTTCAAAGTGGTTTTAAACATTGTGCTTGATGCATTTGGGTGCGTAGAATCCGAAAATCCCATTTTCAGCTTGCGGAATCGACAGGAAATCGCCCAAAAATCACGATAAAGCTAAAAAATTAAAAATCCATTACCAAGACTTTAATCGATGGTAAAAGTTAAATTTTAATACTTACTGCAAAATAAAGTGTGCCAGGCGAATTTTCTAGTCAAAATACATAAGAATCCGTCGAAAAACCAATGCTTTTCCAATATTTATTTTTTGGGGTAAAAAAAGTTCAAAGGGGTTAATCTATCGTTTTTGTAATTTCGGACCAAAATTTCAAAGTGGTTTTAAACATTGTGCTTGATGCATTTGGGTGCGTAGAATCCGAAAATCCCATTTTCAGGTTGCGGAATCGACAGGAAATCGCTCAAAAATCACGATAAAGCTAAAAAATTAAAAATCGATTACCAAGACTTTAATCGATGGTAAAAGTTAAATTTTAATACTTACTGCAAAATAAAGTGTGCCAGGCGAATTTTCTAGTCAAAATACATAAGAATCCGTCAAAAAAGCAATGCTTTTCCAATATTTAATTTTTGGGGTAAAAAAAATTCAAAGGGGTTAATCTATCGTTTTTGTAATTTCGGACCAAAATTTCAAAGTGGTTTTAAACATTGTGCTTGATGCATTTGGGTGCGTAGAATCCGAAAATCCCATTTTCAGGTTGCGGAATCGACAGGAAATCGCTCAAAAATCACGATAAAGCTAAAAAATTAAAAATCGATTACCAAGACTTTAATCGATGGTAAAAGTTAAATTTTAATACTTACTGCAAAATAAAGTGTGCCAGGCGAATTTTCTGGTCAAAATACATAAGAATCCGTCGAAAAAGCAATGCTTTTCCAATATTTAATTTTTGGGGTAAAATAAATTCAAAGGGGTTAAGTTTTTGTAATTTCGGACCAAAATTTCAAAGTGGTTTTAAACATTGTGCTTGATGCATTTGGGTGCGTAGAATCCGAAAATCCCATTTTTAGGTTGCGGAATCGACAGGAAATCGCTCAAAAATCACGATAAAGCTAAAAAATTAAAAATCGATTACCAAGACTTTAATCGATGGTAAAAGTTAAATTGTAATACTTACTGCAAAATAAAGTGTGCCAGGCGAATTTTCTAGTCAAAATACATAAGAATCCGTCGAAAAAGCAATGCTTTTCCAATATTTAATTTTTGGGTTAAAAAAAATTCAAAGGGGTTAATCTATCGTTTTTGTAATTTCGAACCAAAATTTCAAAGTGGTTTTAAACATTGTGCTTGATGCATTTGGGTGCGTAGAATCCGAAAATCCCATTTTGAGGTTGCGGAATCGACAGGAAATCGCTCAAAAATCACGATAAAGCTAAAAAATTAAAAATCGATTACCAAGACTTTAATCGATGGTAAAAGTTAAATTGTAATACTTACTGCAAAATAAAGTGTGCCAGGCGAATTTTCTAGTCAAAATACATAAGAGTCCGTCGAAAAAGCAATGCTTTTCCAATATTTAATTTTTGGGTTAAAAAAATTCAAAGGGGTTAATCTATCGTTTTTGTAATTTCGCACCAAAATTTCAAAGTGGTTTTAAACATTGTGCTTGATGCATTTGGGTGCGTAGAATCCGTAAATCCCATTTTCAGGTTGCGGAATCGACAGGAAATCGCTCAAAAATCACGATAAAGCTAAAAAATTAAAAATCGATTACCAAGACTTTAATCGATGGTAAAAGTTAAATTTTAATACTTACTGCAAAATAAAGTGTGCCAGGCGAATTTTCTAGTCAAAATACATAAGAATCCGTCGAAAAAGCAATGCTTTTCCAATATTTAATTTTTGGGGTAAAAAAAATTCAAAGGGGTTAATCTATCGTTTTTGTAATTTCGGACCAAAATTTCAAAGTGGTTTTAAACATTGTGCTTGATGCATTTGGGTGCGTAGAATCCGAAAATCCCATTTTCAGGTTGCGGAATCGACAGGAAATCGCTCAAAAATCACGATAAAGCTAAAAAATTAAAAATCGATTACCAAGACTTTAATCGATGGTAAAAGTTAAATTTTAATACTTACTGCAAAATAAAGTGTGCCAGGCGAATTTTCTAGTCAAAATACATAAGAATCCGTCGAAAAAGCAATGCTTTTCCAATATTTAATTTTTGGGGTAAAAAAAATTCAAAGGGGTTAATCTATCGTTTTTGTAATTTCGGACCAAAATTTCAAAGTGGTTTTAAACATTGTGCTTGATGCATTTGGGTGCGTAGAATCCGAAAATCCCATTTTCAGCTTGCGGAATCGACAGGAAATCGCCCAAAAATCACGATAAAGCTAAAAAATTAAAAATCCATTACCAAGACTTTAATCGATGGTAAAAGTTAAATTTTAATACTTACTGCAAAATAAAGTGTGCCAGGCGAATTTTCTAGTCAAAATACATAAGAATCCGTCGAAAAAGCAATGCTTTTCCAATATTTAATTTTTGGGTTAAAAAAAATTCAAAGGGGTTAATCTATCGTTTTTGTAATTTCGAACCAAAATTTCAAAGTGGTTTTAAACATTGTGCTTGATGCATTTGGGTGCGTAGAATCCGAAAATCCCATTTTCAGCTTGCGGAATCGACAGGAAATCGCCCAAAAATCACGATAAAGCTAAAAAATTAAAAATCCATTACCAAGACTTTAATCGATGGTAAAAGTTAAATTTTAATACTTACTGCAAAATAAAGTGTGCCAGGCGAATTTTCTAGTCAAAATACATAAGAATCCGTCGAAAAAGCAATGCTTTTCCAATATTTAATTTTTGGGTTAAAAAAAATTCAAAGGGGTTAATCTATCGTTTTTGTAATTTCGAACCAAAATTTCAAAGTGGTTTTAAACATTGTGCTTGATGCATTTGGGTGCGTAGAATCCGAAAATCCCATTTTGAGGTTGCGGAATCGACAGGAAATCGCTCAAAAATCACGATAAAGCTAAAAAATTAAAAATCGATTACCAAGACTTTAATCGATGGTAAAAGTTAAATTGTAATACTTACTGCAAAATAAAGTGTGCCAGGCGAATTTTCTAGTCAAAATACATAAAAATCCGTCGAAAAAGCAATGCTTTTCCAAAATTTAATTTTTGGGTTAAAAAAAATTCAAAGGGGTTAATCTATCGTTTTTGTAATTTCGAACCAAAATTTCAAAGTGGTTTTAAACATTGTGCTTGATGCATTTGGGTGCGTAGAATCCGAAAATCCCATTTTCAGCTTGCGGAATCGACAGGAAATCGCCCAAAAATCACGATAAAGCTAAAAAATTAAAAATCCATTACCAAGACTTTAATCGATGGTAAAAGTTAAATTTTAATACTTACTGCAAAATAAAGTGTGCCAGGCGAATTTTCTAGTCAAAATACATAAGAATCCGTCGAAAAAGCAATGCTTTTCCAATATTTAAATTTTGGGGTAAAATAAATTCAAAGGGGTTAAGTTTTTGTAATTTCGGACCAAAATTTCAAAGTGGTTTTAAACATTGTGCTTGATCCATTTTGGTGCGTAGAATCCGAAAATCCCATTTTTAGGTTGCGGAATCGACAGGAAATCGCTCAAAAATCACGATAAAGCTAAAAAATTAAAAATCGATTACCAAGACTTTAATCGATGGTAAAAGTTAAATTGTAATACTTACTGCAAAATAAAGTGTGCCAGGCGAATTTTCTAGTCAAAATACATAAGAATCCGTCGAAAAAGCAATGCTTTTCCAATATTTAATTTTTGGGGTAAAAAAAATTCAAAGGGGTTAATCTATCGTTTTTGTAATTTCGGACCAAAATTTCAAAGTGGTTTTAAACATTGTGCTTGATGCATTTGGGTGCGTAGAATCCGAAAATCCCATTTTCAGGTTGCGGAATCGACAGGAAATCGCTCAAAAATCACGATAAAGCTAAAAAATTAAAAATCGATTACCAAGACTTTAATCGATGGTAAAAGTTAAATTTTAATACTTACTGCAAAATAAAGTGTGCCAGGCGAATTTTCTAGTCAAAATACATAAGAATCCGTCGAAAAAGCAATGCTTTTCCAATATTTAATTTTTGGGGTAAAATAAATTCAAAGGGGTTAAGTTTTTGTAATTTCGGACCAAAATTTCAAAGTGGTTTTAAACATTGTGCTTGATGCATTTGGGTGCGTAGAATCCGAAAATCCCATTTTCAGCTTGCGGAATCGACAGGAAATCGCCCAAAAATCACGATAAAGCTAAAAAATTAAAAATCCATTACCAAGACTTTAATCGATGGTAAAAGTTAAATTTTAATACTTACTGCAAAATAAAGTGTGCCAGGCGAATTTTCTGGTCAAAATACATAAGAATCCGTCGAAAAAGCAATGCTTTTCCAATATTTAATTTTTGGGGTAAAATAAATTCAAAGGGGTTAAGTTTTTGTAATTTCGGACCAAAATTTCAAAGTGGTTTTAAACATTGTGCTTGATGCATTTGGGTGCGTAGAATCCGAAAATCCCATTTTTAGGTTGCGGAATCGACAGGAAATCGCTCAAAAATCACGATAAAGCTAAAAAATTAAAAATCGATTACCAAGACTTTAATCGATGGTAAAAGTTAAATTGTAATACTTACTGCAAAATAAAGTGTGCCAGGCGAATTTTCTAGTCAAAATACATAAGAATCCGTCGAAAAAGCAATGCTTTTCCAATATTTAATTTTTGGGTTAAAAAAAATTCAAAGGGGTTAATCTATCGTTTTTGTAATTTCGAACCAAAATTTCAAAGTGGTTTTAAACATTGTGCTTGATGCATTTGGGTGCGTAGAATCCGAAAATCCCATTTTGAGGTTGCGGAATCGACAGGAAATCGCTCAAAAATCACGATAAAGCTAAAAAATTAAAAATCGATTACCAAGACTTTAATCGATGGTAAAAGTTAAATTGTAATACTTACTGCAAAATAAAGTGTGCCAGGCGAATTTTCTAGTCAAAATACATAAAAATCCGTCGAAAAAGCAATGCTTTTCCAAAATTTAATTTTTGGGTTAAAAAAAATTCAAAGGGGTTAATCTATCGTTTTTGTAATTTCGAACCAAAATTTCAAAGTGGTTTTAAACATTGTGCTTGATGCATTTGGGTGCGTAGAATCCGAAAATCCCATTTTCAGCTTGCGGAATCGACAGGAAATCGCCCAAAAATCACGATAAAGCTAAAAAATTAAAAATCCATTACCAAGACTTTAATCGATGGTAAAAGTTAAATTTTAATACTTACTGCAAAATAAAGTGTGCCAGGCGAATTTTCTGGTCAAAATACATAAGAATCCGTCGAAAAAGCAATGCTTTTCCAATATTTAATTTTTGGGGTAAAATAAATTCAAAGGGGTTAAGTTTTTGTAATTTCGGACCAAAATTTCAAAGTGGTTTTAAACATTGTGCTTGATGCATTTGGGTGCGTAGAATCCGAAAATCCCATTTTTAGGTTGCAGAATCGACAGGAAATCGCTCAAAAATCACGATAAAGCTAAAAAATTAAAAATCGATTACCAAGACTTTAATCGATGGTAAAAGTTAAATTGTAATACTTACTGCAAAATAAAGTGTGCCAGGCGAATTTTCTAGTCAAAATACATAAAAATCCGTCGAAAAAGCAATGCTTTTCCAATATTTAATTTTTGGGTTAAAAAAAATTCAAAGGGGTTAATCTATCGTTTTTGTAATTTCGAACCAAAATTTCAAAGTGGTTTTAAACATTGTGCTTGATGCATTTGGGTGCGTAGAATCCGAAAATCCCATTTTGAGGTTGCGGAATCGACAGGAAATCGCTCAAAAATCACGATAAAGCTAAAAAATTAAAAATCCATTACCAAGACTTTAATCGATGGTAAAAGTTAAATTGTAATACTTACTGCAAAATAAAGTGTGCCAGGCGAATTTTCTAGTCAAAATACATAAGAATCCGTCGAAAAAGCAATGCTTTTCCAATATTTAATTTTTGGGGTAAAATAAATTCAAAGGGGTTAAGTTTTTGTAATTTCGGACCAAAATTTCAAAGTGGTTTTAAACATTGTGCTTGATGCATTTGGGTGCGTAGAATCCGAAAATCCCATTTTCAGGTTGCGGAATCGACAGGAAATCGCTCAAAAATCACGATAAAGCTAAAAAATTAAAAATTCATTACCAAGACTTTAATCGATGGTAAAAGTTAAATTTTAATACTTACTGCAAAATAAAGTGTGCCAGGCGAATTTTCTAGTCAAAATACATAAGAATCCGTGGAAAAAGCAATGCTTTTCCAATATTTATTTTTTGGGGTAAAAAAAGTTCAAAGGGGTTAATCTATCGTTTTTGTAATTTCGGACCAAAATTTCAAAGTGGTTTTAAACATTGTGCTTGATGCATTTGGGTGCGTAGAATCCGAAAATCCCATTTTGAGGTTGCGGAATCGACAGGAAATCGCTCAAAAATCACGATAAAGCTAAAAAATTAAAAATCCATTACCAAGACTTTAATCGATGGTAAAAGTTAAATTGTAATACTTACTGCAAAATAAAGTGTGCCAGGCGAATTTTCTAGTCAAAATACATAAGAATCCGTCGAAAAAGCAATGCTTTTCCAATATTTAATTTTTGGGGTAAAAAAAATTCAAAGGGGTTAGTTAATCTATCGTTTTTGTAATTTCGGACCAAAATTTCAAAGTGGTTTTAAACATTGTGCTTGATGCATTTGGGTGCGTAGAATCCGAAAATCCCATTTTCAGGTTGCGGAATCGACAGGAAATCGCTCAAAAATCACGATAAAGCTAAAAAATTAAAAATCGATTACCAAGACTTTAATCGATGGTAAAAGTTAAATTTTAATACTTACTGCAAAATAAAGTGTGCCAGGCGAATTTTCTAGTCAAAATACATAAGAATCCGTCGAAAAAGCAATGCTTTTCCAATATTTAATTTTTGGGGTAAAAAAAATTCAAAGGGGTTAATCTATCGTTTTTGTAATTTCGGACCAAAATTTCAAAGTGGTTTTAAACATTGTGCTTGATGCATTTGGGTGCGTAGAATCCGAAAATCCCATTTTTAGGTTGCGGAATCGACAGGAAATCGCTCAAAAATCACGATAAAGCTAAAAAATTAAAAATCGATTACCAAGACTTTAATCGATGGTAAAAGTTAAATTTTAATACTTACTGCAAAATAAAGTGTGCCAGGCGAATTTTCTAGTCAAAATACATAAGAATCCGTCGAAAAAGCAATGCTTTTCCAATATTTAATTTTTGGGGTAAAAAAAATTCAAAGGGGTTAATCTATCGTTTTTGTAATTTCGGACCAAAATTTCAAAGTGGTTTTAAACATTGTGCTTGATGCATTTGGGTGCGTAGAATCCGAAAATCCCATTTTCAGGTTGCGGAATCGACAGGAAATCGCTCAAAAATCACGATAAAGCTAAAAAATTAAAAATCCATTACCAAGACTTTAATCGATGGTAAAAGTTAAATTTTAATACTTACTGCAAAATAAAGTGTGCCAGGCGAATTTTCTAGTCAAAATACATAAGAATCCGTCGAAAAAGCAATGCTTTTCCAATATTTAATTTTTGGGGTAAAAAAAATTCAAAGGGGTTAATCTATCGTTTTTGTAATTTCGGACCAAAATTTCAAAGTGGTTTTAAACATTGTGCTTGATGCATTTGGGTGCGTAGAATCCGAAAATCCCATTTTCAGCTTGCGGAATCGACAGGAAATCGCCCAAAAATCACGATAAAGCTAAAAAATTAAAAATCCATTACCAAGACTTTAATCGATGGTAAAAGTTAAATTTTAATACTTACTGCAAAATAAAGTGTGCCAGGCGAATTTTCTAGTCAAAATACATAAGAATCCGTGGAAAAAGCAATGCTTTTCCAATATTTATTTTTTGGGGTAAAAAAAGTTCAAAGGGGTTAATCTATCGTTTTTGTAATTTCGGACCAAAATTTCAAAGTGGTTTTAAACATTGTGCTTGATGCATTTGGGTGCGTAGAATCCGAAAATCCCATTTTTAGGTTGCGGAATCGACAGGAAATCGCTCAAAAATCACGATAAAGCTAAAAAATTAAAAATCGATTACCAAGACTTTAATCGATGGTAAAAGTTAAATTTTAATACTTACTGCAAAATAAAGTGTGCCAGGCGAATTTTCTAGTCAAAATACATAAGAATCCGTCGAAAAAGCAATGCTTTTCCAATATTTAATTTTTGGGGTAAAAAAAATTCAAAGGGGTTAATCTATCGTTTTTGTAATTTCGGACCAAAATTTCAAAGTGGTTTTAAACATTGTGCTTGATGCATTTGGGTGCGTAGAATCCGAAAATCCCATTTTCAGGTTGCGGAATCGACAGGAAATCGCTCAAAAATCACGATAAAGCTAAAAAATTAAAAATCCATTACCAAGACTTTAATCGATGGTAAAAGTTAAATTTTAATACTTACTGCAAAATAAAGTGTGCCAGGCGAATTTTCTAGTCAAAATACATAAGAATCCGTCGAAAAAGCAATGCTTTTCCAATATTTAATTTTTGGGGTAAAAAAAATTCAAAGGGGTTAATCTATCGTTTTTGTAATTTCGGACCAAAATTTCAAAGTGGTTTTAAACATTGTGCTTGATGCATTTGGGTGCGTAGAATCCGAAAATCCCATTTTCAGCTTGCGGAATCGACAGGAAATCGCCCAAAAATCACGATAAAGCTAAAAAATTAAAAATCCATTACCAAGACTTTAATCGATGGTAAAAGTTAAATTTTAATACTTACTGCAAAATAAAGTGTGCCAGGCGAATTTTCTAGTCAAAATACATAAGAATCCGTGGAAAAAGCAATGCTTTTCCAATATTTATTTTTTGGGGTAAAAAAAGTTCAAAGGGGTTAATCTATCGTTTTTGTAATTTCGGACCAAAATTTCAAAGTGGTTTTAAACATTGTGCTTGATGCATTTGGGTGCGTAGAATCCGAAAATCCCATTTTTAGGTTGCGGAATCGACAGGAAATCGCTCAAAAATCACGATAAAGCTAAAAAATTAAAAATCGATTACCAAGACTTTAATCGATGGTAAAAGTTAAATTGTAATACTTACTGCAAAATAAAGTGTGCCAGGCGAATTTTCTAGTCAAAATACATAAGAATCCGTCGAAAAAGCAATGCTTTTCCAATATTTAATTTTTGGGGTAAAAAAAATTCAAAGGGGTTAATCTATCGTTTTTGTAATTTCGGACCAAAATTTCAAAGTGGTTTTAAACATTGTGCTTGATGCATTTGGGTGCGTAGAATCCGAAAATCCCATTTTCAGGTTGCGGAATCGACAGGAAATCGCTCAAAAATCACGATAAAGCTAAAAAATTAAAAATCGATTACCAAGACTTTAATCGATGGTAAAAGTTAAATTTTAATACTTACTGCAAAATAAAGTGTGCCAGGCGAATCTTCTAGTCAAAATACATAAGAATCCGTCGAAAAAGCAATGCTTTTCCAATATTTAATTTTTGGGGTAAAAAAAATTCAAAGGGGTTAATCTATCGTTTTTGTAATTTCGGACCAAAATTTCAAAGTGGTTTTAAACATTGTGCTTGATGCATTTGGGTGCGTAGAATCCGAAAATCCCATTTTTAGGTTGCGGAATCGACAGGAAATCGCTCAAAAATCACGATAAAGCTAAAAAATTAAAAATCGATTACCAAGACTTTAATCGATGGTAAAAGTTAAATTGTAATACTTACTGCAAAATAAAGTGTGCCAGGCGAATTTTCTAGTCAAAATACATAAGAATCCGTCGAAAAAGCAATGCTTTTCCAATATTTAATTTTTGGGGTAAAAAAAATTCAAAGGGGTTAATCTATCGTTTTTGTAATTTCGGACCAAAATTTCAAAGTGGTTTTAAACATTGTGCTTGATGCATTTGGGTGCGTAGAATCCGAAAATCCCATTTTCAGCTTGCGGAATCGACAGGAAATCGCCCAAAAATCACGATAAAGCTAAAAAATTAAAAATCCATTACCAAGACTTTAATCGATGGTAAAAGTTAAATTTTAATACTTACTGCAAAATAAAGTGTGCCAGGTGAATTTTCTAGTCAAAATACATAAGAATCCGTCGAAAAAGCAATGCTTTTCCAATATTTAATTTTTGGGGTAAAATAAATTCAAAGGGGTTAAGTTTTTGTAATTTCGGACCAAAATTTCAAAGTGGTTTTAAACATTGTGCTTGATGCATTTGGGTGCGTAGAATCCGAAAATCCCATTTTTAGGTTGCGGAATCGACAGGAAATCGCTCAAAAATCACGATAAAGCTAAAAAATTAAAAATCGATTACCAAGACTTTAATCGATGGTAAAAGTTAAATTGTAATACTTACTGCAAAATAAAGTGTGCCAGGCGAATTTTCTAGTCAAAATACATAAGAATCCGTCGAAAAAGCAATGCTTTTCCAATATTTAATTTTTGGGGTAAAAAAAATTCAAAGGGGTTAATCTATCGTTTTTGTAATTTCGGACCAAAATTTCAAAGTGGTTTTAAACATTGTGCTTGATGCATTTGGGTGCGTAGAATCCGAAAATCCCATTTTCAGCTTGCGGAATCGACAGGAAATCGCCCAAAAATCACGATAAAGCTAAAAAATTAAAAATCCATTACCAAGACTTTAATCGATGGTAAAAGTTAAATTTTAATACTTACTGCAAAATAAAGTGTGCCAGGCGAATTTTCTAGTCAAAATACATAAGAATCCGTGGAAAAAGCAATGCTTTTCCAATATTTATTTTTTGGGGTAAAAAAAGTTCAAAGGGGTTAATCTATCGTTTTTGTAATTTCGGACCAAAATTTCAAAGTGGTTTTAAACATTGTGCTTGATGCATTTGGGTGCGTAGAATCCGAAAATCCCATTTTTAGGTTGCGGAATCGACAGGAAATCGCTCAAAAATCACGATAAAGCTAAAAAATTAAAAATCGATTACCAAGACTTTAATCGATGGTAAAAGTTAAATTGTAATACTTACTGCAAAATAAAGTGTGCCAGGCGAATTTTCTAGTCAAAATACATAAGAATCCGTCGAAAAAGCAATGCTTTTCCAATATTTAATTTTTGGGGTAAAAAAAATTCAAAGGGGTTAATCTATCGTTTTTGTAATTTCGGACCAAAATTTCAAAGTGGTTTTAAACATTGTGCTTGATGCATTTGGGTGCGTAGAATCCGAAAATCCCATTTTCAGGTTGCGGAATCGACAGGAAATCGCTCAAAAATCACGATAAAGCTAAAAAATTAAAAATCGATTACCAAGACTTTAATCGATGGTAAAAGTTAAATTTTAATACTTACTGCAAAATAAAGTGTGCCAGGCGAATCTTCTAGTCAAAATACATAAGAATCCGTCGAAAAAGCAATGCTTTTCCAATATTTAATTTTTGGGGTAAAAAAAATTCAAAGGGGTTAATCTATCGTTTTTGTAATTTCGGACCAAAATTTCAAAGTGGTTTTAAACATTGTGCTTGATGCATTTGGGTGCGTAGAATCCGAAAATCCCATTTTTAGGTTGCGGAATCGACAGGAAATCGCTCAAAAATCACGATAAAGCTAAAAAATTAAAAATCGATTACCAAGACTTTAATCGATGGTAAAAGTTAAATTGTAATACTTACTGCAAAATAAAGTGTGCCAGGCGAATTTTCTAGTCAAAATACATAAGAATCCGTCGAAAAAGCAATGCTTTTCCAATATTTAATTTTTGGGGTAAAAAAAATTCAAAGGGGTTAATCTATCGTTTTTGTAATTTCGGACCAAAATTTCAAAGTGGTTTTAAACATTGTGCTTGATGCATTTGGGTGCGTAGAATCCGAAAATCCCATTTTCAGCTTGCGGAATCGACAGGAAATCGCCCAAAAATCACGATAAAGCTAAAAAATTAAAAATCCATTACCAAGACTTTAATCGATGGTAAAAGTTAAATTTTAATACTTACTGCAAAATAAAGTGTGCCAGGTGAATTTTCTAGTCAAAATACATAAGAATCCGTCGAAAAAGCAATGCTTTTCCAATATTTAATTTTTGGGGTAAAATAAATTCAAAGGGGTTAAGTTTTTGTAATTTCGGACCAAAATTTCAAAGTGGTTTTAAACATTGTGCTTGATGCATTTGGGTGCGTAGAATCCGAAAATCCCATTTTTAGGTTGCGGAATCGACAGGAAATCGCTCAAAAATCACGATAAAGCTAAAAAATTAAAAATCGATTACCAAGACTTTAATCGATGGTAAAAGTTAAATTGTAATACTTACTGCAAAATAAAGTGTGCCAGGCGAATTTTCTAGTCAAAATACATAAGAATCCGTCGAAAAAGCAATGCTTTTCCAATATTTAATTTTTGGGGTAAAAAAAATTCAAAGGGGTTAATCTATCGTTTTTGTAATTTCGGACCAAAATTTCAAAGTGGTTTTAAACATTGTGCTTGATGCATTTGGGTGCGTAGAATCCGAAAATCCCATTTTCAGGTTGCGGAATCGACAGGAAATCGCTCAAAAATCACGATAAAGCTAAAAAATTAAAAATCCATTACCAAGACTTTAATCGATGGTAAAAGTTAAATTTTAATACTTACTGCAAAATAAAGTGTGCCAGGCGAATTTTCTAGTCAAAATACATAAGAATCCGTCGAAAAAGCAATGCTTTTCCAATATTTAATTTTTGGGGTAAAAAAAATTCAAAGGGGTTAATCTATCGTTTTTGTAATTTCGGACCAAAATTTCAAAGTGGTTTTAAACATTGTGCTTGATGCATTTGGGTGCGTAGAATCCGAAAATCCCATTTTCAGCTTGCGGAATCGACAGGAAATCGCCCAAAAATCACGATAAAGCTAAAAAATTAAAAATCCATTACCAAGACTTTAATCGATGGTAAAAGTTAAATTTTAATACTTACTGCAAAATAAAGTGTGCCAGGCGAATTTTCTAGTCAAAATACATAAGAATCCGTGGAAAAAGCAATGCTTTTCCAATATTTATTTTTTGGGGTAAAAAAAGTTCAAAGGGGTTAATCTATCGTTTTTGTAATTTCGGACCAAAATTTCAAAGTGGTTTTAAACATTGTGCTTGATGCATTTGGGTGCGTAGAATCCGAAAATCCCATTTTTAGGTTGCGGAATCGACAGGAAATCGCTCAAAAATCACGATAAAGCTAAAAAATTAAAAATCGATTACCAAGACTTTAATCGATGGTAAAAGTTAAATTGTAATACTTACTGCAAAATAAAGTGTGCCAGGCGAATTTTCTAGTCAAAATACATAAGAATCCGTCGAAAAAGCAATGCTTTTCCAATATTTAATTTTTGGGGTAAAAAAAATTCAAAGGGGTTAATCTATCGTTTTTGTAATTTCGGACCAAAATTTCAAAGTGGTTTTAAACATTGTGCTTGATGCATTTGGGTGCGTAGAATCCGAAAATCCCATTTTCAGGTTGCGGAATCGACAGGAAATCGCTCAAAAATCACGATAAAGCTAAAAAATTAAAAATCGATTACCAAGACTTTAATCGATGGTAAAAGTTAAATTTTAATACTTACTGCAAAATAAAGTGTGCCAGGCGAATCTTCTAGTCAAAATACATAAGAATCCGTCGAAAAAGCAATGCTTTTCCAATATTTAATTTTTGGGGTAAAAAAAATTCAAAGGGGTTAATCTATCGTTTTTGTAATTTCGGACCAAAATTTCAAAGTGGTTTTAAACATTGTGCTTGATGCATTTGGGTGCGTAGAATCCGAAAATCCCATTTTTAGGTTGCGGAATCGACAGGAAATCGCTCAAAAATCACGATAAAGCTAAAAAATTAAAAATCGATTACCAAGACTTTAATCGATGGTAAAAGTTAAATTGTAATACTTACTGCAAAATAAAGTGTGCCAGGCGAATTTTCTAGTCAAAATACATAAGAATCCGTCGAAAAAGCAATGCTTTTCCAATATTTAATTTTTGGGGTAAAAAAAATTCAAAGGGGTTAATCTATCGTTTTTGTAATTTCGGACCAAAATTTCAAAGTGGTTTTAAACATTGTGCTTGATGCATTTGGGTGCGTAGAATCCGAAAATCCCATTTTCAGCTTGCGGAATCGACAGGAAATCGCCCAAAAATCACGATAAAGCTAAAAAATTAAAAATCCATTACCAAGACTTTAATCGATGGTAAAAGTTAAATTTTAATACTTACTGCAAAATAAAGTGTGCCAGGTGAATTTTCTAGTCAAAATACATAAGAATCCGTCGAAAAAGCAATGCTTTTCCAATATTTAATTTTTGGGGTAAAATAAATTCAAAGGGGTTAAGTTTTTGTAATTTCGGACCAAAATTTCAAAGTGGTTTTAAACATTGTGCTTGATGCATTTGGGTGCGTAGAATCCGAAAATCCCATTTTTAGGTTGCGGAATCGACAGGAAATCGCTCAAAAATCACGATAAAGCTAAAAAATTAAAAATCGATTACCAAGACTTTAATCGATGGTAAAAGTTAAATTGTAATACTTACTGCAAAATAAAGTGTGCCAGGCGAATTTTCTAGTCAAAATACATAAGAATCCGTCGAAAAAGCAATGCTTTTCCAATATTTAATTTTTGGGGTAAAAAAAATTCAAAGGGGTTAATCTATCGTTTTTGTAATTTCGGACCAAAATTTCAAAGTGGTTTTAAACATTGTGCTTGATGCATTTGGGTGCGTAGAATCCGAAAATCCCATTTTCAGCTTGCGGAATCGACAGGAAATCGCCCAAAAATCACGATAAAGCTAAAAAATTAAAAATCCATTACCAAGACTTTAATCGATGGTAAAAGTTAAATTTTAATACTTACTGCAAAATAAAGTGTGCCAGGTGAATTTTCTAGTCAAAATACATAAGAATCCGTCGAAAAAGCAATGCTTTTCCAATATTTAATTTTTGGGGTAAAATAAATTCAAAGGGGTTAAGTTTTTGTAATTTCGGACCAAAATTTCAAAGTGGTTTTAAACATTGTGCTTGATGCATTTGGGTGCGTAGAATCCGAAAATCCCATTTTTAGGTTGCGGAATCGACAGGAAATCGCTCAAAAATCACGATAAAGCTAAAAAATTAAAAATCGATTACCAAGACTTTAATCGATGGTAAAAGTTAAATTGTAATACTTACTGCAAAATAAAGTGTGCCAGGCGAATTTTCTAGTCAAAATACATAAGAATCCGTCGAAAAAGCAATGCTTTTCCAATATTTAATTTTTGGGGTAAAAAAAATTCAAAGGGGTTAATCTATCGTTTTTGTAATTTCGGACCAAAATTTCAAAGTGGTTTTAAACATTGTGCTTGATGCATTTGGGTGCGTAGAATCCGAAAATCCCATTTTCAGCTTGCGGAATCGACAGGAAATCGCCCAAAAATCACGATAAAGCTAAAAAATTAAAAATCCATTACCAAGACTTTAATCGATGGTAAAAGTTAAATTTTAATACTTACTGCAAAATAAAGTGTGCCAGGCGAATTTTCTAGTCAAAATACATAAGAATCCGTCGAAAAAGCAATGCTTTTCCAATATTTATTTTTTGGGGTAAAAAAAGTTCAAAGGGGTTAATCTATCGTTTTTGTAATTTCGGACCAAAATTTCAAAGTGGTTTTAAACATTGTGCTTGATGCATTTGGGTGCGTAGAATCCGAAAATCCCATTTTCAGCTTGCGGAATCGACAGGAAATCGCCCAAAAATCACGATAAAGCTAAAAAATTAAAAATCCATTACCAAGACTTTAATCGATGGTAAAAGTTAAATTTTAATACTTACTGCAAAATAAAGTGTGCCAGGCGAATTTTCTAGTCAAAATACATAAGAATCCGTCGAAAAAGCAATGCTTTTCCAATATTTAATTTTTGGGGTAAAATAAATTCAAAGGGGTTAAGTTTTTGTAATTTCGGACCAAAATTTCAAAGTGGTTTTAAACATTGTGCTTGATGCATTTGGGTGCGTAGAATCCGAAAATCCCATTTTTAGGTTGCGGAATCGACAGGAAATCGCTCAAAAATCACGATAAAGCTAAAAAATTAAAAATCGATTACCAAGACTTTAATCGATGGTAAAAGTTAAATTGTAATACTTACTGCAAAATAAAGTGTGCCAGGCGAATTTTCTAGTCAAAATACATAAGAATCCGTCGAAAAAGCAATGCTTTTCCAATATTTAATTTTTGGGGTAAAATAAATTCAAAGGGGTTAAGTTTTTGTAATTTCGGACCAAAATTTCAAAGTGGTTTTAAACATTGTGTTTGATGCATTTGGGTGCGTAGAATCCGAAAATCCCATTTTCAGGTTGCGGAATCGACAGGAAATCGCTCAAAAATCACGATAAAGCTAAAAAATTAAAAATCGATTACCAAGACTTTAATCGATGGTAAAAGTTAAATTGTAATACTTACTGCAAAATAAAGTGTGCCAGGCGAATTTTCTAGTCAAAATACATAAGAATCCGTCGAAAAAGCAATGCTTTTCCAATATTTAATTTTTGGGGTAAAAAAAATTCAAAGGGGTTAATCTATCGTTTTTGTAATTTCGGACCAAAATTTCAAAGTGGTTTTAAACATTGTGCTTGATGCATTTGGGTGCGTAGAATCCGAAAGTCCCATTTACCAAGACTTTAATCGCCAGTAAAAGTTTAATTTTAATACTTAATAATAATAAACTGCGTCAGCCTAATTTTCTTATTAAAATACATAAGAATACGCCGAAAAAGCTATCGTTTTCCAATATATAATTTTTGGGGTAAAAAGAATTCGAAGCGGTTAATCTATTGTTTAAAATTTACATTTTTTGTTCATTTATCAATGTTCCGGATAGCAGAAAAGAGTGCAATATCGGAATTATTATTTTGTTTACCTCTTCCAATATCTTCTCAAAATTTGAAAACTTTGGAATTTTTTCATACCTGTTTTGATATAATAACTGGTATAATAAAATAAGTTTTTGCAAAATGCGACCGACATTTCCAAGTCAACCGATCCAAACCCAACCGATCCTCAACTTTTGAAGGTAAAGTTATCGATCTCCCAAATGTTGTTGATTTCACACCTCTTCTATTTTTACAGAATCAACTATAGTAGGTTTTGGAATAGAAAATGTCACTAAAGTATTTTTGAATGGAGTCATTTAGGAGCGGAAGAGCCTCTTTCAACCATAAAACACAAATTAGTCAACCAAAGGACTATTTTATTAATAAAGAATATTATTGTGAATTTGTTATAAAATATTTCTAAAAAGAAGGATAGGTATTAGTCGACTTAACATTTTTAGCAAGTTTATTAAACCTAATTAATGAGCAATAATAATATCATAAGTATAAATTGATTTTAAGTATCTTTTAGGATGTTTTTCACCCAGTTGTAAAATATTTAAGTTTTTAACAAGTACTATATAATAAATAATATATGTAACGGATACCCAAACATTTATCAAAAGTAATAATAATAATAATAATTATTTTAAATAACTTTACAGACTAATAGTAGGTATTAATTGTTTATTTAGAGTTATCAATCCCGTTAGTTGTTATTTGTGCGCTTTTAATAGGAGTGCTTCGAACTTGATTAGCTGGTGGTGGTTTAGGTGTATCATTGTTGGAATGGTTATGGTCAACTTGTTCAGTTTTTTTTGAATTTGTAGTTGGGTTTTTAATATTTTGTTCGTGTTGCTCCAAATTTTTAGCCAATTGTTCCTAAAAAGAGATAAATGAATTGCAAGTGCAAAAAAGCAGCTTGGTTTTCAGCTTCTTCTAAATCTTCCTTACCAATATTTCGGTGGTGTACACGTTCAACTGGTACAGAAAAACCGTTAGCTTATGTGCCCGAGCTCGTGCAAAGTCGATCAATGGTTTATTTTTGCCATCTAAGTGAACCCCCTAAAAATACCAATTGTTGTTACTTTTTTTAATTGTCCGAGCAAAACTTATTTATTACCTTCAGTACATGGTCCACTGTGTTGATTAATCTGTTGGAAACAGTTTTTATTTGTTCTGGAAGGCTAATGATGACTTCGTTGGTGTAATTGATAAAGTGGACAATCCGTCTGGATGACTCCCGAGTTAGCATAACCAACAGTTGTTCTATATTTTCAGGTCGAGCTTGATTTTCAGGTTCGTCTTTACTCAAACTTGACCACAATTCTTGCCCCTTCTGTAAGGCCAACTTAGGATCGGTTACAACCTGAAAACTTCATCAGATTAGTATTTTTTTTATTGATGGTCACCTTTTAAGTTACCAAATCCAAAATATATTTGAAAACGTGCACGGCTTCGGTGCTGTGTTCCTTTAAAGCTTTAGCTTCCGCCAAAGTGCGGCGAGTTAATCTTCTTTGCAGTTTGCGCGAAAAAGTATCCACGTGGTGGATGGTTTTGTAGGCCTTTTCGGTGGGAGTGTTGGCCTCTCGCAACTCTTCTGTTAGAAAATGTACGATAAAAAAAATCATGTCAGGGATTTGAAAACAAACCTTTAATTTCGTTTTCGTTGACATCGTCAGGCAAATATTTATCCACGTACTTGTCAGCGATAAGTAGCGCTCCTTCCAATGTATCAGCAGCAATGGCGGTATATTTACTGTCCAAAACTGAATCAGCTCGTTGCAAAATTGGACGAACTAATTTGTTCGTGACGTATTGCTTGCCAGTGGAATACAACTAAAAAAAAATATGTAACGGTGCCTGACAAAGTGGAAAAATAATTTTACTTGTTCAGGTGGAAGGTTAATTTGAGGCACTATGGTTTGGACGACATCCAAACTCTGAGATAAGAGTTTGTCAATGGTAAAGACCGGTCCTTCGATTAGAGTAGCGGTCGGTAAAGTAGTGGTCACCACATAATGGATTGAAGATTCGGCTTGACCGAATACCCAATGAAAGACGTTGTTTGATTCCTAGGAGTAGAACAATAAAGTAAATGTGTTAACGGAGTAGAAATTTACCTTTATGGAACTGTAGACGTGCCCGGCATAATTGTATCCAAATTCGACTACCGGAATGTGGAGCAATCGATCAAGGCCTTCTAATTTTTGAGATTTCGATTTAGTCACTGCAAAAGTAGAAAAATATTTTTAATTTTTGAAATAATATTTTCATTTTACGCACAATTTAATCTACGTTGTAAAATTTTAGTTAAAAATAACAATTACTGATAAAGCAATATCAATGGTTATTGTTACTGATAATTAAAAATAAAAATAATATAGTACTAAAGTAATTTTTAATTTAAAATATTCTGTTGGATTTTAATCCTTTTCGGCGGGAATAAAATGCTTTTATTTCAAAATTTATTAGTTTCGATGTTTCACTAAATGTATATTTTGGTTTTGATAATAATTTATCACTTAAATGCATTGCAAGGTTAAGCGTCTGCTTTTATCGTCTGTTCCGATGATTTATGATTAAATTTTTAATAATGGTCCTTATTATTAATTATGACGGTTATCTTAAATCTCACATTTTTGTTATGTAAAAAATTATGTCCTAACTTTTTATAAAATCAGCTTTCGACCCGGATTTATCAAAGTTCATCGTGAATAACTCGGAAATAACATGGTGGATTAAAATGGGAAACGCCCAAATAAAAATTAAAATTTTTCTATTTTTTTGATACCCTGGCGGTACGTATGAATGACTAATATTATCCTGTTGATCTGGTAAAATCTGAGTTTGATTTATTAATAAACCAGACAACATTACAGTTAATCTTCATTGCGTTTCTGTGTGTTCATTTCGTTATCGGAATGAAAAAATTGGACCTGTACTTTGGATGTCTCAAGTCATATCAAACAATTTAGTAAATAAATTGGGTAATACCTACTTGAAAACTTGATAATAATATATACCTATAGTTTTAAAATATAAACATTTTAAGGCGCAGCGATGGCGTAAATTTTTTTTTTTATTTACTTTGCAGGATTTAAAATGAAGTCTCTAGGCTGATTACAACAGTTAATATTGAAAATATTCCAAACGACCCGGAAACGTCTAGAAAAATTTTATATGATTCTTGTTTAAAACGTTTAAAGTGCATTGATTAGTCAGTCGATGATGCAAAATCTGTTTTTCAAATTTTATGCATTCGCATAATCCTTGAAAAAAAATTTAAGGGTTTAAATTGTAAATTGACAGGGTTTGACCTATTTCTTGGTCGTGTGAACAGACCAGACCAATTTTTGTTTCTGCACGTTGGCCACACCCTGTCAACTTTGAGTGCCAGTGATCTACATTTTGATTTCACTCCGCTAATAGTAATTTAAACATTTTCAAGATTTTAGCACCGCAGCCCTCACAGTTCTATTTTAAATTATTTAAGTACGGAATATTCCACAACACATTAAAATAAACTGTTCTTGAACTTATTGTCGTGATATTTTAGTAGCTGTAAAGGAGAAGGGGTTAAATAAAATTTTATTGTTTATAAATATTTGTAATTCGATGGTGAAAAATGTGGTAAATATTTATGTAGTGGTAAAGCGGAGTATTTAAGGGCTATAAAGAACAAGACATTGTATGAAAAGAACCCTAAGATAAACTTTTATAATAAAAATTTAGGGTAAGAGATGCAGATAATCCAAGAATACAATAAAATTAACAGCGGGAATTGAGGAATTATCAAGTAAATTTTTGTTATAAAAGAAATCAACTAAAACAAGAAGATTTTAGATAAAGCAGTAGGGGAGAGTGGGGTACACAAATCTTTGAGAGCTTGTCAAGCGGTGACTAATTAACCTTAAGATAGAATAATAATAAATACTTCCTTGTATGGTCTATCTTATTAACTCTTAACAAAACTTTCCATTTATTATAAATGTTTGAATCTTACACCATTGACGCACGCAAATGGATTAACGAGATTTTTGCTACAAACCGCTCTTTCACTAACCACAAATTTATTCTAAAAAACAACATAAAATATCAAATAACCTAAGCTGTTACGTTTCCAAACCGATCACAGCTTACGTTATTTGTTAAACTGTGCTTTTTCTTGTAAAAGAAATTGTTGTCAGTAAGTGAGCGGTTGATAGCTGGAATCTCGTTAATCCATTCATGCGCGTCAGTTGTGAATTTTGGCCACAGCTGCCTCACTGTCGAGTTTATGTAAACTAAAGATTAAATTGAAAAAAAAGAAATTATTATTGAATTTTTCATTTTGTTATTATAAAAGAAAATTTTTTTTTCTCCTCGTATTACAATCATCAAAAACCTCGGAAAATTTGTATTATATTTTTCCAGGTTTTTTATTAATTTTAAATTATCATTAAGTAAGATAGGTATCCCTCGATAGGGCGAGAGGTACTAAAATTTTACTGAAGGGAGTTCAGAATTATCCAAAAAAAAGTTTTTTAACTTGAACTTTTTATACGAAATTGCGTAATGTGGGTATTTTTAGATTAAGTTTGTTTAAAGACAACAAAACGCAAAATATTTTACAGAATGTACAATTATTACAGTATAAAGGTTGATTAACAATTTACATTGTCGTTCATACTGGAGGTCAGCTGTGAGGAATTATGAGAAATAAATTATGTTGTTGTAATGTAATTACATAATTATATATATTTAATTATTGTAGTGTGGTTTTTATTGTGAAATTAATAAAGGTAAAATGTCTGAATGGTACCGTAGTATCAAATAAAAATAAATGCATTTAAATTTATTGAAAATTTAATTAACCCTCCAACGAAAAACAAATTTTATTAAAAAATCGCCTGTGGCATAATATTTGTGATATTGTCTGTAAATGCCATTTTCTCACTGAAATCTCAAGCAAATAGGTCGGAAAAAAATTGATAGCATCATTATTTTCCGGTGCCTTCATTGGTGCACAGTTCCTTGTTAAGCAGATGAATGGAATATTTAAAAAAAATTACCTTACGACTACAAACTGCAGCATGTTGAGCTACAGTAGTTTTTAAATATCTCTAGAGCGTTTGATAACCTGCAGTGACCAGCACTGATATCCAATCTCTCCAACATAAATGTGCCGCGCGGAATTTTTTAGAAAAAATGCGGTGAATATACCAAATATTATGGAGAAATCTTGAGGGGTTACCAAAACACTCGGTAATTTGCAATATGTTTATTAATTACTAAATAATTGTTAAGATTTATCTAATTAATAATAATAACTACGAAATGTGTTACTAAGTGTACTCATTCATGAAAGCAGTACAAAGTCACAAAAGGAAAAATATTCAAAATTTCTTCCCTAATACCGAAAAATTTTAAAAATACCCCAAAAAACTTTAAATCAAAAATAATTGAAAATATCACGAGGAAATAAATAATACATATTATTTAAATTGATTTCAAAAAGACCCTCAAAATTTAAAAAAGGTACTCACTTTTGTAGAAGCAGAGTGACACTTCTCACTGGTGTTGGCTAACGGAACTGTTTAATTTGTGCACTTCGGGCGAGTATGATAATTGCCCCTTAACCTATCCCGTGATAGGACGATTTAAAATTGTAAGTTTATCATCCGCTCGAGTGATTAATAATATTGAAACGTGATATTTATTTTTTTAATTAAGAAGCTAATATAAACATAAAATAAAAAATATACACAAAATTGTTCAAGAAGAAATGTACAGTTTTGCTCGGCCTTTGTGACCGACCACATTTTATACGTAAATTATTATTAGTAATAATAATTTTATGTTTTGAGTATCAAGTTCATCTTCAGGTTTCCGGCGTAATATTTAGCAATCTTCTTCGTTATCCTTATGGTTTAATTTTTCTGTAAAAGCTTGAAATATTAATGATTGATTTAATTTAAAAAAAACTCACTCACCATCTTTGTTCTCGTACCCAAAATTAGGGTTATCCTCAATTCCGATTAAGTCTTGTTCGTCATCCTTAAAGTTCAATTTTTCTGTAAAAAAGCTTTAAATATTAATGACTCATTTTAATTTTTAAGGCAAGCACTCACCGTAGTTGTTTTCGTACCCAAAATTAGGGTTATCCTCAATTCCGCTTAGGTCTTGTTCGTTATCCTTACGGTTAAATTTTTCTGTTAAAAAGCTTTAAATATTAATGACTCATTTTAATTTTTAAGGCAAGCACTCACCGTCTTTGTTTTCGTACCCAAAATTGGGGTTATTCTCAATTCCGATTAAGTCATCATCGCTACTTCCAATACTAAAATAATAAAATAGCAAGTAATTTAACAAAAAGTTTGGATAGGAAGGTCCTACAAGAGCAGATCGGAAGAGTTCTCGAAAAATCACACAAAGTTAGTACCTTTTTGTCTCTAAATTGGGCATCTTTTTCTCTTCACTAAATACGGGGTTAGATCCGAAATTTGCGTTTCTGTTTGTATTGGGCACTACGATCGCTGGAACTTTCGGATTATCCACGTCTTCGGGTAAGTAGCTAGGATTGGTCAATCTTTGTATCCTTCGTAACAAACTAAAAAAAGAATTCGTTTCTCCACTAACATCAACCAAGTAATGAAATTTTACAAGGCTTACTTCCGAATGTAGCACAGCAGAGTTGTCGTCAATACCAAACTGAGAATTATGACTGCGGCTGAAATTCCAATTAAAATATAAAAAGTATTGTTTTTGGAAAACTCGTAATCGGTTTCGGCAAGACTTAAGAGCGACAGATCCAAACGGGAAAATGTATTTTGCAGTCTGATGTACGTGTCGACATTACTCACTAACCTACAACAAAAAACGTTAATTATTCCAAAAATTTTGTTCTCCCAAATAAACAACTTCTGGAATTCGCTGTTATCGAGTGGTTTTTTGGTATCTTTTTGTATGAAATGCATCCAAGCTTCTGTCACGTTATTCAAAGTTTCTCCACTGCTGCTCACTGATCTTTGGATGTTTTCGATGTTACAAACTAAATGTGGGAATTCAGTATCAAAGACCATTCGAATCTAAAAATTACACCCTTAACAAAAAATTTTATGTGAAGACTTACTCACTTCGTTCTGTCTAGCTTCAACATTTTCGAGACTATTTTGAAATTTAATGACACTTTTGCTCTTATCGGAAACGACATGTACGGTTACAAAAGCATTGTCAGCATTATTTACTAGAAAGTCAATTGTTACAAAAATTATCCCACTTCTGATGTCGCAATAACACACATACCCAAATCTTTAACCTCTATTTCAATGGTAAAAAACCCAGACATGCTGTTTTGTACAGAAAAATTCAGATGTAAATCAGGCGTATTTGGTTTAAAGTAGAACGGATATTTGATTTGGTCTATGCCGGAGCCTTCGGGCTTAAGACTGTTTTCAACGATGCTATATGTAAGAGCGTCATCTTCGTCCAAATCGATTGCAAGAACACTCAGCAAAAAATCGTCTGGTTTTTTACTGGCTGTAACTATTTCCGTATAACTCTTTTCTTCGAAGTTGGGTGGATTATCATTTACATCTATCACCTGCAAAAATCAGCGTCAATGGGCGCGTTCCACTTAATTTGGTGGTTTCACTCACTGTGACAAAAACTTTAAGAACAGAGTTTTCATCTGGATTTAGATTTCCAGCTTCCTTTTGAGAAGCTTGAATGTTTATAGTGAAATTAGCAAGTTCTTCTCTGTCCAGCATTGTGGTTAAATTGAGCTCATTGCTTAACCTGTCCAAGGAAAAATGCCTTGACATTGAATTGTCGTGAATTATATTGTAATAAATGTCGAGAATATTCCACTCTTCACCATGTTGATTATACACTGCTTTACTGAGCTCTTTTATTTCAAATAGTCCTGTGACGTTTTCGGTAAAACTGACCCTTTCAAAATCTGGCTTAAAAAATGGCTCGGCTGTGTTATTAATGAATCTGATGTCCAACGTTTCTACACCAATGAAAGGTTCATCGCCGGAGCATTTGCAGTCAGCGATTAATTTTAACTAGAATAAAATTGAATTAGTTGAACAGAATCCTGGTAGTGTTCTTGTACTGTTCTACCCTATAATTTGTTTCGTAATCTGGCTCCTCCTTCAAAATCAACTGGAAAGTGCTCTTCTTATTTTCTTCTTTCAAAAGGCCAAATATGTCCCCAGGATTTGTTTCTGAAAATTAAATCTATTTAATCATGAAACTGTTAATTGTTTCTACTCGTATATCACCAGGTTCGATCGTAATTGACAGATCCCATTTTTCCTGTTGCTGATCGGAAGCGGATATGGAATCCAAAAAGGAACCGTTGTATTGAACCACAGGTTTGTTTAGGATTTGATCCTAAAAACAGTACAAGATTTGATATTATTGCAGTAAAAGTTTGTGTAACCAGTTTTGAATTATCATAAGTAAATAAACAAATTACATTCTCAAGTTCAGATTCAACATTAAATTGTTTTAATTTTTGTACTCTACTTTTCGTAACTGGTTACAAAAGATAAGATGTTGTACAACACACTACATCAAATTTACCGTGGTCAAAAAACATTTCGTGTTACTATCCGGTGGAAAAATAAATTTAGGTGCTTCAAAATTGTACTTGGCGATGTTAAATTGAACAGTTTTGTTGTACGTTTGACGTACTTCTCCGTGATCGTAGGCCTACAATAACGAAAAAGTACATTTTAAATAAATATTATCAGAAATGGGATCGTTTACCATGACAAGAACGTTGTAAGTACCATGAAACTCTTTTAAATCGTAATTCGTGTAAACAAATCCTTCTCCCGATTGTAGATCTGTGACTGTAATGTAAAACAAGTCGTCCTGGGGAAGTTCCTTATTGGCATCTTTTCCTTTTTCAATATTTAAAATTGTAAAATTAATGGCGGTATTTAACGTTCCAGATTTATCCTTATCTTCTGCAAAAATTTTTCCTACCGATTCTCCTTTCTTTGAGTTTTCCGTCATGTTTAATTCGGGGGTTTCTATAACTGGAGCCTTATCATTGATATCATTTAGTATAATCGTAAACATTGTTTCGTTCTTGTTTTGTGTGGAATCCCCTCCTGCAATTTAATTTTTTTTAATAATAATAATATTTTAATAAGGTCACTAAGAATTTCACAATCACATTTAATATTTAATTATTAAATTTTGGTTGAAATTGGTTCGCGAAAACTTAAAAGTTGTATTGACGCGCATGAATGGATTAACGAGATCCCGTAGGATTCTATTAAAATTATATCTTTTTGTGGATGTCGCACATGCGCAAATGTTTTATTTACCACGTTCATAATTATCACCATAGTTGATAATAACTGAAAAGTTTTCAGTTCCTTCGTCTCTGTCCAGTTCCATATTTGACTTTTTGTCAACATATACGGCCCCAGATGTTCTGTTTATTGAAAAAAGAGACTTTTCTTCGTCACCTATGAATCCAAAACTGAACCAAATTGTATGATACATTTCTGAAAAAAATTTGTTTTCAATTTATTACAGTTAAATAAATCTTGGTAATTTTTACCATCGCGGTCTTGATCTGTAACATTTAGTTCTTGTACTACAAAATCGTTATCACTTTTTTCGTCGATGTAGACCGTCTTGTTAAATTGGTTTTCATTAAGGGTAGGTGTTTGATCGTTTTTATCGATTAATACAATTGTTATCTAAAAATAAAATATTTAAATAGGGGATTCCCACAAATCTTATCTATTTTAATGCGCGATATCTTAAAAACTATTCATTCATTTGAAAAAGATAATAAGACAAGTTTTTTATCTTGAAGAATTATCTTTCCAAAAATTTTGGAAACATTCAAATCGGTTTCGTTTTGTAGAAGTTACAAGCGTTTAACGTGTTTACTTTACCATATCTTCAGTGTGGAGCTCTCCATCTGAAGCGATTACGTTGTAAGTTAAATTCCAAATCGGTAAATCAGCGTTAATTTTTGAATGACTTACGTACAATTCACCCGAAATTGGATGTATTGCTATCCATCCGTCAGGAGTATCATCTGTAGGACTAAAAATATAAACATTAGCTAGCTGAAAAATTCATTCAAGATTAAATAAATCACGTGATGGAATAAGTGATATTGTTATATTTTGGACCATCCTGATCCGTTGCAATAATTCTACTGATTGTCCTGTTAACGTCCGATTTTTCCACCACGCTCTTGTACGACTGAATTGTTGTCTTGTCAAAAATTGGTTCGTTATCGTTTAAATCTTCGATGTTGATCACAATTCGAACTGAAATAACAAAATTAAATCGAAATATTTACTAAAAATTTTGACAACCTTCGGCAGTGTTAGGCGGTATTGTCTGATTAGTGTCTTGAACTTGGAGAACCAGAAAAAGAGTGTCCAAATGTTCGTAATCTAGAGTGTTGTTCTTGATTTTTTCGTTGATTGTTAATATCGCGTGGACCTCGTTTCTGCTCTGGTTGTTCCTCTTGGTTTCCACATCCACGCAACTCAAGAAAAAATTAACGTTTTGTAACGAAATGTTCTAAATTTGGGCAAAGCAAAAAAAAAGGAAAGGTCGAAAAGATCATAGACGGATGAGGTAGATGAAGCAAAGGAGAAAAAAGGAAGAATTCATGATTTATTCTATGGACCAAGGGCTGATAAAGGAATAATTAAACTAACATCTCAAAAATTTACAAAAGAAGAAACAGAAGCAGGATAAAGCCGAACCAAATCAATCAGGGTACAGGAGCGGATCCAGTAACTTTTTCAAGAGGGACGATTTTATAGATTGCAAAAAGAAATGCCAAAATTCTATACTTTTATCCAATAATTTTAGTTTTACGTTTTATTTTTGCATGAAACTACCGCTAAAATAAAAAGTTGAACATTGATGCCCCGGGCAACTACCCTTCTACATAGGCTCTGATTTAGTTGATTAGGGCTGACTTGGGTCAGTCGCTTTTTATGAGGAGGAAGTGATGTCACAAAATTATCAGATTAATCGTAACTTACTATTCAAACTTCTCTCTTGGTGTATTTTGATTATTCTTTGTAGCATAGGATTTCTCCCATATAATGGAAAAATCAAGAAACGAGTAAGTATCCACATCCCTTCCAATTATATCGATGTCCTTATTAATCACAGTTCCGTTAATTTGATTTTCTTCGATGGATAACACCGAAGGCTAAATAAAACGCTCAAGTAAATTTTATTAATATTAGTTTTGCAGAAATTCTACCTGGATGATTGTTGGGGGTTCGTCATTGACGTCGATCACGTTGATCCGTAGCTGGGCGTAGGCGTCATGATGAATTCCGAACAAATTGTCTTGTGCTTTGACGTTAACTATAACTTCCTTTTGTAGTTCGTAATCAAACGCGTTTTCAATTTTTGTGGTGATCAGAGCTGTCTTTGGATCGATGTGAAAAGTATCTTCTGCAGCTTGTCCCACCAGGGAATGCCTAAAAGTTTTAATTAACCCCTGCGGAATTTAATCTTTAAAAACTCACCTCACTACGTCTCCAATATCTCGATCTGTAGCCTTGACAGTATAAATGGATTGGTTTATTTCTATATCTTCCAAAATATCAACGACATATTCCCGTTGTTCAAAAATTGGAAGTTCGTCGTTCAAATTTTCCAAATTGATGAAAATGGTTGTTTTATTTACGTGACTGGAATTTGCATGCTCGGTGGCTTCAACCTACAATTAATCTTTGTCAGTTCGTCTAAATTCGGAAGCGGAGATCTCACATCAAATGAAATGTTTTGCCAATTGGGATCTTCGTAATCGAGCCGCGTGATGTCTACGGTAGAAATTTTAAAACTCCAATTTTGATAAGCTTCATTTGGAATTATCTGGAATGCCTCGATATAATCTGTTTGACCATTATTCTTCAGAGCAACACTGAACGTTCCATTTTCTAACTAAAAATTTGAAATCTAACTTGTCGAAATTGAAAGACTTGTTTCGGCTTACCAAATCTAAATCCACTATATTTACGTCGAGCTCCAAAGTGGTCGTGGTGTTTTCCTTTATTATCAACGGTTGATTCCCGGAAATAGTTATACTGGGGGTGTGATCGTTGATATCGTTTATGATTATGGTTATGTTTTGCGACGTTTCCGCAGTTGGATCGGGAACTTCAAAAGCAGTCACTTGGAAGATAAACATTTCTCGCTGTAAAGTATCTCGATCAATCTCATTACAAGTTATAACTCCAGTTTGTTGATCAATTGAAAAATAATCCTCCCCTAAACAAATTTTTGTCAAGTTTTGAAACTTTGGAAGTTCAAAGAAAACTTACATTTTGTGGCAAGTTTATAGTTTATCGTGTTGTTGACTTCAAAATCCCCGTCAATGGCTTTGACAATAAAAGTCTGTGAACGAAAATAATTAAAAGTTTTTGGAAAAGATTTTGGAGGTCACATTTTATACTTGGCTAGTTTTTTCATCGTATTGCTCGTAAATAAAAATATTTATCCACGTTGGAGGCATATCTGGTAAGTCTTTTACCTTAACCACAATTTTGGCTGAACCATTATTACCCCCATAATCCTAAGATAAAAATTAAGATTAGAGAATGTAAGAAGAAAATTTGCATGAACATACAATTGCAAATAAATCGAAAAGGTAAAGTGGAACCTTCTCGAAATCCAATTTGGTCAGGGTGTACAGTGAAATGGTCCACTTTTTTGTTCCGTTTTTTAGTGGTTCGTCGTTTTGAAATTCAAAAATATCAGATAAACCAGACTAAAATATGTACATACTAATAAATAAACTACATTTTCAAAATTTGGGAAGCGTTACCTGCCCGACTATGGTATATGTCATTTTTTCGTTCATTATTCCATCTTCATCTGATAGAAGGTAAGTGCAATTGGATTTACCTTCGTAATTTTCCTGTAAATTTAAAAATCGGTAGTAACTGTTACGAACTGAATTATTAACGAAGTACTCACATCGATGACACAAGGATTTTCCAAAATTTGAATAACAGGTGGATTGTCGTCTAAATTATTTATGAACAAAAATATTCGTTGCTCTTTATCTCCAACTTGTACTTTAAATTGATATTTGTTAATGTTTTCGTAATCTTGTGGTATGGTAACATCCACACTCCACGGTTTTCCAGTTGCTTTTTGGTTGAAAACTATGCCCAAGGTTTGATTTCCTTTATTATCGGGTTGAATAAATTCAGAAATACTTGGTTCGGTACTTCCTAAGACAAAATATTAAATATTTCACTTCAGATAAATTCCAAAAAATCCAAATTTATCGAGATTCGACAAAGGAAGTTTTGTTCCATGCTTTTTCCCTCCCTTGTTTAGGAAATAAATAATAAGATTTTAACGTTTTATTTTACCTCAAAAGCTTCTCATAAAGGAATCTCGCACAATTTTCAAAGCATCATTTTTACAACGTTAAATAATTATTCAAATTTACAGTCACAAATAGTAATACCGCGGTCACTCATTAAGGTTAATTTAAATTTATATTTTAGCTGATACTTTATATTTAATTTTGATTTGAAGTTCTACTGTTGCAAATTAAAACTTTTCAATTTCTAATTCAAAAATTTAACAAATTTTAACTGAAATGTTTGCTCCATTTTCTGCCCTCCTAAATCCGCTATTGTACCTCCCAATAAAATATTTATCGAGGCAGCTGCTTTATCTTTGGCGACACGATCGCTAACCCAATATTTTATTTGTTAATCAGTTAATCCAAAACAAAACTTGATATCCATAATAAATTAGACGATTTTGCCAAAATAATCGATTACGTTATCAACAAATTTACTACATATTGATAATTTTCATTGTTTCGGTTTTAAATTAAAGTTTCCGGTTAATCTTCAAAAATATGGAAATAAAGTCAATGGTTCCTAGATTATAAGTAGTTTTCAAACTTTATTTATTTGCTTCAAAATATTTCAAAATATTTTACCCTGTAAAATATCTAATAAACAGTGGCGTAGCTAGAAGCTTATGGGGGCTGAAGCACCCCCTAATCTTGTAAGGTAATAATGAAATTAGCTCAAATTAACTAATTTTTTTTGTTTGCTCAATTTTTATTTGCATTTTACACCCCCCCCCCTCCTCAACCTGAAGTTTCCGCTACGTCACTAGCAAAGCTCAAAAACCGCACTGAACACATATTTTAGGATGGACTTGCTTCACTTCCAATAAATAATCAGTTGGTCAATCTCACCCCAACAAACGATAAAAATTTCTAAATCAAAAAATACCTGTGTAGGTCAAATAACAAATTGCGACGCGTTCCATAATATTTTCATCCATTATAATTTCTTGTCCAAATTGTGCAGATGTTTCACCAAACTGGATTCTTTTATCGTCCTTATTTTCCGTAAACTTTCCATCCCACTCATCATCACCTAGCAGTCAAAACAATTTTTCAGGCAAAAGATTTAAAAAACAAATTTTTTTACTTACATTTTATACTCCTACTCAATGAAATAATTAAAATCCACAAAACTTTCCAAATATTTATTGGCTTTTTGGTAGGCATAATTTCTTTTCGTTATTGATCAAATCAAATGGGTTTCTAATGTTCTTATGCGTTGCAATATTTCGAGTGGACACTTTTATTTCAAATTACGATAAAAAAAATGTAAATCGCGAGATACTTTATCTGAATTATCAAAATATGTTGCACTCTTTCCTTCTAATGTTGTTGAGGAATACAATAATAGAAACTAATTGGTACTTCAATAGATAAAAAACATTGCAACGATAAATGCACATATTATTTAGATCTTAAAAATCAATATTGAAAAATTTTATCTTTACAAAACAGAAAAATATTGGAAAGAATGTCATTTACAGAGCGGGCAAGTCATTTAGCTTTCAATAGGGGTATTCACACTGGCTTGTGTATTGATGTTGTATTTGGGGCATTCCACACCAAATCGACTACTTTTGAACCCGACCCCTTTTGATTTTCCTGAAATTTTTACATATTATACTATCTCACCAAAAACAGTTCTGTGAATTTTTTCAAAATTTTTTATTCAACCCAAAAAGAGTTACGAATTTTTAGAAAAACTGATGTTGTTTTTCTTCAAACGATCGTACTATGTCAAAAATTGACTAATCGGAACGTTTTTTTTTCGGTTTTGTTTGTCTTTTGAACGTACTTTTCAGGAAAAAATGCAAAAAAATATTCAAACTTAGATTCTACAAAATTTTTCATTTTTTCGGAGAAAATCATTGATTTTTCAAATTTCGACACTTTTGATTTTTGATTTTTTTATTTCATAAAAAACTCTGATTTATTCCGCGTATAACAACGCAAACCCCATAATGGGCCAACATTTTTTTCTATTTCTTTTGTTTAATTGAAAAATATTATTTGCGTAAAAATAAAACAAAATATTTTTTAATTAAACAAAAAAAACAGAAAAAAATTTCGGCCCATTATGGGGTTTGCGTTGTTATACGCGGAATAAATCAGAGTTATTTTTGAAATAAAAAAATCAAAAATCAAAATTGGAAAAATTTGAAAAATTAATGATTTTCTCCGAAAAAATAAAAAAATTTGTAGAATCCAAGTTTGAACATTTTTTTTGTATTTTTTCCTGAAAAGTACGTTTAAAGACAAATAAAAACAAAAAAAAGAACGTTTTGATTAGTCAATATTTGAAAAAGTTACGATCGTTTGAAGAAAAAAAACATAAGTTTTTCTAAAAATTCTTAACTTTGTAAACAATTTTGAAAAAATTTACAGAAGTGTTTTTGATGGGATAGTATAATACGTAAAATCAGTTGTGTAATTTTTTTCAAATTTTTTTACAAAGTTAAAATTTTTCAGAAAAACTGATGATTTTTTTCTTCAAACAATCGTAACTATTTCAAAAATTGACTAATCAAAACGTTCTTTTTTTTGTTTTTGTTCGTCTTTAAACGTACTTTTCAAAAAAAATACAAAAAAAATATTCAAACTTAGATTCTACAAAATTTTTTATTTTTTCGGAGAAAATCATTAATTTTTCAAATTTGTCCACTTTTGATTTTTGATTTTTTTATTTCAAAAAAAAACTCTTATTTATTTCTCGTATAACAACGCAAACCCCATAATGGGCCCACATTTCTTTCTATTTTTTTTGTTTAATTAAAAAATATTTTGTTTAATTTTTACGCAAATAATATTTTTTAATTAAACGAAAGAAATAGAAAGAAATGTCGGCCCATTATGGGGTTTGCGTTGTTATACGCGGATAAATTAGATTTTTTTATAAATAAAAAATAATCAAAAATCAAAAGTGTCGAAATTTGAAAAATCAATGATTTTCTCCGAAAAAATGAAAAATTTTGTAGAATCCAAGTTTGAATATTTTTTTTGTATTTCTTCCTGAAAAGTACGTTTAAAGACAAACAAAAACAAAAAAAAAACGTTCCGATTAGTCAATTTTTGATATAGTTACGATCGTTTGAAGAAAAACAACATCAGTTTTTCAAAAAATTCGTAACTCTTTTTGGGTTGAATAAAAAATTTTGAAAAAATTCACAAAACTGTTTTTGGTGAGATAGTATAATATGTAAAAATTTCAGGAAAATCAAAAGGGGTCGGGTTCAAAAGTGGTCGATTTGGTGTGGAATGCCCTATTTATACACCGTTGTAATATCCTAGCAACGTCTAGTAATACACAACTTTATTTGGCGTTATTAGGATAAAAACAACGGTGTAAAATACAAGAGTATATACACGTCAGTGTGAATACCCCTAATGTATATTGTAGTTTGGACAAAGGCCCAAAAGCCTTGTGCTCCTTTTATGTAACAAAGTTAAACGGGGGTAGTATTTCGAATAAATTTTCTATAAAAAAAGTTTTTCTCTAAAATTCTAGCCTGAAGTGTACTCCAAATAATAACTAACCGTACAATTAGCGCCATCTATGTATAAACCGATCAAATAACATGTTGAAGAACTGACCGTTCAAAGATTTGCAAGGGTGACCAGCATTTATATCCAGCGTCGAGGGCCGGGTTGCACATTGAAAGATTGACGTTTTTCAAAAACCAGGGGAATCACCCATAAAAAATAAATGAAACTATAAAATAAAATATCCTGATGAATAATTAATTCAAATTTTTGGTACGATTTAAAAAAATAAAAGTAGGGCAAAAATAGAACTAAAACAAAACTAATAATACTTTTAATGTCAATTTTACATATTTTCAAACATATCCACACGTCGAACCGTATTCCCTTTACGGATTTCATTCAAAGTTTTATATTTATCTCGCCCGTCTTGCAAATTCTTCCTGTAAATTTTATCCATCTCCGTATCCTTGGTCTCATCGCGCGTCGCATTCAACTGCTGCTGAAGTGTCTAAAACAAAAAATACAATAAAAACCAAACCTAAAACTAAATTTTCACAAAAACCTTCAAATCGTCTTTCAGTTGCTCGTTCACTTCCACCAAAGACGGAAGTTTGTTGTCCGCATCGCTTAAAACTTCCAATTCTTGTGCCTCTTGACTCTTTCGCCTTTCTATTTCTTGTTGTTCTCTGAGCAGCTGCTCCCTTCTATTTGATTCCTCGATTTCCTGTTGCAACTTCTGAGTTTCTTCACTCTTCTGCGCAACTTCGTTTTGTATTTTTTGAACCTGGCTCTGCTTCAGTTTTATTTCTTCCATTAGTTTCTGCTTTTCCATCGCTTCCATTGTTTTGCTATACTCCAAACGATCCATCATCAACTTCAAATTATTTTGTTCGTCTTCCAACACCTGCTTGGCAATTTGAAGCTGGCGCAATTGTTCTTGAAGCTTTTGAATCGTAAGGTGAGCTGAGTTTAAATTTGAGTGGCTGCGATCCATTGCTTCTTTCAGCGCTCTGATTTCATCTTGGTACTGTTGTTCACGTTTCTCCGCCTGCTCTCTCGCCAAGGTTTCGTGCAGCAATTTTGCCCTTTCTTCTAATTTATACTTCCTCTGCTGTGCAGCTTTCGCTTTCATCTGCTGCACTTCTAACGTATCCTTTTTTCGCCTCCTCATGTAGAGTTCATGGTTTCCTATGCTTAAATTTAAGATGTATTTGTTCGTTATTGCTTCGGGTGAATAAAAAATAAAGAATTTGGAATGTGGATCGGTTGGTTTTATTGTGAATTTCGTTCCCTTAAAATTTATGTTTTTGATTTCTGACCATGGGAACGCGATGATCGGATTTAGTCTGAAAGAGTTTCTTTTAGGGGAAATTTTTAAGAAGGATGTACTATTTTTACCTGTCTTCTTTTCGGTAAATATTTAAACCTAAAGCGCCGACACCCAACAGAAGATCCGACCCCTTTTTGTTGGTTATGTCGTAGTAGGAAATTCCAAACATTTCAAGGTTTTGCGCAATTTTGAGGTATTCCAACATGGCATCTTCGGTGAGCATTCCAATATGTTTTTGCCACATTTTGATCACGTTGTCTTCCCACATCTCGCGTTTTATCTTAAACTGTTCGTAAACCCTAAAAGATCCGCACTAAAATTTCTGATCCCAGCATTGAGGAGTGTCTTACCTTTGAGGTAAAATTCTTTCTTTGCGTAAAAATCCACTTTTATGAATGTTACCATTATAATTGCCATGCCTCACCTGAGCTCCGTACGAGGCAAGCAAAACGCAAGTGTCTGGAGGGCAGTAAAGTTGATTCGAAAGAATTGCGGAACGAACTTGAAAATAAAAACTTGAAATTGTTACATCTTCGATTAATTCTTGAGCAACATCTTCTGGATAGTATTTTACCCGATACTTTAACTTAAGAGCATTTGATCTTATATCGAGGATTGTCTAAAAAAGTTAAAATTACTCGAGGAAGTTAAAACTCAAAACTAAATTCACCTTTTTGGAATTGTCGAACCAAATTTCGTGGTTATTAGCATCTAAATACATCATCCCAAAATACCACAACTCGTGTAATCCCAAATCACGGCTAATTTGGAAGAACAGATCCCTCCCCCTGGTTTTCTTGGGAACCATCAGTTCGAGTTCCGTACTCATGGTCGTAACTTTTACCTTGCTCTTAAATTAGAAAAAAAATAAGCCACAAAAATCTTATCTTAATTCCTTCGGTGCTAAATTCATTATCTAATCTTAAAATTTCTCAATAACACGTCACAAAATCGATATTTCAAAATCAAAAAAACAAAAAAGAAGTATGGCTTAAAAATTAAAATCGTCACCAAAATTTAGGAAATTGAAACTTTAATGGGTTCAGAAATTATATTTTGAGTGGTGGGAATAAACTAATGTTTTCAAGGATGAAAAATAAAAATTAAGTCAGAAAATGAATTTGTAGAACAATTTACAGTTTTCCAAGGTAAAAATACTAATAAAACTTACCATTTTGACTGTTTTTAAAACTATTAAATAACTGGATGTGCGACTAATGGCGATGATATAAACTAAGGCTTTTTTCCTACAAACACTAAATTGATAAGATATCAGCGATATAGATAATTAGATAGCTAACTTATTTTATAAATTAGAGTGGTATAAAATACTTCGTTAATGAATCAAGTTGCAATTATGCAGACTTTGGAATTTGGCTGATGGCATTCTGATTAACAAAAGAGAAAATTTTAATTAAATTAAATCCGCTTGTAATGGACTTCAAGAGATGAAAAGATCGATCCGTTAAAAGTGAGAGTTCATTTTAAACGTATTTTAATAGATCGATTAAGTAGGAGTTTAGTGTGAGAATTCATCCATTATAGGCGAGTTTTAATTGCGAGCAAGTCCATTATAGGTGGATTATGCTAAAAAATTTTATAATTATGAAATTAATTAGGGTAAAATTCAATTTATTATATTTCCATTTTAGCTTTCATCTGTGTGGATAACTATGGTCAAATATTTAATCAATAAACAAATAAATCAAAACTTTTTTTTTTCATGTACTTCTTAAGATAATGTATAATTTTATAAACAAATTTAAAGTATATTATACGTAGCTTTCCAGCTAAACTTTATCTTCTAAATTAATCTTGTCTCTCTGTTCGTAACGCACCTCCGATTGGTAGGAAATAAAAGAGTTACCAAGATAAAAATTTGGTGAGTACAACCGAAACTCTTTGAATACAAACATGTATGACGTCACGCGTGGGCTGGTGTTGAGATTTTTGTTATTGGTTAACTAAAATAAAAGATTTTCCTCACTTTTATAGTATAAAGCTATAAAGTCTATAAAATATGGTGACGTTATTTATGTTTGCTTTACTACTTAAACCTCACGACGTCTCTATAAGATTAAATGGTCTCAAGGCCGAAAATCCACTTCAATCGCACATTTAGATAGCTAAGGCCGCCTATATCATCTAGTATCTATTTCATAAATAAAAAACCAATTTTTGTCTAGAATGAAATTTCACGATATCTTGAATTTCCAAATTTGAAATTAAGCCACGTCGATTATTCAATAAAAATCGCCTGCGGCTTTTTAAAAATTTTCCCTCCTCTGCCTCTAAGTAAGGTTTTGTTATTAATGACTATTATTTTCGCAGTTAACTGAACAAAAATCATCTCAGGCAACTTTTTAAATTATCTAAAAATATTCCGATTTTCAAAGCTGGCTATAAAAATCAAAAAAACCATGCCAGTTCTCGGCCTCTTTAAAAAGAGATTCACTAGACAGTCAGTCACCTATATAATAAATGTTTTATAACTTAAAAATTTGAAAACTTCACAATTGGTAGCCAAAAAGGGAGTCACATCTTATTATAATGAATTTAATATCAATGTGTGCTCAATTCCTTTCGAGGAAATTTACTTTATTTATGTAAAAAAATGTAAGTCTATCTCAATAACAAAATGTTATTAACTGCATAATTAACACAATTATAAATATTATATGTTCGCCAAATTAAATGTAGACTCTTTACGTACCTTTTTAAAAGCTTTTATTTAACTTGGTGTGAGCGTTGTCCGTCGTCCGTGTGGGTGGACCTCTTTGAGGCCATTTTTAACCAACTTTCCGACATCCTAGAGATCTGAAATTTAGTACGCAGCAGAACATCTAAAATTCTGATAAATAAGCAAAAGATCGGAAAAAAACTGAAAATCATAAAGCGCACTAAACAATTTTATCATACAGGGTGGAAAATAACAGATTTCCAAATCGCATTTTTAAGGACCGCATACAGAGTGTAGTTTTTCGTTGTAGTGATTCACTACACAATTTATGATAAACTATTGGAGGCACTTTTTATTCAGGTATAATTTCATAGCTCGACTTTTAACATCAACGCCTATCGAGCAGTCAGAGATTTTAAACGTGAGGGGGGGGAGAAGATTTTAAGGCTGGGTTTGCTGATTTGTCAATTAATTTACACAAATTTTACTTTTACTCCCCTGAAAAGTCAACTTCTTGAGAATTAGAATTATTTTTGTGCCATTTTAGGTATTTGCAGATATTGAAGTAGCCTATAGTGTTTCAATTTCTTTTTACCAAAATCCCTATCTGAAAACAACCCTTGAGAGAATTCTAAGTACTACTTAGAATTTTTTCAGTATTTTTACTAAATTCGTCAGTATAATATCAATACAGTTAGAAAGTTTCAGAATTTTTACACAAAATTTATATTATTTCATCCTTGAAAAATAACCCCCTGATGTTTAAATTTTTTTCACTATTTTTACGTTCTTCTAACAAATATTTTAAGCTGATTTACAGATTTTTAAAGCACAAAACTTCAATCTAACTCACTATACGCCATAGGAGATTTTCTGAAAATCTTAAAAAGAACAGCAAAGTCAATTTTCTTCGAATACATCAAAAATTGATTTAAATACGTTTTCCTTAAATTATAATTAGTCAGTATGTCAGGTTCATTCAAAATAAATAATTTGCTAGAAAACTCCTCCTTCGCATAATTTATAAACTTCAACTGATTTGTTCCTTGATTTATTACCAACCTAAAAAAGTTCCACTTTACTCTCAAAGTACATACAAAGTTTTTCTCAGCAAAATCTCTCTCGATAATTTTATAACACCAACTTACAATTTTTTTGCATAATGACTACAAGACCATCCTGGACCAGGAAATAGGTAGTTTTATCTGAAAAAAAAAAATGATGCAAATTGACTCGATATTAGAAAAACGGCCCTCCTATTCTATTCCTAGATCCAAAATTGCCACTGTGAAAAGTGCAGAGAATAAAATGTTTTAAAACTTTTCTTTTTTCCATGTTGGGTAAATCTGTAGAATTACATTTTTAGCAAAAATGACTAATGAAATAATTTGAAATTGATAAACATGGCACAAAAATAAATCTTGTTTGTACTACTAAAAAAAAACATTTTATTGCATTAAAGGTGAATACCCCATTAATCTCATGTGAATTAAAGTGTAATATTTAAAATTGCATAAATGCATCTTTGTCATCCTTGTTTAAATTCCAATGAAAGTAATACATTTTTTCAAGATTATTATTATCCAAACTGAACAATTCATTAAATATTTTTCAGTTTCATTTATTGTTTTCAATATTATAAAAATAAAATGCAAGCAAAAAATGGCGAAAAAAATTTTAAAATATCCTCAAACCAAAAATGCAAAAACCCCATTAAAAAAGAAATGATAAAAAACTCACAAACAAGAAGCTGGAAATAAATTTGTTACTATTTAATGAAGATTTTTTCAATGAACTTTTCTGCAAGAATACGAAAAAAATTCGCCACAGGTGGTGGACCTTGTGCAAAATAAAGAAAGATGATTAAAAGTGCTAATGAGAGAAAGGAGCAATCAAGGACTTGGATGGAAAAAGTAAGTTAGGACAAAGTACATCAAAAAATTGGAATATAATCCTTGTAATGTTTTTATTTAACCCTAACATTTATATAATTATTAACTCAAAAAATATAAAGTAACTTGTAAGACAACTGAGAAACAGCAAAGTAGTGTTTTAAGCAAAATGTAATATTAAATCTAATAAACGTATTTAATTTTACTATTAAATACTTTCCATTATATAAAACAAACGTGTTCAACTGACATGTTGCAAATTTAAATTAAAATAATAATTACTAAGGTAATTAAAACCAAATCTTTAAAACACATCCAACGATGATCCGTAACCAAAATTTTTAATTCTTCGCAGCAGTAAACCATGTGATTTAAAAACCAACTACAGTAAATATCATCCAAACTTATAATTATTAAAGGCAAAAGGCAACAACGGTAGGTATGTACTTATTATATACATTAAAAATATGCAGCTTAAAAAAGATGTCCAATTAATTCAGATTTCTATTTTATAATTTATGGACGTCGATATATACATATTGAGGGGAAGCACCTGTTTCTTACACTTTAAAAAACCAGTGCCCAGGAAGTATTTGTTTTGAGATTCTGGTGGTTTTAAAAATTCCTTTCGGATGTCTCGCACAAAAAAAATAGTAAAGGATTTAGATTTTCATTAAACTTGAGAACGAAACGCAATGGCACTAACTCGAGGACACAATTACTGTTAAAAATTAAACATAAAAATGGAATGCCTTCACAAAAACAGTGCTTATAAAATAATTCATAATTTAAAAATGCAGAACTTTAAGAGGCGCGCTAAAAACAAAGTTAGGACGGTGAAGAGAGTAAACTTAAAATAAATTCCAGAAGAGAAACCAAAAAAGCCTCTCAAATTTTGGGGGCAAAAATGAAACCTTGACCTAAGTAAGTAAACAGTTTTTTAAAATTCAAATGTTGAGCATTGATGAGTAAAACGGAGAAATGTTTTAGCCCAAATTTTTGAGTTAAACATTTGGGGAAAATTCTACATGTTTTCAAATTGATCTACACGGCGTTTGGTGTTGCCTTTACGGATTTCACGCAAAGTTTTGTACTTATCTCGTCCCTGGCGCACGTTTTCTCTATGAATTTTATCCATGTGGGTTTCCTTGGTGTCATCTCTCGACAATGCAAGATCTTGTTTTAAAGCCTGCAAAATAAATTGAAAAAACAGTCAAGATTCTGGGAGACCTTGGAGTTTTTATATTACTAAGTGACTTACCAAGAGTTGATCTTGTAGACGTTCGTTACGCTCGGCTAGCGTACGTCTCTCGTTAATCGGATCCACTATATTTTCGTCGGTGTCTAAATCTCGACTCACGTCACCGTTAACCATTTCATCGTCCTCGTCGTGATTATTCTCCTCTTGCAAGTGCCCCTTGGCGGCATTAGCAAGCTGTTGAACCTTAAGTTCCTCTTCTTTCAAACGAGCAGCCTCAACTTCCTCTTGTAAACGACGAGTTTCGGTATCTTTAATTTCCACTTCCATTTGAATCCTCATAACTTCTTCTTGTTTTGTTCTAATTTCGTCTTCTAATTTTTGACGCTCGGCGGCTTCCATGTTCTTGCTTTCTTCGAGACGTTCCATCATGGCTTGCAATTCATTTTGTTTCAGTTCGAGCTCTTCTTTAGCCGCTTGCAATTGTTTCAGTTGTTCTTCTAATCTCTTGATCATTTCTTGCGCTTCTTGCAAGCTTGCCTGACTGCGTTCCATTTCTTCTTGCATTGACCTTATCCTGTCTTCATATTCTTGTTGTTTCTTTTCAGCCCGTTCACGAGCTGCTATTTCTTGTTGTAACTTTTCTCTGCAAAAAAAACCATATCATAAAACCTTCCCCACATCGGTTAATTTTTACAAACCTTTGTTGCTGTTTAGCTAATTTTTCTTCACGCGCCTGCGCCTTCATTTGTTGTACATCGATCGTGTCTGGCTTGCGTCTGCGCATGTACAACTCATGATTACCCATACACAAAGCTAAAATTCGTTTGTTGATGCGAACGCGTGGAGCAAAGAATACAAAATCTGGAGCTTTCTTATCGATTGGCTTTATGATAAACTTCCTATCGTTGAAGGAAATGTTACGAATTTCCGACCAAGGAAAACCAATCTTAGGCGTCAATTTATCGTCCCTTTCGTAAATATTCAAACCAAGAGCGTCGACTCCAAGAAACAGTTCGGTTCCCTTTTTGTTGCGAATATCAAAATAATTAACTCCGTACATTTCTAAGTCTTGAGCAATTTTCAAGTACTCCATCATGGCGTCTTCGCGTAACATACCCCTATGTTCGTGCCACCACGTGGTTATACTTTGTTCCCATTCGTCTTTCGACATTTTGTGTTGATCCAATACTCTAAACAAAACAAAATTTCGTTAATTACCACCGCATCTCTTCCTAACACCCGACGTACCTTTGTGGCAAAAGCCTATCGTTAGTAAGAAAACCAGACCCATGAGCAACTTTATTAAAATCTCCATGCCGCGCTTGAACAGCATACGAAGCTAGAAGCACCGACGTTTCAGGTGGACAATAAATTTCATCAGATAAAATTCCATTTTTGACTTGAAGATAAAATAAACGAAGGGTGATGTCTTGAATGAGTTCTTCGGCGACATCCTCAGGATAAAATTTGGCACGGAATTTGAATTGCAATGGATTTTCCTTTTTAACGTCTTGGTTCATCACCTAAACGAAAGAAAATTTCAATTTTACAATGACACATTCGCATCCTGTATAATTTCAAGGTTCACGTTGTACATTTTATAGGTCAACAAATTTTTTGATTCACATGGTAGACAATGCAATAGTAATTAGTTTACCTACTTACCCATGTGGAAAAAGGTAATGATGCCGACTTTATCCATAAGTAAGCACAAAAATAGATAAATATAGATTAAATTATTACAAAAGTTATTGGATATTGGGAAGTAAATATCTTGTTTATCCACATTCTAATCTAGAAATTCCATCAAAATTTGGAACAATGTCAGACATACAACGGAAATTCATTCTCGTGATGCAACGTTAAAAAATTTAATCTAATTTTCAATTGCTTAGTAAACAAAATAAAGAAGGATTTATAATATAAAAAAAAACGTATATTATTACTCAGCCTGAAAAATTTTAGATTTATTTTTTGTAAGTATAAAATAGTAAAAGGTTCAGTGTCTTCAATTTTTTCGAAAAATCACCTAAGGCGCCTTCTTTTATAAAGAAACTGAGAGTAGACAAAAATAGTACCGGCAGTCATAGTGAAAGTGGTAAGCCCCTTTTGTAATGAGACATTTGTTTTCATTATTTTTGTTTTAAAAAATATATAATCAGAACCCCCCTCACCCCACCAAAAAAAAAACAAAGAGGATCTTTTCCTTAAAAAATGTTACCTAGGTACCGGGGGGTCTGGAATACCCTCCAGCTGTAAGCTACAAGACGACTTTTCAAGAACAAAATTGGCATGGTAATTAATTTTGAACCTACAGTTATAGTCCCAGCAATCCACTTCAACTACGCCGGTGATCAGAATGTGATTTAAAAAAATTCTCATCTTCATTTTGAAGTATTCGCGGAAAAAGAAAAAGAAGAGCTGACCGCAAATGATAGGAAACGGTCCAAAACGTAATTATAAAACAAAAAATTTTACAGATCATTATAAATAGAGCCTAAATTTTGTCAAAAACTGAAAAATTACATGAACTGGCATTATAAACAACACTGAATTTGCTGCAGCTATAAGAATTTGAACCACCATTTGCACCCTCGCAAATGTTTATAAATATTAGCTTGATTTAACGCATGGATCAGGACCTCCAAGACAGTTGAACTCATTGATAATGTACCCCAGGCCCAACAATTAACCTACAAATAGAAATTAAAAAAACCGGAAACTCAGCTACAGTCCACTCATTAAAAAATGTCTGTACCCCTTTCACTGCCTCAACTGGGATATTACAAAATGCAGATCTTTGAAACAGTCGATAAACTAAACTGATCAATATTGGTGATTCACCCGCTCCTTAATCGCTTCCTTGTAATGTTATCTATCAAATTCCGTTGAGTTTTATTTAATAAATAATATAATATTCGAGTCAGGGTTAACGTACTATAACAGAGAAAGAGTTGAAATTTTACAGACATTTGTATTTTAAGTGTTCGAACGAATCTCCTAAAACAAAGTCCTCTTAAACCCCTGACTAGTCCTATTCCACCAATTGAGGTTTGTAGCCCCTATAACCAATTTAATTTTACTTTTATAGAAAATTATCATCAGACCAATATTAAAAAGCATAAAATTAATTACAAAATAATTTTTTTTAACAAAAGAAAAAATCCATCAGTCAGTTTTATAATTCAAAATCTAAAAAGAAGTCCCTTAGGTAAATTTTAATAATAGGGGATGCAGTGGGATGAACCAGTTAAAATCAATTCAACATTTTTAATTGTAGCAACAATTATTTAGAAGTATCTAATTTATTATCATTCATTATCGAGTCTGATGATCATTTTCAGTAAAAAATTCTGATTATGAGTTTCAAGTGGGTCGTTCTTAAGGAGTAGAACAAATGTCTTTCTATTATTTACAGTTCGGAGAGATAGCATTTGAAAGAAAGATGTAGAATATGCACGATCAAAGTAACTATAAAAGTAAAGACTATGTGACAAGCACAGATTTCATGTCAACTATCAAAAACTTTATGTTTAATTGACCATTTAATGATAGCCAATTCCTGAAACACTGAATACTACAATAAAAGATACTGTTAATAATACCTTTAGAATACTAATAATAACAATTAAACATCATTTTGCTTTTTACTAAACTATATTAATTATTATTAGCTTGAAATAAGCAAATGAGATAATTAATTATTACGATCGACGTGTTTATCTACCAACCCCAACAGTTAACAGGCAAACTTGACATTCCTTGCGATCTTATTTTGATTATTATGAAATAACTCTGTGATTAAATTGGTTTCCTATATCAAAATGGTCAAATGAGAACAAAATTATTGGCACTCATTTATTATTTAATGTTTTTATGGATTGTGCTAAATATCGTAAGTTTTCTGAACAGGCAAAAGTTGTAATTTTATTGATGTAATCAACAAATTAAATTATGTAGTACTTAGTGTTTCACTAAAAGAATATATTCGTGACACACATTCAGGCATGCTAATAGATGCTTAATATGATTATGCACGTTTAGAAATCAAATAAAACTGCAAGTTTCGTATTATTTTAAGTATGTTCCACTTTATTTATTGTGCATGGTTACAACAATAAAAATAGAACATTAAAAAACGGTCCAGATACTTACAATTTAAAAGATTTTCGACCTTTCGATGAATCATCAGTAATTCAGTATGCATTTGTCAGTTAGCATTAACAATGCTTATATCAACTTAATAATAATTAAGAAGTCGTTCAAAAATCTTGAAGGAACTAAAATAAATGTGATCCGTGTAATCCCACAGTAAAGGATAAGTCTAACGTTTCAGGTGCGATATGGAAATTTGAAAATTGTTCACCTTGAAAGGTAAATATTCATTGTATCAAAACTGGGCCAAGGTTGGAAAAGATAAAAGGACAATTAAAAAAATAATATATTTTTTTCTTGTTCATCGAAACGATATCAACTTGGTTATGCTAGTAAGAATAGATGAAATTATTTATAAAAATATAATACAATATTATACAATAAATTAATTGGTTACGTAATGATCACGTGTAATTCCCTTTTGATATACACAAATTACAGATATTAATTTATTATTCTGCACTGTTTACAGCTATGTTTATGAAGTCCAAGGCTTTTAAGTTTTCTCGCATAAATAATTAAGTGCACTTACACCGTTTTAGTATCTTACAAACCAGATAACATTTAATAATTCTTACACAATGCCAATTTTTTATAATTAATTGAAGAAACCGTTCAAGAATTGCAAGTTATAATCATGATATACCAAAATAACTGTTTTCTCGTCAAGGTGGGTCACAAATATGCATAAAAATGTACTTAGAGGTCGAGCAATTGCACATCATTTTCAATAATTGATTTGAACTTCAACGAGATCTTTTCATAAAGTTACAGTATTATTTTTCGAGTCCACCCTGTATCGCAGTGAAGAAACAAACGTTACATGGGTCACCAAACCGATTCTTGATGAAATGCCAAAACAAAATTGTAGATCCAGGAGTCATCAACATTTCCAACCGTCGTCTAAAATTGAAAGTCTTGCATTTTTGTTAAATGTTCTATTTTTATCGACCACAATTATTTGGGACTCAATTATTAAAAAGCAGTGAATTTCAATTATGGTGCATAATTTGCTTCATCTAATAAATTAACACTGCGTTCGGTTCGACTGCTAAATGGTGACTGACTCGAATCGATACCCTTGTTATTCAACTACCTGGTGACTAAGACGGCGGCGAATGCTTGAATGTAATATTATTTACTCTGGGGGGAGGGTGGGTATAGCGCCATAATACGAGAACGAATTATTAAATTTTTAATAATATACTCGTGTAGATACAACTTAACATGTACAAACTGTGATTAAATGAGTTTGCACTTTTGCTATCAACATCGTTTAAAACATGAAAAACTCGCAAATTGCAAGAATGAATGGTATTTTTACAATAATAGCTGTATAACTTGAACAATCAAACGTTGCACACGAATATCGATAATTAATTAATTAGTGGTACGATAATTCTCAAGGGCGTAAGACATAAAATAATCAAAAAACATTTACAGGTAGATAGGCAAATTGTGAAACACTAACATAACGGAAAATAAAAATTCTAACGAAAACATCTAAAAACGTCGTTGAAATAAAACTTACCATGAGAAATTCGTAATTTACCCATTAGATAGCTAAAAGAATACCAAATTTAAACATTTTTGATGTTCGGTTTGAAAATAGTGTAGGGTCGTATTAATGAGGATGTACTGTATTTCGCTGTCGTTAAAATTGACTAATGAAGTATCATAATTAAAAAAATTTATCACGCTAATTACGTTTTAATATCAATTGTGAAACAGGAAGTATCTGCTATAAAGTAAGCCAAAATTAAACAAAAGTAAACATTAAAATTTACGGTCTCTTTTATTTGAATGATAAAACACGATAAAGCATTGTTGGGCAAAACTAATAACTTCACTAAAATTAGAATTTCAAAAATTAATCAGTATAAACTTGGTTATGTAAAAATAATTTTAGAATGAAGGTCATGTGAGAGAAAGCATAAATTATTTATTATTTAAACAATTTTTATGTGTAATCGAGTGGTTAGAATTGGAATTGACATTTTTTACCTTCTTGTAAAGTTTGATCCAGGTGAGATCTCCTTTGGAATCCGTGTACTGCAAGCCAAAAAACCATACCTCCCGAAGGCCAATTGTTTTTACTACTTGGTCAAAAAGTTGTTTGCCGGTAGTTGTATGCTGGATTGCGAACTCAAGTTCCGCATCCATCGTCGTGACCCGCACATTCATCTGAAACAAAAAAGATGTTTACATCAAAATTCATTACATAATCAAGTTCTTGCACGGGTGTCAGTCATAGTGGAACATCTTATTGACATCACTATCAATCTTTTCAAAAGAAATTATGCTATATCTAAAACAATTTTTATCCGTACTAATAAAAACTTCGATCTGTCTGTTCGTAACGCAGTCACATACAATCATAAGAATTGTGGTCCGATTACTTGCCAAAGAAGTGACACAGGATCATTTAAATAAAAAGAAAGTAAATGTGAAAACATACAGTGATTTTTAATCGAAAACCCGCAAAGGGGCCCGCCAAATTTTTTTATGAAATATTTTTAGTTTTCTCCAAGAGTTATGTTTTAAACATTTTAATTTGACTTCACTTGTGCGTTAGTTATCTGATCAATTTTTTACAACCTCTCGATGAGCAACCACAAATTTGTCACAGTAAGTGACGTATTTCCGACGACAATACAATATTACACAGTATAAAAAATTAATGTTTAAAGTGTAATTCTATATTATTTTGCCCCTTCGTTCTCTTGATAATGCGACACAGCAGGACTTTATTTATTGGATCAGGCTGGTGAAATCTGAACTCCAGTTCTTCTGTTACTATTTGAACAATTTTAATTAGTTGGGGACTCCGGACATAGTTTAAAAAAATTATTCTATTTTGAAACGATACCTTACAAACTGTTCCACCTTGTAAAAAATTATTGGAGCAAGGCACCCAAAAAGAAATAATTATTCCATTTCGAAACTGGAAAGGTAATGGTCAGATTTGATCCGACTTCGACAGACCAATCGATCTTTAAGAACAAGAATAATTTGCACACAAAAAACTTTCTAATTTATTATCTCTTCTGAACAATGTCAGCCTTTAGGATGAATTTGAAGGTATCAAGAAAAGAAATAAGGTGTGGGGGATTCAGGGAACAAGTTGAATAATAATAATTTAGAGAACCAGGCTTCACTTTGCAAGCTTTAAGGGCCACTTGGACATCGAATGAAGGAAATTTAAGCAAGTTACAAAAGGTAACCACTTTTCTATCAGTAAATGATAACAGGAAACCGTAAACCTTGAAAATATACTGTGTATCTAATAATTCGGTTGTTACAAGCACTTTGCACTATAATTACACAATTGAAGGCAAACCCTGAGAACACGTAAAATACTTGACGTACTCGAGTACAATTTTATAATAGTTAAAAAAAATTATTAGAAGCGATACACCAGGAAATGAAAAGAAAAAAGTGCCAGTGCATGAATACCCAAATAAATTTGTGGGTTTCGACTAATGAAATAGTGTAAGTCTCCGGTTTGATGTAACTGACAAAATGTGTTAGTCATCGACAACCTTCTAAAAAACAATTCACCCACGCAATCGAAGTTTTAACTACCAAATTCAAATTATGTACATAGCTAAATCGATGTGTAGGGGGTGCGTGATTGAAATTTTGCTAAAACTAATAAGAGCAAATTTTTAGGACGGATTCGTTAATCCAGTTTAGCACGTTTGTGAAAGAATTCTTCAATGGGGCAATAAAAAAAAGGTATCTATGCAAATTAATGCTAATTTTACTTATTTTAGCATATCAAAAGTATTTATGCTATTTTTTATAATAATTCAAATATTCTCGCAAACACAATCTCTCATGATGAAAGGTGACGCGTTTTAGAAAACAAGTCCATCACATGCACACACATTTGAAGCATCTGGCTATTAAAAGAGTTTACATCAATTAGCGTTATTTATTTTACTTATTTAATATTTGCTTTTACATCGGTGGCAAATAAATAACACACGGGTAACGGAAATTTCCACAATAACTCGAAAACGGTAACAAATTTTCAAACGATGTCTGGGGATGAAAGAATGGACGAAACGTCAAAATGAAAAACCTACCGTTTTGCTGGACACCATGGCGAAAAATTAAATAAAACCGTAAAAATCACTTGTACCGGTGATGTAACGAATACGTAAAGCTCACCGCCACTTGATTCACGACTCCGTTACTGGTACTACTGATTTTTGTACCACCGACAATCAGGCGGAGCTGTTGGAAAAAGATGATGTCATTCTGAAGGTCGAGCAAATGGGATGGCTCCAGCTAGCAAGTTTCAATAACTCGTGGGAAATCGGTGGTAGTACGTTCAACAACCAAAGTTCATAAAACAGCAAAATGGGAAAAAAATTTAAAAAATTTCAAACTTTGAAAATCAAAAGTTACTGTTTTGCACGAAAATCGTTGATTCACTTAGCACGTAATTATCCACCTTGCCATTTAAAATAATTAATTGTGTAAAAAGCGTGTGAAAAATAAATAATTTATATTATATAATTATTAACATATTATTATTACTTCTTCTTATAATAAATAAGTAAACAATAATTAATGCTAAAAATAAAGTACCACTCGCAGAATTCATTGACCACGACTTTTAAAATTAACAATTTAAAGTTAATTTTGTCTTTAAAATAAAAGTTTGATGTAAAACGTTTAAGAATGGAAATTATCATAATTTTGTGTCGTGACTAATTTTAAATCATGTGATGAAGCAAAATGATTATTTAATTTTTTCTAAATGGAAAATGTTGACCTGCTGCAACCGAAATAGAATTTAATTCCGTTTAAATTTTGAAATTTTTTGATTGATTACGTTGGGGATTTCACCAAAAGTAGAGTAATCAGAAAAAGTTGCAAAACTAACATGCAGAATTTTTGCAATTCTTGATTAAGTAAGTTTGGGATTTTCCAAAAATGAAGGCGAGTCGACTGATATAAGAAAAATGAAAGTACCTACTATAATGGGTAGTAAAATTACGAACACTTCCACAAACTATCGTAAAAAAAACATCCTAGTCAAAGTAAGATTTAATCTGAAGAAAGTTCAACGATCGAAATTTTTGCTCTCTCGTTGTAATAACCGCGAGAGCTCTGGTATACCTCAAACAAGTTTTTCTCTAATAACTCGAAAATGGGAAAAGATATCAAAATGCAGTAAAGGCTAAAAGTGTTCCGCAAAAAAAGAAGACTATTATTTGCTTTCAACATTTTTGGTATTTTCCATCGTTTTCGAGTTATTGGAAAAAAACTGGAGTAAGTCATACTCGAACTCTCGTGGTTATAACTCAGAACAAATGTATCGATGCTATCGCTATCTAAACTTTTAACAGTCCGTAAGCCACTTTTTATTTTGCAAAATGGTAAGATACTAAGTGAGTTGAAACAAAAAGTTGAAATTCAAACTAAATTAATTTTCTTGGTAACATTTTTAAGACATTGACTCCAAGCAAACGTCGGCGTCGATTAACGGTCTGATGAGAAAATGAAACAGTTTGAATTTTTTTTAACCATTTGTTCGTCACCACAAGCTTGAGCAATTTTTATGGCACATACTTTAAAATGAATTCAGCATTAGACAATGGCGTTTTTACTTTTGTTACTTCTATATTATGAAGCCAGAATAGCACTCTAACAAATCGGTGAAATTACTAACTTGAACTCTTGCCAGAAGGCACCTAATCAACATGGAACGGGAAATACGATTTCTGATAACCACTATTCAATGGGAAACCTTCCCACGTCTACAAATATTTAATAAGATGAAATAATACAGATAAAAATTTAATTAAAATCTTGTTTTAGACTGCGGGTCACGATATAATTTTTCGCGGGTCGGATGCGGATCGCGAAATGCCCGTGCTAGACTGGACGAACTTGTTGAAACAAAAAGCAATTTTGTGACCCATATAAAAATTTTCGTTGGCAACAACATTGGATCTAGTTGGCAATACAAAGGCGGCCAGCGTTGCACTAGATTCATTTTCATTAACAATTTTTACTATGTTACTAGGTTTAGTATGTGTCGAAGGTCATAGTTGTTCGGCCTCGACACTTATAAAAATCTGTCATTCAACGGATGGAAGATCTATATAGACCTCTCAGAGATATGTGGGGCCTTAATAGCTCTTAAAAAAATTTGGATAAATTGAGTCTTTTATTCTTGATAACATTTCAAGTGTTCTAGGAACCTGTCGACTGCGACGCAGTAGTACTTTATTTCGGCAGCCGATAAACCACTTAAAACTTAATCAAATTGTGTCATTCACATCGCAGGTACGATGCCGATAGATTAATTTTTAGGTTGTGACAACAAAATGAGAAGGTACACATTTGATAACAATTGGGGAATTTCTGGAAGTTCTTCAAAAGTTTCCTTTTACTTTCTTCAGCGTTAATTTTTTGGCAGTCCAAGTTGTGAAATTATATCTTGATGGATCTCATTCATCTACCAACCAGGATATTTTGTTTTTCCAGAAGCAACTGGAATTGAAATGACCACGACTGATAAAATCACTACTACATTAAAATAATAATTCTTTTATCAATTTGGAGAGGTTTATTTATATCGCCCAACTATGACACTTCATTATAAGCACATCGGTAAATAAATATTATTCTTTATATATTTTTGATTATGATAAAAAATTTAATCGCTGCCAATCAGAAATTTGATTCACAATATTTGTATTGGATCAAAAATTAGAATATTGATTTGAATCGATACAGCATACCGAGCTTATGCGAAATATAAAACCCAATCGTGTCAGATTTCCATAAAAGTGTGACCTTGTTGTGCAGTAATTACATGTACGATTCCTACATACTACTACTAAAATCATTTTTCAATAATAATAATTTATTATAAATGAACAAGTAAGAGAAATCCGCGATATAAACATCTAATAACTTATTTTTGCGATTTTGAGATCCAAAAAAAAAACGATTGAATTTAGAGAAAAATTGAATTCCCCAGAATTCTGAACCTCCCTCGTACTTAAAACTAACAGAAAAATAAACTTACCGATTTCGGCATGGTGGCGACTATTAGGAATGTAAACCTGAAAATTGAAAAAAAAGTTTAGACACATACCAAATTTTTATTTAAATTAAATTTATTATTGCAAAAATTAAACATCACCCATGACTGAGCCAATTGAAATGTGCTCGTCAAGTATTAAAAATAGAAATTATTCCATTAATAAATCCAGTAAAATTAATAAAACTTTGACTACCTAATTTAATTAACCGTGAGATAACAAATTTTAGAAGAAGAAAAAAATAGTGAAGTAGTAAACCAATCAACAGGAACGTAAAACAAAATGATGATTAAATTGTGGTCTTATCGTAAGTATGAATGATAAATTCATTTGTTAGAATTACAATTAAATTACTCATGATTGTATTATATAATGTCATAAATTTTATTGACCATTTATCTATTAATTTTTAATTTAAAATTCCAAAGAGCCCACAGCTTATTCAGAAAATTCAAATTTACACCTTTCATCATATATTACAAAACCTACATTGCTTTGGTTCTTCAGATTCTGTTTTAAATTTTGGATGTCACCAATTCCTGAAATTAAATCTTGAAACTCACCGCAAACCACATCTCAAATTCTTTCCTGCTCTCGGAGATTAACAGTGGTTGGATTTTTAAAGCCGTCATAGCGTAGCGGTTAAGTGCGTTAACTGTTAATGCCGAGGTACCCGGTTCAATTCCGGACGAAATAAGAAGTTCTATCCATCTCCCCTCGAAAGTCAATAGCGAACCAAAGATTTTTCCCCTACAGTCTTTACTGTAAGGATGTAGGGCAATCTTTTTAAATGTGAAGGAAATGGTGTGAACCCGGGGGTTCTATTGGGAGGGAGGAAGAGTACTTTGGGTTGAAAACTTTCGAGTTTCTTCTTCTTCTTAGTTTAAGCCTTAAAAGCTGTTATTTTCGGACATACGCATGGTTTCCTTGGTAGTGTTAGTTCTGAGAGCATATAAATACTTTACAGTTTACATCCATTAAGTAGCTTGCTGAGCTGGCCTTCAGATATGCCCTAGTTTTTATTTATGTTAATGATGGCAATTTATTAAATCAGGAGGACCACCGGCTTTACGTGCCTTTCGAATCACGGAGACTAGTCATAAGAAAACTTCGTCCTTCCACGGATTTGAATCAGCCGTTATCCGTCCACTCTTGAACATTAGGACTCCCCCCAAGTGGGGGAAGAGGGGGGTTTGTCCATAACTCACCACGCTAAGGAAACGGGTTGGCGAACAGTCCGCAGATCAATTTTAGACTTTTTAGATCGCAGCACATATCCGACACAACCAGGATTAGAACCGCGGTCTCCCGCTCTCTAGTCTATCCGTGTTTGATTTACGCCAGACTGCTGGTCGTTGTTGTTTTATTGAATACCTCAAATTCAATCAAAATAATTGTCAATTAATCATTACAAAGTATTAGCAATTATTTAGGTCAAATTTGAAGTATATGTGGGCATTAGATTTATGTGAAATTTCGGAGTCTATGCCCATACCTCTTCATCAATAGCCCGATCAATAACTTTTGAAATCGTGAGACATCATTGCTTGAACTGTGAAAATGAAGCATTCCCATTGAGATTTTCGTTCCAGCATTGCAAAGTGGAGTTCCCACAATCCAAGTTGGATCAGCGGTGATATTGCGCAGATACAAAAATTCGTCAGGTGGAGTCCATCATTGTATTTGAGGGGTGTCAATTCGAAGCGTTCGTAAGTTCAGAAGTAAATTAAACATCGCTACACTGGCACGTTCTCCCTCCACATTTATCTTTGAAAAGAAGTTCCAACTAACTTGGCGTTAACTTTAGAAGGGTTTTTAACGGCAGGGACTCGTTCACGTGCCGGCAGCAACGTCCATTGGTTTCGCATAACGACGTTAGGCATAGGAAAAGTGAGTGGAGGATCGGCTTGGTTACGCGTAACGCAAATGACCTTCGGATCAGTGTGTTATTGGAACATTCCAGGACATCGTGGACTCTGTCTTCCGGAGCAGCGCGTTGGAGACAGAGATTACCCTATGGAATCCCTGATTTGTAGTGGTATAACCCTACTACATGAAGACGGATTTTATTCCTATCGCAAAGAACAAGGGATGCAGTTTTAGGTCATGCCCAAGACCGCAATTACAATAAAATTAGTGAGTGCATCCTACATGAAGTAACTTATACACTGCCAGTACCCACTGATGGAGTGTAGAATAGAATAAAAACTTTGAAATTATATTAAGTAACATTGCAGTGTCCTCGAGAACAATATATGATTTTATATCCTGGCTGATCTCTATAATCCACATCAGATCAGATAAGTGAGGCCTTTGGTGCAGCTCAAAAACCGCACTTACGTGAAACTTTTCATAGTTTTCTAACCGTGTTCAAACGAAACCGTGCTATAGAAGTCCGTGTTGAGGATTAATCGCAGCAACCAGCAACTTTATTAGGTTCATGAATACAGACAGTCTCAGGTTCACATAAAAGCTGTCATCTGCTTGCAGCTCTTGCGTCTTCTCAAGCGCAGAGCAAACCGGCGTGGATTTCCACATGAATAACTTTCGACGTCATTATTATAGCTCTGTAATGACTTATTAATTTCGTTTCTTTGTTCCACTAACGAAAATTGTAATTATAAGTTACTCTTTCTTTCGGAAAAAAATTCTTCTGTTACGCATAAACTCGACAAAATATGCAATTTAATTTCTATCACAATGCAAAAAAGACTCCCAAGTGATAGACATGCAAATGATGAAATAATTCCATTCTGCAAGGACTTCGACCTAAGAGAAAACTATCAAGTGGCAATGAATGTAAATTAGGAGTGGATCACACTTTCGCTCCTCGGGCTTGACAATTATTCTGGTTAAAAAAAGTGCAGCGAAGTATCTGTTAGATTAGTACTCCTAGTAATCAATAACTATTTTTCATAATGAAAACTAGTCGACAAATAAAGCAAATATGCCAAGGTGATGAATCACAGTCCATAAAACGACGAGATATCTTCAATGAAATCACACTTTCCACGTAATTTCCCGAAAAAAAAAAGTTACAATCAAACATTTGACTTGTATAACAGCAACGTAATTTAAAAATTCGTCACCTTCATTTTAATATCTCCATCGAACCATACTTTCGTATGGGGAGAAAATGAGGTCAAAAATAAGGTGAAAAAGTGAGTGTGTAGGTCAAGTTCAATCGAAATGATTTCTTTTACGAGTGGAGTGCAAAACGAAAACTTTCAAAGAGAGTGGTGTCTAATATTTTAAATAGACGAAGGTACTTGACTCTACAGGTGCGATATGAAATTGTCAAGGTCAAGTTTAAACGAAATATCAAATCGATCGAAACCTGACCAGATGAATGAATGTTTGAATTGTTTTGGTTAAACGAGTTAGAAAGAAACGGAAGTCAATCTTCTCTTCTAGGCCTTCGAGCAGTAGACTTGCAAATTTAAAACCAAATTTTGAAAATACAGAAAGTTTGCAACTGTCATTTGTTGTCCTCTGATGGAAATGTGTAAACTTTCGCTGCAACTTCCTCATTAGCCCTCGTATGGGTCTTCTTATTGTTTGAATTTATTTATGGAACAAATGAAGGTGGGATATGTTTATTTTTACCGCAGCTATTGTTGTTAAAACCCAACAATGATGGATGCATATTTACGTTCATAATGCTAAAATTTAGCAATTAAAATAATTTTTTAGCTGAAAATTTAACCCCGTGGCATAGAAAGCTGACGTACCGGCATGTAATGTTTGTTTTAAACATTAACCTGTTGCACATGAAATTTAACCTATATTTGGTTGGCTGGTGTTTGGTGGTCCACCGTGAACGCCATCAATGAATAATTAGATTATCCCCCACTTAGTATTAACGAAAGATTAAAGAACGAACGAATACAAAAGGCTTGTTTGCAATTTTTACGTTTAAGCCGCAAGGGTTTCTTTGTCGTAAATAACAAAAGCCGGTTATCTCGAGTAGCAATAAAATTTTATTATCTTATTTGTTCTTAACCTGTGAAATCATAAACTTTGTAAATTCCAAGATTACGGCTTTCGGAGACATGGAAGTCATAATTATTGGGGTTAGGTTTTTGTAACGGTTGTCAATAAATGCCTCTAAGTTTCGAAATGTAGACACATATGCAGTAATGCAAGTAAAACTACTAACAGGTAGGGATGGGGACGCACTTGTTCACGTAAAACCGGTATCCGTTTACGGCCAACCGAAAATTTTACTTATTGCAAATTTGCTCACAATTACTGACAAAAACAAACCATTTTTACTTACTTTCAGCAAAATAAATTAGAAACTTCCACCACCCACGTTACGATAACACAAACAACACACGTCTATCGTGCACACACCCTTTACGCGATTAAAAAAACCTAACGTGACAAATTGAGTCATCGAAAGTAGCGTCTGTTGCGGAACCTACCGTCCAACTTCGTAACGAAGCCGATCAGCGCCATCTTTGAAAAGCAGCACAACAATTTTGACATTCACCATTTGTTTACATTTTTCAAAAAATAGTCAGTTTTATAAATGATTGTAATATTTCTTTTTATTCTTGTTGTTATTAAAGCTTTCACGGTTTTTTGTATTTAAAAAAATTGTAGTATATATTTTAAATTAAATAAATTTTATTAAAATATTATAATAGGGTAATTACCCCCATTAACCACCTGTAATGGTTAATTTAACATAGAATGCACAATAATTAAGTAATTTAAATGGCATTGTTTATTACAAATTTGATTAATTCTTCATCTATTATGAAATTATGATCGAAGTCAGTGGTCTTCAATCTGGATTCAGCGCAGGACCGTACGCAGAATTTACAGCAATTTTATTATTTTTAGATGCTCCAATTTTTTTTACTTTACTCAAATTATGCCAAGTTATAAGTTTAATTAAATTATTACATATTTTTGTAAGTTTAATGTTTTTATGTAAAATTACTTGATATTTAATATAATTGTCATAATTATGATTTTACATTTACTTTGTATTTTAAATAACTACAAAATTTAATAAAACAGATCCATGTAAATTTATTCATAGGCATTTTTAAACTAAAGATTTTCTATGTAAATTTACAATAAAATTATTCAGTGTGACTTTATGGGAGAAAAAATAGCACTAGTCTCCCCAAAAATAGAGTACAATGGACGATAAAACTTTGCTTCCAAAGTATATAATATACATATATATCCCTCGAGTTACACGGTTAATTGGTTCCGTGTAATAAAAAACCACGCAATTCGATGTTAGAAAGTCATACAAAATAAAAAGATTAATTTTATTCACACACGTTTTCAAAAAGAAAATTATAATATGTTTACTATCAAATATATAAATTATTAACTCGTTGATATTAAATTATATTAAAACTTCAAAATATCGAGTTATTAACAAATTAAAATAAATTAATTTTTAATTAAAATAAATTAATTTTTAATTTATTAATAACTCGATATTTTGAAGTTTTAATATAATGTTTACTATCAAGTTTACATCGACCACACAATTATAAATTATCAACAAAAAAATCGGAAAAACGCATTACTATCTATATGTAAATTTACATATGTAAATTAAGATAGTCAGCAGCTCAGTGGTTATTTTTGAAGAAGATAAAACAGCAAAAATATTGTTTAAAATTTTTGAAAGTTAATTTTGTAAGTAGTGAAAATTTTCTAATCGCAAAGAATGATTTTTGAGAGGGTCATCAACAAAAATTTCGTTTAAAATGTTTGAAACGTGGTAAATATATTACTGTTGTACTTCCAAACACTGCAAAAATAGTATAAAAAACCAGAAGTGATTTTTTAAGCGGGAGGAAGGGAGGGGGGGGTTAAATAATATAAAATTTTTAGCATTTTTAAAACTTTCTATAGGTATATATTTCTTTTGAACTTATGATTACTACAAAAATAATGAAAAAATTCAAAATGATTGGGAGTAGCTTTGAGCGGAGCAAAGCGATAAAAATGTTGTTTAAAATTTTGAAACTTGGTAAATTTAATCTTTTGTTATTTAAAAATATTACAAAATAATTTTATCTCAAATCGTAAGTATCTTTTCTATTCAAATGAAAATTGTTCGGAAACCGTGTAACTCAAGGAGTTCCGCAATATTTTTCCGTGTAACTAAAGTACCACATAAGTCGAGGTATACCTGTATACTATTTTTCGCTAGTTCAATAACAAAGTTTTCTTCTCCTTTATTCTAATGTTGCTCAGTAATACATCTATGCCAAAATGTAACAAAAAACTGTTCGTCTTTTGAAGAAAATCATTCAGACACCCAATTTGCCACTTTCTCAGCTGCGTGCGTATATAGTTATCTCATTTATGAAAAAAATGGTAATTAGAAGAAACCAAGTCTGATGAATAAAGCGGATGAGGTAACAAATCTCGTCAGCCAAGTGATTTCAAAGTATCCTGGATCAGTTTTGATTTGTGTGATGGTGCGTTGTCATGGAGCAAAATTACCTTGCCGTGTCTTCTTCTAAATTTTTATAGAGGAATTTTATAGCTGTCAAATGAAATTACTCGTAAATGCAAAAATTTTTGTTACCTACAACTGTTAGTATGGGCATTTATGTGTAAATCCGAAAATTACTGCATACGACATCTAAAAATGACAAAAGTTATACACTAATATTTTATAATTTAGATTAAAATCGTAATTAAAAAAAATATCAGATGTGGTTGTTCAGACTTCGTCCTCACCAGATGTAGGATCAGAATATTCTGATATTTATATTTTTGGCCGCGCTTATGATTAGGCACCCACAGTTTACCCATTACCCCTGAATTACAAAAATTACAACAATTAAAAAAAAAATGACATCTCGTTAATCCATTCATACGCGTCACTCCTACTATCGATTTTCCGTGGACTAATTTCAAGTAAAATCTAATCAGCTCTAAGTCTCAATAAAAAATACTAAATATAAATTTGGTTGGGCGGTAGATCGCACACAAAATTCAGTGATATACAGGCATTTTTTGATGTTTGCTCTTTTGCAACTTGTGGGACGTCAAAAGCAGTGGCGTAATTTCAAATTTTGGGCCCGGGAGCAAGAGCTTGACGGGCCCCTCAATTGAGAGGTGAGCAATTTACAAAAAAATCCATCAAAATTTGAAAAAAAAATGTTATTTTCTACAAAAACTTTTGTCTAGTGCAGTGGTTCTCAAAGGGGGGTGCCATAAAAGTTTAAATTGTTTGATTTTTTACGTCATCCTGTATATAAATTAAACAGTTGAGTTCTTCAAAGTAGAAAAAACCACATAAGTTTTAAACTTTTAATTTCCCCGCGCCGATGAAGTTAAAAACAAAGTCATTATTTCTTCAGGCAAAAAGGAAAAATATAAATGGGGTGCCTCGAATCTTGTTTAATTGCAGAATGTCTTCAAAAAAGTTTGAAAAACGCTGATCTAAGAAGGTTAATTCAGCGGTTCTAAACTTCTGTTTTTCGGTACATTGTACCAAAAAACCAGAAACAAATGGGGCATTCCACACCAAATCGACCACTTTTGAACCCGACCCCTTTTGATTTTCCTGAAATTTTTACATATTATACTATCTCATCAACAACAGTTCTGTGAATTTTTTCAAAATTTTTTACTCAACCCAAAAAAAGTTACGAATTTTTAGAAAAACTGCTGTTTTTTTTCAAACGATCGTAACTATTTCAAAAATTGACTAATCGGAACGTTTTTTTTGGTTTTGTTTGTCTTTAAACGTACTTTTCAGGAGAAAATACAAAAAAAATATTCAAACTTAGATTCTACAAAATTTTTCATTTTTTCGGAGAAAATCATTGATTTTTCAAATTTTGACACTTGATTTTTTTATTTCAAAAAAAAATCTGATTTATTCCGCGTATAACAACGCAAACCCCATAATGGGGCGACATTTCTTTCTATTTCTTTTGTTTAATTGAAAAATATTATTTGCGTAAAAATAAAACAAAATATTTTTTAATTAAACAAAAAAAATAGAAAACAATTTCGGCCCATTATGGGGTTTGCGTTGTTATACGCGGAATAAATCAGAGTTGTTTTTGAAATAAAACAATCGAAAATCAAAAGTGGAAAAGTTTGAAAAATTAATGATTTTCTCCGAAAAAATAAAAAATTTTGTAGAATCCAAGTTTGAATATTTTTTTTGTATTTTTTCCTGAAAAGTACGTTTAAAGACAAATAAAAACAAAAAAAAACCGTTCCGATTAGTCAATTTTTGACATAGTTACGATCGTTTGTAGAAAAAGAACATCAGTTTTTCAAAAAATTCGTAACTCTTTTTGGGTTGAATAAAAAATTTTGAAAAAACTCACAGAACTGTTTTTGATGAGATGGTATAATATGTAAAAATTTCAGAAAAATCAAAAGGGGTCGGGTTCAAAAGTGGTCGATTTGGTGTGGAATGCCCCAAATACATAAAATGAGAATTAAAACAAGAAAATATCGTCTACTAATTCTAACAAATTTATAATGAAGGAAAAAATTCAATTTTAATAGACTTACATTCCTTGAACATTCACAAGTTGAAAGAGAATTTTTGCTTTGTACAATTCAGGCGCCATGGTACACTATGTAGCCGTACATGGGCGACCAAAAATCTAAATTATTGTCAGGGGCACACTGTTTATATTTCTAAAAGAAAAACAATTGAAGGCAAATTTGCAATGAAAAAACTCAACACCATCAACGAAGTATAAAAACATAATTTTAACATTTTTTGAACATTGTTTACTTCATTCACAATTAAAATTTTATAAATAAATTTTCCAAAATAATCTTACATTTAATTTTTTTTATTCTTGATGCATAGTTTGTCGGTGGTGTCGTCTTAACGACGATTTATCAGTAAAAGATTTGTCACAATCACGACATTTAAATGTTTTTCCTGTGTGAGTTACTAAGTGGCGACTTAGCCCAGATGCATGACAAAATACCTTAGGGCAAAGAGTGCAGTAGTGTAGTTGAATATTGTTAGGGTTCGGATTTAAGTGAGTTCTAAGGTGAGCACGAAGAGGTTCTTTCTGAGTGAACCCTTTAGGACAGTGAGGGCAGTTGTACGGTTTCTGTCCAGTATGGGTCATCAGATGCCTGAACAAAATTTCTTTTTGTGCAAAACTTTTCTGACACACTTCACACTGAAAGGGTCGTTCTCCAGTGTGGATCCTCTCGTGTCTGACTAGGGCAGACCGAGTGGGGAACCACTTCTCGCAAATTCCACAACTAAAACCTCGTTGCTGCATGTGGACCGAAGCATGCCGCCGTAACTGAATTCGCCTTGCAAAAGATTTAGGGCAGTCGGGGCACTTGAACACTTGCATTTCACCGTCTTCATTAAACGTATGCATATCTTGGCTATCCTCAACCAACCCCTCTATGTTCAGCTCATCTGGATCATCTTCGGTCGACAATTGCATGACTATAACCGCACCATCTTCTGTTGTGACTTGCACTTGAGTTGGTTTACCTGGTTCTTTGTCGAATTTCATCTGCAACTCTCCGTTTACGTTGATTCCAGGATGAGAAGCCAAAGTTTGTTTAACAGCATCGGCGATCGCTTCCAAATCGTTTTCATCCATCACAGTTCCTTGCTCCTGGTCATCGTCAATCACCACCTCCGTCTCCTCTGAACCGTCATAAATCAAACTTTCATCTTCAATTTCTGCCTCATCATTAATCATTTCCTCTGCACGTTCCTCTTCTTCCTTCTTCATATCAATCCGAGTCACCAAAGTGCAAGCTTCCTTATTTAAATGGTCCGTTTCCATAGGTAAGGTAATATTTTCAGGGGTGTCTTCTTCTACAATTTCGTGAGTGGGTTCTATATAGGCAAGCTGAGGCACACCAACCAAATCCTCCTCTGTACTTCTATCGACAACACTATCATCCTGTTCTTCATTTTCATCATCGTCCTTCACACTACCCTGATCCCCCATCTTCTCCTGTAACAACTTCAAGTGGTGTCTTAATTTCGCATCCGACTGTTCGCATTTTTTCCTGAACGAGTACGACTTTTCTAACTGAAAGCGACAAGGGTGGCAGATTTTATTGGGCAAGCCGTCACCTTCGAAGACCTAAAAGTGAAAGAAAGTTGTTCGTGAAACAAAAAACATAAATTTATTTTAAAAATTATTACCTCCAATTGAACGCAAGACATAATTCGGAGCGTTAGAGGAAAAGTGTCAGTGTCGTTAAATATTGGAACAAGCACATCCTCCTTGGTCATACACAATCTGCACAATTCGTCAAGATGCAAAATAATTTCGGTAGATTCGCCCGGCTTTTTTCTACTGTATGTTTTCATATTGTTGTTGGTAAACGAGATATTTATTGATAAGCTAGTTTCCTTTTCTATTTGACGCAAATATCAGCAAGGACGCTAACTGCTTTATCGTTTATTTATTGAACGACGCAAAACTTACTAAGAGTGTGCATGCGCAAAACAATTGCAGGAAACTTTTATACACACCCAATTTGCGCGCCAAATTTGAATCGACCCACTGGCGGTTTTGATCTTTTTTGTTTATTTAAGGAAGCTAATAAGTTAACTTAAAAGCTAATAAGATGCAATTGCATTTTTTTTTGGTGGTTTAAGAGGTAAATTAATGTAAATAGAATAGAAATATCGATAGCATTTTAATGTCTTTAAAAGTTACCAGTACACATGCAATATTTATGGTGGATAATAATCAAAGCTGTCATTAAATTTTATAGATTCTGTTAGTTCGGGTAATAACAAAAGTGAGATAAAGTAGTTCTTCTTCTTCATGCCTGCTTTTGTTGAAAGATTACCTACCTAGAAAGGGATTAAAAATAATTTAAATCCAGTACAACCTGTCTTAACCGACACTTCTCACAATTTCATTGCAATATCCAATAGAAGTGGGAGAAAGCTTACCTCATCTTATGATACCTGCTGTTCATTACTGTGATGTATAAACAACACGTGGAGTTAGGCTGAATCGGCTGACTTAAAAGAAGAAAACTTCTAAAGTCAAGGCGGAACACGATATGCCGAAGACTGTATTAGCGTTTTGCATTACCGTTGGTGACGCCACCGCCAATAACAACATTGTGTCCAACAGCTGTTGAAATTATTCCGTGTGGTGGCGTTTTGTTAATGTAAAACGCAAATAGCTAAGAAGATAATCATAGTCATTAATATGAGAACTCCAGATACTAAGCGACATCTCGGTTTAAAATGGCCTTCTTGTGGTATGCAAAGTTCTACTGCAAGTGGCCATTCTTTTTCTAGCTTCTCGTGGGAACACATGGAGGAAACAACAAATATAAAGGGAAACTCGCCCTCAACAAAGTCAACTACAGAAGTTTCTCGAAACCTCAATCCATTTATAGAAAAGATCCAAGGGCATAAGGTTCGAAATGAAAATCCAGACCAAAAGGCTGAGGATGTACTTCCTCGAAAGCAGCAACGACGATGTCAACAAATCATTATTGAAAAACCTTCAACTGGAGGCTAAAAAAGTGAGACTAAGCGGAGCTGCTCGCAAACAAATGAAGTATGTACTTTATTTAAAATAATCAACCAGCTGATAAAAACCAGGAAAATAACCATCCAAATATCCAAAGTCTGGTAAAAAGATGAGATTATACAGCAGTACTCCGGAATCCCGTGCATGGAACGGTACGGTTACACCAGGCAAGGGTGTTATACCGTTTTTAAGATAGGAAATATCCAAAAGTGGTCCTGACTATGGAACAACTCCAAGCCAATCAGAAAGCAATATTGGAAAATTGGCCGTCATAAAGCAGATCCATAAAAGACTAGGTTGACTTGGTATCACGTGTACCAATGTAGCCACAGATGAATGGGCAAAAGGCCTAGAAACCAAACTTAAATCATGGAATTCTGCCACACTGAAGATTTTGCCTCACAGAAAAATATTTGTGGCATTCATACCAGGTATAGTCAAGATTATTCGGACAAAAATATCTTGGGTTTCATAGAAGTCCAAAATGAGGACCTCAATGTCTCAAGTTGGCGAATCATACGTAAACTTTGCGAGATAACTATCAGCTGAAAGTGTAAAAAAGCTGAATTTGGGCAGATTCAACTTAACCCGAAAAAGCCCAAAGAACTACAAGTGCTGGTGCCTCAACATCTAAAGCACCGAGCACAAGACAAGTACGTCTCACGATTCTGCCCAAAGAGGCTCAGAAGTGCTCCGGTGCGCGCCCCGAAGTGGCTAATACAGGAAATAGAGGATGAAAACCAGACACTGCGGCAAACCCTAGGAAGCCGCCGCAAAAAGCGAGAGGCACTAGAAACCCCCCCGCCCCCCAAATCAAAGCATAAAGAGGAAACCAAGGTTTATAAAAAAACAAATTTCTTATGGGACTAATACAAGAGCCTTAGACAAAGCGGAGATAAAATCAGGGAATTCCCTGAAATGACGGCAAAAGTCCTTACAGCATTATTGCTCGGGAAAAATATAAATTGGGACTAGGACGATAACTCTCACCCGAAAGTATAATATTTATGAAAGAAAACTTGACGGAATCTGATAGAAAACATTAAAATAAAGCGTTTTAGATATGGAGGAATGTTGTATATCGATTAGGTTAGCTAATAATTGATTTTAAAGTTTGCGATTTTCGTTCAATTTTGACCTCTATTGACGCATTATATTGTCGGTACGTGCTTGCCAAACTACATTAACGGTCGGATCGTCGTGGTCACAGCCTAAGCTTTTACTCAATATCTCGGCACAGACCTAGATCAGTTCTTAAATAAAGTCGCTATGGGTACGTATGTTAGAAAACATATTTTCCCGTACAATCCTGGCTTTCTTCTTTGGAGCTGCGTCGCCTTTTTTTCATCCGGACCCTTCTGAGCATCCCAACGCTACGTTGTTGGAGGTTACCGATTCTTCGACCATCTCGAACCGCGGAAAAACTTACACTCTCAATTATTGATCAAATGTTGATTATCGCCTTACGCGAATCAACAAACATCGAGCAAATTTCACTTTTTAAGGGTTTTTTGACTTCAAATTTGACGAAAAAAATAGTAAAAGCCACCCCTTCATAGTAGCACCTTTTTCGATTTGGAAGGCCCTAAAGGAAGCCCTAGACGATCAATCTGCTTTATCAAACGATTGACGCGCGCTTCAATCAACTTCAATCAGCCTATCAGTCTTTTGATCAAAACCCTCTAAGCAGTGAGGGGGGCAAAATGGAGGCGAAGTAAACCGACTCCGTTATATAGCTCGGCCGGCAACCTTTGCACTGGTCCGTGTTCAAACTTCATGTTTAGAGGGGGGGGACAAACTTTGTAAAGTAATTCCGCAAGAAAACTTTTTTTTAAATAATTAATTTAAATAAAACTGCGCAAACAACTTACAAGCTTGGAAAGCTGGAGTCCCCATAGCCTCATGTACCTATTCCACTAACTTTAACTGAATAATTGGATAGCCTGTTTAATGCTTTACGTACGACAACGTAGCACCAAAGTTCCATGGCAAGGATGGTAATTACGTCGATTGTCGTACAACTTAACCAAAACATCAAAAAAGTCGCTTAGAAGAGTAGGTCAGAATGAAGTTCTTCCACGAGACCTGGTCCACTGAAAAGCTACGAATAAGCGCTGATGATGGAAGTAGATTCGAAAAATTAGAAATAACCAAAAAGTTTGCATTAGTTTTGGAGCAAGTTCAAAGAACGTGATAACGTTATCTCTAATTTAATGCGATTATTTTAAAATATTTCGTAATACCAAAACTTTTCAAGTGCACCTTGTAATTTTAAAGCAGTCGAGCGGTGATTGGCTCTCGTCATCAGCATACCATGCAATAAATTGCAAAAATATGAGTTATTTTGAGCTACCTGTGGAATAAAAATAAATAGAATGTACAGTATTTTATTTATTATTAGAAATTACAGGTAGGTCTGTCTGCAGCATTGTGATTATTTTGTAAACATGGCAAAATTAACTTGTTTCGCCGCCTTGTTACCAGGTTCCACCCACGGAAACACTTTTATAATAATTCTTATTTCACAACGAATATTTAATTTTCTTTATTATAAAACACACAAAAGTCGGAATAATTTAAAAAGAAACAAAAAAAGAAAAAAAGCGCAAAAATAATCATCAATAACTTTTTCTAAATGTTTGAATAAAAAAAAGGCGAGATGATTATAAATAAGAAAAATTATTCAAATAGTAAAAGTTTTGTTATAATATAATTTAATATTTGAATGCAAAAATAAAACCTCCCCGCCGATACCTGAACCACGCAAGTGTTAGATTTGGAAAAGGCGTCGCGGCGCCATGCCAGTATAATTCAAACGATTTAACGACTTGGCGGATCACGTAAAAATTGATATTAGCGTTTTTAATTCAGGTACTTCTCAAATTAATTATATTATTAAATAACAATAATTAATAATTTTTGCGTAACTCACACTAAAAAAAAAAAAAAAAAATTTAACTTAACTTTCTTGCAATAAAAAATTTTTAAAGTAACACTAAAGGCTTATCCATTACCTAATTAGTACAATTAAGTCAAACAACTCATTTTATAAAATTCCGTGCTTTTAATAGAACTTTTGTTAAAAATAGACAACCACATTTCACATTTTGCTCGAGAAGATTTTTTTAAACCCACAAAACCGACGAATTCATATTTCTAAATTTATTTTGAACCAAAACTCGCTAAGTACTATATAAAATTATTGAATATTTTGACTTTTATCGCATAATTTAGACATTTGTAAAAGTGGATCGGTCTAACAAATTCTTCAGTGTTAACACTCAATTTAAATATTTGCGTCAAAATTTCAACAACTTGCACGCAAGAGTTTACATTGTAAAAAGTTATAAATACACGAGCGCAAATATTTATTCAAATTTTTTAGGAAATATTTTTGTTGCAGTTGCCACAAAGAGAAAATCGACCCGAACGATTAAAAATGGCTAGTCAATACGGTAAACTAGTAAACAAACAGTTTAATTCGCCAATTAATCTTTATTCCGAAAATAATATACGAGACGTTTTGGACAGAGAGACCCAAATGCTGTCAAATGGAGCTGTGGGGTAAGTTTGCATGGTTTTATTACTTGGTGTTTCCAAATATTTGGAACTTTGTGAGTTATGACCTTCCAATTTGGTTATTTTGGGATCGAAACCTTCGTAAGCGTTAATTAGGTCAGAGACCTAAGAAAAATCGCACCTTGGACTGAAATTTTTGAACTCGGATTTCATAACAATGGAACCGAATTTTTTATAAGTATTTCTTGCGCCGATAATCCTTGTTATCGAACAGGGCAAAAAGCAAGGGTTTATCGTGTTAATTTTATTAATTGCAAAAAATTTTTTAATAAAATTTGGATGTTAAACTTTCACGATACGAAATTTTCAAAATTTGGAAAAGTGATATGTGGTTTCGTTGGATTGAATTGAATTATGCAATGCAAAAATTCCGGAGTTTCTTATTAGTGTGAAGTTTCAGTGAACAACAATTTATTTTAAGCATTTAATAAAATATTAGCTCCGAGCAAGTTTTATTGTTAGAAATTCCCCTTTTGCCATGTAGCCCAGTCAATAGGTACTTTTACCTTGCAAAAGATATAGGAAAGTTTATATTTGACATGATTGTTTAGTTAGGTAAGTTATATAAAATTTCAAGTTTTCGACCTTGAGGGGATGCCGCTCGCTCCGCCATCTTGGTTTGAAGAGGTAAAAAATCGTTTTTTTGCTATTATCTCGTTACTGGTCCTAAATACGTCAACTAAGGTTATTATAAAAATTGTAGAGCGTGCGATTCTGCATATTTTTTGTCATATAAATTTTTTTCTAAAATTAATAGTTTTAGAGTTATAACGCTTTGAAAATTAGCGTTTCCGTCAATTTCAAAGTATTAATGGTCATTTTGAAAAATTTTCTTTTTTGATTTATTAAATTTTAATAGTATTTTTTTTTTAGTTTTAAATAAATACTTGTCACTTTAATTTAACAATAGTCTTTTCATTTGAATTCCTGATTATTGTAATAATTTCACAATAAGCTCATTTTATAGTAAAATAGCTAGATCTTTTTTCTAAAATAAAATACAGCAAATGGTTATAAAATTTCGAAAACTGCACTAAACGAGCAATTTTTTAAAATAACTTACTAGGTTAATATGATACATTTTTTTACAAAATGAAGAGTCGAAGTTAGCAAATAAAAAAATTAATTCCTGGGTAGGGCAAAAACATTTTTTTTTTTTTCAAAAACTATGGCACCATTAGTTTTATTTTTATTTGTGGTCAATAGCAGGGCTACTCAGGATTACGTAACCAAAATTAGAACCTTATAATGAAAATTTCGTACCTGTGACACACGTTAACTCATTTAATGTGACGCTTTTCACAAAATTCGTAAAAGTACGAATATCTCAAAAACTAACGATTTTTTACTGAGGTCATATTTTGATTTTCTGGTCAGCCATAAGCTGGTCTATCAGCCCTCCAAGGGATAACGTTGAATTTTGCGACACACTGTATAAGGGATGATAAGATTTCTAATAGATCTCATAATGCAATTTTTTTATATAGAAAAACTACAACACTTAGTTGCAAAGGAGATTAATGAACAAGGTCTTACAACTGATATGAGTAAATGAGATAAAGCGGTACATTTAATTAACCATTTTTTTAATGAACCCCGCTTGTTTTTCAATATGACCATCAATACTTTGAAATTGACAAAAATGCTCATTTTCTACGCGTTATAACTCTGTAACTATTAATTTTAGAAAAAAATGTATATGACAAAAAATATGCAAAATCGCACCCTCTACAATTTTTATAATAACCTTAGTTGACGTATCTAGGACCAGTAACAAGATAATAGCAAAAAGCAATTTTCTATCCCTTCAAACCAAGATGGCGGCGCGAGCGGCACCCCCTCAAGGTCGAAAACTTGAAATTTTTTATAACTTGCCTAACTGAACAATCATGCCAAATATAAACTTTTCTATACCTTTTGCAAGGTGGAACTATTTTTTTCGCTCTATTGACTGGTCTAATGAGGAACTTCCACCTCCATTTTGCTTCCTCCTTTGTTTTTTAGTACTTTGGTCTCATTAAACCCTATTTTAATAACTGTTGAGTTAAAGATTTTTTGTCGTAATACCAAAAGCCCACCAGAAAAAACTTAAATTTTTAGAACTCTAATTTCAAAGAGCGGTGACTACCTGGAGTTATATGAACGGCGTTGCGCGGCTGAACTAGATTAACGTGAAAACTGAACCACGGTATCATATCCCGCACTATTAACAGGCAGCGCTTGTTCTATTTGCAAAGAACAAAGGATGCAGTTTAACGTCGTGCCCAGGACGCCAATTTCTAAGATAAATATGAGAAAAAAGTTAAGGTGTTAGTTTATCATTGGGTAAAATTTATGAACAAGAAGCGACACTCGACATCATTTCTTCAGTGTGCAGAACTGCAAGCACCCCAATAAAATGGACCCCATTTGAATTGTCCAATGAAAATAATGCAGCATTTAAGTTTAATAAAAACCAAATATGTTTAAGTTTAAGAAATCAAATGTATGAATTTGGCGTCCCCTTGAATTGCCACTCCGGGCAAGATCCCCGGTTTGCCCCCCCCCCCGTCTAGATCCAAAGCTAAGTTTTTATAAGATAAGGTAAAATTTTTGACTCGTATTCCTTCTTTCTTTGCACATTGCAACGTTTTCCAAAAAGAGGTCTGAACGATCTTACGGAGGGGGTGTCCAAAATTATCCCTACATAAGTTTGGGGAAGGGTGTCTATAAAATCTTACGAATCTTTACATGGAAAGTCAAAAATTTGTAGTAGCCCAGACTTATTAAAAATTTGAATGTTTGACCTTGAGGTTCACGTTTTTTATCAGTGATTGACTTCCATTCTGAAAATAACCTTTGGCTTTGTGCATAACAAAATTCAGATGGCTGAAAAATTCTTTTCAATTTTCTAATTTAAAAGTAAAATAAAGGAGAAAATATTGAAGATTTTTGATTTTTCCCATTGCATTGTTTTGCTATTATGGTGATCTGATAACAAAAAAGTTCAATATAAATTTTCTGATCTTTTCATCATAATTTGACTCGTCCAACTTCGTCAAATCCAAAACTTCAAACTACAAATCTTTGCGAATTTCTGAAAATTTTCCTCTCCTGGCGATTAAACGAAATTGGGGTGGCTAATTTTTCAATAACTGAAATTATAACGTATTTCCAAAAATATTTTGTTTGATATGAAACTACCATGTTTTATTTTTGAAAATTACATATCCAAAGTTAAAAACAAATTCGTACAACATAAAATTATAATTTTGAATCGATTCCAATAAATGTGTATCATGATGTAAATTGCACTCAAAAATACAATAAAATTTGTGATTCAGTACTTTAACCTTCACGTGCACCTCGGTGATTTCCAATTTTATTATTTTTGATCAGCTACATAAATTTAACCTTTCTAATTTCAGAATAAATTTTCACAATCCAACATCGAATAAGCCAGGAAATCTTCAAAACTCCGCAGTTTTGAGGTTCTTAGAAGAGGAAGAACAAAGAAAAAAGGGCGGACCCCCGAGTAAGTTTTCATCTAAAAAAAAAAAATTCATCTCGTTTTGCTAGCAGCAACCAACGCAAAAATACCTTTGTTCAATTAATAACATCGTTGTCATTTCAAAAAAATTTATTGCAGGTACTTTTGCGCTTAGTCATTTTGTTTTGTACTTTGCATTGCCAAATTTTCCGCAACATGTCGAGTGACAAAATATTTAATTATCAAGTTATGCATAGTTCCTTTAGGATGAAACTGAAAACATAGAATCAAATGACGCAAAAACGAACCATAAATTTTGCTCACGTGCCAAAAAAAATGGAATTTGCTTATCATCAGGTTAAATCAACGGCAACACTATTTTTGAAGGTGTAATAAATTTTAAATTATGATCTTCGGTAAGGTAGAAGCTGCGAGGGGCTTTCCAAAAAAATTAATTAATTACTGTTCTACAAAGACTTTATAACGTCGTATAACGACCACCAGGTGCCAAAACTGCAGAATATGCTTGCCAAAATTTTTATGAAGAAAATGTAAACCTGACTTTTTTAGCTTGCCCCACTTGAAATTTAAGGTGTACAAATTAGAAATATCTTGGCATTTTTAACGTGAGGTTCCACCGAACAAAGTTTCTTTTCATTTCTGATTTTTGTGAACGCCAATTTTATTTGGCACTGCTAAATGAAATAAAATTTATAGGTCTTAAAAGGGTAGCTTGGCCACCAGCTTCGGATGCAGAAGGTCATTTATCGGAAATCTCTCATCAAGACTTGGTAAGTACCTTATTTGAACGGTTGTTACCTCAAACATCCTGTATAATGTATGTTTCAAATTAACGATTTAAAAATCCTAGTAGAGTTTAACAACGAAGCGACACTCTGTCTTTTGGATTGCAGTTCAAGGCCGCTCAAATTCTCGGTAACCTATAGAAATGCAATCCAAAAATATGAGTGAAACTTTTAGAGGAATCGTGGTCACCATCATACTACAAATTTTGCTTGGCATTCCAATAAAACGTATTAAAGTTGTAAATTTTTATTAGGATGGACCACAGATTTCCTCAGTTGGCTTACAAAATAATCAATCACCAAGTGCTAACCATCAACAGTCTGTTACATCACAAACTTATCAACCAACTCCTATTTCACCTAACTATCGGCCAGTTTCGCCCAAGCCAAATGTCAGTCCGATGCGTTATAGTCCCGTTCCACCGGGAAAACAATGGGCTCCTGTCCACTCTCCAATTATTGCAGCCCAACAAACAAAACCACCATCTTTTCCATCCCCCCAAACCTATTCTCCCCAACAATCTTTACCATCCCCCCAAATCTACTCTCCCCAACAATCCTTCCCATCCCCCCAACAATCTTTTCCACCCCCTCAAACCTACTCTCCCCAACAATCTTTTCCATCCCCCCAAACCTACTCTCCCCAACAATCTTTTCCTCCTCCCCAACAATACTCTGAAGAATCGTTACATTCTCAACAACAATATCAGGAGAAACAACAACGCCAATTTGTTCAACAAACTTACCAACCGGTCGATAACGCACAACCTTGGTCTCCTCAGGTAACACCCAATTTAACATACAAACACGATACATCTTGGAGTAAAGCAACAATGACATTAAAAATTCTTTCAGGTGACACAGCAACAACAACCAAATTACGGAACACCTCAACAACAACAACAATACCATCAACAACCAACTTACAGACCGGTACCTGTTGTAGAGCCACCAGCAACCACAATCCACCTGAGACAAGAAACTCCAGTCAACCAAATTCCAGCAGGCGTGTACACATCACAACCAGCAACGGCGACTTTAAAAGGTAAAACCTGCAAAACCTAATCCGACCAAGTAACAATTTTCCAAATTTCAGGAGGTAAAAATCTGCGTGGTGACCTAAAATGGCCACCACCAGAAACAAAAGCACAAATGGAAATAGAAAATCAGGCAAGAGTAGAATTAGCCAGGGGACCTGTATGCAGACCAAGGAAAGTCAAGAGAGACTATTCTGGTTTCTTCGCGCAACACGCACTTAACAACACGTACCCAGGTTACAAAATACCCCCCGGTACACAATTCTACGCTCAAGAACGCATGTCGTAAAATTGGCCTCTTTCCTATTTGTATGATTGCATAATTTGACGCTTAATAATTTAATGGGGCACAAAATTTATTTTATATAAATAAAAATACTAGTATGCAATTTCGGTTTGTATGCTATCGCTTCGTTAAAAATGTAAAATAAAATAAACAAAAAAATTAAACTAACGGCCATCGCATAAAATGTGTTTCTCGTTGCGGTTGTTTTGCTGCTTCATCATTTAACGAATTTATTTTTATTAAATTAAAATAAGATTGGTTTAAATATTAACTTTTATAAAATGTAAGAATGGTAAATAAATAAATTTTATTATTGTTTTTGTGAGTTATTTCTTAATAAATTAAAAATAAAAATTAAAAAAAACTTTGTATCAGTGTAATTCTTTTTTTATATTAATAAGAAAAGATTATTGAGTAAATAAGTAAATTTAATTTTTGAAAACGAACAAATTTGAATTTTTATGACAACCAATTTTAATGAAACTTTGTTGTTGCCTTCTGCAGGTCATTATAAAAACAAAATCTGTTTTAAAAAAAAACCTATATTAAAAAAAACATTGAAATCAAAGTGTTCAGGTGATAAATAAATTATATGTATAAATAAATTCATCAAGAAAAGTTGAACCCCTGACTTTGGCTTTGCAAATTTGGAGATAAGGAAAATAAAAATTTGAATCATAAACCCCAAATTTGCTGGAGAGCTCCCAGCTCCTGCTTGGTGCCCACCTCTCCCCTTTTATGTATTAAAACTGGAAAGTTTTTGAGTTAATAAAATAATAAAAGCAAAATTTACTTAATCTAGAAGTGAAAAAATTGGGGTAAAATAAATAAACAAAATATAAATTAGGATATTCCACAAATAAGGTCAAAGAACAATCAAAAATATTTAATTAAATTCTCATATCATTTTTACAGGCAAAATAAATTAATGCTTCGTGAATCGTAAGCGCTCATAATAAAAAATTTTCTATTAGTCAAATTTAACCGCAAAAAGATGGTAACGATTAATGGTGTATAAAATTTTTTATTAAAAATATAACGTAGTATTTTTATCACACAATTGTAAATCCTTGATTATGTTGAATTGCTTGTAACAATTTATACTTCAAGCGCTCCTTGGTGCGATACTTAGGTAAGTCTAATTGATGTGTACAAGTATGAGCTACCGGTAGAAATCTGTCATCTGCCATCGGTTGTATCTCGATCTGAACACAATTCATGTTAAATCTTTGTAAAGAAAATAAAACAATAACAAAAAACTAACCTCAATTTCCCCCATTCCCTGTATCGGTACCCGATCCGTACCAGTTAAATATAACAAAAAGTCTTTTTTTTGACTTAGGTTCATTTCATGTATAACTTCCCAAAACCACACAATCTGCTTAGATGAACTCGAATATCCATTTTTATACTTTGCAACTTCTTGCAATTTAAACCAATCGTAATTTTCATTTCCGGTAACTAAAGCCATTAGTTCAAATGCATGAAATAGCTTCATGACCCTACTCTCACATACCCTAACAAATTGTTGCCGAAAAGCTTCAAATTGTTGTTTACAGCTTTTATTAAAAATAAAATCCACGTAATGCTTCACGTAATCGTGCCTGCAAATTCAACATTTAATTTACTTCGTTACCTTTTCCTTCCTATTACCTATTTTCTAAAGTAACGCGAATATTTCTTCCATTTGGAATCAAATCGTGAGTCACTGCTTCACCCAAGTTTGAGTACGATATTTCAAAATATATTTCGTCAAACTCTTGTACAAAATCTGGTCCTTCATAATCCAGCATAAGTTTCATTGAATTACCAACCATGGGATTCAGCTCGCACAAGTCCGCCAACGTTGGTTCCTCTTTTAATATCTTTTTGTACATGGCCAGAGGAAATGGTAAGTAAATGGTGATAGAATTATAGATTGCTAGACCACATATCATGCCTGAGGGAAAAAAAACTTAAGTATTTGAACGGTCCCTTCTGATGAAAATTTACCTATTAAACCATACATGTGAGTTGATTCCAAAGGTTGTGGCATAAACCAGTAAAGTCGAGTACTCTCATCATAACACTTAAACATTCCATATTTGGGATCTAAAATATCGCGAAGGACAAGTAAAAAAAATTCTTTCTTGACACCTCCAGCGTCTTCGCCGTCCTCATTTAAAAATTTTACCTACAAACCCATAAACTAGATTTAAAAATCAGGTCTTTCTGGCGTATGCCTCCCCAAACCATGCAAATCCTCCACCAATATAATTAGGCCAGTCAGTAGAGGAGCAAAACAGAGGTGTATGTTGCAAAAAGTGGTTTAGGAGCTTTTATTGAATTTTGATTTGATTTTGAAAATTTGGTAAATTTTAAAATTGGTGCGACGCCTCTGGGTTTTGTAAAGCAGAGAGAGGGTCGGAAGTTTTGATAGAAACTCACGAGAATAGGTAAAATTGAAGAGGCGTAAGTTTTTGTTTTAAAAATAAGGCGAAATTAAATTAGTAGAAGAAAAGTTTGTGCTTTATTTCTTTTTGACATTGATTTGAAAAATGTACTAAAAATTTAGAGTGCAAATTTGCAAGGGAGATAACAGCCGTGCAAAGGATAAATAAGTCAGAATTCGACTTTCATACAATTAACAAAAAAAAACAATCATTTACCTTGAGGGGTTTCCTTAAATCGGTTTGGCTTACTTGTTCCAATTGCTGAATGGTACTATCTGTTATTTTACTTCGATCAATGAACAATTGTAAAAATTGATTTTCTTGTGAGTTTCTTGGTAAATTAAGAAACATCGTGAGAGCAGCACGCCGTGCAGCTTCATTGGTGGCACAAACTCGCTAAAATAAAACATAAATTAGCAGTCAGTAATATACGAAAAAAGACTCACTTGTAGGTAGGTATCCAATTGTAACAGAGTTACTTTCGCCTCAGTATCAAACAAATATGAATAATTACAAAGGTACAACCTTGATGATTCCTGTAATAAAAAAAATGTTATAGGCTAAATTACAACAACGTAATTTATTCCCGCACCATAGGATCGGATAACCACAACAGGTAATCGAGTTTTACATCGACATAATCATTCAACTCTGGCAGGAAGAACGTTTCGCTTGGAATTTTAGGTTCGTTATTAATTTGATTTAATGAATGCAATTTTCCTAAAAACTCCAGCACGGTGATTAAATGTGGATTTTTCTTGATAATCTTAAACAAAAATCGATGTAAAATCAATAAACTATAAAAAAATTACATATGTACCTCAGTGTCTTTGCGTATTTTTAACCCCCTAATTATAAAAATAACGACTCCTTTATAACAATTTACGATTTTCTCGAATTGATTAGATGGCATGGTCAACAACCATTTATCTAAAATTTTTCTAGCAGGACCATGTAATTGTAAAACAGCCCGTGCATAAAGCAATTGCAGCTTTTCGTATCTCCTCGCGTTGTTAAATTCGTGATAGAGGGGTAAAATAAGATAAGCTCTTAGAGCTTCAACGTCTGGTGGCGAGGAGCACAATTTTTTTAATAAATTATTGTCGCTTGTTATGGTGTCAAATATCTATAACAAAAAATTTATTAAATGCGCCAAGAAAGATCCACACTTACAACAAATGTGACCTCATGCACAGGAAAGACCATTACCTCGTAAGTGCGTTGTGAAATGCGCTAACGTAATTAATACAAAGTCGAGCCTGGAGTACAATAAAAAAAAGAAGGCACTATATACCTTTTTTGTGTAACTAAAAAGTTTTTAAATCCAAGAAGATGTAAGAGGTCTTGAGCGCAACCTACAACTACATCTCTTGTTCTTTGCGAAAAGATTGAGTCCCATCATTCTTGACTATCACTAAATGATTATCCCGCGATCGGATTTCACGTTAAACTATAAGTTCCTATTATGTACCAGCGCGTTCAGATAGAACGCACCGGTACAGTCCAAATTGCATTGTCCGCAACACAAAAAACACGGTCCCAAATTATAGGGCCATGCCCTGATACTTGTAACAGAGCATTAAAAAAACGGCCCTATAAGTATCTACAATATCAAAAAAGTATCTTACAATAATTAGATACCAAAAAAGTAAAAAAAAAATGGCTCTTTATGTAACCAGTTATGAAATGCCAAATTTTACGTAACCGCTTGTTAATTATTTAAATAATAAATTAAATTCAGTTCCACCCTGAAACACTTACCAACTTTTTAGCTTCTTCATTTCCGCTCCTAGCGATGAAATTAAAGGTGTCTTCCGCTTTGGTCAAATTAACTCCGTGATTTTTACTCGAACAGCAGTAGTGTTTATGGTTTTCTAACAAAAACGACGCATTGATGCAAGCTAAACTTTTGAATACCGTTTCTAGGTAAGGCATGACGTCCGGGTCAAGATTCCTAACTTCGTTTTTTAAATTAGTGTGTAAGTAATCAAAACTCAAAGTTAAAATTTGGCTCTTGGGATCATAAAGTCGACAATCAAACGATGCTATTTTATTCTTCTTTTTGGTGACAGTTGCAAAACAATGATCTCCTCCAGCAAATATTCGCTGAATAACATATTGGGTCGATTCTTCCGAATTTATACTTGTGGGGGAAACCCATGGACCGTAAATGTTTTGAGGAATTAAAATTTTGTTTACATCTTTACTAAGACCTAATTGTCCTGCACTACCTAAGCCGAAACTGCACACGTTACCTCCTGTGGAAAGAAACGCTAGGGTGTGACGACGCCCACATACTACTTGCGTAATCGTCGATCCCATTAATTCCATTATCTGAAATTTAAACTTAATAAAAGTTCATCACGTGAAATATTGTTCAACCATTTTAGGTAGAAGCTCGTCGGATTTATTTCCATGCCCAAGTTGTCCGTACGTTCCAGCTCCACAGGTAAAAACGCCACCATCATAGGTCAAAAAAATAGAAAATTCCTCCCCACATGATATGTACCTCACTTTGACGTTTCTTAAAATTCTAACTTGTTGTGGAAACATTTTCGTTTCCGTGTCATTTAGTCCCAATTGCCCACGAGAATTCTTTCCTGTTAGGGTTTTCAAAAATCAATTAAATTTCGACTTGATCAAACCTAAACCTTTCGATTTAAAAATAAAGATTAAATTTATGCAAAACTAAGTTACATCATGAAATTGGGGCTGGATATTTGCAAAAAAAAAAGGTTTATAAAAAAAGCTATTTAACCTTGAAGTTTAAGAAAAATGTCCTGCGGCGCTAATTGGAACTCTAGCTGCTTGATCATAAATATCTCAAAAATCTATTCTTGGTTTCATAAAAAATGGTAATTCGCTTTTGTATTTCAGTTCCGTATTATCACCTACATTTTGGAGTTGTCCATAAAATACGTCACACAAAATTGCAAGAAATTTGACCCCTCCATTTCCCTTCGTCACGATCCATCACATTTGTTTCAACCCCCTATTTACTTACTATTAACGTATTATTAATACGTTTTTTTTTATTTCAAAAGAAACTCTGATTTATTCCTCGCATAACAACGCAAACCCCATAATGGGCCGACATTTCTTTCTATTTATTTTGTTTAATTGGTTTGCGTTGTTATACGCGGAATAAGTCAGAGTTTTTTTTTGAAATAAAAAAAACAAAAAACAAAAGTGGAAAAATTTTAAAAATCAATGATTATTTCCGAAAAAATGAAAAATTTTATAGAATACAAATTTGAATATTTTTTTTGTGTTTTTTCCTGAAAATTACGTTTAAAGATTAAAAAAAAAGTTCCGATTAGTCAATTTTTGAAAAAGTTATGATCGTTTGAAGAAAAAAACATCAGTTTTTCTAAAAATTCGTAACTTTTTTTGGATTGAGTAAAAAATTTTGAAAAAATTCACAAAACTGTTTTTGGTGGGATAGTATAATATGTAAAAATTTCAGAAAAATCAAAAGGGGTCGGGTTCAAACGTGGTCGATTTGGTGTGGAATGCCCCATATTTAGCTTGACATAGATTATATCGTTTTTAAACAAATTTTGAAAAAAAAATTAGGATAGGAAAAAACTAATTTTTTTTTCGCCTCAAATATGTGCGCCTGTAGCCTCTCCACCTCCTAATTACGACGCCTACCTTTCAGCTGTAAAGAGGCGTCAAGACGACTGGGCCAGTGGTGCCTGCCACCCCCCCCCCCCCCGGACTCACCGGTTTTCCAATTATGAGGTCAGGTAAAGTTTTTTCAGGAACATAAATTGCATAATACTTAATTTTATCTAATTTTGAACTGTTTTTTCCATTTTCTAGGGTGGTTAAGCCCTAACAAAAAGCGATTAACATTTTTTAAAATTATCATACATTTGGTAATCTTTAGTACCAAATTAAATTAAATTTTTTTAAATTTCTCAAAAATTTTTTGGGTACAGATAAAAATAATTTTTGCACAAACAGACATAAACAAGGCACAAACGATTTAAAATTCGAAATGAGGTTGGTCAGGATGCACTTATAAAAAACGTAAAACCCATACGTATTTTTGAAAAATGTACAAAATTGGTGTTAATAAATTCACGAAATTGCACTAGAAACGGGATAATCACGAAAAACCAAACCTAGTCGTGCATTTTACTTCCCTTTGCTAACTTATACGCGTTTTTACAACTTTATATCTCGGTAACTAGGTATTCCAGATGGAAGAAAATTATAAATATAAAAGATGTAGAAAATTTTATGTTCTACAAAATTTGTTAAGACTAATTTAACCAAAATTTTCATTTGTAAGGAGATATATGAGAAAAACAAAAATCGGGGTGATTTTGGCTGGTTTTTTCAATATGGAGGTGGTTGTTGATGCCCCCCCCAAATTGAATTTGGGGGTCGTCGCTCAAACGAAAATAATGGAAGCTTATTTAGGCTCCAACGATTGACACCAATTTCATCCCAAAATTCAATTTGGGGGGGGGGGGAGCAGCAACATGCACTTTCAATATGACGGATCTCTCACAGGCGCGCCTTTGAAATTAAACAATTAATAAATAAAATTACGATAAAATGACTTTTAATTTTCTATTCTATGATAAACAGTTCACAAGATATTTAAAATTTAATGAGCGACGTCGTAATTATCGACGTAAAAATTCCAATTAGGTACCAACATTTTAGTAAAATAATAGGTAAAAGTCCACTGAGCAAGGTAATTAAAAATTAATTTCAAAACGTGAAAAATTGCATATGGAAAACCATCAAATTTTCAATATTACAAAAAAAATTGAGTTTTAGCAGACCTTTTATGTTTTTTTTAATCTTTATTTTTCGAATGGCAAGTCTTGAAAGACTCAAATGTGGTTATATATTTTACATACCCCATCCAAAAACACAGCCAGAATTAGACAGAGCAAAAGAGTGATTAGAACCGCAAGCTATGAATGCAATAGGAACTCCACTTATAGAAGAAACCGTTACAGGTTCAGGCTCAAATTGCGTTATTGTACCAATACCCAACTGGCCTACATCGTTGGCTCCCCACGCATAAATATCACCGTCTGAAATCCAAAAAATTAAATTTTGGTTTTAAAAATTCTAGAAAACCACTCACCACTGGTTAAAGCTATGCAATGCTTCTCTCCACAAGCAATTTGTAAGACATGGGACGTGTTTAATTTTTTGACTATTTTAGGCACAATTTGTGGAGGTTCTGTTTGTGGATTACCTAACTGTCCTAATGAATTTGATCCCCAGGTAAAAACTTTGCCCCAGGTGTCAAGAGCCATGGAATGATAGAGACCACACGCGACGTGCGTGATTTGGTGCGCATTTAAATCGCTAATGAGATCTAAAAATTGTAAACTCATAACAAAACATAGAAACAGTTTAGACGATTTAAAAAATAATAATAAGTCAATTGATGATTTTTTAATTTTAGTTATTACCAAAGAGGAATCACCTAGTAGTAAAACTTTTTAATTCAACAGATGACTTTCCGCGCCCCTCTAGTGGAGGAGCTCTAATTTATATTTGTAACGCAACTCTGATTGGTTCATTTATTTATTACCAATCTAGAAAGGTTCAAGAACCAATCAAAAGTGCGTTACAAAGTTATATTGTTCTTGTCCACCCAGAAGAAAATTAAGTGGTCCCTCTACGTACACATCCTCTTTGCTATTACTTATGATTAATTTTACTACCTATATATTAATTTAAATATTGGGATTTATATTACATACTAAATATAGACATACGTGGCCTTTTTCTGGGTTGCGAGTGCCCCAATTGTCCATAATCGTTGTTACCACATGAATAGACTTTGCCATCGTTGGTTAAAAAAATTGTGTGATTAACACTGCACGCCACCTCTTTAACAATTTTGCCTTCTTTAGACCAGTCTAATAATCGAGGAGTGTAAATGTATTCGTCTTCGATTCCTCCGACACCTAACTCGCCATGCACCGTACTACCCCAAGCGTACATTTTAAAATTTAGTTTTCCTTAACGATCAGTGTTAAAATTAAAACGAAACACATGCCTTGCAGTTATCTTCCTTATTAAATGATTATCAGTTCCAGAACATTCTAAAAAAAATAATTTATCAGGAAGCGGTTAATCAACACAAATGAACTTGATTACCCTTCGTAATATAAAAATAAATATAAAATAATACGAAAACAATAAAAAATTAAACACAATGGAGTTACTTTCAATTTTTAATGAAATTAAAATGTAAAAACGTCACAAACTAAGGTTAAGTACAACACGAAAACAAAAAACGATTGAGGCAGTGGCGTCCTCGTAGAAACTTGATTTTCTGGTTTTATAAAAATTTTTTTAATTAATTCCTAATTGCTAAGATTGAATCAATTACGTACTATGTTAAGATGCATTCCAAGATGATAGTATTCACATACCATCCAAATACAATTTCCAATGTTTTACAGGCGCGTAAGGGAAGCGGGTCAAGGGGGCCATTGGCCCCCCTAAATCTTTAGCTTTTACAGAATGTGGCCCATTCCAACTTTTAGCTTCTGTTACCTCTTTCCATGCCATTTATTACCATCATTGCAATACTGCAAGGGATGCAGTTTTATGTCATGCCCAGGACGGCGTCGGAGATGCCCCCCCCCCCATTCTAGTACTATTTTTAAAAATATTAAAGTTTTAGTACTAATTTTCGCAGAGTATGACCTTGTGGTGTAGAGGAAATTAGGGGACCTGGAAAGAAAACTGAAACGATATATTAAATATGTTTTGAAAAAGCGTTTGTTGGATTGGCCAGATATTGACTGACCATAATAATAATTATTATATGTACCTACTAACTACCTAATTAGAATTAGTTTTATATAGTAAAAAAATTTAAAAATTAAAATAACTGTGTTAAAAATTGCCAATTTTAACAAAGAAATGTTGGATCAACTTACTGTAGTACCTACATCTTTCTTTACGAATTTCCCAAAAATCGCCTTCGGCGCTTTTTATTATGGTGAGCGATGTTAAATCAATTGTAATCATTTTTAAATTATAGAATCTGGTAACTTTAGTTTAATACATTGTTGTTCGATATCAATTCGTGCCGAAGGCTTTATTTAATTTTCGCGGGAGGGAGGGGGGACTTGTATTAATGCTCTTTCTCAAAGAGTAGCTGATAGTGTTCCATTAAAGTATACAATATGATTCGTGGATTTGCAATAAAGAACATTGTTATTTGTTTGGAGCGCTAGATTGCAGTAATGAAGAGGGGGGGGTCGCGTCCCCTAGCTCTTTCGTGTACACCACTGAAAATAGATAAACCACAAAGTTATAACAACTATAGATATAAGATAAGACTGATAATCCACCACACTAAAATTCAGATATCATATATTTTACACTTTTTATAAATTACAAATTATTGAATAAAATTTTAATCCTATTTTATTTTTTAAAATAATTGATCGATTTTACTATAGCATCAACAGCTTCACGTGTCTGCTCTTCTGTTATCACAAGAGGCGGCGAAAATCTAATTATATGATCGTGGGTGTGCTTAGCCAAAATTCCGTTCTCTTTCAGTTTCAATAAAATGTCCCAGGCGTTTACAAAATCTGAAATATTTCAAAAGTTTAATCAAGTAATTCGTACCTCTTCCTCTCGCCAAATAATCACTTTTGTTAATTACAATCGCGTTCAACAATCCTCTTCCTCTAACAGTGTCAATTGTTTTTCCATCCACCAACTGTTTTAAGCCGTCTCTGAGAATTTCTCCCATTTTGTACGAGTTTTCGGAAAGCTTCTCATTTTCCAACACCTCCAAAGCAGCAATAGCGACCCGCGATCCTAAGGGGTTTCCACCGAAAGTAGAACCGTGGGTTCCTAAAACAGACAGGTTGTAGAAGTGCCCGGTGCGTTCCAATCTGCTAAGATTGCCATACCTGGTGTCATGACCATCATTACCTCGTCATTAGCTAAACAACAAGAAACTGGATACACCCCACCTCCTAACGCTTTACCCAAAACCAAAATATCTGGCTTGACGTTTTCGTAATCCACGGCTAAACGTTTTCCAGTTCGACCCAAACCGGTTTGAATTTCATCAGCTATCCACAAAACGTTGTACTTTGTACAAAGGTCTCGAACACCTTTCAAGTAACCGTCGCTTGGCACCACAACTCCCGCTTCCCCTTGAATTGGTTCCACCATAAACGCACATACATTTGGATCTTTGAATTCGGCCTAAAACAGAAAAATTTAAAACTAATAAAAAAACACTGCAATTTTTTACCTCGAGAGATGCCAGATCATCATATGGAATGATACTAAATCCCGGCAAGAATGGACCGTAACCTTCGTAGCTCGTAGGGTCCGTTGAGGCCGATATAGCGGCTAAAGAACGCCCCCAAAAGTTATCTTTAGCAAAAATTATTTTGGCTTGGTTTTTAGGAATTTGTTTTACGTTGTAACCCCATTTTCGGGCTAACTTACACGAAGTATCGTCAGCTTCCACGCCTAAAATAACAGTGTTTAAATAATTTTCATTACTATTTAAGTTTTCCTGAAAATTTACCTGTATTCATGGGTAATACTTTATCGTATCCAAATATGTCGGTGACAACTTTTGCGTATTCGCCGAAAGCGTCGCTGTAAAACGCTCGGGATGTGTGATGCAAAATTGATACTTGGCTGGTTAACGCATCGATGATTTTGGGGTGACAGTGTCCAAAATTGTTTGCTGAATATCCACTCAAAAAGTCGAAATATCTCTTACCTTCGACATCCCAGACGCAGACACCTGAAAGATTTTTGTGGGAAATTTGGAAGTTAGCAGGGATATTAATGTGGTGGTTAAATATTTTTTACCTTCTCCTTTTGTTAGTGCTACTGGAAGTGGATGGTAATTGTGTGCTCCATATTGGTTTTCGCGATCGATAACGTCTTGGGTTGATATTAATCTTTGCCCTTGTACGGCTACTCCTCTTTGGAAGGCACTTCTGAACTTGGATAGCATTTTGGATCTGAAAGGAAAACTGAGTTAAAATTGAAAATCTTAGGCTTCGATTGCTTCTAAAAATATTTTGATATTTTTGATTTTATCTAAATTTTTTAATTACTTTTAAGGTTAATTTACATAACCGTCAGGTTTATGACGGTTTTAATTTAATTTTTGCGCTTTTCATGTAAACGTTAAACTTGGAAAATATTAAGGCGGTTCTCTAGTTAGCTCAAAATGCAGTATTGAGCAAGTCAAAATTGTGCTATTAGTAGGTAATAAATATTTTTAAATAATTTAAAAAGTGTTAATTAGGTAAAATACAAAACTATTTTGACAAAAGCTTAAATTTTTTAAAAATGTCTTTTTAAGAGCTGAGAGTTGGTCATCTTTGAAGATATTAATTACTGCTTCGAAATTAATTTTAATTTCAAAATTTTAAGCCTTTACCAAAATAGTTTTATGTTTTACCTAATTAATTTTTTTTGAATTGATTAAAAATATTTATTATTAACAGCGCAGTCTTGAATTATTCAAGACACTGTGCATTTCTACGGGAAATTCCACTTTCATTTTTAAATTTAGAAAATAATTTGTACAATAATTTTGGGTACAAAAAATGTAATAATAATTTTACCTGATGTTTAAATAAAAATTTATTTTTAAATTTGGTTAAAAAAAATAAATTGTTTTATAGATTACACTAGCAATATCACGTTTAATTGAGCGATTTAATACAACTAACTCGAACTAGTTTAAACACTTGGTAAAGTGAGAAAATAATTGTGCTGTTTCACAATAAATTAATGCCATTTGACCCTTACTCTATCAAAAGTTATAAATATATTATGAAACGTGCTATCTTAAAATTAGTTTGATTAGATTTTGCTAAAAACACTTTTATTATTGCGGTAGCTGATTGGTTCGAGGTTGTTTTCATTATACAAAAAAAGTAAAAAATTTAAAACAAGTTTCTTTTAGCGCTCTCTAGCAGAGCTGGTCGAGTGCTATATTTACGTAGAATTTAGTTGTATTAATGTAACTAAGCTCTGTGAGCAAGATTGTAGTCCTCGTCATTATCTTGCCGACGTGGTTAAGCAACAAGCATTTGTTTTTATTTATGAATGACGACGAAATTGTTATTCTGACGAGAATGATATTGAAATATATATTTCACCATTTATAAATAAAATTATACATTTTTCGATAATAACCTTATCAATGCGTTCTATATTTAAACCTAATAGTTCAATAAATGGGAAAAAGTCAACGAAAAAATCGATTTTAGAAAAGTTTATTTTATGATGTAATATTTTAATTTTAGATAGTAAGAATGACGGGCATGAATAGATTAACGAGATTTTTGCTGATCCATTAAATCGGTGTAAAACTAATTAACCCGTTTACGCTCGTCATCCTCAGTACCCGTATAAATAATATTAAATTTAAAAAAATTTTAGTCTGTAAAAAAAAATTTAATTTTGTTATTTAATTGAGCGCATAATCGCGTATGAACTACATTATATAAATAACTCTTTAATTATAAAAAATTAATAATCACCATAACGATAATTTATTATTTTTAATGGAATTTTACCAAATTCAGTCACCGCATTATTAATTTTATAAAACTATGTGGAATTATTCCACTTGAAATAAAAATCCAAAATTTTCACTCACCTGGCAGTGAATATCCACGAAACTCAATTGAATGATTTTCAATATTTTTTTGTTAGATAAAAATTTGTTACAATAGCCCAACAAATTTTTAAATCGTTAGGTTTAATAAATTGAATTACTGATTTCCTGGTTGACGCGTCTTAACACTTAATAAATTTGAGAGCTTTGATATCAATTTGATATGAGGACTGATAACTCTGGTTAATAGTAGGCGCGGTGAAAAAAAATTTAAAATTGTTTTTCTTATTCGATAACATCCAAGGATTCAATAGGAAAATTTTGAGCCGATCGAAAGAGATAAGACAAAACTCAAATATTGAATTTTAAAATTAAGTTAGAATAATGATAATTAAAATAAATTTACCTAAAATTAATTTTTTGGTTCTTGAGTGGGATAAATGAAGGTGACTACGATTCGCACGTTATCCACTTATTAAAACACAAATTTTTTGATTCCACTTGTGGCCTTGAGTGTGATTGTCTCCAAGTCGTTAAGTTTTAATTTTCTTTTAATGAACTTGGAATTTATGCATAACTGACATTTTTCGGAAAATTTTGAAAGTAAATTATCATTATAAGTTAACTTTCTAAATGATGGGTCTTTGTGTCCATTGAATTTTATCTTCTAAATTTAGAAAATTAATCACTTTAGTATCGATCGAACATTATATTCATCTATAAATAGTAATTTTTACAAGTTTTTCGTTCAAGTTTTTTTCTCTCACATTAAAATTTCAAATGTGAAACCAATCAAAATTCATTTTCAAAAATTGTATCGTAATTTTGAGAAAATTATGTATTGAAGGGGCCAATAGTGCAATGTATGAAAATATAATTTTCAACTTGCAATAATAAATCTGTGTTTTGTCTTGCAAAGAGAGCAAGGGGGGGGGGGATCGCCTGTGGGTGAAAGGCTACATTTTTTTTTACCAAGTGACACTGACAACGGATTTACCTGACCATATGCCATGGTCAAAAATCGACGTTATCAAAATAAACAATAAACCTTTTTTTCGTAAATGATTTATTTGGATTGAATGGATTAACAAGATTTGCACATTGACCTAAAAAAATACGTAGTTAGGGGTCGTACATGCCTGGGCGGTGAAGAGAGGTTACAAAACATGACCAGAGGGATTAGTCAAATCTAACGTCAGTATTAAAAAATTTCATTTTTTTCGTTCATTCAAAATTTATAATTAAAAAAATTCATGCGTGCTTAATTTTCCCCCTAAAAATAATTTTAACCACTTCTATAATTTAGCGCCCATGTCCGCCAGAATTATAAAAATAAAACAATTTAAAAAAACAGCCTATTTACTGTTTCTCTAACAAAATCTTGTTAATCTAGTCATGCGCGTCACTCCCACTCAATACCGTGAAGATTTTAACCAAAATCTCATCAGCTGTTAAATCTCCAATATAAAAGTACTAAAGGAATTTATTATTGGTTTGGGAAGTAGAATGCACACAAAATTCAATGAAACACGGAAAATATTTGATGTTTAGTCTCTTTCAGAAATCTGAATGCTCAGATTTTTTGAATTGACTTGTCAAGAAATATGTCTGATATTTCAAAACAGGTAATTGAAACATTTTCAGAAATGAAGTTTTAAATTTAGGCCAAACATTTTCACTTGACCCATAGTTTGAGTATTTCTGGTTAAATGCTTTCATTATTCACACCTAAAAAATACATTCACGATATGTAGTCAGGTTGGCCGAGCGGTCTAAGGCGCCAGATTTAAGCTCTGGTTCACAATTGTGAGCGTGGGTTCGAACCCCACACCTGACAAAATTTTTTTTTTGAAATTAAAAAAATTATTATTTTGTTTTATACATTTTAGAACTGCGCCCACTGAAATAAATTAAATAAATATTAAATTAAAATATAATAACAATTGAATTTAATTTTAATCAATACATTAATTTAACTCGGCCTTCGATTTCGCCCACTATTTTTTTTCAAATTATAATATTAAACTACCCGCTTTATGAAATTCTTAATACTTTTCGGCAACTGCTATTTATTTGTTAAAACACTTTTTTTTTAATTCAAAGCATTGTGAATATTTGCCACGTAAAGCCATCTGGATTTAGTATCCAAATATCTGCATCCAAATACTGTAGATATCTGTAGTTCAAAAAAATTTATTAAAGAGTTCTGAAACTTTCTAATAACTTCTGAAAACATCAAAAATATTTAAAAAAATGTAATTGCGCGGAAGGGGGGGGGTAGATTTTACAAAAGAATAAAAAATAAACTTTTTTATTTTAACTTATTGCTTAGAATTTGTTCATAATTATTATTGTTGCATTCAGAATTTAATAACATTAATATTTTTAAATAATATTATAATAATTTCAAAATTCACTATCAAAAATCACTCCCTTAGCGTTTAAAATTTTTTCATTATTTTTGCTGCGTTCAGAGTTTTTAATATTAACACTTTTACAATTTCAAAATTTGTAAACTACATTTTTATGTCTGAACTCCCTCAAAAATCACCCTTGGCGCTTAGAATTTTTGACTATTTTTGTTGCATTCCAAGTTTTAATATTACTATTTTTAAAAGGTTTTTCTTTCCAAAAACTTAAAAAAAAACAAAAAAAAAAAAAAAACTGGGAGGTTTGCCAAATATAAAATTTCCATTTTTAATTAATGTAATTTTTACTATTATTAATAATTAATTAAATGTAATTAATGAATAAATTTCGTCAAGTAAAATTTTAGTGAAATAAGGGGGTCTTTGACTTGTGACATCAGGCGTTTCTGGGGAGGGAGCAAAAACCAATGATTATGATCAACTTTGATAAAGGGGAGAGAAAGGGTCAAAAAAATTACAGGCATTTTATATTGCATTGTAATATTGCGACTACCCTAAAAAAAAAGAAAGAGGTGGAGATAAACCTATTTTTTTTACTTTTTTAAATTTCGTCACACCCTTCCGACACCATATGGATGCCTTTACATCCGTAACTTCAATAAGCGTATGCAGCGCCATCTTTCATGGGCAATGGTGGCATAAAACACCTAGTTAATACTCAACTTGGCTGACAGAATTGCGCCACTTCAGCTGAACAAACATTGAACTAATTAACCTAAATTACTACACTAGATTCGTAACTTCAGTAATCCTTCAGTGAAGCATTCTGTTAAATTTAAAATTGGCCGATAGGGCGGCGCCACTTGAGCTACCCAATTAGCGCATAAAAAATTGTGATTTTTTTATGATTAACGTCAGCATCTGGTTGTTTTCGTAATTTTCATTTCATCTTGAAATTTTATGAATAATAATTGATTTTAAAAAATAACAATGGGCACAAGTGCTTTGTCCTGAAATTTGAAAATTAGTTCGAATAATATTATAGAAAAAAAATTATATATTTATTTAAATCAGGCCCGTAGCCAGGATTTCATTTCGAGGGGGGCACTTAAAAATAACCTTATGTAAAAGTAAAATTTTTGGTGGTTTCCCCCCTTCTTTGAATTTTTATTATTACAAACAAATATTTTCAATATTTAACTTTTTTAATTTATTAAAAATTTTTTTGTTAAATTACTTCGAAATTAAAATTTTGAATTTAAAAATCCCGCCCACCTCAAAGAGTATAGGAGCCGGAACGTAGAAATGGTATGAAGCGCTACGACAGAAGCTTCGTATGAAATCAGTGGTCGCTTCTTCGTCAAACTTGTAAATTTATAAATCGATGATGAATCTTAATCGGGCACAGTTGCGGTTTCAAAACCGATTCTACGGACCGCTACGCTTCTTCCGGTCGCTTTGCAACACTCCGAACCGTTTATATTGATTTTTGGTCTATTTTCTATCATTTGTTCTTTTAGAAATGTATAAAATTGGAGTCCTGGTTAATAAATTGTTCCTCAAATTTTTTTCCATCTAATTTTTTTTTTTTTTTTAGGGGAGGGGGCACGTGCCCCCCCTGCCTACGGGCCTGATTTAAATAATTTCATCGTCTATTCGAAGAGGAGTAGCTAGGAATCCTGTGCAAAATATTTACTATTCCCCCCCTTCCCAAAAGAAAAAATAAATCATAATTATTTATTTTTACTAGGCTACAAAAAAAAGAGAATTGTGTTTAATAATATGTCTATATTTGTTTTTGCCTTCCTAAAGCCCAAAATACTAAACCGATTTTGACAGAATTTTTATTGGTCGATAGATTTTTTATCTATGAATAATATAGGCAAGAGTTTCCAAAATTTTTGATTCCCAAAACCCGTTTTGGATAGAACTTGACTGCGGACCTTTTTAATCATAAGAAAACATAAATATTGTTAAAAATAAAAATTTAACATAATATAGACAATTTATAATGTTATTGTCAGCAGGTAGACATTTAAGTTATAGAACTTTTGATATTAACATAACAATAAAAATTAAGAAAGTATTAATAATATATCATAATAATGATCAACCTACGATTACTGTACATCAGCAATACCCCTGTCCCTGAGGACTCTGGGGAGGCACAGAGTGATGTAAAGGGGGGGCGCGAAATTTTATTAAAAAGTTTTAATTTTACCAATTAATTGTAATAATGCATTTTTTATTGATTTAACTGTAGATATTATTTTATGAAATAAATAGAAGCCCCAAGATTAAATTTTCAGGGGGTCATCATGTACTAAAAAATTTAGAATCCACTGCGTTAAGTGGTGATTTTTGAGGAGGATGAAATTGCAAAAATATTGTTCAACATTTTTGAAATTTGGCAAATTAATTATTTATAAGTGATAAAACTTCAAAGAGAAAATTTTTTAAATTGAATGAGATGAATTTTGAGAACAGTAATGTAACAAAAATTTTGTAAATATAATACTGCTAAACGTATCAACACTCCAAAAATAATAAAAAAATTCTAAGCGCTTATGAGTGGATTTTAAAATTCAAATTAAAAGGAGCAAATTTTGAGGGGGGGGTGGGTAAACAATAACAATTTTGTTTAAAATTTTTTAATCTTGGTAAATATATTACTGTTGAACTTGTGAGCACTGCAAAAATAGTAAAAAAAATCTAAATAAAAAAAAGAGTCATTTTTGAAGGAAGGATTAGGTAAAACCAGAGCAAATTTGTTTAAAATTTTTTAAAACTTAGTAAATTTATTTCTGTTAAACTTGTGAACACTAAAAATATCTAAATAAAAGGGGTGATTTTATGGGGGTAAAACAACACCAAATTTGTTCAAATCTTTGAAAATGTATTACTGTAAATACTGCAAAAATAATGAAAAAACTAAGCAGAAATAGCGTGGTTTTCTGCAAGGGTTAAAATGTAACATTTTGTCTAAAATTTTTATTCTGAGTATTTAAAATTTGAGAATTTTATTTGTGTACACTGCCAAAATAGTAAAAAAATTCTAAACCAAAAGGTGTAGTTTGTGAGAGGCTTTTATTTTCTTAATTGTATTAATTAATTTTTTACTGTTTATATACGTGTATATTATTCTACAAAATAAAGGCGAAAGCGACAATATATAAGTTTTTATTTCAAATATATATGGGGCATTCCACACCAAATCGACCACTTTTGAACCCGACCCCTTTTGATTTTCCTGAAATTTTCACATATTATACTATCTCACCAAAAACAGTTCTGTGAATTTTTTCAAAATTTTTTATTCAACCCAAAAAGAGTTACGAATTTTTAGAAAAACTGATGTTGTTTTTCTTCAAACGATCGTAACTATGTCAAAAATTGACTAATCGGAACGTTTTTTTTTGTTTTTGTTAGTCTTTAAACGTACCATTCAGGAAAAAATACAAAAAAAATATTCAAACTTGGATTCTACAAAATTTTTCATTTTTTCGGAGAAAATCATTGATTTTTCAAATTTCGACACTTTTGATTTTTTTATTTAAAAAAAAATCTGATTTATTCCGCGTATAACAACAAAAGAAATAGAAAGAAATGTCGGCCCATTATGGGGTTTGCGTTGTTATACGCGGAATAAATCAGAGTTTTTTTTGAAATAAAAAAATCAAGTGTCGAAATTTGAAAAATCAATGTTTTTCTCCGAAAAAATGAAAAATTTTGTAGAATCTAAGTTTGAATATTTTTTTTGTATTTTGTCCTGAAAAGTACGTTTAAAGACAAACAAAACCAAAAAAAAAACGTTCCAATTAGTCAATTTTTGAAATAGTTACGATCGTTTGAAAAAAAAAACAGCAGTTTTTCTAAAAATTCGTAACTTTTTTTGGGTTGAGTAAAAAATTTTGAACAAATTCACAGAACTGTTGTTGATGAGATAGTATAATATGTAAAAATTTCAGAAAAATCAAAAGGGGTCGGGTTCAAAAGTGGTCGATTTGGTGTGGAATGCCCCATATGCAATTTATTTTAATAATATAACATAGGGTTCTTACTTCACACTATAATCCATCATGTAAATTTACATGGTAAAACCCTGTAATGCAACAAAATCTATTTTTAAATAATCTTATTACTTTCTAATTTTATATCATCCATTTAAGAATCTTCATCTGCCAATTTGTAAGTAGTTTGTGTAACAAAATCGTATTTTCAGCCATATTTTTATCATCGTTTGATTTTGGTTGCCATTCTTCTGTTGGGAGCAGTTTGATGTAGGAAGCTGGAAAAAATATTTAGGTGTACCTACATAAAAAATTCGTAATTAAAACAATTTTTGAATTTTTGCTTTATTGAGGCGAAAAAATAGCGCACATTGATTCGTAACAAAAAATGTGGCAATTTTGAGATCCTGAGCAAAAATTTATTAATACAATAAAATCAAGCAAAAAATACATTTTGTTGTATAAACTTTGAAAAGATTAAATAATATATTTGATTTTTATTATATTAAGTAACGTGTGTCTTTCCAAGTGTTACGAAATTGAGCCATAATTGTTTATTTTTAAGCGACAATCAGAAAGAAACGCTACAGTTATATACAGAGTTGCTCATTCCAGGTTTTCTCGTTAAAAAAGTAAAATTTCTTGATGAACACCATCAAAGAGTGAATAAGTGATAACTCTGTATAAAAATGTCTTATATGTACGTATTGTGCAAAATGTTGATGAAATAATAAGAGTAGGTAGCTTACTAATTAATTATTAATTAAATGTTCAAATGGTATATTTACACATTTCCTACTTACAACGTTACAATTATTGAAACATTAACTGCTAGATCGCACTTTTGAATTGACTATCTTAGCTCACAATACTGTCACGTCATCACATCACTAAGTCTTTCATAAGATCACTTTATATATGCTTTTTAATTAATATATAAATCGTAAAATAATATACACCTAAAATAATTAAAATTATCAAATTAAAATCACAATTAAAAAAGAAAAACAACTTTTGTAATAAAATAATTTGAAAACAATAATAATAATAATAAAATACCTCAATAGGTACACACGTAAGTGGTTTGTATGTAAATACCTGAATTTTTTAAAAATATATCATTTTGTTTATAAAACCGACTCCAGTTGTTTAATTTCTTTTTCATTTGGACTCGAAGCCGTTTTAGTTATTTCCGGAATATTATTTCGATTCCCGTGTATAGTAATTGGACCATCTTCCTCCTCTTCCTCGTCTTCATCTATCGGTGTTAAAATATCGTCGCCCGGCATGCGTTGCTGTGCTGAAGACGCCTTCTTGAAGCACGGCGCTACGAAACTCGTTACTGATGAAATCGCAAACAAACCCGACGCGACGAAAAACGGTATAGCGTACGACCCCGTAGCGTCTTTAAGCGCACCGGCCATGGGCGACCCGATGATGGTGGCGACCCCGCGGAACAAAATCAACAACCCAAACGCGTTCGTTAACTTGTCCAAACCGAGTAGGTCCACCAAAATTATGGAAGTCAACGAAATGTAACCAGCTGAAAAATAAAATTTTAGTTTACAAGTTCTTTAGGCATCCGCTTGTGGTGCTCACCAACTGCTAACCCAAATACAATCGCCAACACTATGTAGGATCCGTAGCTACTGCAGAAAGGAAATATCGCTATGGCTATGGTCGCAGTGACAAGGCAAATATTGTTGACGAACAGTGCGTTAACTTGTGGAAAATCTGCAAAATAACCGCAAGCGATACGACCTACGGTGTTGGTTATACCAATAATGGACAGCAAGAACGATGCTTTACTAGGCGGTATGTTCTATAAAAAAATAATTTAGGTCACGAAATTTGAAACGTTCCCGTTTCTTACGTCAAGCTTTGCGCACTCGACCAAATATACAAAAGGAACATATAAACCAGCCATTCCAAAAAAGTTCGAAATTGCAATTAAGACGAAAACTGGATCCTTAAGTAACCCAAAGTCCATCAATTCCGAAAGCGCACTTGTGAAACTTTCCGGCAGAACGAGGCATGGACAGCAATTATCGTACGCTAAAATTTGAATTAAAATCAAACCGTCGTTTTAATATTACACCCTCTAACTTACATTCATCCCCTTTCTCTGCGTCGCTCATTTCCGTCCTAGGACGGTTAATACTCATGATACTCTGCCTGTAGTTTGTCAGCGACTTTTGCGACTGATACTCTGGAAGGTGGTTAACAGACCCAGAGTAAAAAATATCTTTTCTGGAGAGTGGTCGCACCATTTGAGCCTTTTCCCGGCTAAGAGACAGCTTGGAGGCCCCAAAGTTGACGCTGTTTGCATCGCCCTAAGAAAATAAAAAATTAAGGTGGTTCGTACACCGACGTCCACGATTCGCCTAATACGTTGCGCTTTAATAGTTCTAATTATTCAAAACGTGACTCGATGATGAAACGTTTACGATCTAAATAAATTCAAATTTAATGAACCGTCCGTCCATAGGGAAGGTCAGGGATTCGTTCTTTCTAAATTACCTAACGAAATAGTCTTTAAATATTTATGCATGCAACAATCAACAAATTTTATTACTGCTTACGATTGTTTCGCTAATTAAAACTCAATTTATTGAATTAAATTTGGTTAAAAACAAAAACAAGGGGCGAGAGATGGGGGGTTTTAAAAATAGGAAATCAAAATTTTTTTGTTTCGGGCAGACCAGGCAACCTTACAAAGAACATCAAGATCACAGATAACTAAAGGTGAATTCCAATTGGAAATATTCCAAATTGTGAAACTCGACTTATTTTAACAACACCATTCCATAGTGCACCAGGTGGCATTTGGGTACACCCACTACTTTTAGAAAATTTATTTTAATATTCCCTAACGTTCATTGTCAATTAACTTTAATTTTTTAAATCCTAAAAAATGAAAAAAAATCGATGAGGTGATCGTGATCCGAGATTTAAATTTATGCGTCAAGGTCGTCACGATAAATAATGCATGAAGTTTATCAAAATGTGAACTTTTGATTGTAAACACGTTAATGTTAATAAACGGATTAGACGTTTGGGTGGAATTTTTTCATCGTTCTAGAAAATATGTTTTTGGGATGCTGAGTAATTTAGAATGGGTTTAAATTAGGAGTGTTGCTGAAATTTGGCGCACACACAGGGGATATTGTTGCCTCGTTAAAATGTTTGTAAACAAAACCCTCAGGATAAGTTTTCAGGGTTGGCTTTTACTCGTTAAAAGTAAAAGAAAAAAAATTGAAAGCATTTTTTTTACTGGTGAAATAAGATCAGCGATTAAAATAAAAATGTTTAGAATAACACCGATAACAAAATCACCAGAATTATAACCAGGAGGATATTAAGACAGCGGCGAAACTACCGGTGTTCCATGTGTTCTGTGGAACACAGTCCGGAATCTCCAGGGACCCGTAGACAATTAACAAAAAAATTCAAAGGAAAAAATTAAATTTTAATTTTTAGTATGAAATTTTTTAAATTTTAATTATTTATTTGGGTGGGGGAGGGGTATACAAAGTTTAGAGCGCACCTAAAAAGGTAATATTAGTAAAGTTTATATCAATAACAGAGAACGGCGTAAGGGCAGTCCAGGACCTATCAAATGTTATTGATAAATAAACCCTCAAAAGGAGAGCACCAAACTTATAGCAATTTTCTTCAAACTTATCACATTAGTGGAGGATCTTTAAATATAAGAAAAGATCTCAAATATCAGACAAGAAGAATCGGGGGGTCGAAACTTCGTAAAAATCGTAATTATGATTTTTTAAACATTAACTTTTTGGAATTCTGCTGTTGTAAAATTAAAAAAAAAACCTAATTCAAAATACGACAAATTAATCAAAAATTACTCGTTAAATTCTGTAGGTGTTTGTCAAATTTTCTTCTTAATTTTTTTTTAATTTAAATACTTGAATTACATAACTCAAAAGGGTGATGAAAAAATCTAAAAAAATTTATTTATAGCCTCGAAATTGTTTTATCGCGTTTTTTATCTTAAGTTAATTCAAATATTTAAAAAGCATTGTATTTTTTATTGAGAAGATAATTCAATAGGTACTTAGATGTATTTTTGAATAATTTTCCTTGTTGAGGGTTTTTATGTAATTTAATTTAATTTTGAAATATAGTGCCAGTTAAAATGCTTATGGTCCTTTACTAATTTGCCAAGTTTGAAGAAAATCTGTGACCCTTAAGATTGGTTTTCTCCTTACGAGACCAAACTTCGACCTATAAAAAAACTTTTTAACAAAAAATTAAACCGACCTCAAAAAGGAAACTAAAAAGCATAAAATAAATATATTACATTTTGAGTCTTAATAAGTAATGTAAGTAACTAAGTTTGAGTCGGTGCAGAATGGGTGACTTTTGTTTTAATAATTTTTTTAAAGTAATTTAGTAATCGTTGATTTTTTGCACCGACTCAAAATTAGTTACTTACATTACTTATTAAGACTCAAAATGTAATATATTTATTTTATGCTTTTTAGTTTCCTTTTTGAGGTCGGTTTAATTTTTTGTTAAAAAGTTTTTTATTTTTTAATTTTTAGTGATTAAAATCTACTAATTACTACCTTAATTAATTAATTAATTAATTTGCTCGATATAAAGTTTTTCTCCACCCCAACTTTCAACAGAATAGGTTGACAAGTAAAAAATCAATAAATGAAAAACAATCATTCCCTATTTTCTACCCTTACGGGTGCAATTTTCCCTTATTTTTTACCCTTACGAATGGAATTTTTTTGTGAAAATTAAATGGGACCACCATGGAGGTATACTCTATCGAATAAAAAAAAATTCATCAAAATCGGATCACTCTGTAAAAAGTTATGCCCGAACATACATAAGAAAAAAAAAAAAAAAAAACATACAAACAGACGAATTGAGAAACTCCTCCTTTTTTTGAAGTCGGTTTAAAAAGGAAAGTAATCACAGTAATTACTAGACTATCAAAATATTAAGGAAAATTGAAATAAATGAAGATATAACTAAAGTAGGGGGGGAGTAAAAATTAATGAAAACCGAAAAACAATAGCTTTACTACCATTATTTATGATAAAACATAAGTTTCAACTAACCTCAACGAATGACCGGCTTCATTTTTATCGAAATAAGAATTGTAAAATTTATCTTCGATGATTTTTCGAGCTACTGAGAGGACTGATAAGTTAATTTTCTTACCAAAAAAATTTGAGGAGGTTCATTCTACAGTCATAATGTGGATAAAATCAAAACCGGTCATTCATTAAGGTTAATTAGAATTCATATTTTTATCTCATGGGCTATTTTTGTGGTTAAGATGGATTCCAACAATAATTTTGATTAATCAATGGAAATAAACAGAAATTAATTGAAAATCAACAAATTAATTGAAATAAAATTTTTCAAGGAATTAAAATTCAAATCTAACGAAAGTTGAAAATTTTTCAAGTTTGCTACTAGGTTAACCTACATTAATTAAAAGCTCAAAATTTTGTTATAAAAACCATATGGCTTCAGACGTTATAATATATAGAATATAGATAACTACAGAAAGCTCACAAATTTGACCTGTGACCTCTAGCTCTAGAGAATATCTGATTTGCCAGTAGAAAATCTAATAGAAAAAAAAAATAAGCCCGTTTGGTTTATAGTCGACCGAGGTTAACACCAAGCTCTTCATTTAAAAACGGTAAATTTCCTTCATTTTTGATATAAATTAATATAACTATGGAAAAGTTAAGAAGATTAATAAATAAATGACGCGTTTGGTTATGAATGCTGCTTCGTGAAAGTTATACGCGACATTTAAACAATTAAGTATTGCCCAAAAAAAACAATATTTAATGTAAAATAGGTAATGTGGAGAAATCGCTAAAAATCTGGTTATTTGCAAAACATTTAATGACATTTTAATCGATTAACGCGAAGAAAATAAACCGCATTTCAAAAATTAAGTAACTTTCAGGAACCACTTTCAACTTGAAAACAAAAATTTATAAAAATCTTTCTCTCGCTGCTGATAATTAAAAGTGTAAGTAATTGAGTATCAAGCCAATCAGTGAAATTCGCACTAAATTAAACTTGGAACATTTCATAAGAATTTAATTAAATCGAAAAGCAAATGTCAGGCGCCAAGGTGGGTCAATAAAAAATAATATACTCACATCTGAATTATTATTGCCGAGAAAAGATGAATTTGATACCCTAAAATTGGAACTTTTCCTTAGTTCTCCATTCGAATTCATAGTCCCTCTTGAATTCGACCTAATTGGATTGAGAGTTGGTTTATAACGTTCGCTCAAAGAAGTTTTTCGTATGCGATCAAAGAACGGTACAGAACCGTTCTTGGGAAGTCCCTGGACGTGTGTAGTAAACGCAGGCTGACTAGCATTTCGGGGCATTCCCTTACTGCCTACCGCATAATCGCCATTTTCGTTGTTCGAGTCGCGGCGTACTCTACCACCATCCTGTTTAATTTCATCAATTCTGGGATTCTTAATATTTGATTTTAAATCGCCAGTACTGTCTCCGTTAGAATCACCCGAACCACCGCCGTGCTCGGGTATTTTACCTTCTGCGATGGTAGGTAAAGTTGCTACGGTGGGTATAGGAGTAATGGGCGTTCCTGGAGCTAACTGATCCAAATTCAAACTAGAATGCACACCGGGATCGATATTCACGTGCTGCTTCATTCGTTTTTCCATCGTTCCATCGGGTAGTTGAACCATGAAGTACGACCCTCCAATACTACCCCGTTCCATCTGTATGCGCCGTTCCTCCGCCATTCGTTGCAAGAGCGGCTTCACGCTCGACGTTTTTGGATACTCTAAAGGCCTCATGAGAGCACCAAAAACTACACAATTTAAAATCACACCCGCAAGAATGATATTCGCGCCCTTCCAACCATACGAGTGCAACAAAACGGTAGCTAAGGGTGCAAAAGCAAACGTCCCCACACCGGAACCGCATACTGCAATACCAGTAGCTAAGGATCGTTTGGTTTCAAAATAATAACCAACACAAACCACGGCAGGTAGGTAAATAAGTCCGAAACCAAAACCACCCATCAAACCATACGTTACCATCAAAATGTTAATATTTGGACTAAACGTTGATAGTATAAATGCAACGGTTGAAATTAAACTACCCGCTATGCAAACACTTCGACACCCAAACTTGTTGGTAAGAGCACTTACTAATGGTCCGGCTGTTAAGTACATCCCCGACAATAAAGAACCAACCCACGCCGTTGTACCGTCCGATTCGTGATAATACTGTGCAAATTCACTTAAAAATACTCCGAACGTATACGCAATTCCATCCACTATCATGTTACACATGAACGAAGCAAAACAGATAACCCAACCGTACCCACCGTCAGGTGGCGGTGGTATATCGTGGTAGTCGCAAAAGGAGAGTCCATCTTCGTCTACTTCGCCTTCTTGTTCTGCCGTTAATCGTGCAGCTTCTTCACATGCCACCTCGCTGTCCGTCTGAAAAAGAAAAAAAAATTAATAAGTGAAAAAGCGGAGAATTTATTTTGATTATTATGAAATAACTTCCTAATTAAATTTCGTTAAAAAGAATTTCGTTAATCGAAGTTTCACTGCGTATTATTAATATAATATAGTTTTACTTTTTTTTATTTATGCCCTTGTAATATTAAAAAAGTAATTAGTCGCCACTGCTATTACACAAGAAAAATATGTATATATATTAATTACTATAATAAGTTAGTACGACAGTGCAATATTTTCTCACGTCTATCATCTATTGGTTCATCAATTCGCATCGATATTATGTAACAATACAAGAAAAACATAAAAATAAAAAATGCTGTAGTAGTATATGGGACATCTGTACCATCCACGTGATCGAATCACGTGGAAAACTCACGCCGTCTATTATTAGCCACAAAGATATAATGCTAATCGATACAATCGTGTTTAAAAAAAATTCAATTTTGTTGCAACATACCTTCGCGAAATTTGATCGAGTGGTTTGCATTTTTCTGCACAGTGATCCTAGCGTAAACAATTTTGGCACACACAGATCCGCTGACCATTTAATGAACTTGTTTGTAAATTTATCAAGGTTGCATGCGCCACCAAAAGAACAAGAGTGATTATTGATGGAAATTTTCTGTTATGATGAAGCAAATTAAATCTGCATACCAAGATATGACCAACACAAAATAATTAAACATTCGAATGGAACAAACAAAAAATGTTATCGATAGTATAAGCAAGCTCCTTTTTTTCCCACAGTTATCAATTTGTAAACCATCATTATCGTTGGGGTTAACATACTCGCAGTTGTACTCAAATTGCTAAGCAACAAAATCGAAACCCTTGCGTTTGGTTTCTTCGATATCAAAACAGCGATTAAATCATCACGGACGAGACGCATCGATTCCAATGTTCACCCCATAACTTTCTAGATTATGGTGGTTTTGTTCACCATCAAGAAAAAAATTCTTGGAACTACTTATCGGTCATTACTCTGGATTTTAATTAATGAGTATTAAATTATTACGATGCTTATGAATTTAAATTAATTTTTATTAGCAGTTGATGAGAAGCTATCAAAAAATTGAGATGGAACTGGTGGTTTCAAGAGGAAAACCGAGAAGAAACTGTAGAGCATAAGGAATTTCCTAACAATATTGACCACTCCTAATGTTCCAATTCCTACTTCTTACGTTATTATAGCAGTAATTACTGAAATTACAGAAGTAATGTACTTTAATTACGCATTTATGAATATTTATGTATCTCGAACCGCATATTACAAAAAACACTTCTAAGGACAAATAGACTATAATGAATAGTTAAGTAAGCAATGTTTAGTTTATAATTCCAGTAATAAAAATGAAAGGTTACTATCGCTTTTATTTTCCCGAGCTATTTATTTGTACCACATCTGAGAAAATCGGAAGAATTTGCTTTGTTATAAAAAAATCAGATAAAACGAGGCCATCGAGGTGGATCTTCGAGTTCAATACTCGCTGGGACCGAAACGAGAAAAATTGGTAAAAAAACAGGAAAAAAACAGAAAAAAAAAATGGAAACGAATTATAAGTTACTACGTTCCATTCAACAAGGTAATGGAAATAAAAAGTGAATTCATTAAACTAACGTTAAACGATGCATGTGACAAGCATCGTACGCTGTTCCATTAATTTAATCAGTCGGTATGTGCTTATTTGTTAACAGGTCCAATTATCTACTTAATGGAAGTGGAACAATACAATAGAAGCAAATAAAAACCTACACCAACGTAAACGATGCATCATATTTTTTGATAATAAATTTTTGTTAAATATTTTTCGGCGGTTTTCTTCGGGAATAATATTGCACCGGTTTCCCCTAAAAGTGGAAAAGCGCTCGTAACTTTGCAACCGGTAATTTTATTAGAAAACATCAAGAGATAAAAATTAAATGTTACAAAATTTTACGTGTTTTGATATATCGAACGTAAAAAATCCAAAAATTGGTCATTTGATAAATGAAAATGAAATGGAGTTCTCCTTCTCCGGCGCAGTTGCACAAAACTGACCTCCGGAATAAAATGCATAGACATGTAATATTTCCACGAATTTAAGGAAAATGTAAATAATAATATTGCTTTAATCGATTACAATATTAATAAATAAACAAAGATATAAATAAACATTATATCATAATTATAATAAATCAACTGGTAAAATTCCAAACGTAGAATAAGATAAACAATAATTATTATGTATTTTATAATAATTTTCAAGATTCCTGCTTTGTTTTACACTGAACAAAATGCGAGTTGTAAATTTATAAACAAAACTCGTACTACATAAATAAAACACAATAAAATAATTATTATCAATCCAAACAAGCTTATCATAGGGACAGTTCAAAGATTAACGATGAAGTTGGCAAAAAAAGAAAAATATTGTTAATTACATTTCCATGCACTTGAAATTTAGCAAAGTGAATAATATGTTATTTAAATACATGGTGAAGATTATTTAAATTTAATCCAAAAGGATGGTGAAGAATTAAAAATATTGGATACTATGTAATTAGTTTTGCTGAATATTTTCAGTTAGATTAAGTTAGGACGCCTTTCGTATTCAGTTTCCAGGACAAGATCAAAGAAATTCGAGTTCCAAAAGCTAAAATTGGGTGACCGTTGATTGAGTTGCAAAGAGGAAGTTCCGTGAACGGGAAACCCTGTGGTCCCAATAACTTTTTTATTATGTTGGAATGATAATAATTATGCAGTATTCTATTATTATCGTAAAATTTTGTTATCTATTAACAGGAAGCAAAACAAAGAAAATCTTGTGTCAAACTCATTGAGGCAAGCGAACCAAATTAGCAATTAATGTGAATGAGTCGGGCCGCAATTACAATACTAAAATAATTTTAATACGTTATAAACATCAGAAAAATTAGTAATTTTATTTTTTGCAGCCAGTGATTTTCAAAATGTGACTTAAAAAAATACATCTTATTTTTCCCTAATTTCAGTTTCTCTTTGGAGTGGACCAAAATTGCAGCCTATTAAATGTGCTATCGGAAAAGAGGCGTCAATATTAAAAATAAAAGGAAATATTCGTATTTTTCAACATTTTTCTACTTAATTTAATCCATAACTCTAAAGTCGTTGACTTTAGGCAATAAAGTGTTAGAATATAATTTGTAGATAATTTTACGGTCTTTAAAAAAGTACTTCATAATTTAGACTAAAAAATCAATACTTTCAGTGCAATGATCATTTGAACGATGAAATTATAAAAATTGCTTTAAGGGGCTATACCACCCGAAGATGTGAGTTTCGAGTTTAGACAAATATTTTTGTTAAAAATTTAACAAAACGAAAAGGGGGAGACTAGAAAACTCATTTTTTTTGCAAACTCAGATAAAAAAAATTAATTTTCTTTTTAAAGATGGACTAACTTCACGCATGCACTCAGCTACCAAAATATCTGCTGTTCCTGCTCCATGCGTCACATAAAATTTTTAATTTAGATTTCGGAGGTGAGCACCGACAATTTTAAAATATATTTACTTAAAATACAACCAAGAATATAACAAGAAGAGATTCACAGCGATTTTCAGTGTGCTGACTCATCAGCAAATTGACGGCCGTTTGAACAGTTTTGATTGGCAAATTGCTTTAGATGTAAACACACGAGAGAGAACTACAATTCACGAAATTGAAATTTTAAAAACCCTTCAACTATGTTGAAATTCAAATCTCCCGCCTCTATTTTCAAGCGCATTGAAGTAATCAACTGAACCCCCCCCCTTTTTTTTCTACTTTAAAATATTTAATGATTCTATTCAAAAATACCATTACTTCTGCGAAATAAAATTGAAAAAATTTGTTCTCAAATGTTAAAAAAACTATAAGACGTAGCAGAAGTGGTGCACATTTTCAAAGCACAAAATGAGCTAGGAGGCTTAGCTACCCTAGTACCTTAGAAATTAGAAAAAATCTCTCCGTACTGGACGGCACCGTTTAAAGTAAACAATCATAAAACCGGGGAGTCTGGGGGGTATGGTATACCCTCCAGTCATAAAACTCATCTCATTAGGTACTCGCTTATTCTGAGGGTACTCCACATTCCACAAATTCACCCCCCCTCGGTTTCGCGTCTAGCAAGTTTAGCCATCCTAAACCAGAAAATAAAATAGTAAATACACTTAAAAATGAGATTTAAGTATTATGTTTCTGAAAAATCTTTCCTGACCTGGAGGGTACTTTCAAAAGTAAACAATCGGAAAAACGGGGGGTCTGGGGGGTATGGAATACCCTCCAGTCATCAGTAAGCAAAAATATATTTTCTCGATAATTAAATTTTTCAAATTAGGTATTTGCTTATTCTGAGCGTACTCCACATTCCCCAGACCCCCCCCCCCCGTTTCATGCCTATTTCTTCATATTTGGAAATTCTAGCAGGCTTAGCCATCATAAACCAGAAAATAAAATAGTAAATGCACTTAAGGGGGAAGTCTACTGTGACAAGAGAAGAAACAGGCCGATTTTCCGGATTTTTTTTCTGACAAAATTATGACTCTTACATTAAATTAAATAAAACCGTCATCTTTATGATATATTCAAGTATTTGTAAAAAAATTTTTAAGTCGAAATATTCGAAATTGCCGTTGTAGCACTCTTTCAACGCAGGTCTGTCTTTTTTTAACGGTGTACATGAAATCTCACGTCTGAGTAATCTAAAACAAACAAAAAAAATATGGTTAGCATCTACATAGCATTGACTCTCGTTTGTCGAGAGATTTTTTTGATATCGTTTTTTGTTTAATTGTTATAAACAATAATAACATCAAATTTGGGGAAAAAAAGTAGAAAAAAAGTTCAAGAATTTTTTCTCGGCGCCAAAATTTTTTATCAAAAAAATCCCTCGACAAACGAGAGTCAATACTGTGTAGATAATAACCATATTTTTTTTGTTTGTTTTACATTACCCAAACGTGAGATTTCATGTACACCGTTTGGGCACCAAAAAAAAAACGGACCTGCGTCGAAGGAGTGCCACAACGGCAATTTTGAATATTTTGACTTGAAAATTTTTTTACAAATACTTGAATATATAATAAATATCACGGTTTAATTTAATTTAATGTAAAAGTTATATTTTGTTAGAAAAAAAATCCGGAAAATCGGCTTGTTTTTTCTCTTGTCACAGTAGACTTCCCCCTTAATAAAGTAAGAATTGCCATGATGGTCGCCAACATTCGCTAACGGATCGGCACCAAAAGAAGAAGAAATATAGTTAAAAATGAGATTTAAGTATTATATTTCTGAAAAATCTTTCCTGATCTGAAAGGTACTGTGAAAAGTAAACAATCAAGACCCCCCCCCCCAGGGTTTCACGCCCGTTTTTTCATATTTAAGGGGTCAAGCAGGCCTAGCCATCCTAAATCAGAAAATAAAATAGTAAATACACTTAAAAATAAGAATAAGATTTATGATGTTTCTGAAAAATTTTTCTTGACCTGGAGGGTACTTTGAAAAGTAAACAATCAAATAACCTAAGGTGGGGTTATGGAATTCATTGTCAGGCAAAAAGAAAAAATTATTTTTCACATAATGAATTAAAAGGTTACAAGAACACCACATCCTAATTTCATTTACCAAAAAATAATATTTAATTTTGTTCTAGATCTAGAGTCTAGACAATTATTATGATTTTATAATTAGCCAATTTAATAAATTACTTTATTTTCTTCTGAACTCAGATCTTAGATACGAGAATATATCACTAACTACACATAGTACTTCAGACTTCTTTGGATTACCGTAGATTTCCTTAAAGTTCCTGGACTTCCCCGGATTACTGTACACCAGACTATTCAGGTGATTTACGCTTCGCCCAGATGTAATTAACAAGACGCGTTTTAAAACAATTTAGACTCATTTATCCTCTCCCCCCCCCGTCTTGACCAACTCTTTCATTTCAGGTCACAACCTGTACATACACCAAGAATGAACCAAATCGGTGATTTGGAGGTCTGGTGGTCTCCAGGTTGGTTCATTTTTATTTTGAATTTCAACTTAACACTTTTGAGTCTCTTCGTCGGTGGATACAAATTCTAAAAATGACGTCGGGGGCCGCATGCTTTACTGAGAACACTAAAAAATCAAAACATTTCTTAGAAATATTCCATAATTATTTGGGCGTCGACTAGGCGGTCCGTATAAGATTTATCGTCTCCATTCAAGGAATCAATTATTTTGCACTCACAAACTGTTTGGGGAAAAATTATCCAAACTATAGTTAACTTCAAGGCAGACGTCTAATACTTAACATCCTCGAGATTACTAACTTTTCTAATGGATCAAAACCACAAGGATCACTGGATTTTTAGGTTATTCTTGGATTGGTGCAAAACTTTAAAGGTTTTTAATTAAAAAAAAAAAAGATTGCCCCAGACGATTTCAGCTCCAAGTGCTTACGCACTGACCTTGAATTGAGAATGTAGTGTATTTGGCAAAGAAATCAATTAGTTACAACGTTCTCTACCCATCTCTTCGAGGGCCTTCCCTGTAATCATGAAGTGTTGGTTTTCCTGGATATTTCCGTCCTAAATGGCATAGTCACTGCCTTCCTTCTTGTCCATGTTACTGCGATTCTTAAAAGGAAAAACATTTTTTCCTCTCTCCCTCCCAAATTTGATCCAATTGGAGAATCTTCTCTTTCCAAAAATTTTTAGTTATTGCACACTCCAAATTGTTCAAAACGAAAGAAAGCAAAAGTTTTGTACTAAACACTATAAGAATTCTTACCATCATTTTAGCTGCCTGCACTGAAGATGAACAAAAATCCGAAACCGTTTTTGAAAATCTTAATTAATAAAAACGTTTCAAATGCATATTAATAAATTGCATTTATTTATTTGCACTATTTAATCTGTAACTCGAAAATCTAATCAAATTTTTAGCTTTTATAGCTCATAAAAATGACGCCTACTGTCAATAGCGTATGATTTCGACCATTGAAATCGATGTAATCTCGGTCTTCTTATCGTGGCGAGATTTATTAGCTAATGAAATAATTACATAGTATAATATAGGAGACTGTAAACTTGATTGCTGAGCAAACATTTATTGGACGATTCAATTAAATCGTTCCAATTTATCGTGAGTACTCTTATCTGGTTAGAATCGAACGTCAGAGTTTCATTCCATTTCCATAAGTTTGAGAACTTTTGTTTGAAACTTATTATTATCAAAATATATAACAAACAACCCTCTTCCCAGCAATCTCGTTTTACTTGAAAAATTAGCATATCAAGTTGAATAATGATAATATTCAATACAAGCATCCTACTGTGTACTTTCATAATCCGTTACGATAACCTTCAATGTCGGTACTGGTAATTATTCCATAGTATACTACTTCACAAAATCAAATTTACTACGATTTCCTGTTTTAAAACTAACATTCATTCGTAAAAGTATGGTCAAGATAACATAACTTCCACAAGATCCTAGTGGTCTGGTGTGTACACGCAAGTTCAAACACCTCCGAAATATGGCAAAATAAGTATTTGAAATTTGCAGACGAAGATTAAGCAGGCTAGACGTGAAATATATCGGTTACCAGATAACCAATCAAGTGAAATTTAAACAAAAATAGAAAACCCAAAAAACAAATTATATTTAATTTTTCTCATGGTTAGCATAAATCGTTAAGTTACCGAATCATCATTGACTTTTAATTATAATACTAATGTGTAACTTATCAACGCGATAATTAAATTATAATGGCAAATAATCCGTTTTGCACTTTTATGATAACAGTTTTATTTTTTCTTGGCTCGAGTTGGCAAAAATAACTTCAATAACGTTATCGTCAAATTAACCCATTTGCAATAATTAAATTAATTAACACAATCTAAGTAATTTGTGTTAACCTATTTTTGTATCACTTTGAGCTTGATTCTAGGTGAGATTAAATTTTTGAATGTAATCTGTTCGGTCGATTACATTGTTATCTGAATAATTGAAGTACAAGGACAGCATAAATTAGAAAACCAAGAGTGATTTTCAGTCTGAGAGTAATTTTACTCTGGCTCCGATAAAGGATCGAACCCGATTGGACCAACATATTGCTGAACGCTTTTTCAAGTTTATTGACTCTTAAAAACAAATCGACCGTTCTGAGGATATCAAAAAAGTTAAAGTTAACTACGTTGTAATATTATTATTAATACTAAATAATTTACGCACAATTTTGATGAAAGTGTATCGTTGTAAAGTAACACTAACGAGCAATTTAATAATGTCAAAAGGTCAACGAATAATACATTCAACATTTATAAACTTCAAGTGTGGTGTAATAAGAACAACTTGGTTGTAAATTTAAATGCCACTCAAACTCCAAATCGTTTGAGGACCTCTGCTTTTCAAATATTCGCACAAGTACAGAAAAAACAAACTACTTCACAGTTATCACTTTCATTATATTTTAATTAACTCAAAAATTTCAAAATTTGTTCTGGATCTTCAAAAGTGTTATATAAGGTACTGGAACAGAAACGTAGGTACATTTTTTGATAAAAACACAAAAATTGATAAGACAAGTTATATCAGACAAGTAGTGTGAGTGCACTTATTAAAAGCTGATTTTAGATCGATAATTACAAACTGGATTTTAAAAATGTCCTTGTAATCAATTACCTAGTTTCAAAAATTAGTTCACAGTTTGTAAAACATACAGCAGATGAAATAAGTATTGGCTATACTCTTGAGCAATTTTCTTTCGACATTTAATTTTCACAATAAATAATACATGCGGTTGACTTAAATTATAATTCTCTTCGGTTGGGAAGGGTAAAAAAACATTTCATAAAACTTTTAACGGGCCGTTAAAACTAACGGAATATTTCTATTGGCCTGTTAGTGCCATGAAACCACCATAAATCGGGTTAACCTATCGATTTTGTCATAGGGATTAGGAACATCTTATATATACCTATTTTACATACTGCAATAACTTCATAGTTCGATATCGCAGCAAGTCTTTGCTGATCGGCCAAACGCGACTACCCAGACGGCTTAAAATTAACTTACTCTCTCCTTTCGAACTTTTTGGGCTTCATCAGCACCGCACAGATATAAATTCCCTGATTAATTTCAGTTTTTCCTGTAGTACAAGCACATCATAATGACGTCTTTCGTCATTGCTTTCTTTATCGCAAATTATAAATAAAATTAACCGAGCGATTGAAAATAAACAACATACTTTTTTTCTAAACGATAACAAAGTTTGTTATTAAAAAAAGCAAAACGCCTATTCACTATATTACACATCTCTGATTTCATTCAAAGTTCGAACCCAAAAATGTGACCCACATTTTGAAAAAAAAATTTATGGTGGAAAATCCTTACCCTGCTAATCGTTCTGGTCCTCGTAGGTTTGGACATTGTAATAAAAAATTTGACTAGAAAGCACACAATTCAAATAACGCGCTGAACGTATTCGTTGTTCGTCCCACCAATGGGATTAAGTTGCACTTTTTTGATGTCGATCGAACATTGCATTCACACAAAACGCACAAAGAATTAAAATTATTTTACCGACTTTTTTGGCATGATAAAACTCAGCAGAGTATACGAACAAATGTAACGCACAACTGTACAGAAGTGTAGTTTGTCGTAAATATAAATTCACTAGATGGACAGGCGCTGAATGTGACGTCATCGTTGCCAAATTATAGCATAATCGCAACGTTAAAGTTGTATGCAACTGGGTAAACATTTTAGTATAGCAAAACAATAAAAATTAATGAAAACGTACGGTTACTAATATTTGATGCGATTAAAAAATCAAAATTTTAGGTACCCCCTCCCCTGTACGGTATTTTTAATTTAAAAAAGAATAATTTTAATCTAAATATTTCAGAAACTTGGTAATTTAGAAAACACTGCCACGAAATGCTAAGTTTTGGAAAATAATCGAGAGCAAAGTACAAACCACGACTATGTTAAACCGGTAAGACTATAATTACTAATACGATCAGCTGATCTAATAAACGGCAAATCCATTGTTCTTTTGCTGTTGCTCCAAGAAATCTACTAAACAAGTGACGTCACAAATAACGCTGCGGGTCAAACAATTCGCCATTTAAATAATTCTTACCGCCCCTCTTAATAAAAAATTTATATTAATTTTGTGGTAAATGCTTTGAAGGTGATTGGTGCGATTAAAAACTCAAATTTAAGTTTTTTTCCATGGGTGCATTGATTTCCTGCGATATCGATCGTTCTATTACCAAGTAAAGCGAAGACCAATTTCCGCTTTCCATTTAATAACTGCGAGGTTTTTGAATTCTTGTGTTATTCTCTAACAATTTTGATTTTCTTACACAAAAATTGTGCGTACAATTTAGGGCTGGATTAGTCAATTTTGTGCTCAAAGCAGAAGTAAAGGTTTAGGTCAACTATTTTTGTGCAAGTAAACAACCCAAATTGTGCCTTTTTATGGTACAACGTTTGTGTATAATTTTATCCCGAAAATTTTTACAATTTTTGTGCGCAGTTAAAAGAACAAAAATTCTGGAACAAAATTGTGCAGTTTACAGAAAGTTAGCACAAGATTCAGGGCATTTCCACGACAAATTTGTGTAACTTATTAACACATTTTATATTTAGTAGTACATGGCTACTTAAAAAAATAAAAATTTAGTACCTAAGCTTTTTCATCCGGATACTCTAGGAGCGAACAGGAATTTTTGGTTTATAGTACACAGAGAAAAAAGTGTACTACTTAAAAGTAGAACAATTTGTGTTTAAATTGTCTGCAAGTACAAATTGTGTGAAAATTTAGTACAATTTGTGTTAAAAAATGGCACAATTGCTGTAGAGATGACTAAAATTGTGCTAAAAACAAGTACAATTGTACTAAATTTTCATATAATTTGTACTTTTAGACAATCTAGACACAAATTGTTTTATTTTTAAGTACAATTTGTTCAAGCAACCTGTAGAGATTTTATTAGCTTTGTCAAGATTCAAATCCAGATCGAGGAACAGTGACGTAGCAACAGGTAGTGCGAGAGATTCTAACAACCAGAGCCAGGGCCCCACAGGGGCCCTTGGTCCGGTACACAGAAAATTAATTTCTACTATTTGCAGAGATTTACTTGTTAAAATAAGTACATTTTGACGGAAGGAGGGCCCGCTGTGAGTCTTGCACCAGGGTCCGGTATTGACTTGCTACGTTACTGTCAAGGAATTGATTTTTCAGCAAACTCACATGGTCCTAGCCCTAGCTAGTAATGAGTGCTAGAGAGGAGCTACGTGGCTTACTCTAGGGCGTTCTGAAGGTATGAGTATAAATTAGTGGTTGGATAGCAAAAAAAATTAATTGAAGTGCTCCGAACAACATGCAATAACCCCCCTTTTAGCAAACTCAAAATTTAAAAACAACCTAGGTGTTCCAGGCTGGTCATGCGATTAAGGCGTAGACTTCCTAAACGATCATTGTTTCAGCAGCACTGTTTCGTTCAATATTTTCAAAAATATAAACAATTGACAACAAAATAATTTCCAAAAAAAGTCGAAGGTTGCAAGAGTTGTTTTTTGAAAATACAGCAATCGTTAACTCTAAAAGTTGTGCCCTGCACGAAGGAAACCGGCGATCAATACGAAAACACCTGACTTTAAAATTTAATTTCCTAATTATTGCAAATGGGTCGAAAATTGCCTGCAAATGTTTGCAAATGTTTAAAAATTCTGCAATAAAATTTTGAGCTAATTTTAACTGCCTGGAACTTTTTTATATTATTTAATGACGATTGATTACTTTTCTTAAATAGACTTTATAATTTATAACATTCAACGAATTTTATGCAACAAATTTCGAATTTAATTGAAAAAATTTTAATTTAATTGTTTGTATGGAAGGAATTTTATCGATTAGCTATCTAATAAGTCAATAAAATATATAAAACTTACATAACAGTTTGATATTTTGCGTATGTCCTCCTCGGGATCATCTTCTGGGTCTTCTCTGCTAATGGCAGGCCCCATGGCCCCTTACGGGGGCACTTGACAGAGGCCGGCCTGAACTCAAAGCTGCACGTCTTCTGCGCTCAAGTAACTACTAACCAGTTCGACTGTGTATACAGTTGCGCGAAACGCGAGGGTGAATGATTTATTGACCATTTAGTAGTTTCATTGTACAGAACTGAAATAAAATTCTTTGATAGCTTAACAATATTGACAATAATAAAATTATTTTTCAAATAAATTTAACGCTTTATGTGATGTGCTTTCGTAATTTCATTTCAATTTACGGTTTTTACAAAAAAATAATCGATTTAACAGATTCACCAAGCTGCAATAAATCAATAAACCTACAGGGTTATTGAAAATATAATATACAAATTTTTATTAGTAAGTAATTATATTGGGAATATTCAATCAAGTTTATGAATAGACTGTGTGACGTAACTGTTGCACTGGAACCACTTTTAAATTGCGAATAAATGAGCCAATCCTGTCTGCGTTACGAACAGACGATTCTTATTATGATCCCATAGATTGCCTCTCTCTTATCTATGCAATTGATCTTAAGCAATCCGAGTTATGTTATAGTCATAACAAGTTTTCTCCAATAACTCTAAAACGAAGAGATATATTAAATATATTTTAAAATGAAAAATATTCGTCTGTTTACGCTGAACACTTTTAGTTTTTACAACATTTTTGATATCTTTCACTGTTTTCGAGTTATTAGAGAAAAACTGGAATGAGTGCATGGTGAGTTTAATTATAAGTTTCATCGAATGCGGATAAAATATTTATGAATTTCTAAACAAACCTGGCCCCAAAACTGAATGAATAGTGATCAACACTTTCGTGATGTAAAGCAAAAGTAATTCTGTGGCAGACCTTCAAATTTTTCTTGGAAAATCGCCTGCGGCGACTTTTTATTAGTAAGTGTGATTCACCGACTAACCGTATCAACAATTTTTTTTATCAGAAATTAATGCGGTAGTTTATCACTGTACTGAGATGTAATAAAAAATAAATATACAATCACCATAAAGCGAAATTATAAAAAATAAATAAAAACCTGATCCTGCGGGCATAGAGATGAGAAAATTAAATTTAAATTATTTCTGGGAATTTGGCAAAAAATCCAAAAAATACACAACTTTTACCAACTCAGAACGAGTTTATGCGCGTTTTCAAAGCGCAAATATCATAGTTTCTCGGTCACGGTCACTTCCAGCTAAATTTCGATCGATATAAATTGCATGCATAGGTAAAATTACTATTTTGACATAAAATAAGAAAATAGAGCGTTTTATCTAGCAATATCATCTAAATTGTAATTGTTAAGGAGCGCAAGTGTAGCATAATAAATTTCAGGTTTGGTGATATTATTTTAACACTTTTATTGTATAAACGCGATAAAACGTTACATAATTGTTAAGAGTAGCATTCCAACATGCAAGATTAATTTTATAATTTATTTAAAGTGCATGCATAGATATTTTAAATAATGCCGTAGAACGTGAGCTCATGACAGATAAACAAGCATGAAAAATGGGTTGCCTGATTTTAAATCAGCGCTCGCATTTGAAAATTTTTGATCAATCAAGCTGAAAGGTTAAAATTTAACTCAAATGATTTTTAAAATGAAATTACATCAGATTCAGCAATTCTTTGGTTTTTTCAATACAGTACCAACTTAAAACAAAAATTAAAGAAAAATATATTAACGTTACAAGAACCACCGCCACTTTTTATAGGTTAAGATTTTATAAACAATGTCTGACGGTAAGTTTTAGCATTTTTTTTCAACAATTCCGATTAATTTTTGAATTTTAGAAGAAGTAATAAAACGAAGATTAGTGATCGATGGAGATGGAACAGGAGACGACAGAAGGTTGAATGTATTACTAAAAAACCTGATCAAATGGGCACTACACACAGACGAATCGTCCCCAGAATACCATCAGTTATACGATCGCATGCTCGCACAGATATCACAGTGTGAATTCGCCGTTAAACGTTCACAGTTGTTGGCTCGAACAAACAAAAAGCAATTGGTCAACTATCAAAATTTGCAGAAGAAACTCGAGAAACAAATCAACGAAGTCAAGCGTAACATAGAAGTGAGTAAACAAAACTTGTCTCAAGCAAAAATTTTGAAACAAAACCGAATGATGTACGACTTGTTGGCTCAAAGTATTAAGCAACAACCGGCCAGAAAAGACACAGATAAAAGATTGGCCGATTTGAAAGGCGAACTTAACAATTTACACGAACAGAAGAAAAGTTTAGAAAATAAATTGGAAATGCGTCGTAAACAATTTCACGTTTTGGTTTCAAGCGCCAATCAGTTGCGCACCATGTTGGAGGATAGCGTCGACGATGATGCCATGAACACTTCTTTGGATGACATCACCAACAGTCCCGGACCAGAACCCATGTCAGAATAAATTTTTTGTACAATTTTAGTAATTTAAGTTAAATAAACGAGAATTTTTTTCTAAATTTTTGTTAATGATTTTCAAGAAAAACATCATGTATACTGACGCGCATGGGTGGATTAACGAGATTCTCTTACCACCGGGAAACACATAGACGTGCCGTGCGACACTTGGTAACAAATTTTGTCACGTGTAAAGAAAAAAACTTGGTTTTGGTAAAACAACCAATAACACTAATTTGCTATTGAGAAACCTTTATAATCTGACCAGGTTCCTCCATGTCCATCGGTCCGCAAAATTCAAATTCCTAGCCGATCGTGACGCTTCTTTGCCTTGATGGTAATTATTTAGTAGTGCACTTGACTACAAGGGCGCTTTTAGAAAAAAAAATTTATCTTATACAAAAACTTTATTAAATTTGGAATGGTAGAAGAGTAGTAAATTATTCTTATTTTAAATTAAAAATGTTTACTTTGCAAACTTTTGGAACGTTTCTGATAGTTAAAGATACGCGAGTGTCCCGTTTTAAAACCTGGTCCACTTCGTAAGTCCCACTACATTCCCTTAAATTCACATACGAATCCGAAACTACGTCCTCCTCGACTTCTCTAATGGCATGTAAATATTTGGTATACATGTCGTCCTTTAACACTACCAAACTTCTACGTTCTAACAATAAATCACAAATTTTTGTCCTGTCACTATCACAGAACTCCAGCACCGTGTGGGATCCACAACTTATCGTAGTCACAGTAGGATAAAAAAGAGGTCCGTCACCGTGCGGCATAATGCCTTGTCCAGGTAAATACTCATTTACGAGACAATGATTTGAACTTTTACCATCGAAGACTCCGAGCTGATCAATCTTTTTCATGTACGTTCCCAACCAAACCGGAATTTTCTCCACTAGCATCCCGTTTTTATGAGGAACTCCACCGTAATCTTGCAGCCTGCGTTTCGATAAACAAGTCCATTTCGGTTTAGGCACGGAATAGACTTTATCCAAAATCTGAGATTCTTCTTCCACGGTTATAAAATTAGGAATATAATAAACGCTGGATGGTGCGCATCCAACTGAATGAATCTTGTAAACCTCCATAACGAACACAAAACGTAAGACGTGATATCGGATAAGTAAATCAAACTAGTTTTGATTCGAATCGGATTAGGATAATAAACTATCATGCTATTGTACTGTCATAACAAAAAAAAACAACGACCTAACCTCACTTTTACTTGTCAAAACTGTGTGCAAACTTCGAGTTTTTAAGTTTAGAACGGAAAGATAATACTGGAAACAAATTAAAATTTAACATTTTACCGCTTGGATGTGTAAAATACAGAGCGACTTACAATTTTTGTAAATTTCACAATTGGAAGTAACTCAAAAAAATTCTAACCTCAAACAATATTTTGAGAAATGTCTGTAATTTGTACAAAGTTAGTAAAACTGGGATCACGTAATTTTTCAACAAATAAGTTGCTGGGAGTTATCAGAAACGACAATGCTTCTTTGCAAGTTTTTGATCGAAAGACGAAACTTCTTCAGCGCGAGCGGGCATGTTTAGCCTCGGACGTTAATGTGTACGATTATTTGAAAGACGAGATAGGTTACAGATTAGCTGATCGTGTTTTTGATATCAAGAGGCAGTTTAAACTTGCTGCCGATTTGGGTAAGCGATTCTAGTGGCATTATCGTTCGTAATTGCGATTTTTCAGGTTGCAGCCGTGGGTATATTGCTAAGCATATCACGCCCGATTCGGTAGAAGAACTAATTTTATGTGACACCAATCAAGCGAATTTAGACAGCGTTGTAGTACAAGAAGGAATCAAAGTTCGTAAACAAATTTTAGATGAAGAAAATATTCAAGTGAGTACTACTTAAATCTTGTGGAATCCGGTTATAACGAGTTCAACTTCGCTATAAGCGGTTTATATTTATACTCTACATAACCATCCTTGTCACTGTACAATAACCAAAATAGCGGTGTATTTTAAAATCTTCACAACAGAAAAATGACCATTTTTTATATTTTTCCACCCTTGTTTTAGTTTCCACCTAATTCGTTGGATTTGGTGGTCTCTAGTTTAAATTTACACTGGGTTAACGACCTACCAGGTGCTTTTAAAAATATTCTAAATGGTTTGAAACAAGACGGAGTTTTTATGGCCTCTGTGTTTGGAGGTGATACTTTATATGAGTTACGAAGTTCTCTACAATTAGCGGAGAACGAAAGACGTGGGGGACTAGCCCCTCACGTTTCTCCCTTTACTGAAATTCAAGACATCGGCAGTTTACTGACCAGAGCTGGTTTTACGATGCTGACGATCGACACGGACGAAATTGTCATTAATTACCCCACAATGTTCGAGTTGATGCTGGATTTAAAAGGAATGGCTGAAAGCAACGCCGCTATTAATCGTACAATCCACTTGCACCGTGACACACAGTTTGCTGCTGCTGCTATTTACCACGAAATGTACAGCAAACGAGATGAAGAAACCGGAAAAGAATTTATTCCAGCCACCTTTCAAGTAAATTCGACTTTAAGCAAAGAAATTTTCAAGTTCAAGGGTAATTTTTTCAGATAATTAACATGCTAGGATGGAAGCCTCATCCAAATCAACCGAAACCGATGGAAAGGGGGACGGCAGAATTTTCGTTAAAGGATCTGAATAAAATAAGCGAGATAGTTAAAGACACGAAAATATTTAAAGTTGACGATGACAAGAAATAATTGTATTGTTTGTTTTTCATAGTATTATGTTTGTAAGGATTGTTTAGGCAAAAAATAAATATTCTTTTGATCAGTTCACTTGGTCTTTGTATTCTGTATTTTAATTTTTTTATTTTCTGTAATACAAGCAAATTTCTAACATTAGTGCGGCCTTCAGGCCGCACAATCTATAATGTATTTATCTACAAAAACGAATGTTGCTAATATATTACAGTTTTATCCTAAAAAATAAATTTGCAAATAATAGAATATTCCAAAATTTTAAATATCCTCCCTTCTCTGAATTTTTTAAATTAAATTGCATAGAATTCTTCAAAATTGTATACCAGGGTGCAATTATTATTGTAGATTGCAGTCTTATTATACAAATTCACAGAAAGATGAACACCACTGAAATTAAATCAAAAAACTATTACCCCTCAAAAAGTCTAAATTTTGATAAAGAAATTCCTTTTACATTAAAGGCGAATGACAAAAATAAAGACAACCTGCAGAATTTTGTATAATGAAGTTTTGTTAAAAATAAAAGTGTAGTTTGAGCCTCGAAGGAAGCAGGAAGCAATAAAAGTGTTATATGCAACTTTTTTTATTTTTACTTAAAATAATAACAAAAATAATTTCATAATCTACTTACAAGAACTAAAAACTTAGTGTGGTTTGGGCACGTGACCATCGACATAAAAGTTCCTGGTAGCTTTGGGTAACTGCACTTTAATACCGTCCAAACTTTTGTTCAAAATAATCTGACAACCTAAGCGTGAATTTTCCTTCAAAAAAGGTGCCATGTCCAATAAATCTTCTTCCGTTTCTAAAGCTTCGGGTAATTTATCACAGTATTGGTCTTGCACGTACACATGACAAGTGGTGCACGCTAGAGAAGCCTCACACGCACCCTCCATTGGTATTTGATAGCGGTGTGCCAAATATAAAATATTATCACCCACTTTACCCTTAACAGGAATGGATTCACCGTCTTTCGTAACAAAAGTTATGTTTACCCTACAAAATCAATTATTAGCGTTTTCATGAAAACATGCAGAAACTTACACTTCATCTTCCGATTTAGGATCCTCCCATTCGTATTCTCCGTGTCTCAACCCTACAAAACTAAGAATAGAAAATTTTCCTCTCAAAAAAAACAAATAAATTCACCTGCAGTTAAACTAAATTGACGAATATTTCTTGGCTTAAAATACGAACGCCCATAAAACCGTAAACTCTGTAACACTTTTAAATTCATTTTCGGGTGCTTTCATCAATTTTAAACTGGATTAAAAATATTAAATTTAAAGGTTAGAAATTTATTGCACAATTCCAAATACGCCATCTTGCGGGTGACAACACAAACACTGAAAATAATTATACTATTTATTTACAGGGTAGAGCAAATTTATTGTTTTCTTCTAAAAACAATTCCATCTATAATAAAAATCAACACTTGGAGACGTAACACGTAACTTAATTCTAGCGAACCGACACTCACTCATCCGTCTGCCTTTTTTGCCCTTCTTTATTCAAGTTTTTCTCACCCTTTTGGGTCTTCGTGTGCGTTTTTAAGTGGTTTTCCAAGCAACCTTCACGTGGAAAAGCTACATCACAAAATGTGCACACAAACGGTGTCTCACTGACAGGACTTCTTAGATGCAACGTTAACCGATACTTCTGTGAAGATTTGAACCCACAACTATCACAAACAAACGGCTTTTCGCCTGTATGAGTCCTCACATGGATTTTTAACACCACCCTCTCCGAAAATTTCGAATTACAAAACTCACAGACGAACGGTTTCTCGCCTGTGTGGGTTTTCTTGTGACATTTTAAATGATCCTTCCGAGAAAATTTTGCATTGCAAATATCACATTCGAACCGCTTTTCCCCGGTGTGAATGTTCAAATGTCTGTGCAAATTTCGCTTCACGGCGCACTTATAATCACAAAGGTCACACACAAACGGCTTTTCGCCCGTATGAGTTCTCGAATGATCGGTGAGCAAATGCTTTCGTGAAAATTTTAATTTGCAAGTTTCACATTCAAATTTTTTCTTCTCTTGAATTTTAGACCCGCCGACTGTTTCATCAACTTCGGGATCCTGCTGTAGAATTGGTAAATTAGTAACTTCAATTTTAATGTCAACCGAATGATGTAAACTTTCCGATTTGATCTCGCAATCTTCTGGAGCCTCCGTTTTGAATACGCTTGCAAAAGTTGAATAGTTAGGTTGTACAATTTGATCATCATAATCTTCGAGTATTTCTTCTTTGGGTTCCACTTTCACCATCTTAGAAAAATTCAAATATAGGTACAAGAAAATTTTGAAAGGTTATGTTATGAGACTTTCCTTTCTGGATTGTTTTTTACCACTTTTTTAATACATCCCAAAAATATGGGGTTTGTTATTATAAGATGCAATTACGGAGATTAATGGGGCCATTAAATATTTCAATTTTCATAATTTTAAAACCACGAAACGAACAACCATAACACAGCAACTTCAAGCCTACAAAATTTAGGTGGGCGTGGTTAATTATTTATTACTTTTTGTAACTTTTCGGTATTGCCCATTTGCGTATATTTTTAAGTGTTTTTTCTAGTATTTTCTATGGTGCCTAGGTCTAAGCCTGGTCGACCTCCATAAAATGTGAAGAAACGGGAGGTGGTGAAACCAAAGAGAACACATCTTTTTGATCACTTCTGACTGGAAGATACCCCCTCAAATAACCAGATATTTCACTTTTATTAAATCTCATTAGATGGTCTCAATGAGCAAATAATTAAATTTCTTAAAATTAACAAACATATAATTGAATTTCGGAGTTTCAGGATTATAGCAACATATTTTCTTAATTGTTCTTTTTGCGAAGAACAAGGGATGCAGTTTTATGTCATGCCCAGGACAAAAATTTCAATTCGTCAAACGAGAATGTGACAAAACAGCGTTTCACCCTATACAATACTAACGACTTATTTTGACAGTTAGAAGAAGTTACCGTTTGACAATTTAGTTTTTGACGTTAAAAATATTATTTCTGCCTATGAATGTATACTTTATACAACTTTAATTAAAAGCAGTTTGTTGTTAACAAATAAAAAATGACGGGGTGGAGTGCCTTACGACCGTTGCTCTTTAATTTGAGCAAAAATGGGGCAGGCTCAACTTGTGAGGTTATAATTATTATGTAACAACAATAATTTTTATATTTTCGGTTTTTTAGTGATTAAACGAAATATGAGTGAGCATAGGACGTTTCCTATGCAACCGTCTCGTTTCCAATGGCACAAATTTAAGGATTTACTTCACTTCTATGTCCTCATCGGAGTGCTTCCTTTAGCTGCTATTACAGCATGCGTCAACGTATTTATTGGTCCTGCAACTCTTTCAGAGATTCCAGAAGGGTACGAGCCCAAGTACTGGGAATACAGCCCTGTAAATATAAGAATTAAATTAATTTGGGGAGGTGAATTTTCATTATTTCTCTGTTGTAGCATCCTGTTACGCGTTTTTTTGCTCGTTATTTGACTAATAATCCTCAACAGGAGTATGAAAAATATCTGCATTATGTGTATGAAGAAGAAGATAAATCGAGAATGAGGTACTTTTTATTAAATTCTCATCCATTGTTATTTTTTAACATTTTTTTTTAGAGCGTTGGAAAACAAGATTAGGGAGAAAATGAAGGAGAGGAAAGATTATCAAGCTTATTATTACAGACCAATCATAGCCAAATATCACAGACAAACTAAAGAATTGAGTGATTACACTGAAAGAATCGAAGGTGATTAAATGCTATAGTCGAGATGAATAATGTAGTTGTCTTATTGGTAGTATGAAATGTTTTAAATAAATGCCATCATTATTAATATTGTCTGTTTTACATTCTACCGTAAACTTTATACTGGAATATTCCTTTATAACCACTTTTTCCTAAAAGTAATCCAGTAAATAATAGAAATTATTGTTGAGATTAGGTCTAGTTTAATTAATAATCTACAAGTAGATATTAAATTTTATACTTCTTAACAAATTTACTATCACATTGATAGACAGTCTGGACCGTCTCCAGGATTCGAACTGTCCTGACTGTCTCTATCAATGCGATAGTAAATTTGTTAGGAAGTATAAAATTTAATATCTACTTGTAGATTATTAATTAAACTAGACCTAATCTCAACAATAATTTCTATTATTTAAGTATAAGGTCAACTATAACACGTTTTAATGAAATTCAAATTTCAAAATTAAAACTTTTTTTATCATTTTATAATCCAGTAAACTTGATGAATGAGACAAATATAATCCCACACTATCAGTTTTGTTTTAAAAGTAAAATCAAAACCGCAGTAGTGACGTGATGACAAAATTTTTTAACTAGCTCTCCAATGAACATCCACATACCGAGTGTAAATCAAAATATAGTTCAACGAGTCCGATGATTTACCCCTCTATAGTCAAACCCAGAAGCGCAAATCAACTAGCAAGAAACCTTTGTGACCTGAAATGAAACTGGTAAAAATTTTGCCACACTTTTCCAAAAAAGCGCGGATCCCGGGAGAGGGCGATCAGGGAAAACACAAACACTTTATTCTTGTAATTGACCATGGTTTTCTTCCTGATAAATAAGGACACTAAATGCTTTACTGTTGTTTGCTCTGTATGCAACGTTTGAGGGTGCGCGGGAGTAGACACGTTGGCCACCCAAGTCGAATTTTGGGGTGAAATTGGTGTCAAACGTTAGAGCCCACATGAGCTCCAATTTTTTTGTTTGGACCTCCACCGTCACGGAGTTATTCGCAAAACAGCTGGGGGTGGGGTGTAAACACTGCCCCTCCCCCAAATCGAATTTTTGGTTGAAATTGCAGTCAAACGTTTGAGCATAAATGAGCTTCAATTTAGTTCGTTTGAGCCTTAATCTCAACCATGTTTAGGGGGGTGGGGTTAGTTACAGAAGTGGGCAAAATACCATTGGGGAGGGCAAAAGGGTCGGATGCCCCCCCTGGCTTTTGGCTACTTACATTTTTTTTAGACATTTAATATTTCACCAGCCCAAGTTTTTAAAATTTTCTAAAACTTGCGGTTTTAAATGATGATGAATGAATTTTTTTTTGATTTTACCCCCTCCTGAAAATGGTCCTATGGACGCCCATGCAAAATAAATTTTTGTATTTATTGTATTTTATATGTATTTATTTTCTATTGTATTTGGTTTTGAAGTGTATTTTAAAATTTGTATTTAGTATTTGAATTACATTATGCCCACTCCTGGCTGTAGACTTTTTCACTCATTTTGAATTTTTGGGTGAAATAGAGTGCCAAACGTTAGAACCTGAATGAGCTTTTATTCCCATAATTTTAATTTCATTTTCTACAAAGTCACGAGCAGGTATTTCAAATATTCGAGTCCTCTGAGCAAGTTCCGCACAATAAAAGTTAATTTTAAAATTAAATAAATTTAATATTTAGCTCAATTAAATGATTGACGCTCAAACAAAAAATGGAAGCTCATTAACCGATTTCATAAATTTTTAACGGGCCGTTAATATTAATGGTGGCTTTCTATTGGCTTATTAGAGCTATTACCGTTGATTGAGAAATCAACGCTATTACTATTTTTTTTGGTTTGACACCAATTCACCCCAATATGCGACTTAGAGAGGGGACAACGTGTCTACGTCCCCAACGGTTTTGTGAATTTCTTCGCGGTGGTTTAGGCTCAAACTAAAAAATAAAAGATCATTTAAAAATAGGGAAAAAAGATATAATAAGGGGTGGGGGGGAGAGAAAAGGAAGCACTTGTGGTACTTCAGCATGTGTAAACATAGGCGTCCATGGGGGGGGGGGCAAAAAGGTCAGCTTCCTCTCCTGGCTCTCGACTGTTTAATTTTTTTTAGACATTTAATATTTCACCAGCCCAAGTTTTTAAAATTTTCTAAACTTTCGGTTTTAAATCATTAAAATTCTTTGATAATAAAATTATTTTTCATTTTGTTCCCCCCCCCCCCTGAAAATGATCTTATGGACGCTCATGTGTGTGAATGTAGCCGCTCAGTTCATTATCATAAAAAGAAGAAAGAAAAATTGCGAAAGCGACAACAGGCGGATTCTCCCAAAGCAGTTCTAACAAAGAAAAATCCGCATCGAAATGTGGAGATAGTATAAATATTTACATTACCAATAATGACGCCACCGGCCGCACTACCAACATGGCCGTTATAATGAGTATAGTTGACATTGTGTATTGTAATTTACAAATTGATTTTGTGTTAATGCTAACATTGGTTGCCACAAAATAATAATACAATAATCATAAACATCATAGAAATAATATAAACACACAGACTGACAGCCAAAGTAATCATTTCACAAGTTCAACTTAGCAAGGAGTAAATTGCCTTACAGGCAATAGAAAGAATTTGTGTGATGTTCATTATAAATAAAAATTAATGTATCGATCGAGTGGTTCAGGACAACGGTAATCTCAGCATAATCAAATAAGTACACCTAATAATTAATAAAGCAGTGTCTTCAACAAGTCAAAACTGTCCCAAATTTTTCTAAATAATTAATTAGGTAAAACACAATTTTGGTAAATGCTTCAATTTAAATTCAAAGCATTGATGTCTTCAAAAATTAACTTATTGCTACAAAATTTATCAAAATCCACTCATGAAAAACTAACTTGGCTCTGGAAAAAGCAGATTTTAGTTTTATACAAAAAAAGTTACTCCAGATAAAACAAAAGCAATGATAATAAACGAATCTTCAAAGTATTGAAAAAAGTTTTTACGAGTATTTACTCGACACCATTAAAATTAATACTTTATCGTGACGTATTCCAAAACCTCGTTAAATTAGAACATAATTTCTAAAATTCAATTTGTGAACAAAATAAAATTTACATCGCAGAATAATTGTCAGCAAAATACGAGCAATTATAATAACGCGTATTTTCAAAAAAATGCAAACACCAGATTCTCAGGAGATCCAACATAAACGCGAAACGTAAAAATTCAAAGATATTAATAAAAAAAACCTACATAAATATTACATAAGAAATTTATTTAATTACTTCTTAATCGTCAACATTTAAAGGAAATATGTTCGTGGTTTACGAACAGAGAAACGGTTCAAACTACGTGCACCTTGAATCCTCTTAGGTAATGGGAAACGAATCTTAGCATCGTGGAATTGTTTCACTTGTGGCCTTCTGCAAGCCGAAGCCTTCACCTGTTCAACTTTAATAATCTAAAACAATTAATTTTAACATTATTAATTTCAAATTAAAATGTTTTTTTAAACAAACCTGAATAGCGTGAGCACGAGCACGATGACGGGCTCCCATATCCCTGTAACACAAAGTGACTGCACCGGACACACTCAAGTCACGATATTCCCTGTACATGTTGTGAGTTCCCGAACGGGAATCATAACGCAGCCAAATTCCGTAATTCTTGATTTTAGTCGGGGACTTTTCTGGGATTTGTTTAATTGAGACAATCTCACCGGTCGACTTCTTGAACTTCTTCAATTGACGCAAGAAGTACCAAAACCTAGATTTGGCCACGATGCGGTCTGGTGCGAAAATTCGCATTTTATATAACGGAGTCGTCTTTTCATCTGGTCCGGGAAGCTTACGCCCGATAACTTCGAATTCTTTCAACTAAAAATTAAATAAAACCTAAGCACCACGTGTACGAACATGTTAACCTAACCCCAATAACCAACCACAAAATTTTACAACACTAAAATTAAAAACGTAAAATCAACTAAATTACGCACGCTGAAAGCACTTGAAAATTGAAATTAAACGTAAAATTTAATAAAATCTTTACAAACCTCTCCTTTAGCCTTCATTTTCGATGCAATGAGCAAAACCACATAAACTAAAAGGACAACTTCACGTTAGGGAAACGGAAAGCGCTGGTAGTACATGAAGTTGCCGTTGCATGAAAGCGCCAAATACAAAATTAATTGGCTCGAATTTTGAAAATGAAATTCAAAAAGTAAGAATTTATTTTCAAGATTCAGCCAATTTATAAATTCAGAAAAGTTGCGGTATTTTATCTTAATACTGTCTTTTTTGTTTCGAAAATTTTATCATAATCTGTATCAGTAGTATTCAACCGCGGCGAACGTGAGATGAACTCGAAGTGTACACAAATTCCAAAAAATTTTTTTCTTGCATTATAATTTAAAAGGATTCAAAAAAAGAAAATTTAGAGAATTTACAAAGATTTAATTCGGCCTGCATTACTCTTTTAATATCCAAATGTGGCCCTCCTCTTATGAAGGCTAAGGAATAAGGATCCCCCCCCAGTTTCGAAATTTTAAGTGAAATATTTTAATAATATTTAGAGACCATCCGTTTTGTCGGAGAGAAAGAAACATTTACAAAATAAGGACGCAAATCTCCACTATAAATAACAGTTTAATACAGGAACGTGTTAAGGGGTGCAGGCGCAAGGTGAACTACCCAAAAAAAGGGTCGAAAAGAATTGGGTTTAAAAGTGCCATTTGCACGGACCTCTGAAAATTCATTTATTTATTTTAAGAGAAAAACATTTGAGGGGGAAGAAAGGGGGCGGAAAATTTTGAATCCGCCCTAGACGCAAAAGTTCTAATTACGCTACTGCTTAAGAGCTTTAATTTTGGTTGAAATTGGTACAAAGAAACTTGAGAGTAGTGTCAAATACTATAGATAATCTATGGCATTTGGTAGTGTGACGCGCATGAACAGATCAACGAGATCCAACATAATTTTTTTTTTAATTACTTTTTCGTTTGTAATTCAGGGATCATGGATACACTTTGTGTATCAGCATGCGGCATGCCGTTCATTTTATATTGTAATCGAAAAAGAATTTCTTTCAGAATTTTACGAATTTACAGATGTACATCAGCTTTCAGGGACGTGCCCATGGGGGGGATTTACCCCCCCCCCCCAATGTCTTAGAAAGTTAGCAAAAACACTCAAAAGTTGGTAAATTTGGCATTTTGTTATGTCTAAATTTACAAAAAGTTGGCAATTTTGAATTAATTCAGTTGGAAAATTTGCAAATTTGGATTTCTCCCCACCAAAAGTTGGTAAAATTGGCATTTTGATATGTCTAAATTTACAAAAAGTTGGCAATTTTGAATTAATTCAGTTGGAAAATTTGCAAATTTGGATTTTTTTCCACCAAAAGTTGGTCAATTTGGCATTTTATATGTTTAAATTTACAAAAAGTTGGCAATTTTGAATTAATTCAGTTGGAAAATTTGCTAATTTGGATTTTTTCCCACCAAAAGTTGGTCAATTTGGCATTTTTTTATGTCTAAATTTACAAAAAGTTGGCAATTTTGAATTAATTCAGTTGGAAAATTTACAAATTTGGATTTTTCCCCACCAAACGTTGGTCAATTTGGCATTTTTTTATGTCTAAATTTACAAAAAGTTGGCAATTTTGAATTAATTCAGTTGGAAAATTTGCTAATTTGGATTTCTCCCCACCAAAAGTTGGTCAATTTGGCATTTTGTTATTATGTCTAAATTTACAAAAAGTTGGCAATTTTGAATTAATTCAGTTGGAAAATTTGCTAATTTGGATTTCTCTCCACCAAAAGTTGGTCAATTTGGCATTTTTTTATGTCTAAATTTACAAAAAGTTGGCAATTTTGAATTAATTCAGTTGGAAAATTTGCTAATTTGGATTTCTCTCCACCAAAAGTTGGTCAATTTGTCATTTTGTTATGTCAAAATTTACCAAAATTTGGCAATTTTGAATTAATTCAGTTAGAAAATTTGCAAATTTGGATTTCTCCCCACCAAAAGTTGGTCAATTTGGCATTTTGTTATGTCTAAATTTACAAAAAGTTGGCGCAATTTGGAATTAATTCAGTGAGAAAATTTGCAAATTTGGATTTGTCCCCACCAAAAGTTGGTCAATTTGGCATTTTTTTATGTCTAAATTTACAAAAAGTTGGCAATGTTGAATTAATTCAGTGAGAAAATTTGCAAATTTGGATTTCTCCCCACCAAAAGTTGGTCAATTTGACATTTTTTATGTCTAAATTTACAAAAAGTTGGCGCAATTTGGAATTAATTCAGTGAGAAAATTTGCAAATTTGAATTTGTCCCCACCAAAAGTTGGTCAATTTGGCATTTTTTATGTCTAAATTTACAAAAAGGTTGGCAATTTTGAATTAATCCAGTTGGAAAATTTGCAAATTTGGATTTGTCCCCACCAAAAGTTGGTCAATTTGGCATTTTGTTATGTCTAAATTTACAAAAAGTTGGCGCAATTTGGAATTAATTCAGTGAGAAAATTTGCAAATTTGGATTTGTCCCCACCAAAAGTTGGTCAATTTTGCATTTTTTATGTCTAAATTTACAAAAAGTTGGCAATTTTGAATTAATCCATTTGGAAAATTTGCAAATTTGGATTTGTCCCCACCAAAAGTTGGTCAATTTGGCATTTTGTTATGTCTAAATTTACAAAAAGTTGGCGCAATTTGGAATTAATTCAGTGAGAAAATTTGCAAATTTGGATTGTCCCCACCAAAAGTTGGTCAATTTGGCATTTTTTATGTCTAAATTTACTAAAAGTTGGCAATTTTGAATTAATTCAGTTGGAAAATTTGCTAATTTGGATTTTTTCCCACCAAAAGTTGGTCAATTTGGCATTTTTTTATGTCTAAATTTACAAAAAGTTGGCAATTTTGAATTAATTCAGTTGGAAAATTTGCAAATTTGGATTTTTCCCAACCAAACGTTGGTCAATTTGGCATTTTTTTATGTCTAAATTTACAAAAAGTAAGCAATTTTGAATTAATTCAGTTGGAAAATTTGCAAATTTGAATTTCTCCCCACCGCAAAAGGTGGTTAATTTGGCATTTTTTTTATGTCTAAATTTACAAAAAGTTGGCAATTTTGAATTAATTCAGTTGGAAAATTTGCAAATTTGGATTTCTCCCCACCAAAAGTTGGTCAATTTGGCATTTTGTTATGTCTAAATTTACAAAAAGTTGGCAATTTTGATTAAATTCAGTTGGATAATTTGCTAAGTTGGATTTCTCCCCACCAAAAGTTGGTCAATTTGGCATTTTGTTATATCTAAATTTACAAAAAGTTGGCAATTTTGAATTAATTCAGTTGGAAAATTTACAAATTTGGATTTTTCCCCACCAAACGTTGGTCAATTTGTCATTTTTTTATGTCTAAATTTACTAAAAGTTGGCAATTTTGAATAAATTCAGTTGGATAATTTGCTAAGTTGGATTTCTCCCCACCAAAAGTTGGTCAATTTGGCATTTTTTTATGTCTAAATTTACAAAAAGTTGGCAATTTTGAATTAATTCAGTTGGAAAATTTGCTAATTTGGATTTCTCCCCCACCCAAAAGTTGGTCAATTTGGCATTTTGTTATGTCTAAATTTACAAAAAGTTGGCAATTTTGAATTAATTCAGTTGGAAAATTTGCTAATTTGGATTTCTCCCCCACCCAAAAGTTGGTCAATTTGGCATTTTGTTATGTCTAAATTTGGACACTGCTGCTTAAATAAACACCTCAATAATATTGGGGTCGTTGAAGATCCTACATGTAGTATGTGTGGGGAGGAGGAAGAAACTCCATACCACCTGCTATGTGTATGTCCAGCTCTTGCCACTGTAAGGCATGAACACCTAGGGAGTCGCTATCCGACCACCGAGGAGATAAGAAATTCACCCATCAATAATGTACTCAACTTTGTTGAGGACTTGAACTTGATGGGGTAAATTTGCAATTTGTATTTCTCCCCACCGCAAAAAGTTAGTTGGGCACGTCCCTGCCAGCCCCCCTCCCAATTTCAAATCCAAAATAGTGTAAATTATAGGCACGCTACAGTCTATTTTAATTGCTTAACCAACTATATGCTCTAAGTGAAATGCACATTGACGCAGATGCTAAATAGGTACCGCGCTAGATATCTTTATATCAGTCAACGTATGTTGCTCGGAGCAAATGTAGGAGAGGAATCTAAGAAGTTCCATAATTATGAAGTAGAGTAAAATAAAAGTCTTTCAGAAAGAATCAAATTAGAAAAGTATGAACCAAATTGCAAGGCAGCAATTTGTTAAGGTCAAAAATAATTTTGACTTTAGATCAGTCCAGTGATTTCCAAACTGGGACACGCGCCTCCATGGGACAAACTGGTGCAAAAAAAAATTTTTTTTTTTATTATTTTTACCATTTAAAAATGTGTAAAAGTAAAAATTTTGAAACCCTGGTAAATATAATGTTAAATTATTACTTAAATAAGTAAAATACACTGTAAAAACATAGAGAAAATTCTAAACAAGAAGGGGGTAGTTTTTAAAGAGTTGAATTGTAACATTTTCTCTAAAATTTTGAAAACCATGTAGACCTATTATTTTAAATCTGTGAATACTACAAAAATAATTTAAAAAAAAATAAAGGTTTTGTTTAATTTATATAGGTAATAAATTCAACAATTAAAGATAAGGGCGTCTGCGCCTGGCATTGGGATTGCCGTGGATGGGTTAAAAATTCTGGTGTATTTTTATTACATTTATTAGAACGTCTTTATAAAGTTTCTACCATAAATAATTATCTACAAAAATTTATATATTCTATATGTAAATAAATTCAAAAGGCGAAAAAACTACATGCACACACATAAAAGTAAATAATGGTAACAATTTAAAGCTAGAAGATCTCGAAAATTTGTAAAAAGTGATTTTTCAATATTATGTACAATACAATCACACTCTTAAAATAAAATATAAAATGCAGATCTACTTATACATATAATACACCGTACGATCAGTTATATTAGGGCAGTGTTAGTTTCATAAAACAACTTATAATTTCTTACTTAAAAAAATATTAGTTTGGCACAGTTTCTGTTGTTTCATATAAATAAAAAATATAGAGAGCTTAAGTACTGGTTAAATAAGATTTGTAAAAGTTTAAGACACATTTTTGTGCCCCTGCAGCTGCTCGACTAATAAAAGTTAGGTACCTAAGAATATGTTTTAACGCTTGTAACGACGTGAATGATTGACTGCAAAGGCCAAAATCAAGGCGAAAATCAATCCAATAAATTCGACTATGATTAGAACGATTCCAACAATCGATGCAATAAACATGTTGTCTTTTATGGTATCTACAACCTTCGTGATGCATCCCTTCTCGTAAATTACGCTGTTATCGACTTCGCCACCTAAAGGTATGCTTTTGATTGCTCTCGTGCACTTGTCCACATCAATGTTTGCTTTACAACAACTTCTGGGCACTTCAAAAGTTTTTTGTTCCAAACTGGCCCCAATCACTATGTTCTTGCTTTCGTTCCAATCGGAAGGTAATTCGGCTCCACAACACTTTAACTACGAGAAAAATAGTAAATGATAGCAGGAAGGCTGAGAAAACAACTTACTCCTTCTTGGATGGTGTCAAAAATCTTTCTGAGGCGCTCATCTTTGTGGTATTCCTCCTGCACCGTAGCCTTCACGTTGTAGCGAATCATCGCCTCCAATTTGTCACTGTTTGAGTACATCCAAATCGCAGATGCGATTTGGCCGACCACAATGACGAGAAGAATGCAGAAAAACTAACAACAAACTTGTAGAAAAGATGTATCCTAAATTTTAAGTTACTTACGGAAACCAGCATGCAAGTCGATTCTTGAAACGATCCGCAACATCCCAAAAATGAAACTATAAATAATAGAAGACCACTGACTAAAAGTATGCAGACAGAAATGGTGTAATTGCTGTTATCTACTGCCATTGAAACGTAAAACGTGTAGTCGTACAGCATCCATGACGCTAAAGCAACTATTCCTATGCTTATTATCTAAAAAAAAAAAAGTTTTTAGATTAAAAAGAAATTGGCAAATTAAACACCTCTAGAAAATCGTTAGAATGATTCACATAATGTCCTAATGGTGCAAATATGGTAATTATTAAATGTTCCAATTACTAACTAATAAAAATTAAAACAATCGATCGTTAAGATCTATTGATATAAAATCACTACTTCTTATCAAATTGAGATTGCGTACCCACACTCTTTACTTTCCAGTACCATTACCGGGAAAGTAGTTGATCTCTGATTATCCCATAATGGTGTGTACATTTTCTGTTTAATCTAATTTTGTTTGTGTACAGTACGTCGAGATTACAATATTAAAACTAAATTAAGGTAGGAACATTTTAGTTTGGCAAACTTTAGATAGAAAGTTCCATAAAAAAATTAAAAAAGAACATCAATTTTTATGAGACTTAGTGATAAGCGCCACACTTGCGAGGTGAGGCATTTATTTATTTTATTTTAGGCATAACCGAATTAACACTTCTAAATTTAATTAACCAATATAAAACATCCGTTAATGCTAATAGGCCAATAGATATTAACCGTTAATTTGAACTGTTAAAATATTTATAAAATCGGGGGTGACTCCGCCCATGTTTCACGGATAAAATCGTAAATAACATCAAAATATCGAATTCGCTAAGGCTGCAATTAATTGATTCAAAGGTAACGTTTCGAGTTTTCACGTTCGATCGCCCAGTTGCCCTATTCAGTTGACGGTACGTGCATTTGACGTAAATACTAGGTGATAGGTTTATTTTGGGGCGGAGCTAATGGAGTTGATGATTATGATTACTTATGAAATTATGCTTAGTAGAGGCTGTAAATAACAAAAATATAACATAAAATTTTATGAGTCATTCAAAAACTTCCCCGAAGCTCATACAACTCAAAAAACGGGTTCTTTAACCCACGCATCCCACCCCGCACTATAATACGCCATTAAAATAGTAAAATTTTAACTTAAAAACATACCACGCAAATGTGTGGGGTTAAAAAAGGCGGTTTTCGAGTGTCGTGCTAATTTACAGCCTCTACTACCATAATTTCAATAAAAAATTTTTACCCCCCCACACCCTGTGTAACATGGTGTGTTCATTTTTCATCATAACATTTCATTAATCTGATAAATTTTTCAAAATTGCCACCGTTTTGTTCAAGATATGATTCTAATTTTCGCAGAAGTTCTGGCGATTTGGTGATAATTGATAGATGCTAAATTAATTTTGGTTTTTAAATTTTTTAAATTTAAAGATATTTTTGCCTAAACTACCATTTTTAAATGACTCCATAGAAAGAGTCTAATGGTGTCATATCATAATAATGGTGTTTTGTTTTTCATCGCACTCAACATACGTAATTAATAACTTATTATTGTTTGTTTAAATCTTGTGTTTTCTCGAATTTTTTCTTATGTAACCTTATGAAAATTTTATACGTGTTTATAGAGAAAAAATTGCAGATACAAAAATGTTAAAAAAAAGACATGTTGCCATTTGAAAAAAAAATTGTATGTTTACTTCCGGTTGAATTTGAAGTATAAAAAAATATACTTTGACAGTTTCCAATAGAAAATTTGGAGTTGAATAAAAAACTACAGTAGAATCCGCTTATAATGACATCGAAGGGAAGTGACAAACAAGTCATACTAAGCGGACGTCATACAAAGCATAGCCTTAGAAAATAAATAACTTCCTATTTTTATTAGATATTTCGATAAATAGAGAAAAAAACTACAAATTGTGTGTATCTATTAATAAAAAAGAAACATGAACTGACACAAAACAAGCATTTAAAAACAAAATCACTGAGAATCAAAACAAAAATGAGCCTAGCACCAAAGATCGTTGCAGGGAAAGGGATGTTGGTCACATAATTTCTTAAAAATAGGTCATAATAAGCGACATGTCACTATAAGCGAAGTGGCGAAGTCATTATATCCGAACTTTGTTATATAGAATTTTATATGAAAACCAAACTTCGCACTGCAATTACTTCATATTAAGCGGTTGGTCAATATAGGCGGAGTCATAATAAGCGGATTCCACTGTATTTAAACTTTTTTTTGTATCTAGTAATATTTAAGAATTATTCACTGTTACCACTTTTCGTGAACACACTGTATTTTTTGCTATATTATTCGTAAGAGAAGGAAGTAACAATAAGGCCTTGAAATTTTTTGAAATTACATAATATAGGTAAAAATGAAGTATTCAGTAAATTTCAAATTTTTGTCTATTATATTAAACACGTCCAAATTGTAGCCTGAAATATACAAATTCTTAAAATTTCAAAATTTTAAGCACAGATTTTTTTCATAACGAGTTGACTGAACGAGTCAATTTTAATTAGAATGATGAGACTTATCTATGTATTCGTTCACCCTTTTGACCCCATAAAAAACTCTTCTAAGTCCATGGTTTAAATTAAGAGTACTTTTTGAAGTACTCTGAAGAAGTAAAAGTCTCCACAAAAATTCAGCTTTGATGTCATAAGCATAACATAAAAAGTACCCATAATTTGTACCATGGATTTTCCCTTTCAGGAGTTTTTAGCAGAAATCTTAAAAATTATCAATTTTTCAAGAAAAACTGTTATGATGAAAATTGTAGTTTATAAAAGTAAATTTTTTGACAGCATCGTATCAACATCGCTAACTAAATCATATGTAAAATTTCGCGAATTTATCCGAAACCGGATTTACCTATAAAACGTGCGGAGGTCCTTTGTGTCGTTATCAATTTTGAAAAGTAGTCTTGTTATTTTCTTAAGAGCTTTTCCTTTATTTTTTGAAAATTATCTCTTGAAACCCGGGAGTCTGGGGTACCCCCCAAGCTGTAAGATATCAATAAAGCATGTCGTGGTTGTGCCCTTCCCATTCCTGGCAAAAATATTCAAAATGTTACCGAAAAGTTGTAAGAGAATCAACAAGACGACTATTCAAAATTGACCAAGACAGCAGTGGGGTGAGCTCTAGTCTAGACCATCGGTTTTTAGGGAAATCTTTTTGATAAAAATAACATTTAACAGTAATAAAAATTAAAAATAAAAACCGACAAAAAAATCTCTAAAAATAAATATATAAATGGAAGAAAAGCCCATTGATAAAATATTCACAGGATCCCCCCTGTATTTAATTTATATTACATAGCTCAATTCCGTAACAATAATTTATTTCTATTATATATTCTACATCTTAAAATGTTGATGGTCACTGTTTATTTTCGAAATGTAAATTTTTATATATCGTTTCCGGTTCCAATTATAGTAAACAATCTCAACAGTCAATGAAAAAAACGGGTCCTTAGCGTAAAACCTTAGCGCTCATTCATCGCCATAATCAAATTGTTTAGAAAAATTAATTGCTTCATTATTCAAATTAGGTCATATTGCCGCACCCGGTACCATAAACAAACGACTATTGAATAATTTTTTAAAAATAAACCAAGTCTCACAATCAGACATTCAAATATTATGAATAATTTTTAATTTTAGACGAATTAGTCGATTCGATTTGACCAAAATTGAACCCAAACAAAATTATTCGTTTGTGCATTTTAACGAAAATTAAATTTCTATTGAAAATATGCACACAAGGACCTTTAAAAATTCAATAAAGTTGCAGCTGCTTACCCATGCACATAATTCGTATTATTATTTTTAGAATCGAATGGAAAAAAATACTCACGAAAAATAAGAAGTTCATAAACACCATCAGGTATTTGATGAAAGTGTAACAACCATTCAAAGCCATAATTTATTTTTTGATTGCACTGATTCGACTAATTAAAATATTATACGATTTATAAACACTGCGAATTGTCATACATGGATAGACAAGCCCCACACCGTCCCACACGAACCCGAACCGGAAGAAGCCATCGGTTCGCGTAACAACGCGTCGTGCTTTTTCGGGAGTACCGCCATCCCAAAACAGTAGTAACTTTTTCACTTCTGAAATAAAACAAAAATAAAATTGTGAGTAGATTATGTCTGATGGCATTTTGTTGTTTCGGCTAGGGGTTGACAGGAATGGTGGAGGTGGTGCACAAATTAATAATAAACAAGTAAATTTTTGTGTGTTTCTTTATACTACTTATTATTCTAATATTGGTGTCACACGCACGTTTTTATGATACTAACAAAATGGATGAATGTTTTGTTTGCTTTTATCAAGTTACCTTTGAAATTATGTTTACGTTTTGTTTTATTGGTTATGATGCCGAAGACAGACCCTTAAGTTAATATTTTTGTTGATAGTTATGGCCTTGGATGATGACTTTGCCAAATTGTTACTGAAGATTCAAGAAATAAATAAGAAGCCTTCGATAGATATGGCTTTAAACGAAGTAGGTTGGTTTTGACGTTTCAATTTGTTTTTTAATGATTACTTCGGTTTTAGGCTTTGGACAGTTTTTTGGGGGTTCTCAACGAGAAACAGGATTATTTGAGAAATGGAATAGTAAATGTCGATTTTCCTGAAGCTGCTCTTTTTATCGAATATGCTGCCTCTGTTTTCGGCAAGGAAGTTGACATCCTTTGGCAGAACAGTTTGCAATTTCATATGCACCTGTGTGCTCAAAACAAGTAATTACCTTTTATTTTTAATTGTTTCTACTTGTCACTTTGCACCTTGTAAGTCAAAAATTATTTTTTAACATATTTTTGTCAAAATTTGCTCTCTGACCCTTTAATATTTGCATAATATTTGTATTGGTTTAGTCATGCAAACTCAGTGTGGGCATTACTTTCAAAGTCCAAGGTTAAAAAATTCATTAAAATTTGAAATTGTTTGAGAATGGTGAAATTTAAATTTCCACCTGAACTGCTATCTTATAAAAGCGACCAAATCAATATAATACTTTAATAGAGGGACCACTTCGTTTTAAAACTTAATTTGACAGATGTCTGTTTTCATTAATTTGTTTATTTTGTTAACCCCCCCCCCCCCTTTTCAAGCTAGGGCAGGCATTATGTGCTGTACAATAATAATTGTTTAATTTTTTTAGATCTGCTGAAAATGTGGAAGAAACAAACCGAATAATAGAACGAATAAATCAGAGGAAGAGAAAGAAAATCACTCTTCAAAACACTGACATAAGTCGACATTTAAACCAAGACCTGACCACCCTGCTTAACCAAGCATCCCAAATAATAAAAAAGAGCGAATCCCTTCAAAACTCAAACGAATTGAGTAGTTCGTGGAAGGCAGCTAATTTACTACATAAAGACTCGGCACCATCAAGAACAAATAGAGATGTGAAAACTCGTCCAATAAGCGAATTCAGATTACCCGTGAACGAGAAAATTTGTGAAATTAATACAAACGAAAAGTTGAGTAATTATGACGACTTGTTTTGTACCAGCGCATTGTCACATTTAGATGAAATGGATGTTGATTCTGCACGAAGTAGTTGTACCGATGACGATTTGTTGCAAAAGTATTTAAACTCAAAACGACTGACGTATGAAAAATACTGTTGGGATAAATATGGCAGTGATTTTGAACACTTTCGGAAAACATATCAGTCAGTGGGGGAGGAAGTAGTTAGCCAACAAGTTGAAGGTTTGTGTCCAAATGTTACAGAATATAATAATAACTCTGTTGTTACCAATGCTCAAAAGCCTTCGAAAGCAGCTTCCGAATGTGTTAGTGATGTTGATTCTTTGTTTCACGAAGTTGAATGTTTGGAAGATGGATTTCAAAATACTCGCGAATCACACACGAGACGAAGTATGACGGATTCTGGTATTTATTGCGATGGAAATATAAGTGATGGTACTCATGTCGAAGAAGATTTACGGGATAGCAATTCGGTAATCAAATCGTTGACGTTGCAAGAATGTACCACGCCGAGCGTCGAAATGAGTTGTGGAAACTATCTTGATCGAGTCGCGCAGGAAGCGATAGAAAATGTCGTTCAGGAAGCTGTAATCAGTCCGGAAGGTGATTTAGTAGCCTTTTTAGTTGACAATGTTGAAGTAGAAAGACCAGCGAGGATACGAAAGGTAAAATATTTTTATTTACTTTGATTCAGTCACACTTCTTCCTTTTACGTTTTTTTATTTCTTGAAAATTAATTTTTCAATTTTGTAGAGAAAACGTGAGGATGAAGAGGATACGGCAAACGTAGAAGAAGAAGACGTTGTGGTAGTTCAAAGAAAGCCAAAGAGAGTAAAAGTGAAATTGGATGTGCTGTGTACGGCCGATAATCAAGAGTTTGAAATTTATTTTCAGCACACCTACCGTGTATTATTCGATGAAGGTGAGTTCACAAATTTAATTTGTTTTATATTGTTAATTTACATTTGAACAACGCCGGAAAAATTAGAAGTGTTGTGTGCTAATAGTAACAGAATATACAAATACTACAACAAAAATTGAGACTAAAGTTTAAATAATTTTCTTTTCAAAGTTCGAAGTTATTTCATAATAATCAAAGTAAACAATGCACATATTTAAAAAGTAGTGTAAATTGACAATTTAAAAATAAATTTCTTTATCTGATCTGTTTTTGTATTCTTAGATTATGTGAGTGAAGTTTCGGATGATACTGAAGTCGATGACGTCTTCGATGAGCCCTTTGAAAATATAAATATAGAGCATCACAGCACTCCAATGCAAAAATCCGATGACGCTCTTCCCAATGCATTGCAAGACAGTGGTATTGAACTTTCGCCTTGCGAAGAAGACAGTGTTGTTCCTAGCGATTCCATTCTAGACAGTGTTAGTGCTCCGACCCAAGACAGTATTGTAATTGAACCAATAGTTAGTGTTACCACCCATACTCCGTCCAGAGAAATTGCAAGTAGGCTGGTAATTAACGAATGGAGCAAATTCATCCAACCTAAGTTAAGCGAAGCCGAAAACAGTTTAAATTTTGATATCCACGAATACGGTACAAAAATTATGGATGCAGTACCTGAAAACCAAGCACTGCCGTTTAAAAACGTAGTGAATGGACATGCAGCATCTGAAGTTGCTAGATTCTTTTTGGCGACGTTGCAGTTAGCAAACACCAACAACGTCGACATAATTCAACCACAAAAATTTGGATTAGCTAACGATACGATGCAAATTAAATTATTAACTCGGGAGAGGTATCATGAAAGGTTGAGCAGTTTCACCGCTCCATCGGAAAATGACGTCAGGGAGAAATTAGCTAGGGTGCAAGCTTCAAGGCCGTCGACTTCGTCAGGTTCAGGAAGAAGTCGGGCGAGCAATACTCTCAAAGTTAGAAAGAGAATTTTTCATTAATTAAATGAATTTTAAGCCGCTTTTATACCAGTGAATGATTGTACAAAAAGATGAAGTATATATTAATTTTTGAGTTCCTCATAAGAAAGAATGCGTAATTGTTTGATCAATTTTAGAATTTTTAATTGCGTTTTTAAAATGTTTACGATTGATTAATTAAATTTTAATTTATTTTAAAGATAATTCTACTTTATGTAGTTTTGAGATGTTTTATAATTTATTGTAAAAAATTGTTACTACTAAAAATTGTAAAGTGTTATGTCGTGAAATTATCTAAGTTTCAGAGAAATGAAAACCAAATTTTATTTTACTTGCAGAAATCTTTAAATTTTGTAAATAGGAGTCCAGAGTATTATTGAGAAAAATCATCATTTTATAAATGAATGTAATTCTTAAATATATTGTAATATATCGAGGTAGAAATATCTCATTAATTTTTTATAAAATAAAATTCGTAGATAATTTTTTATCTTTTTTCTATCTTTATTAGGTGTTGAAGTTGTAAATAACACTAAACTACCTCTCTTTCGAGACCTAATTTTGGTGGGTTAAAAAGCTTTTTTATTTTTAGCTTCGTTTCTATTAATAATAGGTATCCTATTTCTGTGCAATGCAAAGAGCACTCTGCAATTGAAGACGCGCACGAATGGATTAACGAGATTCCCACTTTAAAAATTTAGATTTTATTAAACAAATACAATTATGCAAAAATGCTGAATCTATTAAAACATTTATAATTAAATTCCATAGCTGTGATTATTTCTGAATGCAGGTTACATCGTCAAAGAGAATGAAAGAAACTCTTGACTTTTTCAAGTTGTAGCAATATTCTAGAATTATGAAAGGATGTTGAATCTATCTTAGGGGGCGACCAAAAACAAACTATTTTTTTTATAATTTGTATTGAATCAGTATGCAAGACAGAGGTGATGTTATGGATCATTAGATGGTAGTCATGTGCTACAGAAGTGGTAACAGTAAATAATTCTTAAATCTTACTAAATACAAAAAAAAGTTTAAGTAGTTTTTTATTCAACTCAAAATTTTCTATTGGAAACTGCCAAGGTATATTTTTTTACACTTTAAATTTAACTGGAAGTCAACATTAAATTTTTTTGATGACAGTTGTGTTTTCTGTGTCATGGTGTTTTGTTTTTCATAGCACTCTACATACCTATGTGTAAATAATTAATAAAATATTATTGCTTGTTTTAAATCTTACATTTTCTCGAATATTTTCTTATGTAACCTTATAAAAATTTTATAGATATTTATAGAGAAAAAATTGCAGATTCCAAAAATGTTAAAAAAAAGACATGTTGCCATTTGAAAAAAAAATTTAATGTTGACTTCCGGTTGACTTGGCAGTTTCCAATTGAAAACTTGGAGTTGAATAAAAAACTATTTAAACTTTTTTTTGTATCTAGTAAGATTTAAGAATTATTCACTATTACCACTATCGGTGAACACACTGTATACAGGGTGACATTCGGAACATTTCTCAGACTCCAGGGGTTCCTTCCGAACCACTCCTTTAAATAATATAATTTAAACAACATCGCTAAAAGAAAAACGGCCAAATAAACTGAAATTGTTACAAATTTAAAAAATGTACCTGAGATTCAAAAACTTCTTTATTTACCTTCCCCCCCTTTACAACTTTGGTTACATACGCTTTTCCTTTCAGAACTGCGACTTTCTACAACTCTTTTATACAACTGACCCTTAGGGTCAGTTGTATAAAAGAGGATCATCCTTGACCATGGATCAAGCTTCAATTTAAACCAATAGAAAACTTAAAATAAAATTTTAACTGTACTGATTGGTTTAAATTGGAGCTTGATCCATGGTCAAGGATGATCCTCTTTTATACAACTGGCCCAAGAGGACGTCCATTAATCACATGAAGTCAAAATTGGAGAAAGGGTCCCGCAAACTCTCACCAAGGACACTGGCGGTAATTACTCAATTAATCAGGGGGTAATTACTCAATTACCCCCCCTAAGAATTATTATTTAACCTTTTATTTTTAATTTTTTTCAACAAATCAAGATCAATCAATGTTGAAATTTACATTGATATAGGTAAATTACCCTACCTAAGCCAGTTGGCTGGAAACGCCCCTGACCAAGGGGGGAGTCAGTGTAAATCTCATGTGAGCTTTAAACTCACGCGAGATTTTGTAGGACCCCCCCATTTTGATTTCACTTGATTAAGAGGGGCACTTTTTTCAGGCCCCTTTTAATTTAATCAACAGATGGCGCCTACTTAAATATTTTAATAAAATACTAGGAGGCTTTTGTATTTAAAATATAGCAAATTCGTTGAGATAATACTATTCTATAAACAATATTCTTTGTCTTAAGCTATTTTGAGTTCGTAATATTTATTTATAAGAACACAATTCATAATTAAACTTTAATTATCTTTTTTTGTAAGTGGGTGTGATTTGACATACTCAATACGAACTCAAAATAGCTTAAGACCAAGAATATTGTTTATAGAATAGTATTATCTCAACGAATTTGCTATATTTTAAATACAAAAGCCTCCTAGTATTTTATAAAAATATTTGAGTAGGCGCCATCTGTTGATTAAATTAAAATGGCCCTGAAAAAAGTGCTCCTCTTAATAGAATTCCCATAGTGAGAAACTGTAAAATATGTCTACAACTCCCCCCCTACACGGCCCCCACTTCCAATTGTAGTTTTTCGCGAATAACTTTGCGACCTTTCAGGCTCAAACAAAAATAATGGAAGCTCATTCAGGTTCAAATGATGCTATAACCAGAGCTCCAACGTTTGACACCAAATTTTCGATGTTTTGGATGAATTCAGTGTCAAACGTTAGAGAAGTTATATATTCAAACTATGTAGATTATCAGCTTAAAAGATTAAAAAAAACTTAAGATTGTTGCATGTTACTCGGGGTTCAGTCGAAAATTTCAACTATCCATAACTTTGTAAAAAATTAACTTAAACTCTTGCTCATTGAAGCTCAAACAAATCTCTATCAATTGACATTAATTGCACATAGAAATTCAAAACAAGAAAAAAAATTGCAAAACATGTCTACAGCCCCCCCCCCACCAGTTTTTCGCGAGTAACTTTGCGACCTTTGAGGCTCAAATGAAAATAATGGAAGCTCATTCAGGCTCTAGTGATGCTCTAACGTTTGACACCAAATTCATCAAAAAATTTGAAAGTGGGGGGTCATCATGTCTGCAGCCCCTCCCACCAGTTTTCCCAAATAACTTCGCGACCTTTGAGACTCAAACAAAAATAATGGAAGCTCATTCAAGCTTAAAGGATGCTCTAACGTTTGACACCAAATTCATCCAAAAATTCGAAAGTGGGTGGGCCACTGACATGTACCCATAATCTGGTTAAAATCGATTCATGCGCGTCATTCTATTATCTATATTCTTCTTTGATGCGGCCACAGAATAATAAATATTATATCATTGTGTCATTATATCATCAACTTAATAAAAAAATGAGGATGACTGACCGACAAAACAACGCACAGCCTAAACTGGTGGGTCCAAAAGCGTGAAATGTTGCACATGAGCTCCTTATATGACGTACATAGGCGAACACTAACAACAGGTTTTATGGAAATCCTAACCAAAAGAGATTTTTCGCCTGCCATATAATTAGTGACGCACATTAACGAGATTTTTATAAAATAGTGCAGCCAAAGGCCGAACAACCACATCCGACGCTCATAAAAATTTATGAGCATTATTTTTTTGGACGAATTCGAGTGGTGGCGTCCATTTACCCCTAAGTACTGTATTTAACATTTTATGCACAACTAAAGAAAAAAATGTAATAAATTAAAACAAACTAAACTTTAATTTATATGAATTCTCAAAAAAAATTTTAAAATTAAACTTTTAATTAAAACCAAAAGTTTAAAGTTAAGAAAAAATTTAAAAAAATCTTGACAAGACTGAAGTCATTTCCTATTTAATTAAAAATCAAATATAAAATTTGAAAAATAGACCATAAAATAGTCAAAAATTCATTGATTACCCCCCCCCCCCCCGTTAAATTACTTTGGTTATTCGCTCTTGTGAGATAGATAAAATAGCTGTAAATTTAAAAAAAAATAAAGTTTATCTAGTTTATTTGAAAAAGGAGTAAAAGAACAAAAGATATCCAAACATTAGCTTTTTTGGTAATTTATGAAGGGAGATGGACAGGGGCGCATGGGCCCACCGGAAAATTTTCCGGTGGGCCGTCGGTCAATGGAACCGCGGGGCGTTAATAAAATAAAAATTTCGCTTGTGGCGCTGTTTTGGCCCGTGACAGTTACATTTTTGGGCCGCTGATCACTAATTTCCCGGTAGATTTTTGATAGTCCATCCGCCCTTGGAGATGGAACACAAAATTAATTTAATGATAGTTATTATAGAAAACAAGAACTCTCCTCTCATGTTATAAATTACTTATATTATTATTATCAAGTCTAAATATTGATATAAAAATTCATGAGCGTCATTCCAATATTCATATTCTTGTTTGGTACGCCCCAAGAACAATAAAATTCTAAAAAATTGTCTGTCTTTAAATTTATCAATCTGTCTGTCCGTTAGTAACGTCTTATACGAGCAAAATTTATGAGCATTACTTAAAACAAATTAAAAAATCTTGACATTTTTTTCTTATTAAATTAAAAATTAATATTATGCCTGTTTAAACAATCTAAATTTCAGTTCAAAATTTCAAAAATATATGTGCAGATCCACCCTTATTTTTTTATAGATTCAATTACCTTTTGTAATTGTATCTGTGATATAAAAATCTTTCTTTTTTACTGGACAGGTGGAATCTCGTTGATCCATTCATGCGCGTCCGGAAGTTTAGAATGCAATAACTTTTAAAGTAACGTTTTTGTTTTCTTTACGTAGGTTTTCAAATTCCGCATTATTTATAAGGAAGATAGTGTAGATTTGTTCATTTAAAATATAATACAATAAATATTAAAATTCATGATTATATATTTTCTAGCAGTGTTATAAATACTAAGGGTCCCCTGATACCGAAACACCGCCAATCTTATTCTTTACATACATTTAGATTAATTAAAGCTCCAATATGACTTAGATAGAAATTTACATTTAAAATTAGGCATAAATAAAATGATATTTATGATATAGTAACCGGCATTTTCGACTTCCACTGAGGTGGCATTAAATCATCGATTCTTTTATCCAAAAATGCAACACGGTTACCCATAGTCTGCACAGTTTGTTCCATATTAGCTTGCCTCTTCAGCTGAGTTTGCGGAATGGATAGTTCAACTTGAGCTATACGCAACTCAATATTTTGGATTTTCTTATGAACGGCATCCAAATATGCATCCTGATGGCTAGCAGTTGTTTTTGCTAAAACCACAAAAGTTTAGAAACGGAAGATAAACGTAACCACAACTCACCAGCTTGTTGTATCTTAGATACATCGAGTACAAAGTAACTAAAAATAAAAATGTGAAATTTGGTGATAAGAAACGTCAAATAGTTACTTTTCGCTAGAATTTCCATCGAGTAAGTCTGCTAGAGGTAAAAGAACCAAATTCTTGTTGCGGAGTTTCACCACCTTATCGTCATTTTCGTTTATATTGACCCAACTGCGGACCTCCTGCTTCAGAGCAATATAATCCAAATTCGAATTCAAACGAAACTCGGTTATTTCGTGGGTGTCCTTTTCTAAACAAGCAAATAAAAATCGAGGGCGCCTTAAAGGTTTTCATTATTTACCGTCCATATCAAATCGCCTTATTTTCAGGAAAACTGTCTTCATTTTATTTTGACGTTAATTTAACAATATTATTTAAAATCGATCTTGCAAAGTGCGGTTATGTTTTCGGGTACAGGGGCGGAGAGGCATCACTGAAATTGTAAAAAAACAAAAAAACCAACGCCCTAACGGTTACAATTCTTTTTTTTTGTTTTTGAACAAATTTTTTGAGTTTACAATTACAAATTTTTGGCTCCTGCACCGATAGTGCGCCGCTGAAAAAAATGGTGTAAATCGTGTAAATCATAACCTAACTTCAGCATCAAAATGAAAATGATATAATAATCACACAATATGACGATTCCTGTGAAGGCATCAAAGTTTACTAACTCAAAATTAACTAATTTCAAAAACTTCTTTATCGCTTTAGTCGTAATACTCGGCATTTCAATTCTTTCCTCGTTGATATTGTACAACTGGTCGTTTTCCAGCGTTTCCTCACGAAAATATCACAAAATAGTTCTAAAAAATTTAAATAATTTACCGCAGGTTCAGTTAAAAGAGAAACATGCGGCTTCCAAACCTCGGAATACAAAGTGCACCTACTGGGATTGCTTCAATATTTATCGGTGTGGAAGAACCGGACACGATAGGATCGCGGTGTATATTTATCCCCTTAAGGAGTATGTGGATGATAAAGGAGCCCCCGGGGTTGGTTTGATGTCAAAACAGTACTACTTGATTCTTGATAGCATTAGAAGTTCCAAGTATTACACTGCAAATCCGTACGAGGCGTGTCTGTTGGTCCCTTCGATTGACACTTTGAATCAGGAACGAGTAAGGGGTGACGTGGTTTCAAAAGCTTTGCAATCTTTACCTTAGTAGGTTGTATCATATTTGGTGTGTTCTTTTAATCCTAGTCTTAATATTTATAGCTGGAACGGAGGCGAAAACCACATTTTTTTCAATATGATTTCTGGAACTGCACCAGATTTTTCAACAGTTTTGGAATTAAAGATTGGAAACGCGTTAATTGCTGGAGCTGGATTTAACACCCACACTTATAGAGTTGGTTTTGATATTTCTATTCCTATTATGAGCCCCATTTTGAAATTGGCCGAAACTGATAGGATCCATAACAAAAGGCAAGTAACAAAAGTATTAATAACTAATAATTATTTATATGTATTGCTTCTTTAACATCTTAAGTATGATTGATAATAAATGATTAATATAAAATACTCCCAATCTTTGAAAAAAAATCGGCTGGTATGCCGATTCGGGTTTTGATTATTAAAATCTGAGATATTAAGATTTGAAATGTAAAGACCCCAAAATAGCTTATTTGAAATTTCTAGGTCATGGTTTATTACGTCGTCTCAAATTAGCATAGACTCCTACTTTTTAGACGAACTACAAGATCTGCAGTCACGCAACTCCGACATACTAATTTTAGATGCTTGCCAAGCACACAATTACACGAAACGTTGCGAATACGCAATGAACACCCTGTACAGCTATCCAGAAATTTTAAAAGAGAGCATTTTTTGTTTGGTTTTTCGAGGTGAAAGGATGAGTCAGATGGTGTTGCTCGAAGCTATGGCTGCGAATTGTATTCCAGTGGTTGTGATGGACGGCGTGGTAATGCCGTTCAGTAACGTCATTGATTGGAAACGTGCGGCTATTTTCATCATGGAGGATTATTTGAACACTCTCATGGACACTTTGAAACAAATTTCTGAGGAACGCATCATTGACATGCAAAGTCAAGTCAAATTTTTGTATGAGAGGTATTTTTCTGACATAAAGTCGATAGTGGAGACAACGTTTGACATCGTACAAGATCGAGTTTACCCAAATTGGGCCAAAACGTATGATGACTGGAACAGACGACCCGGGGTAAGTAAATCTTTTCTTTTTTGTTGTTTGTTTGAGTTATAATTTTTTTTGCAGAAACTTTCAAATCCCCTGTTTTTACCCATAACTGCTCCAAGATCTCAGGGTTTTACGGCAGCGATTTTAACGTATGATAGGGTGGAAAGTTTGTTTATGTTAATTGAAAAACTGTCGAAAGTGCCGAGCATGGTTAAAATATTAGTGATTTGGAACAACCAAAAAAAATCACCACCACCTTGTAAGTTCCTTTTTACATCAACAATTTGGGAAAGGAACTAATTCATCAGTGTTTTTTGTTTAGTATCTTCATTTCCACAAATATCGAAACCGATCAAAATTATCAGAACTAGGGCCAATAAGCTTTCAAATAGATTTTATCCATATGAAGAGATTCAAACCGAAGCAATTTTGACAATCGATGATGATATTATTATGCTAACCACGGACGAGTTGGAGTTTGGTTACGAAGTCTGGCGAGAGTTTCCAGATCGTATTGTAGGTTTTCCTTCTCGAACGCATATTTGGGATAACGTGACGATGAGTTGGAAGTATGAATCGGAGTGGACGAACGAAATATCGATGGTTTTGACTGGCGCAGCTTTTCATCATAAATATTGGAGCTATGCGTACACGAGCAGCATGCCAGCAAGTGTGAGAGATTGGGTGGACGAGCACATGAATTGTGAAGACATTGCTATGAACTTTTTGGTTGCAAATATTACTAATAAACCTCCTATTAAGGTTTGCAGTTATTCTTTTATGTTAGTGAGATTTTTAATTAAAATGTTTGTTGTAGGTTGCACCGAGGAAAAAGTTTAAATGTCCCGAGTGTGTTAATAATGAAATGCTGTCTGCAGATATTGGGCACATGGTCGAAAGGTCTCAGTGTGTTGACAGATTTACCAAGGCTTTTGGTCGAATGCCTTTAAAGTCTGTCGAGTTTCGTGCTGATCCGGTACTGTACAAAGATCCGTTTCCAGAAAAGCTTAAGCGGTTTAATGATATTGGGAGTTTATAACTTTTTTTATTTTGTTTGTTGTATAAGTGTAGTGAATTTGTATATTTTGTTAATTATGATGGGTCTGTGTAGTGTAGATTTTATAAAAATTATGTGATAATTATTTTAGGTAAATTTTAGAAAGAATAAAGTTTTAAATATACGTAAATTTTGTGAAAATTTATTCAACTGATGATTCAAGGTGTTTGATTTTAAGTTTATATTTACTCAAAGAAATTATAATACAACAGGGTGATTCAGGGCGACCACGCCAAATTATGATAAATCACAGTAAAACTAAAATTTTTTTGTTGGTTCCATTTTTCAAAATACAAAGGAAAATCTAATGAAATCTTGAAAAATTTAAAATGTTATATTATTAACTCGTTAATTAATTAGTCAATTTTATAACTTGAACTATTTAAAAATTTAATCTATTGAAAAATTTAAATTTCGAATAAATTAATCCATTACTTTTGGACATGACACTTCAAACATTTTAATTATCCGCAATTTTGAAATAATAAAACTTTTTGAATATTATTTGCAGAGATTTTTAAATAGATTAGTTACATATTATTTAAATTTTTTCTTAGGAAGATAAATAAAAAAAGACATGAGACATCCTGCAAGTTTAATACTTATTCATTTTTAATAAAATGTGGAACCTGGGAGCGTCTAAAATATTGAAGGAGACCATAGCGGAATATCACATTAAATAAAATTATAAATAGCGCATTCTTTTTTTACCCTTTTTCAAAAAATTACATTGAAATCCAATTACTTTAATATTTAAAGCAAAGGGGATTAGACTTTTGTAGTTACTATTTTTCTTATACTTGTATTAGTTTGTTCAAGAAGTTTCAGAATATTTGAACAAAATTTAATTTTTACCATTTTTATTTATTTTTTCATATTATTTTAAATTTGCGATTGTAGTAAATCTAGGTTTTGCTTTATAAAAAGAACATTTTTAAATAAAAGGTTCATGCCTTTGCTCCCTTCAATTCGAATTTAAAAAAGAAATTTGTGTTAAACGTATGAGCATCAATAAACTTCCAATATTTTCGTAGTCTCAAGCGTCTCGGAGTAATTTGGAAATTATTGGAAGGGGGGGGGGTCTGTAAATTGATGGTTATCGACAGTGTCTTTTGGTTTTGAATGAGCTTCTATTTTCATCACTTTAATTGCATTTTCTGCAACGTTACGAGTATTTCAAATTTGGAGTTCTCCGAGCAAGTTTCGTATAATAATTCTCAATGTTAATTTTATTTGTTCAAATTAAAATTTATGCCCCGATTAAGAAACTAATCCTACTTAAATCACCTTTATTATTTTGATGGAATAGAACTGGAAAAATTAATTAATAACACAATCAATCAATACAATTTATTTAAAAGTTTTCATACAAATGATATTAAAATGAATGCATAACTGATTGCATTAATATTTAACGTTTATCGAATTGGTAAGAGCCTCCTCTGCTTTCGCGTACCTCTCATTATCGATATTTATTTATTGCCAAATATTGACTTTTAATATTTATAAAACTTATGACTTGTTATTATATCATTATAGTAAATTCGGAAAAAAAGATATATTTTCAGGAAAAATTTAAAAAAACCTGCTCAAATATTTTTTTGTATATTTATATAATATAGGAAGGGGGGAGCATGCAGACATGTTGGCTTTCACAAGTAAAATTTTGAAGTGAAAATGTACTAAATGAATACCAAAAAATTGGGTGTTGGATAATCACTAGGGTTTAATTTTGTTATTATGTTTATAATAATTTTAAAAAAGTAACTTCTAAATTTAAAAGTAAAAAAAAAATAAATAAAAATAAAAAATTATGATCATATATAATAATTATTATTTCTATAAAACTCTTGTAACTAAAAATCTTGACGTGCTAAAAAATATCTAATTACAGTCGTCGGCTTACAAGCAAAACACACTAATTAGTGAAAAACTTAAAAATGTAATATTAGTTTAACATGAAATCTGATGACATAATAGTCCAGTCAAAATAGACATAAAAATAGGGGTACCCTTGCATAAATTCTCAAGAAGCTGAAAATTTACATGAACGTTAGGGATACCATTATAATGAAATTGTGAAAAGTCCCCATCGATCCCATGTGTGCAAATAATTTTATGAGAGGTCAAAGTTTGCAAACATGGGTTTTTTGAATTTTTTAGCGAAACGGTTAGTTTTATGAGAAAATTAGTTCAGCCAAAAATTGTAGATCATTTAATTATCTACAAAAGTTATTCTTACACTTTTTTTTCTAAGATTCACCATTTCTGAGAAAAAGCGATTCTAAAATTTATTAAAGTTGTATTCTCCATAGTATCCATAGTAACCTCCATAGGTTGCGTAGAAACGTGTGCATATAAGGAGAATTAATATAAATTTAGTAAATTTTAGAACCGCTTTTTCTCAGAAATGGTGAATCTTAGAAAAAAAAGTGTAAGAATAACTTTTGTAGATAATTAAATGATCTACAATTTTTGGCTGAACTAATTTTCTCATAAAACTAACCGTTTTGCTAAAAAATTCAAAAAACACATGTTTGCAAACTTTGACCTCTCATAAAATTTTTTGCACACATGGGATCGATGGGGACTTTTCACAATTTCATTATAATGGTATCCCTAACGTTCATGTAAATTTTCAGCTTCTTGGGAATTTATGCAAGGGTCAATGTCTATTTTGACTGAGCTATAATGTATTTTACCAGTCAATAGAGCGGAAGAAAATATGTAAGATAGTGTCATTAACTCAAAAATGAAAAAAACTGACTTAGTGTGTTTTGCTTGTAAGCCGACGAGATTTCAAATGTACGAAGGCATCAAATAATAGTTATTTAAGTTACAAGGAACGTAAGGACGTTATTATTCAAGGAAGGTGAATTTAAGGCGAGGCGGAGCCGAGGCTTAAATTACGTGATCGGGAGCAGGAAAAAATTTTTTTTCTAATTGTCAATTGCGACTTTTAACTCGCAATTGCCACTTCAAACTCACAATTGCAACTTCGATGTCACAATTGCCACTTGCAACTTCGATGTCGCAATTGCCACTTGCAATTGGCAATTATGATTTCAAAAACGCACTTATAAATTGAAATGGTTAAAACCACTCGCTATGATGAAATTCATTATAAATTTTAGTAAAAAAATTTCCGATTGAAATTTTTGTTTAAGAAAAATACTTTTGGCAGTTACTTGCGAACCTGACTAATTTTAATTTTCTCCGCACTAAATAAAATAAGCCAATTTTAAGGCTTTCAAAATAATATTCAGTGCCGGATTAAGCCAGCTCGGGGTCCGCAGCAAATATTACGAAGAGGACCTTCAATTTTTTGAATAATTTTTTTTTTGCTAATAAATACATTTTTATTTTTGCTTGGAGCGGGGCCTCCATAGACAGGATGAGACTTAACTTTTTTTTACTCTTACTAAAATCGCTTATTTTTTGTTGGGCGTGGACACCCCAAAACCCGTAAAACTTAGCATTTTTGCTACTGTGCTAATCTGGCACCGGATTTAAAGTTATTATGATTTCAGTGCAATTTTTTCTTTAATTTTTTTGATAAAAATTAAATTTTGTTCAAATATTCTGGAACTTCATGAATATACTAAAACTATTATAATAAATACAGGAAAAATAACAAAAAAATTCTTAACCATAAATTGGCGTAGGTTTATGCAGTGCCGTAGTAAGCCCACGCGGGACTCGTAGTAAATGTTAGCAAGAAGCCCCTCTATTTTTTGAATTACCGTTTTTTACCTTTTGCTAGAACTAAAACAGTTATTTTCTGCTTGACGTGGGGCCCGTAGCATTTACTACTGCTACTTCTGCCACTGTACTAATCCGGCACTGTATATAGTGATGAAGGCAAATCAAAAAAAATTGCTGATAAAAATAGTAACGAGTCCGAAGAGTAAAATAAACCTTAACCCAAATATTTCAGCGCTGTCCCATAATTTTACCAGGATCTTTTGTATGCTAAACTGTTAAAGAGTTATTGCAGTACGAAGCTTTCTGAATAAAAATTCTTGTCATTTTGAAAAAAGTGATGAAAAAATGTCATTCCGCCACTAAAATCCGCATTACACCAGCATATGCACATTTTTAGGCAACTATTTAGCTTTATTATTAAAAAATCAATTAGGGATAGAAAACAAATAAAAGTTGCCTAAATTAACATAGAGAATTGTTGATAGAAGTGACCGGGTGGCGTAGACCACTTTTTCCGCGGGAAACGACCACCACAAATGGATTAAACAATGTTGGAGCGGTCAAAGGACTCGCTTACAACCAGTACTTACTACTATTGTTTACTTTTATTTGTCGCATAAATAATTGTAACCTGTTTATATGACTCACAACTGATCTGATCGATTTTTTGTCTATCAGTTGCGAGTTGTTTAAAACTTGATGGGTATAAATAAACCAAGATAGGCAGGGAAGTAATAGCCCCAGCTATGGTTCTACATTATTAAATAGTCGCATTATGTAAAGATGGATTATTTTTAGTCCTCTCTTTTTTGTCAATTTTATTAGAAAATAAAAAGAAATTAGTTAGAAAATTAAAGGCCACCGCGTGGCAGGCAGGAGAAAATTTAAATAAAAATTTTAATACATTGATTGAATTACTTTAAAATAAAAAGGGATATATTTTTGCGGCCACCCTATACATAGACATGCAAAATATTATCCCTGTATTAAAATTAATTGTTGATCTTATATGTATTAGTTGGTACTTTACAGTGGAGTTAATTATTTCTACATTCTTGTAGCTTTTAGTAATTTAAGCACTAATTACAAATAAAATGGACGTGACTTGTGTTTTATATTTAATTACTGCATCATGTACTTTAAACAAACGACTAGTATGCAATACAATCGATACCATTTTTTATATTAAAAGCAAATTATTTTTTATCTTAGTAAATTTAACAAATTGTTCATGATTAAATGCTCGTTAAATGCTGCCGAGCTGCATTTTACAGTTTTTCTTTAAAAATTTATTAACTTCATGAGTTACAACCGGCAAGAAGGATAAAATTAAAGTTTTTGTCTAATTTTGCCGTGAGAACTAACTTTCAAAGGACATATTTCCTTGGTTTTAGTCCTTGCAGTAAATTATACGCCTTTTTCTTGAAACTAAAAATTTTGGACACGTAATTTTACTGTGGTTTTTTATTTATTTATTTAGGGAATCTCTTTTTTACAGCGGCACAGATAAATTTGGAAGCGATCGAGATTTGAGCTTCAGATCTTTAGCTCCACACCCTAACCACTACACGTAACGACTTAATATGAGAATGTATTTTAAAAAATTAAACAATGTAAAGAAAAATTAAATTGACTAGAAACGTTAAACATAGACACCAGCCGTAGTCGATTTTTAAAATGTTATGTTTTCTCTATGTTTAAATTATTTAGAATCTAATATTAAAAAGAAATTTTAAAATTTTAATTTTTTGACACTCACTGTGCCAGTTCGCCCCAGTCTCTTCAGGATGACTTTAATAGTAAAACTTCATTTTATTTTTTACTGTAAAGGTATATGGATTCGTATTTAGGATTATTAAAAATTTGCCTGTTTACTGATAGATAAATATTGCGTAAACTAAAAACTAGAATTCGGGGATTCCCAACCTGTAATTTGAGTTTTATTCTTTCCTGTTTGCAGGGCCGGACTGTCTAATCGTTAGCCCCTCCGGGTATGAAATTTTGTTGACGCTAAATTCTCAATAATTGAGTACACTCCAAGCTTCACTTGGCCACATAATTTGACGATCACAGGTTAGCCGACCGGGCCAGTCCGGGCCTGCTTGTTTGCATAACCAGATTAAAAAAAAAAAATGTTTATTTAAATTTTTGGATAATTCAGGATGCAAAATATGTTGATTATATTATGGATATAAAAACACTAGACTACGCTCTTAAGATTTTTAAAATTACAAACAAATTTTTGCTTTTTTTTTAACAAACTGAAATTTTAAAATTATTTACTTAATTGAACGTAAGTAAATAAAAAATAAATTAAAGTCAAAGTTTTTCTTATCCAAATGTGAAAAATTAAATATTAAAATTAATAAAAAAGATAATCTAAGCGGAAGTTTACATAATGTAAAAGTTATAACTATTGAAAAACCCAGTTGTTCTCCAATAACTCAAAAATTATAAAAGATGTAAAAAGTTTTCTAAGTACCAAACGGAAAGAAGAGAATATTTTTTCATTTGGTTCGAGTACGAACCTAGAAAATATTATAGTTATTTCGATACACAAATTTGACGGAAACATTAAAATGAAGCGCTTAAGATACGAATAAACGTCAAATATCGATTAATTTAGAAAATAATCGATTGTAAAGTTTCAATTTTTCATGTAAACTCACCCTAGTTGCCGCATTCTGTTGACGGTACGTGCACTCGACGTATATACTTAATGCAAAGGTTTATTAAGGTACAACAGCTCCCTATTACTTTTTGTGCAATTTATTGCATTTTGTTAATTAAGCAGAATCTTAACGTAAAGACGTTCCACACAGGCACATTTGGACTTGAAAATCCCGGTTTTGGAGTTGTGTGGTTTTTAGGGACATTTTTTCTAAAAGCTAGTTCACACTACAAGATTTCTCATATAACTTAGTCATAAGAAAAGTCATGGCTAAAATCATACCATCACAACAGCCAATCATAAAAGCCATAACTTCCATTATGTCAAAAATCATATAGTGTGAACAGGGTTTAAATGAGTGGGCTTAGAGATCCCGCTTTTTAAGTTTTGTGGGATTTTTTTTGCAGGCCCTATGGTCGTGATCACTTGGCACTGTTTTTGCTACTAAAAGTTATGACTATGAGATTATGACTAAAGTGGCCATATGTCCCGTTTTTAGGTAGGTTGTCCCAATGTTCCCAAATAAAGAAGATAGAAAGGAAAAGAATATTTTGGTATCGAGAGGGGTGTTTAAACCATTGCCGATGAATAACTATAACTATTACAACATAATGGTCATATAGTCCGGGAGCTGGCGACATTTTTCATTGTCACATTTTATACCATGTCGTTGGCAGGACAGCGATTGACAGCAGCCTGCCAATTATACCAGTATAATTTATCATAATACCATAATTTCAAGCCGCTGTGAATCGCTGTCCCGTTGGTACCCCTGCAAAAGTCGATTTCCGATTTTTGTAGCTCTAATATGACAAAAATAAACTAAAATTAATCTTTATAATATATCTTACAAAATTTTGTGTCGCCAGCTCCCGGACTCCCCCCGAGTGAAGCCGACAACCGAATAACCACATCAAGCATTTGCTAGAAATGTCGATAAATTTTCCTACAATTTTATTATGAAAAGTTTACCACCGAGAGTAATCTGCCATGAAAAGCCTTAATTAAAGGCTCACCACACCCTATCTGTAGGGTAAAAAGACTGAAGAGTGCGAAGAGAAATTGATTTAGAATTAAATTAATTAATTATAAAGTAAGAGGTAAGAATCAGGAAATTTTATCCAATTTTTATATAAAATTGATAATAATTATCATTATTTGCAATATATTTATCTAATAGACGAGTGCCAATTGCCAATTGATTTGCTCTTCAAAGAATTGGGATTGGTTTAAATAAATAAGGATAAGTATAACTTAGCAAATATTGGAATATTGCACAAGAAAATGTAGCAGCGTTTTTAAATTTTTAATTCAGATTTTAATAAAAAGAAAAATAATATTCTTGTTACTAGGTGATAATAAACAATTTATGAAATCCGCCATTAGTAACTAAAAGCAATTTTGATTTAAAATTCAACACAGAGTATAAAATGAACAAAATGAAAATTTCTAATTAAAAAGCGGATAAACGGAATAATAATCCACTATGCGTTCACACATTTCGAAAAAACATGCAGGTTGACAATTTTCTTGCAGCTTCTCTGGAAGACCATAAGAGGAGATGTTTGTAGCTAGTCCAGACTGCTTGGCTCTACTGTGAGAATTTGTACGCCTATTATTTCAGTAAACGAGGATTTGCAAGAGATGCGATGTGCATATGAAACAAGGAAGGTACTTTATTACTTTTGATATTATTGTGAGAACTTCAACTACTTTTCACAAGTATAACTCGTTAGACTTCGTCCATAGAGCTAACTAATAAGAGTAACGGTTAAGAATCCAAGCAAAGTGTATTTAATTAATTGCTTTATTTTTAGAAAAACAGGCTGATGGTATCAGTCTCATGCTTTTCTAAAGGTTTGACGTTTTAATTGCACTTTTTAGAGAAACTGCAGACATGGAAATAGTAACGTGGAAATCTGAGACAATCTGACAGAAGAGCTCCAAAGGACACTTCAGGATGTTATAATTAAAACAAATTAATAAATCATCCCTAATTTAATATTATTTGCTCTAATTATATGACAGATTAATTTGTTTAGTTAATTAGTCTGGTGTATACGATTAAATAATTCGCATTTCAACAACACTAAATTTTCTTAATTGTAATTTGTGTGGCGATTCTGCTGAATAGGCAATAATTCAAATTCAATGTATTATACGTTGCAATAAATAAATAAACTGGTAAATTGGTCGTTAGTTGGTAATTACACCACTGATTTAGTAAGTCCATTGTCGGAGCCATGCCGTCTACTGCACCGCTACTTCTTGTAATTTACCACAAAAGGAGTTTCTCAGTCTTTGCAGATATCACAACTAATAGATTTTCAATAATGGATTTGCTGCGTGGACGGTGGACAAACTTCATTTTTCAATTTTATCTATTGTTTATGCTTACAATGGCTTATACGGAAAATGTTGAATAATTCTTGAATTTTTTCCGCATTTAAATTGTAATAAATTCTGCAAGTTAATTAGCAAGGAAGTGAATACTTTTTCTGCTGATGAAAGAATTTTCTTCATTAATCAATCCAACTTTCAATAAGTCACTGCATCATACATTTTCTTTTCTAATTCTTCTAATTTAGAAAAGTGTAAAAATTGTTCATTCAATAATTAGAGAATTTATAAATCCACACCGTACAATTTTCTGGAAATTTTCCATACACTTCAGCATATGAAAATTTTTTGTATTGCGAAATTATTATCAGCGATTAAATGCAATAATTTCCGTATTTAAAGATGCATTTGTAATCTATTGCTTTAGTTATCGTTAAACTGTTATCAGGTGAACAGGTAGAATTGAAACAAATAGAAGAAAATTGTAGAGGTTAGTAGAAGCTTGCAAATAAAGCACATCAAATAAAACTATTAAATAAATTAAAGTGTCTGCGGATTTGATGTAAAACGCTTGTAAATATTTTTATAGTATTTACTATAATAAATTTTTATTAGTTTATGATTTTTTTTCTTATTAAATTTAAAGGATTGGGAAATTAAAAATTGTTTTCAGAATAGAAATTCATTCAGAACAATATGCACGAGCAGGAAGTGGAAGAGATTGTGAAAAAGTTTCATGAAACTTGTTTGGACATTCGGGAGAAATATGTCCAAAAGAACGTGAAAAATATTATGGAGAAGTTGAAAGTAAAAATAATTAATTTTGTCAGAAATAAAACGCATTATCAAAAATTTTTAGATTGACCAGAATGAGAGGGATAAAATCCAAAAAGAATCAATTGGACCACTCAAGAATGACGTCTATAAGAAAGAACGAAAATTTAGACTGACGTCGTCATTATTTGGAGATATTATGTCGAGAAGACCACATACTAAATGTGACTATCTGGTGGAAAAATGCTTACGCGATTTTCATCCAACACCGGAAAAAGCTGAAGTAACAATTTTTAAGGAAAAAAAAGTTAGCGAAGCTGGTTTATGGATTGACCTGGAACATGGATTTTTGTGTGCCTCTCCAGATGGTAATTATACATTTCATTATTGTTATGTTTACGTAGTTCTTACAATTTAGCAATTTTTAGGGTTAATTGACGACGAAAATGCACTAATTGTAGTGAAACGTCCGGAAAACACAGATTGTTTAGAAGAAGCAGACGGCAAAACCCACTTAAAAGAAACCCACGATTATTATTATCAGGTACTATAACTTAAAAATTCTTGCAAATCCAATTTGTCCAAAAACAAATCCAAAGTGTATTTTTTAATCGTTTTTTAGGTTCAAGGTCAGCTTAACATAACAGGAAAATCTAAATGTTATTTTGTTATTTATACTGAGAAAACAGGCTATATCATCGTAGAAATCATAATTGATATTGAATTTTGGAAGGAAAAAATGTTGCCAAAACTGAAAATATTCTATGAACAATATATTGCTCGGGAAATCCTAAATGGCAATATCGGGAAAGGTCTACTCTGTGAAGATCCGCCGAAAAAATCAGAAGATGTGGCTGAAAAGAAAACTTCAAAAAAACCAACTAAAAAAAAGTAGATTTAATGTCTGTTTAAATAGTTAATGAGTTAATCTTTTGTATTAATTTCATCTTTAGAATTCATTTTAGATAAATTACATGCGTAATGAAATAAATACAGTAGTGCAAATTCTTTTTTCACATTATTTAATTTATTATTTTACATAATTTTCAAAATAAAATGTAACACTTGAAAAATTTTGAGTGGAGATGGACACGTGGACACAGAGAAAATGGTACAAAAAAAATTCAAATTTTTAACAAAACAAATATGTCCGTATTATTATAAAATTAAGACAGAAGTGGTTTAGTATTTTGAAAAAGTGATGACTTTTTGACATCAAACGGTAAAAAGTCCCCTTATACCAATATACCTCAAATGCATTGCAAAACACAAAAAAGTTATAATTTTTAAGGTGTGGTGTTTCACGGGAGTTAATTTATATTTTTCAACAGATAATTTATAGATACAAAAGCAATTATTTTAAAGCTTAACTGATCCTAAATAAACTGGATTTAATAATAATAGTTTTTATACAAATTTTTAAAAACCAAAATATATTTTTTAAAATGATTTTGAAAATTTATTAAACATTATTTACAATTAAATCTGTAAAAGTAGCAAAAATAATGATGAAGAAAATCCAATTATTATAAAAAAATTTGATGTATAAATTATCCAAGTGATCAGCATTTGAATGTTTATTTTTCTTTTTAAAGTTTGCAAAAAATTTTGAGGTTTTTAGCTTCTCTCCTAAGTTAGCACAGGGTCCTCGAAGTCAAAAACTTAGGATAGACCTCAGACCACCTCCTTATTTTTCAATATATCGACTGGACTTCTTGTTTCTTCTTATGAAGATTCATTAAAAATGATTTTTTGTTCATGTGAAACTGGATATGGCTCTTCTTGTAGTTGTAGAAAAAGTAGCTGAAATTGTTCTACAGCTTGTTTACATTATTTGTAAAAGAGGTAGCTGCTTAAACACTCCAAAATTTTGTTCAAAACTGCGGTAATTTTTAATGGGTAAACTTTTTTTTTAGTTTATTGTTATAGAAATCCTAAAAAAAATTATTCAAATTTCATTTATAATGGTTAATTGCACTGGACTATAAAGAGTAAAAAAAGAGATTATTTAAAGTCACTCAGGATACAGGCATTTTAAAGACCACAGTACCTCTGACCTCCTTTCCTGCTGGTTCATTGGCAAAATTACCACCAAACGTGGAAGAGATGGAAACTTTCAAAATAAAAATAGTTACTTTTTGTTCGTGACGTTGGCCCAGCAAACTGGGCTCAAGTGGCCATTCTGAACTACTCGTATGGTACCCGACATTGCTTAAGATTTACGGTGAAGAAGTTCTAAAATTTGGAAATATAATTGATCTATGATTTGCACAAGTATAATTAATTAAATAATTTGATCTGATCAGATCTTTAGTCTTGATGTCCTTTTGCCCGGTGCTTCTCTGTGGCCTGCTCTATCTCCACCATCACCTTACAACCAAAACACGCAAAACTTCACTTCAAAGAATTAAAAAAATAATCCTAAAAATAAAAATAACATTATTATTGGAATTAAGGGTAAATTAAAGTTATTTTGCTTACAGATGATTATTATTATTTATGGCCACTCAGCGTACTAACATTTTAAAGATCTCAATCTCAATAAAGCACCTGAGATAAATAGCTAAAAAAATCGTGAAAAATAAAATTGCATCTGAAACAGAAGAGAACGTTGTTGCTTCTATGTCATCTGTTCTGAAATTAGTGAAAACTTCAAAACCGTACTCATTCAAGAAATATTAAAAATTTTCCTACCGTTTGTTTCTTTGGGGGTTTCGGAATACATTTAAATAAAAATCTACCCCTTATTTGGACATGACACACTAAACACTTTGAAAATCACTTTTACCTACATCACTGGAGAAAAGATTAATTTTCACTAACCTTTTTCGTTGTTAAACTATCCACCATTACGGACCTACCTGCAACATAAAAAAATGAGTTATTTTATTTATAAATGGTTAGTAGAAATTTGTGATTATACCTTTAATCCTGCAGTCCTTGAGCCCGATGCCACTCCGCGGCACAGCTCCATCGCCACCATCTCTTCTCTCCATCACCACCAAGCACAAAACTAACACTTTCCACTACTTTTTTACTACGAAAATTATAAACCAAAGCGATTCGCGAAATTTAAAGCTTTCATCAAGCTATTCTCATAAATTTCGAACTCGACACCTTTCACTATCCCGACCGCGAAAACTAGAAACGAAAATAATTCGCGAATTTTAGAGCTTCCAATAAGAAACTTTTTACTATAAAATAGATACGTACTCGACACAATTCACAACCGACCGCGAGATTCGAAATAATTAATTATCGCAAACACGCATTTATTATTTTAAAAAAATAATCCTGTAAATAAATAAAAATGCAATTATTTTAAGGACAAAATAAAAATTCCAAATTTGTTGCTTACCTAAAATTATTTACGGTATTTTGGGGGTGAAAATACAACCGTGAAAAACCACATCTTCTCCGGAAATCTCTTCTACCTTAGGTCAAATAAAAAATTTCCACCCAATTTGGAAGAAACTAAAAAAATAATCCTGCAAATAAATATTACATTATTATCGGAATAAAGTAAAAATTCAAAATATCTAGCTTACCAAAGATTATTTATGGCCACTTAGCGTACTAACATTTTGAAGATCTCCATTTTTCTCTGACCTCTTCCTTAGTCAGTCGCAAAGTGCACATCAAAAAATGATAACTTGCAAGTTTAAAATTCTGCAGTAAAGCACCTGAGTTAATAAATAAATATTGGCTAAGAAAATCCTAAAAATTTAAAACTTGCATCTGAAACAGAAGGAAAAATGGTTGCTTCTATGTCATCTGTTCTGAAATTAGTAAAAACTTCAGAACGAACTCATTCAAAAAATATTAAAAATTTTCCTACCATTTGTTTCTTTGGGGGTTTCGGGGTACATTTAAATAAAAATCTACCCCTTATCTGGACATGACACACTAAACCTTGTAAATCACTTTATCTACATCACTGGAGAAAGGATTAATGTTGACAAAAAATGATCACTTGCAAAACGAAAATTTTTGCAGTAAAGCCACCTCCAGGTGGCTTATTAATAAATAATACCTAAGAAAATCCTAAAAATTTAAAAAAGTGAAACATCTGAAACAGAAGGAAAAATGGTTGCTTCTATTTCATCTGTTCTGAAATTAGTGAAAACTTCAGAACGTACTCATTCAACAAATATTAAAAATTTTCCTACCGTTCGTTTCTTCGGGGGTTTCGGAGTACATTTAAATAAAACTCTACCCCTTATCTGGACATGACACACTAAACACTTTGAAAATCACTTTGCCTACATCACTAGAAAAAGGATTAATTTTTACTAACCTTTTCGTTGTTAAACCATCCACCATTACGGACCTACCTGCATTAAACATAAAAAAAAATTAGTTATTTTATTAATAAACGGTTAGAATTTTGTGATTACTTTTAATCCTGTACTCCTTGAGCCCGATGCCACTCCGCGGCACAGCTCCATCTCCTCCATCTCTTCTTTCCATCACCACCAAGCACAAAACCAACACTTTACACTACTTTTTCACTAGGAAAATTATAAACCAAAGCGATTCGCGAAATTTAAAGCTTCCATCAAGCTATTCTTATATATTTCGAACTCGACACCTTTCACTACGCCGACCGCGAAAATTAGAAACGAAAACGATTCGCGAATTTTAGAGCTTCCAACAAGAAGCTTTTCACCATAAAATACATACGTACTCGACACAATTCACAACCGACCGCGGGATTTCGAAATAATTATCGCGAACACGCACTTATTAAAAAAAAAAAAAAATCCTGAAAATAAATAAAAATACCATTATTATAGGAACAAAGTGAAAATTCAAAATTTGTTGCTTACCTAAGATTATTTACGGTCTTTCGGTGGGTACTATACAGAAGTGAAAAACCACGTCTTTTCCGGAAATCTCTTCCAACTTTAAGCCAAATAAAAATTTCCATCCAACTTGGAAGGAATTGAAAAAATAATCCTGCAAAAATAAAAATTATATTATTATCGGAGTAAAGTGAAAATTCAAAATTTTTTGCTTACCGAAGATTATTTATGGCCACTCAGCGTACTAACATTTTGAAGATCTTGATTTTTCTCTGACCTCTTCCTTAGTCAATCGCAAAGTCCACATCAAAAAATGATTACTTGCAAGTTGAAAATTTTGCAGTAGAGCACCTGGGTTAATAAATAAATAATGGCTAAGAAAATCCTAAAAAATTAAAAACTTTCTTCTGAAACAGAAGAAAAAGTTGTTGCTTCTATGTCATCTGTTCTGAAATTAGTGAAAACTTCAGGACGTACTCATTTAAGATATATTAAAAATTTTCCTACCGTTTGTTTCTTCGGGGGATTTGGGGTACATTTAAATAAAAATCTACCCCTTATATGGACATGACACACTAAACCTTGTAAATCACTTTATCTACATCACTGGAGAAAGGATTAATTTTCACCAACCTTTTCGTTGTTAAACCATCCACCATTACGGACCTACCTGTATTAATAATAAAAAAAATTAGTTATTTTATTTATAGACGTTTAGTGAAAATTTGTGATTACCTTTAATCCTGTAGTCCTTGAGCCTGATGCCACTCCGCGGCACAGCTCCATCTCCTCCATCTCTTCTTTCCATTACCACCAAGCACAAAACCAACACTTTACACTACTTTTTTACTTCGAAAATTATAAACCAAAGCGATTCGCAAAATTTAAAGCTTCCATCAAGCTATTCTCATAAATTTCGAACTCGACACCTTTCACTCCCGACCGCGAAAATTAGAAACGAAAACGATTCGCGAATTTTAGAGCTTCCAACAAGAAGCTTTTCACTATAACATACGTACTCGACACCATTCACAACCGACCGCGGGATTTCGAAATAATTATCGCGAACACGCATATATTATTTGAAAAAAATAATCCTGAAAATAAATAAAAATGTCATTACTAAAAAATGATAATTCAAAATTTGTTGCTTACCTAAGATTATTTTCCGGCGCTCGGGGTACTATGCAGCTATGAAAAAACACATCTTCTCCGGAACCTCTTCTACTCTTGAGCCAAATAAAAATTTCCACCCAACTTGGAAGGAATTAAAAAAAGTAATCCTGCAAATAAAAATTGAATTATTAATGAGGTAAACTAAAAAGTCATTAACTTTGAGCTTAAAATGGGTCAACCCTCTACGTTATAGTAAAGTACAGGCAAATTGTTGTACACACCCCCCGACTAACATAAGTAGGAATTTCATTCTAATCATTTTTTGACAATTCATATCAGGTTGCTATGAAATGTGCTATGAAACAAAATCTTTTTGGTCTCAAAAATATGGAATAAAAAGAAATTTACGAATGAAAACATGAGCTACAAAATAGCTCATTAAATATTTTAAATTCTATTTTTATTGAGAAGAAGAACGAGACCGAGACTGATTATGTTGTAATCAAATTACTTGAAAATTTTAGCTCATAAAATTTAGGTTTAAAAAGCCTTGAATCAAAATGCAATTTGTCTTTTACAAAAAAATTCATTTCGTTTTTGTAACCAAGCGATTTGATGCAGCTCATCTTGGCCATAGCCAGGTTATAATTTTAGGGAAGCTTCCAAAATTTTTGGAGTGGCTCCAACCAAATTGCCATAGAAAAAGCTATTTCACACATTTAAAAAACTCAAAAAACAAAAATCAAAAACCAATTAAAAACATCATATTTAATGTAAGCAAAATCAATTAAAATTGGAATAAATTTTTTGTGATCGCTAAGTTTTTTACCTATCTACTACAAAAACATTACAATTCCGTAAAGTTTTCCGGGAGAGGCTCGAACTTTTTCAGCGGAGTCTGGGCCTTCCCCGGCCACACCCTGGCTACGGCTCTGATACAGCTGGAAGTTTTAACTTGCAATATGACGTATTAGAGCCATTATGACTCAACTTTTGCGTAATTTTACAACTTTTTGATTAAAAGCAATACTATGAATACGATACAACGGAAGTAACCAAAGCCAACTAGCAAAAATGACAACTATCAGCATCAAATAGTTTTTTACATTTGCAAAAGAAAAGTGAACTTCATCATTTAAAGGAAAATTATAAAAGAATGTTAAAAATTTTGTATTAATTTGCTTTGTAGAAATTTTCACTAATTTTATATTAGCTTTAAACCTTGTAATTCTAAATAATTACGTAGCTAAAAATTTTTATTTGTACTTGTTTTGAACCCCTAATTTTGTTACATTTCAAATTAACTGCACATCACACAAAATAATGTAAAATAATGTAAAAGGATTACATAGAGGACATTAAAATGATAATGTTAATAAATGATTAACAAAACAATTGCTAAATTTATAAAAATGTCGGGTGATGTCAAAAAAAAAGTCGAAACCAAATTTATTAGAAAATCGTAACAAATAAAATTTAATATAAGTGATAGATTACGAAATTAATGTAATTAGTCGTCTAAAACTAAATTAATTGTTACAAATTGTAGTTTCGACTTACAATTACTTCAATATTCAAACTGGAAATCCGATTTTCAACAGCAACAAGTTGTCATTTTTGAAATGCGGTATTACTAGAGCTTTTATTGTTCTCAATGCGATTTATTTATCAATACATTAATTAAACAGATTTCTATTTACCTGTATTCACAATAAACAATAATTTTAAATTATAACTGCACGTAAAATTGACATTTTTTCTACTTCACAGTACCTAAATGTACGAGTGCCTTGAGCGTCATAAATAAAACAATTGCCAAATGACTTTAACCAATTACAAATCGAGAAGGCCCTATGACGAAATATTAAAAGTGCAGAGTGTGGGTAAATGACTAACTATAGAGCCGTTGTGGTTTAAAAAAGTTTTCAAATCAAAATTCTTAAAAGAATTAAATTATTGTTGAAAAATGCGTTTACACTTTAATTGTAAAAGTAATAAACGAACGTCTCCTTAAAATTCATAATAGTGAAACTAAATATTTCCCCTTGATGCTCGAGAGGAGGTGACTGTAAATACGAATAGGAGCAAGAAAAACACATTTTCAAATTTCTACAGTTCATAGATAATAGTAAAAAAATTAAGAGCGACTTACCACTTTTGTTGATTTGGGAAGAATCCAAATTTTTTACTTTGCTGATCACCACAAGCAATAGCTTAGATTGTTGCTTTTTCCACTTCCTGAAATGGTACCACCAACGACTGCACTACTTTGTATTAATTTGACAGGAAATATTTTGCCACAACATCTAATTTCCAAAGTGACTTAAAAGCACTGCAACAAGAGATTTTATTTTAACTTTATAAAATTTAAATTTTTGCAACAAAACCACACTAAAAACTTGAAAACCAAACAAATATCACAAAACACAGTAAAATAGTTAGTCCATCCAGTATTTACCTAAATCTACGAATGGAAAATTTTGCCAACAAAATGAAAAAGTCCCTTTTAGAAAATTTTATCTAAACACGTTTTCTCACATTTCCACTGCTTGCAAAATCAAAATTTTTCCTAAGTTTAATTCAAACGATGTTACTTCGAAGGCACTAAACAAACAAATGACCAATTTAAGGTTGTCGTCGTAAAAATTGGACCGTAAATTTTTTTGTTTCTTATATAAGGCGTTCGGTTGATAAGACTTTTTTTTTAATTTAATTGCTCAAAATCACATGCAAACAATGTCTCATCGTATACCTGTAGAAAAACTTTCCAAAAGTATTAAATAACTTCAATAAAATTGAAATACAGGGTGAAATGGAAAAATAGTTGACTTTTTCTTTATGCTATCCTAGGTTGGACGCGAGGGGTCAGTTCCTACAGTCACTTTTTTTAGGTAAGGGATTAAGGATTAATTACTTAATCTGGGGATAAATACATAAATAGATTAAGAAATAAATTCATAAATAATATGTACATAATAAATAATTATTAATAGACCACGCCCGGGCCAATAATATCAAAATATTAAGCCCATGATCTTCAAAGGTCAGATTACATGAAATTATATGACCGTAGAAAAAATTTACAAACGCCAGCTTTACCTAATTAATTAATTAATTTTTTTTTTAATCAGTTATGTGATGTTTTGCTCTTGCCGTTTAACCTACACCGTTTGGTCTTTGTTTTGCCCCGTTTGTATTGTATTGTATTATAAGGGGTCGATTGGCTGCAAGAGCCTTTCAGTACTGCGACCAGTATTGATCTTTTGTTCATGACCTTACTAATTAGATATTCAAGAATTCAATTTTGCTAGCGAAGCACAGAATGCTCCTGAAAGGTTTGCTTTTTACTCTCTTGGGCGTCAGTTGTATCTGCCCCATATGCTTAAGCCTAAGTCGGGCTAAGGGATTTTAGTTACAGAGAATGTGCTGGGCTGTCTCTGTTTCCGATTCACAAAGTCTGCACCTGTCATTTCCTTCCAGTCTCATTTTTCTGAGGTGGTATTTCACCGAACAATGTCAGGTGAACAGCCCCGTAATGAGTCTAATTTCATTCCCTGTCAACAGAAGAAGTGTTTTAGCCTCTAAAGTCGAGTACTTTATGAATTTCCTTGCCTGTCTTTGTCCTGGTGTATTTTTCCAGAGGGTTTCTTTGCTTTCTGTCTCCCATTTTTGGACCTCGAACCCCTGTGTGCTTTGGTTAGCCCACAGAATGGTTTGGGTCCGGTTGGGGGCGTTCTTGAGCCTGATCTAGCTAGTTTATCAGCTATTTCATTACCCTTAATTCCCTCATGACTTGGCACCCAGCGTAGGGCAATTTTGTTGCCCATTGCCAGTTTCTTGAGAGATTGTCGACATTCCCATGTAGACAAGGATTCAAAGCTGTTTGCTTCGAATGCCTTTATTGCAGCTTGGATGTCCGACATTATATTGATCTGCTTGCTCTTCAAATTCCTCCGAAGGCATTCGTAGGCACACAGTTCAATCGCAAGTATTTCAGCTGGCATAATTGTTGATAGATTCCTAAGGCTATAGATGCCGAGTAATTTGGGCCATGTATGCCTATGCCTGCCTCTTGGTTAGTGTTTGATCCATCTGTATACCAGTTGAAAGATTTGTTATCCACTTGTATTATTTGACTTCTAGCCGTATTGCTGTCCCGAATAACAACCTCAAACGGCTTTTGAAAGTCAAAAGTTTTTGGAATAATATCCAAAGGTTTTTCAAACAGATCTGGCTTCAAGAAGTCGAGTATCTTTAGGTGACCTGTTTTGTCTCCTGATTTGAATTTCCTAATTTGGGCAATTTTTATGGCAGCTTGTAGACCCTCCCTCTGTTGGTGTAGAAGCGGTAAATCCAAGAGTGCTTCCATGGCCACTGTTGGGGTTGTACGCATAGCTTTTGTTATGCCCAGACACACTAATCGTTGCAATTTCTGCATTTTGCTCTGTGCCGTGATTTCGTTTGTTTTTGTCCACCACACAATTGATGCGTATGTAACAATGAGTCTTATTATTAACGTAAATGACCAGTAGATTATCTTCGGGCTTATTCCCCAAGTCTTTCCAAAGTGTTTTTGGCAAGTCCAAAAGACTTTTGTTGCTTTGGATAGAGTTTTATCCACATGAAATTTCCAGGTGAGTTTGGCATCCAGAGTTACTCCCAGATCCTTTACCTCATGTGAAAAACGTATCGTAGACCCTTGAAGCTGTGGAGCTTTTAAGCTCATCTTTCTACATCAAGTGAATGGAACTATGATGGTTTTTGAAAGATTCACTGTAAGTTTCTTCTTTTTTGCTCCTTTGCCCCGTTTGCCCCGGGATGTTTTGCCACCGTACCGTACAGCCCTCGACTGTTATGCTCCCAACTGTGTGACCCCCGAACGTTTTGCTGATGACTCTTTCGCCCCCGAAAATAATAAATAAAAAATAGAAAGTCAGATAATTTTAGCATTTGATGAATTCCCAATGCAAATAATTTTCTTTTTATTGAAAGTAAAGCAAAACTAAAGACACAAAAGTCTCAGAATTTATTCTGCCGATTCTATTTATCTAGTGGGTGTTTGTAATAGTTGCTCGGCCTTTGGTCTCACTGGGAAAGATTACCAGCATCAGGTCCATTTCCCCAGCCCCCCTCCATTTTGATTTTTGGATCACTTTTTATGTCATTCGTTTGTGCATCGTTTGTGTACGTTTGTTCAATTATTTTTTTCCTTTGTGCATTCACCGTTCGCGAATTATTTAACAAATAAGTTTGGGGGGCTGGAGAAATGCCAGCCCCCCCCATCGCGAATTTTGGGTCAAAATTGGTGTCAATCGTTTGTGCATCGTTTGTGTACGTTTGTGCATTCAATATTTTCGTTTGTGCAAACACAGTTTGCGAAATATTTACAATTTAAATGGGGGGGGGGGCTGGAGAAATGCCTGCCCCTCCCACCCCCCATCGCGAATTTTGGGTCAAAATTGGTGTCAATCGTTTGTGTACGTTTGTGCATTCACTATTCTCGTTTGTGAATTCACGGTTTGTGAATTATTTAACAAATAAATATTTATAAATCTCCGAGCAACAACTGCCATAGTGTCTAGATTGCAATTTATTCTAGTCTACTGAAGAATGCGCTAAAAATATTTTAATTTTCCGGAAATCGTCAGCGAATCAACACTTCCCTGCGTATCTACGCGCAGGGAAATTGAATTATACTAATTAGTCCGACTATATCAGTAATTTATTTTTGCTGCTTTGACACATTGTTTATAACTATGTAGTCAACAAATTAACAAATTTGATTTTTGTTCATTTTAAAAATGTTATTCAATTAGTGTTTTAAAATTTCGATTTTATCGAAATAGGCAGTAAAACTATATTTTTAATACTTAGCGGAAAATAAACTGCGTCAAGCGAATTTTCTCTTCAAAATACGTAAGAATTTGTCAAAAAAGCTATAGTTTTAGTTAGGTCATGCATATCAGTGCCCTCCCCCCCAATTTCGAATTTTTTTTCTTCGAATTTAGTGTCAAACGTTAGAGCATCGATTGAGCCTGAATAAACTTCCATTATTTTTGTTTGAGCCTCTAAGGTCGCGAAGCTATTTGCGATAAACTAGTGGGAAGGCCGTAAATATGTTTTGCAATTTTTTTTCTCATTTTGAATTCATGTGTGCAATTGATGTCAATCGGTAGAGCTCGGTATGAGCCTGAATGAGTTTCAGAAAGCAACAGTTAAGTTAATTTTTTACAAAGATATGGATAGTTGTAATTTTCGACTAAACTCCGAGCAACATGCGTTAAAACTTAAGTTTTTAAATCTCTAAGCTGGTAATCTACATATTTTGGATATATAAATTCTTTAAATAAGCAACATTTTATTTTTTACAATTACAAAATTTTTTAAATAGAAGTAATTTATCTAAATAGAAATCATGCCGATAAAATCTAATATTGATTTGAAGTAGCTTAACAAAGTTGTTGTAGTTAATAAAGAAAAAATTTATGATCCAATGGCTAAAAAGTTTTGTGCCCCTTCAATTACGTGTTTGTTGGAAATAGTAAAGCATTGGGTAATACTACCGTTTAGCCAAAATAAAATTTTTTAAGAATCTTACGATTTAACGCAAGTTGCTCGGAGTTTAGTCGAAGATTTCAACTATCCATAACTTTGTAAAAAATTAACATAAAGTCTTGGTCTCTGAAGCTCATTCAGGCTCAAATGAAGCTCTATCGATTTACATCAATTGCACATACAAATTTAAAACTATTAAGAAAATTACAAAACATGTTTACAGCTCCCCCCCTCAGTTTCTTGCGAATAACTTTGCGACTTTTGAGGTTCAAAAGAAAATAGTGGAAGCTCATTCAGGTTCAAACGATGTTCTAACGTTTGTCACGTAATTCATCAAAAAATTATAAAGTGGGGGGCTATCATGTCTGCAGCCCCACCCCCTTACAATTTGTTTCTTGCGAATAACTTCGCGACCTCTCAGGATTAAACGAAAATAATGGAAGCTCATTCAAGCTCAAACCATGCCCTACCGTTTGGCATAAAATTTATCTAAAAATTTGAAAGTTTGGAGCCACTGACATGCACCTTATGGTTTTCTAATATTTATTTTTTGGGGCAAAAAATATTCAAACGGGTTAATATACCGTTTTTTTAAAATTCGACTAACATTTTCAAGTCGTTTTGGTGATTGTAGGCGACACCTATGCATTACAATACATCGCCTACAATCACTAAAACTGTGCTTGAAAATTTTAGTCGGATTTTACAAAAACGGTAGATAGAATTATTTCACCAAAAAAAAACTATAGCTTTCTTCACGGATTCTTACTTATTTTGAAGAGAAAATTCGCTTGACGCAGTTTATTTTCCGCTAAGTATTAAAAATATAGTTTTACTGCCGATTTCGATAAAATCGAAATTTTAAAACACTAATTGAATAACATTTTTAAAATGAGCAAAAATCAAATTTGTTAATTTGTTGACTACATAGTTATAAACAATGTGTCAAAACAGCAAAAATAAATTACTGATATAGTCGAACTTATTAGTATAATTCAATTTCCCTGCGCGTAGATACGCAGGGAAGTGTTGTTTCGCTGACGATTTCCGAAAAATTAAAATATTTTTAGCGTATTCTTCAGTAGACTAGAATAAATTGCAATCTAGACACTATGGCAGTTGTTGCTCGGAGATTTATAAATATTTATTTGTTAAATAATTCACAAACTGTGAATTCACAAACGAGAATAGTGAATGCACAAACGTATATTTACAGATGAGTGACACAAAAATTGATGCAGAAGTCAAAATGGGGGGGGGGGGGTGGAGAAATGTTTGCCGGTTATTCAATTGAAAATATTTCGCTAATCGTGCTTGCTCAAACAAAAATAATAAATTCCCAAACGTACACAAACGATTGACACCAATTTTGTCCCAAAATTCGCGATGGGGGGGGAGCTGGCATTTCTCCAGCCCCCCCCCCATTTAAATTGTAAATATTTCGCAAACTGTGTTTGCACAAACAAAAATATTGAATGCACAAACGTACACAAACGATGCACAAACGATTGACACCAATTTTGACCCAAAATTCGCGATGGGGGGGGGGCTGGCATTTCTCCAGCCCCCCAAACTTATTTGATAAATAATTCGCGAACGGTGAATGCACAAAGGAAAACAATAATTGCACAAACGTACACAAACGATGCACAAACGAATGACATAAAAAGTGATCCAAAAATCAAAATGGGGGGGGGGGGGGGCAAATGGACCTACCAGCATCCTTATTTATACATTACAATTCACATTTCTTTTGCGAGTCAATGAGGTCTATTAGGATATCTTTAGTCAACACAGGTGCAGCTAAAACCAAAATAAATAATCTAGGATATGATAGCATAAAAGAAAATGTTACCTATTTTTCTATTTCACCCTGTATGTCAATTTTAGTAAAGTTAGTGTACGATGAGACATTGTTTGCATGTGTTTTTGAGCAATTATATAAAAAAAGTCTTATCAACCGAACGCCTTATATAAGAAACAAAAAAATTTACGGTCGAATTTTTACGATGTCAACCTTAAATTGGTCATTTGTTAGTTTAGTGCCTTCGAAGTAACATCGTTTGGAGTAAACTTGGGAAAAATTTTGATTTTGCAAGCCTTTGCATAATTGTTAGTATATACTTCAGTGGAAAGGTCAGAAAACGTGTTTATATAGAATTTTCTACAAGGGACTTTTCAGTTTTTCTTTGGCAAAATTTTCCCGCTCATAGATTTAGGTAAGTACTGCATGGACTAACTATTTTACTGTGTTTTGTGATATTTGTTTGGTTTTCAAGTTTTTAATGTGGTTTTGTTGCAAAAATTGAAATTTTATAAAGTTAAAATAAAATCTCTTGTTGCAGTGCTTTTAAGTCACTTTGGAAATTAGATGTTGTGGCAAAATATGTCTTGTCAAATTAATACAAAGTGGTGCAGTCGTTGGTGATACCATCTCAGGAAGTGGAAGAAGCAACAATCTAAGCTATTGTTTGTGGTGATCAGCAAAGTAAAATATTTGGATTCTTCCCAAATCAACAAAAGTGGTAAGTCGCTCTTAATTTTTTTACTATTATCTATGAACTGTAGAAATTTGAAAATGTGTTTTTCTTGCTCCTATTCGTATTTACAGTCACCTCCTCTCGAGCATCAAGGGGAAATATTTAGTTTCATTATTGTGAATTTTAGGGAGACGTTCGATTATTATTTTACAATAAAAGTGTAAACGCATTTTTCGACAATAATTTAATTCTTTTAAGAATTTTGATTTGAAAACTTTTTTAAACCACAACGGCTCTGTAGTTAGTCATTTACCCACACTCTGCACTTTTAATATTTCGTCATAGGGCCTTCTCGATTTGTAATTGGTTAAAGTCATTTGGCAATTGTTTTATTTATGACGCTCAAGTCACTCGTAGATTTAGGTACTGTGATGTAGAAAAAATGTAAATTTTACGTGCAGTTATAATTTAAAATTATTGTTTATTGTGAATACAGGTAAATAGAAATCTGTTTAATTAAAGTATTGATAAATAAATCGCATTGAGAACAATAAAACTCCAGTAATATCGCATTTCAAAAATGACAACTTGTTGCTGTTGAAAATCGGATTTCTAGTTTAAATATTGAAGTAATTGTAAGTCAAAACTACAATTTGTAACAATTAATTTAGTTTTAGACGACTAATTATTACATTAATTTCGTAATCTATCACTTATATTAAATTTTATTTGTTACGATTTTTTTTTGACATCACCCGACATTTTTATAAATTTAGCAATTGTTTTGTTAATCATTTATTAACATTATCATTTTAATGTCCTTTATGTGATCCTTTTACATTATTTTGTGTGATGTGTAGTTAATTTGAAATGTAACAAAATTAGGCAAAGCAAATTAATACAAAATTTTTAACATTCTTTTATAATTTTCTTTTAAATGATGAAGTTCACTTTTCTTCTGCATAAGTAAAAAACTATTTGATGCTGTTAGTTATCATTTTTGCTAGTTGGCTTTGGCTACTTCCGTTTTATCGTATTTATAGTATTGCTTTTGATCAAAAATTTGTAAAATTACGCAAAAGTTGAGTCATAACGGCTCTAATACATACATAGGTCATATTGCAAGTTAAAACTTGCAGCTGTATCAAGGCCGTAGCCAAGGTGTCGCCGGGGAAGGCTTTAAAGATTTGCAAAATTGTAATGTTTTTTTTAGTAGATAAGTCATTTGAAGATCAGAAAAATTTATTATTTTGATATTCTTAATTTGCTTTTGATTTTCGTCTTCTGAGTTTTATTTAAATGTGGAAAGTAACTTTTTTATTTGACAATTTGCTTGGAGCCACCCCAAAAATTTTGCAATCTTTCCCTGAAATCGTATCCTGGCTACGGCCTGGATGAACTGCATCAAATCGTTTGGTTACAAATTTAGCGCAAATAAATTTGTTTGTAAACGACAAATTGCATTTTGATTCAATACTTTTCAAATCTAAATTTTATATGCTAAAATTTTCAAGTAATTTGGTTACAACATAATCAGTTTTGGTCTCGGTTCATAAAATAGCAACTTTTAGAATTTTTTCTTTCTCACACGACCTTTCCAATAAAAATGGAATTAAAGAATTAGCTTTAAAATAAGATTGAAATTTCTTCTTTTGAAATTGCATTTAATTAATAATAATATTTAATGAACTTTTCTGTAGCCCATGTTTTCATTCACTTTCCTACTTGTGGTAGTCGGGGGTGTGTACAACAAATTACCTGTACTTTACAATAACGTAGAGAGTTGTCATTTTAGGCCCAAAGTTAATTAATGACTTTTTAGCCTACCACATTAATAATTCAGTTTTTATTTGCAGGATAGTTTTTCTAATTCCTTCCAAGTTGGATGGAAATTTTTTATTTGGCCCAAAGTTAGAAGAAATTTCCGAAGAAGATGTGATTTTTCACTTCTGTATAGTACCTACCGAAAGATCGTAAATAATTTTAGGTAAGCAACAAATTTTGAATTTTTATTTTGTCTTTATAATAATGGCATTTTTATTACTTACAGGATTTTTTTTTTTTAAATAATAAATGCGTGTTCGCGATAATTATTTTGAAATACCGCGGTCGGTTGTGAATGGTGTCGAGTACGTATGTTATAGTAAAAAGCTTCTTGTTGGAAGCTCTAAAATTCGCGAATCGTTTTCGTTTCTAATTTTCGCGGTCGGTAGTTAAAAGTGTCGAGTTCGAAATTGATGAGAATAGCTTGATGGAAGCTTTAAATTTCTCGAATCGCTTTGGTTTATAATTTTCGAAGTAAAAAAGTAGTGTAAAGTGTTGGTTTTATGCTTGGTGGTGATGGAAAGAAGAGATGGTGGAGATGGAGCTGAGCCGCGGAGTGGCATCGGGCTCAAGGACTACAGGATTAAAGGTAATCACAAATTTTCACTAAACGTCTATAAATAAAATAACTAATTTTTTTTATTATTAATACAGGTAGGTCCGTAATGGTGGATGGTTTAACAACGAAAAGGTTGGTGAAAATTAATCCTTTCTCCAGTGATGTAGATAAAGTGATTTACAAGGTTTAGTGTGTCATGTCCATATAAGGGGTAGATTTTTATTTAAATGTACCCCAAATCCCCCGAAGAAACGAACGGTAGGAAAATTTTTAATATATCTTAAATGAGTACGTCCTGAAGTTTTCACTAATTTCAGAACAGATGACATAGAAGCAACAACTTTTTCTTCTGTTTTAGATGCAAGTTTTTAATTTTTTAGAATTTTCTTAGCCATTATTTATTTATTAACCCAGGTGCTCTACTGCAAAATTTTCAACTTGCAAGTAATCATTTTTTGATGTGGACTTTGCGATTGACTAAGGAAGAGGTCAGAGAAAAATCGAGATCTTCAAAATGTTAGTACGCTGAGTGGCCATAAATAATCTTCGGTAAGCAAAAAATTTTGAATTTTCACTTTACTCCGATAATAATATAATTTTTATTTTTGCAGGATTATTTTTTCGATTCCTTCCAAGTTGGATGGAAATTTTTTATTTGGCTTAAAGTTGGAAGAGATTTCCGGAAAAGACGTGGTTTTTCACTTCTGTATAGTACCCACCGAAAGACCGTAAATAATCTTAGGTAAGCAACAAATTTTGAATTTTCACTTTGTTCCTATAATAATAGTATTTTTATTTATTTTCAGGTTTTTTTTTTTAAATAATAAATGCGTGTTCGCGATAATTATTTTGAAATCCCGCGGTCGGTTGTGAATTGTGTCGAGTACGTATGTATTTCATGGTGAAAAGCTTCTTGTTGGAAGCTCTAAAATTCGCGAATCGTTTTCGTTTCTAATTTTCGCGGTCGGGAGTGAAAGGTGTCGAGTTCGAAATTTATGATAATAGCTTGATGGAAGCTTTAAATATCGCGAATCGCTTTGGTTTATAATTTTCATAGTGAAAAAGTAGTGCAAAGTGTTGGTTTTGTGCTTGGTGGTGATGGAAAGAAGAGATGGAGGTGATAGTGCTGTGCCGCGGAGTGGCATCGGGCTCAAGGAGTACAGGATTAAAGGTAATCACAAAATTCTAACCGTTTATAAATAAAATAACTAATTTTTTTTATGTTTAATGCAGGTAGGTCCGTAATGGTGGATGGTTTAACAACGAAAAGGTTGGTGAAAATTAATCCTTTCTCTAGTGATGTAGGTAAAGTGATTTACAAGATTTAGTGTGTCATGGCCAGATAAGGGGTAGATTTTTATTTAAATGTACCTCGAAACCCCCGAAGAAACGAACGGTAGGAAAATTTTTAATATTTCTTCAATGAGTCCGTCCTGAAGTTTTCACTAAATAATTTCAGAACAGATGAAATAAAAGCAACTATTTTTCCCTCTGTTTCAGATGTTTCATGTTTTTAAATTTTTAGGATTTGCTTAGCTATTATTTATTAATAAGCCATCCGGGGGTGGCTTTACTGCAAAATTTTCGTTTTGCAAGTGATTATTTTTTGAGCAGTTTGCGACTGACTCCGCAAAAGGTCAGAGAAAAATGGAGATCTTCTAAATAAAAATAGAACTTTTCAAACTTCTTCGTCTTAAGCAATGTGGACGCGATTGTGGGTACCCCACGAGTAGTTCAGAATGGCCACTTGAGCCCGGTTCGCCGGGCCAACGCCACAAACAAAAAAATTTTTTTTTAATTTGAAAGCTTTTCAAATATTCATAGTTTTATTAACTGGATTATATTACCAGAGGAGCTTTAGAAAAATTAAGGTCACCCTGAGTCACCTTAAATAATCTTTGGTAAGCAAGAAATTTTAATTTTCAAATTATCCTTATACTAATGAAATTTATATTTACAGGATAATTTTTATTTCTCGTTCTAAATTTCGTAATTATGCAGATGCTTTGTCCCTTGGAAAGATACATGGGTGGCGTAGTCTTTGAAGATGATTAAACCAAATGGATTTCAGTGTCATTTTTGAGAATGCTTTCGAAATGACTGAGGTAAGCAACATTTTCTGCGGAAATTAAAAATTAAAATGGTTTTTAACATTAAAGACGAGATGGCAGCAAGTATATCAATATTCGTTTTTTCATTTAGAAAATAAACTTTCTTGATGCCCTAATATTTCATCTCTTAAACTTTATAAGAAATGTTGTAGAATATGATCAACAAAGTGGGAACTTCATCAGTAATTAATTCTTGTGTTGCAATATTATTAAACAAAGTAAACTGAAAATAGAAATTAATATAATTTGAATAAGTAATTAATTTATCCAATTTACATATTATTAAAATTTAATAAACATAACACAAGATAAAATGAAGCGCAATGGCCATGAAAGGATAAGAAGCATGTTCTCGCGTTTGTTACCAAATGAGGCATCAATGTGCTCCCGCATCTCGCCCGGGAGCTGCGTACATCAATATTGACAGGTCGTACAACTTGCAAAAGAAAATTTTGCCATACCTCGTTTCTTACATATCAGATTTATTCCTGTTACTTGTCCCTGTAACTTTTCGGTTTAAGTGGATTTACATCTAAATTCTAACATTCTCTAAATCAGTTCGAAAAAATTGTCCCTATTATAGGTATGAACAGTAAAGCAATAGAAATGTGTGAGTTACGCTCTAATCATTATAATAATTATAATAATATTCTATTTAAGGATTTTAACAAGTATGGATTAATTTTCTTTATAACGAGTAAATATAATAACAACAATCAATTAACGATAGATGTAATTGCATGTTTACTAAACAGGAGTAATAAGTAAATGCGACTGTCGTTATAATTGATTACCACAAAAGCATAAATCTTATTTTGGTATTAAGGAAGCTGATGAACTTTCGTAACTATTGAGTTATTATTTTCATGCAATGGTGAAAACCAAAAAGGTTGCAAAAACCATTCTTGCCCAGAAGTCATCACTAATGATGTTCTTTTAGATATCTCAATATAAAATCCATAAAATGTATATTATATATTGATTGCCTTCATAAAGACAATTATAATAAGCTTTCTTCGATTTAAATAACAGAGCGGTGTTACACACACCAGGCAATTTTTCTCTGCAACTAATTTATTATCCGTTCCCATTTGATTTATTTCTTCTTTCCTTATACTTAACTTTTATTTGTTCTCCATTAATTCCTTATTGATGTTTCTTTTAGCGATTTCTTCCGTTCCTTATTTTTTCCAGTAACCAATAATTCAAAAAATCTATTTTCTCATTAAGTCGAGAAGCAAATAACAGGTAACATTATGGTAAATATAAGCCTGCTTGTCTGTAATAAACAGAAAATTAACTTATAATATAAACTTGGACTTTAGTGCCTGTAAAATATTAGATAAAAAGTTTTTATAAAAGTGAAACGATCACTAAAAAGTCAATTACAATTACAAATAAATGTTAACCTGTTTTGCAAAACAGTTGCTTCCCGTAATTGAGCGGTTGAAAAACTACAAAAATTCTTCATTTTATATTTATCGATGAATTAAATCTAATAATAATTAAGAATTATCGACCACTTAATGGTAAATGATTTTAGATTGAAGAATTAATCTCGCATAGCAAAAGAATTTCTAATTTGAAGAACAGTGCATTTTTCAAAATTGGTTCTTTCTGTAACATTTTTGTCTAATTCAAAAACTTCAGCTTCATTAACAATTAAATACTGAATGTTCGGACCGACTTTATTCGCCTTCTCTGCAAGCAATGGCAAACCACCGAGGTGTAATCTGCTTAGAGACTAATTTATAAAATGTCTCAGTATATTCTTTCGTAGAACTAAGAAAACTGAGAAAAAGAATAGATAAATGTAAGTAAATAAGTGATCTTTTTGGCATAAGACGAGTAATCAAATAATTAATAAACTTAGGGACAATTTAGGGAAAATTAATATTGAAAAATTTTATTTTATATTATTTCCAGTGTTATTTTTTTTATGGTTAATATAAAAGACGTTCATGAAGAGATAAACGAGATTCCCTAAGATCTTTACCATTAGGAATTTTATTAATCCGTTATTGCGCGTCATTCCCACTGTTTATATAAAAATTATTTATATCATCGCCTTCTTCGAAATTTCTTGTAACTCATATTTGAGAACATTTAGCGTCTTCCAAGTCACATCACATGATGAGTACTGTCCAATCATAATATGAGCTTGATGAATATGTGATGTCACGTGATTATTATTATAATATACCATTTTCAAAATAATTTTTTTTAAAAACCGCTTGAATTATTTTCAAATTTTATTTTTCTGAAGCTCCTCGAACCTTGGCCGGAAACCGCTACTTTTACGCCGCCGAGGTAGAAAACTATGCCCCTAGCAACGGTTGAAAAGGTATCACCTTTCTTAGCAATGAGCCGATTTCAGCTGTAGTATTGGTTACTCACCTAAGGAGCTGACTTTATACTCAAATCAACTTTGCAGCTCCCCAACTCAAAACAGTTTCGAAATTTTTACCCGATGCTTTCCTAATTTTATTTTAAGGTTTAAAAGATCGGCCTGTATTATCTTCATTATTTTGAAGAATGAAAATTTATTTGAAATTGTATTATTTATGAGTACCTATATAATTTTTATTTATAAGTGCGCTCATAAAGGAGTGACTTGAAAGAAATAAAAAGAATGAATTCACTTTTGGATTGAGAAGACCTCAACAGAGGTGGCTATATTTGAGAAGGAACGAATGTCTTCGAAGAAGAAGAAGAATATTGAATAAAAAATAAACAAAAATTTGTTTGATTCACAGTACTACTGCACTGTAGGAAAACGGCGCGTAGAATCTTAAAAAGCGGGCGTCAAACCGGTGGGTCTGGGGGGTACGGAGTACCCTCCAGGAAGGCAAAAAAGTTGATAGAAAATTTTTGAATTTTACTTTTTCAAAATATATATTACAGCTTTACAGGTCTAGAAGGCCCATGGCTTCATTCCCTGCCTACCTAACCTGTCTTGTAAACTCTCGTGTGTGACGCAGCCGTATCAACAGTAATGACGTCGACACAAATATCAGGGATCACCACAGGAGTGTGGATGCCCACCGGAAGGTCGAGTCAAGAAATTCTGTGCAATCCGCGATTTGAACCCAGAATTTCCGCTCTATACTCAACCAGCGATCACATCACTCCACTGCTGTGGCCTCTTTTTCAAAATAGTGTAGGTAATAATTAATTTTTTCGCAATCTAAAATTCTTTTTCTAACTTCTAATGTGAGCTTTAAGTTGAGCCAATGAATTTACACATCTTTGGGTGTTTCATTGTTAAATTTCTTCTTCAGTAAGTAAAACATAACACAGGAAAATTTTTCATAATAATTGCACGTTTAGATTAAGAATTTTTCAACAAATTCATTGCTTTTTCTTTCGGATTTAGAATTTGTTTAATTTTGTAAATTACCATATTTTGACTACTATTTTTAATTTATTTTGAAATTTCAAAAATTAGCATCACTTTTATCAACTGAGTCCCATTTTTCATTTCTGCATTTTGTTGTTTATTCTCTTAATTTCTGTCTTTTTACTTCTAGCATCACCAGGAAATCAAAAAAAGTGTCATAAATTTCCTCAGGCTAGGTTTCTTGCGGAAACTTAAATTATTTAGACATTTAGAAAATTTGCAAAAATTTTTGGTTCATAAATTTACAAAAATAATATTTACTTTGTAAAAACTGCTATATCAAAATTTTTCTCTTAACAATTTTGTAGTTGAATCGCTCCCATTCTTAAAATAAAAATCGCCTGTGGCGCTTTTTTGCTTTTAAGATATTATTTGTTTTATAAAAATTTCAGTCGTGGTTTACTAAGGTAGACATACTTTTTAAAAAATGTTCTACCTCTCCATGAACTTTGACTTACGCATTATTCAGTGTCTCAGTTTTTGAATAATTTTTAGAACATTTAGGGAGCCACGACTTCTGAAAAGCTAAGAATCACTGATCTAGAAAATATGGATTCTCCTCAAACAGGAATGATTTGTTTATTTATTGCTAATCTAAAAAATAGTTATAATAGTGCGACCTTGTAGTCATACAATCTGGCCAATTTATAATTACCCAGTGAAATAATTAATTAATTTTTTATCTGTGGCAATATTAAAATTCGTAGAAGTAAATACTAAAAATACACTGCACAAAGAGAAAAAGTTTATAAACTGCTGATTTTATACTTTTAGTATTTCTTTTTACCGTGGGAAAACCCGAAATTCGAGGCACCCTGATCTTTGAATCCCTATCGCAATGTAATCATTTTGGCGCTTTGATGACTACGCTAGCCTTCGTCAACAAGTGCAAATTGCAATAACCAAAATTCAGTTAATTTAAAAAACAATGACTGTTATATACGTAGTATAAAGTACAAAGGAATAAAATCTTTCAAAAATATTTTTTTGAAATATATTGAATTCTTCTTCTTCGTATGCTTCTTGACAGAAGCGGCGTGACTAATTTAATACCTTATTATTAAGTGAATTTCTTGGCAGATTACTCTCGGTGGTTTGCCATTGCCTTCCGAGAAGAGAGGGTCATAATTAAGTTTGATAAACATTGTCCGGGTTGGGGATCGAACCAAGGGCTTTTGGCCTAGAATCCGGTCCTTAGCCCGTTCACTTAGCTCACCTCTCTTTATTGAATTACAGTCTTACAATTTAAACAAAAGTTAGGATACTAAATTAAATGTTAATCTTTTTCTCCCCGCGTACTCATTTTTACCTTCATTTTTATTATGGTGGTTATCACATTGTCTTAAATCACACCAGTCCATCAGAGTAGCGATGCAAGTGATAATTTTACAGTTTTCTTCCGATTTCAGTTTAAATGAATCGTTTTCAATTTTTTGCAGGAAAATCTTTAATTACTTAGGGGGTTGGTTATTCACTTTTCCTTATTTTGCAGCACTCAGTCCAGTAGGCTAGCGACGTAAAGGAAATTTTTACAGTTTTTTTTCCAACTTTAGTCCAATGCATCATTTCAACACTTTGTTGATAGATTTTGATACCTCAGTGGAATCTCAAAAAGCCCACACATAAACTAGGAAGTGTTGTAACCATTTCGGTCTTAAAATTTGGCGTTAATTTTGAAAATTAAGTCGTAGTCGCTTACCTTACCAACCAATATTACCTAAATTTATTCCAAATGTATAAAAATAAACCGTTCACTTTATAAATAAACAATTTAACAAAGAAATAAATAATTTATTTGAAAGTCGAAGAAAAATTTGCATACTTAAGTACTTAATTTTTACGCCCAAACGCGTGACGTACAATTATAAATGAATTAATCAAAAACGTAGAATGATAAATAAACTTCCGGACACGAAAGCAAGTGTTTCCTGTTGCGCCTGCCGTGCCGCCGGGAACGCACTTCTTGCATAACGTGCGTGCAAATATTGTTTGGATGGGACGTTTATTTTGAATTCCGCGTGTAAATTTTGACGAATGTTTGACAGTTTGCTACTGCATAATAAAAGGAGGGATTTTAGTTTTCCTTAAAAGGATATCTTGGCCTTAAAAGGCAAGCCTCGTCTCTAAATAAGGCACTGGGCAGTGCTTAAAGTGCGTGTTTACATCCCACTTCGTACTTTTGCGACAATATGTGGAGTTTTTGAAATTAAAGACGTTATTATTTTGTTTTGGGGGATGCGTTGATCCACTTTCGCGGTTTTCGTTCGGTTCGGCGTGATTGTTATTTTTAATGAGCGCTTTTGGAGCTATTTCCAATTTGGCAAATTTAAATTTATGCACTTGTGTCAAATTACGTGCTTGTTATTCGCGGTGCACGTACGTTAACGTAACCGACGTGTGGCGAAGAAAGGGAAGGAAGTAAAATTGTATGTCCGCAGATGGAGTCTGCGCAGATTCGTAGTGTGAGCATTGGCCGTGAGCGTCGCGTTGGGCGGTGCAGCGAGTAACTGCTAGACATTGTTCGCTCAGCTGTGTTTGTGTGTACACAAGGTGTGACGAAGTGTTGGTGTCTTCTTAAAACTGTCAAACTGTGGTGCACTATGGAACCGCCAGGCGGGAGAGATTCCCGATTTAACCTGGGTTACAGCATGAATCTTTTGAGCGGCGAAACGCCACCAGAAATTTATGGAAATCCAAATCTTGGACGGCCCTCCAGCAGTCTTCAGCAATTGTCACCGAGACATACCATGGTGTCGAGTGCTTGCAGTACTCAAAATATTAAGCGCGATGTGTGTTACGACGAACGTGGCATGCCTACCCAAGGGTTAGGTTTAGATGGATGTGGTGTTGTGAGCGAGGTATCGGACGATACTTACACTTCCCTTCAGTCTAAAAAATCACCACCTAGTAACGGAAAGAAAACCAAAGGCAGAGTTAAAATTAAAATGGAATATATAGAAAATAAATTGCGACGATATACAACTTTCTCTAAACGGAAGACTGGTATAATGAAAAAGGTGAGATAACCTCTTTATGTGATTTGCAGGCTTAAAGATTAGCGCATGCACGTGAACGTTTGCGCGCGCACCCGCGACCGTAGACGTTCTTTGAGTTCGGATGAGTACAAAAAATAACGCGAGATATACATCTGCTAACAAATATCGTAATTTTCGTTTGTTTTTTCAATTTACGTGCTTAACGTTTGTTTAATTTGGTAATCTCTGTCACAATATCGCTCTAAATTGTCATTTTATTTACAAATATTGATTTGCTTATCCATAATGATACAAGATCGTAACACGTGACTCAGATAATTACGGACATTGGAATTACGGTTCTCTTATATCGTAACAAGAGGTTTATACACTTAAAAAACATTTGAAATATTTTCTACACGTCAACCTTTCTGACAGCTAAATTTTAATTAATTAAAGTATTGCTGACGGACTGCTCACCGTCAATTTTAGAAAGTTAACACAGCATAAGTGCTATTTTTTTATTTCCAAATGTTTTAATTCCACCCGTCTGTCTTTTCGACTACTCCACCGACAACAACACATGATCAATTTTGAATTAATTTGTTATTCAATTGACTGACAGTCTGTTAAAAAAAATGACGGTAATTTAGTATAGTATATTTGAACCCACCAATATTTTCAAAAAATTTGGAAGATCGACAAATTCAAATCCCTAGGGGTCAACGCCACCTGCAATTTCAATTTGTTTTTCCAAAATTTTGCATGTTTCGGGTTACCTCCCAAGCAGAGTCCACTTGAACTTATTACCTTTTAATTACCCAATTACAATTGTACCGTGACGTAAAAATCACCCACTCACTTCATTTACCTGTTCGCCAGAACACCTACTAACCCATAATAAGCCATAAATTTTGATGGATTTGAAGTCTCGAAGAAATTTGACGGTTGGATGTGACGCTTCAAGTTTTGCCCCTAAGTGGGTGTACGGACACTTGTAAACACAACTTAACAGACCATCGCCATCCTACTGAAGTAAAGCATAATTTATTCATTTAATCGAAGTAATTAAAATGTTAATAACGCAAATTTATAAACACCTCGGATTTTGAGATTTTTTTGAATATTTTGTCAAGGTGTTACCTACACAACATAATATCACAATTGCGCAATTTTTCTGATGGTAAAGTAATAAAAGTGTGGTGGGCGGGTAGATTATTTTTTATTCAATAAATTTCACACTTGGCTCTCGATTGTGTAAATAAAAATATTATAAATTGTGACACGTGTGACAGTAACTTACGGCTTAAAATTTTTATTATTATGTGCTAACATAAAACACAGAAGAAATCTTCTAGTAATGGACACTTTTTCATCTATATCAACAGTTTTATGGAATTTATTACGGTTTTCGGATTCTAATGGAAGACGAAATTATGGTCTATCAAAGCATACCGCTCCATTGAGGAGAGAAATACGTGGAAACTATACGAGAGCTTAGGGGGATAAAATCTGGAATTTGGACAGCTTTTATTTTTCTGCTGAAGAGCCATCGGGCTGTATTTTTTCCTTGGTTTGTTTACAAAATACTCCGCATTAAACGTGTCACAATTGATTCTCCATAAATTCCGCGTTAAATCGGTAATCTTTATTCAATAAATTTGTTAGGTTTGAATGTATGACCATAGGGTCATAGGTTCAAATCCCAGTGGCTGTGGTTAGGATTCCACGTTAAGTTTATTTTTAGCCCATAATCCATGTTCATTGACATCTTGCAGCGATACTCTCGGGTGAAATTTGTAGTAGGAAAATTTGATTTTTGGGCACTAAAAATGTTTGAAAACTTCTGGCATGATACTATACTAAAACGCTCGTAGAACGTGAATTCCTTTTATAAATAAACGAAACTGATTGAGCATTACGAACTAAAAATACCAGTTCTTATTTTGGAATAACTCCAAAAGGAGAGCACTTTTCTTTATTAACAACTTGACTCATTTTCTTTAAGTAAAAACGTTTTACTATTTCTGTACTTGGTATTTTTAAACTATCCAGTCAAACTTTACTACTTCAAAAAATATTTCACAGAACATTTTGGAGATGCGACAGTGATTCTCAAAATGGCCTAGTTATTTTTTTTTCTACTCGATTTTTTAAGGGAAAAAGTCACGTACATGCTTTCAGTTTATTTCGAAAAAAAATTTATAACATAACAACGAAATCTCGAATCACATTTCTAGCTACCGTGAGTCATGCTGGATGAAAATATTTTCATTGTAGCTTTTCCACGATAAAGTAAAAATATGATGTACTTCTTGCTTTATTTTATAAGACACAAAGAGTTGGAACGAATGATGAAATCATCGTAATATTAGATATAAATTTTGACAGAGACTTAACTAAGCGCTAAAATATTAGAATTTTAACTGGAGCTGAAGAAATTCTATTTAAAAACATATGAATTTTGGAGTAAAGGATGAAAACATAATTAAACAATTGAAGAAACATTTTTTACTGTTCTGGAGGGTACTCCGTACCCCCCCAGACCCCCCGGTTTGTAACCCCTTTCTTCACATGTTACACACTGCGCCCTACAATAAGGGGCAGTAGCTCCCTCTAGAATCATTACAGAGATTACTTTCAAAGTATTGAATTTGATTGGTTCTTAATAACTTCTACCTTACAAGATAAGATAATTAATCTCCATGTTTTAGGCTTTAGGACCTTACAACGTTTCTACAAAAAACTGTTTAGTTTTTAATCGGCATTGAACCATATCGATTAGAACTGTCGGGAAATCAAATGGTGCTGTTTTTACTGGTGGTGCAAGGTTAGCATTTGAGCCAGCGCCATTTGATTGGTTTACAATTTTAGTTGATAGCGATCGGTGGTTAAAGATGGTTCAGTGAGACCGTTCTCAATAGTAGGAATAGAATATTTACTGTACATATTTATAATTGCTTGTTTATTATAATCCAAGAATATTTACGATAGGAACAAGAAGCAACACCCGACAGTCCAACAAAATGGCTGCCGTTTGTATTGGTCAAACAATTTATTTAGCAATGCAAAGATGGCTATTTTGTTTGGGTGTCTGAATGCAAAAGCGTTGTTAAGTGTCTTTTCTTGTTTCCTTAGTAATATTTTCTGTTATAAATTATGATACAGTCAAAACGTGGTCAAAACTCTCTAAATCGAATTCTCATAATGTATTAAAATTTGTTCGAATTAGAGAGTAAGAATCAAAACCCTATTTAGTTGGACGTGCCAAATAAATAATTCGATTTAGAGAATATTTTGAAATAAAGAGTCGTCGATTTAGAGAATTTTGACTGTATATAAATTGCAGTAACGGTGCTAGGGGGGAGGGCAGCTTTGGTAACTTTTTTTACGTTCGAATTACTGTCAGAAATAATTAATTTAATTCAACTTATTAAAGCGCTTCTATCGTAGCTTAAAATGCAGTGTTTTGAACAGTTAAGATTGTGTTTATAATTTTTTTTAAATAATTCAAAAAGAACTAATTAGGTAAACCATAAACTATTTTGGTCAATGCTAAAAATTTAACTCAAAAGATCAGCTTGCAGCTCTTATATTTATGCTCATATTTGAAGACAAAATTGCGTTAAAATTACTTTTAATTTTAACATTTTAAGCTTTTTTCAAATATTTGATTTGTCTAATTAATTCTTTTTAAATCATGTAAAAATATTTTTTATTAACAGCACAGTCTTGACTTGTTCTTCGAGAGAGGCGCCTTAAATAAATATTTATGCATTACTATTATAATTTCAGCTGCATTTCTTATGCTTACTACCATCGTGAACAGGACTATTATAATGTACTCGATTATTACTTGCATTAAATCTGCAGAAGCCCTTTAACAATGTACACAACCACCAATGTGTGGGGTAACCTCGGTCACGAAAATTAGTCCGAAATATCTCCATCTCCATATGGGGTAGTCGTAAACTGGTAACTGCTTAAAGATTTACTACTGCTTAAAATTTTATGCATAAGTAATCGGTTCTTCACATTTTCAATTGGATGAGAGGAGAGGAAAGAGAAAATCCCAAATTTTATTTTATTGTATTGTAATTTAGAGCTGCAAATCTGATAACTTCAATGACCTGAAGAAAATTGAAACACACAATTTTCACATAAAAATTTTTATTGTTTGACCACTTCGAGTTCCTTGGAGAAGAGCCGAAATTTTGCTTGCACGTTGTGTCTGTAGCGACATCCCAAATATGGGATTTAATAATTCGCGAATTTCTACATTATTACGAAAACTTGGTGTATTTTAGTTCTAAAATATTGATATGATTACTATCGCAAGTCTCAGTACATCCACCACGAAATTAACCACAGTTAACTTAACAGAGATTTTCATTAGAGAAGAAAGAAAAATTATTATACTTTTGATTCGTATGTAATAATAAAAATTAAAAAAACGGTACAAACCACGCACCCAAATTTTACTCGGCCACCAAAAAGGAAAATATTGTAAATTGAAAATTAAGCGATCATTTTTTGAATATTTTGCCTTTTTAAGCTCACCCGCCTATTGTATGTGGGATTTTTATTACAACTTAATAGATTACGGATCTGTTTTACTTTAAATTTCGTTATTATAAGCAGCTTCAATTTTCGAATTACGAAATAAGTGTGATAACTTGAAGTAAAAAATATTACCTAACGAAAATAGATTTCTGTATGTTTTTAAGCATTTGGCGCACGAGCTAAAATTTACCACACATTTTAACAGTTTACACGAGCATTGTTTTCATTTTCTTAAATAACGTCCTATTTTTAATCAACTTTTAAGGAAATTAAAAAATCCACCTCACGCAACTTTTTGCAAATAACGCCGCACGCTTTGCATTAAAATTAATGCCCTTAATTTGCAAAATTATATGGCAGGAAATTTACAGAATTCCAGTTTCGTCAATTAAGAGATTCTTTTATTAATCATAATCTGTTTCGAATTGTAGGCTTAATTAATTCAGTAATTAATTGGTCAAGTTTTGAGAATACGTAGTGGACCTGTTTTGATGGTGATGGTTTGGTGTGCTCTTCGTTGGGTTACGGAGTTCTTTGATTTCGAGTTTTCTCGCGGCAAATTAATCGGAAGTAATTGAATGTTGAAATTGCTGCTCAATTATTTTATTAGTTTAACAAATGTAGTGACGACGAATGGAATAATAATTTTATTTGTGTACTACTTCGAAGGTTATCATTGAATTAGTATTTCTTCCAAGTGTTCCAACAATTCCGGTGCGATTTGTTTAATTGGCACTTTTCTGATTTTCTAACAATGAAGTCTCCTTATTGGTAGATGACGATGCTCTTGAGGTGCACATTGAATACCACCTGGACTCGATTAATCCGAACCGCTTTAATAATATGTCCTAATTAGAAGACATTTTATAATTATCGTTGAAAAAAAATGAAGATTTTTTCTGCTACGCAAACGACATCAATAACATTATTTAATTTGTTTATTATTTTTTTTAAAATAATTTATTTATTAACTTACTCACTGCTTGTTTAATTAATCTCGCATTTGTATAGTTCCTTCTTACTTTTTTCAACATGGGCGTGATCGTTTAATCCTATTGACATTTACTTGATCGAATTCCGCATAAAAATAGAATTTCTATCAATAAAATTCGAAAATTGGGGTTCGATAGTGAAGATTGCATTCATTTGCGGATTTGGATGCTAAAATTAGAGAAGTGGGTGTGTTTTTAGCCTACCGAGAGCTGCTAATTCATCGAATAATTAGCAGTTACGCTAAATTTCAGCGTTAGGTATTTATGGATAAACAAGTTTATTTAAGGATAGACCCACACCAAGTTACAAGTTTGTAGTTTACATAACGAGACCTACAGTTTAACGTGGAATCCGAACCACGAGTCACCATTATGCTACAATTAGATTTTTTCGTTCCCTTCATTAGATTGCAAGACATTGAAAGAGTAACAAAATTTAAAGCTCCCAAAATGATATCTTATCATCAATCAGCGATTGCATTGTTTTAGTGTACCATGATGATACTGCAATGTCCTATATTTTCTACGAGTTTTTATGCGGGTAACGTGAACTATAAATTTTATCTTACTTGATAATTTTATTTTATATAAAAATTATTCCAATTTTTTTTTACTCCAAAATGAAGACACTAATAACACCAAATCGAATTATTTCTTTTCTTTATTAGATGATTGAGGGGATTCCTGAAATGAGGAAAGTTTTTCTGCAAATGAGCTAAACATTTTTGAAAGATTTGGGAATTCAGGGAAAATAATTCTTTATTATCATGGAATAAATGGATGGAGTAACTTAGTTATGTTATGATGACCATCTTGTCTCGAAAAGCAATGAAACTCCACCAAGATAATTTTTCTAGAAAAGAAAAACTGTATTGCAAATACCGTGGTTTAGAGTCCACGTTATACATTTACATATTTTATTCCGCAGGGTCGTATGTAGACGAAACAGGATTATTGCAGGATCCTAGCGTTTCTATACCTTAAATTTCATTGTGGCGCCAAGCTTAAGTCGATTAAGGTTGCAAGCCAAATTATGATTTTCTGGCATTATTTTTAGAAATACAACGAAGGAATGTATTAGTTGTCCTCTAAAAATTAAAAAGCGATTAGTTTCGGTCTTTAAATTCAAAACTATTCCTGATTATCAGACGTTTTTGATTTATGTGAATTTTGACATCGTTATGGTTGCATACATGTGAAGAACTAATTAATCTTATTTATTAATAATTAATTCGCTTACAGTAACTTCTAATTTAATGTATTAATTAAAAGTTTCCTTATTTTAATCTGTGCGAACTAAAATAATTGAATGTTGTTCTTGTTTTGGAAAACTTCATCAATCCATATTTTTTCTAATTTCTTCATCGATAAATACCAAGATTTATGGAACCATCAAATTAAATTCTGACAACGAAATAATTAACACGTTTCCTAACTTCCTGTGTTAGGATATCTGGATTTTATCAGTATTCGTTAGACATTCGCGAATTTTAATTAGCTACGCGAGAAAAGAAATTTTAAATAATAACATTTGAGATTTGTGTATTTTGGACTGTTATTGTTATTCCTCATCGGCAAGAGATCCGGTCGACTTATCCTGCATGCATACGAAAAATATGTTTTTAACGAAAAAGTAAATTAATAGTAGAGAACCGAGATATGGGATCCCTTATATGGGAAGAGCGTTTAAGGTTTACAAATTCGTCATTTCTATTTGGATATTTTTTTTCTGCTTTTCTTGTTATAAAACGGGGCATACATTTTCGCAGTGTGATGTTTCAATTTTCTCTGTATCTCTGGTAATTAGGTAGTTTTATGATTTAATAATTAAATTTCACGATGAAGCGCTTTTGATAAGCTGTGTGTTTACATTAGCGCTATCAACTGATGATGAAGTGTGCTTTCCGAAATGACGCTTAAATTTATCTCTTCTATTTTGGAGTTGACCAAACGGATCCGTGGATCGGTACGTCTGTATCTCTGAAAGAATCTGTTAATTTAAATAAAATTTAAAATGTTGAAACGAAGATAATTTGGTGTGGTTCAATCGGTTGGTATAGGATATATTTTTTATTTAAAATTTCACTAATGCGGTATTAAAAGATTTGAATGATAATAACATACTTAGCACAAATCGGGTTCTTGACACCTCGATTTCTAGCAGCGGGGCTTCATTGACGAAGTTGATGAGATGAACCATGACTAAGACAAATGAAACGACAACAACTGCAAGATATTTTTATAATTATAACGAATCGATTAATGGAAAATTGTTAGGCAATTTAAATTTCAAATTGATTTGACCGGCTTGTTACCAGGAGATGGTATTTGATTAGATAATTGCGACTGCCGTTTAATGTAATCAAATTCTGATGGATTGAAAAGATTGAAAGCATGCGTGTGCAATCCTGAGGAATAATTAATAGTTTTGTCCAAATGGTAATAATATTTTTGTTGTTTGCAGGCGTACGAGTTATCGACGTTAACGGGAACGCAAGTGATGCTTCTGGTAGCGTCGGAGACAGGACATGTATATACGTTTGCAACCCGCAAACTCCAGCCGATGATAACGAGCGAGGCTGGTAAGGCATTAATCCAAACGTGTTTGAATTCTCCCGATCCACCTGCCGGTTCTTCTAGCGGAGATCAGCGTATGTCGGCCACCGGCTTCGAAGAAACAGAACTCACATACAACATTAGCGACGAGGATTCTAAAGTAAGGCAAATGGTATATGGGTCGCCACATACGCACACACATGCACATTCGTTAGGTGGGCAAACCCATTATTCGCACCTAGAACAAAGTCACTTAGGTTTAGGGGGTTCGCCACAGCACGGTTACGCACAAGCTTGTCCTAGTCCTTTGCCACCTCCGCATCAGAGCTACGGCCACCCGTCACACCCTCATACACATACGCATATGTCGCATTCGCATCCACAACGATAGAATCTCTAGAATTTATTCAATTAATAAATTAACAATTTTGATACGTAACTGTAGGTCTTAATGATCAACTAGTGGGATGAAGATGAAACTAATGGGTAAAAGTAGAGGTATGATGACGATGATGATAGCAAATTGAGGAGGCAATTATCCGAATGCCAACATCATTTTCGTATTGGGCAAAAAATCAATTTAATCATTTTTTGAAAGCATTTTTGTGGGAACAATACTTCATAAATAATAAACAACTTGGGATCAAATTTATAATTGGCAGAAAAAGATTAAAAGTAATATAGCGAACTGCGATCATTAATTGGATTTTACAATTTACTTTTCTCATGTAGCAACTTGATTTCGAATTAGCAGTCCGTGTACGCGAGAATCGTAATGCGGAACAGAATCTTGCACTCGACGCGTCGGAAGAACTAAAGCCTAATTTAAAAACTGAACGATGACCGACTTACTTGAATAATTCATCTTATAGTGAGACCTCACGCATCGGAACATGCGATTTATTTTATTTCCCACCGTATTTATATTTTGGCAAGTCAATGTATGAAGAAAAAAGCTTTTTCTCGACGTGGATCGCATAACAAAACGCGCCTTATTGAAATTACTTCCGCTGTGAAGGAAACGGAAATGTTCTTTGCTGTTGCGTGCTTTAGCTGCTTTACGACGTGTAAAGCGTGCATTACGGTATATCGCTCTGATTGCGTGGTAATTCCACCCTCACCAGGTCAAAATAACGCTAAAGTTGTGTTGTGGGGTATGTGACGACGACAATGTGCACTTGTATTATTGTTTGCATGTTCTTTTGGTAGTTTAGAAAATTTTTGGATTTGTGAAACCTCCCGCAAACCGCATCCAAATGTTTTTCTCCTCCAAAAAACTGCAAAAAAGCATTTCGGTGCAGCTCGTGGAGGAGCAACACAAACATTGGACGAATCGTTATTTTGACGTAACGTTGTTGGCATCTGTTCAATTAATAATAATTTTTGCTTTGATTAGCCGAGGCAATTTCTACCTACTTACTTGTTTGTTGTGATCTTTACGAAATCTTAATTTTATTAGTCAGGTAAAACTCGGGTGTCTTTCAGATGTAGGAGTTCTATGTGCGTTGGTGTTATACTTCTATTTAGGTCGTTGATCTTAAATTTCTAATTTTGGTCCGACATTTTAGTAAAACGCACAGGGTTACTTACTGTAAACCAACACAGAATCTGCATCATATACACCACGGGCCAAATTAATTTTTTGTTTTAATTATTCTTTTGTAATTTTTAATTGGATGGTTAAATTTGCATTCGTTAACAACGGTTGAAGGCTTTTTTTGTAATCAAATATTAACGGAAAAGGAAGGTACATTTTCCATTATTAAAACCACACCTTGAGTGAATCTTTGTTATCGTTTGATGGTATTTTTTTCAAACTGTCTCGGTTTTAAGAAAATCATCATCATCGCGGACCATCTGGTGCTCGGTACTTGTACTAACCGGACAGTTTGAATTTTAACCGCTACTTTTGGATTGTTGATGAGAATTGCGTCAAGTCGTACTCGTTTTTAACTTATTAAAGTTTTTTTTTATGTAAATACATATTAATCGTAAAAATAGTTTATTTTAGAATATTTTTGTACAAAGTTTTTTAATTATTAATATTGTCAAGTATTACTACATCATATTACACATCGTGAACTGGGTTAATTCTAAGTCGAATATTAGTACTGGAAAACTGTGCTATTTTATTTTGGAAAAATCCAAACTACTTATTTATTTTTTAAAATAATTTCTAAGTTAGTGCATTTTGTAGCTTTTAATTTATGTTGAACGTCGATATTTACGATTTGTTATTTATTTTTTAAATTTTTTAGAATGTGTTGCACTTTGTGTATGTTCTATTTAGGGGGCGGAACCGTTGGAACCATTTTTTTCTTATTTTTGCAAAACCCAAAATTTGACCCTTTGGGTCACAAAAAGCTCCCGATCATGGAATATACACAAGGTGTAACCACATTGCTTTGTGTCAACTGTGACATATTTTATCGTTTTGTGTATTTATTTTTATTCCTACATCTTATAAGCGATGCCAGTGCTCTATTCGATATTGTTCCGTACTTGTGATAATAAATATGTTTTTATTAATTATTTTTTATCCCTTCTTTATTGATTAATTATTATTATGCCTGTTAACAACAAAAAAGGTCACTCTAATTAAGCGATTCCATGAGAACATAAATCTCTGCGATTTAATATAATTAAACCCCATAATTGTGATATACCATAATAGAACTATTACCACTTTTGGAATCAGAAGTTACATAATTGGACGTTTGTAATACCTACCAATTTTTGTGTCACAATTATCCGCTAATTATGTGGAAGCGCCATCAGATTTCCTTGAGCGACGTCGACCCACATGAGCGTCTTCAAATAACAAATAAAAAAAAGTACAGCAAATAATTTATTAAATACGAATAATTCGGTTACATTGTGATAATTTAGGAAAATACTAAAATAAACAATTAAAAATAGCTTAAACCTACTTGGCACATTTGAGAAAAAATGGCGTCGAGACGCCGCGTAACATAACGTAATAATAAAGTAAACCTAATATGGCACACAAAATCATTTCTTCTCGCTGAGGTTGCATAATCCACCTGATTATAAAATTTTTGTGATATATTTTTCTTGTTGTTGACATAACATGGAAGTCTGAAAGACCACGAACCGGTTCCGCACTTGTTTTTCCACCTACGCTGGTAACAAAGTATACCCATCAACTTGTTATTAAATCGTCTCCCGTTTAATTGCTTCGCTACTGGGTTTCCGCAAAATGTTGAATTTTTCGTTCCTTCCAAAATTTTGTGTTGTACCTGAAAACAAGCAATAGATTTTTAATATAATATAATGGAAGAGCGTGTAGGATGGCTAATTTGCTGTACGGGTGGGTGGGTGCTCCATTCAACATAATTAATTCAGAATATGTAAAAGGTATTGCAATGTAATCGGTATGACTCATGACCCGAAATGTCAAATTGTTTTTTGACCGGTTTAGGTAAATGTAGGGCAAAATTTGTAATATTACCGTTTTTTTTTATTCCCAATACTTCAGAATTCATCTGAATATTCAGTGAGTAGTCGGCGGAGTGAAGGGAGGGGGAAGTTACGGATATTTTGTAATACAAAAAATTTATCAAAAAACAAATCCTTACCTAGTGCATGTCAAAATTTTGTGGAAATCAAAAATCGACCCTTTATTTTATGAGTGTAAACAATGTTTTTTGGAATTTTTCTTAAAATATACCTAAAGATTTTCTTAAAAATGACAAAATATTCAGATTTTAAATGTCGATTTTTCAATTCCACTTTTGATTTAAAACATTCTACCCGATTTAGGAAACTTTATTTTGACCCTTCTGGGGCGAAAACTCAGGGCGAGCAGTACCCACTTAGGGCTTTTCATAAAATTAGGGGCAAAAGTTCCACTAAAAATTTCTGGGTTTTTATACTTTGTTTTAAAACACTATAAACGCGGATATTTAATGTTGTGCTTTTGCCCAATTATTGGTTCTTGATCAATAAATAAGAAATTTAGTTACCCTATCAATTATTCGACAAAATCACATTATTAAATATTCTTAATAAAATCAGAGTAGAAAAATAAAATTTTCGTCCTTTTTTAAATTTTATAACCAAAGTTGGGTTTCCTTAGTATGAATTCATAATATTATTGCTCTAAGCAAGAAATGTATGGGCGAAATAATATCCATATGCGAATATGGGTATTTTGCATTTTTAGTCTTAAATTATATGTTTCTATTAATTAAAATTATTCGGTTATAATTATGTATTTCTTATGCTTACGCCCACTGTGAAACCGCACTAATTTTCAAATTTAATTTATATTTCAATTTGCGACCCCTAAAAAAAGACAGCACATACGGTATTATAAAATTTTTGGTAGGTAATTAATTCCGCCCAATATTAATTTCATTATCCCTCCTCCTATGGTTTCCCACACTTTTTTGGCGCCCAAGTTAAAATTTACGTGAAATTAATTAAATCGATTAACTTAAGTAGCGATACCAATAAAAGTAATTACCACGTTAAATTGAAAATTATAAGGTGTGGTCAAGAATCCAGCAATCTATAGAAAATGACGTATCAATAATAAGAATGACTAATTTATTTATATACGCAGAGTAACTATGACAAGTGCATTAGTTTATATCACCTGTGTACGTGCTTCAAGTTTGATGAAAATTGTGCCGACAATGCAAATGTATAACAAAGTGCTCGTTAGGAATTTTCCTTGCAAAAAAAAAATTAATTAAATTAGATTCTCCACAAAAAAACTTTTCTGGTTTTTGAACGGTTCCCTCTCCCTGAAAATTTTTAAATTATGTTTTCTAATTTCAAAAAGGAAACCCACCCTTGCAAAAAAACCGTAATTTCCAAAATTTAAAGAATAAAAGAAAAATTTCCCAAATACTCAGAAATAAACTCGCCACTGTAATTTTGAAAATATTGAGTTTGTTGAAAAAAATAAAATTTAAATTGAACTTTTATTTTTTAGAAAAATCAAAAGGCATAATAATGATTTATCAATAAAAGAAAATAAATTAAGGTACCTCTTGTGATGATTTGCGACATAGCTCTAGCGTTGACCGAGTTGCGGTGGAGTGGGGGACGTGGTCTCGCACCTGTTCACCTTTCGTACCCTCATGGGGTCGTTTTTCACCCTTTAGGGGTGACGACCACTTGGAAGTCTTCTTTTCACTTCATTTTCTTAATTTGATAACAAATTTTCACGCTCGGTGTTTTTCTTTCGATCCATGACTGAGTTTTCCGCACAGGTGTCGACTAACCAGCTCGATCGACCATCCACGCTCGGTGCAACTGGAAATAACATGCGGTTTAATTTTGTTATTTTTCTCGTATTTTTAAAAAGCTTTTATTTTTTTGGTCGGTTTTAAGTGGAAATTGTAGGAAAAATTATTATTTTCGTTAAATTTCAAAATTTTACCCATCAAAATCGCGATCTTGAAAATTATAACGAAAACAAGAATTTTGTTTTTTCGGGGGGTTTCTAAAAATAAGAAAATAAATTTACTTACATTTTTAAAATTTGTCGGCAAGCGAAGGTGTGATCCTGGAAGGATACGGACCATCGAACGTCGATTGTAAACTGTCGCGGATTTGAGTTAGCTTAGGTATCGCGGACGGGTCGTGGCGATTGAAGCCGAGTCGGACTTGCCCATACAAGGGTACCATTCCATATACGGGTTTGGTATTGTTGCAAACGGCTACTGGGCATGGGTCTACCTTGCTTCAACACAAAAAATAAAGTTTCGGCACGTGCTATTGTATTCTGAAGCTCGTTTTGACGACGGCGATGATGATTAGGAATTGCAATTATACCATGTAGGCATCTTCAACGGTTATTTCAAATATCAATCATTTGAAATTAAAAATTGTTTTATTCGCATTGTTGAATATTGATGGACATTTTGTAGTATTATATTTTTAATTTTGCTTGAAATCATCAAAATATTAAAATTTATTAACAAATTTTTTGGTCGGCAGTCCGGCCATGATTGTAGAATTTCCGCATGTTTAATTTTTCAAAAAAAATCCAGGTTTCGGGATTGCTTTAGTAATTTTTAGACCACCCATGCTAGCAAAATAAAAACTTAAGAAATGTTTGATTTAAAAAAAATCAAACGTCGAACGAATATAAATGGCATTTTCTGTTGAGAAGTGATCTGGCCTTTTTTTCCTATATAAGAATCCAACCGAATTTTCAACTCAAAGTGAACCGATTTTCAAGAATTTGAAAAATTACTTTTAGTGCTTAATAATTTTACTAGATTTATAGACTTTTTTTCTATCCATGGCACATTTATGACAGTAATGTTAATTTTAAAAAGAAAAAACCTGTGTAAAAGTTATGAATTTTTTATTTTTTTCGCATGAGTCCTGTAAAAAATTCATGAACGTACTGTTATTTTATTCTCTATTGCTAGAAGTATAGACATTTGTATGAGTAGATTGTTTAGCTTGTTCGGCCTGAAGGCCGCACTGAAATTGTTTTCAACTTAATTATTTTTGCATAGCAAAAAGGCGAAATATATTTAATTTATAATTCAATAGTTTTTCGTCAGATCATATGAAAATGAACCGTTTTCAGCCCGGTTTTTGAGAATTTTGGAGAAAAACATCCCTGGAACATAACTATTATTTCCTTCCGATTCCGGTTTCTCAGGATAAAAGCACTACTTTTGTGCCGCTGAGATAGAAAAGTAAAAACGTTAGCAACGGGTGCAAAAGTAAAATTTGTTTTACTAAATAATCTATAAATTAGAAGTTAACTCTGCAATATTTTAAAATTTTTGTTTAATATTTATTTTACAATAATAGAACGAAATTTTTTATTTTAGTTTTCAAAGCCTTGGAAATGCTTGAATTTTGTTGGAAGTTTCCTTGATATTTTACAACTATTCTTTTGTACGATATTCAAATTGCGCCAAATCTTGAATCAAAATTTATTTTTGATTTTTGCGTTACCTGAAATTGCGCAATCAATTGTGATTGCGCAATTTCAACCCTCCCTCAATTTGACCCAATTTGATCCTCAATTTGACCCTCAATTTGATCCAATTTCCTACTTTTCTTCTTCAATTTAACCAAATCAATTTTCAAAATTTTTTACTTTTGTTAAAGTAAAAATTCAAAAGTTTTTGTTCTAGATCAAAAATTAATTTTCTTTAATAATTAGGTACATAATTATCAAAACTGTATCAATTTTTAACCTTCTCAATGTTGCGTGTTCTGTTTTTTGATGACACTGAAAAATAATAATTTTATGTGCACGATTCACAAATCAAACCCGCCAAATATAAGTACAATTAAATTAAAATTGTAAAATTTTTAATTTTAATCATAATTAGCAACATATTTAGTCAAATTAGGGAAAAATCTTATTTAAGTGGTCAATGGAAATGACGCACATGAAGAGATTAAAGAGATTCTTACTGGGCTATTAATAAAACAGTGAGATTTTCGTTAATCTGTTTTAGGTAGCCAATCAAATTAAGAGCCAATCGTGACGGCACATCACTTTCACGTGATGAGGACTGTCTAATAATAATTAGAACTTAGTGGAACCCTAGTCGGAAAGCGCTACTTTTACGCCGCTCATACAGAAAAGGACCATGTTCCTAGCAACGCCAACGGTTGAAAAAGTATCACCGTCGTTGATTAAAATTAATTAAATTAATATTAATAAAAAAAATGAAAAATTAATTTTTTTTTTAATTTGGTTTGATTAATCTAACGAAGAAGAGAAAATGTTTCGAGGGCGGAAAGTCACTTTGCAACCCTCTTTTTGCTTTTCTACGAATCGGGCTGTAATAGTAATAAATATTACATAAACGAAATGGAAAGCGGTTAATTTACATCTGAGCTGATCGGTTATCGAGGTACAAAGCGCTGAGGTTATGTGTAACTCAAAAATCTTTTCACTGTTGCACTTTCGGCACACTGAAAGTTAATGATCATTAATGGTTTTTTAAATCAGATGATTTTTGTCAAATATTTAAATTATTAATAGCTTCAATTTTCAGGTCAGTAAATAACAAAATGAATTTTGAAATTTTTTCACATGCACCCGTTTTGTGAAATTTTTTCCGAAAAAATTCTTAATGATCATTAACTTATTGGCAGTGTGTTTAAGATATTATACTATTTTTTTCACAATCATTTAGATTTATTTGTTGCATTTTTAGTAAAATATTTTTAACCATTACGCAAATTTTTCTGTTAAATGAGTTTTTAAACTGGGGGGTCTGGGGGGTACGGAGTACCCTCCAGAAGGGTTTAAAGATCGTGAGGGAATTTTTGAATTTTTTTTCTATAGAAATAGACCATTCTCTGGAGGTATTTTTGAGATTCTCTAGCAATACCTAGTCCTAAATTTTGGATCTTATCCGTTTTGTGTCCATCACTAACGTGCTTGAATGGATTCGCGAGAAAATAACAAAATAATCTAAACTTTTGCGTTTCAAAGCCTATCAGAGCTTACGTTTCTGTTAAACTGTGCTCTGCTTTTCAAAATAAATTTGTGGTTAGTGAGCGGTTGATAGCGGGAATCTCGTTAATTCAGTCATGCACGTTAGTGATGGGCACCAAACTGAATTTTTATTTAATTTCTTTAAAAAAATTCTAAAATTTAAATCACTTTTACCAAAAAAATTATTTTACCTCTTTATATCTACATTTTTACCGTCAGCACTGGCAAAAATATTTTTGAATATTATCATAAAATCTTCTTTAGCTGCAGATATCAAACAGAAATTCTGTTTGAAATTTCTGTTTAGTCGCTAATGTTTCGAGGAATTTTCATTTCAAGCTTTGTGGTGCGTTTGATACGGCAATAACTCGATAGCCGTGCACGATGAAACAAAATTTATTATACATTTATTATTGTAGTAAATTGGTAGTAGAATTTTGTCATAAAAGTTTAGCAATTTCAATAAATTTCAACAATTAAGAACTCGAAAATGGAAAATTCTGGAAGCGTCTCCCTAGTTTTGTATTTTTTTGCGTTTTGGCTAATAAATAATGCATTTCTTGGCAAATAAAAATCGTTAATCACATTTATGAGCGGCTATTTTGTGACGTAACATTTTGGCATTAAATTTCTTCGAGACGGATATTTCAAGCAAGAAAATGTTATTGATTTAGTACCGCGGCAAAGAGAAGATATACAAGAAGAGGCTTAGAATATGTACTAACATGCTATGTACCTACACCTACGTGGTCGCCAGTAGATATGTGCCTGCATATAATAAGTTAATATTTTTGCCAAGTAACTCGATAACAATATAATAGCCATTGTTCCATGTAATTGTGGGACAAGCGACCATTACTTACGAAGAACGCGACCCGACGGTGCGCCCGCCTGATTACGATCACTGCCAGATATATCCAATGATATCCCTTAGATACTAAAGATTTTAACATTCCAGATAACATCTTCTATTTATTGAGCATAATTGTATTCTTGTTAACTCGAAACTACATATTCATATTTACATATTAGCGACTAACGAGTACGCCGCCGTCACATCATAAAATGCGAAATATTGAATTTTAAGTGCTTTCCTATTTATGGAGTTGAGACTACGTGCACTAAAGACGATTTTTTGCTAAAATTCTAATTGCTTTTTAAAAACTACTTCGACCTTATGTTTTGGTATTTTCCAATTTCTAGACCCATATTGCAATAACCTATATGTAGGTCAAACCGTACGCCTTTTAAATGTTTTAATTATCCCACGCCGTATTTTCCTTTACCTTTTTAATTTAGCTAATCTACCTGTTTTCAAAATAAGTTTACAAATCCTGTTTTTTTTCTTAAACACCCAGGTGGTTTTTGCGGTTGCTCTCATTACACGATCCAACATTGCAAATTTAAACGCAACCAGAAGGTAATACATTATTAATCTTTAATAATGTAGACATAGGAAGTCAACGTTATCATCACGAAGTAAATTTTTTCAATTAATTTCGTTCCATTCGTTTCGGTTCCGTTTTTTACCACAGGATAATTCTTTTCGAATCGCGATGAGTTTTTTCCTTTCGTATTAATTCTTCTGTAAAACTTAGGGTTGTTTCAACCCTTCAACATTTCATATGTTTAAGAAGCGTGAGCTTGTGGTGACCCGGTATCGGTTCAGGTCAATACCCCACCTGATCAAAGGAGGACCGGCGCCAAAACACTTGACAGTAGATCTTGGGAGTACGTTTAGTGTAGCATAAATAATTGGTAAAATAAATACCTGAAATAATTTTAATTATCATTGATTCAAATGTTTTACAAATTAATAAATGACTTTCTCGAAAATCCAGACCGGAGCGATTAATTTCCCGAATTAGTAGTTGGAGCAGCGCCAGTGGTCCAATTTCAATTGTGCTCTATTAGTCTATTACGGTTTTTTCTATTACTTCTGATGTGGATTAGTCCATTATTTTTTGAACTTTGCGTGGTTTAGTCCATTTTGAAAGTTGGATTTTATGTTTTTGACGCGACAATCGTTTTCTTCTTTATTATCGTTTATTTCAGAAGGGAATTGATTGATGGGATAAAGCTATTGTAATTGAAGTCATTTTGTATTCTTTTATATGTTATTACAATTCAAGTTGCGATAAATATCGTACCAAGTCGAGAGTATGTACTTATAAATAAGGCAAATAACAATTAATTTATATAATTAGTAGTCTGAGTGCGCCTAGATCTCAGATTTACGTGTGTGCCGCCATCGCATACAATACCAAATTTGACAAAGACAAGTTTAGCATTTCCAATGGAAAATCGCAGACTGCGTGGCTTTGTTGCCTACTATAGTGTTATTGCACAGAGACCGCATCTGGCTTAGACCAAATGTGGATATCACAGAAAAACCATGTTATATCATGGAAATTGCACTCGTCTCGCTAAGAATTCGACCTTCTTTTTTGTGCTTTCAGGTAGAAGCTTTTAGATGACTAACACGTTTATCATTTCCTAGTACTTATACTTCATATTAATTATTATTATTATTATCATCCTTCTGAACCGCATTTTTGTTGCAGGAGGAAAACAACATGTCCCAGGAGGAAACAAGTGATAGCAGCGAAGATGAGTTAGACTTGGGAGGAGAGGCAAAATTCGCGTCACAACCGACGGCGACGACGTCGTCGTTTCCGGCAAAAAGTTCCACGTCGACGCCTCGCGTAACGCAGGAACAACAAAAGTCGGTTTCGCCACAAGTTGTTTCATCCTCTTCTTCGACCACCAATAAAACCACCAGTTCGTCGCAATCGTCGATGTTATCATCTCCGTTAGTGTATAAAACGCCGCAGGGTATGATGTACGCTACTCCTTCCAACGGCGGCGTAATTTTTAGTTTAGCGCAAGGGGATGCAAATTCGGGGCAGCCCCCACACTTTATCACGATTCCGTTATCCGTGATGACAGGTAACGGTCAAGGAGAGTTGGATTTATCTAAGCGGAAGTGATTATTGCTAAAATAAACCACGTTACATGTTTCCGCTTTTTATTTTAACGCGTGCTGTATGCGTGTATTTTTATACGTGGCTTCCGTGTGTGCATTGTCAAAGAGGAAGAAGATCCAAACCTTAACAGGGTCCAAATTAACAAGCAAACATGTTGTAATGTTTGCTAAAAAAATATTCGTGTAGGTAATTCAAGCCCATTTTCTTTTCGAATTTGGTTTTTCTTTTTCGGGTTTGGAAGATGGCAACGAAAAATTACTTCTAAGGTTTTTGGTGCGGTATGGAATACCTGAATCTTTTTCTTATTTTGTTTGACATTTCTATTGTATTTGGAATTCGGTGCTCAGTGAATTTTTTTTTCATGAAAAAATCATTGAATTTATTCCAACGATCAGAGGAGGTTTTTTATGTTAATTATTTTCTCGTTTAAGCTCTTACCACCCGGGTGCTGCGCGCCCCTACACGCCATAACACGACACTGGGTGGTTAGCTTTACTTGCAGGTCTTCACAAATGAGGAAGATTTACCTGCACGCTTTTGAGAGGGTTTAGTTACTTGGAAATTTTCTCAGTTACTAGTCGAATCGGTATCATATCAAACGTTGATTCGACCAATCAAGCGCGTCATCCAGTATAAATGAGATTTTATATTATGTTTGCTTCCATTTTAGTTCTTTTCGACTTTGTAAAATTCCCCTTCCCCTTCCCCAATGTGAAACAACATTTTTATAATTTGCGTAAACTCTTAATTAGTCTTTAAGTGCAGTACTTAAGGAAAAAATGTTGTATTTTCTTACTACACCAAATTTAGACTGACTATAATTTTTGCTTGAGTTACATTATTTGTGCTAGTCATATTGTGGTAGAATTAGCTTTTTATTTTTCTTCATTGTTATTGCTAGTCTTGGTGTGGTATTTTTTACTGCCTCTATATTAAATATTTATTGCAATTTTATACAATTGAGTCATTAGCATTTTTAATTATCGTATTTAATGTTTAAAAATTAAAGTGTCAACAATTATCTACAGTCGGACTCAGATATTACGACATTTTGTCTTTTAGATTAGTGTTTGTATGAAATTATTTTTATCGAAAAGTGCGTGGACGAAAAACCACCATATATGCCAAAAAACGTATTTAGAGGGACTTGGCTCCCAAAATTTGAACGAACAATGGAACTTTTTGATGTTTTGGTAGTTCTTAAGCGGTGTTACGTGTCAAAAAAATGAAATTAAGTGCCTTTATTGACGAAATTGTTACATATATTGTTATGTTTGTAATTTTAACACTTGCAATGATTTCAAAATATCTTTCCAAAATGTTTTTGAAATCATTCCATTGAAAACGAAAAATAAAGTTGTTTGTAATTGCTGATTTACTATTTTTTATTGCATCCGCACTAAATTACGAAAAGACACCCATTTTTTCGTGATCTAAGACTCCGCATTAAACGTGTCACAATATCCATGTCATGATTTTTAACTGATGGTTTATTTATTCAAGTAATAAATAATAAATAGAATTGAAAATCGTTCTTTGTGCAACGCATGGCCATTTTATAAGCTCTTTATTTATATCACGTGCCATAACAGAAATAAAACATTATTGCTACTGTGTTTTTTCTTTTTAACTATTTTTCTAGCAGCAGTTTCTACATTAGGTTTATTTTTACTTGGTACTAAAATAGGAAAATCGCAGCCGTCTGCTCAACACTTGAATCCGTATGGAAATAGATTTTAAAATTCGAGAGCCAGTTTATCTCGTAGAAAATTAAACACCGTTTCATTTAATATACAAGACGTATATTGATGATTAAAAAATTATTAAGTCGATTTGTTATTAAAGAGAATATTAATTTTATTTTTTTAAAAATTGTTATGCACGAAGTAAATCTATAAGGAATGATTCATTTAATTTTGTCAATTAAATTAGTATTCAGTTATATTACTGTAAAAATGATCAGCATTGGCAATTTTGCCATTCTTAATTATCATTTTATCGATTTAAATTCTTTCTTGAAACGAAATCCGCAAAAATAATTTGTTACTACTTTTTTCAAAATTTCAAAAATGTGACCATTTAAGCTTAAGAAAGAATTTCGAAATTTTACAACCGAATAATTGGGTCACAACTTGCAGGAAGTTTGGAGCACGAAATGTTTTCTAAATGGAAGTAGGAAATGGTAGGGAGGATTCTTTCCTATTTATAATTTTCGTGGACTGAAAAATTACAAAAATAAATCTTCCAAAATGGGATTCCATGTTAAGTGATTCAGGTTAAATCGAGTACATTTTTATGGAAGTGCTACTTGAATTACAGGACAATTAAATCGCCCCCACCTCTGTTCGGTTTCTATTACAATGAAAATTTAATAAGAATTAGTTCGAGGTGACGAGAAGATTAATTAGGTAATTTAGAGATCCGTGAATCGATCTTCGGAAGATTATCTATTGATGGTATGCAGTGCTAGTGCAAAAACCGTGTAGCAAATTAACCGAAGGTTTTACCTTGCTTTTATTGTCTCTAATAGGAGCTATTATAGAAAAGCAATTGGAAATTTGCAGTTTTACTGTTGTCGTAAACAATGGAATAACACCTGCGCGGCATTGAATTATCGAAATGTAACTAGAATATCCTTTACATTTTTTTGCAAATTGGAATGACAAAAGGGAACGGAAATGTAGGGTTGGTCCAACCATTATTATATTACAAGTATGAACAAAATGTTAAAAATTCCATGGCTTATTAGCTGTCCTTTTACAACGGAAAAATGCTGGCTGATTTTTCTATTTTTGCACATAACTCAAAAACCGTGACAGGTAACAAAATAGTTTTAATTATTAGAAAGTTTTCCCATCGGGATAAACCCTTAAGGCCGAATTACAAATGGTAATTTGATAGCAACTGGGAATCGAACCTATGACCCGAAGCTCAACCACCTACGCTTTTGATAAATCTAAAAGCTTTCAACTCAAAAGCGTTTGAAATAATTGTATTATGTATTTTATAACGTCAGTATCTCAATTTAAATTACATTCCTTGCCAAAATGGAATTATTGTAAACAAAATTACTTTACCTTAGAAATATGTATTTGTTTTAAGAAACACAGTTTTCGCATATTTGAGATCTTGTACGGCCGTCACATAAGAAAATGATGAACGATGTTTACATTTTGTCACATTAACTCAGAAAATGTGCCAGGTTTTGAGTTAAAAAAAGTTTGGGATAAAAATTGACAGAATCGAAAACAATTTTTATTATTACGACAACCTGACGGTTTTTGTTCAATTTTATAAAATCGGTCTTAAACGGAATTATTTGCCATTTATGGCTTAAAGATTTGAGGAATACCGGAGCTGCGGAGAGGTCGTTAACAGAAAAATTATTAGCACCAATTTATACATATCGATAAACCAAATCAGGGCCAGATTATGGTCAATAACTGAGTACACCCAAGCTTTTTTTGTTACTTATTTCCACTTGGATCCAATTGACCGGCAATATCGCCGGTTAGTCGGTCGGGCCAGTCCGGCTCTGAACTTAATTGTATTAAAGATATAAAATTTTGAAAATGTTCAAATGGATATAATGGCCATCATCACACTTGTAACGAATTAATAATTGTAATGCAGTACAGAGGTGGAAAAAGCTTCATTACATCTGAGGGCTCATTGATTTTCGAGATTATCTACTTATAGCTCGGAGATGCTTTTCACCTTTTCACCTAGGTATGCATTTTAATCTCAAAAAATGAAATTTTATTTTACACAATTTAATTCTTGTCACAATATTTGACAAAAGAGCTTAGAGGAGGAGACCTACCACAAAAATAGATCATTTTTGGACCACCATTCCAATTGAAAATTTTTTTTTGGCTATATTTGTGCTACTCAGGGCTAGCAGGTGGGCTAGATGGTGTAGATGGTATACCATGGATGTCCAACTTGTAATGCTAACCGCTCGACCATTCGCTCATTTTAGAAAGTAAATATCGGAGCTGCGATACGGCCGCAATATTACAAATTTTGACTTATTGGTACTTTTGAAATATAACTTGAAAACGGTGACAGATATCAAAGAGAAAGTTTAACAAATTAGAAGACCCACCTTTGATTAACCGCGGACACCAATGACTTTAAAATAATACGTTACAGATCTGCATGATGATTTTTTTTGTTGATGTCATTGTGATTGCAACGAAGACGGAGATTCTGGAAGCTGAAAGGCACATTGACCGAGAAAGAGACTATTTTGAAAAATGGAAACTCGCACTGTGTGTAGGGCTTTCCAGCTCCTCCCCCTGCATGGGAGGAAAATATACTACCCACTGAGTAGAAATATACTACCCTTGGCTTGCCGGGGCCCATGATTTTCAGGAAATCAGGACAAGAATGTGGGTACAGGAGCCCACTTTTTGTTTGAATAACCGGCCCAAAATTACATGTGGGAGGCAGGGGCTCTCAAAGGATTAACCATCTAAACTAGAGCAGGCTAGATGATTAATAAACTTTTATTAGCACAATTTATTATAAATTTTTTTCAGTGGCATAACCATGCGAATTTTTTTTGTGTACAAAATTTTGGAACGCCCTTCCTCATTCAATTTTTGTTTAAATTGGATTAGTGTTATGTTCTATATTAACTATAATTAATATAAAATATGGTTTTAAATTTGTAACTTTAAAATTTTTAATTTGTCGAATTATTATTTTAAATTTTTTGTCGGTGTTTTATTGTTACCTGTCGAAACCTTTGCGACCTTTTCTTCAAAAAATTTGTGAATGATCTTTTTTTTAAACCTTCTAGCCTATATTTTCTCCGAGCAACATGCGTTCTACTCCAATATTTGTTCTATGTAATATGATTGCTTAATTTTTTTGGTGGCCTGGCAGCGTCTCTTCTTACGTCGCTGCCATTGTAATATGAAACGTCAAGATATATCTCTAAGGCTACCAGGAGTGTTTTATTTATTTATTATCAACATAAAACCAGTTATAGTGCGGCCTTTAGGCCGCACAGCTTGGACAATTTGTTTATATGCATACTGTAATTTAATTTTTCTTTAAAAACATCTTATATGTCCGATAAGCGGCACTCCACTGCATGATCAAATTAATAATAAATAAGTTAATAAAATACTCAAATCCGGGATAAACTAAAGCCTCGACATAACGCCTTGGTACATAGACCTCAAGATCGAGCCAATCCTGGTTTTTCTGGAGGTTTGAGAGCTTTAGCCGAGTATCGCGAAGATGAAAACTTGTTTTTGGGGCTTTTCTGTGAAAATGCGAAGTAACCGAAATTTTTAAGGCCCCCTTCTTTTAAAATTTCAAAAGTTTGGGAAGGAAACTACAAATTGCTACTTTTTGTTCATTAATGTTTTTTAAATTTTTATTTCGATAAGCAATAAAAAGTTGAAAATTACAGTTTCTAAAATTGTGCTCTTCCAAAAAAAAAAGAAATTAGCCACAGGTGGATGCGGTTATTCATTACCTGTTTCCTACCAATTTTCCTTCCTAGAGCAAGGATCCTCAAACTTTTTAAGTGCAGGGCCACATTAATATTCCATCAAGTGCTACTAAAAGATCAGGTTCAAGCCTTTTTATGAACCCATTCCATGGGTTTATGGAATTTAAGAAAATTCAATTTAAATCCAATTTTTCTGAATCTAAACAAACCAAGATATTTAAATACTTCATATAGGCTCGATGTATTACAAACGTTTCTAAATAATACATAATGATCTCGTCAGTCGACAGTAACATTTGTAAATATTAAAATTTTCGATGTTCTTGTGATATAATTGCTCATTGTTATTTAATTTACAAACAATCGAACTAATGGAATCACTAAAATTTAATCACATGAATATTTTTGCCTCTAGTTAACTCATCCATATTGTTCAATATAATCTCATTAAAATGTCAAAATATACACACTGCTGATAGAATTATTACAAAAAAAATATGTAGCTATTTTTCATGATGTTGGGATATTTCTGTTGATAATTTTTTATTTCTCATTACTCATACGTATTTCTAAAACTTAGCTTTAGAAAACCTAGTCGAAATAAACACAAGGACGAGCGAGCGATAGCTCTCGCTATATTTTTGATCACGTTTTCGTTAAAATTTAAAATTATTCGGATAAAATTAAAACTTTTGTTGTATTCCGTTTGATAATAATTTTTAGAACATGCAAGTGCACTACAAAAATGAGTGTACAATTACGGGGTGCACTGTCTGAAGAGCTATTCTAAAATCTTAATTGAACTGAATGGCTTATTACTGGAACGTGATAAGCCACAAGAGTAAATTTAAAGATATCAAGAATTGAAAGTTGAAGATGTAATGATTTAACATTGTGTTTTATATATTGCTTAATAATGATTTCTCTCCAGCGAGAGAATTGATATCATCTCCAAAAAAGAGATGCAAAAGCGAAAAAGCCAACATGAACATAAAGATGAAAAGAAATGTCCCGAAAGGGCAAAGATGGAGAAAATCTAAACTTTTGGAAGTTTGGCGGAAGTGGAAGCTTGAACTCTTAAGTTCAACGATTCTTCTTCCAGTAACGCAGAATAGGAAGAAAAGGAGTCAAATTTGCGACACACATGAAGAATTCAGAATTGCCACTTGAGCCCGGTTTACCGGGCCGACGTTATTCTCAAAGATAATTTGAAAAATTTGATTTATTATTTTCACACACTACTGATTTTTGGGGCGATATTTCAAATGTAAGCTCCAGTTTTGGAGCACGGAAAATTAGTGAATTCTTTACCCTGGCGACCTACCGTGAAAAAATAATTGGGTGCAAGGTAACGATAAAATGAAAAGCCTCTCAACTAAAATTTTCCCAAAATCTGAATTTTCATTGAGGTTACCGATATTTGGCTAACTTAACTTAGTAGGTTCAGATAGAAATGTTATCGTTATGTTAAAATTCCTGTTATTAAAAGAACTGTTCGATTACACGCCCAATTAATTTTTCTTTGAAAAGGCTTCAAGTGAATCGTCGATGATTGACATATATTTGGTTTCATGAATGTAATATATTGTACCGGTATGACACGAACAAATCGCTAATAGCATTCAATAACAAAGAAATAAAAATTATATGGTCATCACAGGCGCACTGATGCGTGCGGAATACCATTTCCATTTTAGTTTTCTTAAACGTGTGATATAATTGATTGACATCGTCATTTTGGAAGACATAACAAAAAGCGAATTTTTGCAAAATTTCTTACTCGGAAAAAGCAGTTCGGGACAATAGAAGACTCCGGTGGTAGTGGTAATAATCCAATAATTCGTTTTTTAATTGGTTTTACGAGTTGTATCACACAAAAGTAACGTGTTAAGACAAATCGTGAAAATATGTAGGACTCCAGCATTAGTCCAGGTTTGGAAATGCTTGACCGGAAGCTTTCCTTTTTTGTTGTATCGGTGCTAGCTTGTGTCTATCACGACGACGACGGTAACTGTGTCTTGATTGAATTTTACAAATGTTTCTATTAAAAATTTGTCGTTTATTGATTATTTAATTATTAAAATCTTCGTCGAATGAATTACTCGTTAAAATGTAATAACGTTATGATTTATATCCTACACTCTCGCACATTAACATTTCACTTTTATGTTATCCGCACACTTGGATCAAGGTGATCTTCATACATTATGAAATGATATTAATTAAAACAATAAATGCAAAAAGTTAAAAAATTTAAATAAACTTCATAAAATTAATTGGACTTGCAAATTGTTATCTTTTTACTTTAAAACTTATGGGCATAATTGGGTGATTTTATTTTTTATTATAGTAAACGCATCGATGATGAAGGACCATGCAGAAATTTTTAATTTTTTTTTCATTCATTATACATTCCTGCGGGTATCTCATTAGTCAGCACATGAAATTGTTATGATCATTTGAATAAAGAAAAATTCCTGGCCACGTCGGTTGTAGTAACAAGTAATCGCTATTATTTAATTTTTGGCAATCATTTTAAGGTAAATAAGCGAATTTTTACGCGATAAGTTACATATTCGAATTTTTTGGCAACTATTTCGAAGGCTGCTGGATGAATAAAAATAAATAAAATTGGCCTTCGCTATTGTGAGCTTTTAGTTTCACATATAAGCAGAATTATCTTCATGTATTTATACCGCACAAGTTTTATACTCGAGAATATTTATAGAAGAACTAACTTCCTTGAGTTTATTACAAAAAATATATTTTGTGGATTAGTTCAAGTTGGCACTTTGGAAGGTTGTAAAGTATAACTCGTAAAACCATAATGAACGAATTTTGCGGAACAACATTTTAAATTAGTTTACTCGTTTTGGTCTCAAAATAGCCATTTGTAGATTTTTGTCTGACTTGGAAAATCAAACTTGAAACGATTGCTAATTGGGTATACTTCTTAATCTTCTGAACCAAAATTGGTTTGCTACATTTGGAAGAAGTTTATATGTAGAGGATATTGATCCGCACGTGTAGGACCGAATTTTCACTTGAAGCAATGCGGAAGCTTTTTGAGGAGTTGTCAACGCCACTCCAGGAAAAAGAAAAGAACCAAATTTTCAATGATTGCATCGGACTTTATTTCATTTTCAAGAAGCTATGAATGAAACAATGCCAACTTAAGAGGAAAAAATGTTCCTGTTGGGTTTTCCCATTAACTAAATAACTGAATTTCTGGCTAGTCGCTTTTAAAGGAGTTATTTTTAAACAATCTTTTAATTAAGAAAATTTATGGCTACCAAGTGTGCCTTCCATTCCAACATGGTTAATTTTAAATTTTGTATGCTTTTTGTTGTTTATGGATTGAGTTGTTTGAAGTATGCTATAAATTCGCAAAGTCTCTTTATACACACAAACTTGTCACATTTTTGAAAATCATTTATCCCCGTCGTGAATGTCTACAAAGGAGATTTTATGATTTTTACAACTTCGTAAGTTTTAGTGCTGACTACGTACGCCTCTGCGGCATTAACAAATAAAAATGTTATAATTAAAAATTAAAAAGAAAATTACGTGAATTTAGAAAATTAAAAGATAAATTTCAAGAAGCGAAAATTGTAAAAATATGTAAGTGTAGACTTTTTTAAATAGTACGCAGTATTGCTGGATGCATAAGTATCAGGCGTGAAATAAGCAAATTGGTTTTCTATTTTCTTTTATCGATCTAATCTAATATTTTCTAAGTAAAAATAGAATTTGATTACGTGCTTATGCGGTTCGGCTAAGAATGAATAAAATTCTTTTCTCCACCCACAAATGAAAGATTTAATTTTAAATAGTTTGAAAACATTACAATATTTTGCGTTTTGAATGTATTAAGCAGAAAGAAAGGCCGTGCTTCGGAAGGCACGTTAAGCCGGTGGTCCTCCTAGGTTAATGAATGGCCATCATTAACATAAAAACCAGGGTTACAGGCTCGTCTGGAGGCAAGTCTAGCAAACTACCTATCGGACGTTAAACAATTTATATGCTCAGAGACCTAGCACTACCAAGGAAACGACGCAGTGGCTGAAAATAACCAGACCTAGGATTAGGCTGAATTTATTCAGTTGAAGAAGAAGAAAGCAGGAAATTTACGTTTTTCACAATTATGGAAAAAGCAAAATATTGCTCAGTGATTGGAATTCAATTTTTGGATGAGAAAACGTGTGCGGCAACAAAGTAGAGTTGCATGCTGATGTTATAAGGACCGATCACCTTCGATGACTACAAATTAAGCCATTGGTTTAACGAATTCAAACGTCGCCGAACATTCACTTTTGATAAAGAACGTCCAGTCAATTCGTCAATTTGTTCTCGAGTTATTACAAAAAATAAATTAAAAAATATTTTTTGTATCGCAATAATTAGTTGAGACCATAAAAATTATACCTAGGTATAATAAATTATTAAAATTCACAAATTCGGAACTTCTCGTAGATAGCCTTAAAGGATATTGCAAACTCTTTGATTTATATATTGGGATGCTTGATGTCCCTGTTCCCAAATGTGACGTCACATATTATAGCCAGCGCACTTGATTGGACGTTGCTTTCGTCAAATTAGGGGAAGTTTTATGATTTATGACTATCAGACGTTTCGTGGGGGACCGAATATTAGGACAAACTGGGACAAAGTTGGGTAAAAAATGTCGGAAAACTTCTGGCGATGTCTTTTATGAACTATCCTTTACAGCGTTACAAGATCACTATCACGATTAGTCTGTTTTTTTTCTACTGCTGAATAAAGGCCTTTCCTAGTAGCAGGGAGTTTTTGACTATAACTCGCCACGCTGCGTAGTATACGCAGATCGATTTTGGACCATAGTTGTTTTACACCCAGTAGGTAGCCTGCTAGAGTGTTCTGCAGATGTGCCTGTGTCCCTGTTTTTTTCTTAATGGTGGTAATTCATCAACTTATTGTTAGATGTAACACTGGCTACAAATTGATTGGTGTAAAACCACTAACTCACTTTTTACAACAATCAATTTTCGCAATTTTTTACACTAACTCATTTGGAGTAGTTTGGAGTAATATAATAAACAAACCTAAAATAACAATTAATTAGAGGTAAATAGAGGTTCAGCTTAACAGAGATAAAATTGAGAGTTTAAGTCATTTTTGAGTCCCATTTCTTGACGATTTGGGTGGTGGGATTAATTTTAATTTTTTTTTACACTTTTAACGCTTTTTTTGCAAATTATTCCTGGCAAATTTTAAGCTTGAATTTGTGAGTTTGAAAATGTTATGAAAAAAAATTGAAGCTTAAAAATTGTTTTTTTTTGTAGAATAATAATAGTTATTTTTTATACAAGATGATAAAATTGGATTTTATCGACCAGCAGAAATTGTTAATTTGCGAGCGACAAAGTCGCGAGTAAATTATTTTTCCCTAGTCGATAATGAAATTTTATCGTCGTGTGTAAAATTTAATTCTTTTCTATAGCAGATGTTACAGAAAACATTTATAAGAATATCAAATTAAAAATTTAATTATTGACCGGTTTTTTTTTTATTTTAACCCCTGTGGCTGGGGGTTGATTTTTTTGAGACTCTTGTGGCTGGGGGTTTTAAAGTGCATCAACTACTGGGTTATTAGCACTTCACCACAGTCTTGATGCAGACGTTCACTAGAAGGCCGAACAAGAAATTGGGATTTATTTTACAATGAATCAGGCACACTTTGGAATCTTCATCGGTTGCTATAGTTTTGAGTAAAATTTGAGTAAAAATAAAGTACGTTATCTACCCTTGCTGTTAAAATGCTATTTTATCTACTCTTGCTCAATAAGTTGTAAACTTTTTGTGTGATATTTTGCTTTGAAATTAAATCAATTCTCTTTCTTTGTAGGGGCTGTAAATGAATCATCAACTTAATTTGGTTTTTCAATTTTTTTTTTATTTATTTTTTTTTCTGCTTTATTACCTAAGTTATTTCACCATTCCACCCCCAATTCTCTAGCTTTTCAATAAAGCAGAAATCTACTTATTTTATGTTACTCATTTGCATTTTAAATTTATTATATTAAAAATGCGCCTACTTTGAGTTCATCTTAAAAACGCAGGAAAGTATAAAACAAAAACTGTCGTCTGCGCATATTTGCTGTACCACAAAACCGGACTTACAACATTTGGGATAATTACAAGATTTAAGCATTCATTAGCAATATTTTTCATTGCAGTTAGTAATTGTAGGAAATAGCCAGGCGCCAGGGAATTCAATAAGACCCAGAAAAAATTGAAAATTGTTCTTATTTAATCACCAAAATCAGAACAAACATAAATAAATGTAAAATATCAGTTGAGGTAAATTTTGAATCGGGTGAAGTCCAAATTTCAACTCAAAAAATGCAAGTTAAAATTGACATGATCAACTAGAAATAATAAAACAAATTAAAAATTTATGATGAAATAGAGAACATTTAAAATTTTCATTGCTTTTCTAAATTAAAGTTGCATGTAAAAATTATTATTAATCAACTAATCAATGTCTTTTATCTAACATTCCAATTTTTACAATGTAATTTTGTGCGAATTGCATTTTTGAACGTGGAGACTAATTTTTTTTCAAAATTTTGTTATGACATTTCACATTAAAATTCAAATATTATTCGGTTTATTCGACGGAAATAGCGAAAAGCTTAGTTTATTACTCATTAGACTATCGATTTTTTTTTATTATTTATTAACGAATTGAGTTACTTTTAATGACTAATTTTAATATTCAATTCTTCTAATTTTTAAAGTATTTTAACTATGTTTACTTATCGGAATTGGAAGGTATAGGGTTATAATTTTGCAAAACTTATGGCCGATTTCAGCAACGTTATAATATAGCTAATCGCACAATATTTGATCTAGATCAACTATGAACCAATGGAAAACGACTATTAGCGCTGACAAACGTTTTCTATTGGTTCATAGTTGATCTAGGTTAACTAATGTCAGATCAACTATATACGTTGCTGAAATCGGCCATAAATGGAACCGATCGCTAATTTCCATAGTAAATTGTAATTTTAATTATTGTCAAATTTACATTTTCATCTTTTATGATCACACAATACATAAACATAATTTTCGGGTTAAATTAACTCAATAAAAATCATAAATGTTTTACGCGAAGCTTTAGAATTCGATATGTAAACTGAAAGCTCATAAAAAATATATCTACTATTTGATTTTTATTGTGTTAAATTAATCCAAAAATTTTGAAATTATATTATTATTTTTTATTTGTTTACAAAAAAATGATTTGCATGTCACACAGTATTAATTGTAAAGCAAATGTTTACTGCAGTCATTAATTATTTCTACAGTGGTGTAATTGTTCGATATCGCAAGTTCCCTGTGGTTTTATTTCAATTATGGAAATGTTTAAATTGAAATAGCTAAAGTTTGACATATTATCTGGATCTGTCATCTTAAATGTTTATAATAAGATTAAAATGAATCTACACATCTTAACAGAACGATTAGCAAAAATATAACACCAGTTTTCAGAAACTTTTAAAAATATTACTGATTTTTACGTGAATCTCACATGGAACTTCGGTGTTGCGTCATCTTAATGTAACCACCACTATTGATGGTTCTACTGCAGATATGAAATAAGAAGAGCATCAGCTATTGGTTTATTAATATTATTTGAGTGGTTTTACGTGTGCGATCTGATATCGCTTTCTTTTGGATTCTTTAGAAAGTTTTTCAGTAAAATCTTGCAGTGCTTACATCCATCCTACAGAGTGGCTTTTCCGTGTGATTTAATTTTTCCTTGAGAAGATGATACAGATGTTGTACTGTCACCAGGAATAATAAAAGCTTTGGGATCGATGTGTACACCTACCTTACCAAGGATCGTTAGGATAAGAATTTCAGCACATTATAATAGATCATTCTCGTATGTGTATCGAACCAAGTTTATTAATGTGCACTTATCGTATAAAAGCATCGATAAACCAAGAAAAGTCAACATATTATTGAATTAAATAAAAGTGGAAGTAATTTCGTCAACAAATAAGGGTGCTCTACATTCGTCAATAATAATTTGTAAATACAAACTTTTACAAAACAAACCGAAAGTCATTGAACTTTCTATGCAATAATACCTACATTTAAGTGCATATCGATTTTTTGGTGAGAATTAAAGAAAAACTTGATTAGGAACCTCAAAACGAATATTAACTATGTTAATACGAAAACACACTTTTTATGTAGGGTCAAGAGCTAGGTAAACATTTTTTTTTTGTTTTTAATTAAAACATGGAAAAGCTGAACTTGTACGATTAGTGGTTACCGGGAATTCAAAAAAAACAGGGTAAAGGTTTTAAATTAATGTATTAAATGTTCCTATATGAATATCAATGCAAACAATCCCTTTACGCAAACGCGGCGATACAAATTTATTCCCTGTTATATTTTGATTAAACCGCCAACCGAATACTTGATCAAGTCTATGTTGGTGCTTTGTGCAATGCGTGCAATTACTTAAGTTTTTTGAAATTGTGATAGGTAAGTGTTTTGTTAAAAATATGTAAATTTATTATTTAATTGTTTTCTTTCTACTGAAATTTTCATTTTTTCCCGTGAAATTTGAAGACTGCACTTTATAACTTTCGGCAAGTTTGTTCTTTTTGTTCAAAAGCGTTCAACCACAACGTTTTGAATTTTCGCTTGGGTTTCTTCCAAAAGTTTTCCCCCCCAAAAGTGCTATTTCTTTTGGTAACACTTTTTTCTAACAAAAAAAATGCAAGCGTGACATTTACCATGATTCAAATTTTGAAAGAGAGCAAGCAATGCTTCGATGGTCTTCTCATTTCGGCTAATTGGGCATTAGATTGGAATTCCAATAGCTACAAAATTATTTCAGTTGTGTTTGTTCATAATTCAATCTTCGTCTGTTTCATTGTAGATTGGATTGGACAGCTCAAAGTGACCTTCTCGACAAAATAAATATCAACCAAATATAAAAATAGAAGATCCATAAGAAATCAGATTATGAATGTACAAGAGAACATTAATCAATTATTAAGCAAACTTTGTCTGAATTATTTAGATGTTTGTATGTTTACCCAGTAATATATTATTCAATCAAAAACCATTTTTGGGACTTGGTGATTTCGAAACTCAAAAATCTTTTACTAGTTCGTGACCCTTTAACATTTGGCGTATTTTGTAACCAGTTATTTTAAATAATTGATTTTGTACAATTTACTGTTTATTGTGTTCGTGTTTCGAAATGACCATACGAATTATCGATCACCATGTTTACTCATGCATACATGAAAATTCCGTGTATCACTTTACAATAAATTGAAATAAATTCCAAAGAACTGATTGGAAGTGTCCGGGAAAAAATGAAAATTCTCGCAAAAAAATTACTGCTTTTGGAAACTTAACGAAGTTTAGTTACGTGCAGACATGCAATTTGAATTTAAATTGTTGACCTTTGCTGTAATATGTTAATGTAGATCCTTTTTTAGAATATTTGCTGAAAAATGGGATGCAGTGCTGCCAAAAATTTGACGGTGGAACCTATGGATGGAACGAACTCAGTTACACATTTTTCTAACGGAACGGCAGAAAATGGTGGCAGTAAAGTAGCGTCGGCGGTGAAATTATCCGATGTTCCACCCTTGGAAGGGGTAGATCCTCAAACGGAGTTTCTTGAGAACGGAATAGTAAACAACGTGCAAAAAACGAGTAAGTTAGATAAAACAGGATAACGGTAGATATGTTGCTGTTTTGCAAACAGTCGCGTGCGGGTTATCACCAACTGTTAGATGTCATTAGCGTTACACTTTTTTTTGAATTACCATTAGCATTAATAACTAATGAGGTTATTGACTTTAGTGGGCAAAATGGTCGACAATGCCGCCGTTATTGTCTTTCAACAATAGGCGCGATTATATTACAACACAAAAGTAAAATGTGGTTCATTATGTCAAATTTTCTGCTTTTATCCGATAAACGCTGCACCGAGCCGGGCGGGGGTGAAATGAAAAATCTTGTTTTCCCTAACGATTTCAATCAAATTAAAATATTTTTCAAGTCAATTAGAATGTTCATTTGTCTTCAGTGTAATGTATACACTTTACATAACATTTACATCCAAATTAATACAGTTTTGTCACGACACCCCTATAAAAAAATTATAACACATGAATTTTCATCAGGATTAAAGAAATGTTTATGCATGCCAACCTTGTAGTAAAAATAACATGAATGGGAAATTAAAAAAGTGTTTTATTGTTCCAGCAAATGGATTATCTTTTGATATCCCTTTTGAAGAAACCGAATCCGAAAGTATAATAAAAAAGCATCCGCCTAAACGGTTCCAAAAATTGGAAGATCAGCAAACGAGCCCGACCGTTTCCTTGATCAGGCTCCAAGAAAAATTAGACGAAGCCGAACTTAGAAGACAGCAGGCAAGTAAGACTGATCGACGCGTTGCGTGCCTAACAAAATTTTTCCACAGATACTTATCCAAAGGGTGCAATCAGCTCAGTGTAAGAAAATACTAAAAAAACAAAGTAGCGTGCATTCAATTAACGAAGAAGACGTTGACCACTTGGAAGTTCCCTTAGAAAAGCCCGGCACGCCGTTTGTTACAAATTTGGGAGTTTTAACGCACAAGAAAAATAATCTTCTATCTTAGATATTTAATTTTTAAGAGATTTCTATTTTGTTTATTTACAACACGAACGAACTTTACGGGTAAATGTCTTCTAGGGCTGTTTGTTGCTTGACCAGAAATGAGTCTTCTAGTTTTTCTTACCGCAGTTTCGTGGGGACGGTGGAACAACATCAACTCTGTCGTGACGTGACGTGATTGGTGGTGTAACGAAGGGGCCATGCATTTCACGTTTTTCTATTTTAATAATTTAACGTTTGCTGCTTTCTTTCATTAAAAGAGACTTGAAATTATAAAACTTTTTTTTTACCCGTTCCTACCATATAATCCTAACATATGCGATCGGTGTTATGTTTCTTTTGCACTGGTCGGCACTGCGGCATTCAACTCTCACCATAGTTTTGGTGAGGGTTCCATAAAATATTGCATTTTACGTTTCTTTAATTAAATAATAATTAACCCTCTGTCGCCTTCTGTCACTAAATTGAAATTGTTCTCATTACCTCATTCCTACACGTGTTTGATGATTAGCATTATTTTTGTTAAGTCGGTGAAGATTTTGAAAGAAAACCAATAAATTTTACAAATTGACATATAAGTATATTTGTGAAATTTAAAAAGGTTTTATGTATAGAGCAGTCTAGAAGAATAGAATAAATATTTTTATGATTATATATTTGCATAATTCGGGTATTTACGGAGCAAATGTACAAAATTAATGCACGTGCGTCTCCGCAAAGGCCCGATAAATTTGCACCCTTAATGCTAAAACATACAAACATCTAGTAAAATTGAAATATTAATACTCTATTTAAACCGAGCTTTATTATCTCATTATTTTATACATATTCATTAACATTATTATATTTATAATACCCGTAACTTTGTCAGTTGATTTAGTGGGAAGTTTAATAAAATTTCTTTATTACATTAGAATATAAAACAACATTTTATTTATTAATTCATTTACAAACCACTATTTGATAGTGAAACGGTAAATGTTACAAAAAGTCTTGTTTTTACTTTTATATTAAATTGTAATCTAATGTGCGTTAATCATTACATGTACATAATGTTCATTTTTCAAAACAGAAACTCAAAAACCAAACAATTTCGCGCCCTTCCACCATTTATCTCGGAGGGCGCTTTACTATACAAAAACTACGCACATCAAATTTTTCTTATTATCTTCCATTTTCATATTCTGTTCGTAATGCTTCCTAGTTAAAAATAATTTAATCAATAAGTTGATGCAAAAATTTATAAGGGTGCGACAGAATTATGTCATGATTTTCCTTTCCAATTTTTAATTTATGTTTGTATTCTTTCCGTGTCACATGCAACGTTTTTTTTGTTGCTGATAGAAAACCACAAGTCCGCTCCTTCGCACCCTTACCTTACACAAAAATTTAACTACACAAAATAAATTTTATTGTAAATTGAGCAAATGAACAAATACTGTTAGTTTAAATGCCTTTTACACACACACGAGCATCGAAGCTTCTCATTGCTACTGCAAACATTTAGTTCTCTTGAAATCGATAAAATTGTTAAGGTAGGCCCGTGTTTTTCAGTCCTGGTATTAAAAAAAAACTTCGTGTGTGTGAGATTTAAATTATTAACATTTTTATGTTTTCTTAGTTTAATTTCGTCACATTTTATTGTTTTGAGGTGACTACGGTAAATATATCGGGTTATTTCGGTCAGAATTTCTTTTTTTAGAGAGGGGGGGGGTTCTTATTCATAAACAGATTCAGTGTATGTTAAAATTAGAATTAAGGAGCCTAAAATTATTTTTCAATATAACAAATAAACATAATCAATAAACAAACTATTTATTCGATATATCGATATATATCCAATGTATCGATAAATAATATTTATTCTATATATACATTTTACATATAGGTATATCGGATATATCTAATATATCATTAAAATATTTTATAGTCAAAATATTTTTTAACGCAAGTTTAAACTATCATAGATTAACATTTAAAATAAATTCAAAATGCTTCTTAATAACGGTAAAAGTTCGGTTTTAAAACCATTTATTTTACTTTTGTATTTCTGATAAAAAGTGTGTAAACCACATCCATCTGAGGAGTTTGAACAAAATCGAAACATATTGATTATATTATTCTAGCAATTACATCTAATTCTCACAGAAAAAAATTGTACTTAAAAATTAAACAATTTGTGTCTAAATTGTCTTACAAGTACAAATTGTGTGAAAATTTCTAGCACAATTGTACTATTTTATAACGCAAATTATACTAAATTTTCACACAATTTGTACTTGTAAGACAATTTAGACACAAATTGTTCTACTTTTAAATACAATTTTTTTGTGCATTTTTACTTAGTTTAGTAATTTATTTAACTTGCTTTTAACAAAAATATTTTTCTATATTTCTATACAAAATTGAGATGATTTTATTTATTTACAATAAAAAATATATATGACTCTCTCTAAGAAAGATCTCAAAATCGCGAAAGAAATGTTTAATTAAATTAGAATTTTATAGTAAAATTAACGAAAACAATGGCGAGTATTTCATAAACGTATACGTTCATGACGTCATAAGCGTATGAGAAAATGCGACTTTTCAGTTTTGTCTTTAATTTGTTAGATATTTGTTTCATTTTAGCTATAGATCTGATGTATGGCAGAGTTAAGGGGGAAATTGTGGGACTTATTAGCCTACTCTAAAATTTTGTTAACTTAAATCACGCTAAGAAAATTGAAAAAAAACTTTTAACAAATGAGAAAAATATAAGTACCTATATCATGTAATGTAGATTATAACGTTAAAATAACCTTGTCTAGAAACCGGGGGGTTTGGCCCAGTTGTACGTAAGCAACAATACGACTTTTCAAAAATTTTGAAAAATAATCTTTTTACTTCCTAACGACTGTGGGGTATTTCATACCCTCCAGACCCCCCCGTTACTCTTGAATCTATCCTTAAAAATGTGATTGCTTTAGTCTTATAGATTGTTAAAAGATATTATTTTATTCAAAATAGTCATAACCACGAGAGCTCGAGTATGACGCAAATTGACTGTACCCAACAACTGGAAAGCGGTAAATGATATTAAAAATATTTAAAAACAAAAAATATTCATCTGTTTACGGCCAATACTTTTAACCATTTCAATATTTTTTACCATTTTGGAGTTATTGAAAAAATACCATTGCAGCTTTGAGTATCCCACATAAGAGAACATAAAAATTTTGATCGCAGAGGCCAAAAATACCAAATGGTTTTTCACTTCAATTTTTATCAACAGGTAGAATTCAATTAATTTTTGCATAAAACTATACAATGTTTTTGGGAAAGACTTCCGTTCGTTCCCTCCTTTTCAAGTCATATTTTGATTTAAATTCGTAGCTGTTACAAAATTTCTAGAAATTCGAAAATTTACAACATACATGTACATCTGTTTATGATAGAATATACAGGGTAGTAACAAAATATTTATATCATCTAGTCACAGAATATCCGAACCCTGCCAACGATTGAATCGTTGAGAGCATTCAAACAAAAAAGACAATAAAAGTGAGAATTTTTGGCAAATATTTAGTCAAGAAGTGTTATCAAAAAAAGACTCTGGAAGCAAATAAATGGAAGATAGGAATTATTTTCGAAGTCCTTGCAGGAGGAAATCGACACTCATTTTATTGTCTTTCGTTTAGGTATCTTTAGATTCAATCACAGCAGGGGCCCAAAACATTCCCAACATATTTACGATGATCTAGGGAAGAAGCAATTTTTTCACGTGTAAGGACAAAATATTAAGAGGAAGATTGTCACTGTACTTATTATTCTATTAGTCACATCAAAATTGTAAAATTTACGACTCCTTAAAGCAAATAATTTTTGAAACCATGGGTGGAGGAGGGGTGTAGTAAATTTTACAAAATGGAAAAGAAAACAATTTTCTTATTATTAAAACAGTAATAAAATTTGAATAAAGCAGCAATCGTTGCTATTTTTTGGCACCATAGTGTTGACGTATGAAAGAAATTTATTGTGTTGTCTTGCAAATTATTGCTCCTAAACAAATTGCTATAGGTACACCAATATGCTACAAAGCTTCGTTTTTTTTTGACAAAGGAAACAATACAATTACGTTTTACACAAGTACAAGTACAAACACGACAGCAGTTACGTTTGCTAGCAATGTACACACAATCATTTTTTTCTTTGTCAAGCTGCCATTTACAAGATTTTAGGAATGTGGAAGACAACCTTGCATGTCGAATTACAATAGGTGTCCAAAAATTGGTCTTGCTGTTACAAGAACATTAATTAAAACTAAATCTAACACACAGCCTCTATATTATGGTATAAATATCTGTAATTTAATCTACTAGTCTTCCACGCACGGTTTAGAACACGGATTGAGCGATATACATTTACAAAATATAGAAAAAAACATTTAGTATTCTTGATTTGGTATCAAGTTCGTTTGGGATTTTTATTGTTGCGTTAAACCAGGTGCGTCCGACTTAATTATAAAAACCTCTGTTCATAGCTGCCCTATTGCGATTGTGCCATTTACATTTAAGAATTCTTAAATATGTGCGACGAAAACTTGCATTACACAGAGCGTAACACATTGGATTTATGGTGGAGTTGATGTAACAAAGGTAATAAAAAAAGTCCCACACTTGAGGAGGTATTCGCGCACTTGATGTTACAGGTTTTAACAAAACAAGAATATTATAAGGTGTCCACGTTATAATAAAAGTTAACAATATAGCGGAGAGTGTTTTTGCCGCTTTTCTTTCTGCTTTCTTTTCTATCGTCTTTTTCTTCTTTTTGACTTGCTGTTTTGTTGCGTTCGTCAGCAATGGTTTTCCTCCCAGTTGCTTGGGAATTATTTTGGCGTTTAAGGGTATTCTGATGTCTGGCATGGCAGAAGGTCTTCTGTTAACGTGATTACTTTGAGCCGTACCAAGGGTGAAGTTTATGTCTGTGTTAGATCTTATTGGTTTTTGCACGTCTTCTGGTATCATTTTGATGGAAGGTGTGTCTCCGCACGATGCTCCTTCGTTCCCGTCGCCTGGAAGCCGAATTAAAATTGTGTATACACTATCACTCGACAAGGATAGTCCGGTCAAACGATTTGCTGCAGGTAAACTTCTGGTGTCACGAGGCGTTAGTCGTGTTGGTGTCATGTTTGACTGTGAAACCTCACGCTGCTGCGAAAATCCCACCACGTATGGATCCCTGCAAAAGAAAAGATTGTAATAGAATTTTTAGTAGTGCCAATAAATTTAATGTGCTACTGAGTTGCAGTACGAAAAGATCTGAATCGTTTGGATGTTGTTGGGCTTGGTGGGTACAACTTAAATGGAGAAAGGTAAAACACAAACCAAAAAATTTTACGAACTTTGCGACCTATGAAAAAGACTTATTCAGAACAACTATAACCTACACGTTTGGGATTCTGTTGGTATTAGATCTTAATAAGTAAATTTTACTTATGGACCTGGGGGGTATTCCATACCCCCAGACCCCCCGGTTTTAATGCCATAAACAGCCAGAGATATATTTTGCTTCTGTCAGGCGTTAACTTCTATAAAAGGAACAGCATTGAGGAAATTTTAGCCAGACATGCCCAGAATCAGTGGCACTCCTTGCCAAGATCCTGGAGTTCATCATACAGTTAGAATAACTTGAGGAATGACGTGGTCGGGGTGGTACTGTAATAAGAAGTAGTAATACAACGAGCTTTACCTCCAGAGGAAATCCAGAATTCCAGTTGTTTATCTATTTAAAACAATAACAATTTAATAAAGTCAATGATATTGATGTTGGTTTTTCTGACCGGGGGGTTTGGGGGGTATGGAATACCCCCCAAAAACACACGAAGCTGCGAAGTTTGGATTTACTAAGCAAACGTTAAATGTAAAAATGAAATTCAATTAGTCCTGGGCACGACATTAAACTGCATCTCTTGTTTTTCGAGAAAATAACCAACCCTATCTGTGATGATTGGTCATCAAGATATGATGCCGTGGTTTGGATTCTAAGTATATTAAATTGTAGGTTTTGCAACTGTTACGTTTGATGCGTTCAAGCTCGAATAATACCTAATTTATATTAGATAAAATATGCAAAAACAAAATCACTGCAAATATTACTGGTATACGTCTAAATTGCTTAGACAATTTTTTCTTCATATCCCACAAGTTTTGAGAGATCCTGGATGCTTCCAGAAGTAGTTAAATCGACTTGGAATTGTGGACTTCCTCAACTGATTTTTTTGCGGAGAAATTGACGATGTTCAGCACGGCGTTTGAATGCCTAAGGTAAAAAATTGTGAATGAGATAGAGCAAAAGAGAAACTTGGAAAAAAATGTTTCAGGATAATGTGGCCTTTTCGTGCTTAAAAGATTCAGTCGGTTAGATATCTTTGGGTATACGACGTATTCCAGCAGGAAAGAGAGCAAAAAAAATCGCCATACAAGAGAAGATAAATTAGATTAAAGTTGGTTAAGTTAGAAGTGGTTTGGTTAGGTTAGAGTTAGTTTTGCAGAAAAGATATGGCTTTCATAATTTCTCTAGTAACCCAAAAGGATCATGATAAAAAAAAGTTCAGATACTATAAAAGTTAGATTGTTTATTTTGTTAACTTAAAAGTAACTAAAGTGCGGCCTTCAGGCCGCACAACTTTGGCATTCTAATTTAATTTTTTACCAAAAAGTCTTCAAACGGCAGCGGGTTAGACAAACAAAGTCGCGAATAGAAACTTAAAAGTAAAAATTTGACTATCCAGAACTTTTTTGTATGCGTACATGATTACTAAATAAATTTTATTATATAAAAGGATTATAATTACTTGGTAAAAATAATTAACTAACTTAAGCGCGAATAAAAAACTAATCTATTTGGTCTTTTCAGTTTAATTTTTTACACCGCAATATCTTTTATAATAATACCTGCAATAAAAATTATTTTGTTCAGTGTAGAGTTTATTACAACTTTACTCTAGATCTTAGTTATTAACCATAAAAATATTTTAACTTCCCCCCTCCTTTCTCCAAAGATCAGTCATAATGTGGTACAGCGGATACAAAGCAACCGCGGGTCTCGCAAAAACTGGTGACTCTTTTTTGGTGATTCTCAAAACTTTTGAGAAAAAATTTATGATTGAATTTTGGTTCAAGTCGGTTAAAAGAAACTTGAGAGTTTGAATCACGCGCTTAAATAGATTAACGAGATACCAGTGATTTTTTGAAAAATTGTCGTATTTTTAGGAATTTAGAGGCCGTGGCTACTGTGTACGCTGTACATGGGATCCGAATTATAGAGGCGGCCAAATTCAAAGAAAAAGAAATAAAATGAGAATTAAAACGCGATTTTTTTTTATTGAATGCGAGCTCTCAACTGTAGTAGACCTGTTTTCTTGCTCCCCTCCCCTCTAATTCAACTGTTTAAGACACGATTTTATACAAAAAAGTTCCCATCGGGAACATAAACTGATTATCAAAAGTTTTTAATTTTCTTATGAAATTAAATGAAAATTATTATTAAAATTCTTTCTAGTTTTTTTTTTGCTTTATGCTTTATGAGTTAGGAACTTATAAGGCACTTCGGAAGTAGTCAGAATTACTTTAACCGGAAAACTTGATTACAGATATAAAACTTCCAGTTTATCTTAAATAATCTATAAAACAAATTGCTTCCATTTTAACGGAATTTTCCAGGATTTTTCTTATAGCAGCAATATTTTATGTTATTTTGATATTACTACGATATTTTTGCTCGTACATATGTTGCTCAGTTGTCAGTACCAGATGCATGTTCCATACCCCCCGGTTACCATTCGTAATCCTTAATCCTCGAAAACATTGTTCTCCCCATTGCTTCTCAAAGGATGTGGTGAAAAATATTTTAGTTTCTCTGTTCGAGCATCAAAACACCTCGGGCTATTTTTTTGTATTGAGTTCGACTATAAAACAATTTTTAAGGTTTTCAGCTTGCGAAGTAATTCGGAAGTAATTCTAGGGAAAATTCGTTTGAATGGTTAGCCACGTAGAAAATGTTAGAAACCTAATGAAAATAAATAAATTTATATCTCAATTTTGGGAAAAATTAAGAGAAATATTCATAATTTTCTAACAGGTTGATGGAGGTGTGACGTAAGAACCTGGCAACGTGAATTTTGAAAAAAATTAGAAGATAATTTACTGTGACATTCAAAATGTCAGTTTTCAGCGTTAGCAATTTTATAAATTCAGGAGTTAAAACTGCAAGGTATCACAAGACGTTAAGGAATTTTTAATATAATTTCAATGTTACGTCGCACCCTGTATGTATAAGTCGATAGTCGGGATGGCAATTCCCACGCATACCTCAGACAGAGAGTCCAGAAAAGGCATTTACAAGTAGAATGCAATTTTAATTGGAAAGAAGGGAAAGAGGGTGAAGGAGTACGTGGGGGTAAGGAGGATGTATTTTATTATTGTGAAATTCCTTCGTTACATTCCGTGCAAAATGTGATCGTGAGAAAACACATCAACAAAATTTTCTCGAGCTTGAAAAACAAACGTTTATTTTTAACTCTCGTTTCATTTCGGTGTAAATAAAATGATGAAAAAATAGTAAACTCATCGATTTAGTTGAGTTGTAACTTTTATTATTTTTAGACTCTTCCGCTAATATTATATTTTCCTTCAAATTAATTATTATAAAATTTTTATATTATAAGGACGAATATTATATTTCGAAATAAACTTTGATTACAATAACGACTTTTATCGCGCTCGCTCTCAATCAAAATTTAATTACGTAATCGATTTGAAAGGTTTTGTGTTCAACTGTTTTAAATTTTTAATTAATTTTTAAGTTTACAAAAGTGCGGTATAATTAAGTAGGTAATGATGAATATATTTTTTCTTTTTGGATACACGGCTGGAATTTTTCTCGGGCATAATTTTCCTGAAACGTTAATATTTTAATAAAGGCGCCATAATTCATCAATTACGCCTGAAAAAAATTTTGGAAATAATTTATTCTTCACAATTCGTCAGGGTAACACTGTGAGCAGGCACTGTAGTGTAAAAAATTTTTCAAGTGGAATTTTAAAATAAAACAGCGAAATCGATGGCAGATATACGGTACGAAACTACGGTCAGTAAAGAAGCGGCTTATTACATGATGGCAAAATTTGAAATTTAAAGAAAATTCTCCCTGGCTCTTGCTTTGAATTTTATCGAATATAAGAAAACTATAATAGCCACTAGGTCCTGAAGTCCTGTAATGGACTTTGGAGCGGAAACTTATTGGTGAAAAGCGAAAAAAAATGTTGAGCCTTCTACATAATAATACACCAGATTGAAATAGTTTCAGAATTATTGAGGAAATAGGAAGTGAGTCACTTACAAAAGAATTTGTAATGAAAATTCCTGAATGGATAGTTTCTGGAGTTGTATTATTTGTTTGTTGGATTAACAACAAATTCAGCATTTTTGAAACTTTATTTATGATAACATGACACATATTTCTGAGTGGAACATTATTAAAAAAAGTTTTGCAATAATTCATTTATTAAACCCAAACTGAGTTAGACATCGATTTATCGATTGCGATGCCAAAGTTTCAGCACATTTGTGTAAATTGATACCTGGTCTTTGAATTACATATTATGAAATATCTTACCTGATAACGTTAAGAGAAGTACAACGCGAAACTGAACTCTGAAGTGGAGTTTCGAGTGACATGGGTGTAATATATCCTGCAGCTTGTTCGCTAGGACTTTCTTCTTCCGTGTCGCTGTCTTCACGACCAGAATGCCACCACGCGAGGCACCACATTCGTATTTGCCAAACCCAGCCTCCCAACCAACTACCCGGTCTCTGAAAATATAATTTTCTTTAGTGTTGAAAATTTTCTTCCGCACAAAACATGACATAATTTTAAACAATAGCCTTATCGATTTCTCAATAGGGAAACATAGATACAACTGTGTCTTAGGCGGAAACTGTCAAAACTATTGGCACTTACAAAAGCCAGCTCCAACATATTTTATGTTAAAATACATTTACCGTAAATTTTTAGCAAAATTTGCCACCGAAAGGGGAAATTTAAATAACGACGTATATTTTGCAGCTCAATAATTAATAGGAAATTAAAGAAAAATGCTCTTAATATCCGCTTTGAGCGTTTGAAGGTTTGAATAAGCACTCAAAAGAGCTAATAGATTGAATTAAAATTTATTCGATTTTGTGATTTGTTCACAATTAAATAATGTTAATTTAAAATTCCTAAACTCGAACAAATAAAAGAAACTAGGTCAACTCTTCAGAAAGTGGGACTTTTAATGACTGTAGTAATTTGATTGCTAGTTTATTTTTCACCACCCCTGTATTTGTTAATTCGAAAACTAAACTAATTTAACTGTAACTTTTTTCAAAAAATCTCCTGCGGTGCTTAAAGAAAAACGTTCTCGTTTAATAATTTTCCGAGTGCGATTTAAAAAGTTGGAAATTCTCGTCGATGTTTTCCTCGACAACAACTTGTTTCAGAATATAAACGAAGCGTTAAATCAATTTAGACAAATTCTAGTGAAATTGTATCTTACATTCCAAGTGAAGTGAAAAGAGTCGATAAAGTTTCAAATTGCTTTATAAATTTGGTGAATTCTAAACACCGTTAACTTTTAAACATATTTTACAAGCAAAACGTAGTTTATAATTGAATAACGCCTGCGTAGCCGGATGGAACTCGCAAATAACGTAAGAATTGTATGGAAGCAAAAAAATGTTCTTTTTGAATATCACAATAACTTTAGAAGCTCTATATGTAAAATTTTGTACTGTTAATAATACAAGGATCTTTTATAAATTATTTACCTACTTTTGAAGGCACAACTTTTACCCCTGCGAGCAAGTGTAATCTCCTAATCTAGAATTTAATTGGTAGTTCATCTCGCTTCCTTTACAGCAATTAGCAAATTGCTTGTCGATTGTTGATTAATGCAGACTAACTATTGAAGCACGATTACAAAATTTTTGTTAATAATAATAACAGGAAATTGGTTCCTTTTATTCTACAAGCTACGAAAAACTAAATCGGTAATTTTCTAAATTTGGCTGTTAGTGCTTTAATTAACTTCCTAAGCAAACAACAAAATAGTAGATAATTTTATGAAGACTACAATAATTAATTAGTTTGATATTTATGTAAAGGTTACAGTTTAATTTATCTTGAGGAAAACTGTGGGTTTTCTTCCTACACTACTGAACTCTACAGTACATAGCATAGTTAGCTTGGAAAGGCGAATTTACGGGTAAGACTACCCGAAAATTTAATAGCACTTGTAAATCTCACGGGGGGGGACCCAAATTAAATAAAAAAGTTAACTTACCGGCGGTTTTCTTCTGCGGGATCGATAGTCAATACAAGTACTATGCATATATACAGAATCGTTGTCGGCCCCTGTAGAAGATTCCGATCGTGGCCTCCTCCAATCGTCCATCTCCACTGTGGCACACGCATTGTTGGCTTCCTCGCTACACACGAACACACTGATTCATAGATAAATGTAGAATACAATTTTAAATTAATTTAAAAACAAAGACGACAACAGCGGACGTACTGGTGTGTTGCTTATGATCATAACTATTCAGATTCCTCCCCGTATATTTGAGATAATGAAAAACAAAGTTAGGTTGTTTACTATGTGAATCGCGTAGCTACTTTTATTGTTTGTATAATCTAATCATTTTTGCAAAAGCGCGATCTTGGAATAAAATAAGAAAAACAATTCATTTGTGAATTAAAGCTATAACAATGACGTAAAAACAAGAAAGTTATATCGGAGTTTTGATGTATCGGTATTTTCATTGGCATTATGTAAAACATTATTCATATTGTGTTTCTACGATTTTCTGGTCTGCACAAGAACACTTGGAACCTTTTCTTCTCCCCTAGCTGTTATGATGACACAAGTCAATATTTATCTGATTTAATAAACTCTTTAGTATATAAGCGCTTTATCGCATCATTTATTGATGGCATTGAGTGTACAAATATTTGAATATTCATTAACCAAGTGCTTATTATTAGACAATTGTAAATTTTGCCTCAAATTTTACAAGTGACAATCAAAATTGTCCATTTTCTAAATAGACTTTTGCTGATGCTATCTCGACTGAATAGAAGTCAGATAGCATTTTTGACATCATAGAAATGGAAGTTTCGATGGACACGTTCGTATTAGATATCTTTGATTGTCACCATCTCTGCGTTAATTAGAAATTTAAGTTATTTATACAGAGTGGTCTCCAAAGACCAAACGATTTTAAAAATCAGTTTCCATGACAACGCAACCAAGCCGCGATATCGATTTCCGGTTTATTCGCAAATAATAATAATTCTTCCGTTTATTCCTTGCGGCTAACACGTACAAAGGGTTCATCTACCGGTAGCCAATAATTGCCAAGTTTTAATGCTGCACTTGTTATCGCGAAGGGTGACCAGAACAGTTGCTCGTCGCTTAACCCGTTTGCTTGATATTTTACAATTTATTGGTAGAAAAAAGTTTGAAATTACCTGGAATTGCTTCTTTTACTACTATCTTTTTTTCCCGCTTGCAGATGTGTGAGATCTTTTTTCCGTTTTTCTGTTTCGCGCCAAATTTGCCAATATAAGATGCACATAACGGTAACTGGAACATAAAAAGCCGCAATGGCAGTACCAAAAGTAATGTAATGATTTGTTTCTATGAATTGAATGTAGCATTCGTTATCAGGTACAGTTCTCTCTCCTTCGATATAAGGCCAACTGTATATCCAAGGTGGCCATAATAGCAGACTAATTCCCCAAGCACAACTGAAAATAATAAAAAACGATAAGAAAATTATGAATTTTAATGATTAATATTTATGAAATTACAACATTTGTTTCCTTCTCAAAAATATTTTTTTATTTTTATAGAGGGACTACCTACTACGTGTTACTATACTAAAAGTTTTTCCAGGTGGATAGAATTATCGTAACGTCTCCGATTGGTTCATAAATCTTTTTAGGTTAGTAGTGAATAAATCAACCGATCGGAAGTGCGTTAGAGAGTAGTGATAATTCTGTCCACCAGAGAGCGCTAAACTTCAATTTTTGGTACTAGTTGGTCCCTCCTTTTTGTCGAAGGCTAACTTTTGTAACAAATGAAACTGCCCAACACTGAATCGACTTTATATACATCAAAACATCAAAGATTTACCTTTAGAAATGATAGAAACGGCAGCATTTACTCACCCTATCATGAATGCAGCTTTGTTTGTCGTCCTATTTACCCGATACGTGAGCGGTCTGGTGACCGAAAAATATCGATCAAAACTAATAATGAGCAAATTAAGTACCGATGCGTTGCTAGCCAAATAATCTAGTGCCAACCATGTATCACAAATTAAAGGTCCTAATGGCCAATAACCTAATAAAGTAGAAATAACGAATAATGGCATTGAAATTAATCCGATTGCTAAATCTGCTACGGCGAGTGAACATAAGAAGTAGTTGCTTATAGTTTGTAGTTGTTTGTCGATCTTGAAAGAAACCATTACCATAACATTTCCAACTACGGTTATGAAAGATAAAAAGATTGCTATTATGCTTATGATAACAGTTTGGGTGATAGTGTAAGCAGCTTCGTGAGGAGCATAGATGATAGATGCGTTCAGCATCGGTGTCGAATTGGTCATGTTGTCACGATGACCCACAATTTGGGCGCCGCATGGTGCTTCGCCCTTCCTGTAACATAAATTATTACTGTTAGTTTTTTTGAATTAATCGATGATTAAAAAAGAAAAAATAGTGATATATTGATGCTGCAAGACAATGCACCTGTGCACTAAGTGAGAATCGCAATCAGTGCCTAGACGTGCCTATCTAGTGATTACTAGCAAGTTCTAAATTTGAAAAAATAAATTTATGGAAGACATTTTGAAGGCGACGAATCGCTTTAATCGCCGGTAAATGAGCATTTAAACACAAAAATAAAAATTGTTTTTTGAAGGTACATCTAGAAAAATTAATTCAAAGACCTAACAAACGCAGTGATGTTTGAAGAGATTACTGAAAAATAAAAATTAAAATAATAAAATTTTCCTCTTTCCGTCTATCTTAATTCGCGAACTTAAAAATCTCCACTGGTAGTACATACGGAAAAAGTAACTTTTATTTTAATGATTTTGTTTTTAATAAAAATGTTGAGATTGTTTTCAGTGTAAAATATGAAATGAATGTAAATAATAATTTTGAATACGGCACCTTTGAAAGAGCTCATTGAATCACCATTTGAGGGAGCCGTTTCATGAAAAGCACTTGAATTGTGTATTCATACATAACAGACTGATGACCGAAAACAATAAAATTTATTTTATTGATATAAACAGTAAAGTGATCGACGCAACACAATTTACCCTATCTGAAACGTTAATTTTAAACCTGAAAATTATTCAATTATATTTTAAAAGTTGAACTTTATAATAGCGGTCGTCTCAAAGGACGAATTACAATTGAGTCGGGAATTTTTTGGTTCGGCGGAGTACTTTACACCTCATTTTCTTGTTTCTTTTCTTCGGATTTGTCACGGTAACGCAATACCATTGGCGGTTGATCAAAGAATTTTAATTTCATTAGGAGATGGGGTGGTATACGAATTGTGGGGGTAAACGCCGGTTGAGGGGTAATAACCAAACGATAAAATAAATAAACGCGAGAATGTTTTTATCGTAAAAAATAACGAGTCGACTCGAAAATCAAAGTTTTAAATTTGCCATTTCGTAGCCTTCTATTGAGATTCGATATTCTATAGAAAACGCGCGTTTTCTTTTAACGATAATTATTTTGATTGAAAAAAGTTATTTCCAGTTCAAAATTCAATAACGTTTTTATTTAAACTGAACCGGTAGAATATAACACTTTATGCAGAGTCGAGATAATTACGGGAAAACTAGATCCATTCCGGAAGATTTCCGTCGAATCCGGGAGGGTTTGTAACCCTAACAACAACTGATTATAGTAAAATATCGTAAACCTTCTTTTTTCGTTTTTCAGTTATTTACCGTTTACGTTAACGTCGAATCGATGAATTTTATATGTCTGAATTATTATATTCCTCTTTTTTCGTCAAAGCTTTCGAAAATTTTACGATAAAGCTTAATGTATTGTGAATAACTATATAATAACGTTTAAATTTTGAATATATGTATGCGTACATTTATGTAAACATTGATTTACTCCGAGAACGCTTTAAATACATTTTGTTAATTTAACATTATTGCGCTGCGCTCAATTTATTTCAACGTGTAAACAAATGCCGTCACTAAGGTTTAATTCAAAATTTAATTATTGCTCTCAATATACAACTTTTCAGCTCGGCTATGCTCTACCTACAAATTGAAGGAATATTATAGTTACATTTACTGTAATATTACTTTACTGGAAGGTACGTGAGTTAGTGAGCGCCGTAGTTGTTCGGCGTTCGAGATCGCTACGAGAGTACGTGACGTCTCCACTAAAATCAACGTCGTACCTTTCCCGTATAGATTTTCCATCATCCGCTTATGAATACAAATATTTTACAAATCAACTGCATGTCTTTCAATTTTAAACGATTTGTACAATTTACATTAGTTAAGTATGCAACACGCTATACACGTTGTGCATCTAACAGAACCTATGATTTAGGAACTGGAACTTTTTGGAAAAAACAAATGTCCTATTTAATTTTTGTGATGATGATTTGTTCTACCAATTTTTTTCTATATCTTTATCTTATTTACAAAAAGATAAACTTTTTAGTATTACGAATTAAAATCTCATAATAGAACTGAAGTTAGAATTTGTAAAATTAACTACAGTTTTTCGGACGAGAAGATTTTTATGAAAATTAAAAAAGACATACAGGACGAAAAAAACTAATTTGAACTTTAATTTTGCAGCGCAAACATTGCAAAAAATTGTAAGTCGAGAATAAATGAACATGGAAGTTTGAAAAAAATGTAATTGGCGCTACAGTGTAATAAAAAATCAGTTAAATTAACAATGGTTGAGTTAAGAGATCTTGAAGAATAATTTCCTTATTTTATCCCTTTCGTTCAGGTTTCAGGACAATTTCTTATATTAATTTTTTAAGCACACGGTACATCTAGCTCGGTGCGCGCATGCGTCTTTACTCTCTACGTTTATAGACGACTTAATGACCGGTTTCATAAAACTTTTAACAATGCGTTAAATGTAACTAACCACTAGAAAACGTTTATTAGTACTATTAAACCAATAAAATTGGTCACAAATACACTTCATCGTCGATCACCAATTTAACAACTGTTCAAAAGTTTTATGAAACTGGTTATAAGTGTGACGTCACAAGAGCGCGAAAACCTTCCAAATAAAACGAATATACACACAATTTTTTTTTTTTTTATTTATCTTCTTCTTATCTTATTATTACGAATCTTATTATCTATTATGATGTCAACAACTGACGCGGATGAATGGATTAACGAGATTTCTGCTATCAACCGCTCACTTACTGACCACAAATTCATTTTAAAAAAAGAGCAGAGTTTAACAAAAAACATAAGCTCTGATGGGTTTAGAAATTTTGTTTTTAAATAACTTTTTGATCCAGTAAAAGAACGGTTAATAGCGGGAATTATTGTTAATCTATTCATGTGCGTGAGTAGTAAACATAGCGAGTAAACAGATGTAAGGAGTAATATTAATAATATTTCCTAATAAAATGTTAAAAAATAAAATAATATAATGAATATATTGATATAATTAATGGAGACCCTTCCGTCTATCAGGAGCCACTCTGTATATATGTGTTGCCATGGAAACGGGCAATTTTTCCTTTTAATAATTTTATTTTTTGATCTCCGTGCTTCGGAAGGCACGTTAAGCCGGTGGTCCTCCTGGGTTAGTGAATTGCCACCATTAACATAGAAACCAGGGTACAGGCACATCTGAGGACTAGCCCAGCAGGCTACCTAATGGATGTAAAATATTTATATGCTCATAAATCTAACCCTGTCAAGGAAACGACGCTGATATTGGAAATAACAAGGTTTAAAGCTTAAACTACGAAGAAGAAGGAGACAAGACAAACCAGAAGCTGCTGTTACTTTTAAATTGTTTTCAGTTTAATACCATTTCGTCACACTGTCGCAGAGTGATCACGTGAATGTTTTTCATATTTAATTAAAATAACGCCCTTTTTTAGAGTTAACGCATTCTAAGTTGAAACCGTGAAAATCAAATTTCTGAGCAGTAGATATAAAGAGAGAACGTGCCATTACCGTCGTGATTTAATTTATTTACGAATGCTTCGAATTGACATCCCTCAAATACAAAGATGTGCGCATTATCACCGTTGATCCAACTTAAAGTGCGCGAACTCTAACTCTTACACGATTGTAATTTTGTACTATTTCAGGTTTTCAAACAGCACTTTCACTCTTAAAAAGTTTCTTCAGCAAAAAGGTAGTCTGAAATTTTCTTTATTTTACGTAAATTTTTCCCTTTTCAAGCCGGGTGGACCATAAGCATTCTTGGGGACGCAAATGTGTATCATTCAAAGAAAACATAATTTTTAAAGTAAAATGTGAAGAAGTAGCTGCAAAACTGGAGGTTCTAGGCTTAGATGTAGCTTGAAGAAAGTAAACAAAATTGTTATTAATGTAAATTTGTAACACAGTGTATTCCCTCAAATATATAATAATACTCTCCCCCCCCCCAGATCTACCAGTCTGTAAAAGAAATATTTTGAAGATAAAATCCTGCGAGTATCTACTTAATTTTAGAGTTTAGGGTGCGTTAAACTGCTCCCGTAGCTAATTTTTTTTTTTAATTGGATGAGAAACCGGGGGGTCTGGGGGGTATGGAATACCCTCCAGTAATGGTATTCTAGGTATAGGACTACTCTATAGCTGTACCTAAGACTACAATTAAACAAATTTTCAAAATTGATAACGCCAAAATTTGCGATTTTTTAAAAGTTGTCTCGTAGCTTACTTTCAAATCCCCAGACCCCCGATTTCTAAAATAAATTTTTTGAGAAAGATATCCTGCATGTTCTCAATTTTTTAAACAGTCTTTCTACTTTGCAGGAAAGGCCAAGTACCTAATTTTAATAGATATCGAAACATTTAAAATAACTGCAAATTCTACAATTAACTGTTTATCAAATAAATATTACGTCAAATTTTGGGTGTGTATGATCGTAATCTATCCGAGTGGTACAGAAAGTCAAACAGTTGTTCAATCACGCATTTAAATGGCTAAAAGCCACCTGAATTCACATCGAAACAACGCAAATCGAAGTACATTTGTATACAGAAAATAGGCGGAAGATCCATTGATTCTTAGCGATATTAATTTTATGTGCTGATAGTATTAATTCTAAGCGGCTTTTAACTATTTAAAGATTAGTCAGAGTAATTATGGCCTTAAACAACAAACAAAACTCTAATATTCGATTAATAATTATAATAGAATTTGCCATTACTGTCAATCATTCGCTGATTACAGTTAACTAATGACAAAATTAAACATGTCACAATTGATTTAACAACTTTGTTAAATTGTCCATGCAATGCGAGACAGTTGGGTTTATTTTATATGAAAAGACGCAGATTGAATCACACTTCCCAAGTTTAAGATATTAGAGTTTTGGAACAATCTAAATTGAAACTACTATTATAAGACCTAAATGAAATTATCGTAAAAAAGATCTCACTCTCATATCCATTGGTCTCAAAACTTTTTTAGAGCCTGCTAGGTGTAATAAAAATCACTTGAAATCCAAAAGTTCAAAACTTCAACATTTACATTACTAATATTGAGAATATAATAAGTTATAGAAATGTCGAAGTAAAATTACTAAATAGGCACCAAAAAACTCCCGAAAATTGTACAATCAATTATAATTAAATAATTTTGATTGTTCAAAATTTTAATCGACTAAAGCTCTTTTTCTAAATCAAAAATTAAGCAAGATAGTACTAAACTGATGTGTTTCACACAATTGCAACTTGCTAATTAATTCAATTAGTATAAAATAATAAATAATAATTGCGACGAAATACAATTTAAAAGTACAAAGTAAATGCCATAATATAAAAATAATATTAGCTTTGAAATGAATGCTTCCTCTTTCGCTCTTTAAAATGCGCCACCGGTTTAAAAAGTTTTTGAACAAAACAAAACGAAGTTTGTTCACATCGTTTTTCTTTGGAAATGACATTTTTATGCCGCATTAACTACCCACATATTTTCTGTTGTGCTAACTTTATGTTAATAGTATGCAACTTTTAATTAACACAACTTTCCCAAAAAACAAAAATTTGCTGAGTTATTGCTTTACATTTATTGTACCTATAGGGTGCATCGTCGATATCGTACGTACGGTAGAGTGGTAGTCAATTTTAAAAAGATTTTGGCTTGTAGGTAATTTTAAGTAATACATCAAAACGAATTTTTGATGAAGCTTCTGTGGTACTGATGGTAAACGTGACCGCGCTGCTAAAACTATTGGTTGGCAGGTACAGATCTTCAATAATCATCTCAAATTTGTTAATCAAATCTAAATGCAACTGTAGTCGCGCCAAAGCTTCCGCTTTCCCGTAAATTGATTTATTGCTTGAAACCCAATTTGTTTTCAAGTTCTACAACTGGCAAGATAAAATATTCATTTGACTTTAAGAAATGCGAACGATATCCTCATGTTACAGAGAATGAAGTACGGTACTTGAAATAACAATGCGGGATTGTTTTTTCCAGTACCTCTTCTTATAAATCATGAGAAATACAAATTTTTGATCGCTTCCTTCATTTTTTGCTTGAAAATTTGGAAACGCGTTCCGGAACGATACAATAACAGAATTGCAGGAGCTTTTTGCCAATGCATGGACTGTGGGAATTTGAGTCCGTTTTCTAATAAATTTACCATCACCCAGGACAGACTAATGTGAGGCGGGTTTAAAAAACTGAACGAAAATTCAAAGTACAAAAAAGTTAGTCGAATCTAAGCCCTTCGAGGCATGCTACATTAGCATCGATTTGTGTCTGGCAAGATGTCGTTCTCCTGCGCTTCTATTCTTGCTTTTGTGAGCTTATATTTTATGTAAGCTTATTTTAAATCCACCAGTCTGCGTAGTCGTATAATCAGTTTACAATATTGTACATTTGTTGATACAAAGTACGATATACTAGGATTTAGATTTGGAAACTCGTAACCTCGTGATGAGCGAAACCAAATATAAAATGATAACCAATTTTTTAGGGAATCCATGTTAGGATTCCGTATTATTAGATGATATTAATGGACTCAGGATGTCGTTTAGAACCAGCATGTAAAGTCAGCTTTAAGTCTATGTAGTAGGATGTCATACAATTGTGTTGGGAGTTACGCTGCAAGATTGATACGATTTTCACTTCAAAGCAGCTAATCCAGGATTTTACATCGAGGATGTGAAAAAGTTTTACTACCTTGAAGGTTTTATTGAAATTTAGCCGCCTGTGCAGTAGTACAATTAAGTGTGCGATTTTGACCCCTTAATGACAGTTTCAAATTGATATTGGGTGCATTATTTTTTTTATGAAAAAGAAGTAAATTTGCTCAAAATCTTTAATCAGTTTTGCACTGTAAATTACATGGAAGAGAACTTAAGTATGACTAATTTTTAAAAAGTTTGTTTTTCAATTTATTTACTTCATCTTGGGATGTAATGTCTATGACATTTAGGCGTGGCTGTTGAGGCGCAGACCGACGTGAATAATTCGGTGCTATTTGAACTGCGACATAAACTTCACAAAGCTTTGTTTGTTTGATCTGGTATGCATCTAAATAATGAATAATATTAGAAAAAGCTTTGATCATCTTAGCAAAAAGACAAAACATTTCAAAAATTGGCTGGCAGTCATTTGGAAATGTTTTAAATGTCATTTTTATCGGATTTTATGCACTGGAGGGTACTCCGTACCCCGTACTCCCCGGTTTCACTTCTATTTTATTTTATATTTGACCCGCGTATCCTACAGGAAAAGGCTACATTTTCTCCTAGCACTCAAGCCTAATTATGTTAATGCATTTTGAAACTAACCGAGTTTCAATTCTTTTAATTAAAGGGACCTACACACACTTGAGACCTTAAGAATAGAAATCTACCCCGCTGACTGAGACTGAACAAGCAACCGGCCCCAGATGTTACAATTCTCCTGAATGACACTAAACTCGACAGCTCACACGTACGCACAATTTAAACTAAAAAGTTTAGATGAACCAATAAATGTACAAATTATAGGTAAATAATATACGCATTTGATTAGTTAACTTAAAATGTGTAGTTTAAGCTGACACCGAAATTCCAGTCATTTGTAGAATAAACGTAAAAAGCTGTAATTTACATTGAATTTACCATTTAAATGTAAATATAAATTTTAAAGGTTTAAGCTTCATAACCTCTACCGCATGAATATTATACCTTACAGCAAAAATTTTTGGATCGTATCCGTTATGTATTTACTACTAACGCGCAAAATGGATTAACAAGATTCTAGCTATCAACCGCTCACTGACTGACCACAAATTCTTACACCTAAAATAACTTACGTTATTTGTTGTTGTTAAACTATGCATTTTTTTAAATAAATTTGTGGTCAGCGAGTGAGCGGTTGTTAGCTGGAATCTCGTTAATCCATTCATGCGCGTCAGTGACGGATTCATATCGCCGTCACCCCCAAATCAAATTTTTGAGTAAAATTGATGTCAAATATTTAAGCTTTGTTTTAGCTCCAACGATCTTTTTTCGGACGTGAAAATTTTTGCCAAATCTTGGAAAGGGTGAAAAGGTTCGAAATTAAGTCAAATTTCTGAATAAAATTAATATCAAGCCGCAATGAGCTTACATCCTTTTTTGTTTGAGCTTTAATAGTCTCGAAGTTATTTACACATCTTTGGCGGGAGGGGGGAGGCAGACATGTTTTATCATTTACTTTCATATTAAGAATTTTTATGTGAAACTGACGTCAATCAATGAAAATTTATTTGAATTTCACTAATGAGCTTCGGTTTTGAACAAGTTACCGTGCGTAACTTGCTCGGAGTTTTTAAAAATTTTAAATACTCGCAACTTGTAGAATATGAAATTAAAATGGAAGTTCAAGCAAATCTTCATTATTAACATCAGTTCATCCAAATAATTCGAAATACAAAAGCAAATAAAAAAATGTTTGCAGTTTTCTCCCTCTTCCAAATCGAAACTAATAAAAAATAATTCTGTAATGGTTGAGTATAAACTGAAAGAATTTAAAGCTCGATGAGCCTTAAATTGATCACTAATTTTATCCAAAATTTTAAACCTGTCTATACCCCCTTCCTATTTGCCCAAATGTATAAAAACTAATTTAACTCAAATTTAAAGGTCTCATGTACAGTTGTAATCCAACCTTTCATATGCTCACTTGATTGAGCTTGGTAGTTATGCAACGTCACTGATCTATTAACAATTTCTACTGACCCTTACAACCGGAATAGAAGTCTTATATTATTAATTATTATCAGAATGATAAACGAATAATAAGAAAACACAGTTAAAGAGTGCGGCCTTTAGGCCGCACAATCAAGGCAATCAAATTATAACACAAGTCTATTATGAATTTTTAATATTCATCAAGCTTGTGGTTATAAAAGTTTTAACAGAAATTTAACGGTTTTGAAGCCACAATATTATACTATTATAATGTTGAAAATTACGAAGTTTTGTTCAATATTATTTATAAAATTAATATTAGATATTAGTTCTAATTTATGAAGTTTAAAAGTTATAAAACTAAAATGTTCGAGATTAAAGTAAATTAAAATAGTTAGTAGGTACTCACACAGTTAAGTTTGAAAAATTTGTAGTTAAAAAATGGGAGTTAGAAAATCAGAAGATGACGATTACTCAGCCAAGCTAAGTTTTATTTTGAAAACTTTAAATTATTTTATGATCAAATCTTTTTAAATTAATTGGTTTATATACACAAAGTTTTGGGTTTGAATTTTTTATTTTTGATTTTTAAGCTTCAATTTCAAAGTTTGAAAATGTTATGAAAGAAAATTGCAGTTTAAAAATTAACTGTTGGAAATTCATCAAAAAAAAAAAATTGGAAAATGTAGCAAAAAAGGCAGGACGCTTATCAGTTTGATGGGAAGTTTAACAAAATGTGAATCATATTATTCAGGAATTCTAACGAATATTTAGTTACATGTTTCGATCTTATTTGATCTCATCAGTGATGTAAACCACTGAAAGAGGGTGAATTTGTCTCACTTTTATAAACATGTCCGAATTCCGTAACTACATTACAGTTCAACTTTGCAGGGCACCTCTGATTGGTTCATTTATTTAAGAACCAAACAAGATTTTTCAAATTTTTAATTAAATTCGAGCTTCTGTGTAATCGTCCAACTGAAATTGAAAACACTGAAAGCGGGAATTCAGAAGTTAGTTTGCATTATTATCTGGAACCATCTACGTAGTCGTATAATTAGAATTTGTGTGGAGGAGTACCCACTAAGCGAAGGAACGTCAGATAACGAACGAATTAAAAAATGCCGAAGGCGAATCCAGCAAAATCGTAAATTAACGTTTACCGTTAACACCCGCCTTAAGGCGAATTTGAGAAATAATGTAGATGATGGAACAAATGAGAACAAATACAATGTCACTGAGATTCTTTAACAAATAAACAACTGATTGTAGTTTGTCCTAACTCTCGCTTAACCTAAAGGGTAGTTTATGCACGTCCCCGTCAAATAACAATTTCAACGTGGACACAAATAGCAAGAGATAAACCATGACACTAACTTGCTTGTAGGCGTTTATGTCAAATCCAGAACTCCTGTCGAGTCATTTACGCATAATCCCACCTTTAAATGTGACGTGCCTGTGTAGTCGTACAATTTGATTAAGAACAAAATGAAGTTTAATTATGGAAATTAAATAATATCATATAATTTTGCTTTTGGTTCCGCATAACACGTGCCACAGTGCCACAATTTGTTTTTAATGAGCTGTTTTGACAAGATTTCGGTTTAAGATGTTATGACAAAAATATTGAAGATTAGATCGCCTGCGTAGTCGTACAGTTTGAGTAGCTCGAATCCTTCATTCAAGTAGTAACTAATTCAAAGTTTCGATTTGTAAAAGGTTACGACTAACCCACATCTCAACATAATCTTATGCTATCAAAAAACTCAAAACTAGGACGACCGTGCAGGAAGTCCGTAATCTAACAGCACGAGTATCCTGTCAGTTACAAGAAAGTTCGTCTTACTTTTTCAATGAGTTAATGGAATTTAAAATTTAATACCTAAACTTGAGATAATTAAATTTTCTGAAATAATCCTCACGAATGGTAAGATTTTCATTTCATAATAAGTAATTTCGATTTTCTTAGCAATTGTTTCGTATTGTCACATCACCGGCCTACGAATTGATCTTCATTGTGTCAGATTCGCTTCGTCAACCCTTTTCATTTCCCCTGTATACGCTTACGACTTTTCCCATCAATATCAGTCTGTCGCGTGGACGAATTTTAATTATCGCGTTGAAAGAAATTTGTTAAAGCTTTCATTCTTTAAAAATATATTCATAAATACGCAGTTTCCAAAATTGTGACGCTTTTTAACTTTTCATAAATCGATAATCGTCCGGTCGGGTTTAATTAAACTGTAGATTCTATTAATATTCTCTCACTTGTTATTTATATTTCATTTAGTTTTCGCAGTCGTTTACTTTATCTTCCCTCTACTCTACATTATTTTAAACACGGGATAACTTCATTTGGTCATTTCTGTTGTAAATTTAATGTATTAAATTTTTAGACGGACTTTCGACGCCTTATTGAAAAATAAAACATTTTTGATCCTAAATATAACACGAACGAAATAAAACTCATATTCATTTTTTTCAATTTTCACTTTGAAAGTTTAGTAATCCCCAAAAATGCGTCTAGTTTTTTCATAATACACAGTTCGATTTTTCTCACACAAAAGAAATATTTTTCGGTGTCCGCATTTTTTGTTGTCGTATTTTGTTTACCTTAACATGCAATATTACTTTAGGATGTCAAAATTTTTAATAAAATTGCATAAGCAAAAAAACCTTTTAAGTCGCCACAGTGGAAATTTGACCGAAGTCTGCGGTGCCACGAGAAAAATGAATTTTCCGGAAAAGCTTGTCTAATTTACTATTATTTACAGAATATCGTCGCTGAAGTGTATAAACGAATGTCGTAAAACAACGAAGTTAGCTTAACGCATAGCATCCGACCCCTTATGCATCTAATGTAATCAATAATGCAATAACTCCCTCGTGCTCGCGAGTCTTCTGCCAACGGAGTCACCTTTATTCCCCCTCGATTCGTTACGCACAAAGTAAACATTAAAACACAAATGCAAGGTTGCTATTTTCAAATTTGTCAACGATGACACTACAAAAAGATAATAAATTGAACAAAACATTCACAATAAAGAGCTAAATGCTGATCGTCTGATGGGCTGGATGAGCAGCGGAGCGGAAAAATAAGTCACGCGGTATTGATGATAAAATTATTTGACCATTTCGTTTGATAAAAGCAGTAGAATATGAATTGCATAGTTACCCTCTTTCCGAATTTTTAATTGCCGGTTAGGTAGAAATGAGGTTTAAGTCGTAGACTTTCGAATAGTTTAGTTGTTCACTACGGTTTAATTATTTTCTTTCAAATTACCAGGTAAATTCTTGTCATCTTTGTATTCTACTTTTGCATGACGGAGTGTTGTAATATTTTACTTTTCGTAACTAGTTCTAAAAAGTAAAACGTTGCTCAATTGACGATGATTATGAAAAGTGAGACTTGACTTAGCACCTTAATTAGATCATTAGACTTTAAGTGAAAAGATCTGATGATGTTAATGTATAAAAAAACGTTTGAGAAAATTTTAAAGCTCACTTTTGGGTAGAGAATAGCACCAGCGTGGGCAGCAATACTAAATATTATTTAGAGTTATTAAGACGACTGTTTTCAATATTTACGAATATTCTCTTCTTCAGAATTGAAGTACAACCAAACAGGAAGTTAAATCCACGATAAACGTCGTATCGGATGTCATGTGACAGCTGACAGCACCCAAAATTTTCTGCAATTCCGATAAAAGTACTATGATTCAAACAGAAGATTTACAGTTTCCAAAATTTTAATTTAAAAAATCTAATTTCATAAGTGGATTCGTCTTTTAACCATTTCGCGCTATTGAAAAGTGGTTAACCGTTTTTAGCCACATTTGGGGTTCCTGCGATTGAATTTTCCCTCAACGTTAATTGGAACAGCACTCACGAGAAGTTCAAACTCTTCTTCTTGAAGCGTCGCAGATGATTTAACCTGATTAAGTTCTTGTAGTTTTAACTACACTTTACTCCCAATTTTGGTCAAAGAAACTTGAATATTATGTTGGGATCAAATTTCAATTCACCATTAGATTGCATTATACTGCATATAATATACTGCTGGACTCCGTGTGAAAATGATATTTTAGATATGGAATACTCCCAGATATGTAAGGATAAGACAACATTTTAAAACTGATAACGTCAAAAATTTGGTTATTGAGTAAGACTAATTATATGAATAACGAGTGGACGGAACATAACAAAAATAGAAACCAACTTGAAAATGTGCAAACTGAAGAAACAAAAATGGATTGAAGGAATCATAAAAACAATTACGATAATTTTACAAAAAGATAAAGGAACAGAATTCATATGCAAAGTCAGTGGTAAGAGAATTGGGGGAGGGGGGAGGGCAAAGATGGAATTATAAAACACGCAACAGATGAGATCAAGAATATATTATGGAATTAACACTTTAAAGAGCTTCTAAACAAAACAATTCAAGAAAACGAACGTGAGGACAAAGAAACTGCAAAATAACCGAACAGCAAAAGTTACGAGTTCTAGAACGGAAGATAATGAGGAAAATTATTGGACTGATACAGAATAGTGAAGAGCAATAGAGAATAAAACCTAAAAGGAGAAATGGAATTGGAAAGAATAAACAATGTGAAGCAAGTGAAGGTGATGAAATTGGGATGGCTGGGACACGTTTTAAGAGCTCAGCAGGAAGCTCATGAAATAGAGACCAGATGTGGATGGACTACAAGAAAGACTTAGGTTAAAATGGCACATGGAAGCCTTGTTAAACTTGAAAAAAATGAAGTTGGAGAATTAGAGAGAAATTTCTCGAAACAGAAAAAATGGAAAATAGTGATGAAAAAGCGAAAGAGCATAAAATCAATCTTTCTCAGAAAATAAATCCAAAAGCATCTAACGATATGGGTGATATTCCAAAAGCAACGGAGTGCCCAAGAAGAACTATAAAGATCAGAGCTCGGTAGTTATTCAAATATGCGAATTTTGATTTGAATTAGGTTAAGTTTCTTGAATGCAGTCTAATTGTACTAATATAGTAAACTTTTAGCGTTAAGGGTGACTCTATTATACTACAGGACTTCGTATGCAAAATGTAAAGAAATTGATAGGAAACCGGGGGGTCTGGGGGGTATGGAATACCCTCCAGTTACGGAAAATACAAACAGTCCCAGGAATGGGATACCTTAGCTGACAAGACAGATTTTTAAAATTGATACAGCTGGGGGGGGTATTCCATACCCCGGTTTCTAAAATTTTTTTTATTAAATAGTAAGTACGTAATCTAAATTTTTAAACTGTCAATATAAGCAAATTTAAGGTTATGTATCGATAGTTTCAACAAAAATTCGTTAGATGGCAGGTGAAATATCACTCTTTACTCGGAGTAATAACTAATATTCGAACTTCGAACGCGATCAGTATTGTTTTAAAATCTCTATTTTGTCATTTATTATTGAGTTTTTAGCAATAATAAAAGAACAAAATATTAAGGCTTGGGGGTTGCAGGTAGCTCCAAGGGACCTACCTAGTTGTGCAAGGAATTTTTCCTTGCACAACTACCCTGCGTTAAAAATCCACTCTCACAAGTTTCACCCCTCAAAGATCCACCATTTCCTTAATCCACGGGCCTAGGCATATTTTTAAATTAGTTGTTGTTTTTATCAAAATGGCCCGGAGCGCCCGAAGGGTGCGTAGGGTCAATTTTGATGAAAACCACCATCGCAAGAGTAGGATCCACGCGAAAAAGTAATTTCCCTTTTTTTTATGAAGTAATTTTTGTCCTAAAAAGGAGAACGCATTCCTACCATAGCGTAAGAGTTACTGACAAACTTGTCATCGTCATTTATTCTGGTCTGGTGCGAAGCACCAGGTCTGTTGCCCCATATCTTCACAGACTTGAAGAGTAAGGTTGCGGGCTTGCCCGCAACGTTACGTCGGATAATTTTTATTGAGGCGTACCTCCGAAAATTAGCGCGAAGCTAAGTCCTGGCTGGCTTCACCCACGAGGGATCCGCGAGAGAAAGGTTTGGTAGACTAGGATGCAGTGGATGGGTTATGGGAGTTTTATCCAAAGAGACAAACTTGTCAACAGCTACACTCTTATGTATAGGAACGCACGTACCGTCAACACAATGCCTTGATTAACCAATCACGAGCGATTCACCTTCGAAAATCAAGCTTTTTTAAATTCGATTTTTGAAAAAACAGGTGCATTTAAGGCATTGCGTCTCCGTTAATTCTCTTATTTAAAATATACTCTTTCAGAAAACATCGAGGTTTCAATCGTAAAATTTGTATTTTCGGGTACCTTTCTCCAGGCTTGGGTATTGTATCTTTAGACGCGGAAAAATAATTTCTTTGTATTGTTACCTTTGTCATTCTTATAAATGATAATAGAAAGCAGGAATTTAAAAATAGTCAATTTTTCATGTTATTTTCCTATATGTTCGGATCGGCGGTCGGTCATCGTTAATTTTATCTCATTAATTCCAAAAATGTTGAATTACCTTCAATCGAAGGTAATAAAATTAAATTACCGTCAAAAAATTATTTTTGTTGGTTAAAAAGTAACACAGTACAACCTCGGTAAACCGAACGAATTATTGTAAAACTCTCATTCGATTATTGAATATTCGGTTAGTGATTTTTATCTTAAAAACTTTAATATTAAAAAAAAAATAAGCAAGTTTTTATACCTATCAGTAGTCTGTACAGTAACTATGGAATAAATTCGATAAAAATGTTTACAAGGGATTTTACAGAAAATCCTCTGAAATCTCGATTTTATTTTATAAAAATACACACAACAAATTCAATTTGTCACCATCATTTGTTTTCGAATAATGGCGTCATCAAAACTTTTTTCCCGGATTTGGATAAAGTACATTTTTCTGAATACAAAAAATGTAAAAACCGAAAAAAATCGCTTCAAGGTCATACGTTTTTGATATTTTCGTAGTACTAAGAAAAATGTGCTGTATCCAAATCTGTGAAAGAAAAATAAGGGTTGTAATTTAAAAATATTGCCGATGACATCACAGCTCTGAAAAGAAATACGATGGAAAAATGTCAATGCCGAAAAAGATAAAATTTAAAAAAAGAAGGTTGACGTGTCCGAGGATTTTCTATAAAAGTCCTTTTAAAAGTTTTTATCTAATTTATTCTATACATTTTCACATATACAGGGTGTTTATTTAAAAAATTACCACTTCTAGCGAAAAATATTTTTGGAAGTAGTCAAAATAGTCAAGAAGACTTTTTTTGACCAGAAATTAATTAATCATTTCCAGTGCCACTCTTTCAAAATTATTTAATATTTTTCAAACAGCTATTAAAATTGCGGTTAAGTCGTAGACTTTACAGTTTATTTTTAACGTTAAATTTGTACCTACTCGAAAATAAATCTTCGTATAAAATTACCAAGTTCGATAAATTGTTTAACTTTGTTAATGTGCAATTCGTCTCAATTTCAATCAATATTGTCTAAGTAAGTGACGGTTCTCTGTAAATAATAGGCAAAACTAGCTTTAGTAATTGTAATCCCCTCGTAACAGTGGCGTATCCACTATTTTGATTTTGATTTAGAGTGAGATGAATTATGATTAGCAAGAAAATCTTGGTTTTTGGTGATACCTTCTTTTAGAAAGGGTTAAACGAAAATTAAATTATCTCTAAAAATGTCTTCCAAAAGTCAATTTTTCCTAGAATAAGTGGTTTAGAAGTTGAAGTCACGAGCAGTCTAGACTTTCGCTAAATTGCACAAAATGATGTATTTCGTTGCCGTATCTCCATTTTACGTGATTGCTAAAAAATAGCAAAACTTGACATTTTTCTAGTACCTTAAATAATTACCAAGCTCTTGAGCTTATTTTTGTTTTGGGACGGTCGTCATCGGCTGGAAGTTACTTCATAAAATTCAAAGGCTTTTCCCCAAGAGGTTATTTTTGGAGGTGGACCTCTTTTTTGATTAATTAATATACAAACTTAATATGAATATGACGTCAAACTTGCAGCCATCATAACAGTTAAATGACAGTTAATTAAATTCCTATTTTATTAAAATGCAAAATTAGTTCGTAAAGTGATTTCAGTCCGGAGATTTCGGATTAGCAAAGATGCATTTCGTTCATATGTACCTAATATAGCAACGTAATTTGGGATGTAAAATTAACCGCACCTATTTTGGAATAAAAATAATATATACAATTAATTATATCAAGGTGATAATTGAATATGCAAACGACGTGGTGGTTTTGGCCTAACATCAAAGAGCTTCGGCTATAATCAAACTGCGTTACGTGCTATCAAAGCAATTTTAATTTATCAAGCCTACGGACTAACAAGTTATTGACAGTAAAACCGAGCAGTTAATAATTTTGATTTTCATTTGGAAAATATACAGCGTGGACAAAGTCTTACCCTCGAGATGTTGTGCAATAAAAGATGGCTGTAAGAATTCGAGTTAATGGAGTGCACCGAATAAAGCGGGGTTAAATTAATTGCGCGAATAAAATTTGGACTTATCCAGTATTTACCGCAGCTTTGCTACTTTTTCTTGTGAGAAACGGATGTTATATCGATACCAATTTATGAAAGAGATAAGAAATGTATCTGGAAGCGTTTCGGGGAATCGGGGAATCCCCCACCTCTCACTTTCGACTAACTCGATTCGAATTAAGCTCAAACTGGAAAAAATGCGTTGGAAGGAATGAAATGAAACCAATTTTCAAAAATATTGATTTATCAAAAAGCTTATCATAGAAAGGCGAATGTAATCTACAACGCACGAGAAAAGAATGAACTAAACGTGACAACTTGCCAAACGTGGTGAATTAGAAATTTTCTGATAAGAAAAAATCGAATTAGGTTGTGAGTTAGGTAAATAATTAGAAATGTCATGTTGTAGGTACAAACTGTAAAATGGCAAATTTAAAACGAACTATCTTTTTGGAACAATGCCATCGAGCTTACGGTTAAAGCACTTTACAGGAGATGGGCCTTAGGCACGATTTACTCGAGTTTCCTTATTGCGGACTTCATGGTGACGATGAATGCTGCATCTTATTATAACGAGCGCAAATTTTAAGTGCTCCACCAAAAGTTTCAAATGTCACAGTTAATTTTACACTTCTTCTCAACATTAAACTGCAAAGTTACATTCAAAATTTTATTAATTCTTACCAATAACTAAATTATTCTCTGTTTATACGTTTCAACCATTTCCTTTCACTCTGTTAATTGGGTTAATTAAATAATTTAGTTAATTTATGCTGGCTGTGCTGTGTGTTTGCTATTACGATTCATCAATAAGTAACAAAATTAATTTGATATTGGTTAGGATCTTAACCCCCCCCCCTTCTCACCGCTTCCTACTTACAATAAATAACCTCGGATGCCGTGAAATTCGGGGTTGCTGTTATTTGAAAAAATCACATAACAAAATCGGTTTCCTAAATTAATCCTAAACTAAATCTGTAAACAAATTTTGAAAATCGGTTTTATCGTTATAATTAAATTTTTTGTAAAATAAATTTTGCCGACGCTGTTCCAACAAATGAAAAACTTATTTGAAGATAGTTGAACTTGGTTAAAAAGAAGTGAAAAAGTAGGGCTCGAGAAAGTTATGGATCAATATGATGTATGAGATAATGAAGAATGGAGGAGCAAATAGAAATATAGGAACCAAATTTAGATTTAAAAATAATAAATTAATTACGTAATAATTGCACACGTCTAATTGTCTCTCGTGTAATTTTAAGCAAAATCTCGACATAATAAATTAAATTATCTTAAGATTATTCCATTCTATTCAACAATGCTGTTATGCTTCACTTAAACCGTAAAATTTGATAATGGCCTTTCCAACCTACGCTCCTGATGATAGCATTTTGATTGCCCCCTAAGCTATTCTATACAATAAATAAATCCTCATTTTCTATTGAAACTATCAAGCGTTCCATATTCTAAAAATCGGAAAAATAAAATTCTAAAGGGACGCTTACGTGGCAATTTTCAACTCAAAAATTAACGAGTCAGGAAGTGGATACGTGGAATACAGCATCGCACAAAACCGTCATTTTTTGCACGATTTTCTTAAATTAATCGAGTAATTATGAACACAAATTAACCTAGCCTTATAATTATTCGCTCATTAAATTTTAGTTCCAAAACTAGGAACTCTCGTAGCACCTATTACGCGACGGCAATAGAAAATACGAGGTCCGTTCGAATAAAAAGGGACGAACCTCGAGGATTTCTTTTTAATTAAATAAAAAGGGAATAAAGTAAACATTAATAACAGTAAACGTAAAATAAAAAAGTTTGCTGTGTAATAAAGAAGCAGGACAAACATTTGCACATAGCGTGATCAATCTTAAGTTGATTGGTTTGCCCTAAAAGCTCCTGACCCACATGCTCTCGTAGTAACTGACAAAAGGATTTCCTTGTTCTTTCAAAGTGCATTAGCTATTCCACCCAGCTTAGATTAACGCTTAACAGAAAAGATTTTTCTATGTTCAGGAAACTTTTTTTTACAAAACAGTTCTGTTGACATACAACTTAAAGGCGCAAAATTTGGGCAAGATTAATCGGTTTGAAGTTTTAAATGATGAGAAAAAAACGAATTTATTTTCTATTCAATTGCAAGATTCTGCAACAAGTGTCAACTTGATTAAAAACTGTTTAGCAAATTAAGTTGCAAATCGTGGATTCGTATTCGCTCGTTTTGTATTATCCAAATTTTTACTACTATTACACAACATTGAATAAATTTTATTGGATTAGACGTGTAAAAATTTTATATTTTTCTGTCGCAAGAAAGTAGAATTTTCTACAGTTCGCGAATGAAATGTCGCATATTTTAACCTTTTTCTAAATTTTACTGATTGGTGTAACAGGTCGGAGTAGCTGCAAATTTTGAGACCACCAAGCTCAGTTTAAATATTAATAAAAATTATTGTAATGTAAGTTTTGGATTCTAGCCCGGGTACATTGGCATTATGATATCTAGGGGGGGAGCACACCTTAAAAAATTTTAAAAATATTTCTCCGTACCTCCCAGACCCCCCGGTTTATCACCCAAAGATTCACACTTTACACATAGCGCCCCAAAATAAAAAATTTTAGCATTCATCTGATTTACGTACAATTGGGGTCAAAATCGTTACAGTTTTATAAAAGTAACTTGTAAACGACGAAAAATAACTTAGGAAAAGCAATAGATTAGGTCTCTAAATATCCAAATAAAGGTTAGGAAGTAAAATGGAGAAGACAAATTTGTAACAGAAAACGGTAATTTTAGCCGGAATAGCTATGGCCACCCGACACCTGCGTTTCTAAATTGGTATCTTTCTTAATAATCGATTTTATTTAACAAAAACAAAGCTGCTTTTGCAGTAAATAAACTAAAAAGTAAAATAAGAAGGAATAGAGCAAAATTCAATCCGGTTATCTTTTGATTCAATTCTTTCCATCGTGATTTATCTTAAAATGTATGCTCTATAATCTCCCGCGTCGCTGTTTAAATATTAAAAAGGAAGAATTTTTTAGTCAATATTTGTTGTGAAAAAAAATTGTAAAAAGTTATTTTATGTTTGGTCTTCTAATAATATTTTCAAAAATGTTGAGGTTATAGAAAATGTTACTTCTTTGTGCACCTCCTCGTTTCCTTGACCACCTACGTCTTTTTGAGAGTAAGTTACTTTTCTTATGCCTTTGTGTGGACATGAAAAGCAAGGTTACGGTTGTCATGGAAACGAAAAGGCGGAAAAGCGTTTATTTTTATGCGTTTTAAGTATTTTTCGTTAACTAAACTGTAATTTTAAATTTCGAGCGACTTGCGTGAAAATAAATGTCAAACTTGCAGTTTAACTCCCGGGAGAGCATAAAATTATAGATTTTTAAACCCAAATTATGGAGGATTAACGAGATTCCCGCTACTGACCGTTCACTCACTAACCACAAACTTATATTAAAAATAAAAACAGAGCAAAAATGAACAATACTTTAAACGTATGCGTTTGGATTGATTGACCACTAATTTGTTCTAAAAAAAGAAATAAAATAACAAATAACCTAAGCTCTTTCTTCCATTTCTAAATCTGTCAGAACTTATGTTATTTGTTAAACTGTGGTTTTTTATTTAAAACCAGTTTAAGATCAGTGAGTGAGCGGTCCGTAGCGTAAATCTCCTTAATCCATTTCTACGTGTCAGGATGAACACGTAACGGAGAAGATCCTGAAATATATTCTAATAACCTTTATTTCTTAATAATTACACTAATTTACTGTACACTTCACCACTGCTCATTCTATCTTTACAACATAAATGATTTCTCTTATATAGTATTTGGACTTCATACCAACCCCAATAATCTGATAATCTGATAAGGTTGTCCAAAACATAACATCTTCTCTCTTCTTATTTTTCTAGTATGTAAATCTATCCGGAGGCCTAGAAACACGCGAGCTTCTTCTTAATGCTGGTAGCATAGGCGTACTTTCTGTTTTGCTTGATTCACTAATAATGAACTCAGCATCATCCTCCGAACCTTCATTACTCGGTTTTAGATGTGCCTCTCTTTCTATTAAAACTTCTTTTTGAATATTATCTTCATCTGAATAGTTTCGCAACGGCGTTTCCATATTTCTTTCCACCGGAGTTATTGTACTTTCTGTCTTGGGTTCTACCAAATCTTCCACACTTTCTAACCATGATTTACGTAAACTATTTACATGTTTGTGCAGTATCTTGTCTCTAACTTTTACCAAATAAGTTACTCCACTTAATACTCTGAGAATAACTCCTTCTTCCCATTTGTTCAATGTGTTTGGTCCTAACGCTGACACCAATACCTTTTCTCCTACTGCAAATGTCTTCGGACTGACATATTCTTCTGATTTTCTTTCTGATATTTTACCACTCGTCGGTCTCAACATATCCAGTCTTGTTCTCGGTTTGTATTTAAATATTACGTCATTTGGTGACATTCCTGTTGTTGTGTTAGGAGTATTTCTGTATGAAAATAAGAAATTTACAATCTGCTGTTCCAATGATAACGTTGACTTGTCTGCTAAGTATTTTGTTAACGCGCTCTTTACATTTTGCACATGTCGTTCCGCTAATCCGTTAGATTGTGGATGATATGGAGGAGACTTCAACGCCTTAATACCATTTACCTGACAAAATTTTTGGAATTCCCCCGAATTAAATGGCGGCCCGTTATCACTTACCACCGTTTCTGGAATTCCCATAATTGCAAATGTAATTTTTAATTTTTCTACTGTCTTTAACAAGTCCGATCCTCTTGTCATCGCGTGTACATCCAACCATTTTGATTTACTGTCCACAATAATCAAAAATGTTTTTCCTAGAAAGTGAAAAAAATCTATATGAACTCTTTGCCATGCTTTCTCTGTTTTTGGCCACGATACTAAATTCGATTCTTTCATATTATTATGAGTAAGTTGACATACTCGGCATTTATTGATTAATAGTTCAATATCCTCATTTAAACGAGGCCACCATACTGCTGATCTTGCCAGCATCTTACATCTAACCATACCTACATGTTCGGCATGTAGTAATTCCATTACTTTCTTTCTTAACGACTCTGGTATCACCACTTGACTGCCTTTCATTATACAGCCATTATCAATGGATAATTCATTACGTCTTGTAAAATATGGCTTTAAAACTTCTTCTGTTACCTTATTTGGCCACCCCCGATAACAAAAATCTGCAACTTTTACCAATACTACGTCCTTAGCCGTCATCCTCGCTACTTCTTCACTTGCTAATGGAATTTCTTCGGTTAAATTAAATGAATTAATCGACGAGTCTACATTGGTTGTGTCTGATAATGGTAACCTTGACAATGCATCTGCTTCTACTAATAGCGACCCTTTTTTGTATTCAATTGTATAATCATATGTCGACAGAATTAAATTCCACCGAACTAATCTTGATGCGGTCACTACGGAAATAGCTTTGTCTGGATTAAACAAAACTTGCAACGGCTGATGATCCGACAACAACGTAAACTTTCTACCATAAATATATTTATGAAACTTTTTTACTGCAAACATTATTGCTAATGCTTCCCGCTCAATTTGAGAATAATTTTTTTCTGAATTCGACAACGTTCCTGAAGCAAAGAATATTGGTTTATCCACTCCGTCTACACGATGACTCAATACCGCACCCACTCCATACGAACTAGCATCACAGGCTATCACAATCGGTAGTTTTTCATCATAATGTACCAGTACGTTACTTTGGCAAATCTGACGCTTACTCCATTCAAAACGTTCCTTGCACTCCGGAGCCCATACAAACTCTGAATTCCTTTCTAACAACTTATATAACGGCCTAAGTTGAGACGATAACATTGGTATAAACTTTGAATAATAATTTAATAACCCTAGATACGCCCTAAGTTCTGTAACATTTCTTGGTTGTGGTGCTTCCATAATTGCTTTAATTTTGCTCGATGTTGGATGAATACCTTCCTTATCAATTCTATGGCCCAAATATTCCACACTGCTCTCGAAAAATTTACATTTTGATAGATTAGCTGCTACTCCGTATTTCTTTAAACGATTTAAAACGGTATCGACCAACATCTTACATTCATTCATATCTTGACCAGTAATCAAAATATCATCGAGGTAGCATTTCACTTTTGGGATCCCTATTAATATGCGATCCATTACTGACTGAAATATTGATGGCGCACTAGACATACCAAAAGTTAATCTTGTATAGCGAAACAGCCCTATATGAGTATTAATTGTTAACAACTCTTGCGATTGCTTTGCTACCTTCACTTGAGTATATGCTCCTGTTAAGTCTATCACCGCAAATACAGATCCTCCTGCTAACGAAGCAAATATATCTTCCGCGGTTGGTAACGGGTACTGATCTTGTATGAGAACCTTGTTTACTGATACTCGAAAATCTACGCAAATGCGAATATCGCCATCTTTCTTGGGTACTACTACAATCGGAGATGCCCAATCACTATTTTGAACTGGATTTAAAATTCCTATTTTCACAAGTGCCTTCAATTTTTCTTCTACTTTGTGTCGCAACGCATAAGGCATACTGTATGCTTTTCTAAATATTGGTTGTGCTCCATCCTTGATTTTTAAATGGACCTCAAATTCTTTTATTGGAATAATTAAATTTCCTTCGAATACCGATCTAAATTTCTCTTTTAGCTTATCCACGTCCGTTGAAATGGCTGCCACCTTGAAATTTTCTTGCCAATTCGGAAACAATATATTCAACCAATTTCTTCCTAACAAAGGCACAAAACTATGTTTTGTTTTAACTACCACTAATGACAAATTATATTTCCTATCCTCTTTAACGACTTCAACTGTAATTTCTCCTAACGCACTAATTTCTTGTCCGGTTACCGATGTAAGACCAAAGTGTACCTGTCGTAGCTTTACATTTGAAAATGTTTCGTAAAATAACCTTGATGGCATGATAGTTTTACATGCCCCAGTATCAACTTCAAATTTAATTAAGTTGTTATTGACTTTCAAATTAACCCTATGCGCCAAACTGTGAATGACTTCTCCAACCACATTAATATTGTACAATGAATAAATATCTTTATTATTACCAACTGATGAATGCAGATTTCGATCCATTAAACTGTTCTCTCGACATGTGTCTTCTTCTTCTCTCTGACGTTCTTCCACCGCTCTAATTACAACCTTTCTTTGACACATTTTTGCGGAATGACCAATTCTTTTACAATTGTAGCATTCCCACTTCCTTGCTGGACACATACTCGGATTATGTTGCCTACCACATCGAAAACATTTACTTGGATTATTACGCCCATTACCGTCATTTTGATACCTTCCATTCATTTCCGGTTTTAACGGATTATTTGCCGCTTGTCCAGTCACTTCTTTTCTTGTGTTTTGATTATCTTTATACCTTTCTACGTACTGGATCTCCCCTTGGCTCATAACTCTCACTTGTTTGTCCGCCATTTCACATTTTCTCGCGACCATACAAGCCATTGTAAAGGTCAACTCTGACTCGGCTAACAGCTTTCTTTGTACTTCACCTGATTCTACTCCGACCACGAATTGGTCTCGTAACGCTTCATCCAAAAATGTTTTGAAATTACACGTGCTTGCCAGTTTTCTAAGTTCCACCTCATATTCCGCTATTGTCTGATTTGATTTTTGATGACATTTGTGAAATTTAAATCTTTCACATATTTCAGATTTTATCGGGGAATAATATTTTTTTAATATTTCTACCATTTCTGCAAATTTTAGATCACCCGGTTTTTTTGGTGCAACTAGATCTTTTAATGTTTTATATACTTTTGGACCCGCTAACGTAATAAACATTGAACTCTTCATGTCCTCACTGACTATATTGACTTTAAACAGATGTTCCACACGTTCGCAATAACAATCAAACTCATCTGCCCCTCCTTCAAATTGTTCTATTGATCCAATTAGTCCTGCCATCCTGTCGCCAATGAAATATATTCTAATAACCTTTATTTCTTAATAATTACACTAATTTACTGTACACTTCACCACTGCTCATTCTATCTTTACAACATAAATGATTTCTCTTATATAGTATTTGGACTTCATACCAACCCCAATAATCTGATAATCTGATAAGGTTGTCCAAAACATAACAGATCCAAATCCTTAAAAAACACAAACGCACGTGCCTTCCAATCCCAAACTAAAAATAACTAATATTCATGACTCTCTACAAAATTTGCTAACTTGCTTTAATTATTATGAAATAAATTGATGATTAAATTGGCTTTATGCGGCAAAATCTAATTATAATAAAAGTCGTGTAAATTTATCAATCAACAAATTTATTGAATCAACCTATTCTCACTTTGTAAGGCCAAATGGCCGTCTAATCTTCTAAATTTATTTATTGGATCATAAGAAAAATTTTAATCTGTTTGTGATATACTAAGTTATTATTTATTTTTTTACAAAGTTAATTTATTACAAAGGTAAGAGTAGTTCCAGTGCGGCCTTCAGGCCGCACAACTTGAAGAAATTAATTTAATCGTCCAGGATTAAAATAGTTTTATTTTATCCGTAATGCTTGATTCGCGACACTCTGCCTGCGTTGCAATCAGGATTGGTTAATTTATTACTTTTATTATAATAGTAAAAGTAGTTCTAGTGCGGCCTTTAGGCCGCACAACTTAGAGAATTTAATTTAATCATCACGATAAAAACAGTTTCGTTTTATCTGTAATGCTTGATTTGTGACACTCTGCCCGTGATACAATCAGGATTGGTTTATTTATTTATTATTAACGTAGGAATAGTTGCAGTGCGGACTTGGGGACGCATAGTTTCGGTAACGCTGTAATAATTATTCTGTACGTGCTTAACTGCGGTGTTTTAATGGAAATGCGGAAATTTACGAAAATTGATTAATTTCAATTTTAATCCTTTTTTATTGTCAATCATAATTTTCCCATCTGCAGTACAATTTATACGAATTTTCTTTCCAAACATCTGAAAAGCGGCCAACAGCCCAAGAGTTTATAAGTTGTTGCAGATGTTTCCGTGCTTCGGTGAACATGTAAAGCCGGTGGTTCTCCTAACTGCCCTCATAATGACATTAATCACCCATCAATTGAGGTCGTATTTGACGTTATTGAGATGCAGATCGAGTAGAGGTGAGCAAAAAAGGAGAATACAATCCTTAAATACTTCAGCATCAGCACATCACATCAATTGGATTCGATTCTTTTTGGAATTCATTCCTTACATTGTAGAATATAATGGACCAATCAAACAACTAACTCTTTCAGGAATCGGATATGGATTGATTACAACCTCTAACCTTATTTTTACCTCTACTATTTTAATTTATTTAAAAATAAATATGTTCATGTAAAGACCCTAATAAACAGCAAAGAAACTTAAAAAATGAATGGACAAGCACCGATTACTAAAATCTTCTCAAAAATAAAATCGCGCCAATTAAAACCTTTACCGGCTATGATGACGGAATTTTCATGGTGCGATTCAGAAGATTTTCAAGAATTGCATCTCGGCAAAGAAAAGCAAAAAAAATCAGATCATAAAAGTGCGGCGGTTCTTGTGACATTGGCCAAAACCGTCTATATGCAAGAATCGTTTACATTAGAGGAAGGAAATGCTTACGTCAGAGGTGAGAGTCGCCTGGATATCCAGTTATATACAGACTTTGCTAGACGGTTATGGTGGTGATGCGCTATATAGTGGAGATTCTTCAACAACCTACAAAATTTTGGTACATCGTCTCAATTTTTAGCTACCAATCGTGGATTTTTATTTTATAAATTTGAGCGCACCTTAATATACCTTAAACGAATATCGGATCTTCAGATCTCATCATGCACAAGCGTTTGATGTGTTGGATAGCAAGCAGGAATCTCAAGTTGGTAACTCTCAGTTTACATCCAATTTCCTGAACCGTAGTAACCGTTTCTACGATGAGTTGTCCAATTTCTTTTTGTCATTAGAAGATTACCGTTCTACTTTCTTCTGGATTTCTATAATCCATCTCTGATTAATTCATTTATTACCAACTTAAAAAGTTGAAGTGCGGCCTTTAGGTCGCGCAGCCTGGGCAATCTAATAAAAGAAATGTTTAAAAGCTTTTATAAGCTCATTTTAATTTTTAGACGGTGACCAATAATAAAAATTATTGTTATCATCACAAATTAATATAAAATCAACTCCAGGACTACTTCGCTTCCTTGAGATGGGTAGCAGCTGATGAGTTTACAATTCATTTAACCAAAATCATTTCTCTTACTGGAAGTCCATCTAAAAAATGAAACCCATGGGTATACTGGATTCGGAGAAAAGTTTATATTCCCTGTAGGTCAGCTGGCAAAGAAACAAATTTTAAGAAAAAAACATGGAAACAAAATTTATGTACTTCCTAAACATACTCGGGCTAGTCGACCGGTTAAATTAAAGACTTTTAGTTTTGGAATTTTTGGGAAACTTTAGTCTAAATTTCTCACTTTTTGGTGTACCTTAAAAACTCCTGCAAAGTGAGGACATGATTCTGACCTTTTCCATTTGGAAGGCAGTGGTAAAAATGGCAATAAATTCAAATCGTGTGCTTCTCTTGACTGTTCGTGGTTTAGATCCCACGTTAAACTGTATAATGCACATCCCAAAATTCCACGTTTAACAATTTTGACTTTTTAACAAGTATAATTATTTGTCAAATCCTCAAGAGTTCTTTGTTTCAGACCATTTTAATCCTGCAATTCTATGGAAGATTTTTGTCATTTATATTCTAAAATTTCACTGACTTTTGAGTCAATTTTACGGGACAAAAGTTTATACCACTCAAAGCGGTTGTTCGGAGACTAATGGAATCCAAAAGCATGACCACTCGAAAAATTTAATATTGCGTAGTAAGATTGAACAAAATTTGGAACTAATTAAGTCCGTTACGAACAAAATATTAATTATAAACATTTTTAAACGAAATTGATTAAAGTTATTTCCATATTCATATTCCTAACGAATGCAAAGCAGAAAATAATAAGTTAAAATTATTTCCATTATACGAAAATATTTAATTAAGTATTAATTTTAATTATGCAGCTATAACCAAATTAAGTTCATTGCTAGGTTATTATTTATAATGTTGTATAATATAGTTGATTTGGTTGTAAAATAGAAATTTGAACCGAACAATGATGAGGTGCTAAAGAAAAACTTTTGATTGTCTGGTTAGTATCCTATGCTTTTAACCAAACTATTAAATTCAATTAGCGAGAAACTAAGAGTTAATCATGAAGGTAATCTTATATTAGCATCGTCTTTCATTGTTACAAGTAATAAATTAACGAGTGGATGTTCCTTTTTTTTTCATCCAAAATTAATTAATGTAAGTTGAGTTTGTAATTGGGTGCGAAAACTTTGCGATAATTTCACGGCGCAATTTGCCAAAAAGTTAATCAAATTTTTATTTCAAAAATAATTGGTTCCGATCGAAGCTCGAACTCGTTCAAAAATCGCTTTCCTCTGCACAAAAATCCAATTATCCACTTGATTTGGAAAACTACAACAGGAAATTTTTACAAATTTCATATGTACGATTGTCCAATTAGAATATCGATCCATCAAAGCTGAATGGGAACGGGAATGGCCATAAAGCGGTGTTAGGATTTAGTGCAGACAATATAAATTAACCGAGATAAAGAGGCCCAAATAAGATAAATTATGAATTAATTACCAGAATTAGAAAATGAAAACGTTAACATATTTGACCAAAATGTTATTTCCACAAGTTGCTCGTTGGAGTTTCGCACTTTCGCCAAAAACGGTTGGCTCGAAAACATAAAGAAGAAATTTTGGACACGTTGCCAAAAAAGTGTCATCTGATGGTTTTTACTTTTGGACGCAGGTATCAAAAATGCATTTCGAAGTGAAACTCAATCAAAATTGCATGCATTATGCAAATGATTGTAGAGACACGGTGAAGCGGAACTGAAAGTTGAAGTTTCTGCAAACGACAGCAACAAATGGACATGTCACATAAAAAATGTCAAGCAACCGCTACTACTGCTACAAATAGGAGAAAAAAGTAAAAACGGAAGTTTCATGCATAAACAATGAAAAAAATGTTGTTTGGAATTAATAAATAATATACCTAAAAGTGAATAAGTTTATGGAAATCCAATATTTTCAACCAGTTGAATGTCGATGCTGGTTCCATCACTTGCATATTATTATTTAATTTCGGTAAAATTTAGTTAACACTTAGCGATTTTTTGGATTTTAAACACAAATTCCCTAGGTAACGCTTATTAATCACTTTTGATTTTTCTTGAATGAACGGTGAAAAGCTGAGATAGCAAGGTTTTGCTTTATTTTTTACGACATTTCTAAATTGTGTTTAGGTTGGTTGAAGGAAAGCTTTTGGGATATTTGCGCAATACGTGTTTTGACTGTTTTAGCACACGAAATGCCGAGTTTAATTTGAAAATTAATAAGTCAAAATAGAGATGATAGAGATGCAGTAAGCGAATTAACACACATATAGGACACATTAAAATAAGACGTGCTCTGGGTATACATAAGAGTACAAAATAAGATGGTTTAGCACGAGGGGTATTTTAGAGGTCCGGGAGAATCGATATAGCCTTCAGGACTCACCTTAGCGTCTACATCGCGGCAGGCCATGCCTCACCCTCGGCGAACACATAACACACAAGACTCCTAGGGCTGATGCTAGGTGCAGCTGGCACCATAGGCGTGGACTGTCCGGGTTGGCGCCTGTGGAGCCGTCACTCACCCCCACCGATACACACCCCAGGACGCGCATGGCGCTCATTGATTTTAGACTCAGCTTGGATGAATATTATTTTGATATAGTATCGTGTTATATGGCTTCTGTTATTGCTGTGAATGTTTAATTATCTCAATCGGACATAAGTGCATTTGCAAATCCGCAATATAATTTTTAATCACAAGTCATAGGTGGTGGTAGCGGCATCGACATACTACAACCCTGCGCTCGCAGCACGACAATTTAACCCCACGTTAGTTAATCAAAGTTAAAAACACAACTCCGCTAATAATTATTTATGTGTATTTTATCGACTTGTAATTTGTGCTAATTAATTACTACCAGATTTCTACTAATTGATAGATTTTCTTCTTCCAAGTTTTCCCATCTTCTCTCTTATGCTAATGAAGGAACATTAATTTATGGAAAACTGCATTTCGTAATTAAATAAATTATGTTATTTGTTCAATCGTTTAATCTCAAATAAATGCTTATAATATAAAACAAAAGTTAAATTACTCAACATTTTTACCCTTCATCAGCACATCATACGTTACGCCAGGTTAATTTATCAAAATGTTACGTGTACACATTTTTAAATTCTGCTACGTTTACATTATTTCTAGCGGCTCTTTTTGGAACAACTTTTCACTTCTGTTAAAAATTACTATGTTAATCTTCGTCAAAAAATTCAAATGTTTCCGGTATAAAAACGAATGTTAGTCGGGGAGCTGCTAGATTTCACAATTTTGTTGTACATGCCAGCAGCTCCCCGGCGAACAAAATGTTCTTAACATTTCAAAAAAATAAAATTCATTGATTTACTAAACAAAACGAATGTTTCAAGTTGGAAGCAACGAAAAAATTGAGAGCTTCGTCTCGACTTGGAGGCAGTGCTGTGGCTACAAAATGCTGATTTTTATAAAGAACGGTCAACTAATGGGTGAGAAATTTCCAGAAAACATTTTTGGAAAAGTAACACCAAGAAAGCTCCGCTACGCTCCGCTACGCTCCGCTTCAATTAATATTTTTTATTAATTTTTGTACCCCTTTCTTGAATTGCAGTTTTCATTATTTATTAATCTATTTTTTTAATTTTTGTTCAACATACGGACCTGTTCTTTTTCTTCAGTATTAATTTTCAGCAAGGTAAAGTAGTGATTTTTTTTGAAAAGGAGAGGTAAATAAAATAAGTTGAAATACACCAAGATCTCGAATGGCATCGGGGACGTTTCAAACCTGAGTTTGCAAAAAGTAGAACAAAACGACGCAAATCGAATCACAATATTTTTATTTGAAAATTTAAAGGTATTTGACAGTTTACAAAAGTAATTTAATTCAGATTTTTAGCAGCTAGTTCAGCACAACTTTTTAAATTTGTTCAAAGGGCATAGCCGGATTAATATGAGAAATCTGCCACCGCGACTTTTTTGGCTCATACTCAGGGGATCGATTTGGTGTCGAATAAAAATAATTCACACCAATTTTTAGCTCTTTAACTCTAACGGTTGTCGAGATTTTCAAAAAAACCTGTTTTTCCAATTTTATTTTTATTTTTATAGTAAAATTCACAATTGATCAATGATGAATTTTTTCCTAATTTTTAGGAGTTTAAGACATGAGAAAAATATATAATCATGATTTTTTAACAAAAAGCCGATTTTTGGCAGACGATAGAAAATTAAAATATTTTTTTTTTAGCCTTTTAAAATATGTCACTCACCAAAATTTGTCAGAAAATGTCTATTATACTCCTCTACACTCATGAATTTTTTTGAATTTTTTGAAATGGTGGAACAATATGAAAAAAAATAAAAACTCATTTTTTTTCTAAAATCTTGCGTTCTAAATAACTTATATTTTTTTTAGCTAAAAAATATATTTTAAAATATTTTAATATTTTTTTATTTTAATATATTTTAATATTCAAAAACTCTTTAATTTTGTTTTTTGTTAAACCCCATAGCATCAAAACTAAACGAGCTATGATAAATTGATTTTTTGTATATTTTAATTTTAAATATAAGTTAATCTCTATTTATTTCGGCGAAAAAAATGTTAAAATCACCCCCTAATTTAATTACCATCCCAATTGAAAATAATTGTTATACTACTTCACAATTAACTTTATTTATGTACTTACTTGTAATGAATGCTCTAGTAGTTTTACAGGTTTAAAGTCCTTAGTTTTGAAAAAATTTGAGGTTGATTTGAAGAGAGCATTTTTGCAATTTTGCAAAAAATTGCCTTTTCTTAAAAATATCTCAAAATTTATTAATGATACGCAAAATTTTATAAAATTAAAATTTCTAGGTTTGGCTTTTCTGAAATTTTAGGTTTTTGTTGTAGTATAAAAATTGTATAAGATATGACTGTTTAAAGTTTGCATATGTTCGTAAATAGTTGACATATTGTTCAAACCCTTTGAGCTCAAACTATTTCAAAAATAAGGGCTAAAAAAATTATATTTATAATTTATATGAAAAAAGTAAGGATCTACTTTATTTTTGTTATTATCTCACTTAGTTTTGAGGCTACGGTATTTTATAAAAAACAAAAATAAAGGTCTTTTTAAAAACTTTAAAAAAGATTTTATAAGTTTTCCCCAAAAATGCATTATTTTAAAATGTATTAAAATAATAAAATATTAAAATATTTTAAAATATATATGAATTTTTTTATGGTAATCTTTATTTATATTTATTTTTGGCAAAAAAATATTTTAGACAAATTTTATTTATTTAGACAATTTTTTTTTAGCTAAAAAAAAATATAAGTTATTTAGAACGCAAGATTTTAGAAAAAAAAATGAGTTTTTATTTTTTTTCATATTGTTTCACCATTTCAAAAAATTCAAAAAAATTCATGAGTGTAGAGGAGTATAATAGACATTTTCTGACAAATTTTGGTGAGTGACATATTTTAAAAAGGCTAAAAAAAAAAAGATTTTAATTTTCTATCGTCTGCCAAAAATCGGCTTTTCGTTAAAAAATCATGATTATATTTTTTTCTCATGTCTTAAACTCCTAAAAAATAGGAAAAAATTCATCATTGATTAATTGTGAATTTTACTATAAAAATAAAATTGAAAAAACAGGTTTTTTTGAGAATCTCGACAACCGTTAAAGTTAAAGAGCTAAAAATTGGTGTGAATTATTTTTATTCGACACCAAATCGATCCCCCGAGTATGAGCCAAAAAAGTCGCGGGGGCAGATTTCTCATATTAATCCGGCTATGCCCTTTAATAAACAAACTGAAAATTACTATTAAAAAGGGATAATCATAATTACGTCAATCCCCGTCAAAGCAAAAATTAACTGTTTCCAGAATGAAAACGAATATTAGTTCGGAAGCTGCTAGAGCTCACGATTTTGTACTGCATATGCCGGAAGTTCACCGACTAAAATATTTTTAACATTTCAACCTGCTGTGTCCCTACAAAACTTAAAAATGTTCATAAAATTGAAAGTTTAAGGCGCTTTTCTCGTAGCTTAAAAGGTAAAATTGTGCTATCAGTAAATAAATTCTTTTAAATGACTAAAAAATATTAATTAAGTAAACCATCAAATTATTTTGGTAAAAGCTTAAAATTTTGAAATTAAAGTTAATAGCAATGCAATAATCAATACATATAATCGCGAAGAGCTGGTTATATTTGACGACAGTGTTGATTCAAAGTTATTTTTCAAAATTTTAAGTTTTTACCAACATTGTTTTACGTTTCACCTAATTAGTTGTTTTTAAATTATTTAAAAATATTTATTATTAAAACTCTTGACTTGCTTAAAGCACTGCATTTTAAGCTACGAGAGAGGCGCCTTAAGCCTTAACATTCTCGGTAATTTTTCTCAAAAAATAAAATATAATTTAAAAATACATCTACTACAAAAGACAATTATTATTTTTAATAATTTATATTGTTTTAATGTTTCTTTTTCCTAGAATGACCAACGAGCATAAGAAATGGCGTATTTCTTATTGGATATTGTTAAATAGTTATGAAATTGGAGCGTTATTAAATTTCATAAAAACAAAAACCATATGTTTAGAGTCCCTTATTTGACGGCGCCAAATTCCACCGGCCACTTAACAAGCGGCATATTTGAGCAAGCGCAATAAAATATTTTATTACTGACGTAACTACGATTGAAGAGTACATTTTATTCTAAAACATACTTGAATTAAAATAAAAATACTTAAATTAAGGTTAATTTTACGGGCCCTCCCACCTGAAGAAATGTCACATTTAGTCATTACATTTTAAAGACGGTGCTTGTACAATAAAGTCGCACTCATGTAGGAAATTGTATTTGGATGGTATGTGGATGGTGGAATCCGGTCACAATATTGGCACAATATTGCACTAAGCTCCAAGCAACATTGGCACAACATCGATTTCCTATATTTCCTCAATATTGGTGCAATATTGCATCAAGTTCCAGCCTACATTGGTTCATTATTGATTTTATATGTTGTCCCAATATTGAAAAACAGTATTGGACCAATGTTTGCTGAATATCGTACAATATAGAGAATTTTTAATACGGAATTTATAAACATGTTTCTTAAGTGGAACAAATCTCCGTTCCCCCTGACTTTAAAATTGATGTTTAAATTTTGTATAGGGGGGGGGGGGAGGATGATAAGTTAATTTTTCGAGTTAAGTGTTCGAGAGTTTATGATGTTGAGTGAAGAAGAAAAAATTATTTTTTCCTTTTTAAAGGGAACAGTAGTTTTTGCAGTAAGTTGCTTTTATTATTAATTTTTATTTTTGGATTTTTTTTGTAGTCAGGGGTTTTTAAAATTTTTAATTTTTATTTTATTTCACTCTTTTTGAAGTATATTTTGTCAAAATCTACCTATAGAAAAACCGAATATATGTTTTAAACCGCTTCGTGATCCACTCAGCAGATGTGGTAGCGCGAATAGTTAGCCAATGATATATGACTTTGACAGCCATAATGGTGGCAAATTTTTAGCCAAAATAGTAGTAAATTGTCAGCAAAAATGTAGGTATATAGACTATAGGTACATGAAGGGTTTGGAGAAACCGTACACAATTCACTAGAAACGTATTTAATTATAACGACAACCACGAGGGGGGGGGAGAATGATTTTGTTTTCGTTTTCTGCGATAAAATTTTTTCTCGTGGGTGAAAATTGTATTTTACCAGCCAGGAACACTCCCCTGATCTTTACAAACATGCTGTCAAAAAAGTACGTTGCTACCTATAACCGTTCAAGAGATATGGTGACACAAACATATAAATAAACAAAGATTGTACATAGTAACTTCATATACCCTGTGTTTTTGAAAAACCGTCAGGGGTAAAAACAGTATTGGACCAATGTTTGCTGAATATCAGCAGACAATATTGGTACAATATTGCACCAACGTTCGGCTAATATTGGTGCATTATTGATTTCATATATTATATTGGAAAACTATGTTGGCTGAATATCGGCAGACAATATTGGCCATTAGTATTGGTACAATATTGCACCAACGTTCAACCAATATTGGTGCAACATTGATATCAAATATTGTCTCTATATTAGAAAACAATATTGGATCAATATTGGCTGAATCTTGCAATATTGCGCCAATATTATGTGCTACATGAGTTGGTGAATTAAAGAAAAAAATTCATTGAAATAAAATGTATTTGAAATATAAATTACACAATACATTAATTTGTTTCAGATATACATATTGTAATACGAAATGAGAATGAATTGAAAATTTATATTTCAATATATTTGAAGTACACCTGACAAAATACATTAGTTTTGGGTATTGAAATATAAAATATTATATTTAATAATTGTATTAAAAATAAAAGCTTTTAATAAAATATAGTATGAAATAATGAATTTGAAGTACAAGTAACAAAATACATTTGTTTTGGATATTTTGAAATACAAATATATGTATTAAACATTTGTATTTGAATTACAATGTCTGAAATAATATATTTAAAATATAACTGACAAAGTACATTGGTTGAGCGTATTGAAATACAAAATAAATTAAATATTTTATTTGAAATAAAATATGTGAAATAAAATATTTGAAATACAATATTTCAAATATAAAATAAATTAAATTTTAATTTTTTGTAAAAATATATAGATGCAATCATACATTATAAAACACAAGTTTGGTGTATCTGTTCGTAACGCACCTTTTAATTGGTTGGAACTTAAAGAATTACTAACATAAAAATTTTGTGAGTGACCTTACAGCTTAGAGTGAGCACCTGGGGGCACTTGCCCCCCCCCCAAATGTTTAGAAATTTTTTTTTTAAGTAATGGAAATTTTGTTTTCAATTCAAATTATAACAAAGCCTAAAAAGGACCATATAATCCTAAACATGAAGATTTTTTTGTTCTTGATAGCTACAGTTCGTGCGTAATCGCAAAGAACTGCATACAAAAAAGCAAAAATCATTGTAATATTTTTTGTTTTGCATGATTCGCCTGGCTAAGCCAAAAAGACTTTATTAGGAAAATGTCGCCATAGTCCACAGATCAATTTTGAACTTTTTAGATCACAGCATGCACATATCCGACGCAATCAATATTGGAACCGCGATTTCCCGTGTTTGATTTACTCCAGACTGCTGATCTCAAATAACTCACTAATGACTACATTTTCATTAAAATTACATAAAAATAAAATTTTAGAGCAGAACAATCTATATAATTTCATTTCTATGCGTTTTTAACACAAAACAAGTATTTTGTGAGTTATTCGCTTAACACAAACAGACCGCGCACTACACCAAACATTTCAACTTTTCTACACTTCTAACCGCACTTACGCTCGAACTAAAGTTTCTAGGACAAAAATTCATAAAATCTTTATTGTTGAAACTTTTATTTTCTTCACTCAGTTTCAATAAATTTTCATTTTAAAAAAACCGTTCTTGAGATATCGTATAAATGCCTTCTGAATAATCCTGTAATCCAACATTTTCCGTAATTTAAATTTTGTTCGATTTCCAACTTCGAATGAAAAAGAAAAGTAAAAAAAATCACTCGATAATCGGAAGTGCTTCAAAAATAATGCTACACGGCTTTCCGAGGATCTTGTGTTATTATTTCACCGGTAACTAATTAAATGAGTAATATTTTTATATCATACGAGTATACTAAACCCCCACCGATAAGAACTAATTGGTTCTTGAAGAAAATTTGAAACGGGAGCTTTCATAAATCAATTTTCTATTTCCCATAAGCGCAATGTTAAATAAATTGGGGTTTCGTTTCTTGATCTCGTTTTACTCGACGTATTGATTATTCAAATAAATTAAAGAGCAATCGTTACCTCTGTAAATATTACATAATATTAAATTAAACATTTTTTTGTAAAAATAATTTGCCTTGCAGAAGCCATTCGTTTTGTATAAATGACAAAGTTTGAATTTTCAAACGAAAAGTTTCTTGTAAATGTTTGACTTTGTGTGGTCTCTAAAAGTCCTTAGCCTTTGGTGTATATAAATTTTTGAAAAGAATCTCTCAGATGTGATTACTTTTTTGCGGTTTTTCATAAAACGGTGTAAAATGATTCAAAAAAGAATTAATTAGGTAAATTATAAAACTATTTCAGCAAAGCCTCAGTTTTAAAAATTAAAATTAATTAACTTTTATTTTTTAATAGTTTTACGTATTACCCTTAGATCATTATTGCTAATAATAATATGATCTAAAGTTTTACGTAATCAATTGTTTTTTTAATCATTTAAAAATGTTTATTATTAACAACCGAGTCTTGACTTGTTCAAAGCAATAGATTTTAAGCTACGAGAGGGGTGCATGTGGCTGCTCCCTTCTCATTCAAATTTTTGAGTAAAATTGGTGGCAATCCTTCAATGAGCTTTTATTACTTCATTCGAGCCTTAAACGTCTCAGAGTAGTTATTTGCGAAACAGCTGGGGGGAGAAAAAGCTTTAGACATATTTAGACCCCCCAAGTCGAATTTTACTCAAAAAATTTTGTATGAAATATATGTGCATATTTCCTTATCTTTAACTTGCATATATTTTGAATTTTTAGTGCATTTCCTGTTAGTTATAATCCTATTATATTTACATCCTGTTATATTTTCATAAGCATAACTTCGAAAGAAAACATAATTTTCTTATTGTTTGGAGAAAAATATTATTGTGACGAACATAATTACGCCATCTCTCGGCTGACACGTCAGACTTTTACTAGAATTTTCTAGAGATTTGTTTCAAAAAAAGTAGGAGTGAAATCGTGAGAAAATAGTTTTAATATTTATGATTAATTTTTAATTTATTACATTACTCTAATTATACTGCCAATTAATTTAAAATACCTGCGTAGCTCGGACGTAAGTTTCCGTTTACAAAACACGTTTATCAAATTTGTGGTTAATTTTCTTATTTTAATAACACATTTTTGAAAACTCAAGACATGGCTAAATGGGGCGAAGGTGATCCCAGATGGATTGTGGAAGAACGACCCGATGCGACCAACGTAAATAACTGGCACTGGAAGGAAAGAGACGCGAGCGGTTGGTCTAAAACTACCATCAAATCCCTCTTTGAGGGGCACAAGATAGACACCGAACTAGCGGAATTTGTTGTAACCGAAGTAGAGAAATGCGAAGGTGAAGCTTCCATTAATAGCAGGAAAGGCAAGTTAATCTTCTTTTACGAGTGGAAACTTGTATTAAAGTGGGAAGGTAATTTGAAGTCGTCGGATGAGAAAGTTAAAGGGACCATAACGATTCCAAACCTTTCGGAGGAGAACGACATTCAGGACTTGGACGTAAGTGAAAATTATGATTGAAGGATTGTAATAACTTTATTTGTTGTTTTAGATTCAAATCAGTGTGAATGATGACCAAGGTGATGGCGATGTCCTGAAGGAGGTTATGTTTACTTGTGGGAAGGATCCAATTCGTCGCGTAGCCGCCCAGTACACAGAAAGTTTGAAGAGTGAATATACGAAAGGTATGTTGCTTCCAAAGAAGGACGAAGTCAAACCGGACAGCATAAAAAATTTGACAAGCGGATTTAATAAGAAAATCAATATGGAGCCAGTCGTTTCGAATTCTAACAGTGTCAAGAGCAAAGTTGACGTGACTACTTTAAAACTTAAAGAGAAGTTTCAGTGTAAAGCACAGGATTTTTACAACGCCTTGACGAAGATTGAAATGGTTACGGCTTTTACTAGAGGACCGGTCAAATTGGACGCCGTGAACGGTGGAGTTTTTGAACTGTTTGGAGGTAATATAAGCGGGACGTTCGTGGAATTAACTCCCATGGAAAAAATTGTCCAGAAGTGGAGGTACAAGCAGTGGCCTAGTGATCATTACTCCGTCGTGACTATAAAAATTGAAGAAAAGGTAATGAAATACGGATACGGTTGAGTCAAGTAACTTTGTGACGTTGTTTATATTTTAGACGGATCACACCGAGGTGAATATCACCCAGACCGGAGTTCCCAGTTCAGATGCGGATGTAACGAAAAATAATTGGGATCGGTATTATTGGAATTCCATCAAGCAAACTTTCGGATTTGGAGCCTTTTTACCTTAAATTATTAGTGTGAAGGTAATTGATTTAATAGCAAATGATGTGCACGCGTAATAATTAATTGTCGAAATGGTTAAATAATTTTTATTGAATCGTCACATTTACATGTCGATCTACCAAGTTAGTGAAATATTTTTGTTTTAAGCTTTATGATGGTACATACATTAATTGGATTTCTTATTTAATTATTAATAAATTTTTAACTCGAATTGTATTGCTTTAAGGCTGGGATTACATTGTGTAATTTATTAAACAAGGAATTCTGTCTTTAGGTACCTACATAATTATTTTCACCCTACAACAGGTGCTGGGAGGGAGGCATTGGCCTTTCAAAATATTGAGGTCTTGAAGATGATAATCCTAATTTCCAGTTGCATTGTACAGTTAATGCAGTGTAGAATCTACTCGGGAATTTAATTATAAATTGTTTTACGTTCATATTTCAGCATTCTGTGATAATTGCAATTTTGTTTTAAAAAAAAACATTTTTTTTAGTGTACAACTGAAGTCTCATGTTAATCCACTTATTTTATTTTTTTATCAAACTATAAGTAAAAGTGGTGGTTAATTACCCGACAAATAACGTGAAAAATTGCCCAATCAATAATAATAATTCATACTTTGTTGTCAAATAAATTTACTTGGGGCACTAACTTGAGATTGATGAATTGGGCCATAATGAAATAAATATCTTAAATGCAGGGCCAGCTTTATTTCAGATTTATGTCCTTGGTTTGGGATCGACAATGTGTAACTCTAATTTAAATTAAATTTTAACTTTTCTAGATAGAATCACACACAATACAATTTCAAGTCTGTTTAACCAGTCACCAATGATTTCATTTTTTAACCAGTTTTTTGGGATGTGCACTTAGGTTTATGTGATATTTTTTGCTATATTTTTTTGTCTCTTCTTTAACTGTGAGCGTTTGCAAGTCTCAATAGATTATTTAATGGGGGGGTTAAATCACAATTCTGATTTTCTAAAGAAGTGGATCACCAACAAAGTTCTCAGATGTGAAAATGATGGTGAAGGTCCAGCAGGATGTAACGAGGTATTTCTATGTTGCTGTGAGAGGCTGAGCCTCATCATTGACCTTCATTAACATCTTGTTCTCAACTGTCGGTTACTTGGAGAACCAAAGTTTAAAAAGCACTGGAGTAGGCAAGCGTCTCAACGCATACACAAAAATCAAAATATTATTCCACCGTAACCACAAGAATCTTGATGAATTCTTAATAAAATTTAACACGTTGAGGGCCATGGGGGTGACCGGCACTGAGTTTGTTCGTAGCGCCACGGGGGTCACCGGTGACCGGCGATGCCAAGATTATTAGAAACACATAAAAAACTATATACAGTGTGTTCACGAAAAGTGGTCACAGTGAATAATTCTTAAATATTACTAGATACAAAAAAAAGTTTAAATAGTTTTTTATTTAACTCTAAATTTTCTATTGGAAACTGTCAAAGTATATTTTTTTATACTTCAAATTCAACCGGAAGTAAACATAAAATTTTTTTTTTAAATGGCAACATATCTTTTTTTTAACATTTCTGTAATCTGCAATTTTTTCTCTATAAATACATATAAAATTTTTATAAGGTCACATAAGAAAAAATTCGAGAAAACACAAAATTTAAACAAACAATATAATAATTTACTGATTATTTACACATAGGTATGTAGAGTGCCATGAAAAACAAAACATCACGACACCAAAAACACAACATTTCATTTATCTGATAAATTTTTCAAAATTGCCATCGTTTTGTTCAAGATATAATTCTAATTTTCGCAGAAGTTCTGGCGATTTGGTGATAATTGATAAATGCTAAATTAATTTTGGTTTTTAAATTTTTTAAATTTAAAGATAGATTTGCCTAAACTACCATTTTTAAATGACTCCATAGAAAGAGTCTAATGGTGTCATATCATAATAATGGTGTTTTGTTTTTCATAGCACTCTACATACGTAATTAATAAATTACTATTGTTTGTTTAAATCTTGTGTTTTCTCGAATTTTTTCTTATGTAACCTTATGAAAATTTTATATCTATTTATAGAGAAAAAATTGCAGATTACAAAAATGTTAAAAAAAAGACATGTTGCCATTTGAAAAAAAATTTTATGTTTACTTCCGGTTGAATTTGAAGTATAAAAAAATATACTTTGACAGTTTCCAATAGAAAATTTGGAGTTGAATAAAAAACTATTTAAACTTTTATTTGTATCTAGTAATATTTAAGAATTATTCACTGTTACCACTTTTTGTGAACACACTGTATATAGAATAAATAAAATAACAGTGCCTTTCAGCACCGTGAGGGTCGCCGGTGACCTCAGTGAATTAAATGTGTCACGAATGATTACAAAAATTAATTTTTATAATAAATAAACAGACGGACAAGCCATATCAAATTACCGTGGCATTCAACGTGTTAACTAACAACGTTTACTTCATATATTTAAAAATTGTACAACTTTTAACCTGGTGATGTTCCATACCCTTCCTACCAATCAAATATAAACGTTATTTCATATAATAATTACAAAATGTCTTGAAGAGGGGGGGGGGTATTCCAGTGACAGTACACAGAGAAAAAATTGAATTCTAAATCAATCTCGCACCAATTTTGAAGTAAATATTATTTCAATTGATGTCAAATTTACTTCAATTGTAGTAAAATTAACTTTAAAATTGGTGCGAGATTGATTTGCACTTCAATTTTTTCTCTGTGTACATAGGTACTCTATGTCAAGGACGTACTCAACAAACTTTTCAGGGAGGAGCATTCCCAAATTTGCCAACTTTTTGTAAATTTAGACAAAGAAATTGCCAAATTGACCAACTTTTGAGTGTTTTTGCCAACTTTCTAAAATATTGGGGGGAAGCTCCCCATCCCCCTATGGGCACGTCTCTGCTCTATGTTGATCTTTGTGACTGGAGGGTTTAGGGGGTATAGAATATTCCAACTCTAAACAGAGTTTCTAAAATCTTAATTATTATCAACCCCAAATTTGAGAGTAGCTCCACCCTCCATAATTTCATAATGATTTATGTGCTGAATAAAACTGCACAAGTTGAACACACAGGCTTTAGCCTAATCCAGGAAGTTAGAAGAAGTTGAACACAAAAAGCTGAGAAAGCTAGACCATGATTTGACTGACAAATCATGGGTTTTTGGGTTAGATAGTTAGATTATTTATGTCATGAAAAGGCTGACATTTTTATTTATATGTACCCAGAAACGTTTAGATTTAGTGCGGCTTTTAGGCCGCACAGCCTGTGAAATAGAGTTATGGATATCATTTATTTAGTGCTTGGCGGAAGTGGATATAATAAATTAGTGTAATTATTTTTTGTCAAAGCCTTTGCGGGGTGGATAACTACTTTGCGGCTTGGATTTGGTGCATTCCCAAGTAACATTTCAATCCTGGTAATTGCCTGTAAAATTAAAAATTTACCTGGCAGGCACGATGTAAACAGGTTATCTGGCGCAAGTCTGTAGCAGTCCTGGTAGTTACCTGGGACAAAACCAATTGGTTTTGGAGTCTCCTGGTTATAAGAAAAAGAAGTTTGATTGGTGTGAAAAAATTAATTTTTACAATATATTTAATCGGTGCTGACAACTAAAAAACCAGAACAAAATAAAAAGTACCATAGGAAATGTTTTGAAGTATTTTACCGTGTCTCTAAATCCTCAGATTGCTTAGTGTATGTGAGGAGTGGGGCGACTAGGAATAGAACCGCGGTTTTCCGCCTTCTAGCCTGCCAATGCCTTTATGCTTAACACCACACTGCTGATTAACTATATTAAATTTCAAATTAAATATAGTAATATAAGTTTTTGTAAACATAATATACGCTTTCACCAAGTTAATCTGTCAAGGTGAGTGCCTAAATATTTAGCCTCTTCAGACTGTGGAATCTGTTGGTTATTATTGAAAAAGGGTGCATCGGACGACAAAAATAGGTAAGTACATAAAATTCTGAACAAAAATGATCATAATGCGTCGTTATTGTACGAGTCATAGTTCCCGAGTAATTGCTCCTTGCGTTCTTCTTAACTCAGGATGGGTTAGTTTTTCGGCAAAATTGCAAAGGGGTAAAATTATAGACCGGAAATTTAAAAATAATATTAAAATTTTTCCTAATATAAATTTTTCCCTCCATAGCAATCTTGCCTAGGACTAGATTGAACCCTGTACCAGTTGAACGTAAAGTGTCTGAGATTAGCGCCTTGCCTTGCTTTGGCAGAAGCTAGCAAGAACCAATCAGACTGAAGTATTTGCAATAGTTGAAAAATAATTTTATTTTATTAATAGCAAGAAAGTTTTCACCAGAAAATTCCCAGGGGGCCCTAAATAAAATAATGAAATGGGGTCCTGGGTTCGTGCCTGGCTGATGGTCAGTCAAAATAGATAAGATTGCACCGATTTAATTTTGACGTATTATCAGTTTGTGGTGAATTTTCAAAATGAATATTTGTGTTTTTACAAGAATAACAAATTTAATATCCGAACTGCGGTTAATTTTGCCGAGTTACAAATTCACACAAGTATTTGAAGGTAAATTTCCTTTTCAACATTTTTAGGTTAACTACACAGGACCGTACTTAAATTTTCTAATTATTTTAGCAACGGACAGCGCCCTAAAAAATTCTGAAATTATTATAGGGGATTTTGATTTATTAGCACCTCACATTTATGATTTTCCCAACGCAAAATTGGTGCAAGGAACATGGGCAGGAGTGGACCGCATTGTAACGTCTGTAGATAAACCTCTTCCCTTCCCAGTAGTTCGGTTTTCTGGCCGTCATTTTGGCCAGCTAATTTCTGAATACGTTGTCACTTGCATGGTTAACCAGGAAAGAGATATGTTTACAATAAATGAAAACCAAAAAAAGAAACTTTGGAATCGTGATGGGAATATTTCAGAACATAGAGCAATTTCTGATTTGACTGTCGGTATTTTAGGAGTGGGAAGTATTGGAACTTGGAGTAAGAAAATCATTTTGGTGAATTTTATGTCATTAACCGTTTTTTGTTTTTTCAAGTTGGGAAGTGTTTAAATTTGCTGGGGGCCACCGTGTTAGGATATGGAAGGAAATCACGTTTGGATGATTCAGAGAAAATGAAGTACTTTTCGTGGTATTTTAGCAAACCTAATTTTACTGAATTTTTGCAGCAGTCTGATTACATCATAAATATATTGCCTCATACTAAAGATACTAGTGGACTTCTGAACGGAAATGTTTTGGAAAACTGCAAAGGTAAAATTAAAGGAAACTGTGATTTTTTTCCTAGTTTAGGATGGGTTATTTTTATTTTTAATATTTTAGCAAAAATGCCCATTTTTATTAACGTTGGTAGAGGTGGAATAATTGGAGAAAGTGATTTAATTAATGCTTTAAATAATAAGTGGTTGTCTGCTGCAATTTTAGATGTGTTTGCCACAGAACCATTACCTCCTGAGAGTGCATTGTGGACAACTCCAAATGTAATATTTTGTTATTTCTCTAATTTCTTTTTTAATTGTTTTGTTGTTTAGGTCAGAATAACTCCACATATAGCAGGAGTAAGTAAACCTCGACATATAGCCGAACAATTTCGCGACAATCTCGAGTATTTTCTTAAGAATGAGAAGATTCCAAACACCATAAATTTTGAAAATCAGTATTGATTTCTCAAATCATGTTGTATGAAAATTAAATACGTAGATATTTTATTTTATTTCTGTTATTCCTTAAATTTAACCCTCTTAGGAATAGATCAGATTTTTACATACATTCACTCGGGCACCAGGTATTCTGGTAGGCTAATTATTATGCTATTAAGTAATTTTATGTTTTCCGTTTGGAAATTGAACCACAAGATTTGGGCTCCAAAGTGCACACAACTTATGGATTTATTTCAAAAGTACCTACAAATACTTTGACAAATCAAAATAACTAAATTTAATTTGCTGAAAAATTATTTTATGCCCTTCACTTGCTCATTTGAGAAGCGCTGACTTTTGACAGGAAATTTTACGCGTTACGTTGGTACCAAATGTTATTATTATTGCACTAACCTAAAAGTATTGTTGTTATTTTTACCGTTTTAGGCCCTAAATAATGCAATAATATCTTGAAAACTGTAAATATATCTTATTTTTAAATAACGCATGCAACGCGTAATAATATTATGACTACTCCTATGATGGACTACGAATTCAAAATTAAAACTCAAACTGAAAGAGTAAAAGTGGAAGACTTGTTTGAATATGAGGGTTGTAAGGTGGGTCGAGGAACTTACGGCCACGTCTACAAAGGAAGACGGAAAGATGGTTCGGATAGCCGGGATTATGCCTTGAAACAAATCGAAGGCACTGGTCTATCTATGTCGGCTTGTCGGGAAATAGCGGTAATTTGAATAATTATTCTTCTCACACGTCACCTTTTTATGTTGTTACCTTTTAGTTGCTTCGTGAACTGAAGCACTCAAATGTTATTAACCTAATTAGGGTTTTTCTGTCGCACAATGATCGGAAGGTGTGGTTGCTCTTTGATTTTGCCGAGCATGATTTGTGGCACATCATTAAGTTTCATCGGGCTGCCAAGGCGAACAAGAAGCCCGTTATGGTACCTAAAGGCATGGTAAAGTCGCTGTTGTATCAAATTTTGGATGGGATTCATTATTTGCATTCGAATTGGGTACTTCACAGGGATCTGAAACCGGCCAATATTTTGGTGATGGGTGAAGGGCCCGAGCGTGGAAGGGTTAAAATTGCTGATATGGGTTTTGCACGGTTGTTTAACGCGCCTTTGAAACCATTGGCCGATTTGGACCCAGTTGTCGTTACATTTTGGTATAGGGCGCCAGAATTACTACTCGGTGCCAGACATTACACTAAAGCGATTGGTAGGATTCTTGTTATACGTGAATGTGTCGATTTGAATTAACGATTTGCTTTTTAGATATTTGGGCAATCGGTTGTATATTTGCCGAGCTCTTAACATCCGAACCAATCTTCCACTGTCGTCAGGAAGACATCAAAACGAGCAACCCTTACCACCACGATCAACTCGACCGTATCTTCAACGTGATGGGCTTCCCTCACGAAAAGGACTGGGAGGACATTAGGAAGATGCCGGAACATCCCACTCTTCTCAAAGATTTCAAAAAATCAAAGTAACTTGGGGATGATTTTACTCTTTCGATTCTAAGCTTGATTTTGTTTCAGTTACGTAAATTGTTCGCTGGTGAAGTACATGGATCGTCACAAAATTAAACCCGACAGTAAAGCGTTTCACTTATTGCAGCGCTTGCTGTTAATGGACCCTAACAAGCGGATAACTTCCGAGCAAGCGATGCAAGATGCTTATTTCACCGAAGACCCCCTACCGACTCAGGATGTCTTTGCAGGTTAGCACCAATCATTATTTTCCTTATCAGGACAAAATTTTGTTTTACCCCCTTTTGAAAAATTACAAATGTTTGTTTTATTAGGTTGTTTGATCCCGTACCCTAAGCGGGAGTTTTTAACTGACGACGATCAAGACGAAAAAACTGACACCAAACGACAAGCACAAACGCAACAGCAGCAAGCCCAACAACAGCAAAGTCAACAGCAGCAGCAACAACAACCTCAACCATCGAATAATTCAGACAATCACGGAAATCAAGCCAAACGACCCCGATTGGGACCCCACCAGGGCCAAGTTAACCCACAAGTAAGATCACTTTGGTGGTGTTTTCCATAATTCATTTTTTTACGTTTCAGGTTGTGCCTATTAATTCCCAGCAACAGCAAGAGTTTCATCAACAGCAAATGATGTACAACAGCAACCAACAGCAGCAAAACTTTCAGCAAAGGTTTTAACTTTTTTTTAACTTTATTTGTTTAATTTTATTTACATTTTATTTATGTGTAGGTGAAATTTTTGGAACTGATTCGCTATAGGTTCTGAGATTTTCAACACAATCTGTTAAATTTCTATGTTAAGATGTGTATGCTGTACTTATTTGGCTGATGTGATAATTAATTAACTTGTTAATTGTTTACATTGAGCTATTTTATCCATTGTAGTTGTGTGGGTGGTGTTTGTAGAAAATGGGTTTCTATTTAAAACAATGTTTGGTTTGCTGTCGGCCACCTGCAACAAGAAGTAACATTTTGTATAAACCCATTGAACACCACCTTTTTGTATTCATAATTTATTTATTACAATTTATATATTTTATTATTATTATAGAGAAACTACAATTGTGTTTTTTTCTAGAATGCATTTTAAGCAGAATCACTTTTATAAGTAATTATAATGATTGCAATAGCTCATGGCCAACCTATACCTTAGAAAAATGAAGTTTAGAATAAATAAATAAGTTTTTCCACTGTGAAGTGATTTGAGTGAACAAGCGCTCCAAATTGTCAAGATTCTCTTTGAGAAAAGTTGAGAAAAACATTTTTTGCAGGATTATGTTTGTATTATTTTTAGCATAAATTTTTTTTTATTAGCTTTAACTAGGAAAAAATATACATTGTAAATTTTATTTTTATTTACTCTCGAAATATTCCTTTTTATTTGTACTACTATTATTTGCACTAGAAACCAAACAATTCTTATCTTCTTTGGTGGATTTGGCTAAGCGGAGCTGGTTAAGTCAACCTAGAAAGAAAAAATTTATTTAAATATTACTGGATCCAGTAGGGAGATCTTCCAATCGAAAATTAAACTCAGCGTAGAAACTAAATTTTAAATTTTAATTAATTTTAATGAGGGCCCTTCTGGTTTTTGGAGTGCTAAATGTAGAAGTTTTTTTGTTACTTAAGTCATTCGTAGTTATGAATGGAAGATTTTTTTAATTTTTGATTAATTTTTCAAGGTAAACAGTTTCAAATTAATGGTTGTAATTTCAAGATAAAGAAATATTTTCTTGAAAAAATTTAACACAGAAACTAATATTCTCACCCACCTTTGGAAAACTGCAAAGGTAAAAAGACTCATCCTACAGACGGACGTGTTCCAGGGGGGGGAGCTCTTCCCCTCCTCAATATTTTAGAAATTTTCCAAAAAGTTGGTCAAACTGGCATAAATTTACAAAAAGTTGGCAATTTTGAATTAATTCAGTTGGCAAATTTGGGGTTGCTCCCACCTGAAAAAAGTTGGTTGGGAATGTCCCTGATCCTACACAGAACACTTGACATAATTAATAAAGTTTTGTACCCTTAAAAAATCACCATTTTGCACCAAATTTTCAAAAAACAAATTGTGGACCCTTCCCCCTCTTCCCAACTATGTGTTCGACCATTCAACCCTACATAAAAATAGGGAAAAGGCCTTGCTAATTTATTTTGCGTACATTACAAAATTTGATTACAGCCACTGTACAGAAATACACATCACTAATAAAAAAAAAGTCCTAGTTGGGCACCATAATATATAGTGTGTTCACGAAAAGTGGTAACATAGAATAATTCTTAAATATTACTAGATACAAAAAAAAGTTTAAATAGTTTATTATTCAACTCTAAATTTTCTATTGGAAACTGACAAAGTATATTTTTTTATACTTCAAATTCAACCGGAAGTAAACATAAAATTTTTTTTTCAAATGGCAACATGTCTTTTTTTTAACATTTTTGTAATCTACAATTTTTTCTCTATAAATACATATAAAATTTTCATAAGGTTACATAAGAAAAAAATTGAGAAAACACAAGATTTAAACAAAGAATAATTTATTAACTACGTATGTAGAGTGCTACGAAAAACAAAACACCATTATTATGATATGACACCATTAGACTCTTTCTATGGAGTCATTTAAAAATGGTAGTTTAGGCAAATCTATCTTTAAATTTAAAAAATTTAAAAACCAAAATTAATTTAGCGTCTATCAATCATCACCAAATCGCCAGAACTTCTGCGAAAATTAGAATCATATCTTGAACAAAACGGTGGCAATTTTGAAAAATTTATCAGATAAATGAAATGTTGTGTTTTCGGTGTCGTGATGTTTTGTTTTTCATGGCACTCTACATACCTATGTGTAAATAATCAGTAAATTATTATTGCTTGTTTAAATCTTGTGTTTTCTCAAATTTTTTCTTATGCAACCTTATGAAAATTTTATATGTATTTATAGAGAAAAAATTGCAGATTACAAAAATGTTAAAAAAAAGATATGTTGCCATTTGAAAAAAAAATTTTATGTTTATTTGCGGTTGAGTTTGAAGTATAAAAAAATATACTTTGACAGTTTCCAATAGAAAATTTGGAGTTGAATAAAAAACTATTTAAACTTTTTTGTGTATCTAGTAATATTTAAGAATTATTCACTGTTACCACTTTTCGTGAACACACTGTATTTCAAAAATACAAAGTTTCAGGTGTTTGACCACATTTTTAATGTATACCTTCCTGTAAGCAATTGACATTTTTATTTGCATATTAAATGATAATTTTTATTTTTTGTATATTTCTTTTAAATTAATTTTTACTTTTGTGAACATCGGTTCAGTAATAATCTCAATAGTCCATTCATGCGCATCACAATAGCGAAATATTAGCTTTGTTTGGTATCACAGTTCTAGTGTTACACTGACTACAAATTGATTGGTGTAAAATCACCAACTCACTTTTTACACCAATCAATTTTTGCAATTTTTTTCACTAACTTACTCTGAGTAGTTTGATGTAGCATACCAAACAGACCTATTATAATATACTTAGCTTCTCAAACTCTCTCGGACTACCACCCACTTCCTTGAGCATAAATGTTTAAACGCCCTTCTTCCCATTCCTAGCTTAGCATCAGCGTGACATAGACATCAATTTTTGATGTCTTGTTAGTTCATCTTTTTGAATAACCTTTTTTAACTCTATTTCATAATTGAATGAATCCCTCATTTACATTTGGCGATTAATTCTATTGGTCTATTAGTACTAACGGACGTTTTCTATTGGTTAATTAAATTTAACGTGTTGTTACAAGTTTTATGAAACCGGGCATTAAGGAATAATAAAAATTCCAGTGGTAAAAAATTTGTTACTAAATTAGTGATAGTGTCACGGCTTTAAGATTATGAATAACCATCATATTTAATGTAGGAATATTTTATTTTAACCTTCCCCCCCTTCAAAATTGTAATTAAAATTTTTATTTCCAAATTTATAACTAATCTGTGTACATTCTTTTTTAAGCGGTCTTGTATATTTGGAAACTCCTGCACATTATTTATTTTTTTAATTATTAAAGTAGATGATAAATTTTCTGGTTATTCTGTCTGTTAGTAATGTTCTGCGAGTGACTTTTTTGGCATTAATAAGAAAGGCGTTTTGTTTTACGAAGTCTTTGTGTTAATAAAGTTCCAGATTTTTTTGTTTTTATTACTTATTATCTGTCTGTCTGTTAGTAACGCAGAAGATTTGTTTGATTGAATTTTGTAACCATCAATCATTCAATTCGGTTGAATTCAATAGTTTCATTTTTATTCCAGAAAATATCCTCTGTTTTTCTATGTGGTCGAGAATTGTATTTGTTTTCTACCTCCTAAACCAATAATACTTTTAAAGCCAATTGCGATTTTGGGCTTGTTAGATTCTTGTTGAAAATCAGGGAAGAGTGGAAGTAGCATTAATGAATGGATTAACGAGATTCAGTTGTTTTTTAAATTTAGCTGCTCTTTAATTCTTCAAAAATTATTTTTTCTAGTATTTATTGCGTAACTGGTACGGTTTCTCGGCAACAAAATATGGATCTGATCTTAACCCTTTGTGTTTGCCACCTATGTGGTCGGTAGCGGGAATCTTGTTAATCTATTCATGCGCGTCAGTGGTAGACCCTACGGATACTCTACATATTTTTGTTTATACTTTCATAATTATTTAATCAAATGATTCCTCCTCATCCAAAGGCGGATCCAACCACAGCTCATTGGAAAGTAAATTAATTTTTCACAGTAAATATTAAATCTAATTTTTCACTGTACGTAGGCTATAGTTAGAACTTTAATATCTCCAAATTATATGATGTATACTTTTCACTTTAGAGAAAATGCGTATATTAAATTTCTAATTCTATAGTAAATCTTTGCTCTGATTCGAATTATCTACTGTTATAGATAACTCTCCCCCCCCTACCCATGAGGGCGGGGGCTTAAACCCTAAAAACCACCTCCTTATATACGGCCCTGGTGCATTCTAAAATCTTCAGCCGTTTCATTTGAGGTCACAATCTGCACGCACACCAAAAATAATCCAGATCGGTGATTTGGAGGTCAGGTGATCTCCCTGTCAGTGCTTGGTGTTCATTTGAAAAAAATTTATTCAAAAAAGTACCTAAATCACCGACTGTTAGTCAAAATTGGCAAATTTTGGATGAAAATTCAAAATTTGTTTTCGCAAAATTTTCAAATTTGATCGGATTATCTTATTAAATTTATGAGATCCTGATTGGAAAACATGGTGATCTACAACATCTTGCATCCGATTTAAAAACTTCAATTTCATAAAATTGATCTTTCCAAAAACTGATGTATTAGTGGCAGGGCTACAGATGTTTTAGAAGGTTTTTAATAAACTAATAATAAATAATTCTGCATTAATTTTTATAAATTATAAATAAAAAAAATTGCTTTGAATTTACAGGATTTGTTCAAAAATTTATTACAAAATTATTTGCGGTAAAAAGCAAGTTCTTCACTTTCGATTCCAGACAATGTGTCGCCGTGGTATCAGGACCGAAGGAGGTAAAAGAGGAACTAATTTAATTAAATTTGTAATGCAGTGTCAGTCAGTACATGGTAGTTACAATGATTTTCAAAAAAGAAGCAAATTAAATTTTATTTTCTCTTTTTTTTCTTTTTTTTCATTAATATTATTGCAAAAACTAAAATTATTGCAAAATTGAGAATTAATTTGAAATTTTGCGCCAATCAATCTAAGTTGGTAACAGTTACAGTAAAAATGTTGGTGTTTTTAAAATAACAGTTGGTGTTCTGACTCTTTTGCTGTCGTATCTTTTGAAGTGTGTTCTGACATCAAGCAACAGTGTTGATTGAAAAGTAAGTATTTCGTGATTAGTAATTAGACCCAAATAATTAATCAAATTTTAATGTAACTTTACTGCAAATAAACCATTTTTCGATTATAATATTCAAACATGTCATTTTTAACGTATTGCACTTGAAACTAAACACGTGCTTTTGGGGTTAACAAATATGGCGTAACATTGATTATTATTTTATTTTAGCGACAAAATGCAGTTACAAGTCCGTGGAAATGCTACCCACGTTTTGACGTGCGAAGGCACCGAAACTATTGCCGAAATTAAGGTTAGTATCGACATTTTTTCTATGAACTTTTTGGTTTCTAACGAGTCATTTTAGGGCCAAATCGCTGCTTTAGAGCAATTGGACGTAAATGAAATCCATTTATACGCAAGCGGAAGCCCCATCAGTGACGAAACTTTGGTTTCGGTTTTTGAATCAACAGATTTAGAGGTCACTGTTGGATTACTCGGTGGTAAAGTCCACGGTTCCCTTGCTCGTGCAGGTAATAAAAATATAATATTTTTTTTGTAATTTTTGCAAGTGTCAGCTGGTATCTCGTGTTCCTTGAACGAGTGCTTTCCTAGAAACTTGCTAAATAAGAGTGGACTGTTTGAGGTAGTTGCAGATTATTTTATGCACCTATTCAAGGAAGTTACGGACATTATATTATACTTTTTTAGTAATAAGTTTGATGTTACAGAGATTTGATGTGTTTTAGGTAAGGTAAAGGGTCAAACCCCAAAAGTTGAAAAACAAGAAAAGCGTAAGAAGAAGACCGGACGTGCTAAGAGACGTATCCAATATAACAGGAGATTTGTTAATGTTGTCACCACTTTTGGACGTCGTCGTGGTCCAAACTCAAACTCTGCTTAATGATGTAAATTTTAGTTTTGTATGAATGAGGGAGTTAATAAAAAAAATCATATAATTTTGAATTTTTTGTTCCAATTTTTTTAAGGTTACTTGGCCTAATTTTTCAAACTTTTTTGTGGTGGAAAATTAAGGGTTGTAATGTCTTATATTTTTTTTTTGTAATTGTTGCACGATTCCTAGAAATACTTGGAAAGGCAAAATATTTGCTTTTCTCAAAAATTACGCGCGCGTATGGATTAACGAGATTACAAGGACTGCTTATAAAAGCAATAACTTTTAAATTATTTATTAATAAAAACAATTACTTTATATACAAAATTTTTTACTTAGGACTAATAAACATTTTATTTACAAATACAACAGTTGATCTAGGCTTCACACATTTGTGTTCCAGTTGCTTCCATCCTCAGGTGTTAAATTATTTGTAATCAGTAATACTATGTCGACTATCCACCAAATACCAATCCCACCCAAGGTTAACAACTTCCCAACTGCTGTTCCAGTTTGCCCCAAGCAAAAACGATCCATTCCCAAAAATCCTAACAAAATACTATACAACAAAGTCGTAGCAAAGTACTGTTCGGAATATTTCACACACGGAACTCCTTCCTTGAGAAATGTTTTATTTCCAGAACACTCGATTTTATCCAATACGGTGCACATAACTTTGGTCTTCTCCACATCGTCGTACCACATCCCGCCAAATTTAACACATCCATAACCAGTTTCCTCCCTTGCCGTCTTATTTCCCTTGTGATCCAATGGTTCATCACAATCCATAAACTCCCAACTCAAAAATGAACATTTCACCAAAGGACCGAGAGGATTGAAATCTGTACCATTTTCATGAGGAACTCCTTCACTAAACGTACTCACGCACAGCAAACTCAAAAAAATAACGAGAAGAGGAAGCATTTTCGTAACTCTTCATTATCTTAATCTTAAATCCAAAATTATGAACACATAACCTCAAATTAATTAGCTGAATTCATGTCCCATTATTATCGCACAAACTTAATTATCACAAAATGCGTTCTCCGTTAATTTTTTCCATTGTTTACAATATTATGGAATCCATAGTCGACCAAAAGGAGATTTTGTTGTTCATCGATAAATTTTAGACAGGTGCGTAATGAGGATGGATAAATGATGGCTACAGGGTGCTACAATTTTAACAGTTTATTTTTAATAGGAGAAAAAATAAATATAAAATTTTCACACTGAGTGTTAAACTTTTGAAAATTGTATAGAAAAATAAAGTTGGTCCTGGGCACGACCTAAAACTGCATCCCTTGTTTTTCGCAAAAAGAACAAGTCTTCTTTTTCAGAAGTGCCAAATATCACATGGAGGGGGGGGGGTTACTACCCATTGGGTGGAGTGGCTCTCAGCTTACAGAAAATCAAGGCAAAATTTTTGTTTGAGTAGCGGGCCCAAATTTACATGTAGGGGGCCAATTAATCTCAAATCACCTTATAGAGATATCATTGATTTTTATGTTTACAGTGTTATTTTAATAAAAATAATAAAAAAAATGCACTTAATATTTAAAACTTACTTCCACCTCTCTATAAAATAAAATTTAGGGAATGCACAAAATTAAATTCGTACCAAAAATTTCAAGAAGGCCAGCAAATTTTAAATAATATACAAAATTAAACGCAAAAAATCTGACTCGATGAGAGATCGGTATGATTTTATTTGAAAAAATTCATCGATTGGTTGTAGGGCAATCAAAACTGCAAGTATTTTAATTTTTCGCCATTTTGCTATGGTTACAGAGTTAAATCTAAAAAAAATGGGGTACATGTAAATAACAATTACAAAAATCATTAAATCGGTCATAACGGGAAAACAAGGCGCCATCGTCATTTTGAAAAGAGGGGCAAATAAAAGTGTTAGTTTTTTTTGTAGTAATTTTTTGTTTAGTACATTTTGCAGGAGTGGATACAGAATTTAGTTTAGGGGGGACGGCAATTTTTGTGTGATTTTACCTATCTTCCAGAAAATTTGCTCCAAACAAAAAAAAGATGAAAATAATTGATTAAAAATCATAATTTGATTAAAATGAAGTACTTCGGGCGTGACTCAGGGGGGGGGACGAATAATTTCACTCATTGCCCCTCTTTTGGATTCACGTCGGACAGTTTATTACAAAAAATAAATCATTTAAAAAAAACCACTAGCATCTCGTTAATTCCTTCATGCAAGTCAGTCTCAGTCTCAAGTTTCCCTGAACCGATTGAGATATTTTTATTGGCTTGGAAGGTTTAGCGTACATGAACTTCAGATAGACATACAGATATTTCTTGATGTTTTGTCTTTTTCAGCTTGTAGGAATCAAGAAATTTAAATCCACCGAGACCTGAAAAAAAAGTTTTGATTTTATGAATTATGGTAAAGGTATAAAATGAAATAGACAAACAAGGGCGGATTCAGCAACTTTTTCAAGGAGGGGCGATTTCAATCCCGGTTCCCTAAACAGCCGATCGCGAGTGAGTAACCAAGATTCACGGGTTTGAACGATAACCCTGTGGCAATTTATAGAACAGCTTTTTACTCACCAAATGTTCACCTGCCGACCCTTAAGACTGGAAAAGTGCGACGTCACAAAATGACATCGTATCATATGTTTGACAGTAAACAACAATGTATTGTTTACATTTAGTTCCCCACAAGATATACATGGACACCTGTTAATGACAAGTTAATTAACAATTATTTTAGAGGTGTTTACTGGATAAACATAAACAAAATTTTTAATTACAATTAATGAATATTTTTGTTCCATTTAAAGTTATGTTATAAAATGCGTCGTACAATTTTACTGCATTATTTTTTTATGTTAAAACCTTAAAACAGTATTTACAATAAATTTATTGTATTTTCATTTGTCAGGAAAATGTACCTACTGTCAGTGCGTTCCACTTAAGCCCATGGGCTTAAAAATTCTTAAAAAATGGATAGACCTTCGGTTGGGTCGGTTCGTGGAACGTCTTGGTCTTACAAATTTATCGAGCGTGATCGATCGGTAGACGTATGTTGCTCGGAGCAAATATCAGCGAGGAATTCAATATATTTTTTTGAAATAGAAAATAAACGGTGCGTTTTCAAAAGATACAATATGTTTATTCGTGTTAGTTTAATCACATTTAAATTCACACTTGACTATGCAAAATTTGACATTTCATAACTGGTTACCTAAATAGCTTTGTGAAATTTTGACTGAATAACGTAGCTATCGGTAACTGTTATAATTAATATTACACTTTCTGTCAGTTGCAATTGTATTATTATTATTACAGTTTTCGAATTCCGTCACAGATTTGCTGAAAATAGCAAAATAATGAAATAAAGAAAATGTCAATCATTTAGTTGACATAATACATTGCTTGAAATGAGCTTTTTGTAAACATGACAGCAACATAAATTTGCAATTATAATCTAACAAGAGCTATTGAAATCTCTTCATAAGTAAAAATAAAAACTGCAGGTAATTTTTCATGGGAAAAACATTTCAGCTACCAGATTGTTACCGCACAAGGGAGATAAAATAAATATTACTTTTTGGTCTATAACTCTTAAATCACTGTTCTTATAAAAAAAGTTTTTGAGTAAAAATTATAGAACGTAAAATTATCTACGAAATGGGTCAGTAACTTTTTTCAAAAAAATTGTTTTACATGGATAATGGGCCGTCATCCGTCACTCAATTCACTCGCCTTCTTGGGACTTTTAGTACGTTAACAAAAATGCTAACCTTCTTGTGTTTTTGCGTTTCAAAAATTTATTTTTCAAATTAAGCTAGTTGATAAAATTTTCAACTCCGAGACAAAATTTTCTGTAAGAAAATTAATTGAACATTTAAGTCTTGAAGACTCAAATTGCGAAAATTTATGATTTTCCCTTAATTCTTTTAATTTAGTTTTTTTTTAGTCTGAATAATTATTCAACTTTGTACATCGCGGAAAAGGAAATGGAAAGCGCCGACGCACGTATTTGGCGGAAAATTTTATGTTAAGGGAACGCAGTTTAAAACAAACTCCCTTGGAGTTTAATAGTGGAAATTCTACTTCAAAGGCAGAAGACGGACGGTCGTATTCATGAATACTACAGGTGAATTATTTATCATTTTCTATTTTCCTGTTGCTTTTTTTTAACAAATTTAAAATTCATGTTTCTCGAAACTGAAACTTTTCAGTAGAAAAGTTACACTTGAAGTTTGAATTATTTGTCGTGAGGCTAAGTGTCGTTTCTGAAAATTAATGAATGGTGAAGAAATTTTCCTTTTGAAAGGGAAACTTGCAGTAATTAATTAAGGATTTATTGAAATTGTTAATCTCGGAATTGCTGTTTCTGTCATTACGTATTTACAAGTTTTTGCAGCTTAAAAATTATTAATTTACCGTAATTAATGCCTTTTCCTAACTTTTCGAACTAATGTGAAGTTAGGTAAGCTGAAATTATAATTAATGATACTGAATTATTTAAGGAAATTGAGATTTATTTGTTAGTAATATGATCGTCTTGAAAGTGAAACTTTTAAATGAAATTGATGATTTTTGAAAAAATCTGAAATAAAAATAAAATTAGAAACAAAAAATTTAGGGGTCCCAAAATCCCCTTCAAACATTTGAACCCAAAACAAATGCGCTAAATAGCTTAAAATTTACGAGTTATTTTTTTTTAACAGAAATAGTCGAACAAGTTTATTTTTTGATTGTGGCAAAATGACAGGAACCAGAAGTCGAAATTCTTCAACAAACGCGGAATTAAATAGATAAACAATGGATTGAGTGATTAATTTGCAAAACCAGTTAAAAATTTAACAATTTTGATTTCGCATGCAACAGCGTTGGAACGTGTCATACATTTTACATAAAATTTATAAAATTTTAAACTCTGAAAGCGCGGAAATTAACATTTCATAGTAAGATACTTGACGAATAAAATTATTCAAAATTTTTGTTATATTTGTTAAAATATTACGGAAGAGGAAATCCTTTTCAGAAGTTAGACTTACATTTTGAAGTATTTTATTTGAATATTAAAAGAAATTTAATTATAAGTTTTTTGGTAGGTAAATATAATTATTATTACACTGTTAAAGTTTTATAAAATGTAGAAGGGCTTATAAAATAGGTGCAATTAAGCGAATCTGTATTGTTCAGCTGGCTGTATTGTTAAACTTTTAGCGAGGTTGTTTACCACGTATTTTGTATTCTTAACACGTGGATATTATATACACTTTAAGCCGCAATTTTCAGCAACATTCAACAATTTTTAATTATAGTATGACAAACACAATGGTTTATCCCTTCTATAGTTTGAATTGGTTAGCATCTAAGCCTCTATTTAATTATCTGCTATTCAAGCAGTTAATTTTTGAAACCGTACTGTTAGTAACAAATATTTTTAAATAATTTAAAAAGAATTAATTAGGTAAAACTTACAACTATTTCGGTAAAGACCTCAAATTTTGAAGTTACAAATAATTTCGAAGCAAAATATCTTTAAATATGACCAACTCTCAGCGCTTATATCGATTATTACTTCGAAATTAAATAAAATTTTAAAATTTGAAGTCTGTACCAAAATAGGTTTATGTGTCACTAAATCAATTCTTTTTAAATTATTTCAAAATTTTGATTATTAACAGCACAGTTTTGATTTTCGTTCAAAATGCTGCATTTTAACTGCGAGAGAGGTCCAAAATGTATAGCCTAGACCTAAATCAATCTAAAGGTATACCATATAGCTTAATCCTTGCAATAAAAAAGTATAATAGACACCACAGGCGGTACCGCTATATTCAAAAATGCCTTCAAGTATTTGAAATATACGAACGTATAATTGAATTTTTAAACGGAACCTTGTCAGCTTTGTAAATATTTAATAGTAAACATTGAATAAAATATTTTCTTGCTTTTAAGGGAACAAAAATAAATATGAAAATGTATATGATTATTCAAAAGCCCGCCACGATAAGAGCACAAAGTTACATATCATCACCATCGAGATGAAATTCGCCGTTAATTAAACTGCATAAAATTGTATGGTTCCGTACAATGTCATTCGTCCTTTATGTTTGATTTAATATAAAAGCAACGAGATAAATGCGATGTACTTTAAAACGTTGAAAACTTTAGAATCATATTTATTCAAGAGTATATTGAGTTTATCAAAAAGTTTTTAAATTAAAACCGAAAAGTTATTATTTAAATAATTTAAAGGTACATAGTTCGGTCTTCAGTGACGATACATTTCTTATTCTTAAATTTCCAGGTTGTAGAGGAAGTTTCAAAAATTTTGGTTGTGCGCTATTTTAAAATATTTTTAATACAAACTAGCGAAAATTTGGGTAAGAAAGTGGAAATTAAAACAAATAAATAATAATTCTTTTATTTATTCACGTAGCGTCTGAAGAACCAAGTGAAATGTGGACGATTGAAGAAAAAGCTTTTTATTTTTTACCGATTTTTATAGAATGAAAGATATATCAGTATCATAAATAAAATAATAACATAAAGAAGGCAATGTAATCGTACTCGTACAAATTTAAAAAAAAAAATGAAATAAAAGTACGTATGAGACGACGTACAATAGAAATCTGAAACCCTTAAATATGTTAGGATTTGTTAAATTATTTATTAATCTCCAACACTCGGAAGGCAATGGCAAACCACCGAGATGCAATCTGAATTTGAAATTAAGTGAAAGAAATGTTAATTCAAATTTATCTTAATGAATGACCGCGGTTTCGGTATTACCAAATTGAAGCATTATAATTTTTTGTAGACGTAAAAATGCATATTTTTGTTATGGTAATGTCAACGACTTTTCAATTTAAATTTACAGGAAGGTAGAAATTAATGCTTTGATAGTGCAATCTCTAATTAATTAAATTTTAATAAGGTTATTGTTTCCGTGTTCTATTGTGGCGTAGCGTGATTAATGCACTACTGATGAAGTTAGATAAGGTGAACAACCACCAATATCTGATAATTAACGTGATCCCTCAATTTTATTTAAACTAATATCACCAAACCTAAAAATTAAAAAAAATAGTACCTACACTTTGACCGAGCTTACGAAATTAAAGTGGGCGTGAACTTCACGCGAAACGTAACTTTGTTACTTATGATAAAAATATTTTTGTCACTTTATGCGGGCTTGATCGATTTGTAATCTTTGAACTGAAAATTTAAAACTTTCTTAGAAGCAAAAACAGGTGTAAAGTATTTGAGAGCAATTTCTACATGTTTTTAAACTCGTAAGGCAAACGCCGTTTCATAAATTAAATTTTGTAAAGCTTTTATTGCCCTAGATCGACGAACAAAGCTTTTGTAAAACAAAACCAAATTCTTGAAATGGAAGTTGTTTATCTACCATGCTTTGTTGTATTGATTCCGTACTTTCTAATAACTTCTGAATTTTAATTTTAATTTATTTTACAAATTTTTGAAATGATTATACAGGTTTTACTGTAACAGGAATCAGCGTTTTTAAAAATAATTTTTGTAAAAATTAATTTTTGAATTGATTATAGACCATAAAGGACTATAGCTCAATTTGTAGATCCTTTCGAATTCTTTAAAAATATACTGAAGAACAACACAAAAAATCAATCAAAATCAGTAGAAAGTTTTCCTGAAAAAGGTAACTTTTTTTGACACTTCAGACAAATTTCATTTTGGAAAAAAAGTAATGTAAGTTTACAATTTTTTAATGTAAATTTACATGACTATTCTATGTAATATGAGCTCTGGTTTTTCAACCAGTTAGAAATCTTCAGACGCATACGCAGATTAAAATTTATAAATTATAACATAAATTTGAAACTGCGCATGCGTCTGATAGTTACAAACGGTTTCAAACTGCTGAAAGAACAGATCTATTATAATTTTACATAGATTTACAAAAAAAAAAGGAAATGGTCTAAATGCTTCCTGGATCTAAATTTGAAGGGGGTAAAAATTATTCTATTCCATGACTCGGAATCCACTTTAAAACTAAAGGTCTTTTACAGTGTCGTTCACATATACGTACCTACACAACGAACACAAACAGGACAAAATTGAAATAAAAACTTTAATAAAGAATGTTTACAATTTTCAGCTTTAATTCAAAAAACGTCAATTGCAGTTCTGTTTAGCAAATACTTCCGGTCTCATGGTCGTTGATCTAGATAACTGTGCAAGGCAGAATACTGATTAATCGGATTCGCAATAAATGCTTTATGTATCTTTCATTTCAATCAAAATTTGAAATAAAAATAGTGCGGCTTTAGGCCGCATAGTCCGGAAAATCTAGTTATATTAGCATGATTTTAATTTAAAAATATTAGTAAAGCTTAGTTTAATATTATGGCATTTGATGACATCAATGCATGTCACGTTTGTGAGTAACTAAAATGCGGATTTGTAAGAGAAACTTTTGAAAATTTCGAGATAATTGCTAAAACTATAAAACATTAGTTTTTATTTTGTATAATATAGAACTAAGTTTCAAAATATTCCTTTTTTTAGAATAATCGAGAAGCTTATGTGGCGAATGAGCCGAAGATGAATTTCGCACCCTAGCGAAGTGAGATAATCAAACCTTTCACAATTTTTCTTTCTTGGTTGCGTTTTCATGTTTAAAGTGTCGCTTTCAGAGACATAATTTTGATAAATCAAACTTAGATAATGGCGCTGTACCTAATGGCGTGTATGTCACGGGTGCACAGCTGAGCTAGAGGGTAGACTTTTAAAAGTAAATTATTGGTTAACCGGGGGGTCTGGGGGGTATGGAATACCCCCCAGCTACAAGTAAAAGATATCTCAAGAATTAAATTTGCGTCTTGATTAATTTTGAAAAATCGTATCTTTATTTCCGTATTCTGGAGGGGGGTATTATACCCCCAGTCTCTTCGGTTTTACTCATTTTAGGAAGTCTAGCGAGCTTAGCCACTTTAAAAAATTGAAAAAACAGTGAAAAAAGAGATGAAATTAAGTACCTATTGCATAGTTTATTTCTTACCTTTACCTTTAAAAGTAAACAATCGGAAATCCGGGGGTCTGGGGGTATGAAAAGTTATTCCATTATTGGGCAAGAATAAAAACTCGTTTTTGCAAAGTGAAAAAAAGAGTTATAAGACCACCATTATTTAGTTTCTTGTAGCAACCCTTCCCTTCCTTAAAAAGATAACATTAAATATTATGCAAAACATCATCCCCTGACCTGGAAGGTACATTTTAAAAATAAATAATTGGAAGTTGTGTCCTATCCTATAACTTTTTAAAAAATATTTGTTCATTATTTTGTGTGTGTGTGGGGGGGGGGGGGGAGTAGCGCAAATTAAACTTAACAGGCTTTTTCTACCCTTATAAGAAATCCGTTAAATAACTCTAGTTTTTGATAAGTTGAACAAAATTTGTCATATTTGCGAGTAGAATTCAATAATTTGAAGTTTTGATAACCTAAACAGTTTTTCTGACACTTTGAGGTTTGTAACTTTTCCATAAAGCCTGTATGACATTATGGACAATTTTGCATAAAATTTACATGTAAATAAATGGTAACTAACCAATAGAAAGAGCGTATTAGTAGCCATTGAACCAGGGTTACAGGCTCGTCTGGAGGCAAGTCTAGCAAACTACATATATGTAGTTTATATATGGGGCATTCCACACCAAATCGACCACTTTTGAACCCGACCCCTTTTGATTTTTCTGAAATTTTTACATATTATACTATCTCACCAAAAACAGCTCTGTGAATTTTTTCAAAATTTTTTATTCAACCTAAAAAGAGTTAAGAATTTTTAGAAAAACTGATGTTGTTTTTCTTCAAACGATCGTAACTATGTCAAAAATTGACTAATCGGAACGTTTTTTTTTGTTTTTGTTTGTCTTTAAACGTACTTTTCAGGAAAAAATACAAAAGAAATATCCAAACTTGGATTCTACAAAATTTTTTATATTTTCGGAGAAAATCATTAATTTTTCAAATTTTTCCACTTTTGATTTTTGATTTTTTTATTTAAAAAAACTCTGATTTATTCCGCGTATAACAACGCAAACCCCATAATGGGCCGACATTTCTTTCTATTTCTTTTGTTTAATTAAAAAATATTATTTGCGTAAAAATAAAACAAAATATTTTTAATTAAACAAAAAAATAGAAAGAAATGTGGGCCCATTAAGGGGTTTGCGTTGTTATACGAGAAATAAATAAGAGCTTCTTTTGAAATAACAAAATCAAAAATCAAAAGTGGACAAATTTGAAAAATCAATAATTTTCTCCGAAAAAATAAAATTTTTTATAAAATCCAAGTTTGAATATTTTTTTTGTATTTTTTCCTGAAAAGTACGTTTAAAGACGAACAAAAACAAAAAAAGAACGTTTTGATTAGTCAATTTTTGAAATAGTTACGATTGTTTGAAGAAAAAAAACATCAGTTTTTCTGAAATTTTAACTTTGTAAAAAATTTTGAAAAAAATTACACAACTGATTTTACGTATTTACTATCCCATCAAAAACAGTTCTGTAAATTTTTTCAAAATTGTTTACAAAGTTAAGAATTTTTAGAAAAACTGATGTTTTTTTCTTCAAATGATCGTAACTTTTTCAAAAATTGACTAATCAAAACGTTCTTTTTTTTGTTTTTATTTGTCTTTAAACGTACATTTCAGGAAAAAATACAAAAAAAATATTCAAACTTGGATTCTACAAAATTTTTCATTTTTTCGGAGAAAATCATTAATTTTTTAAATTTTTCCACTTTTGATTTTTGATTTTTTTATTTCAAAAACAACTCTGATTAATTCCGCGTATAACAACGCAAACCTCATAATGGGTCGAAATTTTTTTCTATTTTTTTTGTTTAATTAAAAAATATTTTGTTTTATTTTTACGCAAATAATATTTTTCAATTAAACAAAAGAAATAAAAAGAAATGTCGGCCCGTTATGGGGTTTGCGTTGTTATACGCGGAATAAATCAGAGTTTTTTTTGAAATAAAAAAATCAAAAATCAAAAGTGTTGAAATTTAAAAAATCAATGATTTTCTCCGAAAAAATGAAAAATTTTGTAGAATACAAGTTTGAATATTTTTTTTGTATTTTTTCCTGAAAAGTAAGTTTAAAGACAAACAAAACCAAAAAAAAAAACGTTCCGATTAGTCAATTTTTGAAATAGTTACGATCGTTTGAAAAAAAACAGCAGTTTTTCTAAAAATTCGTAACTTTTTTAGGGTTGAGTAAAAAATTTTGAAAAAATTCACAGAACTGTTGTTGATGAGATAGTATAATATGTAAAAATTTCAGGAAAATCAAAAGGAGTCGGGTTCAAAAGTGGTCGATTTGGTGTGGAATGCCCCATTTATAGGACGTTAAACAATTTATATGCTCATAGATCTAGCACTGCCAAGGAAACGACGCAGTGGCTGGAAATAACAAGCCCTAGGCTTAGGCTGAATTTATTCAGTTAAAGAAGAAGAAGATGTAAAGTAAAAAAGTAAAATATCTTCTCGTATATAAATTTACAGGGGCAAGTCTACAAAATTAATCATAAAACTTAATGTGAATCAAGGGTGACTAGTCATTTCTTTAGTGTGCCATTAAAAAATGTGTTTGACAACCACTTATTTAGAGTCCAGATTTTAGATCCAAATTGTACAACTTTTAGGCTCAGCTTTTTACAGTGAAATAAATACATAGTTTTTGCAGCGTTTCGAGTTTCAACTTCAGTTCATAAAAATTATCGTCCTGACTTTTGTTAATTTTTTATCCGAGATTTTTTGCAGGGTAGCAGATAAAATGCTTGTACACATTTGTATGCGAAAAATGGGCGGTAAGGAGGTGGTCACATCGAGATTCTTGTCTTGCCTTGCTGAGGTAAAAGCTGACAAAAACCAATGTGTTATTTTTTTTTACTGGTAGTAAATACTTCAATCTGATTGGTTCTTGCTAGCTTCTACCTAAGCAATGCAAAGCATCTCGACTGTACTATCACACAAGTGCGATAATAACGTACTTTTTACGCTAGTAAATATTTTTGTGAATATCTTGGGTTTCAAAATGTAAAGTTATCCGAAATAAAGTAGAAACCATCTAGGTAACGAAAAAGATTTTATTCTTTTGTTTTATCAATCGATGACAACCACGTTGTGGTTTTTTTACAATAGTTATTTCATTAAAACATTTTGCGCACTCTAAAATATTTTAGTGATAGATACTAACCTAAATTAGGCGCCTAGAAATAATTTTGTTTACAATATTTTGTTTACCCTTGTGCCCATTTCCACATCACCTAGCGTATGGCACTCTAGACATCAGTTTTACTTTCCGCATACGTATTTTAAAATGATATCCTCAGGAGGCCTATTTACTACGGTTATCGTCTACTTTTTATATTGACGGTTGATCTATGACATCATCTGTATTTTTAACATCCCGTTCTTCTAATTCGGATTCAAAGTCAAATTCCATAATATGATATTTTTGTAATGGGAGGTTCCATTTCTTCATCGTCGTCTACTTCAGCATTTATAAATTTTGACTAGGACTTATCTAAATGCTAAAATACTGTGTATTGCTTTGAATTTATTTTTTCAAAAGGATAATCAAAATGTAAAACAGAAAATGAAAACTGTGGAATTTTCTAAAATTTTTTTAGCCCTACCATATCACAAATCAACAAATATGTGGTTTTTGGAATAAAAAATGGACCACAATTTTCGAAATTCGGACAAGAATTACGAAATCCCATAAAATAAAATAATAATAGTAATATTATAATGCTGGATACAAATTATTTTATGTATCAAATTGTTTAGTTTACAGTATACAAATTTTTATCGAGTGGATATATCGAGAAAATCAATCAATGTCCAAGGAGCGAATTTATATAATCGCGAGGGCTTCGTCCTGTAGGAGCGTACTCACGTGTGAGAAGAAGCTGTTTGGTGACACGTGATGCACTTATTGAAACTTATTGAAAAGCACGTTTGTCACGCAAATGGTCAGTTTTTTTTTCAATGTAAGCTTTCCATATCCGATATGAACTACCTCTCCAGATTTAAATAAATAGAAAATTTGTTTTGTCGATGAGTCTGCAGCTCCCAGCTGCTTGAGTAATGTAATCGCGGCAATGACATGAATCGGTCCAATTTATCTCATTATTATTATAATCATTGAAATGTTATACTTATTATTAGCAAAATAAATTAGTTATTGCTGATAATAGACTACTCTGATAAGGAGTGTATATTATTATGGTGTTGACGTTAAAAATGGGGTAACGTTGGTTATTCAAAGCTCAAAATCACATTTCCAAGTACCCAGATATATCAGTTTGTTGTAATTTGCATAACGCTCATGTTTAGTGAAAAGCTTGTGGTATTTCATTGTTGGAAATTTATTTTGTAAATGATTCAAACACACACATTCTGCCGTAAGTTCTCTGTTATTTATGTTTCAATGTTTGATTATTATTTTTTGTTTATATCGTTTGCATGTTTACCTATATTTAATTTATTGTACGGTGTGCGTAATCGGAAAACTTGTCTGAAGATGAGTTCCGCGACGAAATGTTTATTGATTGATTATTTTCCCGTAAAATGAAATTTAAATTTCGGATTGAAACCCATCAGGTTATCTAAGCTTACTATTTTATTAGACTCGGGGTTTGTGGATAATTGAAAATTAATTAACTATTTCATCTCATTTAGCTCTTTAGCCTATACAAGACAACCTATAATACCACTTTAACTGTTGTGTTTATTTTGAATCCCTTCATATCCGCTAAGCTAATCGTGATAAATTGGAGCCTTCCAAAATAATTATATTTTAATATTCTCATAAGGGAAATAATGCGTTACCGAAGATGCGAAATTTTTGTGAAATGAGTATGTTTTTGAACTAAGCTAACAGAACCCTTTTCCTAAAATTATATTGATATGGATTTAGAGAGTAAAATTCTGTATTTTTATCATCATTTTTTTATTTCGAAATGTTCCCAATTTTGCAGCAGTTACATGTAAATTTGTTTTTATTTTTGCCACAATTTTATGCAGCTCAAAATAATTTTCTGTATGCAGCTTGTGCAATTTTTTATGACAAATTTAACACGCGCGCTTGCGTAATTTAGTCCAAATCAGCGTAGCCAACTCTTAAATTTACTTTACTTATAAATTTAAATCAGCGGGGGGGGGGGTCCTGGGCATGACCTAAAACTGCATCCCTTGTTCTTCACAAAAAGAACAATTCCATTAATACAAGGGGGCTTAATCCACCACAGAAAATAGGGAACACACATTAAAAAAATCTGATAAAATTAAGTCTGTTTTAATTTCAAAAAAAATTTTCATAGGCTGGAGGGTACTCCGTACCCCCCAGACCCTCCGGTTTTACGCCTTTTTTTACATTTGACATACAAGACTCTACTACCATTTGAGGTCAAAATACGCTCAGTTACTTACCATTTACAAAATGATTATCTGTGCCCTTTCATTACAATTGTTTTACAGTCTTTGAATGAGAAGCAACTAAGAAGAGACCAAACAAGGCAACAAAGCCTAAGGTTTTGCGTCATTGCGTCACGCAGATTAAATTAGCCGTATTGTTAATGTATTAAATAATTTTAATTTGGGCGTTAATGAGTTAACGTTTTTAAGCAAAAACAGTTAAAGCAAATCTCTGCGTGGTTGCTAGGCAACAGTTGTATTGCGTTCGACAGAAATTTTTTTGATTGGATTCCTTAAATAGTCTGTAAAAACTGGCAAATTTAAAGATATGATAAAAAGGAACTTAAATTTAAATTCCAATAAAGTTCCTGGTAATGGCTATATAACTCAAAATCTAAAATGGTATCCTGATCAGTGTCTATTTTCCATCTCAGTGGAAGATTGCTAGAACTTTTAGATTCAGTTGCTATATGTGGACTCAACATTTATACGGCAACCTCCCCCTAGAGAGCTAGCGGTCGAGTGTTAATTATTGACTACTCGATGGAGCCGCTGGGCACATGCTAAACTCCACTGATAGCAGTTAACCCAGCTACCTATCCCCCGTCTCGGGCTGCAAGACCTGAGTAGGGCCTAAAGGTGGAGGGTTCCCCGGCAGACAGGCCGAGTGCTGATCGTTGACTACTTTCCCAAGAACCACCAGCCACTGCGAATCCACCTCAGTGAGCAAGCTCACAAAGACGGGGGGGTTAAGCAAGCATACGCGAGAATTAACCCCGGGCTCCCGTCTTCCCGCAGACGGTTATTTTATTCGAATCCTCCCGTAAATCGTGGAGTTTAGCTGATTCAGGGACGTCCGTTAACGCCCTTTAGAGATTTACTTGCCATCTCAAAGTTCAAGCCAAGGCTTCGGAGTCCACCGGGACCAGCAACCTTCCGCGCTGCCCGGGTCACCCCGTAGCAGGTTAAAGTTGTGGCTCCTTAGTTATCCGTTTGGTTCCTGTCGGGCCTAAAGTCGCGCCGTCGCAGAATAGAGTATTTTGCGAGGGGACTTTTCTGTTCCCTTCGTTCACCAGAGAAAAGGTTCCCGTTGAGGAAGAGGTTACCTCTGCGCAGTACAGGGACTACACAGGTTAAACTTCCACATCCCCTTCGTTCACCAAGGAGGCTTCCTTCGGGTCCCAAGCCACCCCATCGCGCAATACGAGTATTCCGCGGTGCCGACTTATACGTCCCCTCTGTTCGCCGATGGTTTCCTTCGGGTCCCGAGTCGCGCCATCGCAAAATGTAAGCATTTCACGAGGGGACTCTTCGATTCCCTCTGTTCACCAGAAAAGGATTCCGTTGAGGGAGAAGTTACCTTCGTGCATCGCAAGGATTGCACGGGTTAAACTTCCACATCCCCTTCGTTCACCCGAGAGGATCCCTTTGGGTCTCAAGTCTCGCCTCCGTGAGATGTAAGTATCTCACAGGGGGACTTTTCAGATCCCTTTGTTCACCAGTAGGAGTACAGCGGACTCTGCTCAGTAAAGAACCGGCAGAAGTCCCTGTAATAATAATAATGACCCTTAGCAACATCTCTTTGATGAGGCCAGGTATGAATGCCATTACTCCATTGCTCTTGCGTGTGCTAGCGCCCACGCGATCATTGCTTGAAGTTATTATATGCCAGGGACCTTACCGGCTGTTGGCCGGCAGAGTCCCCACCCACTCCTGGCCTCCTGGTCAAAGACCTGTCCAGGCCGCCAGGCTTAGGGTTCCTTAGCCTGGCCCTCTAGTACCGTGTTTTCACCAGTCTAGGTCGCCAGGCCCAGGTATCCTTATCGTTCCCCGTCTGCAAGTAAGAGTCAGTACATATGTTGCTCAGAGTAGAGGTCTTGGGAATCTTACCGGCAAGTAACCGGCAAAATCCCCACCTGAAGACCTGGCCTCCTAGATCTGTCCAGGCCGCCAGGCTAAAGGTACTCTGAGAATAAATAAATAAATAAATAAACAAAATAAATTAGTAACAAATAAATTAATAACAAATAACAATAATAACAAATAACAATAATAACGGATATGTAAATAATAACGGATAAATAAATAAACAAGTGTAAATAAATAAATAATCTATATAAATAAATACTCTGGATAAATAAATAATCTGAATAAATAATCAGTGGAAGACAGGGGAAATAATGCTTATCCTGAAAACTAGGAAAGCACCTGAAAAAATACTATCATGTGAAAAAGTCTTGTGGATATCAATTTCGGCCGTGCGTCATTTCATGCGTTACTAACAGACAGACAAATTTGAAATTTTATTAATTTATTTTATGTTTTCGGTTTCCATTCGCTCAATCTTCTTCTTCTTTGTATTGCTTCTTGCCAGAAGCGTCGTGACCAATTTAATATGTTATTATTAAATGGCTTTTTTGGCAAATTACTCTCGGTGGTTTGCCATTGCCTTCCGAGAGGAGAAGGTCATAATAAAGTCGGATAAATTTTGTAGCCGGGTTGGGGATCAAACCAAGGCTTCTAACCTAGAGTCCGGTTCTTAGCCCGTTGACTTAGCTTACCTCTCGTTCACTCAATTCGCTCAATATGTTCATTTTTTCATTAAATAAAAAAATGGTAAATGCTGCAATTTTTAACCTCTTTTGGTGTGTCATTTTAAAAAAATATCAATTGAAAATTGTATGGCTGGTTATGTTTCTAAGTTTCCAGAGGTTAACCGGCTTTAGTAATTTTCATACAGAGCAGGAGCGGATGGGCTATCAAATATCTACCGGGAAATTAGCGGCCGGGGGCCTAAATATGTAATTGTTACGGCCCAAAACAGCGCCGCAGGCAAAACTTTTATTTTATTAACGGCCCACGTTAATGGTAGCCCGGTGGGCCCATCCGCCCCTGATACAGAGCATGAGATTATTATGTAATTGTTAATATTGTTTACTAAAGACAAAATTACTAGAATTGACAATAATTATTATTAAATTAGCATATAGTGTCTAAATATAATTATCAAAATTACCATAATTAAAAAGACAAAACAAAATGCTCCGCATTGAAATGTGTCAAAGTACAATATATTAGAATTTTGCGAATATTTTTGAACTATAGAAAAAATTTCTAGCAGATTATTAAAAAACTACAGCAAAAATTAAGTAAACACGGCGGATATTCCAAGGGGGTTGTGTCATGTCAAGTTTGTTTAGTGATGCGCTTTTGCAAGTCCCAGCAAAAGTGTGGCCTTATAAAAGTTTGCTCATTTTCTGGTTAAGTTACCAAGCAATAACGTGAAAGTGAAGTAAAAAAAAAAATCAGCTGAAATCCGAATTTTGGAGCTATACCCGGTGAAGAGGAGCGCTAAGTTTCTTGTCAGTGTTTTTGTTTTAGTGCGGAAAACTGTAAAATCGTTTAAAAGTAGACCTTTGACAAATTAAACAAATGACTTGTAACAAAAACTGAAATTAGTGAAAAGTGCCGTAGGCGATTTTTGACTTTTTGAAATCGAAGTTTATGCTAATGATTAACAAAACTAAAGTTCTAGAATCAAAATTTTTAATTCAAACGCTTTACATGTTTCGACCTTATTAATTTTTAATTGGATAAAATTGAGTGAGTGTAAGATTAAAATTTTTCTCTAGCTTTATTATGTCAAAAGTACTCTCAGCTAATTTGTTGGTTTGATAAATGATTAAATAATGAACTAAAAAAATGCCTATAATTAAACATAAAATTCTGAGACGTCATTAACATCAGACATCGATAATAAATTGTTATATTATATTTAATTCCGTTAAAAAAATTAGAAATATTTCTAGCATACCATTAAAATAACATTTTTTTTTTTAATTAATTGCTCAATTATAGCTGTTATAAAAACTTTTGTTTGAATTAACTTCTGTTTGTCGAAGCGAATTGTACACAAATTTTTTGAACTTCCTTTATCTGATGGCTTCGGCAATTGATTTTATTCAACTTGATAAATGTTTGCTTATTTTTGTATATTAGTTTGTTGATAACAAACCGTTGAGTACTTACACGGTTATTACCTAAAATACATCCAGGACCCTCTCAAGCAATGAAGTGCTCTTTGTGTGCTTAATAGAATTTTCTAAGCACTTGCCAAAAATTTATACCCAAGTTAAAAAATCGTGTAAAAATGTGCGTGAAACCATGTAATTTGCTAAACTTACATGCGATAATTAATAATTAATTTTTTGTCGTGACATTTAGGGATAAGATGAAAGCGGAAATAAAAATGCAGTGCTGCATGGAAAAAGAAGGGAAATAATTATCATTAGCGTTGAGGAAACTAAAGACAAACATTTTTTATCGATTTTCTATTAACTGTCTCTTCTTTAATGAAAATTATTATTTTAGCAAAAAAAAATATATATAAACGAGTTGAAAAATGACGGTGATTTACATCCTCGTTGTCCTCGTCTTCAAGTTTCATCCCTTCTTATCTTTAACCGGTACACTGGAGACAAACCTTCGCCAGGAAAATTTTTCAAGTAGCCCCCTATCGTTAGAGCGGAATTTTGATATCTCAAATTGTGGAAGTTATGAATGAATACAACATCAACAAATTATTATTTAGATTAATGCCAACATTTTTAAGGTGCGGTTATACGAGGATGACAGGGAAATTAAGGAACAAAGCTTTTATCCTTATTAAAATGAGATAAGCAAAATTGAAAAATCCCGGCATGAAAGCAACTTTTGAAAAGTAAATTTTATTGACTTTTGCGACGCGGTCTTTCATTAGGAAGCTACTTAGAAAAAAGGGGAGTCAGAGTCTCGGAGTCGTCGTGCGGATATGTAAAACATAAGTACTTTATATACAGGTGAAGTGATCCATACAAACTTCTCATTTCTTCAACTGAATGGATATTTAAATAATAATTCGTCAGCCTTTCTTTTATAAATATTTAAAACTGTATCTTTGAAAGTTTCCCACGACTAAACGCTACATTTTTTTTGTTCGTTTCAGATTTTGGTTAAATTGGAATTATGGCAGATGATTTAGAAAACAAAATCAAGAAACGCAATGGCACCTCATCAAAATATTATTACACTATTATTAATTTTTACACTTAATTTTTTGAATTCGCTCGAGGAACAAAAAGCAACGCACATCTCCATCAATGGCGATTTTATGATTGGCGTTCTACTGCCCGTCCATCATCAACCGGTTAAAAACAAGAAGCGGACTAGCCAGGTGATCACGTGCGGAACGATTCGGGAACAATATGGAATTCAACGTGTCGAAGTGGCCCTTCAAACCCTCGATAAGATAAACAAGGATTCCACCCTCTTACCACATTTAACTCTGGGAATGGAAATTCGCGACGAGTGTTGGTTTGCACCTGTTGCGTTGCAACAAAGCATCGAACTCATTCGCGATTCGATTACACCAACTTCTAATTTCAACTCGTGTTCGAATCCAAGGGAACCGAATGTGGAAATGCGAGGGCCCTTGATCGGCGTGATTGGTCCAGGAGCCAGTTCATCTGCCCTTCAGGTCCAAAACCTCCTGCAACTTTTCCATATACCACAAGTTGGATATTCCACCACGTCGAGGGATTTGTCAGATAAGAGCAGGTTTACATTTTTCCAAAGGGTCGTACCGTCGGATTACTATCAAGCCCAGGTTATTTTGGATATACTGCGTTACCACGGATGGACGTACGTTTCAGTGGTGAACACCGACGGTAAGTTTTTCATTTCGTTAATTAAATTTTTTTAACTTCGAAATTTAAAAATAGCTTTTTTGGTGGTAGTTTTGCAAAGGAAGCAATTAAGACTTTGCAATGTTAATTTACGTTTAAATAAGTCAATTCAAATAAAATACAAAAATCGGACTTTTAAGAAAACTCATTAAGTATATTTTTTACTTTTAAATCAGCAAGTGGAAGAGTTAATTACACGCTTTAATTTATGTTTAAGTTACACTCAGAAAAATGAGGTTGATCAAATGAAATAAATTAATTTTGTCACGATTTGACAAAATCACAATTGATTTTATCGACGTTGAAGTGTTAAACGTTACTATCCATTTCAATTATCGCTTGATAAATTCCATCCACTAAACTTTGGGCGTCTTCTCTTTGCGATATCATCCCTTTGTTAACAGTTAGCGCTATTTGTAAGCGATTGTCATACGACAAAATCAACAACGTGATACCTGCAACTGAAAATTTAGAAAATTTAGCTTTTCAAATTTGTTATTCTACCAGTGCGTCCTATAACAGGAACCCAAACTTCAATATCCTCTATTAAACAACCATCCCAAATCGTTGTTAACGGTGGACCTGGCATATTGGTAAAAAACATAGTTAACTCTTTAGGTCCCAAAATTCGTGGAATAATCCACACGGGTAACAAGGAGCACGTTAATTTTATAAAATAGGGAGATATCTGAAATTTTTTTATCGTTCACAGTTTCCTTCCATAAAGTTAGTTACCTGGAAATCGTAGGAGTTAATTGCTTCTTCGTATTCCATTTTGACAGCTTCCAGCGTTTCTGTGTAACTCTTATTAGATGGAGAGGAATTGGTTTCCCTATATGTTATTGGAATCTTTACCTTTCTAAACGAAAAATTATTGCGTAGCTGGGTCGAATTTATTTTTGACAACAGTAAATCAGATTTTCTTGGTATTGCGGTTATGCTGACTGTTATAAAAGTGAGATTAGGATCTTGGTTCTAAAATAAAAAAGGATTTAAATTTTGCTACTTTACGTTCCGTTTCCACTTCATAACAAAGATTTTCAAATATTATTGGCTGACGTACGCACAGTTTTCTTCGGAAGCCAAGAATATTACTTGAACGGAACCGATATGGAACGGAAACGGAACGTATTGAGAACTGGAGAGCTTTTAATTATATTATATAAAATATTTTGATTCCTGTTTTCCTACCTTGTTTTGAAAATAATTACTGAAACTTTTTGATACTGCGGCAAATAAAACATTGTTGAAAGTCGTATTGTTGCTTTTCTTTACATCCTTAATTATTTTTATGCATTCACTTGTTTCTTCCACTTTTGAAACTATAAAATTTTCGTTTGTTAGTGCGGACGAATGTAAGCTATTATTTTCCGGTTTAGTAGTGTAACGTTGCTTAAGAATGGTGATGGGTGCCATTAAAACATAAAAAACGCAAATCAAAATGTTTTGAGACTTAGTTAACAAACGAACCGGTAAATTTTGGGATGGTTCTTGTAAATTTTGGCCACTTTCATCTTGGTTAGCTTCTGCAAGTGTTTCAAAGAAGCATTTCAATAGGGAGATTCCATCACCCACGGTATGGTGGATCCGGGCCAAAACTGCGTAGGAGTGTTCAGTTTTATCTACTTTTTTGCATTTTAACGGTTTTTCGCAAACCAAAAAGTCCCACAAATAAGTATGGTTATGTGGTAAAAGATCGCTAAAACACGTATCCAGTTTGGTTAGCAATTCTTCTTTAGTAATCTCTTCATTTGTTGTTTCAACGTTCAGAATCCTAATGCAATCGTCAATTTCGACTTGGTCTTTGATTAAGTAGAAAAATCCAGAAGCATAATGACGCGTAGCTAATAATTTCCAAAACTTTTTTGGATTTTCCAATATTTTCGCCTGGAGTTGTTTTTTCACCTTTTGTAAAAAATCTTCAAAGTTGTCTTTCGTTTTTACAGTGACGAGAATGCAAAGTACAGTTTTTGAAGGCCCTTCCATTGAAAATATCATATCCAAACTGTTAAGAAGTCCCCAAAATTTGGGTCCTAACTTTATTCGCAAAATTGTGGATATCGTGCAGCGGTAGATGAAGAAACAAAAAATAATTGATAAAAGAGGTAATAGAAGAATTAAAAATAGTAAAGTTGATAAAGTGAACGTGAAAATCACGTTATTCAAACAACTTCTCCCCTGAAATATCACAATTAAGGAGCAATTAAAGACATTGGGAGTGGCTTACCATATTTTTGCTGTTATGGATTTTAATGATATAAAATCATCAAAGATGCACTGTAATTACAACGTGTTGATACGAGGACACAAATTTTACTTACAAATATATTAAGAAATCAAACTGCCACTACGATACATTTTTTTCATGGTCGACAACATCAAGACCAAGAAAATCATATTTACATAATTAAAAATCTGGTTTGCCTAGTACATAAAAAGAGTTATTATAAAATATTCCGTTAATTGAAGAATTTCTCAATCATAGATTAACATCGTAAACCACTTCTTGCTAACAGTAATTATAAATTATATAATTTCCGTAATTCGAAGTTTGCGATAAACTGTAGGTCTCCTATCTCATCTTTTATAAAATTTCTGAAATTCCAAAACAAGGAAATCTATGTTCTAATGCTGAAACCTTTATTTTTTTTGTATAGGAAGGGGATAATTTTAAAAGATACCACAAACCCGTGCTGGGTGGTAGTATCGAGATTTTCCCACTAAATCCGGGAATCGCTTATCATCATACGATCCGATGTACTTCTACTATTTTGGGACTTCTCTTTTTTGCTTTCTGCCGTGCTATTTCTTATGGAGCCACGTAATCTTGAGAATTAAAAATTTAAACGGAATCAGAAAATCTTACAAAAGACACCACTAACACATGTGGCTCAGCAGCTTCTCCTCCCGTTTGTTGTTCCTCTTTACCTGAACTTCAGTTTTTTGGGATTTGACTCTTTTTTACGTCTACTTATTGGTTTGGGACAGCAGCGCCAGCTTTCCAATCTCTATCCATCCACACCGCACCCATCATAATATGGGTCCTTTTTGCAGGTATCTGTGTAGTGATCTGTCTCTGATTTGAACTGTTACTTCTTAGTCATCCTCTTACGTGAAGTCTCTTGGAACTTCTTCTCAGTTTCTCTTTTAAACCGCTTGGGCTCTCGCTCTCTTCTTGTCATCTCAACCGTCTGTTCATATAGATTTTTTGGTTTTGGAATCATCTCCGATGATATGTTTGATAGCTCTTATCACTTCAATAAAAGAGGCAGGTTGTTGTTTGCTTTAACCAAGTTTGCCTTCTTTTGTCCTGTTCTCTATACATTTCTTCACCTCTTCTTGTGTCTCGGCATGGTGAAAGATATCAAAACTATTTAAAAGGCTAGAAGTGTTCAACAAAAAAAAATCATTTTTCACCGTTTTCGAGCCATTCCAGAAAAACTGGAGTGACCCTAGTTCTTCGCAGTTTTACTGCAAAACGCAATAATTAATTTTACCTTAAATTTTATCGATTTACAATAACGCAATAAATGGAATATTAATAAATTTTATGTAAAACAAAAAAATTTGCATTCAATTTTAATTTGATATTTTTGTATTTAAATTAAATTTAAATCCATCTAAGTGGTGGATTCTTTCCAATCAGTCAAGCGAAATTTCTCATGATGTAATAATTTAAATTGATTTTTTCAGAAAATTACGGTCAATCTGGAATTCAAGCTTTCAGAGAGCTTGCAGAAGAGGTCGATGTGTGCATCGCCCGTGAAGATTTCGTTCTTAGCAACGCGCCCAACGAAGTTTTTGATAAGGTTGTTCTGAATCTTTTAGTTGATCCAAATGCACGTGTCATCGTGTGCTTTTGTGAAGGGTTAACAGTTCGTGGATTGCTGATGGCTACAAGAAGACTCAACATCAGCAATCACTTCCTTTTTATTGGAAGGTGAGTCTATCACACAGAAAATTTATGACTTTATGCAGATACTTTAATCCTATTAGAGCAAAACTGAGCTTATAAGTCCAAATATGTTAAGAAAATTAGTTCAAATCTCATTAAAGTAACTTTGTGAGCCCCCGTCGTTATACAATTAATCAAAAAAGTTTGCAGCCCATCTAAAAATTGTAGGGGAATTCCCAAAAAAGTTTGCAACATTTTTTTAACAAATTGTGCAATTTATATAATATATTCGGTTCAGTCAAACGTTGTAATTAGAACTCCAAATCTGCTACACCGTTATCGGCAGGAAACTAAAAGTAGGTAACTTTCATCAGTAAATCGCATTAATCGCGTTCTCATATTTACCTTTTATTTCTGAAGATCGATTAAATTTAAGCTTGCTGCTTGAGAATAATCTTATGTTTTAACACCCTTAGCGATTTTAATGAGCTTTGTATTATAGCAAAATAATTTTATCTATACTGAAATAGTACGGAAAGCAATTTAGTTCCCGATAGGCATCGAACAAATTTTTCGGGCGCAGTGGATAAGCACCACTTAACTTATCTTTTTTCTCTTGTACGTGCAGTTTTAAATTTTAAAATAACTTTTCGCACTTTTAGTAGCTGTCTCTCTAATTGTCACGTTAAAGATCGTGATTTAACAGACAACAAAGGGTTTAGTAAATTGCACGTTTTTGTTGTTGTAAATAAAATATTTCTTTTAATTTGTACGATTTTACTCTGCAATTAACCCGAATAAATAATTCGTAAACTCGTTAACTGTAGAAAAAATTAAACTTGGCGTTAGGGCGCATTTTTATTGCAGCATCAATTTATTCGGTGAAATTGCATCTATTTTTCACTTTACGACGTTGATGAGACGCGTATAAAATAGAAATAAATAAGAGGGCCAATTCAATAAACTCCTTTGCGTTTGAAACATAAATTATTCAAATTTTTTAATTAAAATTTTAAAATATTTTCTGTTCTTGATGTTTAGTGATGGCTGGGCCGATCGAGGTGACGTTACAAGCGATTATGAAATTGAAGCTTGGGGTGGCATTTCTATCAGGATACACTCGCCTTACGTGGACGACTTTGATCCCTACTACAAGACGTTAAGACCATCGACGAACATTAGAAACCCATGGTTTAAGGAATTGTGGCAGGATAGATTTCCGTGTTCTCTGAACAATTCGGAAAAACCACTTTGCACAGGTGATTGAATTTTGTACTATAAAAATATTTTAGATTTTTGTGGAGTCGAAAAATTTTTTGACACCCTTCACAATTCTATTCATCACACCCTCGCTATTCGTTCCAGAAAAATATTTCATTTCTTATCTCGTACTTATATAAAAAATGGATCTTTAAAAGTTTATCCCACCTTTTTGATAAAAACAATGATCTCTCTTGCAATCCTGAAATGAAGTTAGCTAATTTGATTTATGATGGGGTTGATGTAAAATTGCTGCATTCAAAAGCAATTTTGGTTTACAAACATTAATCATCATTCTGAATTAATAATTATTTAATTGATTTTTAACGATGAAAAATTGATATCTACTTTTGGTTGAAATTAAATTTTTCTTTTTGAAATGGTTTCAACCACCGAATTGCAAAAAAAGGAAGTAATAATTTGAAAAAGCGATGATTTAATTTTAATTTTGATGAAACCTTTTTAATGATTACCCACAAAGTGCAGTTATATTTTTTACTTAAAGGTAGCGGAAAATGGGGGATAACGGGGCTAACACCAGGAAATTATTTTTTATTCTAAATTTGTTTCTAGGGGAAGAATTGGCGATGCAAGGTTTCCGACAAGATCCAAAGTTAAGTTTTGTAATAAAAGCTGTGTATACGTTTGCGTACGCTTTGCACAACATGCATCAGGAATTGTGTGGGGAAAAGTTTCAGGGAGTATGCGATAAATTGGTTCCATTTAACGGATCTTTGTTTAAGGTAAGAAATTTTGTGTAAAATATATATAAGGGGCATTCCACACCAAATCGACCACTTTTGAACCCGACCCTTTTTGATTTTCCTGAAATTTTTACATATTATACTATCTCACCAAAAACAGTTTTGTGAATTTTTTCAAAATTTTTTATTCAACCCAAAAAAAGTTACGAATTTTTAGAAAACCTGATGTTGTTTTTCTTCAAACGATCGTAACTATGTCAAAAATTGACTAATCGGAACGTTTTTTTTTTGTTTTCGTTTATCTTTAAACGTACTTTTCAGGAAAAAGTACCAAAAAAATATTCAAACTTGGATTCTACAAAATTTTTCATTTTTTCGGAGAAAATCTTTGATTGGGTAAAGGTACGCTCACGGGTCCCTAAAATACAAATTTTTCGATTGAAACCTCGATGTTTTCTGAAAGAGTATATTTTAAATAAGAGAATTAGCTAAGACGCAATGCCTTAAATGCACCTGTTTTTTCAAAAATCGATTTTAAAAAAGCTTGATTTTCGAAGGTTAAACGCTCGTGATTGGTTAATCAAGTTCGTTCGTTCGAGGTACGTGCGCTAGTGTTGCACTTGACAAATTAGTCAGTAACTCCACAGATTACTAGTACAGATAGCCAACCCCATTGTTAAAATGGTTAACACATTTTAACAATGAACCATGTTAGTACTGGAGACGGCTACCAGAGGCGCATTTCTGGGAGACATCACGACGTTGAACTATGGTGGCTAATGGATACGCTTCATAGATGTCGTTTCTAAAATATTTCATAAAATCTTAAGCAGAAAATTAATTATACCATACATTATGCCGTTATAGTATCATGCTTTGAAGAAAAGTAAACCCTTAAGCCGTAGGTAAATAAAATTTTCTACTTGAGATTTCATGAGATATTTTAGAAACGACATCTATGAAGCGTATCCAGTAGCCACTATAGTTCAATGTCGTGATGTCTCTTAGAAATGCGCCTCTGGTAGCCGTCTCCAGTACTAACATGGTTTCAGGTAAGAAATGTGTTAACCATTTTAACAATGGGGTTGGCTTATCTGTATACTAATCTGTGGTAACTCTTACGCTATGGTAGGAATGCGTTCTCCTTTTTTATTAATTAAAAATTTTAATTTAAAAATTTAAAATTATTTAAAAATTACTTCAGAAAAGGGTTACTTAAATTTAACGAACGGTAGTTACTTTTGCGCGTGGGTCCGACTCTTGCGAGGGTGATTTTGATCAAAATTGACTCGAAGCACCTCTCGCTGCGCTCGGGCGCTTTGAGCCATTTTGATCAAAATGACAACTAATTTAAAAATATCCCTAGGCCCGTGGGTCAAGGAAATGGTGGATCTTTGAAAGGTGAAACTCGTGAAAGTGGATTTTTAACGCAGGGTAGTTGTGCGAAGAAAAATCGACTTAAAGCACCCCTCGCTGCGCTATGGCGCTTTAAGCCATTTTTCCCGCACATTTAGGGTTGAAAACCATGATTTTCGTTTGGAGTGCACTGTTACTGCATCGCAATGCAAGTGTCGCTCCCACTCTGCGCAAAGCTAAGACCATATCTCGGTGCACGTACCGACAGGAGAATGAACTGAATGAATTGATTCACCAATCCCGAGCAACTTTGCTTTAAAATTTACTGTAAAAATCGAAGTTTTTAAATTCGATTTTTGAAAAAACAGGTGCATTTAAGGCATTCCGTCATAGCTAATTCTCTTATTTAATATATACTCTTTCAGAATTCATCGAGATTTCAATCGTAAAATTTGTATTTTAGGGACCCCGTGAGTATACCTTGAACCCTTTGATTTTTCAAATTTCGACACTTTTGATTTTTTTATTCCAAAAAAAATCTGGTTTATTCCGCGTATAACAACGTAAATCCCATAATGGGCCGACATTTCTTTCTATTTCTTTTGTTTAATTAAAAAATATTATTTGCGTAAAAATAAAACAAAATATTTTTTAATTAAACAACAAAAATAGAAAGAAATGTTGGCCCATTATGGGGTTTGCGTTGTTATACGCGGAATAAATTAGAGTTTTTTTTGAAATAAAAAACTCAAAAATCAAAAGTGTCGAAATTTGAAAAATCAACGATTTTCTCCAAAAAAATGAAAAATTTTGTAGAATCCAAGTTTGAATACTTTTTTTGTATTTTTTCCTGAAAAGTACGTTCAAAGACAAACAAAACCAAAAAAAAACGTTCCGATTAGTCAATTTTTGAAATAGTTACGATCTTTTGAAGAAAAAAAACAGCAGTTTTTCTAAAAATTCGTAACTTTTTTTGGGTTGAGTACAAAATTTTGAAAAAATTTACAAAAGTGTTTTTGGTGGGATAGTACAATATGTAAAAATTTCAGGAAAATCAAAAGGGGTCGGGTTCAAAAGTGGTCGATTTGGTGTGGAATGCCTCTTAAATATTTTGTGTAAAAAAATTTAGATAAGTTCTTGTAACGTAGAACCTTCAAATTTATTTTTAACGTATTAATTGGGGTGACATTGACCACCTAGGTTGATGAGTTTTCGAATTGTAACCGACATTTTTTGGAATGTATGAATTTTTTAACTGGAGTCCTCTGCTGTTGACGCATATCACTACATTTTCAAAAATTTTAGTACTTCTTTACTTCTTTAGAGCAAATTTTGTACAATACAGTTGATTTCAGATGAGTTTGATTTGTTGAGAATGCTTGCTTAATCTTGTCAAGTTAAAAGCAACTTAGTCTTTCACTAAGCTCCCATGCAAAGTTTTTTGCTGTTAAGTGTGGCTAGCCATTAGTTCCATTGTCAACTACACCATAATTAAATTTTATTAATTACAGTGATTGACAGAAAAAGTCAATTTTTACTTTACATACACTTGGAAGGACTAGAAGAACCAAATCCCAGAAAGAATGTGATAAAATCAAAAACCATGTAGGTTTCTTTTCAAAATAGCTTTTTCTGAAGACCGGGGGGTCTGGGGGGTATGGAATACCCCCCAGCTGTGAGAAAACTACAGGAAAAGTTTTCAAGAATCAAATTTTTGATGTTATTAATTTTAGAAACTTTTCTTCTCCTTACATCTAGAATACTATACCATACCCCCCCAAACTCCCCCCTCCTCCCGGTTCACCATCTATTTTTTCACATTTTGCACACCGAGTCCTGCAGTTTGGAACATTGCCCTGCTGTAAAAACAACAAGATGACTTCTAAAAATTGTTAATGACACAAATTTGATTCTCGTCAAACTTCAAATAATTTATTTTAAATCAGTTGGAGTTAATAATTATGAATTTTTTGAAAATCATAAAGTATATTTTTTAAATTTTTAACCATTTTAATTCAATTAACCGCTTTTCCTCGATATTTTAAGATTCATAAAAGGTATTTAATACATCCCCTCCCCTCTAAATTCCAATCAAAATAATTAACATACTGCATGTTCTTTAATTGATTTAATTAGATGGCAACCGTCTCAAAGGATCGCTATCAACATATCTCGGTATTTTTAGTGGTGGGTCTGGGGGGTTGTGAAATACTTCCCAAAGTCGTTGTTCGGCTTGCAAAATATCAAAGATAACACAGTAGCAGCTAAAAAAATTTGATAATTTTCAAAATTTTGGAAACATTTTGGAAAAATAAAACCATTTTTGACAAATCTAATTGGAAGGTGACGAATAATTCTATTGAACCCTGATGTGTCTGGAACCTGACAATGTTTGGTCTAAATTGCGTCTAGTCCACTTCCTTTACACCAGACATTTTTGTCACAAGACACAAAACTTTTTTATCAACATTTTTTCTATTTTCCATTTCAATTATCAATTTTTAGAGCTACTTGATGAACGTTTCCTTTATCTATGATGACGAAGTGGTCGAGTTTGATGAAAATGGTGATCCACCTGGAAGATACGACATTCTCAATTACCAGAAATTGGAAGACGGTTCTTACGACTACATTCCAATTGGAGTTTGGAACAACAAGTCGCTGATGTGGATTTCAGATTTTCAGTTTGGACCAAACAATTTTGTTAAATCGGTGTGTTCCGCTCCCTGCCATAACGGACATTACAAGGTCAGTAAATAAATAGAAATCATTTCTATCATAACACAATTTTGTTAGCATCCAATTATTGTATTGTATTTTTGGCAAACTCGTTTAAAAACGATTTTTAATTTACCACCTTAATTGACAATTTAACATTTTAATGGAATTTAATAATTAATAACTTCAAAAACTACCACTAGCTCTAACGAGGTTTAAAATTGGAAATAGTTTTTGCATTTGTTAGACTATTCCCACAACGGACAATAGCGTCATCGACTCTAATTTTGCATTTTCAGCAAGTACAACAGGGAGGAAAAGACAAAAGATGCTGTTGGGTCTGCGTTAAATGTCCATACGGAGAAATTCTCAACGCTTCGTCCGATTATGAAAACTGCAAAAAATGTCCCTTGGGCACCGTTCCGGATGAGACTCAGACTGGTGAGTTGATAACCTCACGTTTCCTTCCTCTAATCCCACTATTTGTTTTCAGTTTGCCTTCTCCTACCCATCGAGTATACACAATGGCTCGATACAGAAGCAATAATATCGATGTCTTTTGCAACGTTAGGTTTCTTGACCACTTCATTTGCATTCGTCGTTTTCATGAAATACAGCAACACCCCAGTCGTCAAGTCTTCCACAAAAGAACTGTCTTATATTTTATTATTAGGGATGATGATATCGCACGCTTCTATTTTCGCAATTTTAGCTGAGCCGACTATAATGACCTGCACATTAACTCGTTTCATTCCTGGATTTAGTTTTGCGATGATTTATGCCGCTCTCCTGACCAAGACAAATCGAATAGCAAGAATTTTAGCCGGCTCTAAAAAAAAGTTTCCAACACGAAAGCAATTATTTATGTCGGCTACAGCTCAAGTTGTTATAACCTGCCTTCTGATCGGAATAGAAATTTTTATTTCGGTCGGAATGCTATTTTATCAACCCCCTAATAGAACGCTCACGTACCATTCACAGCGAACCGTTTTAGAATGTGACACCACACCTGAAGGGGTCATAGTTCCTCTGGCTTTCGATTTCCTCTTAATTTTGTTGTGCACGGTTTACGCCGTCAAGACGAGAAACGTACCGGAAAATTTCAACGAAGCCAAGTTTATTGGCTTTTCCATGTACACCACCTGCGTGATTTGGATCGCTTTCGTTCCTATTTATTTTGGAAGCGACTCAAAAATCATAACCAGCTGCATGTGTATCACTTTCAGTGCAATGGTCACGTGGGTCTTTTTGTTCGTTCCAAAATTGTTTATCATAATTTTTCGTGCCGAAAAAAACAATCGTTCCTTCTTCACTACAAGTAAAAATATAAGATGCCATATTGGTTGTAGAGTTTCGACCGCCATTTCTGAAAAAAGCTCAATGAACAGTTGGCGCAATTACAGCAACAACAGCAGCAAGGAAATGGAGAAGCAAATTAAAGAGGCTTCTCCACAGAAGAGAACCCTCTCTTGCCAAACTGGAATTGAGTTGTTGCAGGTTTTATTGGATCCAGCAAACTTAATGGAAATTTATTCGCCTGCACGGAGTATTTTGCCAAAAATAACCGAACGGAATTGTTGCGAAACAGATAACTGTCAACTTAAAAAAATTACAATAAAATTGCCAAAAAATGTAGAAATTTCGGTTTAGAATTAATCTAAACATAGATTAATGCTCAAGCTGGATAAATGGTTTAAATACTGCGTGACTTTGAAACTACACCCCCCCCTTCCGTGAACTATTTATCCTTGCTCGAGTTTTTAGACAAATTTTAGCTTTAAGGTATAAAAAAAAGTATTGCATGTTTGTAACATTACTGTGGTTGTGTCCAGTTTCAGTGTGTAGGTAGGTAGTTCAAAATTCCTTGCCCTTTTGACGTGGCAGGGTTCGTACCAAAAATTGTATTCTAGTCAATAACTTATAATTTAAACAGAACTTTATTACATATTTTATACAGAAACTAAATTTATAACTACTTTAACAATAAAAGTTAGTTTGTCGACTTAATTTCTTATTCCTTCATTAATAAATTAAAAATTAACTGCACAATCCCACCTACAATTTAGTGTTGTTACCTGATTTACAATAAATTTTAATAACAATACGGATGCTTAAGCAAAAGGTAAGATTAACTTTTGCCCCGCTCTGTACATGTGATTCTATAAAATATACTTTGAGCTCTTTAACGAATTAGCATAGACTAAATATCTTTATAGGGCCGAAATACAGATGGCGCCACATCGGTGAACTTCATTTTTAGGACCTACAAAGATATTAATTAGTCTATGGCAGGTTAGCGATGTCTATTTAATATTTGTCAACTAATTTGTAAAAATTGTATCCAAAATTATAACGCTAAATTTTTAATTATCATTAGTCATATAATTAAATTAAAAATTATACTAACACGTGATATATTTTCGTGCAATCTACTATTAACACATAAATCCATGTGGTGCTTTTTTTTAGTTATAACACAGACAAAACATCGATTATCCAAGACAAGTTACACACAAAAGAATTTTTGCTTTTTCAGTCTCCGAAAAATTCAGCAATTGGTGCAACAGGTCCTCGATATTATAAAGATATGTATCGGCTAAGGTAGTCACTTGTTTTATATAATCTGTGATACCCATTTGCGCTAACTTTTTAAATCATACAAATACAAAGTGTTCAGTTTTAAAGAGTGAATTTAGCGCAAAATTTGGTAGGCGCATTCCGTCTCTTTAATGCTCATCGAGTGACTGCGCGAATGAGCGGAGGTAGATGCACCTACTTACCCAGCTTTCCCCAGAGTTACAGAAATTACTTAATTATAATAGTTTAACGATAAAAATATTTACAATGTATGCGGTAAAAGTAATTTAATAGGGTGGAAAAGTGATATTTTACGGAAGAAATGTACGAGGGTTGGGTCGTTCAATAGGAACACCGGCAAGGCTAATTTAATAAAAATTCCAATTTTAAAATTTATTCCCCCCCTTTCCCGGATAAAATATCCGTTCAGGATTATCAATTCAATTTTAAAAAGTTTTGTAGGAATCTACCTAATTTTTTTTTATAACAGGAAGTTGGATCAACGTTTCGACCAAATTAGCTCATCCTATGTAAAAATGTTTAAAATTGTGGTTTAAAAAATGGTAGCACCACTCAATTTAGAAATTATTTGGTCAAAATTTAAAAGTTTCACTTATTGGCATTTTAACAATTTTTTTTTAATTCCTAGAATGTTCTAACATTTAAATTACTGGTTGAACTGGACCAAGTTTGGTAGCTACTAAAAAGAGATAAATAAAAACATCCTGTATAATAATAATAATTATTCTAAAAAATAAAATAGCAGGTGCCGCAGCTTAATCTAATTATAGAGTCGTATTCATAGGCGTAGTCACCTCGCGAGTGGAGGTGATAATTCATGGTTTGGGGTGCCCCAAGCATCGCCCCTTTTAACTACCCCTATGATCTATGATTTATTCTATTGCTTCTTCTTTTGTGGCACCCACCAAAAATACTTAAAATAATTTGCAGATTTTATTACAAGACACTTAGAAATGTGCAAAACAATTAGGCGAGTCGTACACTAAATACAAAAGCCCGTGGTATATCTGTCAGATGTTAAGTAATACGAAGGCGGTAACCTGCATCTACGAATATACCACGTCTTTTGCGTGCTACACTTAAGCTTAGCTTATGCACACTTCTCAATACCATTCGTGATTCTGATTGGTTCAACACGAAACACTAACGCCGGTTAACCAATCAGAATCATGGATTTAATTATTATTAATTTAGCTATTGCGTTTTCATCGAATCTTTAAAAAGCCTGAAATATACAGGATGAAAGACATTTTTCTTACATATCTAATTTTTTTAGAAGATTTAAAGAGTATACGATTAATGAGATCAATTTTATCTTTACCTATAACTTTTCATAACACCTAATAAAAATAATTGGATCTTATTTATAATATTCATCTGAATCGTAATTCGTTTACATAAAAATAAATTTACAATATTACAGGTGTCTCTTGATTTGTCAATAGTTGAAAAATTACTATTCGTTGATTTACCAGTTATACGCAGTATTTCCGGTAGTTATAGGTTGCTGAGTTTCGAGCTTCGTAAACGAAGATGCAATCGTATCACCGCATCGTATAGGAACAGCATCAGAATAATTATTCATCTAAACCAAAATTTTGTTTGTGAGGTGCGACGTAACAGTTTCACTAACTAAGATATACCTTATAATTTGAGTTTTGTTGGTTTGATTGCAAGAATGGATTAGCTGGAGCGCCAGGAACATCCAAAGTTCCTCCGCTTCCTGTTTGATAAGTAGCACCATATCCGTCCTGCGACATTTCGTTAAGTCTTGAACTAGACAACGCCCTCGGTATGGGGTTGCTTGGTACACCGTGGGGAGCTAAATGAGACGTCTCCTCTGCAACTTGCCTAGGATCTTCCGTCACAGGAATATCTCGAACAAATCCTTCATCTTGTCTGTAGAAGTTGATGAAAATAAAGGCTGCCAAAACTAGGATGCACGTTAAACCGTATCCTCTAAACGTGGCCGTGGAACCAAACGCATTAACAAATATTCCACCAATAACAGCTCCACATCCTCGTCCCAAACCATGATGGATACCTTGCAAGACGCCCTGTGCGGAAGATCGCAACTGTTGAGGTGTGTTATGGGCAATGTAAGAACAACAAGCTGCCCAAACCGCAGCATGAGTTATTCCCTAAAAAATAATAATCTCAAACTCGTTCCTAGTCTTAAACAAATCTTACCTGTATAAACTCGAAAGGTAAAACCCACCACGGGTTGTGCAACCAAGAAATGTACAGGAAACGCAAAGTGTTTCCGACCAAACCAAGACACAAAACTTTCACGTGTCCAATTTGGCAAATCAATCTAAAACTGAAAAAGTAGGCAAATATTTCAGAAATGTGGTTAATAACAGATGCAACTCCAAAAAGAGTCGGGGAACCTTCGTAATCTTGAAGGTGCCAAAACAAAAACGTAAAAATCAATCCAATCCCGAAACCCATGTACCAAGCAACGAACAAAAACGAAGCGCACTTTAGATTCTTAAACTGCTGGAGAACTGTAACCCACTCCGGAATCTCCCGCATCGTTTGGGCGAAAATCTTCGACTAAAAAACAACCATAGTTCAAATTTTTTTTACAAACCCTAAAGAGATCTTTCTAACCTTTTCTTCCGGAATGAGCGGTGGTTGGTTCACCGAAGCTTTGGTATCCGCTAGTGAAGGTAGTTGTAACTGTTCTGCTAGTTGAGCTTGCATTTTATCTTCGTACGTCATGGGTGCAGGCTCCTGGTTCTCCTTTCTTGCCCGAAGTTCCTCGGTCATGTCGTCATACTTAAAGTTAATTTGCGTTGCTGTTATTAAAGCGGCCCCCATTAGAACGGAAAATGTTGCAAAACATATGGTGTAGTTTTTTTCTTTGCTTGCAGGTCCGCACGGATGGTCGGGAAAAGCGGTCGAGTGGTCTAGTGCAATGCCGACGAAAAACATGGCGAGTCCCCAACCTAGCGAGCCAAACATTCTTTGATGACCGTAACGGTCGGAGTCTTCGCCTAAAAGTGTGATTACGGCCGAATCTGCTAGTGTTATTGCAGGGGCGCTGAAAAATTCGCCGATTATCACAAGAAGGAGTAGCAGAACAAAGGCTTTTTGAATATCTTGGACTCGGTACACGATGGAGGAGATTATTGGTTGCACTAGATTTTCGTGTTCGGCTGGAACAAAGTTTTTCACAAAGTCTACGTTTCGGGGAGATTGCCCTGCGTTTACGGCTGGAAAAGTCGAACGACTCGTTCGATAGTATCTAAAATTTGATTGTTAACAAGAATTTTGGTTGAGTTTAGTTTTGTACTTACATGGATTTATCTGAAAAGTCGTTGTATGAGTATGAGCTGGGATCCGGTTCGACTGACCTTTTGTTAATTTCTGATGGGGTGTTTTCGTCAAAGGTTTTTATGTACGCAGTGTGATTTTTAACTTCTATGCAGGATGTTACGGGAGGCTGGATGAAACCAAGGGGAACTGTAAATATGATCCAGGCGGATAGAGAAGCCAGAAGCAATATTTTTCCTTTTTGCCAACGATCGGCAAGACTTCCCCAAAATGGAGCCGCTAAAAATTCGACAAACGGACGTGAACCTATTAGAAAACCGCACTGGGTTGCATTCATCCCCATTTGTTTAAAATATACACCCATTAATGGAAATAGTGAGCCAAACGCAGAATAGAAAAAAAAGTAAAATGTTTTTACTATCAATAATTCTTGATCAACTGTGCCAAAAAGGAGTTCCAGAATATCGGATCTTCCTCGAATTTTATGTGTCGATTCTTTGGGTTGTGGATATCTGAAAGTTAAAATTTATTTTTTTTAGTAAGTGGGTTAATCATGTGGACTATCATATGGGAAATATAAATAAATATACACCTCGTTGGGTCGACTTCTCCAGTTGCTTCTGCATCCACGAGTGGACGTACTCCAGGAATTGTTCCCGTTTGTATGGGCTGTTCAGGAAACTCATAATTACCGTTATTTAATCTTTCCATATTTCACTATCACTTATCACAATCGATGTTATACTTCAAGTAGCGCGTCGATCAATAGCGTCGCGGCGCTGTTGCAAATTCAAACGAATAAAATTTTTAGGTATATAGGACAACTTAAAGAGCGTGCGCGTGCATTTTCAAATTTATGAATGAAATTGTTATTACTTTTTTTTTGGAAATTTGTTTAAATTAAATTTAAATTAAGGTAAAATAATTGCATAGGTTGCCTCGCAATAATTTTTTTAATAATTTTATTTACAATTATTTACACTCAAGTTATATGGCGGAGGAATGTCTTTTTTCCCACTTTTGGATAGAATTAACAGGCATCAATAAAATACCACTAAATAATATTGCACCTCCTGCAAAGTAAAAAGGTATGTCGTAATTTCCATACGTGGATTTTAAAATTCCTGCCAATGGAACACCTGCAAGACATGCAAATCCTTGAAACAGGAGAGTCAATCCGAATCCATTGGTTAGTTTTTCAAGTCCTATCATATCAACTACGATAACGGCCCTCAGTGACGCAACGCATGCTGAAAGTTAATTTTGAATTTTGTTTAAATCAGTTAAAGATGTAAATGGAACTAATTTCAGACTTTATCAAACTTTAACCATAAAATCAGTTACATGAAATAAAACGTTATTAAACAAAGTACGCCGCGACATTTCATGCGAAATGCTGCAACTATTAAAAATTTCTGCATTACGCCGTTTGTTTAATATCTACAAGAATATTTATTGTAAAATAAAGACTAACCTATTAGCTTATTGGAAATTTTATGTCTGATAAGATCGATATCTTAGTATTTCTTATAAAATTTTACCCTTACGGAATTAAATTTATATTGGTGAGTAGTAAACGTTTTTAATTTATTGTTTATAGAGAATCTTAAATTTTTATATGAAAATGGACGTTTATTTAACCTAGTTGTAACTAGGTAGAAATTGACCTCGAAAAATTGTTACGGTTGTTCTACTGATGGTTTAATCCATATCTTCGAAAATCACTAGTGTCCAATCCTGAAAAATAATCTTAGTATGTTCTGAATTTTGCAGTAAATTTGTCGTTTACTAATTCAAAAAAAAAGTCGGCTTTTTGGTAGCTTAAATTTTTCACCACGTGAGCTATGGATGCAGATTTGCGTTTAGCAAACCCAAATCCTGTATTCCATACCCAACCCAACGCGTCGCGACACAAACATTCGCTATTCAGTGCGGTCCTGGGCACGACCTAAAACTGCATCCCTTGTTTTTCACGAGAAGAACAAGCCCCGTTATCTAGTAGAACCATTACTAGCTATTAATACTTTGGCAATAGCCCCGTAGTTAGGGGGCTCGGCCCATTTTTGAACATTTTATGCCATCCCATAAAATGGAAAAAACATTTAAAAAATACGATAAAATGAAGTTTTAGGTTATTTTTGTCAACAAATTTTTTATTGCCCCCCTTCGGTCCCCATTATCATTTTTTTTTACTGCAAAACGCTTATCTCTTCTTATTTATAAAATTCATTGTCTAAGCCATCAAGAGTCAAAACAAGCAGTAGGGCCAAATACATACAAAAAAGTGATAGATTTTTTCGGAAAGTCTCAAATTGGTTCCATTTTTGGGCTAGAATTGTCTAAATTGATTGGTCTAGAAACTCACCTATTGTGGAAGCAAATATACAGGCGTATCCCACTTGCCAAGCAACTGAAAACGAGACCGATGATAGTAATGTCGAAATTCCACAAATCGTTAAACTTATATAAGAAATTAGTAACGCATTAACGCTTGGCAAGGAAGATAAAATTCCGCTTCCCAGTCTTCCTACAGAATTTGCTATTCCTAACGTTGTAATCAAACTGTAAGAGACTTCAGGCTCTATTCCATTTTCCATCGCTCTTTCTGCAATGAACATGAAAGGAGTGTACACTCCCAATAATGAAAAAAATCCACTAATAGAAACTATCAGAAATGATGGAGATTTCAGAAGGCTCATATCTAACATAGTTGCAAGCGTTCGCTTGATTGCTTCCGGACAACATATACATGGCTCATACGTTTCCTCTAAATCCTTTGCAGTTGCTACTCGAGTAACGGATAAATGATAGTCCAATTTTGATGGCTGAAAAAGTGATATTTTGGTTAAATTTTAATATTGAGAAGGATTTACCTCGTTGAGAATTATTCTTGAAGTACGGCTCTGTGTCGATCTGATGTACTCGGGCAGTTGGGTAAGGGATCCAGTGTAAAATATGTCATCTCTATATAGCGGTCTCTCTGGAAGCCGCTCTTCACCTGTTTCACAACACCAACACCAGAAGTGCTTACAAAACTCATTACATTGAAAGCAACACCCTACGCAACACCTCAAGCAACACCTCGTGGAACACCTTGGGCATCTGCCAGGTTCTTCCTCGTCTTCATCGTCTTCTTCCAACACAGTTCTCAAGCGATTCGAATGGAAGGCACTGCGAGACTTGTTCACGCTGAACCTCGAAAAGCTAGTAGATGGACCGCTTGAACCCACCAACATGGAAACGTTAGACTTACTGAAAGCACCTGCACCACCTCCAGCACCAGCGCCATGAAAATCTGCAGTGGTTGGAAAAGCAGTGTTATGAAAACGCGAAAACGAAGGTTGAATAAACGATTCCCTATCACCCAATACGGACGTGTACGAACGATAATCATCCATATTAAATTGAACCCGTCTATCGTCATTTATAATTCTGACAGGTTCGAGAGGTCGATACAAAACTGATATAACTGCACAACAAAGCGCAATCGAAGAAATGATTCGAAACTTTAACCTCCAATCTTCGTCTTTGAGTAAAATGGTGAAAACCAACGGAAAACAAATAATTCCCAATGACGATCCAGTGGAAGCAATCGCATTCGCAATTGCACGCCACCTTTCAAAATAATAACCTACGACTATTAGAGAAGGAAGATACATCATTCCAAAACCTAATCCTCCAACCACACCGTACACTAAAAGAACAGTCATAACATCAACGGCGTAGGAAGTAACAAAAATCGATATGCTAGCAATAATTCCGCCAAAAATAGCTATAATTCTGTACCCAAATCTGTTCGTTAGCGCGCTTACAATTGGAGCTGAAACAAAATCGCTGCAAGAAGAAGCAAAAACTAAAGTATTTACTTACCCGTTAAGAAATAAGAGCCCGTCATCAAAGAATTTGCTATGGCAACGTTTTCCTTCGGTACATTAACCGAGTGAGAAATGTCTTCCAAGAAAATTCCAAAAGTATACATCGTACCATCGGCTACAAAGTTACAAAAAAAGGCAACCGCCACGGTCACCCACCCCCAACCGCCATCAGGTGGGATGATTATGTAGGTTTCTAGAACTGCAAACTGTTCTGAGTAGTTTTTCACGGGCTGGTTCTTGCGTGCTGGACCAGCAGAAGGAGATGGTTCAACAGGTTTCTTTGGGGGCATTTTCTTAAAAATTTGAGGTATATTTGACAGCTCTGTTACTTTAAGTTAGGTTATTTTACGAATGTCAGGTAAAATGTCATTCTCATAAGTGTTGGGATTTTTGGTTGATTTTGGACTGACGAAAAGATGAATTCTGATGAAGTTTTTCGGGATTTTAAGTGTAGGATGTAGATTTTCAGGACTAATTAGAAGGGCGTTTAGGAAACCGAAACTAACCAAATCGTCAGTAAACAAAACGGTTTAAAGCTTGTCGGCAAGGCGGGCAATGTAAGTCCAAATGATCGGGTAACAAACGCTTAAAATGAACTCTAACGAGTCCATCGGAAAATTCGTTTGGTGGTAAGCGGAGAACTTCTACAACTTCAATGCCCGAAAATTAGAACCTTCGTCACTTTTTCGACTTGGAGGTTAGCTCAGATTGACCTAAACCCAAAAACTACTAACGAGACTGTCCCCTTTTTCTCTTTGTAAAAAATCTGTTAACCTCTTTTTCAGCAGCTTGTATAACCAATTTTTTCGTGTGTTTTATGTTTAGAAAACAAAACTCAATCAGATTTTGACTCATGGGAGAACGGAGCTCTAAATTCCACACGGAAGTTTGGATCGGAATCAACGTTTGATCAGTAAGTACATAACAGTAATTCATAAAAATATTTATTGCAATGATTTTTGATGTTAGTTTGCTATCACCGATTCAATGTTTGTGTCACCAAAATACACCCTTTTCTAGAAATGATGAGCGAAAGTATAGCAACCGCCTACGGCTATTGGAGCCGGAAACTTTGGAGTATTTTGTGTGGCAACATAAACTACCGTTTAAGGGGGATTCCCCACGACCTACCTACCCATTTTCACGAAATTGTGCTTTCCTGTTCAATTTAAAAGATTGATTATTTGAGCAGGGCCGTATCAAGTTTTTTTTTAATAACCAGAACAAAATTGAGTAAAAAATTACGTTTTTGTAAAAATATACATTTAATTACAAATTAATAACAACAAACTTCAATTTTAAGTTACTTATTATAAACAATTTAAACATTTTATTTATTTCTTAAATGCTAACACGTATTTACAAATTTAATTAAAATGAGTACATTTGGTATTTCACGATCACTATTTACTAAGGATACCGAGTGTTTCAAAAATTATAATCAATCAAACATTAAACTAACTACTATTACAAGCAAGTAATTTGTACTTGTATAAAATATAAAATTCGTAGTCAACATACCAATAAAAATTTTTTTAAAGCTTCTTTTGTAAATTTTAAGCTCCTACTGACAGGTGCAGAATTCAGTTCAGAGAGCCCCATGAGTATTTAAAAGGAATGTTTGACAAGTTAAAATACTTGAAGTATTCTTAATTCGTAGAATCAGTCTTTTACAAGTTTAAGGGTAGTAATATACTACCCTGTTTAAAAATTAACGCTTACAAACGTAGAAACATTGGACCAAAATCGACCATTTTAAACTACCAACGACGAATCTGTTTTAAGCTTACTCTTTTCCCATCTGTTGATTGCGTTGAGCGGATAGCAAATGATGGCCGACAAAAATAGAAAACTACCAGCCATATAAAACGCTGCCTCGTAGCTCCCAGTTACCATCAGAAGCTTCCCAGCAATTGGCGTTCCTAGACATGCGCCTATTCCTTGGAAAAGAAGTAACAGTCCAAAAGCGTTCGTCAATTTTTCCAAGCCCAAAAGTTCAACCACCAAGATCGTTCTTAACGACGAAAAGCAAGCTAGAAAAAAATAAAACGTTAATATGGAATTTGATCAAAAATTTTGCAGGTTCCTTACATATCGTCAATCCATAAACGACAGCAAACAAAATTTGATACTCAAACGACAGCGACAGTCCACTTATCATTGTTGAAATTCCCGACATAGTAATCGCAATATTATACACTAAGAGCACATTCACCGACGGCAAGGAACTAAACAATCCAGAAATCACCCTTCCAACTGTGTTTGCAATTCCAACAGCAGAGATTAACCATACCGCCGTCTCCGCGTCGATTCCAGCTGACGCCGCTCTTTGGCTAATGTAAATAAAAGGTACGAACAAGCCCACCATCGTAAGGAAACCACTGGCAGCCAGAATCAAAAACGACGGTGACCTCAGGAGGCTCAAATCCAACATATTAGCCAACGGCCTCCTAACAGACTCAGGACAAATTCTGCACCTTCGTTTTTTCTCTTCATCGATGTCGTTTTTGGTCGGCGGCCGAGTAACGGAGAGATTATAAGCAAGCGACGATTGGGACGTATACTGTGGTATCCTGGTCAAACTTGCAGTGAAGAAAATGTCATCTCGGTAAAGAGGCCTATTGATTTCCACACCTGTATTGGCGCGTTTGCGATTCCGCATGCCTGCAACGTTCTCAGATACAGTCCGCGAGCGCTTCTCACTTACGGTGTATCTCCTCGTATTTTTCGCCGGCTCAGCCGGAAGATTTTCATTTAACAACGGAATTTCTCCATTTGGATTATCAGAACCTTTCACCGTATCATCTATAAACGGGAAGCTTAATCTTTTCTCGTCTCCAAAAATTTTGGTTTTTTTTGAGTGCTGAGGTGCTCCAATCGTGTGGTAAACTTGCTTCAAGCCAGGCCCCCATAATTCCGCAGCAGTTGGATATTCGGCGTTGTTGTTCACACCCAGCATTTTAGAGATGGTGGATTGTTCGTTGTAATGTGCGACTAAAGAGTCGGAACGTTGCCGCATGCTTGCGAGAGCTTCTTCCATTTTAATCCTAGCCGCTGGGGGAAGTTTACTGCTGTCCATTTTCAATTCAGGTTTTTCGAAATCATTTTGTTTCAAGTCTTTAATCTTCGTTGGTTTCAATGGTCTAAAAGTTAAAAAAAAAATTAGTATCTTTCGGAATTTTTCTGAGATTTGCTTGTTGCTTACCTAAATGTTAATCCAAATATACCGCACGTTAAGATAATTCCGGCTAAAACTAATAACGAATATCTCCACTGCAAAGTTCGGAGAAGTTCAGCGCACAGTGGGGCAAAAATAAATGTTCCTATACCAGATCCGCATACACCGATTCCAGTGGCTAATGCTCTCCATTTTTCGAAATAGAAGCCAACTGTTACGACTGCAGGGACGTAAATAAATCCTAATCCGATACCTGCAAAATAAACAAGATATTTAATAATTGGGTCCAAAAGATAGCAACTGGGTTTAGGCTTACCTCCAATGATTCCATACGTAACGCACAATAGTGACACACTATGAACAAAGTAAGAAAGTGCAAAACCTATGGCACCTAGAAAGCATCCAATGATTGCAACCAACTGGAAACCGTAACGATTTGCAATGGCACTGGTGAAAGGACCTACCATTAAATAGAATCCGGTTAGAAGAGATCCGACGAGGGCAGTAGAAGCAGGGGTTTCCCCTAAATCTTTTGCCATATCCTCTAAGAAGAGGCCAAAAGAAAAAATGATTCCGTCCACTATCAGGTTGCACATGAAGGAACCAAACACGACAACCCAACCCCAACCTCCGTCCGGAGGGACTATTATATCATCGTTATCCGATTGTGTATCGGACGATGAACTGGACTCTTCTTCATTATTGGTTAGGTTGCCGTTTTCCGCTTCGGGCAGTTGTTTCTCATTGGTGGGTCCTTCCAATGGAACCGTCGATAGAGGTTGATATCCTTTATCGTTTTCATCTGATGCAAAATTTGTTGACATGATATAGAAAGCGAAACCTGCAAATGAAAAGAATAATTACTTGGGGGCCAAAGTAGGTGTGTACTCAATGTGATCGCATTTTCAAGGTTGACTAATAAAAACAGTTACTATCGTTTTATGCTCATTAATACTGGTTATGTTAAGCATACACAGTGTGATTAGCATATATTTGAACGAAAATCTTGTTTATCAATACGAAACGTAGCCGTCCATGTTGCATTTCTTAGTTCTGACTGGACTGATTGCTGCAGATTCCAAGAAGGAAAATGAATGATGTGATGTTTTTCAAAACGTAATTTTCCCAATGTGAAAAATAAACAACTCCGTAGTAGTAAGCGAAATTTATTCGAAGGTGTGTCATTGATAGAAATTTATGCCAAGTTTGATAAGTTGAGAACGTTCAGTTGGGTCTTGAGTGCGCTACCTGTTTTATGTTAAGCAAACAAGAGCCAAACTGTAAAATGATTTGACCTTAACTGTTTGACTCTTTTTCTAGCATTTTGGAGTTAAAAAGTAATGGATCTTTTGGCAATTTATCTGCTGAAGAAAAAATGTCCCCAACTCATAAGAATTCGGCTTGTTTTTTGATGCTCGCGCCAGAAATGGTACAAATTACTCCGTTATTTCGATGAATTTCAGATTTTTGTGACTTTAAAATTTATTCAACATAAGGTGATTTTGAAAAGCCATCGGTGTTCTTGAGAAGTTCAAGGTAAATTAATCTTGTTTACGTTGAAAAGCAAACTTTTACATTTTTAAAAGTAAAATTTAAATAAACTGATAGAGAGTTTGCATAATAATGAAAATCCTGAGATTATAACAGATATTCGATGGAATTTCTGTTTTTAAGAAATCGGCGTAGTCTGGACCAAAAGTTTGCAGTTAGCCTATGTCTTCCCAATGGAAGCTCATAATTCCATGAGGGAGATATTTTGGGGTCCCTTTTGAAAATATAGAATTTCGTCCAATGGTTGTTGTTGAGCCTCCCAAGATCATCCTGGTGATCAGATCTCCATGTTGTTGAGACATGAAAAAATTTAGCCCCGGAGACAAACGCGAAAAGTTAGGCGTGATCACGATTGTCAGCTGTGACCTTACCCTTGCAAAATCATCTCCTATTGTCAACCCATAAATAAACCACACAATTCCAATTATTATTATTTATTACGAAACCTTTTGGCTCTAATTTAGATTAAAAATTGTTTCATAATTATAAATATGATGAAAATCGGTGGCTATTGATAACCTTTGTAACAACAAAGTTGTATCGCTATTATTATAACCTTGGTTCAATATAGTCAACACAATTATGTTACCTTTACTAAAAGAATCGATTGTAAGGACATTAAAATGAATCTGATTTGATTAGACGGGCCCAAATTATTCCATCAAAAAACGTAACTTTTCGAACGCCTTGGTATATTGAACTATTGAACTTCCGTATATTGAACTGTAGTAACCGACATAAAATTTTTGATGAACTACAATTTTTTTAATTGAATTAATCATGGGTGCAATTAAATTCCGACGACTTAATTAGCGCCCACTCCTGCGGGTACTTTTTTGCACTCCAAAGATGTAAAAGTTGTACTGCTGAAGGTTTCTATTTTGAGTTACTCTAAACGAAAAATTGCAAATCGCGTCTTTTAAAATTTTGGCCTGCAGTGTCATTTGGATGGCTACCGACCGAGAAGCCCGATGACTCCATCTTGCAAACAAGATTATTATTTTAGAAGGTGGACCAAAAATTGGCATTGCTTTTCAAATATTTCTTGGTTGAAATGAGTTTGGAAGTGGGCCAAGTTTGGTCCCATGGCCAGCTTATCTTTCTACGTCATTACGCTAATCCAAAATATTCTAAACATTAAACTTTACACTGTTATTTTTAATTGTTGTTTATTAATGAGATTTTTAAACAAATTTTTTAATGAGTGACGACAGTTACGAATATATTCCTACATTTATTTTACGATAGGCAAAAATCAAGTTTATCTCGGAACGTTAACAAAATTTTAAAGGCCAAGGTTTAGCAAGAGACGTGAATTATTTTTTTTTGCAAATGCAGGAGTTAAAACACCTGCACGCGTGTAGACGGTCATTAATTTGTCTGCAAACTTCTCTCGTGAAGAATTAAGTAGTTAGGTGTGGAGCAGAAAACTAAATTGAAATTGATGATTGAAGAAGAACAAGAAACGAAGAAAATAAAAACAATAAAAGATAAAGTTTTTGTGTACTTCCGCTCGGGATATGGTCGTTTTACTTCGGTAGCGACAAATAAAATTCACTGATTTCGTTATCAAAATCGATGAAAAGTATGATAATGACCTTGAGATTTACCACAACCTGTATAGTATAAATAAATATTTAGAAAGTAATAGATAAAGTTTTAGTATCAAACTCAAGCAAATATGAAATTTATTTAATTAATCATCAATACATCACTAGAAAATTTAGGGCAGCACAGATAATTTATTAACCTTTTTTTAAAAAAAAAAAAATGCTGATAGCACTTCAATATTGATTTTGGATTATCTTCAGCCCCCCCCCCCCCGCCCCGGCCCTCTACGAAAACATATTTTAAAGGGTAGTTCACACTACATGATTTATCATATGACTTGTCACATGACTTCTCATATGAGGGATTTTTTTACGTTCACACTATATGATTTTTGATATTATAGAAGTTATGGCTTTTATGATTGGCTGTTGTGATGGTATGATTTTAGCCATGACTTTTCTTATGACTAAGTCATATGATAAATCATGTAGTGTGAACTACCCTTAAAATATTTTCATTTTTGCTCGTTGTTATAATATGAAAACCGCAATGTTATATTTGAATTTTTAGGGCAATATTTATAGCTCATTGTGCGCTTTTTACAATCCTTGCGCTATTTTTAAAATTCAAGTAACATAAAATTTCCCTTCGTTTCCTGCAGGGTTCAAGAAGTTAAAACCGCTTGTGTTGTTGTGATTATTTGACTTGGTAACTACAGCTCTGATTTTGAAGAAATAAGTAATATAATTTTGCAAATACATTTGGATGGTAACTGTACAAAATTGGAATAAATGATAAATCATGATAAAATGTTATAATAATAAGGTTGAAAGTGTACAAACCTCAGATATGTGACCGGGGGGTCTGGGGGGTATAGAATACCCTCCAGCTAACGAAGGTGGTTGAGGTTATTAATTTTCAACTAAAATATTTTTTTTGAAAATGAATGATTTGTAGAATAAAATATTCATCATAATTACAAAAAACTGACACATTTGAAGAAGCTCCGAGTTACTAAATTAAATGTACCAATAATCAAATTTAGATTCATCGTAGAATTTGCCTTATCAGTTCCATTTTGATGGTGTAGGAAAATATGAAAAAAACTCACCCCATAAAAATAATTTAATACATCATGGGACACAAAATCAGATCTGATATGCACTTGACTCATATAGTATACAGTAAATCCACTGACGTCCTGTTTTTTTTATGGACATTGTGTGTTATATAAAAAGAAAGCAGTTCAACAAAAAATGTTGATGATGCCAAAACCGTGGTCATCCATTTGGCTGCTGGATTACATTTAATTTCGGATTTGGAGGGTTATCTCGAGATCATATTACATAACAAACAACCTAATTTTTATAATATGTTTGAATTATGAGGCAATTATATTAAAATTATTTAACCACCCCTTTGTGTACTGGGGGGTATTCCATACCCCCCAGACCCCCCGGTTCCTAACAATAATTATTGACAATAATGTCCTACGTGTACTTCAGTTTATCATATTTTCTAAATGCTTTTTCCTTCTTTCTAAGGTGGGGTAAGCCCCTCACCTAGCTATGCATTTCATTTAAATTGATATTGAAACAATACAAAACAAGAAATCAATAAATGATTGAGATAGCTTGCAAATTAGAGATATTTTTGGTTAATATGGTCATAATCTCAAAATCCCCCTTATCGAGACCCAATGGGGAATAATTACATCAATCACGCACTAGATGACTAAAGGTCTCCTGGAAATACATCAAAACGACGCAAATCGAATCATATATTTGTATAAAATTCCATTTTCGAGATACTTTTGCAGAAAATGTGTGACATGTTTTAGTATCCGTATACTTCCTCTTTAATTTAAGTTACCATTTATGACAGATTAATTATGTAACGATAATAAAACTGAGATTTGGATCCCTCTAATCTCGAATGAACAGAATATACCATTCTGATATACATCCGGAACGTTAGAGTTTTTTTTTCAAGTCGCATATAAATTTTCACAAAGTAAACAATACGTCATTATTTATGTGTTTATCTAAAAGGACACCCGCAGGCGATTTTTTGAAATTTCCAAAGTGCCGATATTTTTATTATGGAATTATTTATCGCCTCTAACCAAATCACATGTATACGTTAATTAGTGCACCATCAGATGTTAGGGTCGGACAGGTTTTTAGACCTAAACAAATTAGGATTTTCCCAAAAACCTGACCAATCCTAACATCTGACGGTCTACTAATTTAACAAACAATTGTTAAAAATGAAGATGCAAACTGAAAACTCCTTCCAGAATTTCTCCAACGTTTGCAATATTTTGGCAAAGATCTATGAGTATGAACAAAAAAGTTGTTTTGTTTTTTTTTGGCCATGATTATGCTCAGAATAACTGAAAACAAAACTTGGAAAAAAAAGTTGAAGAAACTTTGAGATAAGAGATTGGAAGGCACTGGCCAAGACTGGATATGGAACAACAAACCTTAATCTAGTTATCGTTGCCTTCAACTGGTGATCTCAATTATCATTTTGCAAAAGAAGTCACTTTTGGAGTTATCAATTGTTTTTATTGGTGGCAAAGTTCAAGATTTTCCAGTAGTATATTTAGCGATTTTGAAGAAAAAAGTTAATCCATCAGTGATGTATTCAAAAAAAATATACAGGTGGGACCTGGAATCTGGAGCCCAGACTTCCCCATGAAACGCCTCGCTTTTTAAAATATTCTTCGTTAATTAATTAACTTATTTTTATACCTTGCATAGTTACATTCTGACGTATTATTTATCAAAACTGAGTAAATTTATGTTGATGGATGACCTATCATGTTACCAAATAGGTAATCGATATTTTCTGATAAGGGAAATGAAAATATAAAATATTGTTGGAACGAAAGAATATTTAAATTTTTTTTAAACAATAAAGTGACGTATGAGCTCGGTTCGATCTTAAATTTTGCATTATTCTGATGTAAATTTATGTAAATTTGAATCACAAAGTTACCTTATTTATATAATACTTGAGAAAATTAAATTATGATGAAATAAAAATATTTCAAAACTAATATTGGTTTAAAAAAACCTTGCTTATTATCGCTTTTTAATCAGCACTTCCGGTTATACTTTTGCCGCTTTATAGCGGTAGCGGTCTTCGAATCTTTCGATTTGGTCGCGTAGGTAGGTAAATAAAAATTAACAGGATGTTCCAGAAGTTGCTACCGAAAAGCAAGAAACAATTTTTGCTTGAAATTGGGTCAAAAATAAATATTAGAAAAACAGTTTTAGAAGCACTGTATTGGAAAAGTATTCCACGTGTGTGATATCTTTTTTTAACTTCCTTCATAGCACTACAAATAAATTAAAATTTTTGTATAAAATAAATTTTGAAGTTTCTCCATCGTTATTAATTCAACTTTTTTGATAACTAACCTCCCCCTTGTAAGGGATGACAAGTAGGTAAATGAAAAGTTTCACGAAAATGAAAAATAATATGGTAAATTTGGAAATTTTAATAAAAAAGTATTACCTTAATTAATTATTTATAAGTAACCACCCAATTAAATAAATCACAAACACTAACTTTTGTATTAATTAACAACCAACAACAACTCAATCAAAATGTTAACTGACGAGACTTCTGTGCAAGATTGCCTATATCTAGAAATGCGATTTCCCCTTCTTGGATTATATCAATCCAGTTTTTTTAAATATAGTTTTTGCTTATCTTGACCTTTCTCTAAACAATTTATGCCCCTTAAATTATCTAATTAATTGATAAAAAGAATTCAATATTGTCACCGTTCACAAATTATCAAATCGCTTAATAACCAATTAAATTTCACACATTAGGATAATCCCAAAATTTTTTATCCACACCCTGTATTTTTTCACCCTGTAGGGACATTACAGATTAATGATAGGGTTGCTTTTGAAAATCTTTCGTTGAATTTCGATTAGGACCTCCGACAAAAAGAAGCAACAATAAAAGTCAACCTTTCTTGGAAAACTTAGAATTTGGGGTGGTTTTGGGTCACAATAGAAATAAATCAAAGGGCTCAATTATATTGCCTTAAACGTCCACTAACCGAAAATATAATTAAAAAAAAAAATTTCCTTCGATAGGTTGCATATTACATAATAATAAAAATTGACATTCATTTATTGCATCGAGTAATTAGACCATTAGTATCGTCATCAAGTAAAACCTGCGAGCAGATTTTCCTCGATGGAATTTTAAAAGACGCTATCGACAAGTAAATAAACCACCTACGTGGGATTTTTCTCCGCAGGTTGCACATTTTACGTACTACGTCAACCGTTTATTTATTTCTTAAAAATGCTAATTTAATTATTGCAAAACTTCCAGTGATCATTGGATTGGGTCGATGCACCGCAACGGAGATAAATAAAAATTGGTATTACCCAATTCTTCCAGTGCACAGGTGCCCTTTTCACCTTGACGCGTTTCCAAAATTTATTTTGCATTATCACGGAACCAATGAAGTTGCCATATTTGTACATTGTAAATTTTGTTTTATTCAAATTTGACCTTTTTATCCCACTCGTCTACGCCTATATTGTCTTGTCCCCTATGCATTTTCATTCATCTTAATTGATTCAGGGTTAATCTAACCATTAAAAATCGCAGTTTTGAATTTAAACGCAAAAAGAGCCTTGTCCTATTTCATCTACGCCTTATTTTTTACTTTAGTGGGTTAGGAAAGATGAGGTTCCATTTCGTCTCATTTCGGTTGGTATTTGCTTTGGACACAGGAATCATAACTCTCTGAACCGGGTAAATTTTAAACATCGCTTAAAAAATTGTATTAATATAACAACGTAAGTAACTAAATGAACCAGGCTGTGCGGCCTGAGGGCCGCACTGGAGCTAATTTTAAATAAGCTTATGTTTATTAATGCAATAGGAAACGAGAAAGCTTCCTCCCCTATGAAAAAAGTTCATGATAGGAATTCATTTTTTTAATGTTAGAGACGCTACCGCTAAGCTTTCTCTCTAATTTTCCAATAAGGAAGTGAGAAAGTTCTAGCGTTAAAAAAGTGAACTTTTATCATGAAATTTTTTAACTCTAGGTGATGCTAACGTCAGCTTTCCGCTCCCTATAAAAAATGTCGTTTTTAATTTTACGCTTAAAATTAATAACTTAGCTACATTCCCCCCCTCCCATTTTATGTATTGATGTGATCTTTCATCTTCCATCGGCACACTTTTGTATTTTAGCTTTTCTACCCTAAAATTTTCCTTATATTATCATTATTATCATTTCGATGTTGAGGTACGGAAATGTAAAAAAAAGTGAAGTTAATTATTTTATTTTAACCCTTTGTGACCTGGTGGGACATATTCCTACTAACTTTAACTTATATTTATATTTAACCCGACTACGAAAAACAAGAGATTTTCTTTGTTTGTGCCTTTCTATAACATAAAATACTCACCCGATTTTGACGAAATTTTTACTAATTGGTTGCATTTTTTATCTGTGTAAAACCTAGGTTAGCTAATGTGACGAGCCCGAATGGATTAGTGACGATTACTATGTTACAAAATTTTCAATATTTACTATATTTTTTAGTAAATATTTCAACTTTTGTTACATAAGTTGTGTTAATAATCCTTTCTAATAACTTAAATAAATTCTTTACGTCAATTTAAATATAAATTTTTGATATTTAAAAAAAATATTTGGAATTTTACAACAAAATACAAAAAATGAAATACAAAAAGAAAGTATTATAAGTAGACTAATTAGTGTAATTAAGTAAACTAGATAGTAAACATTTATCTTTTATTATTTAAGAATATTGTAAAAAAATTTGAACTCAAATTTGTTTTAAATTTTAAAATAATTTTTTTTGAAAACCGTGTTACTCAAGTACCGTGTAACTTGAGGAATACCTGTACAGTTTTTAGGAAACTTTTATAGCAAAGGGTTCTAAAATTTGTTATATTTTTTAGAGTTAATATTTCAGCAAATATCATGAATGAGATTCTAGAAAATTGTAGACATTTTCAGTACTAATTTTAATATTTTATAGTAAACGTTTCAAGTTATGTAGTAAGTGCTATAATTGAATTACTACAAATTTTGTTAGGGAGTAAGAAAGCTGCGCTCCTCCACGAAAAAAGTTTATGACAAAAGTTCACTTTTTTAACACTAGGAGGACCACCGTCGACATTTCTAAGAAATTAATTAAATAGGTTAACGGGATTGGCTGATATTTAGTAATTTAGTAAATGAGATTTTCATTGCATCCATTAGCATATCTATGATTTTCACATTATATTTAATTATTTTCGTTGTATTATCAGTTAAATTATTAATAGTATATTAGAAAAAACGTTACATAGGAAATATGTATAACGTCTTGAAATATAAAACGTTGATCAGTAGGTATATTTTGTAGTTTTTAGAATTATTTGTCTAGATATTCACTATTTGACACGGGTAGACCTTCGGTCTTCTTTTTAGCTTTCCAGACTAGAAGAACCTCGGCCTTGAGCCTTTCAACAGGCACGAGTTGGCCTAAGGCGCAGCCTAGGGATGTCCGGATGTTCTTGAATAATAATAGTAATTTTTTGTTTTTTAAATGCGATTTTTAATCAGCTTTATATGCGTAACCACAGAAGTGACTTGATGTAGTTGCTACAGTTGTGTTATGGATTGAAATTCCGAATTCAAGGACTTTATACAATTTCCGGTAAGGGGCCGTCCATTAATCATGTGATGTTGTTTTTGGAATTTTTTAACCCCCCCCCTCTCCCTTTGTGATACATGGTGAGGTTCAAGACTACCCCCCTCCCTCGTGATACACGTGATATATTACTAGACCCCCCCTCTCCTCTTGTGATATTTCGTAATTATTTTGGATCCCTCCCCCCCTTTCGAGCCTCACGTGATTAATGGACAGCCCATAAACATTATAATGAGTGAGCGATCCCGAGTGTTACACGTTCAGATATACCACTTCAATCTGATTCGCCAAACCAACATCTGATTGTGATTACCATAGTTGTTCGGCCTTCGGCCTCACTCAAAAAGATTATAACCGTACACGTAATCTCATGTGGTTTATTTTTCAGGATGGGCTATCCCGCCTAGCTGTGCCTCCTAGTTACACCAGTGATTAAATATTTGAGGGTAAAATTCGAAATTTATCTTTCTTTAAGGAGAAGGTCAAAAAAGGGAAGGGTCCTAAAAAATCTCACTAAAAAATGAGATTTTTAATTTAATTTTAAAAAAATTAAATCTCTCTGTATTAAAAAGCTCACATTACATTTTTACTGACTCCCCCCCTCTTCTCCTTGATAATATTTTGTCCCCCCCCCCCCATTTTGACCTCACGTAATTAACGAACGTCCCCTAAGGCGTCTAACTTGGATTAAAATGCTCAAAATACAAATTAAGACTGTGCTGTTAAAGCTCCCTACAAGGAGCGAGAAAAATAATTGCGGAACGATGTCTAAGGACAATAAATAAATAGTAAACCTGAGGTTATGCTCCACTACTGGAGATAGAAATAAATGCTCAACTCCTCACAAAAACCCAAACGGTGTTCTATTTTTTGTAACTAATAAAAAGGTTGTTTCACAATTGGAGATAACAAACAAAAGTATTAATCGATACACTCCAACGCAAATGGTGATAATTGAATGACGTAATCGTTCAGACAATCACAAACTGGGATGACAAAAAAAGACCTTAAAGAGGTTCTGTTATCAGAATGCTACAATAAAAATTATATTATTGTACTGAATTACCAAAACTGTGCGGCCTGAAGGCCGCACTAAAACTATTTATGCGGTAAGTGGCAAAAGAGGGATTGATTTTAAACTACAACCTTAAAAAAAACTAGAAAAATAAAGTATTTGGCCTGAAAGCTTGCAGGAATTGAAGAGTAAAATATATTTTTAAGATAACTTATTTGAAAAATTAAAAAATTAGTCCTTCACAAAATTTAATTGAAATAATTCGATAACAAGTTAAGTAGTGATTGCTTTAATGGATACAAAATTTATTATAGCTATACGTAAATAAATAATTAAAATAATTAACACAGATAATTTAACTTTATCCAACATATAGTTTAATGCAATCGATTATAAATAGACATGGTTGCGTAAAAGTTACACATATTATTATGTTTTGAATAAGGGTGTTATTGTTCAATATGTTACACATTTAAACAAGATTAGAGAAGTAATGGCGTTTCAATTCAAATTATCGATATAGTAGTTCGTTCACCTATGCGATATGCACGCACAATAGAAAATCATGTTTTCTTTCCGAGAATTCTTGTAACCCGTTTATTGTTTCAGTACCGCTGAAAAAATTATTAATATTATGATAACGGTAATCGGCTTTTAAAGAATTATAGTACAGAAAGGTCTTGTGCGGTTCAAATCACAATCATATCAGCTTTTTTAGTGCAGATTTCGAGTTAAAAGTAACCGACCAATGACTGCTCTTGGTGCAGTATTTATGGTTGGCCAATAAGGTCGTGTAAACATACCACTGCACTTGCGCAGAAGTGCAGTTTTGTTAGTCATTTTTTTTTTTAAATAAATTTTGCATAGGCGCCCGTATAAATTCTACGAAAAAGCAGTGTATTTCGATAAAAAAATTTAATTCCGGGGCAAGTGCCTTTCGTACCTCTTGTGGACGCCTATGTTATAAAACTGTGGTAGGCAACTGACGCAGATATATCAATCTTAAAATGTAAAATAGCAACAAAAAAGTATAATTAGTTTGATCAAATCGCTTGTGGGCCGCGCAAAATGTATTTGTGGGCTTGGAAGGTTGCCGAACAATAAGCTATTCATTATTTGCTAAATTTAGACAAACTTACTATTTTAATATTATACTTTTCAATTATTTTTATTCTACATATTAATTATCTTTGGCAAACTGTCAAGTTAATGATCATTAAAAATTTTAAAATTATTTAAGTTGCCATTCCTTCTGTTATTATTCAGCTATTTAATAAATTAAATTATTTAAAGAAGTTAATGATCATTAATTTTCAGTGTGTCACAGGTATAATAAAACGTTTCGTTTGACTTACGATCACTTTTTCAATTTTGTAATAATATCCTGTTCAACTTGTATTCTTCACAACACTAATTTCTACACTAATCACTAAATTATAGGTCTGTTTGGTACCACAATCCTAGTGCTACACTAACTACACTACTACAAATTGATTGGTGGTACAATTACCAACCCACTTTTTACACCAATCAATTTGTAGTAGTGTAGTTAGTGTAGCACTAGGACTGTGGTACCAAACAGACCTTATGATCGACTACCTGTTTAGTTTGGGTGATTAGCTTTTACGATTTTAAAAATTAATGATTAGGTAATTACCACGGTAGTCAGTGTAAAAACGCAAATAAACGCACGTTTTTCTGAAATGGGAAAAAGATTTACTTGCAAATTTATAACAATCATGGGAATGAAATAATTACAATTGCTAATTTAATAATTTAACGGTTCTCAAACTGCTGATGTTTGCAATGAAGGACAAATTCTCAGAGAAGGCTTACATTTTTTTTTGTAAACAAACTCCGTCATCTTTCGTACTTTCCTACGTTTTATTCTCTTCAGAAGAACGAAAACCTTGGAATTTGTGTAAAAGCTCTACGTCTTTACATGTCTTCCAATTTCTTACGTTTATCATTCTCCCGATTTTTCCTTTATGTTGCCCACTCTGCTCGATCTGATTACCGGTTTTGTTTTGCTTCCTAGGTTATGAACCGCCAAGAAAAAGCAAAAATTACATCTTTTAACACAAAATGATTCGAAATCCACATTCGGTATCCTTTAGAACTGCAGCTCGTGCAAACGACGCATTCGATCGATTTCTTACAGCAGAAACTCTGCCAAAAATACTAGAAAGTTATCAAAACATTTGCGACGAATTGCTTGTGCAGCCCGATGTTTTTACATCATTTTATCCAAAAATAAAGGCTAATTTGAGAAATTGGAGATCTAGAGAAATATTTGAGAAGTTTGATGCTCGTGCCAAACAAAAATGCTACGCTGATGGCGAAGCCTGTCGAAACAAAAAAGTTCTCATCATTGGTGCAGGCCCTTGTGGACTTCGAACAGCAATCGAAGCTCAGCTGCTTGGTGCAAAAGTAGTGGTAATAGAAAAACGTAACTATATTTCGCGCAACAACGTTCTTCGCTTGTGGCCTTTTGTAATTGAAGACCTGCGTGGTTTGAGTGCAAAAAGTTTTGTTAGGCAATTTTGCATCAGTTCCATCGATCACGTCAGCACCAAGCAGTTACAGAGCACGTTACTAAAAATTGCTTTGTTACTTGGAGTGGAAATTCATACAAAAGTAAGCTTTGAAAATCTGATTGAGCCCAACTCTGAGAAAAAAATTGGTTGGAGAGCCCAATTGAACCCTGTGAATCATGCGGTTTCTGAATACGAGTTTGACACTGTCGTGGGAGCCGATGGCGGCCGTAGCTCGTTTTCGAAAGATTTCAAACAAAAAGAGTTACGTGGTAAGCGTGCAATTGCAATCACAGTTAATTTTGTTAACAGACGTAGCGAAGCTGAAACAAAAGTGCCAGAAATTAGTGGAGTATCTTACGTTTACAACCAAAGCTTTTTTAATAAAATGGGTACCCAAATAGGAATCTATCTAGAAAACATTATTTATTATAAAGATGATACGCATTATTTCGTGATGACCCCCAAAAAGAGCAGTTTAATCGCGAAGGGAGTAATCAAGCAAGATCGCGTTGGTAGAGAATTATTGCATCCCAATAACGTGAACCAAGAAGCGTTACAAAGTTTCGTTAAAGAAGTAGTCGAATTTAGCACAAAATACCAACTGCCCAATTTAGAATTTGCCACTAATCACTGGGGCCGACCAGACGTCTCGATGTTTGATTTTTCAACCATGTACGTAGCCGAAAGCTCTTCCAAGTTTACCGTACGAAATAATTATAAACTATTAAAATTGCTAGTAGGTGATGGCTTATTACAACCATTTTGGCCAACTGGATCCGGCTGTGCTAGAGGATTTTTATCATCTCTTGATGCTGCGTGGGCTATGAAAATGTGGAGTTCTGGAGTTAAACCGTTGGACGTTTTGATCGAAAGAGAGTCAATATTTAAACTTCTAGCGCAAACCACATCGGAAAATTTGAACAAAAATGTAAAGGCATTTACTCTCGATCCTTGCACCAGATACCGAAATCTCAATAAAAAGTTAGTTTCGTATCAACAAATTTTAAATTTGTACGATTCCGAAGATTTCGATAAAATCCGCTTGGCGGTTAACAAATTAAGTAGCGAAAAATCCGTAGAAGTTCGTTCCTCGAAATCTAAGTTAGCAAATGCGAGTAAGTTCTATCAGAGATTTCATTCAGTTGATGTTAGCTTACCATCAGCATCTGTTGTGCCACAGCTAATGAAAATCGATAGTCGTGTTTGGAATCGTTGCCAAAGTATTGAATGCATGTCGACTCAAAAGGGGGATAATAAAAAAGATTTTTCAAAAAGGGAAAGTATTTCTGATTTAGTTTCCAAATTTGAAATGTTTGCTTCTGGTAGCCTTGACCAGGGAAACTTTTGGAAGCCATCGTTTGATGCAATTACATGTAGTACACCTGTCAGTGAATTGAATTACGAAGCCCAATCTTCGCCATCAAATGACATTTTTAACTCACCATCACCACCAAATCCCAATATCTTGAATAGTACAATAAAACATCACAGAGGTTTCGAACAACAAGAGGGTACATATAAAAAAATTACAGAAAATTATAACTCAAAATTGGAAATCACACTAGATAAAACAATCCAAGAAAGCCAACCTGCAAGTGCTGCAAAACGACGAAGCTCTATCTCATCTGTCAAGGACAGTCTGAAGAAAAGATTCAAGCGATCCAATCTGAAACGTTTTGATAATATGGAACCTGGAGAAGCGAGTGAAGGTGTTGGTTTAAATGACAGGATACTGGAGAAAACGGAACAAAAAAGATTTAAAAGAAGCATCGATCAAGGGCCTTCCAGTGAAGCAAATAGGAAGCTTGCCTTTAAAAGGTTGAGAGATAAATACGAAACGAAAAAAAAAAGAAGCACCGATCAAGGGCCTTCCAGTGAAGCAACAAATGTGAATAGGAAGCTTGACTTTAAAAGGTTGAGAGATAAATACGAATTTGGTGATTTTTCAACCGAAAATTTGGATTCAAAGCAACGAAAATCTGTTAAGAAAAGTAACAGTAGTGAGAGAAGATTTAGCGGCGTCACCAATTTTGTTTCGAATATTTTTAGGAAAAAGGATCAGTGTTGATTTGGGTCATCGACAAAGTTCATTTAATTTGTTGTAATTATTAGTTAATTTGTAAAAGAGTTTTTATCTTATTGGAATGACCAGCTGAAAGAGCTTACGATAAAATTGTTTTTAAATTATTTTAATTGTAATAAATTTGTATGAATGAGAAATTTTATTGATATCTACTATTTTCTGCATACTATCGTTTGGGGACCTACTGTTTGACGAGGGCTCCAATAATTTATTCACCTTTGTAACACATCTTAGGGTTGGTTTTATCTGACGTTGTGTTGTTACGTACATTGACGATATTTAACCAGTTCCTGTTTATTATTTTAATTTTTATGCACCTATCACTTGGGTATCGAAACATTGTTTAATGTAAATAATAAGCAACTGAATTAAATTTAAATTTTAAAGTAGACTTTTTATACCTATTTTAAGTAATAATATTTCTTTGGTATGTTGATATTATCACGTTTGTTTATAATGTTTTGCATATTTTTATAAAATTCACGGTCACTCCTGGAGGCGCATGGAGATAACCCCGAGGAAGTTTACCTAATAAAATGTAGAAATCACACAGGGCGATATAGATATTTGTATATTTGCTCCCCCTTCTTTCCTAAAATTAATAATTACTAGTATCTTTGTTGCAATGCAATTTTCGATTGAAACCCATAATTTCCGCTCTGTAATTCTACCAGCGATCACACCAAGCCACTACTAACTGTATGAATTTTACAAGGTAAATAGGATATTTTTGTACTATTATTAATATTATTCGCAAAGAACTCCACTGAAAATTGTGAAATTCTAAATTGTTTTTAAAACTAAAAATTTTAATTTTTGAAATTTTTTAATGTTTTCACAACAGAATTGCTTAATCAAAATATATGTACCACGACCTAGTCGCCTTTAACTTTGTTTTTGAATAACAAATCTATTTTAATAAATATTACATTTATTATAATTGATTATAACTCAAATATTCACATTAAAATTTATTTTTTGGTTTTAAAAAATTTGATTAAAAAAGTTTGTATTAAATAATCTCAATAAAAATGTTCAACAATAATGAACATTTTTGCAAACACTTACGTGTTGCATTTATAGTCTGAGAGCTGCTTGCTTTTTCTTCAGAATTCTCAACAGAAAAAAAATTGTACATTTGGCTCTTGATTGTCTGTAAGTCCAATATTGTGCTCAATCGTTTTGGTCAACTAATCCAAATTGTAACTTTTTACAGTACTACTTTTGTATAACATGAGATCTCATGTGCCTGAGTTCAGCCCTTATTGGTCTTAGCAAATCGCTGCAAACAAGCAGATAGTTTTTGGACAGCATATTCCCAAATATCATTGATGCACCACTACTAAATCAATACGTTACATAAGGATAACGGGGGGGGGAGGTCCTGGGTACGACCTAAAACTGCATCCTTGGTTCTTCGTGAAAAGAACCATTTCTGTCTTCTTAATAATGATGTTTTTGACCATTAGTAAGAAGATAAAGTGATTATCGAAGGACAAGCTGCCGTGGTTTGAATTCCACGTTAACTTTAATCCTAATAATAGAACATCAACATTTTCTCTTAAAATCTTTAAGACCCCCTCCTCATCCCAGGAATCTCACCCTGCAGTTTTCTTTTAGTTATTCTATGTTGTCCTTTTCACTTCGAAAACTCTCCAGTTTTTCGCTTTCTTGTCTTGTGTTTTCTCTGTAGTTCTTGTTTAGTTTTTTGATATCTCCTTTGTACTCTTCGTCTAGTCATAAGGAGTTCTACTCTCTAAAGGCTATTTTACAGCCTGTAAAAATTGGGGTGATTTGCTATGAAGATTATTTTTGATGAGAGTTAGCGTCGGATATGCATTTATTTTGGAAACTACAAGATAAATTACGTCAAAAGTGCTATAATTGAGTATAAGTTATATTTACATCAAAAAACATTGTTTAGGTTCATATTTAAAATCGGGGGGGGGGGGGGACTCGCTTCCTATGTTGCTGTAATAGGTACGTTTTTTGAACAGAATGTAAAGTTATTTTTGATTTTAAAGTACATACAGATAAGAATTAAACTTGTTTAAGGGTTTAAAAAGAAAAAGCTAATGCACAGTAACTGTTAGATAATAAATCGAAAGAAATATGAGGCAACGTGCATGACATGACACTAAAACCTCATAAGAATTACAAAATTTTTCAAAAGCGTAGCTAGCTATGAGAAAAAAATTAAGTATAAAATCACTTCACCGGGGGGTCTGGGGGGTATGGAATACCCCCCAGTCATAACTAAGAAATAAAATTTTTTTGCAAAATTGATAATGACAAAGCCAAGATTATTGTACAGTTTCTGGGGGGTATTCTTGAAAACTTTTCCGGCAGTTTTCTTAAGGCTGGGGGGTATTCCATACCCCCAGACCCCCGGTTTATAAAAAAAATTACCTATATGTAATTATTATTTTCATCAAATTATTTAAATAGTTTAGTTTTTATTTTCTGGTTCACCTACCCTCACCCCATATTTACAATATTAATGTAGCAATTTTTTTTAAAGTTGATGGAACTCTGTACTAAACTACAAAGACATGCAATTAATGCAACGATTTCCTCCCAAACTGTAAAATTAACGGTAATAATTATGGGTATGGGAAACCGCTTATGTTTCCATATCAACCCACTCGTGATCATAATAGTTACTACCCGGAGCCAACCAACCAACCATAAAAATATTAATTTATACAGATGTAACTCAGATCTCTTAAATTTTTTTCCAAACAGAAAACTTTGTAGATATAGCAACATCAGTAGAGTGCTAAATCTTTTGATGAACGGCACAACCAATGAATTCTAGAAGACGCAAATATACAGTGTGTTCACGTAAAGTGGTAACAGTGAATAATTCTTAAATATTACTAGATACAAAAAAAAGTTTAAATAGTTTTTTATTCAACTCCAAATTTTCTATTGGAAACTGTCAAAGTATATTTTTTTATACTTCAAATTCAACCGGAAGTAAACATAATTTTTTTTTTTCAAATGGCAACATGTCTTTTTTTTAACATTTTTGTAATCTGCAATTTTTTCTCTATAAATACATATAAAATTTTCATAAGGTTACATAAGAAAAAATTCGAGAAAACACAAGATTTAAACAAACAATAATAATTTACTGATTATTTACACATGGGTATGTAGAGTGCCATGAAAAACAAAATATCACGGCACCGAAAACACAACATTTCATTTATCTGATAAATTTTTCAAAATTGCCACCGTTTTGTTCAAGATATGATTCTAATTTTCGCAGAAGTTCTGGCGATTTGGTGATAATTGATAGATGCTAAATTAATTTTGGTTTTTAAAGTTTTTAAATTTAAAGATATTTTTGCCTAAACTACCATTTTTAAATGACTCCATAGAAAGAGTCTAATAGTGTCATATCATAATAATGGTGTTTTGTTTTTCATAGCACTCTACATACGTAATTAATAAATTATTATTGTTTGTTTAAATCTTGTGTTTTCTCGAATTTTTTCTTATATCTTATGAAAATTTTATATGTATTTATAGAGAAAAAATTGTAGATTACAAAAATGTTAAAAAAAAGACATGTTGCCATTTGAAAAAAAAAATTTATGTTTACTTCCGGTTGAATTTGAAGTTAAAAAAATATACTTTGACAGTTTCCAATAGAAAATTTGGAGTTGAATAAAAAACTATTTAAACTTTTTTTGTATCTGAGAATATTTAAGAATTATTCACTGTTACCACTTTTCGTGAACACTGTATACGATATCCAAATAAAGTAAAATTTTTTACAAAAAGTTTTATTTGGAGCGCTTTAGAGGCAATAATAAATAAGGACACAGAGGGCCCCACAGAGCAACAATAGTCAATACAGAAACTCTTGCCTGAACATTAGGGGTCGTCTAAAAAAACATTTGCAATATTTTCCTATTTTTCGACCCCTCCTTTATCACATTTGGTCACATTTGTCGATCCCATTTCCAGAAACGTCCGATGGTCACAAATCAAAAGGTCCCCCTAATTTCTTTAAAATTGTTTATTAATTTAAAAATTGTTTATAATTTTTATGGCTACTTTTGGTATGCAAATAAATTTTTTTACAAAATATCAAAAAAAAATTCAAGCACAATTATTGTGGTCGTTTTGTGGTCTTCCCCCCCCTCCCCACACAGTGACATGGACATCCTTTACGGAGAACTCCTTATTAGTTATTACACTCTTCAGTTTAAATATCCAAAAACTTTTTTTTTTCGATTTCCGAAAATTCCGATTTAAGTTATTCATATTTTTAAAGTAGCTAATAACAATAAATTTCACTTTTCACAAAAAATTTATGTCCTTGATTTGATTTTGAGCAAACAATTGGTAACTCTATTTATAAAACTGGTAACTAAGGATTTAGAAAAACATGCGATGAATAAATTAATATTGTTCAAACTTGCTAAACCAACAATTTTGACTCGATTAAAAATTCTGGAATAATTTTTAATTTCTGGTTTGTATATTCAAAAGTTATTTTAAACTTCAAAGTTTGGTTTTGTTTCTGCATTAAACTATTTAATCACCTGGTATCTAAGCCCGGTTTCATAAAACGCTAATAATTTCTAATAGGCTGTTTTGTACTAATAAACGTTTTCTATTGGTCAGTTATACAGTTTTGCCATATTCAAGGATTTCATTTGCCGGGTACGGATTATTTAAAAAAAAATACCAATTTAATTTCTTTTGTGGACATTTTGCGAAATTTTTATTATAAAAAAAAATAAAAATAAAACCAGTCAAGAAATTACTTAACATAAAGAAGAAGAATAAGGTCAAGTTTATAATGTCTACGTGTGGTGAATCACGCTCAATTTTTTCGCAAAAAAACTGCCTGTTTGATATTTGCAGAATAGTAATATCAAATAGAAAGTTTCAAAGCCGCCAACTGCAGTGCTTGAATTGCGTGACAGTTTTTTGACTATACGGGGAGCGCTCAAAAAAATTGCACTTACCTACAACAATATAAAAGCTCCTGGGGTGATTGTTTGGATTGTATGCTTTTAATTAGAAAAAAACCCTCGTCGTCGGCTTGTTTGTCTTATTGATGTGCATTTAATTAATTGCCGCACGGTAATTGCAATGGTGAGTAATTTCCTAATTTCTTGTGGGAAATCGAATGGGTTAAATTAACCGTAACCGCCACTTAATTCGTTACTAGAAAAAATACACTAAACGTAAAATACAATTACTATCTGACCTCCTAGAAAAATTGAGAACAATTCCAGTAATTCGAATTACCAATTGAAAATTACTATATCCTGTAATACTTGCACAAGTTGCATCAGCCGCAAAATTTTTAATAGTGTTTCCGCAGGCAGTCGCGGTTTATTACCTCAAATTTGGTGTACAGTTTAATTATAGTCTTCGTTTAATTACACCACAAGCGATTTGTTTCACATCAAAATGAATTGTGAGTCATTTAAAATTTTTGCGGTCTGAAGATGATTTTGGAGACCGAAACTTTCATAAGATAATTTAGTTTCCGTACGTTTTTATGTTCGGTAGTTTTTCGTATGGTCAATCGAATTAAGTAAAACAAATTGTTAATTGCAAATAAAGCCAAAATTACTACTGATTATTTCCTCCATTTCATTCATGTTACGCTTCTTACAAGTATAAAAATTTTAATCAGTAATAAATTCAGAGTTGAAATTTTTTAATTAAGTGTAGTAAATCTAAAAGTACTAATATCTTTTTAAGTGCGCATTCCTGACGTTGATGACTCGCTCGCCGATGTCTGTGTTTTTTATGGAAGTATTGAAAATGCGGAAAGCAAAGAAATTACAAAAAAAAACTGGCAATTTAGTAGTACCATCTGTTGATAATCTTTTGAACTAAACCAGGTGTTTCCAAAACTCCCATAAGGTTTGGGTATCTTTAAAAAACAGTTTTTAATTTTAATTTTGTGCCAAATAAATACTAAAATAAATTTTTTATTATTATAAAAGTTCACCTTTTTTTTAACTATTTTGTCTAGTCAAAATTCAAAAATATGTTGTAGAATATAATAATATTTTATTTATCTATTACCGGGCCCGTAACCGTACAGAGATAATCATAATCAATCGTTCGATTTTCAAAACCAGAAATTGAAAAAATAAAAAAAAGAACTGCTTTTAGGAATTATAAAATATTATTGGTTTCCGTAACGGTGACAATTTGAAAAATTATCGTACTTTTGAAAAATAATTCTTCTAGCGTTTAGGATTATCCAGGTATTACTAAATTGTAAATTTAAAATTTTTTATTTGTAATTTTCATGTTTTACTTTAAAAATTAAGTTTAAATATATGTATTAGAATTTCTAAAAATTAGCATATTTCACAAAAAAATTTTTAACATTTTTTTATAGAAATATAATAATATATTAATTTAACAGAATTAAATCCACAGATTGGAATTTTTATTTCAAAGAGTAAATCTTTGGTAATCTTGGTTTTAAATAATATTTTATAGTCTTATATTATTGAAAATTCAATTGTGCTTATTATAATATTAATAATTTTTATTTACAATAAAATCTTCTGCAGATTTTATATTGTGTTTATAGTACTATAATATATAAAAATAATAAATATACTAAAAATAATGTTCTATAAATATTAAATAAAATGCATTTAATTGGTTCACGTACTCGTTTTCAAAAAAAACTCGCCCGTAGCGCTGTTTTTGTAATTGCTCGGCACTTAGCTCGGCCTACGGGCTCACATTTTTAAATTAATATTTTAGACTTTTAGAGAACGTCGATTAGTTCATTGTAAGCAAATTCCAATTTTTTTGTGAGACATCTAACACAGTGTTACTAAACTTTTTTTTCTATTTTTTGAAATCTTTACTTACTGAGTACGGCCACTTCATTGCCACTACGGCACTGCAATTATGTTAGAATGAATTTTATCAATTTTATCTTTTTATAATTATCTCATAAAAATCTTCTTATCATTTTCTAGTTGAATCTGTTTCGATTACTTTAAATTTTAATGCATGAATTTATATCTTTAAATATTTTCTAAATAATTAAACTTATATTTTATTAAAAAAGTTTCATATTTCTTATCCTCCCCCTTTGATTACCCTTTAATCAATGACAATTTATTCCCTAGACTAAGATCCTTTAACAACATTTTTGTAGTTGCACTCCTCAAATCATCCAAAATCAAGCACTGGCTATCAAATAATTTTTACATCTTTTTCCCTTTGAAGTTATGTCAAACTCATTTTGCTCTTTTGAGTTGGAGCTTTTGCACTATTGCAACCATTTGAGCTCCGACTATTTCCAAATTTCGGAATTCCCCGTTGCAAGTTTCTAAATTCAGGGATATTAAAGCATTTATAATCACCCAAAAGTTCCAAATCCAACAATAAAAATGACGGAACTGCAAAGAAAAAAAAGAGCCAAGGTTGACTTGAAAAATCAGCAACTTCCAGGTTGGAGTCTCCGACTTCCTGGTTCACTTTTCCAGCGAATTCCGTGGTTTTACTAATAAGTAAAACTAATCGATTAATTTCATCATTTACCAATCTAAATTTTTACTTTTATTATTACATCAGCAAATTGATAAACCTCTTAGCATTTTTAAGGAAGACCCCCATCGCAGTTAATTGAACGTTTTCATCTAATTGAAGTTCTTTGACTTGGCTTGCATCAGAAAAGATCTGATGGATGATCGACAATCTTTTCATAATAGTAGTACAGAGTTCAACGTGTTACTTAATCGAATCAGGCTAGCGATTCAATAATGTTCAATGAGGGGGCCATCCACATGTTAATTGTTTAATTGCATCTGACAAGGCTGCCGCATGACAGACGTTAAAAAATTTAGGATATGTGGCTGATGAAACAAATTCGAAATATTACAGCAGGCGAAAGTTTTTTATTTTGTGTGGTTTTCTATTGTAATATTTTTATTAGTCATCACTTTTAAATTGCAAGAAATTTCATTGCCATTAAAAATAACTTATTATTTAATTGGTTAACTTTTTTCCTTTTGTTTATTTTTATTAGTCTATAAATAGATTTTTTATCATAGGTAAAATATATCAAAATGCAGTTTTAGAAAAACCAAAGTCGAGGTTAGAGTTTTTCCTCCTTAAATTGCATTTACTATTTTGATCAGTTTTTGTTAGGTACCATTTATTCCAAACCAGGGCGGACTGGCTATATAGAAAATCTTCTTGGGAGATTTTCTGCAAAAATCTCCTGTAGAGCTTTTAAAATTTGATTCTTCCAAAAGTTTTGATTGGGTTCAGATTCATCATGAGACGATCCGAAAAACGTAGCTACTTGATGTTACCAGTCTCGCCAAAAGAGATTTAAAATTATAGACGAATAAATCACTAAACCCAGCTGACAGACCTCTAATTATATACAGGCAACTGTATATTATTTAAAAAAATTATTTCTATAAATAAAAATGCAATAAAATTCATTAAGACGTTTTTCATTCCGTTAACGGCATGGCTAAATTTAATATTGGAAGAAAAATTTGAAAAATGCTAAATACGCAATGTTGAAAAAGTTAATTGATAAAAAATAAAACCGTGTTAAACGATAAGCTAACATAAGAAGAATAATTAAAAGACCAGTTTCTAAAATAAGTACAATAGTCACCTGCTTATGGTATGGTGGTATGGTTATCCAAACAACGACCTCAACTGTAACCTTGAAAAGGCCAAGGCTGATGTTCTTATAATCTTAGCAAATATGCTCATTTTTTTTTTATTATTTTGGATAATCGATTAGATCAACGTGTTACGTATTTGTAAGGCAATTAAATCTATAAATAATTTAATGGGTTGAAAGAGGAAACTGTTACTCGTCCACTTTAATCCCAGCAGCACGATAATTATTAGCATTACGACATTGCAACAACTGTTCCAATACCCTTCAAGTTCAGGTTTGCAGCGTTCAATAATTGCATAGTTGGTATGAAGAGAATTACAGAAATGAATTATTACGCTAATTTTCTGCATTCTTTAGCTGAAGATTTCGCTTCTCAAAACATCAAGGTCGAGTGTCTGAATCTGTTCAATTGAGTTGAGGAAGGTCAAGCTAGTACTATGGACGAAGCTGGGTCACCACTTAACTGTTCACATTAAAAAAATTTTATGTGACAAATTGCTGATTTATTCAACATTCTTTCATCGTTTTCCGTAATGGAACTACTCAAATTTGGAAAAAAAAAAGTTTTTGGATGTATCTACTTAATTTAAGAGATAACTGGACAAATAGCAACTCCATTTGGGTGAAATTTCCTCAACAAACCAGAAAAAGCGGTACATCTCCAATGCCCAAAAATGTAAATATGGAAAGATTGCAAAAAAAAATGTTTAACTATTGATAATTCAAGAACTTAACTCTGTATACGGATGCAATCAGGAAGATATTGTAAATACTTGCATTTTGATTTCTTGTAAATAACCTCAATGCAATAACTGAAGTAATTGCATTATTCAGAAAGTGAAAATCACCACAATCAATAAAATTTAATAGTTTTTATCTGTATTAATTATTTAGTCCTCATTTTATAACACAGAAAATTAAAAAAAAAAAATCTTCCATGAACTTTGGGTGGATCCGCCCCTGCCCAAATAAAAGTTTTCTTCTATGACTGTAATTCTAATTTCCATAATTATCAATTTATAAAATTACGCATTAAACGTGTCACAATAGATTCTACAAATAAACATTTTTTGGCCGGAAATGTAACGAACAAATTCGAAGTTTTTTGTGAAAGTGACTTATCTAACATGCATTTGTCGTTATTTAAAATTATTTTTGTTTTAGTTTACTTCTGGTGGTCTTACTGAACGGTCAAGTTTTGTGCAAAGTTTAGTGTGTGTGTGTGTAAAATTTTTTAAAATTACTGCAGTGCAAAAATTATGGTTTGGAGTTATACGGGGTAAGTAAAATATGTTGATATTTTGAATCTTAACTTACAGTTTGTCCCTTGGAACTTAAATACGACACCCCATCTTTTAGTTTCTGTTATTGGTGATTGAATAAAGTAATCTCTCCCTTTTATTATTGAACTTAAAATTTACAGAAAATCTCCTATGGCGCTATTTATAACATACAGTTTAAAAACTGTTATTATTTCGTAGTGCACTTTTTGAGTTCAAACGTTTCTAACAGATAGACCTAAAACAAATAGAAATGGGATTATAGGAGTTCTAGGTTTAAGTATGAAATTGTAACGTTTAGGTCAAAAGCAGGGAAGATGCAAAAGTAAAAAATAAAACTTAAAATAGTTATAAAAATTGGAAAAAAATAACACAATTCAATTTTATTATTGAAATAAAATATAGAAATAACATAATATTGTGAATAGGTAAATAAATCCATCTTTTTCCATATATAATTTTTAAACATGTTTTTACGATAATAATAATAATAGAGCTTACATCCTAATATATAAACATTCCTTATTGATATAAAATTTGATAAAATGGGAATGTATAATCAAAACATTGAAAAAATATTATAGAAAAATACCTATCACCCCAATAACATTAAAGAAGTTCTTGTAGATCTTTTATGGATTTCCGTATCAAATCTTGTTGAGTACGAGCGTGTTTTACTTCTAATTCCGCTAATTCTATTAAACTACAAACATTTTTGTAAGTTAATTTTGAACTTAACAAAGATTCAAATCATCTCACCTTTTCCTGAAAGCATGCAACCTCCTATTTTTAAAATCCAAAAGTTCTTCTTTTGCTTGCGTCGAGATCCCTTCGAATTGCTCGCACGCTGAAGTTTGAGAAGATTCGGCCTAATGAAAAATAAAAAAACTTAATTAGTTTGCATCACTCTAGCAAATTTTTTAAATTAAATCACGAACCTCTTGTATTTCAGGTGCCTTTTAAAGCGAAGCATAAAAAAGTTTTAGTGCATTATTAGGGTTCACAATAAATTTTTAGTTACTTACTGCATGGATATCTTTATTCCTATGTCGGGCCTTCTCTAAAGCTCTGTTTGCTCCTTCATAATTTGATAAGCACTTCAAACGCCTAACTAATAAGGCCTTGGCCGCTTGACTATCACGCATGTAGTATCTGAGAGTGTCGGCTAACTTTAAGTCTTGATCACTTGCAACTCGACTCTCTATTTTCTAAAACAGATAGGTTGGAAATAGTAAGTACTATAGTTGAGTTTATTTGTATAAAAATTACTTGTATTATAAGCAAGAACCAATCAAATGGATCTTACAAGTAATTATTATAAGGTTTAATAAAATAAATTACAATGCAATACAATTAATTTTGATATAAATGAAACACAATGCTAGAGCAATGATTTGTAAAACTCTTGCAATGTTAAAGTTTTTGAGTACTGCTTATACCCCCTTGCCCATAAAATACAGTAGCACCTCGATTCCACGAACTAATAGAAACCAGAAGAGTTCATAATAATCAAAAGTGTACTTAAAAGTATTTTTATAATTATTTTCAAAACGAATTCCACAGATTCGGTTCTTTTAAAACTTGATTTTGAGTTTAAAATTAAAAATTATTCTTGTTTTCCTGTTTTACTTGTTGCTATTATATAAACAAATAACATCTTTTTATATGAATATAATTATACTTTTTTATGTCTACAATAAATAATAATTTTGCTTAAATTATACAAAAAAAATTGTCATTATTATGTAAAAGCTCCCCGCTTATTTCTCAATTACCTATTAACTGTTCTTGTCAAGAATCACACCATAATATTTTAAATCGGATAACCTTGAGTTAAGGTAATATTTTGTGTAGTAAATAGAAGCTTGGTTTAAAATACATAAAACTCATTTTATGTAAATTTTAAAACAATAAATAATAATTATAATAAATAAATAACTGATGACATTTCTTACTCGGAGAAAACAAAATACAAAATTGCGCATTATGTATTGCTGATGACGATGAGTATACCAAAATTTTAACAAACATATAAATTTGAATCTAGTACTACTAAATAAAAGCGACTAAAAATGCAAAAAAATATGAATAAAGCTTTGCAATTACACCAAAATTAAACAACTTCGTAGGTTGTCAACTTAGGCCGCTAGAGGCGCCACTTTTGAAATACTTCAATATTTAGAATATTAATAGTAGTCTTAATATATTTATTAATATAAAAAAGAACTCAAAAAATCTCAATATATAGATTATTCTTGCACGGTACAAGTTCTACTACCTTGGACTATCTTTGGAAAACCCTGATGTAATTCAAAAGATTACCTACAGTGCTAAGGTAGTCACAACTTTTTATTGTAGTCCCTTGCATAAAAAAAATTAAAAAGTTGGTATGATGAAACCTGGAGGAAAGAAACAACAAGATGGTTTTTCAAAATTGATAACAAAAAATTTGTTTCTTGAAAAATCATCTTGTTGTTCTATCATACTCCAGACACCCCACTTCCTATGAAAATTTTTTTGATGAAAATGTACCTTTATTTATTCGCCATAGGCCACCAGCTTCACGGAACTACACAGCATGAGAGCTATCTGATTTGCATTGGCTAGTTTATTGTAAAATTAAATTAATTAATCTTTTAGAATTTATATCGTTACAAATTTAAAACTCAAATTACTGTGAAAAATCTACTTTTATCTAAAAACAATTCCCACTAACTTGAGCAGGGTCCACATTCTGTCAACTAAAATCTTTTTACCATAGCATTAGATCGTTATATTGTTGGGAGAAGGGGGGAGATCGTAACACTTTGAATTATGATTTTCAGTTGTAAATTTTACTATAAAATATTTTATTTTATTCCATCACAGCAACACTATTTTTTAGTGCTTAAAGTACGATACACTTGGTTGAAACGACGCAAATCGAATCACATGTGTTCTGATTTTTAGACATTCTGTGATGGTCTTGAACTTTCGGGTAAAGGTAGCTACTAGGGTCCCGAAAATACAAATTTTACGATTGAAACCTCGATGTTTTCTGAAAGAGTATATTTTAAATAAGAGAATTAAGGGAGACGCAATGCCTTAAATGCACCTGTTTTTTCAAAAATCGAATTTAAAAAAGCTCGATTTTCATAGCAATTTTCAAGTTACGTCGCTCGTGATTGGTGAATCAATGCATTCTGTGCTCCGTCCGTGCGCTGTTATGCATAAAAGCCCCGCTGATGATTACTTTTTCGCGTGGATCCTACTCGTGCCATGGTGGTTTTCATCAAAATGGCCCGAAGCGCCCAAAGGGTGGGAAAACGACACTCATTTTAAAAATACCCCTAGGCCCGTGGATTAAGGAAAATGGTGGATCTTTGAGGGGTGAAACTCGTTTGAGTGAATTCTAAACGCAGGGTGGTTGTGCAAAGAAAAATCGACTAAAGCACCCCTCGCTGCGCTCGGGCGCTTTAAGCCATTTTTCTTGCACATTTAGTATTGAAAACCATAATTTTCGTTCGAAGTGCACTGTTGCTGCATCCCAATGCAAGTGTCGCTCCGGTTATCGTCGCTAGCATAGCATCACATTGTGAACAGAGTTTGTTTGGAGGCGGAGCCTCCATTACCTCTTCAACATCTGAGAACATCGCGTGGATGGTTAGAGTATGATATACTAGAGCAAGCATAGAGCCTTGTCGCACTTCAAAGTATAGTGTTGACCCGCGCGAGGCGATAATCAACCTTTGATGAATGAGTAAATTTCGAGTTACACGGCAGACGCAACAGTAGCCGCATTGGGATTGTACGGTTGAAAAAGGTTTTCTACCATACATGCCCGCGTTTAGTTCACTTAAGCATTGATCTTGGTCAGTGCCGAGACATTGAGTAAACGCCCCGGCTGTGACCCTGGTTATCGTCGCTCTGCGCAAAGCTAAGACCAGTTGAAACTACACGGACTGTCAATAGAATGCATTGATTCACCAATCCCGAGCGCTGAACTTGAAAATTGCTATGAAAATCGTGCTTTTTTAAATTCGATTTTTGAAAAAACAGGTGCACTTAGGGCATTCCGTCTCCCTTAATTCTCTTATTTAAAATATACTCTTTCAGAATTCATCGAGGTTTTAATCGTAAAATTTGTATTTTCGGGACCTCGATAGCTACCTGCAACCGAACTTTCTATTTATTAAAGCTACCTTGAAGTGCTAGAAGGTTGTACATAGTTCCTTGCGGTAGGGCGACGTGTAAAATATGAAAAATGGTTATGAAACCAAGGGGTCTCGAAGAGTAGTATCACAAACGGAAACAGTAGATAGGTAGAAAGCTCCTTTATCCATTCGTGAACATCAGTAACATAAATAGCTTCAGTGCGGCCTTCAGGCCGCACAATCTAGTACCAATAAATTCATACCCCCTTCCACCATTCTCACAATCTTAAAAAGGCAAATATTTAGAATATTTTATTTTAGTTTGGGGGCATAGGAATTCTCAGCGAAATAGTGGTCAACTAACAATCTCGTTAATCCATTCCATGATGACATGCGCGTCATCAATCCTATTGTTCATGTAAATCCGTAATAAAAAAATAGCTTGTAAAAAATCTAGTGCCAATAAATTCATAGCCAGTGTTGCCAACGTCAGTACATATGTATGTATATTAATATCAGTAGAGTAACTAAAGCGTGGCAAAGGTGGCGTAGGGCAAGGGTGCACAAATTTAAAGCGCAAAATTAGCTAAGGACTTAGATACCCTAAAAATTAGAAATCTCACTTTAAAACGAGATAAAATTAAGTATTATGTAGTTTATGGTCATGAAAAAATCTTGTTCTGATCTGGAAGGTATTTTTAAAAGTAAACAATCGAAAAACCGGGGGGTCTGGGGGGTATGGAATACCCTCCAGCCATTAAGAAAAGATGTTTTTTCTAAAACTAAATTTGCGGCTTTCTCAATTTTTAAAGTCATTTTCTAAGTTCCCCCGGTTTCACGCCCGTTTCTTTACATTTTGTGGGAGAAGGTCCAGACACGTTAGAAAATAGAAACCATTGTTGGAAATTATATCAAAAGTTTATTTTTCTTACTAAATCTTTCTCTGACGTGGGGGGTAGCAGTTGCCTCCTTTCTCCTTTGCCTTTTAATTTTTTTTTTTTTTTTAATTTAGTAAACTTAATATCCAGTTACTCTCAACCACAATTTATATTGGTGTATTTTTTTGTACCCAGGTTCCTAATTTAATAAATTTATATTTTTTATGAAGTTTATAATAGATCAACTATCATAATATCCATCTTGTTTTGAATTATGTAAAACTTTCCAAAAACTCTCCCATAAGGTTTGTGTATCTGATAGTAGAAAATCAAAGGTCCAACTAACACACCACAATTATTAAAATCTGAGATATCAAGGTTTGACTTTTTGTTTTATTATATCAGTAATAATGATTACTTTAATAGTTTCAAATAATATAAACAATTACATATTATATGATAATAATTTGGGATCAAATTTCGATATAATTACGGCGTAAAAAAGTACTGCAAATACTTCATGGTCTGTGGCCATGTAGGACTAATGTGACCGTTTTTTTGGACTCCAAATGAGACACTGCCTCTTTTTTTATACTATTTCTTATTAAATTTCTAGTTTCTTCCCTATTTTTATGGTTTACAAATGGTTTAACACTTCTCTCAACATGTAATATTAGGACAAAAACTATGAGGTGGCCACCCCTTAAGTACAACTTACCCTAGCTTTTTCAAAATAATCCGACACTTTAGATAAAAATTTATTTAAAGGTCCCGAATCCAGATTGGCCATTTGTATGAGTCCACTCGAAATTTTAATATAACTATCGGCGACCTCTACAAGAAAAAAACCAAATTTTTGCTATTTCGTGTAAAATTAACCATAAAACCAAACCTTTATGTTTTTCTGTCATTTTATCTGTTCGAAGCGTCGCTTCTTTCAAGTGGCCATGGTATTCCGTAATAGAGTTATTTTGTTGTTCAAAAAAGTCGTTTACGTCTCTAACTGTGGCACCCAAGTAATATTGATCAGTAGTACTGCCTAAACTTCGGACGATACCGCCTAGCTGTTGAAAGCGGCCTTTAGGACGTGCACATAAGTCTTGATCATATTCAAGGAACACTTGTAGGTGATTATCGTCGCGGAACACCGAATGACTGGCCAAACGAGTCAGAAAAACTTCGTGCATCGCTACGGTTTTCTTAAAAGTTGCTAAATATTCCCTAAAATAAAAGAGAGAAGTAAAACTGAAAGTTTGTTTTCTATGCCTGCAACACTCACGCCTCCAGTTCCTGTTTCATTTTAGTAAACTCTTCCTTTGTCATGGTGCCTTCACCCTCTCCCAATCGTTGCAACTTTTCGCGGGAGGCATCGAAATTGGGTCTAGGGGGCGGAGGAGGAATCTTAAAAAAGAGATTTTATAGTCACTTAAAAGCGTTAACACAAATCAAGTACGGCTTACGATGTAACCGGCATAAAGAGGACTCTCTTCGAAGCGGTCGTGCAGCCATATAAACTCCTCGTGCTGACGAACGACGAGAAACTCCGGTTTTTGGAAAACCTTCAAAGTTGTGCGAGTGTGCACCGTAAACTTAACTTTATCCTTTTCACTTAATGCATCGGATATATCTACGATTAAGCTATTATCTGTGAGAGGAACGGTATTTCCTTCGTCCGGTGTTCCCCTCTCCGTCTAAGGAATAAGAAAAGGGCAATTATTCAATTAATACCATCGAGATAAGAGGTTATTGCAATACTGATAAACAATACGCCCACTTGGAAATTTAATACGGTAATGGAGATAAGAACATTACATGCCACGGATACTTAAGAAAGAGTACAATTTCTACGCACCATTTTTAAAATCGACTAAAATAACTTAAAAACAAATTATTTGAGGACAGCACAAAACTTGCTAAACTTTTTTCGGCATCTGTCAGTATGTCAAACTTGAATCTTGACAGTTCGGGACCGACGCGTAGCCAACATAAATTATATTCGTCAGTTTGGGAAATTATCGCTTATCGAATTTTTCGTTGTTCCTAAGGGGGCAAAATAAGTATTAATAATAATAACAACATTATTGGTCGACGACGTCTTCCAACTTAATTTCCACTCGATTTTTTAATTTAGCAAAAGTTTGATATCCGCTGGTTGCTAGCCGTCGAGGAAGCACCGCAAATTCTGGTTTTCCATTCGAGCAAACAATAAATTTCTAGCTGTAAAATGTAATAGTTGTTCCTAATAAATTGTTTGGACGACTGTAAAATATGAATCTGAAATCTGAACTGTCAACATGACATTCAAACATAACCTAAAAATGTGAGATATTTTGTGGGCGTTCAAAGTTTTGAATAAATAGAAGCAAAATGACTACAACTCGTCATACATTACAGCAAGAAATTTTCCTACCAAAAGAAGAACGTCTTCTTGCGATTTGTCACGTTGGAAAATTATTCAAGAAGAAGAAATCGTCGTTTCTTTGCATCGTGAGCACCACAAATCCACCTCTAAATTTTTCTATAGTTCAAGTTAAACAAACGGATAAAACGTTTAAACGGAAGCGAACTTGGTCTATAGCGGAATTGACTGTGGTTGATGGTAAAAATGACAATGCAGAAACTTTAGATTTTGATTTGCATATGGACAAATTGTACCGCTGGACTGCTTCCAGTGGTCAAGAAAGACAGCTTTTTATTATTACGCTATTTAGGCAGTGTTCAAAGCACGTGTTGAAGGATAAACCCATATTTAAGAATGTTTCACAGGCCTGGTTAGTGGAGGATGTAATGACGCCGGAGAATAAATATGTAACCTCACCTCTGGCGCTCGAAAACGATTTAAATGAAGATTTTCAACCTATTACCGATAAGGAACAGGAAGATTTAAACAGGTATGTGGTGGCCCTCGTTCATTTATTTTATTGTTTTTGGAAACAGTTGAACATTTTTATATTTTGTGATTGCACCTTAAAAATTTGTTGATGAAGTTTTTCAACAGTTTCTTTATTTAGTTTTATTGTAAATTTTGGGTAGAGCGACTCTGCATTTGGGGGTTTCTTTTTTTTTATGATAAGTACCGAAATTGAAATTATTAGATCTTTAAAATTGTCGGGGATGCCAGGAAATAAATTCAGATCAAGATCCCACTAGCGAAGAGCCTTCCTATGGGGATTACATTTAAATTAACAAACTTGAATTTGAATCAGTGACACCCTAGGGACCACCTTTTTGAAATTATCTACAATGTCTTACTTTTATCTGCACAATTTCTGTCATCACTGCTGCCGCCCCAGTCAGGGGCAGATGGGCTATCAAAAATCTATCGGGAAATTAGCGACCGGCGGCCTAAAAATATAATTGTCACTGCCCAAAACAGCGCCGCAGGCGAAATTTTTATTTTATTAACGACCTACGGTTCCATTGACCGGAAAATTTCCCGGTAGCTCGGTGATACCATCCGCCCTTGGCCCCAGTCTTGCATTTCGCCGTGTCTACTGGACACCTTTCAATTTTCTGTACTACTGCTCTTTCGTAAAACTGATTAAGAGCAGCACTGGCCCCCTGATGTGTGTCCACTCAACTTACCAGCTGTGCCAACTCGTTTTTTTTTCTAGATTAATAAGCAACTGCGAGTTTGCTATCAGTAACGCCGAAGGTTTTATGGAAGTTTTAGCCCGTGATTTGTCCTTGTTGGACGGTGAAAACGTCCAATGCGTTTTGGCTTCTGAATCTCAAATCGAAGCCTTAATGGATCAGTTAGAAAATGCTATCGTCGAAGCAGACAAAATTGAAGAGAGGCTCAATTCATATGACGAAATTTTAGCGCACGTAAGAGATGTAATGGAAAAAATGGAAAAGAAAAATTCTATGATTGGTACAGCAAACAAAAACAACATACGATTGTATGATGAACTCATTAACGTGGTCGTAAGTTGAGATGTTAAGAGAAATCTGGAAAACTGAACTAAAATTTCTTTTTACTTCAGAAACAGCTAGATTTGCCCCGCAAGTATCAAGACATCCTAGAAGATGCCGACCTGACAAATTCGCAAAATTTAAAATCTGCTATTAGTGCAGGTAATGCCTTAAGAGATGCAATGAACTGTCAGCTCGACCCGGCGTTGTTGAGGATGGCGGCGGTTCAAGAGCAAAGGAAGCGGTTCGAAAAATACAAAGATAAATTTTCGCGTAGTATTTGTAGACAACTTAACAATCTCTTTATCCATTATGGTAATCATAAAGGGGAGTCCGAGAAGACTTCGGACACTTTGGTTCTACCACAACACAGCGCCGTCCATAAGGAACTCAGCATGTACTCTGAGCTAATGCATTGGATTAAAGTGAGTTTTTTTTATAATTTTGCATCGCCATGACGGATCCTAATATTTTAGGTTATGGATCGTAAATCATATGATGGTCTCAAAAAGGTTTACACGGATTCGTTAGGAAAACTGTACGATCGTGACGTGAGGGCTTTGTTTGAAATTGCAAAAGAAAGAATTTCACGTAAGCGACTCCCGATTCATTTTCCCCCTACTGACGTTAATTTTTTTAGCCTTAACTCAAGTGACTTCACCCACACGAACCGTAGCTCTCTTGGGGGTGGACAGGGAGCAGTGGACGTTAGAAACCACGTTAGTTGAACGCAACCGTTACGAATCAACTTTGGAACAAGTTTTATCTCAACTTGAGCCGATTTGTATGCAAGAGCAACAATTTTGCGTTGGATTCTTTCAAGTAAACCGCTTATTTATACTCTTCATCTTGTACTAAAAGCTAACTTTTCAGTTAGATGTTTTGAGTCCCAGTTCAAAAAATACACTGACGACGCTTGATGGAATCGAAACCGATACGACGGCGGTTTTACCGCACCGTAAAGTCGAAAAACAGATAAACGAAGACGTTCGGAATTTAATGGGGCATTTGTTTTCGTGCCTGGAGGAAGAGCTGCTGAGTTTCATCAGTTACATCGAAAAACAGGATAGTTTGTAAGTTTCATTGTTTATTATCCTGTACCTACAAAAAATTTATCAACGGTTTTCTAGCTACTGCATGTACGTGCTGGTGCACTTAAATCAACACGTCATGTCGGCGCAGAGTTCTTACCTCAGCAACACATTCGCGTCTGTTTTAATCCACATGAAACGATCGCTTGATCGTTTCATGCAGATGCAAGTGGATTCGGTCAAAGATTGTCGCTTATCCAGGCGTTCCAAGTGCGGTATTCTACCGTACGTGATAAATTTGGAAGAATTTGCAAGGTGTACGGATGTTTTGTTAAAGAGTGATCGACGTGCTGATTTGGAAAAGTGGTACATCCGTCTCATCGACATCATACTGGAGTTTATTGCTGTTCACAGCTCAGATCATCATAAAACACCTCAGCAGGTCATCAAAATGGGTAAAAATACGTTGAACTAAGTTGATGTAATGCTAAACATCAGCACTATCTGGCCTATCAGATTATGTTATAATGATAATTTTGAGGTAGCTTTGTTTTTGTTACAGAAAACTACCACTACCTTTATTCGCTCCTATCGCAACTAAAAGTATCCGTTTTGGATTCACAACGTAAGGAAGCCAAGCAAAAGTATAACGACGCGCTTGCGGCGTATGTCACCCAATATTTTGGAAGGCCCCTTGAAAAATTAAACGTGAGTCGTTATTTCTGACGTTTCCTGTTGATAATATGCCAAGTTATTTAAGTTTCGTGATTTATTTTCAAATTTTAAACTTTTGTTTAACTAAAAGTGAAGAAAAAATCCAATTTACTCATAGGAACACCGCGTAAAATGAAATTTCGGTAAGTTTTTCAATCGGGGATTCCCAAAACTTAAGTTTTGTTTATGAGTACATCGGAATTTTCTTTCAAATTTCAGTAAACAAAAGTTTAAAAAATGGCAACTAAAAGGGATAATTTTATTATTTTGAAATAAATATCGTAAAATTTTTAGATATTTTTCGACGGCGTTCAAGCCCGTGTTGCAAGTGGGGTGAAATTATCCGAAGTTGGCTACCAGTTAGCGTTCAGTAAGCAAGAATTACGTAAACTTATCAATCAGTATCCAGGAAGCACGGTAATAAAGTACAAAAACGATAACAAAATTGTTGATTTTCGAAAATTTTAGGTCAAAAAAGGCATTGAAGCTTTGTATAAAAAGGTGGAAAAGCACCTTTCAGAAGAAGGTAATTTATTGCAAGTCGTTTGGCGCGCCATGCAAGAAGAATTCATACGACAATACAAAATGTTGGAAGATCTCATACAGCAGTGTTATCCGGGATCACTAATCACTTTAGAGTTCACGATTGATGACATTTTGAACTTTTTTTCAGATATTGCGCGTTCTCATTAATTTGTTACATTTTGAAACTTTGTAAATAGATTTATTAAAAGTTGAAAATGATTTTCTAACCTAACATTTAAACAGACTAAATAAAACAGGTAAACCACTTGACATTTTTTTAACTGGCAACTGTCAAAATTAATTGTTACTTGATTTTAAAATTGGATTATCATTTGAGGTGCTGTTGAGTGGGTTAAATTGCAGGCATGATAAATTAAAAATGGAATTTATTATAATTTTGATTGAAGAAATTTTAAAATTCAATAGGTATTCAAGGACGCCCATGTCCATTATTCATTGTGTCCAGTGCAGTCTATTGTGGATTTCCGAATAGGCGCCGCGCGTTGAGCCTTGTAAACCCCGTAAGTAAGTCGAATTTTATTTCTAGATAAAATTGAGCATCTAAATTTTAAAAAAATGTGTTGTTAGTGTTAGGGGCACATGCGCCCTATGTAACTCCAAATTAATTACGTTCTTGTAAAGCATCGTTTTTCAACATTTTTTTGTCGCAACCCCCCCCACCCCGTCTTAATTGCCGAACTCTTTTCAGTCGTCGTCGCGGTCCTAAATAAATAATTTACCCAAATTGATTTAAAAATAACTTTATTTTTATAAGTAACAAAATTTAAATAATAAAACTTAATTTACATCGGGCAGATGTTGCTTTGTGTATTCATAAATAAAAGTGGACGCTGCCACGTGAACATTTAGAGATCTCACCACCCCAAATTGTGGTATTTCGACACAAAAATCAAGTAGTGGTAACAAATTCGGGGGAATCCCTTCCTTTTCGTTGCTGAAAATTAAAAATCAGAATTGAACCGTCTAAAACTCACCACTTTACCTACCCCAGCACAAGAAGTGATTTCTTTGGAAACGAAAATGTATTCAATTTTATGCTATTTGACGTCTGCTCCGCTCCTACTATAGCATACCCTTGGTTTTCTTTCATATCCAACAAAAACAATGGCAATGCCTCCACTTTAACTTCCGCTATATCCATCCAATTTTCAGATGACAAACTAACATTCCTAAATTGAGGATCCAGAAGACAACCTTTACTCCTCAGTATTAATTTTTTAACTTGGAAGACTTCGCAAGACCTACATAACCCACCCAAATTTGGTATTTTATCCACCAAGGTTGCTAATACAATAAGCTCCCCGAAACTTTCACCTTTATCCTTCAAGACTTGCAGTTTCTTTTGAACCAAATCACACGGTAATTCTTCCTGTGGTAAAACAATGTTTTGTTGAACGTTCGGAAAATTAAACGATCTGTCTTGGATTATCTTAAAACCTGGAATATTAAAGATATTTTCATACTCTTCGCTTGTCACCCTCGTAAATTTGGGAATGTCGTGGTAAATTACACTCAAATGGAAGTGACCGTCTGGTTGAAAATCATAATAAACGAAATTATCTATTGCATCCAGCCGCCTTTCAGACTTTTCCAGTACCATATTTATTGAATCGACAGTTAGGTGAAAATTCTCCACCAGGTTTTTAAATCCATTCGTTTTCGCCTTTTCAAATAATCGTGAAAGCGTTTCCTAAAATAAAAATAAATAACGAGTTCATCCCACACTTCTGATCCAATCATCACCTGAGAATATAACCGTAAATTAAAATGAGGCCCCATTGTCCAGGGCAGCATAATTTTGAAAGCGTCGATCCAAAATTCCTCCTTTTTATTCAAAACTAAGTGATATAAAATGGGCGCAAACGCGATGATGGTCGATTTGTGAACTTTACTTGCAGCATTCAGTTTGGAAGATATTAAGCAAAATGAATCGTCGTCGTCGTTTAATAATTTAATGAGTAGCCACTGGATGAAAAATTTGATACTGGCTTGGTGGTTTTCCTGACATAAACTGTCGGTGAGCAACTGAATCAAGGCACGTCGTTGATCCACTATGTTTTCGTTTATCAATAACAGGGCTTGAAGGATCCGTAATTTTTGTAAATGAACCTAGAAATTTCAGTCCAAAATATTTGAATTGAAGTTATGATTGTTTTACCTCACAATTTTCAGAGTACCGCTTTTTGAAGTGAACGTTGTATTTTTGTATTAACAATAACGCTATTTCGTCTGCAAGAATTTGCTTTAAGTTGAGTGCGAGTTTTGCTCCATAACAGACAGTTCGGATCATATTTACACGAACGGATAATTTTACCAAATTTGGGCTAAAAAGAAAAATCAGCAGCTGCACAGATACTAGGGATAGATGATATTCTAAAAAATATCGATTTACATAGGGTCGCGTTTGAATACGTAACCGGGTTAACCTGGTTATTTTGTTCGTGGCGCCTCTATCGGAATTTTATTAAAAGTAATAAAGTAACTTACTTGTTCTCAAGGTCATCTATTTCTTGGCAAACCATATATTCGGCCCTACAAGCACATTTTGAACTCTGTCATATGATAATTTTGCTCAACTTACCGTTGCACATTTCCCAAATTATTTCCACGAAGCAACAATTCCACAACAATGGGAAGAAAATCTTTTGCTTGTTTGACATTCTTTTTCACCAAACAGAATAAGCAATTCGACAAATTAGCCGCGACGTGGTCAAAATCGCACGAAATTTCCTGTAACCTCCACGTTACAGCCACAATTTTTCCCAAAGTAAAATCATCGATGATTTCAGCATATTGATAAAATGTTTTGATAAAATTTCTAATTGCGCTTTTAAAACATTCTCCTTTTCTCCAGTCGTTTATCGCTTTTAAGAGCGAATTGATGTAGTGATCTATTTCTTCCGTATAATCATTTTTGTGCAGGAGAATTTGTAAATTATTGGCAATTATCGGTAGTGCGTCGTGATGGCACTTTTCCAAAATGTTTTCGAGAATTGGAAAAATTTGGTCGCGCTTTTGCTTAAATCGAAAATCTCCTGACAAAATTTTGGAACTTACGAAGTCCAAAAATAATGAGACCATGTTTGTGGAGAATGGAATTTTGCTGTGGATGAATACGTTTTCCCAAGATTCCATCAGTTCGGTTACTTCGCTTTCCGATAGTTCGACGTATTTGGAAATAATTTCGTAAGCAATTTCGGCCCTGTTTGGAAAGTTTTTGATAATTGTTGTGGATATTCCGTAAAAATCTCGGGCAGAGTTTACACCTAGAAAGGGTAAGAGGTTTCCGATTTCGTTGTAATTTGGGGAAGGTTTGTTTAATTGGGACCGTATAAATTTTGGCAATTCAGTATCGATTCCTTGTTGACACAGTAGAAGGCAAACACGAGAGGATACGGCTGGATTTACTGCGTTTAAAGCGAGGGAATCTTTCAATGCTTCCAAATGGCTATGGAATATTGGTAAGGTTAAGAGTTTGAATATTATTTCGGTTTCTTTTGGAATTGTTACGTCTAAAGAACACCATGTCTTGGTAACTTTTTCGATATCTGATTGGTATCGCGAAAAATCCAGCAAATCTTCATCATCTTTGGGGGAATACCCGTCTCCATATAAAATGTAGTTCATTTTGATAAAAACGCCAAATTCGCCGTACAAGGTTAGAGAATTTCTCACAAAACTTTTTATTTCTTGGATGCAAGCATCGCGAATGTGAATATGAGGAATTTTTTCAATATTGGTTTTTAAATCTTGTAACATCTGAACTGGTATAAAAATCTTCCGTTTTTTCGCAAAATATGTTTTGTAAAATTTGTAACTTACAGAGGGAATCCAATGTATATTCAAACTTTCGCGTAGCAAGTCTAAAAATTGTGGTTCACTCAAATTGCCACAAAAAAGCGCTAAAGCGTCCCATACTTCTTTCGTCTTCACTAAGGAATAAATGTTGAAAGAGTTAAAAATATAGCGGGAAATTTCCGACAAATACCAATTCTCACACCAAGTCGATTTTAATAAAAGTTGGAGGCAGTGCAAACGCACAGGAGTAATAGAATGCGAAAGGAGGATTTTGTACAAGCAAAGTAACCAAGTTGGATCCAAAATTTCAATTTTGGTCAACAAATGATACGAAGGTTCGATAAGGTACAACTGCTTTTCTTGAGACACATCAAGTAAGATTAGAAAATTGGTCAAAGCAGCGATGACATCAATTTTTGTCTCCAAATTCCAATGAATAACATCAGAAACGGATCCAAAACTATCCCTATCTTGAATCAAAATTAGGGATTGTTTCATTAAAAACAACGCATTTTTGAGCTCCTGTTCGTCAAGAAGACATTTTTGAACAAAAGACCAAAAGCTTCTCGAGGCGAACAAATAATCCTTATCTGAGAAGGAATCCCACAACCCACATACAACGCTCAAATTTCCTATTGATAGCGTCTTTTCCAAAACGATCTCCAAAATTTTGGAATCCTCCCCGCCGTTTCGTAAAAATGGAGGAAAAACATGAACGATTACAAAGTCTCTCACAAATTTCGATTCGCAAAACAACAATTTGATCAAAAAATCACCAAAAGTTTTTTTTAACGCGACATACTTCGTTTTGGAATCGCAAGAACCGGCGGCAAATTTCAACAACTTCAAATAAACAAAATTTTCCTGATGCAACAAATAATCAAAATACTCATCATTTAACAAATTTTTATCCCGAATAAATTTCAAAAATCCCTCGTAATGCGTTTCGAATTAAAAATCCTAATGTTAAAACGCGGCAAACTTCATCGATGTTTTCTTTGTTTATTTGGTGCAAAATGTGGTCCACAGGAAAACTAACAGCACTGTGCAGATTATTTTTGATAAAAGCCAATTTTAATTTAAAAAGCTCGTACAATACTTTTAAATCGTTGGTCTGGTATAACAAAACGTTAAATTCACTTTCGGAAACACTTAAAATATGCTGATTTTTAACTAAAATTTCGAAAGAAATATTTTCCAAATCCATCGTACAGTATTAAAATTTTTTCGAAAAACATGCACAACACGAAAATTTTATTTTAGGTTATGTATTGGAATTGTGATTGGAATTTATGTTTAAAATTTTTTAAAAACATTTAACAGTGGCGTAACTGGAAGATGCAATCTCATCCAAAAATTTTTAAGCTTTTTAATGGATCCGCTCTCATTAGATACAGCTACCTTATATAATGTTATCTGTGTCAAAAATCAACTTATTTGAAGAAAAGATAAGATCTCGTTAATCCATTCATGCGCGTCAGTAACTTTATTATATATGACATATTTTTTATTTATTATATACGGCCATAAACCCGGTATTTCAAACTTCCAAGAGGACAAAAGAATGGCTGAAGGCGACCATAGATCATACAATGTTAAAATTGTAAAGGGTAGTTCACACTACATGATTTATCATATGACTTGTCACATGACTTCTCATATGAGGGATTTTTTTACGTTCACACTATGTGATTTTTGATATTATAGAAGTTATGGCTTTTATGATTGGCTGTTGTGATGGTATGATTTTAGCCATGACTTTTCTTATGACTAAGTCATATGATAAATCATGTAGTGTGAACTACCCTTAATTGATTATTTTGAATTAGATAGTCCAAATCGTGCGACCTAAAAGCCGCACTAAAATTGTTTTTACCTTGAAAATAAATAAACAAACCTAGTTCAATTAAATCACGGACCGAACGTTACGTATCAATCAAGACGTTTTTTATTGACCAATTTTGAGTTGACATCCTGAACATCTCTCTCGAAATTTTACCTACTAGAAAACCAATTGTAATTTTTCTGTGCTCGGTTAGTAGAAACATATACAAATTATCGGTAGATATCAGATACACAATGGGTCCACCTATTATAGCCATATTGGCTAAGCTAGGTGCTAAATAGCTCCAAAGAAAGAATCAGTCACAAGGGGAAAGCTCCCCCAACCCCCACCCTTGGGCACGTCCCTGAGCTTGCATAAAATATACAGAACTTGCATCGACAATTACGAACGGGTCCCAAATATAATTACATATTAATATGTAATATATTTGACCTAAAGATTAAAATGATAAAATTAATAATTACGAACGAGTCCCAAATAACTACACGGACGATGACAACAAATAAGTAGCAGACTAACATTCCTGAATATTCAAAGATACGAAATAATTTGTAAAAAATAATATAACATAATCCAAGAAAGACAAAACGTTGAAAGAATAACTTAGATCATTTTTTTTCTTATTTACCCTCTTCTGCTTTGCTCGTACGCCCATGCTTTCTAGAATTCAATGCACTTCTGCATATGGGCGGCACATTTGCTAGTTGGCTGCGTCAGATGTCATTCGCTCATTGGATTTCGGATTTGTTGGTTCTAGTTTCGTTTTGATTTTGTTTCTTCATTATCCATCGATTTCCTGGCACAAAGTATCGCGATAAAAATTAATTTCGTAAATTAACAATTTTTTTATGGTACAACAAAAAGTTTATACCCGGTCAACTCGACGTGTACAATTTTGGGAATCCCCCAAATTGACGAAACTGATTAATTTATAATTATTACGTCAAGTTTCTGGCCGTAAGATACTTTTTTTTGCAATTTTTTAAATTTTAACCTAAAAATGTTACATTTAGTTAACTGAATGATGGATTCGGACAATGACGAAGAAAATGTGTTGGAGGCCCGAAACTACCAAATTAAGCTTATGGAAGTGGCCCTACGAAAGAACACCATCATATATTTACCTACCGGTTCAGGTAAAACTTTTATAGCTGTCATGGTTATGAAGCAGTTGTGCGGAGAACTGCTCGAAAAGTAAGATTGAATGTTTTGTTAATTACATTATATCGCCTTTTTTTATGTAGACCTTACGGTTTGGGTGGAAACATTTGTGTTATGGTTGTTAATACGGTCACTTTGGTTGATCAACATTTAGGGTATTTACGACGTTTCACACCGTTCAACATTGGTGGATATAGTGGTGATATGAACGTGGATTTTTGGTCGCCCCAAACGTGGGAGGATGAATTTAACAAAAACCAAGTTTTGATTATGACTTCTCAAATATTATTAAATATTGTTGAATCTTCAATTTTGAGTAAGATTTTTTTATTGTTTTATTATTTTATCTTATCAAAATATTGTTTTGATAGGCTTAAATCGCGTGCACTTATTGGTGTTTGATGAATGTCATCATGGTGTTAGTGATCACTCTATGAGGCAAATTATGCTGAAGTTTGAGAACTTGACAACGCCTCCTCGGGTTCTTGGATTAACCGCGACATTACTTAACCGAAATTGCAAACCACATCAGGTCGTAGACGAAGTCAGAGATTTAGAGACGACATATCATAGCACTGTTGCCACTGTTGATGAACTGAAACACGTTTTAGGGTGAGTCATTTATTTGTTATTATATTAAGTTGAAATTATTTCGGACCCAAAAAAGTTAATTTTGAGTTTATAGTCCAGTGCAATTAGGTTTATACCTCGGAACCCAGATATAGTGAATGGATTTGGATGTTGTTGAATTTCTTATACTAAAAAGTGAAAAGTTTACCTTTTGAAACTTTTCGCTAATGTTTATTTTTTTTAAGGGTTGTAATCCCCTTTTTAAATGGAAAATATTCCAAAGCTAATGGAATTTTGACCGGTTGTTTGGGGGTACTCTAGGATGTCAATCCTAAGTTTTTGACCTCAAGGACCTTGTGCTAACTTAGGGAGAGGGGCAGAAACCTCAAAATTTTTGGACTTGCTTCAGTTTTTTGCTTATATCTCGTAAACTGAATATATTTTAGGTACCATAGTTTTAAACAAAGTTATAGAACAGCAAATTTGCTAAAATTTAGTAAGTAAAGCAAATTTTTAGACCCAATATTAACCGACACAGCCAATCAAAGTTAGACAAAGTTTCTCAAAATGTAAAAAAATAGACAAAAATCGAAGGTTTTGCTTCTATAACTATTTATTACCATCATTTCCATGTTAATTATGTTAATCACTCATCAATATGAACATCTGTGACCATCCCCCTCTCCCCCCCCCCCCCCCCCCAAACATGAAGATGCCTCACATTAATTAGCATTTCTTACATTAAAATAAGGCATCTTCACGTTTGGTAGAATTGGAGGAGGAGGGGTGGGGGGATTGTGATCATGGATGCTTCAAGATGTTGATATTAATGAGTGATTAACATAATTAGCATAGAAATGATGGAAATAAGTACCTATACTCTGTTTTATTTAAGAAAAATGTAAAACGTTTGCACTAAACGGATGACCTTTAAATGTTAACCAATGAAATTGCTTTGAATAAACACTAAATCTCGTATAATTTCCTTATTGTGAGTGAATCTTTATTCAAAGCAATTTCATTGGTTAACATTTAAAGGTCATCCGTTTAGTGCAAACGTTTTACATTTTTCTTAAATAAAACAGAGGATAGTTATGAGGGCAAAACCTTCATTTTTTGGTCATTTTTTTACATTTTGAAAAACTTTGTCTAACTTTGATTATTTGTTGTATCTCGGTTAATATTGGGTTTAAAAATTTGCTTTACTAACCAAATTTTAGTAAAATTAGTGCTCTACAACTTTGCAAAGAACTATAGTACCCAAAATATGCTTAGTTTACGAGACATAAGCAAAAAATTTTAAAAAAAGTCAAAAAATTTTAGGTTTTTTCCCCCTCCCCTTAGTTAGCACATAGTCATTTTGCATTTATAATGGCTAATTGCACTGGACTATGCACTGGACTGGATATGAATGCCTCGTTTTGTAAAACAGGTACTCTATTAAGATTCTCAGAAAGCTAATAAGAAAAATCAATAGTTTTTAATTTTTTACTGAAACTCAAAACTTTACACTTGACGATATTGAGTTCCAAATGATTCAGTTTACACCAAGATTCAAGTGATTTTAGATTATTGTTGATTGATTCACAATCTTCAATTGAGTTAATAATTCTAAAAATCGTCAGATTCGTCGATTCTGCAATAGGTCATACTTAAAAAGCATTTACAATGTCATTAAGTTAGAGGATGAATAGCTAGGGTCCCAGATGAGACTCTTGGATTCCGGATTCAACAAGAATTTCTTCTAGAAAGATTATTTTTAAATTATCCCTTTGAACTCTACCACAAAGATAAGAAGAAAACCAATTATTTGTTGATTATCTCATACCCTTAATTTATACAATAATCTATATATGGGGCATTCCACACCAAATCGACCACTTTTGAACCCTATCCCTTTTTGATTTGCCTAAAATTTTTACATATTATACTATCCCACCAAAAACAGTTTTGTGAATTTTTTCAAAATTTTTTATTCAATCTAAAAAAAGTTATGAATTTTTAGAAAAACTGATGTTTTCTTTTTTCAAACGATTATAACTACTTCAAAAATTGAATAATCGGGACGTTTTCTGTCTTTAAACGTACTTTTCAGGGAAAAATACAAAAAAAGACTTCAAACTCGTATTCTACAAAAATTTTCATTTTTTTTTTTTTTGGAAAAAATTATTGTTTTTTAAAATTTCGTCACTTTTGAAATTGGATTTTTTTATTTCAAAAAATAAACTATGATTTATTTCGCGTATAACACCGCAAACCCCATAATGGGCCGACATTTCTTTCTATTTTTTTGTTTTTTCGCAATCTATTAATAGCCCAGTCAAATTAGACGAAAAATATGCTCCAACTCGGAAAAATTACCATCGAGCTGAATTTTGGTATACACCTTTATTATGTCATTGTAAACAATATGTGAAAAGTCGAAATCGAAATCATGTGAGCTTCAAAAGTTATTCGAGGTCAAAGGTCACAAAAACGATCTTTTGGTAAATAGTTCGCTTTTTGTTAATTTTACGATAAAAAGTTTCAAATAAAAATTATAGAGGAGATAATTATCTACAAAAAAACTTTATAAAATTTTTATGAAAAAGCTATTGTTTGTGTGCTAGAAGGCCTAGGGCCTACAGTGAACAAATATTCTGGTGGTTGTTTTACCTTAAGGGTATATATTCTTGATTCAAACTCCGGTTTTTTTTCTTTGTGGTTTTTTTCTATTATATATGTACAACATACTACCGCACAATCACCCGAATGTTTGTACATACTACCCCTCTGCCCCCCGAATGTTTATACATTGTAGGCCTTTTAGCTCAAAAACAATAGCTTTTTCGTGAAAATGCCATAAGATATTTTTTGTAGATAATTACTTTCTCTATAATTTTAGTGTAAAACTTTTTATTGTAGGATAAACAATAAACGAACTATTTACAAAAATTCGTTTTCGCGACCTTTAAGGTGTATACCAAAATTCAGCTTTCGATGGTAATTTTTCCGAGCTGGAGCTTATTTTTTGTGTAATTTGACTGGGCTATAGTACGTCGTTATAAACAATGTGTGAAAAGTCGACATTGAGATCATGTGAGCTTCAAAGATTATTTGAGGTCAAAAGTCACGAAATTGACTTTTTTGTAAATAGCTCGTTTATTGTTTATCCTACAATAAAAAGTTTTACATAAAAATTATAGAGGAGATAATTATCTACAAAAAAGATTGTATGAAATTTTCACGAAAAGCTATTGTTTTTGCGCTAGAAGGCTTACAATGTACAACCATTCGGGGGGTAGGGGGATAGTATGTGCAAACATTCGGGTGATTGTGGGGTAGTATGTTGTACATATATAATGGAAAAACACCACAAAGAAAAAAAACCGAAGTTTGAATCAAGAATAATATACCCTTAAGGTAAAACAACCACCAGAATATTTGCTCATTGTAGGTCTTCTAGCGCAAAAACAATACCTTTTTCATAAAAATTTTATAAAACCTTTTTTGTAGATAATTATCTCTATAATTTTTGTTTGAAGCTTTTTATCGGAAAATAAACAAAAAGCGAACTATTTACAAAAAGGTCGTTTTAGTGACCTTTGACCTCGAATTGAAGCTCACATGATCTCGATTTCGACTTTTCACATATTGTTTACAATGATGTAATAAAGGTGTATACCAAAATTCAGCTCGATGGTAATTTTTCCGAGCAGAAAATCTAATTTGACTGGGCTATATTTTTATTTTATATATTATATTATTTTTATATATTTTATTTCAATATTTCAGGTTCAAGAGATAAATATTTAAACCTGCATTTTTCTTTTTAAACTTTAATAAAATTAGCTGTTCTTACAACTACTGTTAATTGTACTAACATACTGCATTTTGTTTGATTTCTTGCAGTTACTCCACTAATCCTCATGAATGGATTCGGGTATTTAAAGCACACGAGCCAAATAAAGTTGAACTAAATGTAATCAGTATGTTGGAAGAAGTGAACATTTTATTGTATAACATTAAAGTAACCACACAAGGTCGAGTTCCTCCTAGATCCCACCTAAAATCTTTAGGCTCTGAAGATACCTTTAATGACATAATTAAATTAATTAAAGATACCATTGTACATATAAGCGAATTGGGAATATTTGGGGGCAGAATAGCACTCGTATCTCATTTGATACAATTCGAACGGTTGAGAAGAAATTGCCAAGATCCACAATTCGCATGTATCATTGATTTTGTTATCACGCAATACACAATTGCTCAAAGAATTTTAGAAAAAGTAATGGAAAACTTTTCTCCCATTGACAAAATTTATCAGTTTTCTGCAAATCAGTTGATTGAATTGTTCAACGTGTTAGATGAGTACAGATCAAGTACTAAACAGACGTTATGTGGAATAATATTCGTACAGAGGCGCTTCACTGCAAAAATTCTTTATCATATTTTTTTGGAATTGGCACAAATTGATCCGCGATTTGATTATTTGAAACCTAACTTTGTGGTGGGTTTCAATAGCAATCCTTTTGTTGACACTCGCGAAAGTTTGTATAATGCTAAAATGCAGAAGAAAGTTATGGCTCAATTTCACAATAAGAGTATCAATTTACTTATTTCATCAAACGTGTTGGAAGAAGGTATCGATATTCCATTGTGTTCCCTCGTGATTAAGTTTGATAAACCATCGGATTATCGCTCTTATATGCAGTCTAAGGGACGTGCGAGACATAAGCAGAGTTTTTATGGTATATTAGTTAGCAACACCGAAAGGAACTCCTTCTTGGCGAAATATGAAATATACAAACAAGTGGAAAATTTATTAAACGAGGTAAGCGAAACTGATTTTTTGATGTTGTTAGATTATTATCGTTTTACAAATATTCAGTTCCTTATTGGTAAAACCGGTAAACGAGAAGGACCTTCAAGTGAGAACATCAACGATTTTTACCAGGAAAGTGAATTTCCACCGTATTTCACAAACGGACCTGGTTCAGCTGTGGTTACTATGATTTCTGCAATTTCCTTACTGTGCAGATATTGTGGATCTCTTCCTGCTGACAAATACACGACCTACGCCCCCAATTGGTACTTAAATGATTCCGGAGAACCAGAGAAATATCAAGTGGTTATTGAATTACCAACAGTTTCCCCCATCGTGAAATCCATCGAAGTATGTACTTTTATTTTTTAAATTATTTTCTTAATTTAATAAGTCTAACTTTTAGGGTCCCTTTATGCCGTCGAAAAAATTAGCCAAACGTGCAGCGGCATTGTTAGGTTGCAAATTGTTGCATACAATCGGCGAACTTGACGACAATCTGAATCCAAAATCGCACGAAGTTATAGGCGACGACGTATCTCATTTATTCCGTCACTGGCCCGAAATTGAGGAAACGGATTCGGGTATTCACAAGAAAAAGCGAGTGCACTCTTTAAATGTGGGTTTTATTTACAAAGTCTTCGGTTTAATGGTGCAAATTGTTTTAGATACCTCGATTGCTAATTGGAAAAATTCAGCCAAATAAAACTTTATATTTACACATAATTGAATTTCAACCCAATGTTATGGAAGACAAATTGAACACTCCTGGTTTAAAAATGATGTATAAGATGTACACTTCTTCTATGTGTTTTGGACTATTGACTTCGAAAAAGTTACCACAACTTTGTGAATTTTCGTTTTTTGTTTCGTTGGGTGAAATTGTGGTGAACTTTGAAGTTAATAAAAAGATGGTGGTTTTAAGTGCAGCCGAAATTTTGCAATTGAAAGTTTTTCATGCTTTAATTTTTAAGGATGTTTTGAAGGTTTTAAAAACATTCTTAGTATTTGATAACTCGGAGAGTGCTGATGGAATTTTAGTGGTGCCGATTACGAGGAGTAAAAATTACGCCATCGATTTTGAAGTAATTGAAAACCATTCCACTGTAGTGGAAATGCAAGATGAGCCTAGCGAAAAGGAAAGAGCTCAGACGGAAGTTACTGAAGAAAATTATTTAGGAAAAATTGTGACACCATGGTATCGACGGGATGAACAGGTAAGAAGCATGTTAATCTTTATTTGCAATAATTCTCTTACAAACGAAATTTTTTAACGTTTCTCTTTTAGTTATATCTCGTTACAAGCATTGCCTTATTTAAAAACGCACACACCGAATTTCCTTCCGAAGATTTTGACACTTATGCCAACTACTATAAAGAAAAATACTCGCTTGCGTTGTACGCGCCTACCCAACCTCTGCTTTTGGTGAAAAGTGTATCAAAGAGAATGAACTGCTTAAAACCTCGCAGCAGCAAGAAACGTGATAAGGAAAAGAATTATGAAGACATGGAGGAGCACTTGGTGGCAGAGTATTGTGTACAACAAACTTTTCCTGCAGCCTTATGGATTCAGGCTTTCCTTTTGCCTAGTTTTTTGCATCGAATGCAGGGTTTGTTACAAGCCTATGAGTTGCACGAAACCATTGCTAAAGAAACAGGAATTGGTGTTTTACCCGAAGGTCACCAGTGGAGAGCTTTGGTTATTGACAGTAATCTTTCCGATGAAGAAAGTGATTCGGGTAAAAAGCATGAACAAAAGGAACTCAATGTGAGTGATTCGGATGAGGCAGCCGTTGATGTACCCAACGAAGCACTTCGACAGATAAAGTCAGATTTTGTTTCAAAAAAGTTGGATTCGGAATATCCTTGGGAAGAGAAAGATGAACCAGTTGACATTGAACGCCACTTACATGTTACCCCGATGGATATACAATATTACGATAGTTTCATATCCGAGGGTGTGGGAATGCAAAATAGGAAGAAGCGAAATTTACAACCCAGAAATAATTATCCCGCTATATCTTACGACCATAGCTATGTGGAAAATAAAATTGCATTATTACAAACGACGTATAACGAATGTGGACCAGAATTGGTGGACATCCTGCAGTCACTAATGACCGTCAAAGCAAACGACGTAGTTAATTTGGAACGAATGGAAACTCTGGGAGATTCTTTTTTGAAATTAACAATTTCGGTCTATATCATTTTGAAGCATCCAAATTACGATGAAGGTAAAGCCACGACCTTGAAATGTAAACTTATAAGCAACAAAAATTTATACTACGTTGGGGTACACAAAAACATCAGCGGATACCTGAACGTTAGCGAATTTACACCTACCTACGAATGGAAGCCACCTAGTTTTTGTGTACCGAGTTTCATAGCCGAAAAGATCGAAAGCGGCGATCTGGACCCTGCGGCTTTGATGAAAATTTTTATCTCGAATCAAGAGCAAATTGCAGGCGAAGTGCTTAGCGAAACTAAAAGCGAAATTTTAAGGGAGCTATCGAGCGTTGAAAAGAAACCTGAAATTAGCTACGATTCCTTACTGACGTTTGTAAATAAGCGCGTCATTACCGATAAAACAATAGCAGACAGCGTCGAAGCACTAATCGGTACATACTTCTTATCGTCAGGGTTCGAAGGTGGGCTCAAGCTAATGGAGTGGTTAGAAATTATTCCAAAATGCGAAAACCTTCCAGAACTTTTCAATATAGTTCCTTCTAATCCGGTCTTGAACAACAACGCCGGCGATGTTCGCAATATCAATTTTATGTTTCCGTCCTGGCAAATGGTGGAGAACTTGCTGGGTTATCATTTCAACAACCGGGCTTACTTGCTACAAGCTTTCACTCACTCCTCATACACTACCAACCGTATAACCGGTTGTTACCAAAGATTGGAGTTTCTGGGTGATGCAATTTTAGATTTTTTGATTACGTGCTATATTTTTGAAACTTGTAAAGACTTAAATCCTGGACAACTTACCGATTTGCGATCGGCTTTAGTAAATAATATTGTATTTGCCGCTTTTACGGTTAGATGTGGTTTTCACAAGTTTTTGCTATTTTACAATAACAAATTATTGGATTACATTGGTAACTTTGTCCAGTACCAAGAATCACGTAATCATATTATAGACGACGAAATCTTGGTTTTATTACAAGAGAATGATTTGTATTTAGCCGAACATATTGATGTGCCTAAGGTAACTTTCTTTTGTCGCCTAGTTGGGTGGAACATGAAATAATTTGAAATATTTTTACAGACTCTTGGTGATATATTTGAAGCTTTGGCTGGTGCAATATATTTAGATAGTGGTTTGAACCTTAATACGGTTTGGACCGTTTTTTATAGAATTATGTGGAAGGAAATCGAACAATTTAAGAGGAAAATTCCTAAAAACATAGTGAGAATGTTACACGAAACTTCTGGAGCTCACCCCGATTTTCAGTAAGTAACTTTTTTGTTAGTCATTTTTTGGTGAAATGGAAAAATTTTGTTTGTTCACAGGAGTGCCGTTCCAGTAACAGTTGGACGCGTTATGGTGCCACTGGATTTTATGCTAAATGGTGTAAAAAAGAGAGTATTTGGATTTGGTGAAAATAAAACGTTTGCTAAGAAAGCAGCGTCGAAAATTGCCTTAAGATTATTGTCGTCAGATTAAATCACCACGTTGCAATTAAGTTTCCAAATATTTATCGTATATTATTAAATTTTGTTAGATCGTTTAACGTGCGTATTGCCGCTGATATAATATAAAAAAAATTTGTGATATTTTTCTAGGGAAACTTTACAAAGAAGCGATGGATTTTTTATTTACTGCGGTACTTTTCATTAATTATTTTTCTGCTTTTTTCGAATTCATATTAATTTATTCACCGCAATCAGTTTTTGTGGTGTTGTTTGTTAATTTTGATAATTGTTTTCAAAAATATTAATTTTTCGAGCTTACATTAATTTATTAGATGTAAAAATACCTTTCAATTTTTTATTTTAACATTAATTTTTATTAATTGATTTATTAATTTTTGATATTTTTATGTGTGACGAATTCATTTTTTATTACAAGAAATTTCGTTAAGAATAAAAGTTTTTAACATTTTTGTTAAAGTGAGTTATTTTATTACAAAATAAAGTAACCCCTCGTTCCACTATATTTTATTTATTATTGTATTAATGCGTTTTTCTTCAAAATCGATTTTCTCCAAATTGGCTGAACTTTGAATTTTCAAATTCTATGGTATAATGGTTGTGGTGAGGATCTGTGACAACCAAAGTTGGCGCTGATGTTAGTTCAACTGCTCTTTATTTGGAAGTTTCAAGTAGCACATCATTGGTTCTCCAATGATTTACGAAATCGTAGCGCGAGAAACGAATTGTGCGCTTCATACCAGAATTCTGGTGTTTCGTCTACGATTTGATTGGCGATGCATTATGTTTTGAACATACTTTTGAAAAATTCACCACATACTAAAAGTCTTTAATAATGTGAATTTATTTTATTAATTTTGTTAAATAAAATAACACACTACCGACTCACCCTGTATAAGCGTTCGTCTATGTGCCCCTTTATCTGGTTGTCATCTTTAAGGTTAAGTTCATTTATTGACATTTTAAGGAACGTCGTAAAATTTATAAATTATTTTGAGTTTTTGGGAAATAATTCTTGAATTTTCAAGATGATGAACCCGTCGACAGCGTTCGGCATACAAAGTACAGCAGGAGCAGTTCCCGTTCGCAATGAAAAGGGTAAATCGAAATTCTCGTAAAAATTAAGACTCCGATCATTAAATTGTTATTTTCCAGGTGAATTGTCTATGCAAAAGGTGAAAGTACACAGGTACGTCTCAGGTAAACGTCCCGATTATGCACAAGATTACTCGGACTATGAGAACGAAGATGACGACTTCATCGAGAGGCGTAATCATCCACACGCTCGGGCACCCAGCCCCAAGGCTGATAAAAGTGACGATGATGATATGAACGATCCCCGTTTGCGTAGGCTGAAAATTCGAGAGGCCGATACGGAAATTCGACCGGAAAGAAGACGGCACGTATATGAAGCCGAAGTGTTGCAAAGTAGCGATGATGAAGATGATAAAGATAAAATTAACCTTCCCGGTAAGTTATTTCCCATTTCAATGTTGAAACCCTGGTCTATGTGAATCATTATTTTTAGAGCCGAAACATATGCTGGAAGCTCCAGATGATGAATCTGAGGCTGAATTAAGCGACACGGAAATTGAATCTCGACGTGAGTTGTTAAAAAGGCGCGTTTTAAGTAAACAAGAAGAGCAAGAGTTGGCTTTAGAGGAAGACGAAAAATCGGATTCTGAGTCATCGGAGAGTTCGGAATACGAAGAATACACAGATTCTGAGGAAGATACCGGTCCCAGACTGAAACCAGTTTTTGTGCGGAAGCGCGACCGGATTACAATCATGGAGAAGGAAAAGGAAGCCCAGCGTCTGAAGCAGCTGGAACAAGAAGCACAGAAGCAAGCGGAAGAACGACGTCGGTACACTTTGAAAATGGTGGAAGAATCAATCAAGAAGGAACAGCAAGCGAAGAATAAGGATGACAACGAACCTAATCTTAACGATGTGTGCACCGATGATGAGTACGACGAAATAGAATACGAAGCGTGGAAGTTACGTGAACTGAAACGAATAAAACGAGATCGTGAAGAACGCGAAGCAATTGAAAAGGAACGACTTGAAATTGATCGAATGAGGAACATGACGGAAGAAGAACGAAGGTTGGATTCACGGTTGAATCCGAAACATATCTTGAACAAGGCGGTCAAAGGGAAATACAAGTTTTTGCAGAAGTATTACCACAGGGGTGCTTTCTATCTTGATAAAGAAGACGAAGTGTTTAAGAGGGACTTTTCACAAGCTACTCTGGAAGATCACTTCGATAAGACTATTTTACCCAAGGTCATGCAAGTCAAAAATTTTGGGCGGTCTGGACGGACAAAATACACTCATTTGGTGGACCAAGATACTACGCAATTCGATTCACCTTGGGTTAGCGAAACGACGCAAAATATTAAATTTCATTCCTCTCAAGCTGGGGGTGTTCGTCAAACATTTGATAAGCCAAGTTTGAAGAAGAGAAAAATGCAGTAGTAAAAGTGAGAATTTTTATTGTATATATATTTGATTGTATTAAGATAGCGTTCGTATCGTAAGTGGGGTGAGCTGCCGAATTAAAAAAAAGAAGCTGAAAATTCACGTTGATTGGACTTCTACAGGGGGTGAGTAAAAACTGACCATCCAATGGGGTCACTGGGGTTTCGAGTCACAAACCAGCGAAATTTTACGATTTCATTTTAATTGACAAAATATTTTTGTAAGTTTTTTTATTAATTCTTTTTTGTTTTTAAAAAAGTTTCTATTTAGCAAACGAATAAAATTGCGAAAGCCACTAGGGCTTTTGGTTTTGGTGAAATTATGCTGAAATATTTCTTCAAGTTTTTATTTTTTATTAATTTGTAGGTTTAGAAAGTATCTCGTATTCCAATAATAATTAAGCACCCTTAAAATTGGCACCTCTGAGAATAATTTACAATTTGGTAATTAACTTTTAAGTTAAGATTAGTAGATATTTTTAAAACAGTTAATTTATCGTGATAGATTTTTGTACATAATTTTTTGGATTTAATAAAACTGCCTCTAAAATGTTAATTTGTGAAAACTTATTTTCCTGATTTTTGTGACATAATTATAGTCACTTAAATGATAATAATGCATTCCATTACAGGAGTATATTAATTGACTTTCTCTCCAATCACTCCAATGACTTAGCTTCAAATTTCGGCTCTTTTGGCAATTTTTTGTGGTTTTTATTATATTTGCTATATTTATATTCTAGACTAAATAATAATAAAAAATTAAATTCAAAATGCTAATATTGATGATATGATTTCTGTAAATATTAATAATTAGTTGATAAAATAAACAGAGCATAAAATAGGTTAATCAAATGCTATTTTATGTAAATAAAAATCATGCAAATTTGGTAATTTGTGTAAGGATGATTTCATTTAATTACATTTTCAAGATATTGGTAATTAAGAAAATACGATTTATTGAAACTAAAAGACAAATAAATTCAAGTTATTAAATAGTCAAGTTATGTAATATGGTAATGTTTATACTTTTGTATAAAAAAATTACTCAAATTACTTTTCAACAGTACCATCTGAGGGTTCCTAACAAATACTTTTTGAATCTTTTCTATTGCATGTAAATGTGAACTGAATTTTCCTCCTTGCTGGGTAAAAGTTGGGGCAAAATTCCATACAGTAAATAACTAAATTTACATGGGCTATGGGATGGTTGCCACAGATACACTGAAAATCACACTTTTCTTCACTTTTTTTACGATTTAATTTGCAATAATTAAATTATTTAAAAATTCTCGACGTATGTTGCTCGGAGGAAATGTAAGTAAGGGATCAACAAGTTCAATGTTGAAATAGGGTTGAAAAATAATGTATAATTAAAATTTTTTTCAGGGAAAAAAAATGAAGTTAAGTTACATTTATGTTAATTTATAGTACCTAATAAAATAATCCCTTTTACACTTTGTCACATTTTTCAAAATTACTATATGCTTTTCTTCACTTTTTTTGAAAATTGATAATTTTGTTCACTCACTTTTAAAATTCGATGGTAATCCCATATAGATAGGGAGGAAAATGGAGAAAACCACTATAGTTAAAAGCATTAATCAAAATGAATTATACCTAACGTTAATTTTAACTCAAAAATTTACAGATATGATTGGCTATGTTCACCTGCCGCCTCTTGTTGTAAAATATGGACATCAACTTGTATTCTTTCTTAAGTATTTTAGCATTCGAAAAAATGGTAATTTACTTTTGGGTCATTCCAGGTCAAATCAATACACTAATTTTAATGATAATCTCAGATTATGATAAAAATGGCAGCAGGCGTACTTTCAGATCATCATGGGAGCTCTTCTAATTAAGCTCAAGGTCCATCTCAAAGATAGGTTGGCAGCTCAATCAAGAGACTAGCCCCAGGTAGCACACAATATTGGGGCAATATTGGCTCAGGTCAAAAGCAGTGGTTCTCAAATTGGACGCTAAAAGTTCTAGTAGCATTTGGGGAGTGACATTTATGTGTATGCTGTCTTGCTATTGTCATCGAACTGTGTAGACTGTATAAATGAAGATGGCCAGCAAGATTAAGGTCGAAAGCTGATCTGCTTCACGTAGCTAACTACAAAGTTTGCCGGACGCATTGGCTAATCTGAACTACAATAATAGACATTTTCTGAATTAAACTGGAAATTTTCTTAATTGTTCATGGCTTCAGATCGGTGACACAACTATTGATTGGTTTGTCAATTTATTAATCTAAAAATTATTCCGGTGCGATCTTCAGGCTGCGCTACCTTGGCCATTTATTTTAGTATTATGTAGGTTGCTTTCCTCCAAAAACTTTCCTGTTGTTCTGGAGGGTACTCCGTACCCCCCAGACCCCCCGATTCCACTCCCATTTTTTTTAAATTTTTTGCGCTTTTCACCCTCTTTGTCAAATTTGGACCCCCCCCCCCCCTAAGAACGTCCGATAGTCACTCTCATCATCAATACCCAATCAAATACCCATATTCTCTAAAATAAATCAAATAATAATTTTTTTATTTTGTCATGATCAATCGTTAAATATAGGAAAATGATCTTTTTTACCATGTTCAATCGCAAAAAAATAGGAAATGACCTTTTTAACACGTTGAATGCCACGGTAATTTGATGTGGTTTGTCCGTCTGGCCACACTGAATTTCTCAATATGTGCTGCATATTTTGATGAAATATTATTTACAATAGGTATGTAACAGTTAATTTTTGTAATCATTCGTGACGCATTTAGTTTACTGAGGTCAATATAAAATTTTTGCATTAGTTATAATAAAATTTGAGTTCAGCGAAAGTTTTCGTGTTATTTTTTATTTCTTTTAGAAGAAGAAATAGAATTTTTGAAATTTCAAGTTTTAATTGTTCCAAAGGAAATTTTGGATTTATTTGCAAGGTCGCGCGCTGCAAGTGTGCGATTGATATTCTGGAGTTGATAATTTTCTATGTCAATATATAGCTTTTTATGTGTTTCTAATAATCTTGGCTTCGCCGGTCACCGGTGACCCCCATGGCATTCAACGTGTTAAACATTTTGTGCGTTCAGCGGCTGAGAAGTTGACTAATCAGGTTTCGTTGAACGGAGCGCCGAGCATGCGCTTACTTACAACTGTTGACTAAAAAACTCAGCTCAAAAATTTTGCGCTGCGCTTGTTCAACTTATGATTAGTTTAAGGTTGCTAGGTAATGTTTGTTGACTGTAAGCACATCGCTCAGCGAAATTCAAACTGCTGAGTGTTATCATACTCATCATAGTTGACTGATGACACCAAGCAGTTGAGCTCGCCGAACGCACACAATATAACAAACGTCAAAAACATAAATTGCCTAATGATTATTTATCGGTAAAGCCCGTATGACACGATGCTAACTAACCAATAGAAAGAACGTATTAGTAGCCATCGGACGTTTTTCATTAGTTAGTTAGTTACCATTTTCATGTAAAATTTAGCATTGTGTCATACAGGCTTAAATGACTTTTTTTTTAAACCAATAACCAATTCTAACATTTTTTAAATTTTGGGCTGTTTTTTCTCAAATTTTAAATGTTTTTTTTTAGATATACTATTAAATGATCGTTTTGTTTAACCTACATCGTCGTGGGAAACTTAATTGGTACGATATTCACACGGTATATCCAGGGTGGCATTATAGGGCGCTAACGTCTCAAAGCGGAACATTTCGAAATCTCGAAAAGGGACATTTGAGTGGCCGAGGCTATGATTGGGACCTAAAAACCGGACGTATGGTCACTTTATACTTACATATCTCAACAGTGAGATTTTGATACAGACGTCACATTTGGCTGTCCCCCCCCCCCAGTCACAGATCTCTTGTGTGGATGTGATACTTATGATTTCAGTGTATGTCTCTCAATCTTCCATGTTTCTTGTGACAGCGTCGGGCGTCCAAAATTTTCCAGAAAACACGGGAGCGCCAATATTCCTTACCTGAAATCTGTACAATTTTTTAGGATATGGACTAAGCTTTCCCTAACTGATGCAAGATTTTGGAGAGAGAAGTATTTTCTAGCAAAAAATTTCTTGGAAATGAAAGCCGCCCAAAGGAGTTTTCCGGTAATTAAATTATCATTACTCCGGACATGTCCGAAATGTATGTAGAAAAGCATCCTTTTTATGTTTGAACATAGGTGGAGGCTTTTGGAATGCACTTCCAAAACTCTGAATTACGCCCACGATTTTGAAAAAGGAGCCAATAATATTATTTTTTAGAACCATAAAAGAGCAAAGTGACACTTTTTAGATCGAGGGAAAAAATATTACTATCCTTAGGAAAAGGGCGCAAGATGACGTTGCTCCGGGCGCTAAAATGTCTTAAGACGGCCCTGCCCAGCCCCAAAATAAAAGTCCCCACTCCACGATTCTGATAACAGTTTCTTTTTAAAAAAATTCGTATTTTTATTATTTATTTGTTTACAAAACCTGCATTTTTCATTTAAATGTATGCTAGATCGTAAGATTTGATAAATAATTTTAAATGTTGAATAAGAGAAAAGTAGTGGGAATAATTTTGTTATGACGATTGGTACGTCTGCGTAAAGAACCACCTGTGCGATTCGAACATTTTCAAACGACAGCAGAAGTTGAAAGAGACGCGCTGTAGAAGTTACGTTACGAAGTTGTCGGTTTTTAACATTTATTTCATGAAAATATAAATACGCGTTAATATTGTGTTTGTTAATTATTTAATCTCTAGATTTAACAGTTTTAGTGTAAGTGCTGTGACTTCTTTTCTTGGATTTTTTTTATTGGAGGTGACTTCAAAAGGTAAACACATTAATTAGCAAATCACCTTTTTCACATTTTCGTGGTACTTGTAACTTTGTTTTGATGATTTGAACTGTGTTATTTTATGATTTGTAAATAATTTGGGTCGTTTAGGTGGCCGGTCTTCGTCGCCGGCTTATTTAGGTAAATTTGCGTGGTGTGTGAATTTTGAAATATTTTCACATGTAATAAACAAAATGAAAATGGTCAATAAAGAGGCGCGGCAAATTCTTCTTGCCTTTATGTCAGCATAATCGCATAGACAGTTGATTCTATGGAGGTAGAGGTAGGGCACATGCCGAGACAGGACACGTAGTTATTATGTAAAGATACCCGAGAATCAAGGACATGGACCAACAAGGCTCACAACCCGGCTCTTTTTTTTTACATAGTAAACTTGTAATTGGCAGTTTTGCGACGCATGACTTCATGTGTTTAGGTCAACGACTTCTCTCATTCAAGATGCCCTGGTTTTCTCTTTGATCTTTCTCGATTTAAATTTGTTGTGACTGCATCGGTCAGTTGCAAACTGCACTTGCATTCCAAAATTTCAAACCGACTCGCTCGAGATTCCACATCTTCACCAGGTCAAGTTACCAAACCGTTCGTTGGCTGCTCTACCATTTAAATTCGTCTAAAAACTTGTATCCATAACCTAGAACACAAAATGGGTTTTCATTACGTCTTAACTGTCTCTAGTAGTAAGACTTGTTCGGTTATCCTAAGAATGTTAATTACTCGTTGGATTCAGAAACGTACACATTTTTACCTGCAAGTTATTTTTAATTAACCGCTGGGTGGGTTCCTTCGTGAGAATCCCAAAGAAAAAATCACGACCTTCTAACTATTCGTCCGGAAACTTCTTACCAAGTTTGGTGCACTGCATGCACCGTTGGTTCAAATCTATCCTTGACATTTGGGTTGGTCTCTCAAGTGGCTTACTTACATTTTTTAGGTCTCTGTTTAGGGATTAAAAGTGTGAGAAAATGTTTGAATAACCCAGTCGGATTTCTCTTCATCCAAATACTGACCTGATGTAACATTGCTTAACTTTGAGGAACTAATGTAAGACGACTCCAATGTGAAACGAAAGAAATTGACTTTCTTTGATCAATTTGCATTTTTTTATGGTGTTGGAGTTGTAAATGGAAATTGAATCGTGGTAAATGGCTCTACTTGGATATTATGAGCATTGCAACAACTTTGGATGGCTTCGGTAGTCACATTAGCTTCATTCCGCTTGATGGAATTACCTTATATGTTAACACGCAGTACGGCTTCTTTCCATATGAATTACAATTTCCGCAATGGAATTCTAATTTTATCCTACATGAAGTAATTTTTGGTAAATTAATTTTTAACGCAGTTAATGGATCGAAGTGTTCCTCTTAAAGTTTAAGAAATTAATTATTCATTAGGTGTAGGAGGTTTTGCGAAATTGTTGACCGACTCAAAGATCAACGTCCATCTTGTGCAAAAAATTAGGTTTCCATCAGTGTCGAGAGATTTGGGATCTAAAATTATTGGATAAATAAGGAGGCTTCCAGATCAAACGCTACATCAACTTCCGCATCCATACTTTTTATCACACCTGGTACTTTCGATTTTAATAATTATTCAAGTGGAATATTGAAAATTTATTTGTTTGTGCTAAAGCTGACAGGTTTATTGAGGATTTTATTACAACTATAAGGAAACGAATTTGTTATTTAAATTAATTTTAATTTGTTCTACAAAGCGTGGTGCTGAACTGATAACTATGTTTTGTGATACTTTGTAATCTTAACGCAATGTTTGTTTGTTTTATTATCTTTCTCATATACTACCGAGAATTGTAAATATTATTATTTGCCATTTCTCTCTGTATCTTGCTGAGGCTGGACGCTTTGGGCCTACCAAGGAAAACACAAAAGCTCGCATTTCCAGCTTTGTTTGAGAAAGGGTCGATTGTAATTCAGGTTAGCCAATATTTCCGGACTCGCTAAGCTAGCCTGATGAGCACCTACTATCTTAAATTAATGTAATTAAGGTTTAAAGAAATGGTGTCGAGACCGATGAGAATTTTTGGTTAAAGGTCCTGATGGCGCTAGCGGACTGTCTAAACCGGATCTGCACAACTTTTTAAACAAAAGGACCAGTCCAATTGAAACTTATTTATAGGTATTGGTCATACCGTAATAGCTATATTATGCAAAGTATTTCAAAATATTCGAGGATTATAGTAAATTTATAATCGAAACGGCATTTTTAGTTTTAAGATAACTTTAATATTGTCCACACCGCAACCTACACAATTTAGTCTGATTTAAATACACTGAATTTGTTGGTGCTTGGGAGGCTGGGGGTTAGGCTAACCTAAAAAATGGAAAAGGGTATTTAGAAATTTGATAAAATTAAATAGGTATTTTATGTACATACGTTATTTTTCTCAATAAATAGATCCACCTGACCTGGAGAGACCCCCGGTTTCGGGAATAAGTACAGTATCTGGGGGGTAGACGCTGGATCATGTGAAGTTGCAGACCATCATGCTCACATAATTCCATAATTGGATACTGCATTGCTTTAAGCCAATTATTACTTTACATCATGATCATCTGATGAGCCATATCCAATCATGTGAGCTTGGTGGTCTGCCTCAAACCTAGCTACGCCAGTGGATCTTGATACCATAAAATATATAAAGCATCGTGGTGATTTTAAAAACATTGGAGTATGGATCTCTCACCTGGTATCCTATCCATCTAGAAGTATATTATGCATAATGGAATCTGCACAACGAAAACATGAAGACTCAAGAACTCACGGGATATACCTGGTGAGAGGTTTTGATCACCTCACTTTTAGGTGAATTCAAATTTCAATCTCTTCAGAACCGCAGATGTGGTATCAATATCACACAAATTAATACACCACAAAATTGATTGTAATGAGCTATCCATTAAACTGAATTTTTTAGCCACAAAAACTTTCATCCACTACAATCAAATCTGTGAGTCCTATGCATGTCATGTAAGCAATAGGGGGTTCAAGAGAAGCAATGCGCTATCTGGTGGCAAGTTTTGTACTAAAGCGCTGGAATGGTTGTTTACCATCAACTTTATTCAGAATAAGTGTGCAGTTGTGTACTGATTGTGTTTTTAATATGAGAGATATCTTATCTACTGCTCGTTTGTTTGTAATATCATGCTCAATTTATTCATTTATTTAGTAGTTTCTCTTCACCCGCCAGTACCAACATATACGATCTTAAATTGAAACGCCCATAGGATAGCTGAAGGAAGGTTTAAAGTTCAGGATACGAATACCTAAATGCAAATGTTTTAAGCTTTGTTTTCATAAAATTAATTTTGTATACATAATATAAATTTTCTATAATTGGGTCTCCCACTTGTTAATTTAATTATTATTATTATCGTAACCCTGTATTAAGACGGTCGAAAGCATAGCGGTTATAAGTGCATTTACTGTTAATTCTAAATACCCAGTTCGACCGATTCTGACCGTCTCCTCGGAAGGCAGTGGCTAAACCATCTAGGATAATTTGCCAAGGGAGCTATAAGGGGGGGGATTTTGCTTAAATTAGCTCTTTCAGCTTCCTCAAGTTTGGGCATTGTCGCCACTATGTCTATGAAGTCGTAACCTAATGGGAGTATTGGAAACATCTGCTGTAGATTAAGAGATTATCAGCAGGTTGCACGACTAAATTGTAACGCGTAATCAAATAAAATGTGTGAGCTCCAATACCGTCCAAAAATTACACTAATATCTAACGCAATTTATTTATCTATTGACAATATTTTTGAACTATGCCAGATGTTTCAAGAACTCCAATTTGATATTATCACACTAGGAACTTACCCTAGAAAAGACAAAATTAAGTATAATGTGCGCACTTTGTTCCCCTCCCCCTTCTTGTTTTAACCCATTTCTTGATACTGCACACAACATCCTTCAAGAAGCACCTACAGCCACCCCAGCATTAACTAAGAGGCTGACTATGGATAGCAGGTGCAGGTTTTACTGCGAGAGCAGCAAGAAACTAATGCATAATAATATAATGGTCCTGGTGGCATGACCTAAAACTGCATCCCTTGTTTTTTGTAAAAAGAACAAGCCCCATCTTCACATAGTGGGATTATACCACTACGAGGAAGGTAGCAAGTGATTGATTATTGCAGTATCTCAGGCTAATTCCTCTTTCCGACGAGTGCCATCTGAAGGTGGAATTCACGACGTCTTAGAAATACTACCGAAAACCCACTGGTTTAGCTAAGCCTTCAACCCCCGTGCTTAACATAGTTATGACTTTGATTGCCAGCGAAATCAAGGGATGTTGCTGCTGGGATGTCAGCTGTTCTACCCGGTAAAGTTGGAACGGAGACTTTTGGAGAAGTGAGTCAGCAAGCAATAATGTTCTGAAAGGTGGGCGATGCAAACAGCAAGAAAGCTATTGATCGGCCTCAACTAAGGAAGTATTCCACATACCCAAGAGGATTTGGGATAATACAGAACGTTTATTATAATGGTCAGTAGTAATTTGGTAGTAGAAAGCATCGATAACACTTTTTCTGTACTAGATAAATACCGGACCCAATACCACATGAGAGAACACTCCAGAGTGAATCTGACACGACCAAAAATATAACCTTATTTTGATTATCATGAAATAACTTCATAATTAAATTATGTTCTGTGTTCTTACAAAAAATTCGTAAAAACGATGATTTCGTTCGATCGAAGTTCCACTGTATTTAACAAATTTGTTTTATTCGAATACGATTAATCCTTTTTAATAAAAATGATTACTAAAAATTAAAGGGGCTAACAAATCGATTACTAAATAAAAGATAATAATCGATCAATATTGTTTGAAAAAGTTTTATGGGCAATTTTACCATATAAAATGCTTGAAAGTATTTCGATTGCATAAAGCCAAACATGTTTATCCCAGATAGTGAAAACGATTAAAATTGGTAGCAAATACCAAACTTTTATAATGTGAAACTGATAAATGTTAAGGTCATGTATAAATAATTCACCATACCACACACCTAGATTGAACTTTTATTTTCCAATCAAGAATTATTTTGTTTACAAATATTACCTCTACGATCGTTTTATGCGAACAGGAAGCGTTTAAATATGCGAAGGTTTGACCCCCTTCTCGGATCAAGTGAATTGGAACCCAAATACAGATAAAGTGCATTGGACATTGGAAGATAACTTTGTTATTAGGAATTCCACTTCTTTTATCTTGGTTGTTTTTACTTTGAGATGTCCAAAAGTGTTGCTTGCGCCTCTGTGCAATCCACCCACTTCAGATTGCACAAGCATCAAGTTTGGTCAGTTGCTGTAATGTTTTGGCCAAACTAGGCAAACTCATGACCTCACCTCGAAGAGAGGACGTTCACCTAGTGTGGTTTCGGACTAGTAGATTTAGATAATTAGGCAAATATGTTTTGCATTCAGCAAATTTTAAATATCTCCACATATTGTAAATCACACGATAATCTTTTCACTCTTGACACTAATTTTTAAAATGTCGATGAAAATTTTAAGTCGACCCATTTTTGAAGCTAACTGCAGACATAAAGGTACACCTGTTGTGATATTACGTAATTATTTTTAATTGTGCAATTTTGCGACCATCCATCAGTTTATAACTTACGCAACCTGAATAACTTTCGCTCAATTGATTTATAATCCTTCAAAACTTTTTGATTTAATCTGTTTTTTATTATTTCTAAATATGTAGAATGCACCCAAATATTTCTTCCGTTACTAATTATGAGAAATTGAAAACCGACGAGTTAGAAAATTGAAGTGATGAAATTTGAAAGGTCGTGTTGGCTAGGGAAGCGAAGAGGTTTCGTCATGCCGTGACATCATCAGACACTTCAGGAAGGTTGCTATTTGAATGGGACACTATATTTGAAAAAGTCGTGAGCCCTGATTGGTAATAAATGGACAAAAATGAAAGTATCTCGAGTGCATACTTAACACACTACGTAGTAGTGTGCCTATATTAAGCGGTTGTTTCATATCAGAACTATTTGTACTTCATAATAGTTTTATAAAATATAATTTATTCGTATAATATGGACTTTCAATTCTATAAAAAAAACTCAATTGTGTTGATGTCAAATGAAGCACACCATGAGTTGATATGTTATCAGACAAATAAATATTAACTTGGCGTTTGTATTTTGATTATGATTTTTAATGAGAGAGATAAATTAATGAAAAGCAAGTTTTAAAATATGAATACATACGATTTAATGTACAGCTGAGAGGGAGCAAGGAATATTTTTGTTACCTACTTATATACTGTCTTTATCAGAGATAGTGTAATCTCGAGAATTTTACTTATCGCGCACTCTAAGTAGTACATGGTGAATTACGACATTTGAATATGGTACATAGTTACAACTTCCAGACAATCACCAGGTTTGCAGGAAATTAAACTGATCCGACCCGTAGCATTCGATTTCGTAAGGCGGGTCTACGACAAAATATTCGCCGTGCCGGTTTTCCGCCAGGTCAGTTTTTGGCCTGACCTGATTTGAGGAGCGGCTCACTAACGATCAGTTTTGGAGTAATCAGATGCAATTTCTTCCGACTGCCTGCAGGCTAACCGTACTTTAATCTTGGCCTTAAGACATAATGGAACATTTGCATTGACCATTCACCTTCATGGCGGAAGAAGAAGAAGCAGCACGAATGCCAAAATTGGTTTAATCCAAAGATAAAAACATTTGCCGTGAGCAAATGCAAAGTTTTCATCCAATTGTAGCAATTTCACTTATAACTTTAACTGTATTTACACCGTAGCATTAGAAAATCTTTAATATATTCCTCGACTAGGTCTGGTTATTTTACAACTTCGCAAGTAATAAACCTTTATTGCACTATAAAGATGGAGAGATACCTTTTTCAAATACTTAACGATTTTATAACACTGCAATTAAATATTAATCAATTTGTAAACGTTTGACCCCCAACTTCCCTCCGATCCGAAGACAGAAAATTACAGATCTGGACGAACTTTTTGAAAAAGTCAGGAAATTGTGGAGAAGTGGGAAATACTATTTACATATTTTTGTTCAATACAAGTTTAATTGTACTGATGTAATTAACCTGAAAAGCGCAAAGGGTGAAATGTTGAATTGATGGGAAACCGGGGGGTCTGGGGGGTATGGAATACCCCCCAGCAGTAAGTAAGCTATAAGGTAACTTTTCAAGAATGAAATTTTTGACGTTATCAATTTTGAAAAGCTATATCTTTACAGCTGGGGGTAATCCATACTTTGCAATAGCTGGGGGGTATGGAATACCCCCCAGACCCCCCGGTTTTCCATCAATTTATTCACATTTTGCTTACGGAATTCTGCACTATAGAGCGAACCTCTGCGCTTAAGGTTAGTTACATCAGTACAATTAGACTGCCTTTAAGTTATAGCTGGTTAGGTTCTACGTAGTTTTATCTTCTGATATGGAAGCGAGTAAGTGCGCGAATTTTTTAAATGAATCATGAAAATATACATCTGATCGGGAATATCTCCTCGTCTTTGTTCTACCGAACCATTGGAACTCTGGTAGTTACAACCCTGACCTCGTCTTAATCTCATATGCTGTGGGCTTATACATCTACATATTTTTGTTCAATACAAATTTATATTGTACTGATGTAATTAACCTGAAGTTCAAAGGGTGAAATGTTGAATTGATGAGAAACCGGGGGGGTCTGGGGGGTATGGAATACCCCCCAGCAGTAAGTAAGCTATAAGGTAACTTTTCAAGAATGAAATTTTCGACGTTACCAATTTTGAAAAGCTATATCTTTACAGCTCGGGGTAATCCATACTTTACCATAGCTGGGGGGTATTCCAGACCCCCCGGTTTTCCATCAATTTATTCACATTTTGCATACGGAGTTCTGCACTACAGAGCGACCCTCTGGGCTTAAGGTTAGTTACATCAGTACAATTAGGCTGCCTTTAAGTTATAGTTGGTTCTGATATGGACCATGAAAATATAAATCTGATCGGGAATATCTCCTGGCCCTTGTTCTACCGAACCATTGGAACCTCGGTAGTTACAACCCTGACCTTCTTAAGCTGATATTATGCTCTTCTGTGCTGTCTGGGCTTGTAATACCAGGTGTTGTTCATTGTTTTCTCTTCTACACTGCAAATTTATGAATCCGTTGTTTCCAAATCATTAGGTTAGATACGACAAAAAGTCACCATTTTGTAACATCTAGACCGTTTAATTAAGAAGTGCACAATAACCTTTCATTTCAATGTGAAAGTCATTATTTTTGTCATAGCACCTGTGTAAGTCTCCAAGGGTACTACTATTGGGTTTCAATGTAACTTTTTGTGTAAACTTTTCATTATTCTAATTAGTTGTCAGAAAAAACATTTTAATTTGATTGGAATCGTTTTCCAGTTTAACTACTAGATCTACGTTATAAATCCAATATTCGATTCCTTTCTACCTCGAGCCAAGCGGTAGGAAATTAACTAAGAACGTGATTTGATACACCTAACAGTAGCACAAATAATTAGTAGTCCAGTTAGTTACTTGTTTATTCTTGTAAACAGTATGGTTCAATGTAATTAAACTTAATGTATGCTAAACAGGTACCTAAATAACTCGTTCGTGAACTTGACACTTCAGAAATACGTTAAAGTTATCAAACTAATCCAATAAAAAGTTTCTTAAAATTAAATATCTGTATTGTTGCAATCTGATTGTGTTGCTTATGTAAGTTTCTGTTTTGCATCAAGGTCTAACGAGTAATTTTGCCATTTCCTACTTGCGTTCCTTTTGAATTGTAATGATAATTATGTCACTACTTCTTTTTCTATGCAATTTTTCCGTTTCGGGAACCTCCCAATGGTGTAGGTGGAGATACTATGTTTATTTCCTAAACCAGTTTATTCTTTTCCTCTTAACTCGAAATTTAACCTAATTGGATATCGTTTGTTTCTGAGGATTCTGTTAACCTTGATACCTATAATGATTTAAATTGGTGGGTTATAACTCGTAACTTGTCTAATTGTGCTGGAAGGTATAACGAATGATTAGAATTTTTACTGATCGGTTAGTTTGTTTACCTTGAACCTTCACACTAGCGCCTTCCAACCCGGTGGTCTTGGACTATTTTATCAAGGAATCGATGACAATTAAATCTTCCTGTCGATTTCTATCTACGGACTCTTCCGCAGCAATAAGCCACTGTTGAGTAGGAAGTTCTACTGTTATGGACCCCCAAGTGCGGATTCCAAACCACCTACGATTCGCTTACATTTTTACATGTTCCGAACAACAACAGGAAAAATTGTGCAACTCGGCTATGTTTTTTTTTAGTAATCATTTTATTAATAAGTTAGGCAGGTTTCTAAGAAAATTATTGCTTACAACAATTCTACCTCTTTATGTGTGTCAACGACTAGGAAGTTGCGTTTTCACACATACAAACTTGATTCAAACGTGGCAAAATTTGGTACGAACATGGAAATAATTTTAAATGACAAAACGAGTTATTGGGAAGCAAAAAACTCGTATTTTTTTATTTCCAAAAATAAACTTGTATTATTATTTTCAAGTTTAAAATGATAATCTCTTCTTTGATTTGTTCTCCATTCATTTTCAAGTTATTTGGCTCGGATCCTTCCCATGCAGAACAGCGTAGTACAAGCTGTGAACAAGAAAACGTAAATCACCAAACCTTTCGTGAATTTGGTCGAAAGTTGTAGAGAACACAATCCACTTTTTTATGGTACTATTTGGTTTTGCATTAATGGGTGGAATTGTGGTCAACGACCGACATGAACAAGGTTTATCGAATACACAGGAAGGTATTAAATTGGAAAAAAATAATTGGATGCTAGAAGATGACAGACCAAATTTTAGACAAAGAGGAAAATATTTGTACAAAATCCCAAAAATTTATTGTTCCTAGGTTTTTGATTGGACCTAACCTAAGCTTAACTTATTTAAGCAGTAGCACCAATTTTGTTATGTGAAAATGGTACCAGGTGCCATAAATTGCATAGCTCATTTTAATTATGGTGCACGTTCGAAGAAGACTTGTTATTCTTTTGTATCAAAAACCTGAGACACTTTTACTTCTCATTCCGATTTCTAAATCCTTTCTTTTGTGCTTAGAATAGCAATTAATTATTTGTTATAGAAAAAATACCTTTTACCAGTCACTTATTATTTACAAATGCAACACAAAAATTTTTCAGAATTGTGCAGTGGTTCCCAACCAGGTCACAATTGAATATTTATCGAGAATTGGTGAAAATCAACATATCTATAATTCATAAAGCACACATTTTGGTGTAAGCCCCCTTATTATTTTATGAAATATTAGGGTCCCAAGCCAATTGTTCTACAACAATTAGCTCGCGCAAATAAAAAAATGTTCCCACATGCAATTAATTTGTGTAAATTAACACACATTTTATACAATTGCGTTAGACCGATGGAAACCAAGTTTCTTGGATTATAAATTTGTCGGTTAATTTATTCAATATTTTAATAATTAAATTAATTCGCGAATGTGTGCAAAAAATTAGACGATTTTTAGTTGTTAATTTGAAGTGAAGGCAATCTGACTTGATTTTGGAAGTTTTTTTTATCTTGGAATGGAACCAATAATTATTTATGTACAGGGTGTGTTATTATTCAATCATACTTCACGTCTTGCGTTGTTTCGAAAGAGAAGGCGAAATTAAATTTTTTTAATTGGATGTAATTTTACCCGCGTTCTTGTTATGTATGTGCTTTGAATTTTTATTCAAAATGAACATGGACGGGTAATTTACACCAAGCACAAATATTTTTACTTTTCACCATTTTAGTATTCTGTAATCGTGTTGATTTAACGAGCCAGCTGCTTTGCTTTAGATTTATTTAAATAGGTAAGTTTGTTGAAAAGCGAAGGAAGTCTGCTCTTTCCGGGCACCGGAAATTAATTTGGCATATGGAATATTAAGTTTTGGGTAACCTAACTCTGTCTGGTTAGGGTAGGTTGTAATATTCAAGGCCACTTTTGAACATTTTTATTCAAAATTGCTAATTTAATTTTTTTTCAGGATAATTTACACACCCGGGATTTAACATTGCGATTCCCTTGGCGACGCCAATGATAGTGTAAGTTTCAAAATTTTCTTATCTAAATATTTAATTAATTTTTAATTTTCGATAAATCGATTGGACGTAATTCGGTAGTTTTATCATAAAATATTGACTTGATAAGCAAACACGACTTAAAAACTGTAAATATTTATCTTGGGTTCGATTCCCAAAGATTCCTTTTAATTAATCGGTAACGCCAGTTAAAAATTGCTGGTTATTTTTCGAATATGAATAAACTCGTAAACATTGCAAACAATGCTTTTCATCATAAATTTTGTTTTTTTTTATAACTTTGAATCCATTGTATTATCTATAATTACAACAAAACAAGGTTGTTAAGTGTTTATGGAATGTTATTTGATTACACAACGTGAAAAATACAATAATTAATTGTAACTAGGTTTCAACCCCCGTGGAACCTCAGTATTGTGTGCTTGACGCACATAAATTATTAATTTCTGCCGTTTAAGTTAATATTTGCGAGTCGTTGAACCTTAAAAAAAAATCAAACTGCAAATTACACGACTCTTATTTTGTTTGTTAATTATAATTGATGATACGTTGCCTTGGGTTGTTGGACAAATAATTATATTTCGGTTTGTCTCAAGGTCGAATTTATTTTCTCGTTTGTGCCAAGGCAGGAAACTGAAGAAGTCGAGGATTTAAATTTTAAACTTTTGTTTTCCGGGTTTGGTTCGCTTCAATTATTCATTCGAAGTCCAAGTCTGTCTTGTCGAATGAAAAATTAAATATTGCCGCACCCCACAACGAACGCTTGCATTGTTTTAAATTTGGTTTTATAACTTTCTACCAATTACTTACACGATTTACGGAGTCGTACCCGGAAGAAAGGCAGGCGGCGTTAAGTGAGTGAAAGGTGCAATGCTGAATGGATTTGTAGTAATGCAAATGCGTAATAGTATGTAAATTCCTGAAAGTTTAATTGGACCTGGGAGCTATCTATGCACTTGTTGCAGATGATTTACTTTTACCGCATTGTGGGATTCTTAGCTTCAGGTAAAATTCTATTATATTTTCAATTCGTTTGTACTGCACGATCAAGTCGTAGTATAGGAAACCAAACAAGTCTAAAGTTTGGTCCAGATTTAACGTAACATAACTTCAAAACCGTTCCGTTTACAGAAAAAAATCTTAGCACAAAAACGTTGTATTTTTTAATTATCTACCTTTTTTATATAAAACATTTTTTTTCTATCTAACTCGGTTAAGGAGTTATGTACAAATATGTGTAAATTTCAAAAATAAATTCAACCTTATGTGACCACAATTTGTTCTACAAGTTTTAACACCACATACTAGGTATATTGAATATGTCATTATTTAAGAAACTGCAAGTTTTACAGAAAATAAAAACAACCGTAAAAACATAATACCTAAGATGTAAAATTTTAAGTATCCACATTTAACGAGACTTAATTTTGAGATACCGAATCGTAATTACTATAATTTTAAGAAAATGTTTTTAATTAGAAATAATTATTTAAACAATTTTAAACTGAAGAAACGTTTAAGGGTTTCAATTTTTCACGTAAAAACCGCAGGGTAGTCGCATTCTGTTGTTCTACTGATGGTACGTGCGCTCGACGTAAATACTTGGAGTAAAACTTATTCGAGGACGAGGCTGCCGCAGTTGACGATTACTTGTGCAACTGACAACATCAAACTTATATTTTATTTTAAATTGTATATTGTTAATTATAGAGCAATTTTTTCCTAAAAATATACCTTAACTTAAATATTCTACTTAAGCACCCCCTGGCGGGCAGAGGTATCGTTACATTGCAATAACTGACTGTTTTTGAACTTGTTTTCAGGTTGGTAATAAATGTTTTTGCCACTAGAAGGCGCAAAATCCACCTGTCAAATCAAAAAGTTTTTCATAGAATATTTAAATTTTTAGTCCTTCTATGATTCAACCTTTTTCGAATAATATAGGAGGGTTTTAGAGACCTTTACGAGGTGCTGCCACCACCACTTGTGGAAAGTATCATTTATCACTTTATATCAAAGTGGTGGCGCCACCATAGCGGTCTCGTGTGAAAATCTTCTTAATGTTACATAACTTCCAAACCGCTAGGTTTACAAAAAAATTATTATAACCAAATATTTGCGTATTGTAATTCTGTACAATTTTTATTTACAACATTTTTTTCTATTTTTTACGGTTCAGGAGTTATGTCCAAAATGGTAATTACCGATAGCTATTTTTCAATATAGCGCTTGTAATACCGTTCATATTTAAGTATACATACATAATAATCATGTCCTTCAGAAATGCAAGAAATCTCCGTTCGTAATTTTAGTTTTTATGTAGTGTATTAACCATAACATAATCTTACAAAGTGTAGGAAACAAGACAAGTAAATTCTGTAGAAGTGTTTTAACGCCGGATAACTTTAGAACCGTTAAGTTTACAGAAAAACTTATCGTACCAGAAAATTTATCTACATGTACAAAAATTGGCAACCATTTTCCAATATGGCGGCTGAAAATATTACAGAATGATGGAACTCCTCGTATAGTGGCGAAAGCACTGCAATACCGCGTTAACCCTGAACGAAATATCTGCATAAATATTGGTTTCATTTTTTTTAACCAATTAACTGTTGATTTATTTCTTGTTAGCTCTGCATATTTTGCATCACGTTTATTAGATTGTGCAGTTACGTAATAAACATTGCAAAAGTCATAATTCTCGTTTTTTTAAATTTGGGTAGTTCACTTAAAAATATTTCTTTAAAAACATTAACATTTAAAAAATGAAAAGGTGCATTAAATTTTATTTATGTGACCGATGTAACATATGAATCCGGCTCGTAGGACCATAACGAAAAGTGTAATAAACTCGAATAATTAAGTAGGTGTTCATAAAAAAATTGCAACTATTCAAAAAGTATTTTGCTTATTTTGTCGATTACTTTTTAACGATTTGATAAAAATTTTTATACAATAATTTATTTCTTTGTTTACTTGGTCGTATGATACGAAGCTTTGTGTAGTTTTATTTCTTATCAAGTCACATTAATACATTTTATGACTTCTTATTGAATTTTGTAATATTGTCGTTTAATTTGTCAATCAATTTCCCGGTTAGATGTTTATGGGTTCTTTAGGTTAGATGTGTTTAATAAATATTTTGTTATCTGCTCGATGTGTTTATAAACAGTTTATTTCTCGTACCTTCATAGATCCATTCAGTTATTGTAATAAACATTTAATTACGTGCTTGCGGGTTGGGATAACTCAAGCGCGGAGACATTTAAATGCTATGATAGCGCAGGTGCTAATTCTTCAAGTATTTTATAATTGTCTAAAAATTATAAGGTATGAGGAAGTGAAGATTTGCAGCTCCAGATTTAATTAAATTGCTTGGTGCAATAATTACAGAAAATTATATTTTAATCTCATGGTAATTTACTTTTCAGATAAAGCACGGGACATGAAACTTTTCTTTTCAATATAGCCGGTAAGGGGAGGCCGGGCCTAATTTTAACGCGGGCACATTCCGGATCATTTCTTATAATTTTATTTCGAGTCATCTTTTCCATGTTTTGATCGATGTAAGTAGGGCGACATTTGGTTTACTTTATTCTTGCGGTAATTTTTTCTACTTATTTGGAAAATGATCTCACTAATGATGTAACATCCTTTCAGAACAGACGTAATGTGTATTTTATAAGTGCAAAATTGTTCGAACAATTCGTGCTCAACAGGTGAAATTGCAATTTTACATGTTCACGTAAAATTTCTGTTGTTGTATTGTTTTCAAAATCGACCTAAATTTTTGAAAAGCGAATTAAGTATTGACATTTCTTTCTGTGTACCGTGGTGCATAATAACGTCGTGGCGTGCCGGAATGCAAAAAATAAAGTTGCAATAATTATTGTAAATTGTGCTTCGTTCACAAGTACTTCCAAAATCCTGCGTTATTTGACCAAATTGTTCATTTCAAGTATTACGAAACAAAAAATTAATCACTTTTTTTGGAATTTGTTTCACCTACCGTTTTTTTGTCAAAACTCGAGTTTTCTGTGTTATGTGTAGATAACATTTTATCGTGTTTGATTAGATATTTTTACATTTTTTGTTCTCCCTTTTCGAATCGAAATGCAATTGATGTGATGTAACTGTTTAGTCAATTTGTATTTGCATGTCAGTGAACAGTGATTGTATATCGAGTGTGGACATTCTTCAAATTTTGTCATGTCTGGCGTCCGCTATGATGGTACGTGTGCCCACTTTATTGCTTAATTTTACTCTTTAACCGTTGCTGGAATTAAATTTTGTTTTAATTGAATACATTAACAATGCACTCGTGTCGTTTAGGTCAATTACTTCAAATTGTCTTCGCGATAGTTTCCGTTAGGTTTTGGCGCTCGTCCTGGCATCTGGGGATTTTCCGCGTTGAAAAGTGAAATTTTTTTTTTAGCAAAGGGATGATGTGTCGCCCTCTTCAATAGGAACCTCCTTTCAATATTTATTTTTAAAAAGCGACGATTTGAATAACCAGTTTTATCTTATCCTGTAACTCACCTATTATTAAAGTTACAAAATCCATAAATCATACAGATAACACCGATATTGAGCATTAAAATATGTATTGGATTCGGTATTCTATTTAAATCACCGTTACACATTAATTAGTTTATTAAAATTTTAGCCTTGTAATTTTTTTTGATTGAAATTTTGAATTCATTATTAAATTTTAAAATTAATTGATTTATTCTGCGATTAATAATAATAAAAAGGAAATTATAAAATATTTGATATTTTAAAGTGAAGGTGACATTGCAAATATTTTATCCATAGTTGATTTATGAACCGTTAATGATTTGTAATTAAAAATTTAATGGGTGCTTAACAATTTCAGCAGAAGAACCAATAATTATATCATAATAAATATTGATAATTTAATAAGCGGGTGTTTTAATATTAGGAGAATTAAAAAAGAAAATTAACTTTTACTTTTTTGTGAATATCTATAGTCTCATATTATTTTTACAAAAAATATGGTAATGATCAAAATTTTTCAGAATGAAATTTTCGACAAAAATGCCTAAATGTATTCTTTTCTACGGTAATTAGTTTAGACAATTTTTACAACTGTCACAAAGCTGAAGTTGAATATAAAAACATTAAAATTTAAATTCTTGGGACTCATATTTAAAAGTTGAAAAATTAGTGTAAAAGTAGAGGTATGGTATATTCAATATGGTATATTTTATTCATGTGTATTTCAATAATTTGTCTTGCTTTATAAAGAAACTTTTGAGACGAATGGAATCTCATTAATCATTTATGCGCGTCAAGAAAAATTGAAGAAACGAGAATAAAACAGTTCATCGAGGAAATTTTGACCAAAATCTAATCAGTTCTTTAGACCATAAATTGTCCACACGCTCATCTAGACCAGCGGTCGGCAACCTTTTGTTATAAGAGGGCCAAATATTTTACGTGATGATTAGTGCGGGCCGCACTTCTTGGAAAATCCACTAAAAATGAGCTTTTTTTTATGCAAATTCACCAAAAAGAGCCGCAAAAAGGGCCGCACCAAGACGTCTCGCGGGCCGCGGGTTGCCGACCCCTCATCTAGACAATGTGTGCGTTCAGCGAAGCTCAGCGGCTGAGAAGTTGACTAATCAGGTTTTGCTGAACGGAGCGCTTCCTTACAACTGTTGACTAAAAAACTCAGCGCAAAAATTTTACACTGCGTTTGTTCAACTTTTGATTAGTTTAAGGTTGCTAGGCAATGGTTGCTGACTGTAAGCACATCGTTCAGCGAAATTCAAACTGCTGAGTGTCATCATACTCATCATAGTTGACTGATGACACTAAGCAGTTGAGCTCGCTGAAACGCACACATTGTTCCAAAAATTGTTCACTAACAAAATGATATCTTTTTGAATCCAAATTCTAATGCTCCTACGGAAAATTGGTTTTTGACTCGATTACAATACTTTCCTTTGCTACCTAATTGGGAAAGTAAAATTGGAAAAACGTCGGATGGGATGCGGACGTCACATTTGGCTCTCTTACCAGGTCACACTTCATTTATTAGCCTCCCCCCTCCCAGGTGTTGACGTTCTTTCCGTACAATTCTTTATAGTTACAGGGGTTTTCACGAAGTGTAATTTTATCGAGTGTAGAGATTTTCAAATGAGAAAAAATGTGATATTGGCTTTTTTAGCACCAAGCCACAGAATTGATAAGGATGCAAATTTGATCATTGAAAAATCGTCTTGTTGCTTACTTACAGCTGGGGGGAGCTGCAAGGTAACTTTTCAAGTATTATATTTTTAAATTATCAATTTTGAAAAGCTGTATCCTTACAGCTGGGGGTAATCCATACCTTACCATATCATACGGGTCACTATACTGCAGGACTCTGTGTGCAAAATGCGAAGAAGTGAAATTGATGGAAACCGGGAGGTCTGGGGGGTATGGAATACCCCCCAGCAGTAAGTAAAGGCCCGTTCTCACGATTCAAGTTTAGTTGAATGGAATCTATAGTGAGAACCTTTGTTTTAATATAGTTGAACAACTTTTTAGTAGACCCAGTCAATCTTTATCGTTGAACGTCATTTGAACGTCAATTTCGATTCACTTTCAACTCTCGTGCATGATGTGTATTTTGTATTTGACGCTATTTACAACCGAATTAAATTGAAACTGTGCTATGAATTTAATCAGTATTTATTGAAAAGTGTGAACAAAAACTTATTCAAGTCGTGTTCAACTTTTGTTGATCAACTAAAATCGGTCAACTAAACTTGAAACGTGAGAACGCGCCTTTATCTACAAGGTAACTTCCAGAATGAAATTTCCGACGTTATCAATTTTGAAAAGCCGTATCCTTACAGCTACACATTATCCATACCTTACGTAACTGGGGGGTATTCCATACCCCCCAGACCCCCCGGTTTCTACTTTCTTCTTTCATGTGCTACTTAATTTTAATATTTAGCAATTATCCGGACTGTGCGGCCTGAAGGCCTTATTGGAACTAATCTAGATTGGTAATAAATAAACTAATCACTTCTAATTGACACCAATGGGCATGACGTTATAGCGTTTGCCAATTTTGGTTGGCCTCTTTATTGTTATTACCTATCGTTGTTAGATGGACCCGCTCTGGCCCTTTTGTTGCTAGGGAGTAAGCTCTCTTAAATTTTACTCTTGTTTCTCCTCCCCTTTCAAACGTTTTTCTCCGATTTTGTGTTTGAGAAAAAGGTTCGAACTTAAGTTTTAGTACCTTGGTACACAAGTAACTATACTTATTTATTATTGAATTTGGAAATCTTGTTTTTACAAGATTACAATAAAATGCATAGGTACTACAAAAACGTCATTTTGTTGACATTTTTGGTATGCTATAAAATTTAGATTTATACATTCAATTGTTCAATAAAACTAATTTCAGCATGAAGAATTAATTTTATACCTCATAATATGCTCGATTTCAGTTTATATTTTTCTCTTTCATGAATTAAATATTACTATGTAAATTTACATTATAAAACTCTGTAAATTTACACTACAAAATTTATTTGTATTATTCATATCATGTTCATATCTAGTAGTCGTAAAATTTCTTTGTTTAATTTTAAATTAAAAGAGGATTTTAACCTTGCATCGGAGCAACGGTTCCAATTTTTAAGGGTGTCAAGAGATTAGTAATTTATCTGTTTTTACTCACAGTCAGCCAAGTTCCTGAGGGGTTGTTTTGTACATACTACATGAGATGACTGAAGTTTTATTTATTTATAAAATACCTTAGGCGACTCGCACATCAAAAAACATAGGTAGTACTGATGTTCTCTTTTTTCGAGTGAGATCCTTTATCCATATTTAATTGTGATGACTTTTTGAGATTTCATTTTAATTTGAAAAGCGAAACGGACTATCGTCTCGTAAATCTGAAAAGTCTTCATTAATTGGATAACAATCAAAAGTAAATTAAACAAAGCCACGAAGTAACTTCTTTTCTCACGTATTAGTCAAATTCTAATAGTGTTTATCACGAATCAGTTCCGAAGTGACTCATCAATTAAATAAGATATAATTGGGATTAGTCTACCGGTTTTTACGAATTGCGAAATGAGTTTCATTTATTTACGTTTGTGTCGAAGTCCGCGCGATTGATTACTTTTCCACTTCACAAAAACCCACCCACCCACCCATTTTATCGTCGATTAGTCCAAAATCCAAAAATAAAGTTGAACTTCAACTGACAATTATTTATGTTCCACATTCACGAACAAGACAGAAGATAAAGAAAATATTTAAAGGTTTGTGATGGTACCGTTTTATGAAACTAGATTGTAAAACTGCAAGATCAGAAGTTGACTTTGTGTAACAGTAAATCTCGTAAATTCGATCCGACATATCTTTTTGGGTTGAGTTTCGACTCGACCAAGGACTTGGTATTTTCTTCTCACATTGGATGGTTTTAATAACCCGGAGCTAATTCTGTGGTTACCTGGTACCTACCTACCTGCGTTTGACTGCATTCATGTAACAACTAGACCAACTAATTATAGTTTACAATATTTTGATTATCGTGATGGCTTCGAGCTCCTAACAACGAAGAATTTCAAATTTGATCTTTACTGGATTGGCTATTTTCAAAATTGGCTTTCTAAAAATTGGTGAAGCAAAAGATGTGTGTCGAATTTGAATCCCATTGACCTATGAAGCAAGAAAATTATATTATCGACGCTTTTATTTTAATTAATTTTTCACTCATTCTCTTGGAATGTTAATGAATGCAGCAAACCAGATACGAGCAAATTAATCGATATTAATTTAACGTTGAACGCACATGTTGCATTGGAAAGACTTCATCAGTAAAAATCATTATTGGAAAACTACCTACGCATTGTAGCGTTTCGAGAGAGCGGAATAGGGAGAAGGAATCAATTTTTTTGGGTAAATTTAGTGCAGAATTGTGTTTTCTTTACAATACCCTCAAGAATGATTAACGGTTTTGCAAATGGGAGGGGCGCATTCCAGTTGTCTTCGAAGAAGAACAATATCGCACATGTTGTAATGCCTGGAGGAGATGCATTTTATTGTGTTTCATCAAATGGGTTTCCATTTTAAAATTGACAACCTCAGAAAAGGTCAACCGCTTAGATCTTGTTTTGGCCACATTTATCATTTTCTTGTTTACGATAAAAACAGTGTTGTTTCCACTTCTAAAACCTAGGACGACCTTCCTTGGCGTTTCGTAATTTCTAGAATTATCAGTAACCTCCATGCATTCCATGTTATGAACAAATAGATGAGGCATTCTTTGGTAAAGATCAATAAAACTTTCCCTTCACATATTTCACTGGAAATTAATGCTTTCGCACGTTTTCGAAATGCAATTGGTAACGAAAGGTACCCACCACCTCCTGGGTAGCGGCCACCGAGAACTAACCTAGGGCTAAATTTGAACCGAATAATTTAAATATTATTCAAAAAGTAAACTCTTAATTATTGCTAATTTCTTTTTCTTTATCAGATTATTTGTCTTTCCATGTTGATTTAACGATAACATTAAGTGCTACAAGCATCACCAGACATTTTTTTAGCAAACAAAGTTTTACATGAGTAAGATGAGATAATGTTTTTCCTTTTTTACAGGGGGCTTAGTGCATTATGAGACACAGCAATCTTCTACTTTACACGGGGTCAACATGACGCAGAGAGATGATGTGCAAAAATTCGAGCAGGGACGTATTAGGTTCCTGCAAGAAGAGCGTCTACATATTCAGAAAAAAACCTTTACCAAATGGATGAATTCGTTTCTACAAAAGGTATGGAATTTTTAATTTTCCTAATTTCAATTAGTAACGTCAACCTTTTATCTTATCGGCGCTATCGCTTCGGAATTTTAATAAAAGTCCGATAAAACGGATTATTTTATGTAATTGTTCTATATTTTCCTTATTAATCCATTCGGGACAAATGTAATTGCAACATTTTGCACTTCACTTATCGCTTCGAAATCAAGACCCTTGAAGATGATAACGGTTTTACAACCGACAGAATTTGAACGGGGTTCCCCCCTATCTTCCAGGTTTTTGATTATTTCATATTCGATTGGAAAATTGAGAACGACCACTTTACTACATCCAGGTGAACAATTCATATTGGGAACTTGAGAACCAGGTTATGCAATTTGTCTATTAACACTTTCTTCATAAATTTACTACAGACAATGGTTGAAAATTTTATTGAGTAATTAAAATAACGAAAAAATTAATCAATTTATGAATAACTGAACTACGTTTTTATTTCCTGTTGGTGTGATATGACTGGAACTTTTGATTAATTTACAAGCGTATCCTCCCAATTTTATAAAATTGTGGTAAATTTTATTATACAATTTAATTTTCATAATCCCAGAGGTTCTCAAACTTTGGTGTTTTTTTCAGTTCCAAGTGATCCCCCAAAAAATCGGGCCAAAAATGTTATTTTAACTTTAAAATTAGCAAGGCAAAGAATGTAATTTACATGCCACTAATTAACGATTCTAAAATTAACTCTTTAGTAATCGGAACCGCGCATTATTTAAATTTTTTATTTATTTTATGAATCAAATTGTTACATTTTGTGCCGCTATTTACATATTAAAGCTAAGAAACCGTTATTGAATTAACTGTTGGTCAGTTATCGAGTTCTTTGTGTTTTTGTTTGCAAATATTCCATTGGTCACCCATTCAAACACTCGTAATTGAAAATTATCAATGGTGGTGTAAATTCAGCGGGAAATTAATCTGATGAAGTTGTTTCATTGAACAATCAGTGAATCATTTCTGGGGTGTTTCATTAAACACTTTGCGGGTTCAATGGAACGTTTAGATATTTTCAGTGGGACGTAACTTGCTCGGAGTGGCCGAAGTTATTGTTTTTGTTCAATCATAAATCTCAGTCTTGAAACTAAACATCTCATTTTGTTACATCACAAAAGATTAAAATAAATTGGATCAAATTTAAACTGCACCCTTGGAATGTAAAGGAGACCACTTAATAATGTGATGGGGCTCTTAAATTATGTCTTCACTAATTGTTGAGAGATTTGAAAGTATGCAGCTAATTGAGTTGTGATGTTTTGATAATTAAACGCTGCATGGAAGTTTAATTGTAGTTACTCGATCAATATGTGTTCAATTATTCATGAGTTGAAAATTAGGTTACCCACAGCTTTTTTTCTTCTAAAATTACCATAATTCTTACAATCTAATTACGGTCTTGAATTTTAAAAGTCATAATTTATTATCACAAATTTGATATGTTTCAAGGAATTCCACTTTGAAAAATATTTTTAAACGGCTTAATTCAGATCAAATTGGCTATTAGAAGAGTTTATCGAAGTTGACACCAATAAATTGGCGTTAGACTGGGTTTTTGTGTCACTTTGATTTTTGCGGCTTCGGTTATCAAGGTTTTAATTGCCTTCTTCCATGCTTTCAAAATTTATTCTCGAGATTAAATTTCAATTTTTTATGTATTTCTTAGTCACGTATGGAAGTGGAAGATCTCTTCACCGATTTAGCAGATGGAAAGAAACTCTTAAAATTATTAGAAATAATTTCGGGAGAAAAGCTAGGTAAACCAAACAGTGGAAGAATGCGGGTACACAAAATCGAAAATGTAAATAAAAGTTTAGCGTTTTTACACACGAAGGTACGACTGGAAAGTATAGGTGCTGAAGACATAGTCGATGGAAATCCGAGGCTAATTTTAGGTTTAATATGGACAATTATTTTACGTTTTCAAATACAAGAAATCGAAATTGACGTGGTAAGTTTTTTCTACACCTTGACTTTTCAAGTTGACTTTTAAATTATGCAATTAGGATGAGGAAAATGAAAGTTCTGAAAAGAAATCCGCCAAAGATGCTTTACTATTGTGGGCGCAGCGTAAAACCAACGGTTATGCCAATGTCCACATTGTCGATTTTTCTGGATCCTGGCGCAGTGGGTTAGGTTTTAACGCCCTCATCCATTCCCATCGACCAGATCTATTCGACTACGACAACTTGCAACCCAAAAACCATATAGACAATTTAAACCACGCTTTCGACGTAGCCAACAACGAACTCGGTATACCATCTTTATTGGACGCGGAAGATGTCGACAACGCCAGACCGGATGAAAAAAGTATCATGACCTACATTGCCTCTTATTACCACACATTTGCAAGAATGAAAAACGAAGCTAAAAGTGGTAGAAGAATAGCAAAAATAATAAAGCAAATGGTGGAAGCAGACAAGATGAAACTAAATTACGACGGACTCACCACCACCTTACTGGATTGGATCCGAAAAAAGACAACCGAACTCGAAGACCGCCAATTTCCAAACTCGCTGGAAGGCATCCAAAGCCTCTTACTCGCCTTCGGCTTCTACAGAACCCAAGAAAAACCACCCAAATACAAAGAAAGAAGCGAAATCGAAGTTCTTTTCTTCCAAATCAACACCCAATTGAAGGAACTTCGACAACCAGCTTTCATTCCAATCGACGGAAAATTAGTCCAAGATATCGAACGATCTTGGGAAATGTTGGAAAGAGCCGAACATAACCGCGAAGTTGCTCTTCGCAGCGAACTAAGACGGCAGGAACGATTGGAGCAACTAAACTACAAGTTTGACCGTAAAAGTATTTTACGTGAAAATTACCTAAAAGAAATGATCCAAGTGTTATCGGACCCCAGGTACGGTTCCAACTTGGCACAAGTCGACGCAACGGTAAAAAAACACGAAGCCATATCAGCTGATATTTTAGCCCGCGAAGAACGCTTCCACGATTTGTCCCAAATGTGCAACGAACTTGTAAAGGAAAATTACAGAAATTCGGAGCGCGTTAAGGCTAGAGAAGTCGAAATATTAGACAAATGGCGCGACCTGTTAAAACTCTTGGAGAAACACAAAAGTAATTTGAGCAGCATGGGAAGTGTTATGTCGATCTTGCGGGAAATCGACACCACGCTTGCCACTATTAGACAACTCAAGGTTGATTTATCATCCGTGGATACCGGAGTGCATTTGTTCGCCGTGGAAGAACTTTTGCACAAGCACGCGCTCCAAGAGTTACAAGTGACTTCCTTAGGAGAAACCGAAAGAAAGATGAAACGACTAGGCGAAACGGCTGCTTCGCAAAATCCCAAAGAAGAACAAGTTGTTAGAAAGAAGTTGGCCGAATTGGTGGAGGGTTACAAAGACCTACAAGATTGTAGTGCCAAACGAAAAACTTTACTGGAAGACGCTCGTAATTTTTATCAGTTCCTGCAAGATCAAGAGGAGGAAGAAGCGTGGTTGATCGAAAAACAGCGAATTTGTCAAGCGGAAATTTCGGCCAAAGATCTTCGTGGTGTTCTAAGTCTTCAGCAGAAACACAAGTTGCTGCAAGATGAAATCAAAAGTCGAAAGTACAAGTTTGATCAACTGGCAAATATTGGGGAACAGTTAATTCAAGAAAAGCACTCGAGGTCTCCAGAAATTCAGCAACGCATCCATAATATTAATCAAGAATGGAGTAAATTGGAAAAGCTTACTAATGAAAGGGCTAAACAGCTGCAAGACGCCGCTGAAGCGTATCAATTTTATGCCGACGCAAACGAAGCAGATTCGTGGCTGAACGAGAAGACTTCAATTCTGGCTTCGACAGATTATGGTTCCGATGAACCAAGTGCTCAAGCTTTATTGCAGAGGCACAAAGACTTGCAAGGTGAACTAAATGCCTACAAAGGCGACGTACAAAGCTTGAACAGCCAAGCGGATAGACTCATAACAGCAGGAATTTCAAACCTCGATTTAAATCCGGAAGCTGAGGAAGTTGAGGAAACGGCCGAGGAAATAATCCACGAAGTCAAATTAGTTCCAATTGAAGTTTGGGAAGACGAACAAATAGAAAGAATAGAACACAAAACTCAGATTGAAGAACGAAAGGTTCCGCAGGTGCGATCCTTATATGCTTACAATGGTCACGGATTTTCGATGAACAAAGGTGAAGTTATGTTCGTTTTAAATAAAAGCAACCCGGATTGGTGGAGCGTCCGTCGTGCTGATGGTTCGGATGGTTTTGCACCAGCAAATTACGTGGTTGAAATCGAACCTCGAATTATGCAAATTCAAGTTAGACGACCCGAAAAGATTAAAAGCGTTCAAAGGGTTAAGAAAACTAAGATCGTAAAGCAAACCGTACCTGTGAAGTTGAACAAAACGACGAATAAGCAAGTGAAAAGAAAAATTGACGACAGTAACAGTATTCCAAAAAGGCAGAAGAAGGTCAACGAAACTTACGAGCAATTGCAAAAGTTGGCGATCGAACGCCACGCGCTTTTAGAGGACGCGATTCGCTTGTTCAGATTTTACAAAGAGTGCGACGATTTTGAAAGATGGATCAAAGATAAGGAGAAGCTTTTGAGCAACGACGAGGACATTAGAACAGTGGAACAAGCCAAACGAAAGTTTGAGAAATTTTTGACCGATTTGTCGGCGAGCAACAAACGAATGGAGGCTTTAGACGCCGAAGCGGTTGAGTTCGAAAAACAAAGGCATTCACAGTTCGATAAAGTCAAGGCTCGTCATAAACACGTCCACGCTGCTTGGAATCATCTGAATAAACTAAAGTTGGAGAAAGAACGCAGTCTCGAAGGTAACAATCGCATCTTTGCTTAATTTTTTTCTTACTTTCTGAATTTCAGGGGCTAGCAGTGTCGAATTATATTTCCGGACTTGTGACGAAGCGAAAGATTGGATGTGGGAGAAAATGACACAACTGGACACGGCCGAGTTAGGTCCTGACCTTAAGACTGTGCAAGCTTTGCAAAGAAGGCACCACAATCTGGAACGCGAATTGGCCCCATTGGAAGAGAAGGTGGACAGAGTTCAATTGTTAGCTAGTTCTGTAAAGAACGCTTATCCTCACGAACGAGAAAACATCGCAAAAAAAGAACACGAAATTAAAGAATTGTGGCAGAAGGTCAAAGATAAGGCGGTTGATCGGAGAAATCGACTCCAAAATGCAGTTGGTCATCAAATTTTTGACAACAGTGCAAAAGCGCTTCTTACTTGGGTTTCAGACGTCAAAGAGTTGCTCAACACTGACACAACCGCTAGAGACGTACAAACCGCTCAGAACTTACTAAAAAATCACAAAGACCTACATCAGGATATTAAGGCTCACGAAGACGAGTAAGTTTTTCTTTTATGCTGCCGTTCTTCTCTAAAAAAAATTGTTTAGGTTCCGAGAAGTAACCAATTTGGGCATGAAACTACTAAAATCGAATCCAAAATTGACGGACGTTTCAGAAAAAGTGGATCGTTTGAATGCCGAAAAGGCTGCCATTACGAGAGGCTGGATGGAAAAACAAAACTGGCTGGACCAATGTCTCCAACTTCAGATGTTCAATAAAGAGGCCGATAAGCTTGACGCATCTACTTCCGGTCATCAAGCAGTTTTGGAATTTAACAATCTTGGAGTAAGTAATTTTGTTATTATATTTTTAAATATTGTTCTATTGAACTGTTCCTAATTTTTAAAAAATTTTGTTAGGAATCATTGGACGAAGTGGAAGCCTTACTAAAACAACATCGCGCCTTTATCAACACTCTAAACGCACAGGATGATCGTTTGAACGCCTTTAACGATACAGCAGACTCTTTAATATCTCAACAACATTACGACAGCGAAGCGTAAGAATTTTTTATTTCTAAATATTGTAAATTTGACAATTTGTTTCATAGAATTGACGAAAAGAGAAAACAAGTTTTGGAAAGACGAAAAGCGGTGAAGAATTTGTGCCAAGCGAGAACGCACGCCCTGGAGGCGTCGAAAAATTATCAAGAATTTTGCGCCGAAGTGAACGATCTCAGAGCGTGGTTATCAGAAAAACTAAAAACTGCATCAGACGAGAGCTATCGCGACTTGACCAACTTGGAACGTAAGTTACAGAAACACGAAGCGTTTGAGCGAGAGTTGCGATCGAATGAGGGTCAGTTGAGAACGATCAATAAATTAGGACAAGCTTTGATTGCCCAAGAAAGTTATAGGAAAAATGACGTTGCAAGAACTTTACATCAGCTTAACGACGAGTGGAAGCATTTGGTGGGCATTTCGTTGAATAAAGGGGCCCGCTTACGTCAAGCCGTCACGCAACACGAATACAATAGCTCAATTGAAGATGTTCACACTAAATTGGACGAAATCGAAACTCAGTTGAAAAACACACAAGTCGGTAGTGACTTGAGGTCTTGTAGGGAGTTGCTTAAGAGGCACGAATTGTTGGAGAGTGAATTGACCGTGTGTACAGTTCGCATCAACGAACTTGTGAGCCAAAGTGAAGAGATGACGCAAGATGGTCACTTTAATTCGGAAGTGGTGAATAAAAGAGCTTTGAGTACTCAGAAAAGACTGAAAGATTTGGATAAACCTGCGCGTTTGCGGCGTGAAGTTCTAGGAGAAGCTTTGAGGTTCCATTTGTTCGCTTTTGAGTTGGATACGGAATTACAGTGGATCAAAGAGCGTAGTCCACTTGTGGGTTCAGACACTTTGGGTCAAAATTTGTACGAAGCCCAAACGTTTTACAAAAAGCATAAGAAAATGGAAGCCGAAATTTTGGGTCATCTACCAGTGATTGACAAAGCTTTGGACAGAGGAAATGCGTTGATACAAGAAAACCATCCACAAAAAACTAAGGTACAATTTTTTTATTTTTACATTCAAATAAAACTATAAATTTGTATTTCTTTAGTTCTCAAAGGGGTAAACTTTTGAATTGGTAAGATTGGGTGTAGTTTGGTGTGATTTCGATGTTGCATGCATTTTTGTGTTCTTAAGGTTCGGTGTTTTTTCAACAATTTTTTTTTTCTCAACTTAGGTTGAAGAATTGTGCAACCAAGTACGCGAAGCTTGGACCGACTTGAATGAAAAAGCAGTCGTAAGGGCTCATAAATTAGAGTTATCATTGAAAGCTCAACAATACTTCTTTGATGCCAATGAAGTAGAATCATGGCTTAACGAAAAGGGCGATGTTTTGTCCAGTACTGATTACGGACGCGATCGAGATTCCGCAACGAAGTGGCTCACAAAACACAAAGCGCTGGAGTTAGAATTGGACACTTATAACAGTATAATAGTGGAGATGGGTTGTGGGGCTCAGGCTCTGATCGTTTCTGGCCATCCAGAATCGAAAGCAATTGGAGAAAGACAGGCAACTTTGGAACACTTGGTCCGTTCTTTACAACGTCGCGCTGCAGTTCGTCAACACAGGCTAATGGAATCTTTGTTCAGGCACGAATATTTCTCAGAATCCAGCGATTTAGAGAGGTGGATTTCTGAGCAACAACAACAAGCAGCGTCCGAGGATTACGGACAAGACTATGAGCACCTTCTGGTAATAAAAGGTGGATCAGGGGTGACGACGAAAATTAACTTTTTTTAAAAGTTGTTGCAGGCCAAATTCGACGACTTCAAACACAGGGTCGAGGCCGGAAGTGAACGCTTCAACCAGTGCGAAGATTTAGCCAAAAAATTGATCATCAATGAGAATCCTTACACCACCGAAATTGAACGAAAACAGTTACAACTTGAGTGAGTATTTTCTTCTGGATTTTTATTCAGTGTTGGCTTGGTTTTTATGCTTTTTGCACAAAATTTGTTATAAAAATCACTGTGTGTATAAAAAATGCATGTAGGCGTGGTACTAACTGTTTTAGAAATGTGGAGCAGTCTGATGCGGTGAAGCAAGTCGCAGTTCGTCATTCCGCTATATGGTAAAAACACTTTTTAATTTAATGGGGGGTTTTGGGAAAATTTTTCTTACTGTTAGAAAATTCTTCAATATTTTTTGTTATGTTAGCGAAAAATGGAACAAGTTGAGGGAACAAATTGAGAATCGCGATCGGCGTCTACACGCGGCCGGCGAAATTCATCGTTTCCATAAGGACGTAGCCGACGCTTTATCCAGAATTCACGAAAAGAACGCTGCTTTGGGTACTGAATTGGGCCGCGATTTGAACTCCGCTTTGGCTTTGTTACGCAGACAAGAAGCATTTGAAAATGAGCTGGTCGCGTTGGAGGCTCAGCTACAAGTTCTGGTTGACGACGGCGCTCGACTTCATTTGTCTTATCCCAGCAACAAAGCACAAATTAATCAAAAACAAGAGTTGGTGGTGACAGCTTGGCAGGGACTTAAAGAGCGCGCCGATTTAAGACGCGATCAATTACAAGCCAGCGTTGATTTACAAAAATTCTTAGCTCAAGCGCGCGATTTGACCAGTTGGTCGTCTAATCTTCGCATTGCGATGAGCGCCAACGAAAATGTCAGGAGCATTGCTGGTGCACAAGCTCTCAAAACCGAACACGAAGCCTTAAAAAGTGAGATTGAAGCCCGAGAAGATAATTTCCAAGCCGTGGCCGATATGAGCACAGCAATGGAGCAAACAGGTATTTATTTTAGAATTTATTTTCGCGGGTTATGATCACGTGTGGGTGGATGTTTTATAGGTCACTATGCGGCTCCCGAAGCAGTCGAAAGATGCGCGGCGTTGTTCCAAGAACGCGATAAACTTCACGCCGCCTGGCAACACAAAAAGATCCATTTGGATCAACTACTCGACCTTCTGTTCTTCCTGCGCGAAACTAAACTAATCGAAAACATTTGTAACGCCCAAGAAGCCACCTTAAGTAACCATGACTTCGGCGAAACGGTCGACGAAGTGGCCAACCACTTAAAAAAGCACGACGCATTCGAAAAACTTTTTAACTCCCAAGAGGAACGAGTTGATAATTTGATGTCATCTGCTGATTTGTTAATTTCACAAAGACATTTTGAAAGTCCTCAAATTGCGAGCAGCGTGGCCGATATACAACAAAAACGACTACACCTCCGACAACTGTGCTTACAAAAACGTTACCAGTTGGAAAACGCGTTATTGTACGCCCAATTCGTTCGAGACGTGGCAGACGCTCAAGGTTGGATCGCGGAAAAACATAAAAAGTTACAGTCGGAAGTAAAAACCGGCGAAGTCAATAATTTGGAAGAAAAAATCAAGGAATTGCAGAAACACCAAGCTTTACAGGCCGAAGTTGCCGCGAATGGAAGCAGAATTAAAGAGGTGAAGGATAAAGGAGTGATTTTGATTGGAAAGCGACACAAGGCGTCGGAAGACATAAAGCAGCAGTTGATGCACTTGGAATCGTCTTGGAAGCAACTCGCGCACGAGGTTAGTTTGAGAGGGAAGGGGTTGGAAGAAGCGCAAGATATTTTGGAATTTAACAACCAGTTGGATAAAATGGAAGCTTGGATTCGCGACAAGGAAGTTATGGTGCAAGCTGGCGATACTGGAAGAGATTACGAACATTGTAATGCTTTGCAAAGAAAACTGGATGATGTGGATAGTGACATGAGGGTGGATGACACAAGAATTAAAAATATTAACGCACTGGCCGATAAACTCGTTCGCCAAGGTCACGCTGGCGTTCAACCACGACGTACCGAATTTATTAAAAAGTGGCAGAATTTGCAAGGATCTTTGAGTTATTACCGAGAAAAGCTAGCTGGAGCTCTCGAGGTTCACTTGTTTAATCGCGATATCGCCGACACTTCTCACAGGATTAACGAAAAAGCATTAGCGATGGAAGTGGACGATGTTGGCCGTAATTTGCATGGTGTGGGGGCTTTGCAACGAAAACAGGAAGCGTTAGAAATTGAAATGACGGCAGTGGAACAAAAATTGAACACGCACGAGAGAGATGCTCAAGTTTTGTGCCAAAAATACCCGGAAAGTGGTGAAGAAATCGTTCAAAAAATCGATGAAGTGCAGCAAGACTGGGGCAAGTTATTGGTGGCGAAAGAAAGACGACATAATATACTGGATAAAGCTTATACAAAACAAAAGTTTTTGGCCGATTGCAAAGATTTGGAATTGTGGACCAATGAAACCATATCACACATAGAAGGTGGAAATAAACCGACCAGTATCGCCGAAGGTGAGGCTTTGATAGAACTCCACAATGAAAAGAAGGCTGAAATTGATGGTCGACGAGAGTTTTTCAAAAACTTGCGCGATTTTGGTCAAAACATCAAGAAGGAAGACGAAGAAATCGAGAACACTTTGGAAAAGTTGGAAAAATTGGAAGAGAAACTTCTTCATACTTGGGAGAAACACCGGGTCGACTTAACCCATGAGTACCAATTGCAGGAATTTAAAGAACAAGCAGACCAATTGGAGACTTGGCTTGCATCTAAAGAAGCCTTTTTGAACAATGACGATTTGGGTGAAAGTCCTAGAGCGGTGGAAACTCTAATCAGGAAGCATCAAGACTTTGAGAAACTTTTGAATCAACAGATGAGTCGGTTAATCGATTTGGAGAAAATCTCTCAGATTATCATTTCTGATACGCGTTACGACAATCAAGTTATTAAAGACCGCCTTCAGACGATTTTAGACCGACGGGATCGGTTATTAGAGAACACCAAAGCAAGAAATAGGAAGTTAGGAGAATCACAAGCTTTGTATGAATTTAGAAGGAACGCCGCAGAAGTGGAACATTGGTTAGCTCAAAAGATCCAAATTGCAAGTGACGAAAACTACCGTGATCCTAGTAATCTGCAGAGTAAGATTCAAAAGCATGTGACCTTTGACGCCGAAATTTTAGCCAATGACAGTCGGGTTCAGTCGGTAATCGATGAAGGTGAAGAATTAATCACCGCCAAACATTTTGCTTCCAGTGAAATTCGGCAACGACTTGAAGATTTAGACAGTGACTGGAAGCATCTCAAGGAGGTTTCACAGCTAAAACGCGACCGTTTAGTCGACGCTTACCAAGCTTTGCTGTTTGATCGATCCCTAGACGAATTTATTTCTTGGTTAGACGAAGTCGAAGTTCAACTGAAGTCGACAGATTACGGCAAAGACTTGGTTTCGGTAAATAACTTGTTGAAACGTCATGCAGTACTGGAAAACGATGTTTCTCAACACACAGAAAATTGCGAAACAATAAACGAAACTGCGGAGCAATTCGTAAAGCATGATCATTTTTTGAGCGACGATTTGGAAACAAAAGCACAAAGTGCCATCACCAGATTCCACCAGTTAAAAGGCCCCATGCAAGCTAGAAGAGATCTTTTGGAAGCATCTTCCATGCTGCAGCAGTTCACTCGCGACGTAGATGACGAAATCCAGTGGTTGAGCGAACGGGAACCCCTGGCCGGATCGTCCGATTTAGGTTTGTCAGAAAAATCGAAAATTATGTTTAGGTTAATTTTAACATTTCAGGATCGAGTTTAACGGCGGTACAAATCTTACAAAAGAAGCATCAAGCGTTGGAAGCGGAATTATTGTCCAGGGAACCCGTAGTTGCGGCCCTTACGTCGCGAGCAATTCATTTAACAAGAGCTGGTGCTCAAGACGCTTCCATCATAGAAGATAAATCGAAAATGTTGAAACAAAAACTTGCACATATTCGTGACTTGGCCAGTATTCGGAAGTTGCGGCTTCAAGACGCGTACGAATCCCAAATGGTTTGGTTTGCAAGTTTTGAAGGTTGGCGCTTTTTAATGAGTTACTTTTTTAGTTCTACACTGAAGCTGCTGAATCAGAAGCTTGGTTGAACGACAAGCGGCCTTTGCTAGTGTCCACGGAAATCGGAAAAGATGAGGACTCCACACAAACCTTACAGCGAAAATTGGAAGCTTTGCGATGCGAGATTGAATCCTTCAAGGCGAAGCTTGAACATTTGGCTTTGTTATCTGATAATATTGCAGAAAGGCAACACTTTGATGCTGAAAATGTGCAACTGAAAAGGGTAAGTTGGAGATTTTTACGATATGATTTTCAGAACTTCAAGTTAATAACTTTAGTTATTAGTTGCTATGAATTTTACTTCCTCTAAATGTTAGATTTAGGGTTGCTTTGACTTCAGTGCGATTTTTTATTTAAGGGGGGAAAACACAGTAACAGCTCGAAAAACAAAGGTATTTTAGGAATTTTTTTACCAATTTTACGATTTTTTTTCTGATATTTTGAGAGAACATTCTTTAAACATGTATCTTTCGATGTGGGACATAAAAACAAAATCAAATTTTTAAAAACCTTACTGTGTTTTCCCCCCTTAATTTTTTTGATAAAAATAAAATTTTGGTGAAATATTCTGGAACTTTTTGAAAATACTAATGCTATTTAATTATAATAAAGATACGAAAACTAAGGAAAAAATTATACACTCTAATTGTTTTTTGTTACTACTCAATCTCTTACGACTGGAAGTCGCCTGTCCCTCTAAAAAGAATTTCTATAGCGTCGACAATAAAAACCGCGCACAGCGCGACGCGCGAACTAATTTCCAAAATTAATTCAAGTACTCATTTTCAAGTTAATAAATAATTTTAGTATTCATAACGCCAATAGTTTCGAAGATAAAACCTTTAAATTGTAATGTTTTTTAAAGGAACAAATACAAGAAAAATTCGAAGAGCTACAAAAACTGATGACTCTGCGCGAGCAATGCCTTTCCGAATCGTTCACATTTTTCAGTTTCGTACGCGAATGCAGCGAAATGCAGGAGTGGATGAACGACCAACAAGCAAAAGCGGCGTCAGAAGACTACGGAACGGACGTAGAACACGTCGAATTACTCATACAAGCATTTGAAACGTTCTTAGCGAGCCTTAACAACAGCGAGCTCAAGGTACAAAGTTGTATCGACAACGGAAGCAAATTGATCGCTTCCAACAACACACACAAAAGCAAAATCGAACAGAAAGTTTCGGACGTGAAAGATCAATGGGAAGATTTAATGGAACTTGCACAAGCGCGACACGAAGCACTCGGCGGAGCGAAACAGGTCCACATTTTTGACCGGACCGCCGATGAAATCATCGCGTGGATTTTGGAAAAAGAAGCGACTTTGGCTATCGATACGCATGATCAAGACTTGGAAAGTATTCAAGCTTTGGCACGAAAACACGCCGCATTCGAGAGCGAACTCGTTGCAGTGAAGGAACAAGTTGAAGTCATTGAGCACGAAGCGCACCGACTAAGCGAGTTGTTCCCTGACGCCGAAGAACACATCGAAGTGAAACGTGAAGACACCATCAGTGCCTGGCAGGAACTTCAAACGAAAGCGGAACAAAGACGGGAAAACCTTCAGCAGGCCGAGCAACTGCAAACTTACTTCGACCAGTACCAGGATTTGATGTAAGATTTGAACCACATTTCTAAACGGTTTGTCGCATTTGTTATGTTTCAGGGCGTGGATCAACGAGATGCTTGCGAAAATCACCGCGCCAGATTTACCCCAAGAAGTAACTGCAGCCGAAGTGCTAATCGAGCACCACAAGGAACACAAAGTCGAAATCAATGCACGGTTGGATACAATCGAACACTTCTACGATACTGGAAACAGTTTAATCCACGATGGTCACTTCTTAGCCACCGAAATTGAAGATCGAATCAATATTTTGCACCACAGAACGACAGTTTTAAACCACACTTGGCAACAACGCTCGATAATTTACGACCAAAACTTGGACGTCCAATTGTTCAAACGAGAAGCTAATTTACTCGAAAATTGGTTGGTAATCAGGGAGGGTCCGCTCAATGAACCGAATTACGGCGACACCATCGTACAAGTCGAAGATTTGCTTCGCAAACATGACGATTTTGAAAAAACCATCGAGGCGCAAGAAGAGAAATTTATTGCGTTACAACGAACAACCCTCATCGAGGAAGCTTTTGCAAATCAGCTTAAGGAAGAAGCGCGCGCTAAGCAAGCCGAACGGGAACGCTTGGAACAGGAGCGTTTAGAACAACGTAAACGCTTGGAAATGCAACGAATCACCGAACAGAGACGATTGGAGCAGCGACCACGAAATGACGGCCACATGAACGGAACTAAAGTTGTAGAAGTGGCGAACAACTCTGCATCGAATTCTTCCTTAACGAAATCGAACTCGGTTGCTTATATGTTTGGTAATAGGATTCGTAAGGCATCGGATGCGAGTATAAAAAGGGCGGAGAGTATGAAGGCGAGCACGATTAGCAAGCCAGTCAAGAAGACGCCGTCGTTTACAACTCGAAGAAGAGCGGGTTCGTTTAGAAACAAACAAGGTAATACTTTTTTTTTTAAGAAATTGGGATGTGTTACTAATACGTAAATTTTTTTTAGAACACGAATTACCACCGGTTGAAATTCAAGCATTTTTGGAACGTAAACAAGTTTTAACGGCGGGTGGAAAGCGCGCTCAGAATAGGGCGTGGAAAAATTGTTACACGGTTTTGTGTGGCCAGTTGTTGTGTTTTTTCAAAAATCGGGACGATTTTGCTGCTAGTAAAGCAATTTCTTCACCCGTTGGAATCCACAATGCTATTTGTACCGTGGCTGATGATTATTTCAAAAGGAAGCACACTTTTAGGTTGGTGACATCGGATAGTTCCCAGTTTTTGTTCTCCTGCAGTTGTGAAGCTGATATGTTGGATTGGGTTAACAAAATCACATTCCGGGCGAAGTTACCGCCAAGTCAACAGCTTCTGCACCTTGAAGTACACAAGGTAAATTGGAATGGTTAGTGAGTTTGTGGTTCTAAGTTGTGTTTTTAGGATCCTCACGAATTGGATGTCAGTTCACAGTCCAGCAGAACTTCAAGTCCTGATATTACCGATTCTGTTGTATTGAGGCATGACCCACAATATCAAAACGGGAATTCATCACATCAGCAACCGGCTTGGAGGCATACATTAACAGGTAAAAATTAAACCCAACAGATTCGTACATTTAAAAACCAAGTTATGAAATTTTTTGTTGTTAACTCACAGTATTTATTAAGACGGATTGGTAGGTGTCACGTACATTTATCTAAACTTCTTGGTTTCACCTTAGCTTAAAATTTGATAAATTTGACAAAAAAATCAAATGAACAGCAAATGTTGAAGTTATTAATGGAAATCGTTTTGATAGGGTAAATTTTATTATTTTAAAATTGTTTTTTTTTTTATAAATTTTTAATTCCAAATTTCAAAAATTTTAAACAAAATTTATATTGTTGACTCCCTTTTAAAAATCGCCCCTTTGCGATTATAATTTTTTCATTACTTTTGCTGTATTCACAGATATAATATCAATAAATTTACTTTTTCAGGCAATATACAGTGTGTTCACGAAAAGTGGTAACAGTGAATAATTCTTAAATATTACTAGATACAAAAAAAAGTTTAAATAGCTTTTTATTCAACTCCAAATTTTCTATTGGAAACTGTCAAAGTATATTTTTTTATACTCCAAATTCAACCGGAAGTAAACATAAAATTTTTTTTTCAAATGACATGTCTTTTTTTTTAAATTTTTGTAATCTGCAATTTTTTCTCTATAAATACATATAAAATTTTCATAAGGTTATATAAGAAAAAATTCGAGAAAACACAAGATTTAAACAAACAATAATAATTTATTAATTACGTATGTAGAGTGCTATGAAAAACAAAACACCATTATTATGATATGACACCATTAGACTCTTTCTATGGAGTAATTTAAAAATGGTAGTTTAGGCAAATCTATCTTTAAATTTAAAAAATTTAAAAACCAAAATTAATTTAGCATCTATCAATTATCACCAAATCACCAGAACTTCTGCGAAAATTAGAATCATATCTTGAACAAAACGTTGGCAATTTTGAAAAATTTATCAGATAAATGAAATGTTGTGTTTTCGGTGTCGTGATATTTTGTTTTTCATGGCACTCTACATACCTATGTGTAAATAATCAGTAAATTATTATTGTTTGTTTAAATCTTGTGTTTTCTCGAATTTTTTCTTATGTAATCTTATGAAAATTTTATATGTATTTACAGAGAAAATATTGCAGATTACAAAAATGTTAAAAAAAGACATGTTGCCATTTGAAAAAAAATTTTATGTTTACTTCCGGTTGAATTTGAAGTATAAAAAAATATACTTTGTCAGTTTTCAATAGAAAATTTGAAGATGAATAAAAAACTATTTAAACTTTTTTTTGTATCTAGTAATATTTAAGAATTATTCACTGTTACTACTTGTATTACAATTTAAAATTAATATTAATTTCAAAACTCTAAGCTTTCAATCATTAAAAATATTTATTATTAACAGCACAATCTTGACTTGTTGAAACCCTGCATTTTAAGGTACAAGAGAGGCGCCTTAATAAAGACGATTTGTTGGATTTGTGAGAGTTTTGAAATTTTGTGGTTTCTAAGCCACGCCTACATACTCAGTAGCGCGAACGGTAGGCGGGGCTTATAAACAGTAGCCATAAGGTGAGCACATTCTTTCGTGGCACCCACCTAATACCACGTAGATTTAACCCGAGTATTATAATAACGTGATAATATACTAATTTGGTGGTTAAAAAAATAATAAATTAACTTTTCTGTATTTGTACCGCAATGTGTAATCAAGGCTTGAATTTTTTTCGTACTAATTTAGCAGAAAATCCGCCGCCGTTACCTATGAGTGAACCACCCAAAAACAGTGAAGCAGTACAACGTCGTAATACCTTAGACTCATCAGGAGATCTTCATGGTTAGTGTAATTCTATGCATGCCGAAACATCAAATTTTTTTCAGCAACTTCTATCTGCTTTTTTAATTTCTTAATAAGTAACAAAACTACTTAAGTTGCAAATAATCTTTCTTCTTTTTTTTCTACTTTCTTCAAGCATGCAGGAACTTAGTTTTGTTGAAGTTTTGTTCTGATTTTTTTGTATTATCTGTTCGTAGGAAGTTACGGTGAGTCGAGTTTAGCCAAAGGCGATTGGCAAACGCCGACCAGAAGACCCACCACTATGCAACAGCAAACTAGCGATCAAAAGAAGTCGTCAAGAATTATGGATCTATTTAGGAAAAAGAGACACACGCAAATGTAAAATTAATTGATACGTAAGTAATTTATAGTAATACCTGCACGAGAGGCATCTACTTTAACAGTACCTAACTAATTAGAATGTGTAAATAATTTGTATGATGAAAGTTTAAATATTTTTAAAGCTTTATATATTTTCTATTGTATAGTTGTATACTTAATTTGTTTGCAAATATAGTTCTTCATAAATTGTACTTTTTTTCTTTTATTTTTTTAGTTATTTGTATAATATGCTCTGTTGATTGAAAATAAAAATCAGATAGTTTCATTTAATCGTAGTTAAAATGTTTAATTTTGTCAGTTTACTTAAGAGCTCGGTTTTGCCTGGAACTGTGAGGAAGGACGCACTGGGTGTCACAACATTATTTTTTCTTATTTAATTCACTGCACCAGGCAGTAAAGGATTATGGCGACAAATGTATCAATGTGCCCCACTTATGAGGTAAGTTACCATAAACTGTTCCAAACGACCCCAGATTCCCCTACTATTAATATTATATTTTTGAAGTGTACTAAATCAGAATTTTATCAAATTTATGTGTCTACTAGATGAAAGGAATTTTCAAAGTTTGAAAAGGAAAATCAAAAGGGAACCTTAGAAATAATAAAACTAAGGATAATCAAAGAAAAAGTTTAAATTAGAATGTGGAAAATTTTTGAAAATTCTGATCATATGGAAACTTTTGCGTTAGAAGTAAGGAAAATCACAAGTCTAAATGAAACTTGACAATTCCAATCTAGAAAGTTAATATTGATAAAATTGCAATTGATATATCGTTTATAGATTTTTTTTTTATTATTTTATTCTTGTTAAATCAAATGAAGGCGTTAATATTGAAAGTACAATTACGAAAATTTTAATTAACGGACCCCCCCCTCTAGTCGGCGGTGTTACATTATCCTAAAATAATTAGTTAATTACTATCTAATTGTAAGTATGAAAATTTTAGATAACGTTTTAGCTTTTAACCCTTTTAAATAATAAGGTTAAGGATTAATTCCTTTAATTTTTTTGAACATGCTACCGATTTTACAGACGTATTGACGTCAAATTTTATTTTTTGTGCTTTAATGCGCTCTGAAGAGTTATTTGTAACTTTTTGACTCTCTCCCCTTGTAACAGCTGGTCACAGTTTTCATTACTCCTCCCTGGGAACATCTGATGAACAACAAAGAAATGAACAACTGCATTGGGATATTTCATCCTTTTATATTTTAAATGATCATACAATAATCTGTCATTTTTTATAAAAGATCTTATTGGAACTAATAGAATCTCGTTAATACATTCATGGGCGTCGTTAAAAGTTAACGAAACTCAAATAAAATAAAAGGTGGCGTAGGCCACGGGTGCATAAATTTGAGACGCAAAATAAACTAGGGTGATTATATTCCCTAGAAAAGAGAAAAAGCGCTTAAAAATAAGATTTATAATAATCAAATATTATGTAGATTGTGTTTCTGAAGAAATCTTTCCTTGACTTGAGGGTACTTTTAAAAGTAAACTATCTGAAATCCGGGGGGTCTGGGGGGTATGGAATACCCCCCAGTGCCCCATTCGTAAGTGGAAAAAAAGAATTAAATTTGCGTCTTTGTCCCTTTGGGTGTAGATGTGTTGGTAGGCGTTCATCCTTTAGTTTTAGTCGTTTTATTGAAAACTTTGTTTGTTTTCGGAGATAGTTATTAAATGATGAAATGTTATTTTGTTTATATAGTAAACAAACATTTCATCACGGTACCAACAGAAAGAATATACAGAGTTGTCAAAAAGTTGATCGTGGATATGTATCACTACATTACCCCCTTCCTAGTGAGATCCCGTGATCGAACGATGCTAACGTGGTTCATTTCTATATTCAATCTTCTTAACGAGGTCACAATATTTTGTCGGGAAACGTACTCTTCGTCCTGATCTTGTAGTTTGCTTCGTATTTTCAACTGGTTGAGTATTCGTTTGATTGATGGGAAGAGCTGGTTTAGAAAAAGGTTTCTGTTCGTTTGAAGGTGTTTGGGAGTTTTCGTTTGAAACCAGGTATGCTGGCTTTACTCGGTTTATGGAGACTACATGTTGTTTGTTGTTGATCATTATCGTAAATGTCTTCGAGTTTCTGTTCACAACTTCGTAGGGTCCATTATAAGGTGGTTGTAACGACTTCTTAACGGCATCAAATCTTAAGAATACATGAGTGCAGGATTCTAAATCTCGTGACATAAAAACTTTTTGTTTACCATGAAGAGGCGGTTCTGCTGGTCGTAGAGTATTGAAGTGTTGACGTAATCGAGATATAACTTCATCGTTGTTATTAAGTTCCTTCGTTGCCGAGAAAAATTCTCCGGGTAAACGTATTCCTTCGCCATAAACCATCTCCGCTGCACTTGCCTTCAAATCTTCTTTGAATGACGCTCGTATTCCCAGTAGTACAATCGGTAATATTTCAGTCCATGAATCTTCTTCGTGACTCATTATTGCGGCCTTTAGTTGTCTGTGAAAGCGTTCGACCATACCATTCGCTTGTGGATGATACGAGGTAGTTCTTATATGAGTAATACCGAGCAGCAAGGACAGATTTTTAAATAAGTGAGATTCAAATTGTCGGCCTTGGTCTGTAGTTACTCTTAATGGTACGCCAAATCTGGAAATCCAGTTTGCTATGAACGCTTTCGCTACCGTTTCTGCAGTTATGTTTTCCAAAGGTATTGCTTCGGGCCATCTTGAGAATCTATCGACGCATGTTAGGCAGTATTTAAATCCGTTGGAGCTTGGTAGGGGTCCAACCAAATCGATGTGGACGTGTTCAAATCGTGTAGAAGGTAACATGTAATTACCTAATGGAGCCATCGTGTGACGTTGTATTTTCGAGCGTTGACAAGGTAAGCACTGTCGAGTCCATTCCTTACAATCCTTGTTCATACCGGGCCATATAAAGCGAGCTGTAATTATTTTAGTAGTAGCTTTCGCACCAGGGTGTGCCAATCCATGTAAGTTGTTAAAAATTTGTGCCCGAAATGGTTGGGTTATATAAGGGCGCACTGTATCTGTTGATGTGTCACAATAAATGGTTGTTTCGTATTCGGGGAAATGTATCTTTCTTAATTTGATTGCTGTCTTAGATTCATCTAGAAACATTTTAAGTTCAGAATCGATTTCTTGTGATTTCGCCAGTTCTTTGTAATTGATCGTTGTTGTTAACGTTTTGATGCTGTTGAGGTTATCTAATCGAGAAAGTGTATCTGCGGGTACATTTTGCGTGCCTTTAATATATTGTATATTCGTTGTGAATTGTCCAATGTAATCGAGGTGTCGAAATTGTCTAGGGGTACTTTTCTCAGGTTTCTGTTTGAATGCATACACTAACGGTTTGTGATCAGTAAAGAGAATAAATTGTCGACCTTCCAGTGAATGTTTGAAATATTTGATGCCTGAGTACGCAGCTAAAAGTTCTCTATCATACGCACTGTATTTCGTCTGTGCGGTGTTAAATTTCTTTGCAAAGAAACCTAGTGGTTGCCATTCGTCGTTCACTTTCTGTTGTAAAACACCACCCATAGCCTCATTTGATGCATCGACCATTATCGATAAAGGAGCTTCAGCTAATGGATGAGCTAACAAAGTTGCTTTAGATAATGCATTCTTTACCTTGACGAAAGCGGCTTCGGAGTCTTCGGACCAATTCAATTTATCATTGTTTGATTTCTTTCCTATAAGAAACTTGTTGAGTGGGGTTTGAATCGATGCTGCTTTGGGTATAAAGCGACGGTAAAAATTGACCATTCCTAGGAATCTACGTAGTTGTTTTACGGTTGTCGGTTTTTCGTAGGATACAATTGCTTCGACTCTATCTCGTAGCGGTTTCGTTCCTTCTTTGTTGATCGAATGTCCAAGAAACGTAACTTCGTCTTTGCCAAAAACGCATTTTGCCGGATTGATGGTAATTCCGTATTTCTGTAGTCGCTGAAATAATAGACGAAGGTGTTTAATGTGTTCTTCTTTTGACTCGGATGCGATTAGAAGGTCGTCAATGTATGCGTAGCAGAATTCCAAGTCTCTTGTTACTTCATGAATAAAACGTTGGAAGGTTTGTGCTGCATTTCTCAAACCAAAGGGCATATGAGTGAATTCGTATAAGCCAAATGGGGTCGTGACTGCGGTTTTATGGATATCATCAGGATGGACAGGAATCTGATTAAATGCTTTAATCAAATCAACCGTGGAGAAAATTCTTTTACCAGAAAGCGATTGAGCCAAATCCTGAATATGTGGTATAGGGTAGCAGTCGTGAATTGTTCTTGCGTTCAGCATACGATAATCTCCACATGGTCTGAATTCCTTATTCTTCTTTTCTACAAGATGTAGCGGAGAACACCAATTGCTTCTTGAGGGTCGTACGATACCCATTTGCATCATGACTTCAAATTCTTTTTTCGCCACTTGGAGACGATCGGTGGCTAATCTTCGTGGTCTGCAGGTAACAGGTTGGCCGGGTAACGTATCAATCCGGTGCATCGTATTATGTAGACATGATTTTCTTGCCATATTGGGATTCGTAATAGAATATTCGTCGATTAGCAAGTGATATTCGTTGTTTGCATCTATTGTACGTATCGTAGATTGTGATGTGTGATCGTGTTTTAACAAACCTGTTAATTCCATAAGCGTAACGTTATCCACCAGTTTTTTATTTCGAATATCGACCAACAAGTTGAAATGGTTGAGGAAGTCAGAACCAATGATTGCTTTGTTCACATCGGCAACTATAAAACGCCACGTGAGTGATCTTCGTAATCCAAAGTCGATACTTATTGTTGTAAATCCATACGTGTTGATGACGGAGTTGTTGGCCGCATACAGCTTGAATTCTTGTACAGTTCTTTGGTCTCTACAAGCGGTTTTCGGGAATACGCTAACGTCAGCTCCAGTGTCGATAAGGTATTGGATTTTCGTCTTTTTATCGGTGATGGTTAAACGGCTTAGTGGAACGTGAGAATCAGTTGCCGTATTTACTGATTCTCGTTTGGGTTTTCCGAATTATATGAGCAGGGCTGACGACATTTTCTAGCCTTGGATCCAAATCTGTTGTGGTAATAACATAATTTTGGATCATTACGATTTCGTGACTTACTTCTGAAGCGCTCATGAGTGTTGGATCTTTGTCGAATTAAACTTCGTATTTCTGTACGCAAGTCGTCTATTTCTTTTTCTAAGGATTTGATGTGTTTTTCACTAGATGTACTAGCTACCGCCACGTATTGTCCAGATTGATGGGTTTCTAGGATTTTATCTGCTATAACTGCTATATCATCTAAGCTTTTCTCACCTATTGTTGCAAGGATTCCTTGTGTGTTTGTGGGTAAACGACTAATCCACAAAGTTTTTAATAAAGATTCTGGAAGTTTATCGTTCGCCAGACTTCTTATATACCGTAAGAATTGAGATGCAGTCCTATCGCCTATTTCTTCGCGCTGTAGTAGTTGCTTCAGCTTTTGCTCTTCGGAAGATGACAGTCTTCGTATGAGTTCCGTTTTCAGTTTTTCATATTTGTTGCTCTCAGGTGGGTTTACAATAATGTCTCTAACTTCGGTCGCTTGTTTTTGATTGAGAGTACTGGCAATATAATAGAATTTGGTTGTATCTTGACTAACACCGTTCATTATAAATTGCATTTCGATTTGCGCAAACCACATAGCTGGATCGTCTTCCCAAAACGGAGGTATTTTAATGCTTACCTTAGCGATATCCTGTGCGATAGTCTTCTCGTCGTTAATGATAGCCATCTTGTCGTTGGTCATTCTTGTGTTCGTTTTTCTATCGTCGGGGTCACCAATTTAGTTTTAGTCGTTTTATTGAAAACTTTGTTTGTTTTCGGAGATAGTTATTAAATGATGAAATGTTATTTTGTTTATATAGTAAACAAACATTTCATCACGGTACCAACAGAAAGAATATACAGAGTTGTCAAAAAGTTGATCGTGGATATGTATCACTACAATCCCATTGATCTGGAAACGCAAAAAAGGCATTTTTGTTAGCAAGATTTTGTGCTGCTGGCCAGTACAAATATAAGACTTTACCAAAATCTTCCCTTTTTGATAAAATCAATCTAATCGCTTCCAAGAGCGATGGGATAATCATTTATTTGGTAAAATTACGTAAGTACGCTATTTTTTTCTTGGAGCTCTCCAACCAGGAGCCATCTTTTTTTAAATGGCTTAATTATTCACAGGGCATGGCAAATTTGGGGATATCCTTGGGATGCACTCTGTTCTGGGTGTAGAGCCACGTCTAAATTTAGTACTACTACACCCCATTGACTCCTTTAGACTCCTGGTCTGGAGTCTGGAAAAAAAGCTGTGTTAGGCCCAAAAAAAATCGGGACAGCTATAAAACTTGTCAGGACTACGGGCTCGGTCTAAAAATTTGGGGCAATCTGTAAAATATGGGACGTCTGGTCACCCTAGGATAGAGATAGAGCACATTTTGTTTGTGAATTACTTTTAAAAATTTTGCTTGACCCTTAAATTAGTGTATTTTTCGCCGAGGTAAAAATTGAGAAACATTTCACAACTTTGTGCCATAAAGTTCTCAGAGGTTCTCAGAAGTTTTTTTGCTAGTTAATAAGTGTAATTTTATAAATTATTTAATAATTTTATAAATAAATAGTTTTTCTTTAACATCTCCCCCCATTGTTTTGACGTTTTGACTATAGATGTCGCTACTGTAACTTGTCAAAAATTGAGGTTATAATCAAAATAAATAGAAAATTTTAAATCGAATAACTTTTCGAGTTTTTATTTTAGCTTTAATTTTTGCATTTTATTCGACGTGAAGACTTGCATGTCTTTATTATCATGGCAGGTGAGTCGAACACGAACGGCTTCCACTTACACTTTAACAAAAATCATCATTTCTAGGCTGTGATGTCTCGAAGTCATGGTTAGGATGTAGCTTGAAGGAAATTTACCGTCACGATAGTCCTTGGGAATTTGAAACCGAAGAAATCAACGCATCCAGACACCATGCCGTTCTGTACGAGTTACCACCTAACTTAACCACACCACCCAGACCCCATATCAACTCGCAAGTTCAACATTCCAACAGCGATTACGTGCAAATGCCTTTTAGTCCGAAAAGTTTACACCCAGTAAAAGATGTAAATGGAACCAAATCTGCAGAGGCGAACTTTTTAATTTGAAATTAATTGCAGGACAATAATAAAGAAACATGGAAACCTCGTTGGGAATTGATCCAACTTTCTTTGTTACGTCCAATAAATTCTAGTAAGGAGTTAGAAGAAGCAATCAACAAGTACAACACAACATTACCAAAGTTTGAGGCTCTTCACCAATTTTTTGATGTAATAAGTGAAATTTGTATGTTAAACTTTTACTAATTTAGTGTTTTGTTAGAATTTAGAGGAAGAAGATTGTGATCAGTTTTTTAAAAACCTCTTACCACGAATCATTCAGCTTGCACTACAATTACCAGATATTTTACCTGGAAATGTTCCGTTATTAAAAAAGGAATCGAATAGGGCAATAAGTATTAGTCAGTACCAAATTAGTTCGCTTCTAGCCAACGGCTTTTTGTGCACATTTCCTTACAATAAAAACAGGACGTGTTCGGGAATTAATTTTATAAGGTAATAATTTTAATTATTGCAATGAAGGGTTTGAAAAACGTGCCGTAGGTTATTTTCAGCACATTCGAGACCAAACCGTATTGACTGCGTATTTGAAAAACTGAAATGCATTTGTCACTACTTTCGGCGCGTTACTTCTACAAGTGAGTTGTGGAGTTCAGGTTTTAGTTTTATTTTTACAAGTTGGTGTTTTTTTCAGGACCTGTTGGTGTAGTCACGTTTGAGAGAAAGTATGTTGATCAGCGTTATTTACCACGGTGGGATCGGTGTGACAATGTTTTAAGTGGCACAAAAATTCATGTGGCCAGTACTGGAGTTATCGAAGATGATGGGGTTGGTCTTTTGCAAGTTGATTTTGCCAACAAGTAAGTGACGTTATATTCGGTTATTAGGGTGCCAATTTGGAATTTACGGTTGTCTAAAATTACTTAAAAATGTTCTTTTTTTAGAAATATAGGAGGTGGTGTTTTAGCTTTTGGATGTGTTCAAGAAGAAATTAGATTTATTATTTGTCCAGAACTCATAGTCAGTCGCTTAGTTACAGAAGAACTGGGATCAACGGAAGCTTTAGTTATAACAGGTTTTTAAAATTACAAATTTACCACTTTGTTTTAATATGTTGATTATTATTAATTGCTGTTTATTTATTTTATTTGTCAAAAATTCAAAGTGCTTTCTTGTATTTTTCTGGATGCATTTCATCTACTAACACATTTTTTTTTTTTGAAGGGTCAGAACGATATAGTGATTATACGGGTTATGGTAACAGTTTTCTTTGGTCTGGTAATCATGAAGATCAAACGCCATACGATACTTCAGGACGTAGACGTACCAGTATCGTCGCGATTGATGCTTTGCGATTCACTCAACCCGCAAATCAATTTCATTCGTCCTTACTCTTAAGGGAGCTTAATAAGGTTTTTCATAATCTATACCTTATTTAGTTACGTTTGTAACAGTTAATTTTAGGCTTACTCCGGTTTTCATTCTAAATTTGACAAAAAGTTACCGGCAGTTGCTACGGGTAATTGGGGATGTGGTGCATTTCGTGGCGATCCTAATTTAAAATTTTTGCTTCAATTTATGGCATGCTCTGCTAGCAAGAGGGACATGGTGTATTTTACATTTGAAGACGTCGATTTGAGGGACCGCATTTATAACATTTACGAGTTTCTATCTACAAATCGGATTACCATTTGTAAGTTCATTAGTTTGCTGTTCTAGGGGGTTCATTAGACAAAATTCTCTGTTTATTGACTTAAAAACTTTTTTCAATTAGGTTAACAGTTTCGTTACAGGTCAGTTATGGCGCTACTTGTGTCAGTTTTCTCAAGCAAAAATAAAAAGTGAGCAGTTGTACTCCTACATACAGCAAGCACATTTTGACAATAAAGGATTAGTTTCCGTCAAGGAATTTTTTCAACGGAACAAAGAAAAGTCCGATAATTCTTCTTCGTCACCTTCGACGTCAAAAAACTCCCCACATAAAAAACCCAGTCCTAAACCTGCCAGTTCGAGCGAACTCAGTCCTGACCTTTTCGATGACGATTTTACCGATTCCCTTTCAGATATTTTTGACGTCGATATTGTGGAATCTTCTCAGCAAAATTGCGAACAGCCCAAAACTTTGAGCCAACTCAATTTTGAAAAATTTAAAAAAAACAAACCAAAACCGCAGGAACGACTTTCTGAAGATAAGCACAACGAAATAATTCGTTTGCTTGACATTATGGATGAAAAGCCTAAGAGTATAGAAGTTAAAGAAAGTTATTCGTTACTGTCATCAATCGATGAGTTTGCTAAAAAGATCAAAAAGGAAACGGAAAAGTGTGAACCTATGATCGTGGATGAAGTGATAATTGACGTTGAAAGTGATACAACAACCGATATTTTGGAACAGCCCGCAAAAACATCCACGAAACGTAAAATTACAGATTATTTTATTAAAAACGATAAAAGTTGATCATGACGATTTTTAAGCTAAAAGTACCAATAAATCATCCGACTACAAATAAAAATGTAAACTATTTTAGATAATTCCAGAGTAATAAATTAAAAAAATCTATGCAATTGGTTCTAGATTATTGTAACCCATTTTTTCCCTTTTTTTCCCACGCCACAAAACATTTGATGTTTTGATTTTTCAATCAAATTTGCAATTTTTCCAATATTAACTTCAAAATAATTTGACATATGAAATGTTCGCGCTTTTTTTTTCTAGAAAAATTCGTCGGATTGTGAAAGGATAAACTATGATACAATGATAACCATCAAATTATCTTTTCTCTTCTCATATTCTTTAATCGTTGCAAAACCTGAAGGTAAATCAAAAAAAGGCAAGAAAGGAAAAGATAAATCTTCCAAGAAAAGCAAAAAGGATAAATCTTCTAAGAAAAGTAAAAAGGATAAAGGTAAAAAGGAGAAGGTTATCGTTGTCGTTGAAAAACCTAAGAATCTCATCGAGGTTGGGCCACCCCTGGGAGTTTCTCACGTGGAATACGAGCTCGTTCCTGGACGACCTAAGTATCAAATTGATGTTGTGTGTTGGGGTCCAGTAGCCAAGGTTTTTAGGTTTTTTCTTATTCCAGTTCCTCTCGTTAACTTCACACATTTCAGATCTTTTCTGTAGATGGCGATGTCACCCTAAAAACTCACATAGTGAAAGAAACAGCGTGGGTTCCTGTAAGCCTGACCCACATTTTGCATAACTTAGATGATCTAACTTTAATAAAATTGCACAGTCACGTCATTAATTACACAATTTTTACAAATAAAAAGAAACTGGGAGCGAGGTAATCATGAAGGAAGAGTAGAACTAGCAACAACAAAAAATGTTTTTCTAGGGCAAAAGCGCAAGTGGCTAAACAATTCTTCATAAACGAAAAAGATTTAGAAACAAATGAAAAATTTGTGGAAGCTTTCCTTACAAATCCAAGTTTGGAAAAAGGTACTAACGAATCGGAAGAAGACGAAGGGTTAGAAGAGGAAGAGAGAGTTTATAAAAGAAAATTAAAGAAAATAATGAAAGAATTCTTGTGGGAATGCGCAGACACTCCCGGAGTTCTTTATCCCGAAGAAGTCGTTTCTCGTTTGCAGTTTTTGTCAGGTTTTTTGGACTTCCCTTGGTGACCAAAAATAACGTGGAGTTTTTTAGATCAGGTTCATAAGCACCACGTAAATAAAATAATAGATACTGTTAGTCTTGGTAAGATAGTAGAGTGCAAAGATTTCGTTCCAATTTGTCCGCCACCCAAAACAGAGGAAGAAGATGAAGTAAAAAAAGAATTGAGACCAAAAAGTACTGGGAAGTCTAAAAAAAAGGGCGACAAATCTAAAAAAGATGGCAAGTCTAAAAAAGACAAGAAGTCGGATAAAAAGTCGAGCAAAAAATCTAAGGGTAAAAAAGAAAAAAAGAAAGGTCCTGCAGACATTCTCAAAATGTCTATACCTGGAGAAGTGTTATACACAGATCCCGTTCTTAGTGTTTACGATTTGAAAACTCCTAACGCATCCTTACTGAATGCTTTTATTTTGACATCTGCGAAAAATGTGATGACTAGGGCACAAAAATATTCCCTAAATCCTTTAATTATCAAGGTTATAAAATTATCAAATCTACCGGTTCAGGTTTTGCATGAACATAGGTAAGACGAACTTAGAGTCCCGAACGAAATTCCAAGAGTTTCTTTCAGATTTAAAGAAATCCACGTCCATTACAGCGTTCCATTTGTTGCTCAATGTGACACTATTGCCAAACCTTTATCAGAAACAGTGAAGTTTAATGAGGCTCACGCATATTTTACCAATACCATGCCAGCTATAAATATTATCGAATTGCTTCAAACTCGACGACTGTACATAGAAGTAACAAAACATCTCGTTTGAAGAATACTTTTAATCTTTCAATTTTCCCCAGGTACGTGGAGTTCGGGACGAATTTAAAAGGCCAATCGAAGCCAACACTTTTGGCACGGAAAAGAACGACGCAAATTTTAGTAAAAAAGGTACAGCAAGAGAGTGCCTGAGAAAACTAAAAGAAGAACCAACGATGGTAACGATCGCGGTTGCCTGTTTGGATATTTCGTCCTTATTAAAGTCTACTTGGGATTTTAAAGAAAAAGCTCCATTGCATCACCCCGATAATGCAATTTTCCAGAACACCAAACGTTCGTACGGTGCTTTTGATATTTTGGACAAATTCACCACTAACGAGATTAATTTAAACATATTGTTCAAAACGAAAAGTTTGAGTCCGTTAAGTGAAGCATTGTTGTTGGAATATGGAACAACTTTGAAAGTGGAGGTTTATTTAAGTGCCCCCCTCAATGCCGTCCTACAAGTTCATACGACACCAGTTTTGTATAATCGTATAGTCATCATTGTTAATCGTTCCGAAATTGCCACAACGTTGATAAATACGGTCTTATGCTATAATCAACAAATTTTGGGACCAATAATTCTGAACACTATGTTCTTAAAATGTCCCAATAAGACTGAGGATTACTACCTTCCTTCTCTGGGCAATAAAGCAACTTACAACGATTCAGGTTTAACCGGATATATAATCGATAACGGATTATCAGTTATATTCTACTTGGAAGGCTTAGCCTACGGTTTTCTAGCAAATATCTGGAGTCAAGTCATGCATTGTAATCGTTCTGTAATCCGGACATTTTACAACAGTGACTATTGTTTCGAAAAGCGAATGTACGGAGAACAATTGAAATTGGGAGGAGTTCTTGTTATCTGTTTGCAAAAATCGATAACCACTATTTTGAAGAAAGGGGCACTTTATTTGGAAGGAAATGCTCCACTTCCGTGCTTCACGGTAAGCAATTGGAAAAATGAATTTTCAAAACTATCTTGTTTAATTTTTAGGCTTTACAAAAGTTAAACTTTATGATTAATGCGTCTTCATTAAAACAAATTATTCAGTACAATTTAATTTTAACTCCAACCGAATTGCTTAGTTTGGACATCGAATTTGGAGCGGCACAATTTTTCGAACCAAGTAAATTACGGGAAGATGATTTTAGGGTGAAAAATATAAGCCAGGTGGAAGTTTCGAGCAATATAGGCTTACTCATATAAAAAAATTAATTAAATTTTGTATATTATAAATAAATAAATATTACATTTAACATTTTATTGGCGAGTAAAGTAAAACCTCTCCGTTAAATTTTATTTGTAACCGACAACAATAATTACATTAAAATCTCTTTAGCCTCTTTACGACACGGTCATTTGCCTTGCAGGTAACGCGATCAACTGTAACTTTCTTATGACTAGTCTCCGTGCTTCAGAAGACACGTTAAGCCGGTGGTCCTCCTGGGTTAAGGAATTGCCATCATCAACATAAAAACCAGGGTTACAAGCTCGACTGGAGACAAGTCTAGCAAACTACCTATCGGACGTTAAACAATTTATATGCTCAAGGACCTGGCACTGCCAAGCAAACGACGGAGTAGCTGTATAAGGCAAATAGGATTTACCCTATCCAAAAGTAGCAGAAGAGGCGCTTGGAATCCACAAAATCTAATTCTAATAATTTAGCGTTATAACAAATCTTGGAAGTTTTTGAGCGATTTCATGTTATTTCCGCTTTATCTTTATCGTCGTTTTTGAGCGATTTCCAGTCGATTCCGCAAGCTGTAAATGTGATTTTTGGATTGTACGCATCCAAATGCATCACGCACAATGTTTAAAACGACTTTGAAATTTTGGTCCGAAATTGCAAAAACGATAGATTAACCCCTTTGAATTTTTTTTTACCCAAAAATTAAATATTGGAAAACAATAGCTTTTTCGACGGATTCTTATGTATTTTGATAAGAAAATTCGTCTGGAACAGTTTATTTTGCAGTAAGTATTAAAATTAAACTTTTACTCTCGATTAAAGTCTAAGTAATCGATTTTCGATTTTCTAGCTTTATCGTCGTTTTTGAGCGATTTCCAGTCGATTCCGCAAGCTGTAAATGTGATTTTGGATTGTACGCATCCAAATGCATCACGCACAATGTTTAAAACGACTTTGAAATTTTGGTCCGAAATTGCAAAAACGATAGATTAACCCCTTTGAATTTTTTTTTACCCAAAAATTAAATATTGGAAAACAATAGCTTTTTCGACGGATTCTTATGTATTTTGATAAGAAATTCGTCTGGAACAGTTTATTTTGCAGTAAGTATTAAAATTAAACTTTTACTCTCGATTAAAGTCTAAGTAATCGATTTTCGATTTTCTAGCTTTATCGTCGTTTTTGAGCGATTTCCAGTCGATTCCGCAAGCTGTAAATGTGATTTTTGGATTGTACGCATCCAAATGCATCACGCACAATGTTTAAAACGACTTTGAAATTTTGGTCCGAAATTGCAAAAACGATAGATTAACCCCTTTGAATTTTTTTTTACCCAAAAATTAAATATTGGAAAACAATAGCTTTTTCGACGGATTCTTATGTATTTTGATAAGAAAATTCGTCTGGAACAGTTTATTTTGCAGTAAGTATTAAAATTAAACTTTTACTCTCGATTAAAGTCTAAGTAATCGATTTTCGATTTTCTAGCTTTATCGTCGTTTTTGAGCGATTTCCAGTCGATTCCGCAAGCTGTAAATGTGATTTTTGGATTGTACGCATCCAAATGCATCACGCACAATGTTTAAAACGACTTTGAAATTTTGGTCCGAAATTGCAAAAACGATAGATTAACCCCTTTGAATTTTTTTTTACCCAAAAATTAAATATTGGAAAACAATAGCTTTTTCGACGGATTCTTATGTATTTTGATAAGAAAATTCGTCTGGAACAGTTTATTTTGCAGTAAGTATTAAAATTAAACTTTTACTCTCGATTAAAGTCTAAGTAATCGATTTTCGATTTTCTAGCTTTATCGTCGTTTTTGAGCGATTTCCAGTCGATTCCGCAAGCTGTAAATGTGATTTTTGGATTGTACGCATCGAAATGCATCACGCACAATGTTTAAAACGACTTTGAAATTTTGGTCCGAAATTGCAAAAACGATAGATTAACCCCTTTGAATTTTTTTTTACCCAAAAATTAAATATTGGAAAACAATAGCTTTTTCGACGGATTCTTATGTATTTTGATAAGAAAATTCGTCTGGAACAGTTTATTTTGCAGTAAGTATTAAAATTAAACTTTTACTCTCGATTAAAGTCTAAGTAATCGATTTTCGATTTTCTAGCTTTATCGTCGTTTTTGAGCGATTTCCAGTCGATTCCGCAAGCTGTAAATGTGATTTTTGGATTGTACGCATCGAATTGCATCACGCACAATGTTTAAAACGACTTTGAAATTTTGGTCCGAAATTGCAAAAACGATAGATTAACCCCTTTGAATTTTTTTTTACCCAAAAATTAAATATTGGAAAACAATAGCTTTTTCGACGGATTCTTATGTATTTTGATAAGAAAATTCGTCTGGAACAGTTTATTTTGCAGTAAGTATTAAAATTAAACTTTTACTCTCGATTAAAGTCTAAGTAATCGATTTTCGATTTTCTAGCTTTATCGTCGTTTTTGAGCGATTTCCAGTCGATTCCGCAAGCTGTAAATGTGATTTTTGGATTGTACGCATCGAAATGCATCACGCACAATGTTTAAAACGACTTTGAAATTTTGGTCCGAAATTGCAAAAACGATAGATTAACCCCTTTGAATTTTTTTTTACCCAAAAATTAAATATTGGAAAACAATAGCTTTTTCGACGGATTCTTATGTATTTTGATAAGAAAATTCGTCTGGAACAGTTTATTTTGCAGTAAGTATTAAAATTAAACTTTTACTCTCGATTAAAGTCTAAGTAATCGATTTTCGATTTTCTAGCTTTATCGTCGTTTTTGAGCGATTTCCAGTCGATTCCGCAAGCTGTAAATGTGATTTTTGGATTGTACGCATCGAAATGCATCACGCACAATGTTTAAAACGACTTTGAAATTTTGGTCCGAAATTGCAAAAACGATAGATTAACCCCTTTGAATTTTTTTTTACCCAAAAATTAAATATTGGAAAACAATAGCTTTTTCGACGGATTCTTATGTATTTTGATAAGAAAATTCGTCTGGAACAGTTTATTTTGCAGTAAGTATTAAAATTAAACTTTTACTCTCGATTAAAGTCTAAGTAATCGATTTTCGATTTTCTAGCTTTATCGTCGTTTTTGAGCGATTTCCAGTCGATTCCGCAAGCTGTAAATGTGATTTTTGGATTGTACGCATCCAAATGCATCACGCACAATGTTTAAAACGACTTTGAAATTTTGGTCCAAAATTGCAAAAACGATAGATTAACCCCTTTGAATTTTTTTTTACCCAAAAATTAAATATTGGAAAACAATAGCTTTTTCGACGGATTCTTATGTATTTTGATAAGAAAATTCGTCTGGAACAGTTTATTTTGCAGTAAGTATTAAAATTAAACTTTTACTCTCGATTAAAGTCTAAGTAATCGATTTTCGATTTTCTAGCTTTATCGTCGTTTTTGAGCGATTTCCAGTCGATTCCGCAAGCTGTAAATGTGATTTTTGGATTGTACGCATCCAAATGCATCACGCACAATGTTTAAAACGACTTTGAAATTTTGGTCCGAAATTGCAAAAACGATAGATTAACCCCTTTGAATTTTTTTTTACCCAAAAATTAAATATTGGAAAACAATAGCTTTTTCGACGGATTCTTATGTATTTTGATAAGAAAATTCGTCTGGAACAGTTTATTTTGCAGTAAGTATTAAAATTAAACTTTTACTCTCGATTAAAGTCTAAGTAATCGATTTTCGATTTTCTAGCTTTATCGTCGTTTTTGAGCGATTTCCAGTCGATTCCGCAAGCTGTAAATGTGATTTTTGGATTGTACGCATCGAAATGCATCACGCACAATGTTTAAAACGACTTTGAAATTTTGGTCCGAAATTGCAATACCCTTTGAATTTTTTTTCCCAAAAATTAAATATTGGAAAACAATAGCTTTTTCGACGGATTCTTATGTATTTTGATAAGAAAATTCGTCTGGAACAGTTTATTTTGCAGTAAGTATTAAAATTAAACTTTTACTCTCGATTAAAGTCTAAGTAATCGATTTTCGATTTTCTAGCTTTATCGTCGTTTTTGAGCGATTTCCAGTCGATTCCGCAAGCTGTAAATGTGATTTTTGGATTGTACGCATCCAAATGCATCACGCACAATGTTTAAAACGACTTTGAAATTTTGGTCCAAAATTGCAAAAACGATAGATTAACCCCTTTGAATTTTTTTTTACCCAAAAATTAAATATTGGAAAACAATAGCTTTTTCGACGGATTCTTATGTATTTTGATAAGAAAATTCGTCTGGAACAGTTTATTTTGCAGTAAGTATTAAAATTAAACTTTTACTCTCGATTAAAGTCTAAGTAATCGATTTTCGATTTTCTAGCTTTATCGTCGTTTTTGAGCGATTTCCAGTCGATTCCGCAAGCTGTAAATGTGATTTTTGGATTGTACGCATCCAAATGCATCACGCACAATGTTTAAAACGACTTTGAAATTTTGGTCCGAAATTGCAAAAACGATAGATTAACCCCTTTGAATTTTTTTTTACCCAAAAATTAAATATTGGAAAACAATAGCTTTTTCGACGGATTCTTATGTATTTTGATAAGAAAATTCGTCTGGAACAGTTTATTTTGCAGTAAGTATTAAAATTAAACTTTTACTCTCGATTAAAGTCTAAGTAATCGATTTTCGATTTTCTAGCTTTATCGTCGTTTTTGAGCGATTTCCAGTCGATTCCGCAAGCTGTAAATGTGATTTTTGGATTGTACGCATCGAAATGCATCACGCACAATGTTTAAAACGACTTTGAAATTTTGGTCCGAAATTGCAATACCCTTTGAATTTTTTTTCCCAAAAATTAAATATTGGAAAACAATAGCTTTTTCGACGGATTCTTATGTATTTTGATAAGAAAATTCGTCTGGAACAGTTTATTTTGCAGTAAGTATTAAAATTAAACTTTTACTCTCGATTAAAGTCTAAGTAATCGATTTTCGATTTTCTAGCTTTATCGTCGTTTTTGAGCGATTTCCAGTCGATTCCGCAAGCTGTAAATGTGATTTTTGGATTGTACGCATCCAAATGCATCACGCACAATGTTTAAAACGACTTTGAAATTTCGGACCAAAATTGCAAAAACGATAGATTAACCCCTTTGAATTTTTTTTTACCCAAAAATTAAATATTGGAAAACAATAGCTTTTTCGACGGATTCTTATGTATTTTGATAAGAAAATTCGTCTGGAACAGTTTATTTTGCAGTAAGTATTAAAATTAAACTTTTACTCTCGATTAAAGTCTAAGTAATCGATTTTCGATTTTCTAGCTTTATCGTCGTTTTTGAGCGATTTCCAGTCGATTCCGCAAGCTGTAAATGTGATTTTTGGATTGTACGCATCCAAATGCATCACGCACAATGTTTAAAACGACTTTGAAATTTTGGTCCGAAATTGCAAAAACGATAGATTAACCCCTTTGAATTTTTTTTTACCCAAAAATTAAATATTGGAAAACAATAGCTGTTTCGACGGATTCTTATGTATTTTGATAAGAAAATTCGTCTGGAACAGTTTATTTTGGAGTAAGTATTAAAATTAAACTTTTACTCTCGATTAAAGTCTAAGTAATCGATTTTCGATTTTCTAGCTTTATCGTCGTTTTTGAGCGATTTCCAGTCGATTCCGCAAGCTGTAAATGTGATTTTTGGATTGTACGCATCCAAATGCATCACGCACAATGTTTAAAACGACTTTGAAATTTTGGTCCGAAATTGCAAAAACGATAGATTAACCCCTTTGAATTTTTTTTTACCCAAAAATTAAATATTGGAAAACAATAGCTTTTTCGACGGATTCTTATGTATTTTGATAAGAAAATTCGTCTGGAACAGTTTATTTTGCAGTAAGTATTAAAATTAAACTTTTACTCTCGATTAAAGTCTAAGTAATCGATTTTCGATTTTCTAGCTTTATCGTCGTTTTTGAGCGATTTCCAGTCGATTCCGCAAGCTGTAAATGTGATTTTTGGATTGTACGCATCCAAATGCATCACGCACAATGTTTAAAACGACTTTGAAATTTTGGTCCGAAATTGCAAAAACGATAGATTAACCCCTTTGAATTTTTTTTTACCCAAAAATTAAATATTGGAAAACAATAGCTTTTTCGACGGATTCTTATGTATTTTGATAAGAAAATTCGTCTGGAACAGTTTATTTTGCAGTAAGTATTAAAATTAAACTTTTACTCTCGATTAAAGTCTAAGTAATCGATTTTCGATTTTCTAGCTTTATCGTCGTTTTTGAGCGATTTCCAGTCGATTCCGCAAGCTGTAAATGTGATTTTTGGATTGTACGCATCCAAATGCATCACGCACAATGTTTAAAACGACTTTGAAATTTTGGTCCGAAATTGCAAAAACGATAGATTAACCCCTTTGAATTTTTTTTTACCCAAAAATTAAATATTGGAAAACAATAGCTTTTTCGACGGATTCTTATGTATTTTGATAAGAAAATTCGTCTGGAACAGTTTATTTTGCAGTAAGTATTAAAATTAAACTTTTACTCTCGATTAAAGTCTAAGTAATCGATTTTCGATTTTCTAGCTTTATCGTCGTTTTTGAGCGATTTCCAGTCGATTCCGCAAGCTGTAAATGTGATTTTTGGATTGTACGCATCCAAATGCATCACGCACAATGTTTAAAACGACTTTGAAATTTTGGTCCGAAATTGCAAAAACGATAGATTAACCCCTTTGAATTTTTTTTTACCCAAAAATTAAATATTGGAAAACAATAGCTTTTTCGACGGATTCTTATGTATTTTGATAAGAAAATTCGTCTGGAACAGTTTATTTTGGAGTAAGTATTAAAATTAAACTTTTACTCTCGATTAAAGTCTAAGTAATCGATTTTCGATTTTCTAGCTTTATCGTCGTTTTTGAGCGATTTCCAGTCGATTCCGCAAGCTGTAAATGTGATTTTTGGATTGTACGCATCCAAATGCATCACGCACAATGTTTAAAACGACTTTGAAATTTTGGTCCGAAATTGCAAAAACGATAGATTAACCCCTTTGAATTTTTTTTTACCCAAAAATTAAATATTGGAAAACAATAGCTTTTTCGACGGATTCTTATGTATTTTGATAAGAAAATTCGTCTGGAACAGTTTATTTTGCAGTAAGTATTAAAATTAAACTTTTACTCTCGATTAAAGTCTAAGTAATCGATTTTCGATTTTCTAGCTTTATCGTCGTTTTTGAGCGATTTCCAGTCGATTCCGCAAGCTGTAAATGTGATTTTTGGATTGTACGCATCCAAATGCATCACGCACAATGTTTAAAACGACTTTGAAATTTTGGTCCGAAATTGCAAAAACGATAGATTAACCCCTTTGAATTTTTTTTTACCCAAAAATTAAATATTGGAAAACAATAGCTTTTTCGACGGATTCTTATGTATTTTGATAAGAAATTCGTCTGGAACAGTTTATTTTGCAGTAAGTATTAAAATTAAACTTTTACTCTCGATTAAAGTCTAAGTAATCGATTTTCGATTTTCTAGCTTTATCGTCGTTTTTGAGCGATTTCCAGTCGATTCCGCAAGCTGTAAATGTGATTTTTGGATTGTACGCATCGAAATGCATCACGCACAATGTTTAAAACGACTTTGAAATTTTGGTCCGAAATTGCAAAAACGATAGATTAACCCCTTTGAATTTTTTTTTACCCAAAAATTAAATATTGGAAAACAATAGCTTTTTCGACGGATTCTTATGTATTTTGATAAGAAAATTCGTCTGGAACAGTTTATTTTGCAGTAAGTATTAAAATTAAACTTTTACTCTCGATTAAAGTCTAAGTAATCGATTTTCGATTTTCTAGCTTTATCGTCGTTTTTGAGCGATTTCCAGTCGATTCCGCAAGCTGTAAATGTGATTTTTGGATTGTACGCATCGAAATGCATCACGCACAATGTTTAAAACGACTTTGAAATTTTGGTCCGAAATTGCAAAAACGATAGATTAACCCCTTTGAATTTTTTTTTACCCAAAAATTAAATATTGGAAAACAATAGCTTTTTCGACGGATTCTTATGTATTTTGATAAGAAAATTCGTCTGGAACAGTTTATTTTGCAGTAAGTATTAAAATTAAACTTTTACTCTCGATTAAAGTCTAAGTAATCGATTTTCGATTTTCTAGCTTTATCGTCGTTTTTGAGCGATTTCCAGTCGATTCCGCAAGCTGTAAATGTGATTTTTGGATTGTACGCATCCAAATGCATCACGCACAATGTTTAAAACGACTTTGAAATTTTGGTCCGAAATTGCAAAAACGATAGATTAACCCCTTTGAATTTTTTTTTACCCAAAAATTAAATATTGGAAAACAATAGCTTTTTCGACGGATTCTTATGTATTTTGATAAGAAAATTCGTCTGGAACAGTTTATTTTGGAGTAAGTATTAAAATTAAACTTTTACTCTCGATTAAAGTCTAAGTAATCGATTTTCAATTTTCTAGCTTTATCGTCGTTTTTGAGCGATTTCCAGTCGATTCCGCAAGCTGTAAATGTGATTTTTGGATTGTACGCATCCAAATGCATCACGCACAATGTTTAAAACGACTTTGAAATTTTGGTTCGAAATTGCAAAAACGATAGATTAACCCCTTTGAATTTTTTTTTACCCAAAAATTAAATATTGGAAAACAATAGCTTTTTCGACGGATTCTTATGTATTTTGATAAGAAAATTCGTCTGGAACAGTTTATTTTGCAGTAAGTATTAAAATTAAACTTTTACTCTCGATTAAAGTCTAAGTAATCGATTTTCGATTTTCTAGCTTTATCGTCGTTTTTGAGCGATTTCCAGTCGATTCCGCAAGCTGTAAATGTGATTTTTGGATTGTACGCATCGAAATGCATCACGCACAATGTTTAAAACGACTTTGAAATTTTGGTCCGAAATTGCAAAAACGATAGATTAACCCCTTTGAATTTTTTTTTACCCAAAAATTAAATATTGGAAAACAATAGCTTTTTCGACGGATTCTTATGTATTTTGATAAGAAAATTCGTCTGGAACAGTTTATTTTGCAGTAAGTATTAAAATTAAACTTTTACTCTCGATTAAAGTCTAAGTAATCGATTTTCGATTTTCTAGCTTTATCGTCGTTTTTGAGCGATTTCCAGTCGATTCCGCAAGCTGTAAATGTGATTTTTGGATTGTACGCATCGAAATGCATCACGCACAATGTTTAAAACGACTTTGAAATTTTGGTCCGAAATTGCAAAAACGATAGATTAACCCCTTTGAATTTTTTTTTACCCAAAAATTAAATATTGGAAAACAATAGCTTTTTCGACGGATTCTTATGTATTTTGATAAGAAAATTCGTCTGGAACAGTTTATTTTGCAGTAAGTATTAAAATTAAACTTTTACTCTCGATTAAAGTCTAAGTAATCGATTTTCGATTTTCTAGCTTTATCGTCGTTTTTGAGCGATTTCCAGTCGATTCCGCAAGCTGTAAATGTGATTTTTGGATTGTACGCATCCAAATGCATCACGCACAATGTTTAAAACGACTTTGAAATTTTGGTCCGAAATTGCAAAAACGATAGATTAACCCCTTTGAATTTTTTTTTACCCAAAAATTAAATATTGGAAAACAATAGCTTTTTCGACGGATTCTTATGTATTTTGATAAGAAAATTCGTCTGGAACAGTTTATTTTGCAGTAAGTATTAAAATTAAACTTTTACTCTCGATTAAAGTCTAAGTAATCGATTTTCGATTTTCTAGCTTTATCGTCGTTTCTGAGCGATTTCCAGTCGATTCCGCAAGCTGTAAATGTGATTTTTGGATTGTACGCATCCAAATGCATCACGCACAATGTTTAAAACGACTTTGAAATTTTGGTCCGAAATTGCAAAAACGATAGATTAACCCCTTTGAATTTTTTTTTACCCAAAAATTAAATATTGGAAAACAATAGCTTTTTCGACGGATTCTTATGTATTTTGATAAGAAAATTCGTCTGGAACAGTTTATTTTGCAGTAAGTATTAAAATTAAACTTTTACTCTCGATTAAAGTCTAAGTAATCGATTTTCGATTTTCTAGCTTTATCGTCGTTTTTGAGCGATTTCCAGTCGATTCCGCAAGCTGTAAATGTGATTTTTGGATTGTACGCATCGAAATGCATCACGCACAATGTTTAAAACGACTTTGAAATTTTGGTCCGAAATTGCAAAAACGATAGATTAACCCCTTTGAATTTTTTTTTACCCAAAAATTAAATATTGGAAAACAATAGCTTTTTCGACGGATTCTTATGTATTTTGATAAGAAAATTCGTCTGGAACAGTTTATTTTGCAGTAAGTATTAAAATTAAACTTTTACTCTCGATTAAAGTCTAAGTAATCGATTTTCGATTTTCTAGCTTTATCGTCGTTTTTGAGCGATTTCCAGTCGATTCCGCAAGCTGTAAATGTGATTTTTGGATTGTACGCATCGAAATGCATCACGCACAATGTTTAAAACGACTTTGAAATTTTGGTCCGAAATTGCAAAAACGATAGATTAACCCCTTTGAATTTTTTTTTACCCAAAAATTAAATATTGGAAAACAATAGCTTTTTCGACGGATTCTTATGTATTTTGATAAGAAAATTCGTCTGGAACAGTTTATTTTGCAGTAAGTATTAAAATTAAACTTTTACTCTCGATTAAAGTCTAAGTAATCGATTTTCGATTTTCTAGCTTTATCGTCGTTTTTGAGCGATTTCCAGTCGATTCCGCAAGCTGTAAATGTGATTTTTGGATTGTACGCATCCAAATGCATCACGCACAATGTTTAAAACGACTTTGAAATTTTGGTCCAAAATTGCAAAAACGATAGATTAACCCCTTTGAATTTTTTTTTACCCAAAAATTAAATATTGGAAAACAATAGCTTTTTCGACGGATTCTTATGTATTTTGATAAGAAAATTCGTCTGGAACAGTTTATTTTGCAGTAAGTATTAAAATTAAACTTTTACTCTCGATTAAAGTCTAAGTAATCGATTTTCGATTTTCTAGCTTTATCGTCGTTTTTGAGCGATTTCCAGTCGATTCCGCAAGCTGTAAATGTGATTTTTGGATTGTACGCATCCAAATGCATCACGCACAATGTTTAAAACGACTTTGAAATTTTGGTCCAAAATTGCAAAAACGATAGATTAACCCCTTTGAATTTTTTTTTACCCAAAAATTAAATATTGGAAAACAATAGCTTTTTCGACGGATTCTTATGTATTTTGATAAGAAAATTCGTCTGGAACAGTTTATTTTGCAGTAAGTATTAAAATTAAACTTTTACTCTCGATTAAAGTCTAAGTAATCGATTTTCGATTTTCTAGCTTTATCGTCGTTTTTGAGCGATTTCCAGTCGATTCCGCAAGCTGTAAATGTGATTTTTGGATTGTACGCATCGAAATGCATCACGCACAATGTTTAAAACGACTTTGAAATTTTGGTCCGAAATTGCAAAAACGATAGATTAACCCCTTTGAATTTTTTTTTACCCAAAAATTAAATATTGGAAAACAATAGCTTTTTCGACGGATTCTTATGTATTTTGATAAGAAAATTCGTCTGGAACAGTTTATTTTGCAGTAAGTATTAAAATTAAACTTTTACTCTCGATTAAAGTCTAAGTAATCGATTTTCGATTTTCTAGCTTTATCGTCGTTTTTGAGCGATTTCCAGTCGATTCCGCAAGCTGTAAATGTGATTTTTGGATTGTACGCATCGAAATGCATCACGCACAATGTTTAAAACGACTTTGAAATTTTGGTCCGAAATTGCAAAAACGATAGATTAACCCCTTTGAATTTTTTTTTACCCAAAAATTAAATATTGGAAAACAATAGCTTTTTCGACGGATTCTTATGTATTTTGATAAGAAAATTCGTCTGGAACAGTTTATTTTGCAGTAAGTATTAAAATTAAACTTTTACTCTCGATTAAAGTCTAAGTAATCGATTTTCGATTTTCTAGCTTTATCGTCGTTTTTGAGCGATTTCCAGTCGATTCCGCAAGCTGTAAATGTGATTTTTGGATTGTACGCATCCAAATGCATCACGCACAATGTTTAAAACGACTTTGAAATTTTGGTCCAAAATTGCAAAAACGATAGATTAACCCCTTTGAATTTTTTTTTACCCAAAAATTAAATATTGGAAAACAATAGCTTTTTCGACGGATTCTTATGTATTTTGATAAGAAAATTCGTCTGGAACAGTTTATTTTGCAGTAAGTATTAAAATTAAACTTTTACTCTCGATTAAAGTCTAAGTAATCGATTTTCGATTTTCTAGCTTTATCGTCGTTTTTGAGCGATTTCCAGTCGATTCCGCAAGCTGTAAATGTGATTTTTGGATTGTACGCATCCAAATGCATCACGCACAATGTTTAAAACGACTTTGAAATTTTGGACCAAAATTGCAAAAACGATAGATTAACCCCTTTGAATTTTTTTTTACCCAAAAATTAAATATTGGAAAACAATAGCTTTTTCGACGGATTCTTATGTATTTTGATAAGAAAATTCGTCTGGAACAGTTTATTTTGCAGTAAGTATTAAAATTAAACTTTTACTCTCGATTAAAGTCTAAGTAATCGATTTTCGATTTTCTAGCTTTATCGTCGTTTTTGAGCGATTTCCAGTCGATTCCGCAAGCTGTAAATGTGATTTTTGGATTGTACGCATCCAAATGCATCACGCACAATGTTTAAAACGACTTTGAAATTTTGGTCCGAAATTGCAAAAACGATAGATTAACCCCTTTGAATTTTTTTTTACCCAAAAATTAAATATTGGAAAACAATAGCTTTTTCGACGGATTCTTATGTATTTTGATAAGAAAATTCGTCTGGAACAGTTTATTTTGCAGTAAGTATTAAAATTAAACTTTTACTCTCGATTAAAGTCTAAGTAATCGATTTTCGATTTTCTAGCTTTATCGTCGTTTTTGAGCGATTTCCAGTCGATTCCGCAAGCTGTAAATGTGATTTTTGGATTGTACGCATCGAAATGCATCACGCACAATGTTTAAAACGACTTTGAAATTTTGGTCCGAAATTGCAAAAACGATAGATTAACCCCTTTGAATTTTTTTTTACCCAAAAATTAAATATTGGAAAACAATAGCTTTTTCGACGGATTCTTATGTATTTTGATAAGAAAATTCGTCTGGAACAGTTTATTTTGCAGTAAGTATTAAAATTAAACTTTTACTCTCGATTAAAGTCTAAGTAATCGATTTTCGATTTTCTAGCTTTATCGTCGTTTTTGAGCGATTTCCAGTCGATTCCGCAAGCTGTAAATGTGATTTTTGGATTGTACGCATCCAAATGCATCACGCACAATGTTTAAAACGACTTTGAAATTTTGGTCCGAAATTGCAAAAACGATAGATTAACCCCTTTGAATTTTTTTTTACCCAAAAATTAAATATTGGAAAACAATAGCTTTTTCGACGGATTCTTATGTATTTTGATAAGAAAATTCGTCTGGAACAGTTTATTTTGCAGTAAGTATTAAAATTAAACTTTTACTCTCGATTAAAGTCTAAGTAATCGATTTTCGATTTTCTAGCTTTATCGTCGTTTCTGAGCGATTTCCAGTCGATTCCGCAAGCTGTAAATGTGATTTTTGGATTGTACGCATCCAAATGCATCACGCACAATGTTTAAAACGACTTTGAAATTTTGGTCCGAAATTGCAAAAACGATAGATTAACCCCTTTGAATTTTTTTTTACCCAAAAATTAAATATTGGAAAACAATAGCTTTTTCGACGGATTCTTATGTATTTTGATAAGAAAATTCGTCTGGAACAGTTTATTTTGCAGTAAGTATTAAAATTAAACTTTTACTCTCGATTAAAGTCTAAGTAATCGATTTTCGATTTTCTAGCTTTATCGTCGTTTTTGAGCGATTTCCAGTCGATTCCGCAAGCTGTAAATGTGATTTTTGGATTGTACGCATCGAAATGCATCACGCACAATGTTTAAAACGACTTTGAAATTTTGGTCCGAAATTGCAAAAACGATAGATTAACCCCTTTGAATTTTTTTTTACCCAAAAATTAAATATTGGAAAACAATAGCTTTTTCGACGGATTCTTATGTATTTTGATAAGAAAATTCGTCTGGAACAGTTTATTTTGCAGTAAGTATTAAAATTAAACTTTTACTCTCGATTAAAGTCTAAGTAATCGATTTTCGATTTTCTAGCTTTATCGTCGTTTTTGAGCGATTTCCAGTCGATTCCGCAAGCTGTAAATGTGATTTTTGGATTGTACGCATCGAAATGCATCACGCACAATGTTTAAAACGACTTTGAAATTTTGGTCCGAAATTGCAAAAACGATAGATTAACCCCTTTGAATTTTTTTTTACCCAAAAATTAAATATTGGAAAACAATAGCTTTTTCGACGGATTCTTATGTATTTTGATAAGAAAATTCGTCTGGAACAGTTTATTTTGCAGTAAGTATTAAAATTAAACTTTTACTCTCGATTAAAGTCTAAGTAATCGATTTTCGATTTTCTAGCTTTATCGTCGTTTTTGAGCGATTTCCAGTCGATTCCGCAAGCTGTAAATGTGATTTTTGGATTGTACGCATCCAAATGCATCACGCACAATGTTTAAAACGACTTTGAAATTTTGGTCCAAAATTGCAAAAACGATAGATTAACCCCTTTGAATTTTTTTTTACCCAAAAATTAAATATTGGAAAACAATAGCTTTTTCGACGGATTCTTATGTATTTTGATAAGAAAATTCGTCTGGAACAGTTTATTTTGCAGTAAGTATTAAAATTAAACTTTTACTCTCGATTAAAGTCTAAGTAATCGATTTTCGATTTTCTAGCTTTATCGTCGTTTTTGAGCGATTTCCAGTCGATTCCGCAAGCTGTAAATGTGATTTTTGGATTGTACGCATCCAAATGCATCACGCACAATGTTTAAAACGACTTTGAAATTTTGGTCCAAAATTGCAAAAACGATAGATTAACCCCTTTGAATTTTTTTTTACCCAAAAATTAAATATTGGAAAACAATAGCTTTTTCGACGGATTCTTATGTATTTTGATAAGAAAATTCGTCTGGAACAGTTTATTTTGCAGTAAGTATTAAAATTAAACTTTTACTCTCGATTAAAGTCTAAGTAATCGATTTTCGATTTTCTAGCTTTATCGTCGTTTTTGAGCGATTTCCAGTCGATTCCGCAAGCTGTAAATGTGATTTTTGGATTGTACGCATCGAAATGCATCACGCACAATGTTTAAAACGACTTTGAAATTTTGGTCCGAAATTGCAAAAACGATAGATTAACCCCTTTGAATTTTTTTTTACCCAAAAATTAAATATTGGAAAACAATAGCTTTTTCGACGGATTCTTATGTATTTTGATAAGAAAATTCGTCTGGAACAGTTTATTTTGCAGTAAGTATTAAAATTAAACTTTTACTCTCGATTAAAGTCTAAGTAATCGATTTTCGATTTTCTAGCTTTATCGTCGTTTTTGAGCGATTTCCAGTCGATTCCGCAAGCTGTAAATGTGATTTTTGGATTGTACGCATCGAAATGCATCACGCACAATGTTTAAAACGACTTTGAAATTTTGGTCCGAAATTGCAAAAACGATAGATTAACCCCTTTGAATTTTTTTTTACCCAAAAATTAAATATTGGAAAACAATAGCTTTTTCGACGGATTCTTATGTATTTTGATAAGAAAATTCGTCTGGAACAGTTTATTTTGCAGTAAGTATTAAAATTAAACTTTTACTCTCGATTAAAGGCTAAGTAATCGATTTTCGATTTTCTAGCTTTATCGTCGTTTTTGAGCGATTTCCAGTCGATTCCGCAAGCTGTAAATGTGATTTTTGGATTGTACGCATCCAAATGCATCACGCACAATGTTTAAAACGACTTTGAAATTTTGGTCCAAAATTGCAAAAACGATAGATTAACCCCTTTGAATTTTTTTTTACCCAAAAATTAAATATTGGAAAACAATAGCTTTTTCGACGGATTCTTATGTATTTTGATAAGAAAATTCGTCTGGAACAGTTTATTTTGCAGTAAGTATTAAAATTAAACTTTTACTCTCGATTAAAGTCTAAGTAATCGATTTTCGATTTTCTAGCTTTATCGTCGTTTTTGAGCGATTTCCAGTCGATTCCGCAAGCTGTAAATGTGATTTTTGGATTGTACGCATCCAAATGCATCACGCACAATGTTTAAAACGACTTTGAAATTTTGGTCCAAAATTGCAAAAACGATAGATTAACCCCTTTGAATTTTTTTTTACCCAAAAATTAAATATTGGAAAACAATAGCTTTTTCGACGGATTCTTATGTATTTTGATAAGAAAATTCGTCTGGAACAGTTTATTTTGCAGTAAGTATTAAAATTAAACTTTTACTCTCGATTAAAGTCTAAGTAATCGATTTTCGATTTTCTAGCTTTATCGTCGTTTTTGAGCGATTTCCAGTCGATTCCGCAAGCTGTAAATGTGATTTTTGGATTGTACGCATCGAAATGCATCACGCACAATGTTTAAAACGACTTTGAAATTTTGGTCCGAAATTGCAAAAACGATAGATTAACCCCTTTGAATTTTTTTTTACCCAAAAATTAAATATTGGAAAACAATAGCTTTTTCGACGGATTCTTATGTATTTTGATAAGAAAATTCGTCTGGAACAGTTTATTTTGCAGTAAGTATTAAAATTAAACTTTTACTCTCGATTAAAGGCTAAGTAATCGATTTTCGATTTTCTAGCTTTATCGTCGTTTTTGAGCGATTTCCAGTCGATTCCGCAAGCTGTAAATGTGATTTTTGGATTGTACGCATCCAAATGCATCACGCACAATGTTTAAAACGACTTTGAAATTTTGGTCCAAAATTGCAAAAACGATAGATTAACCCCTTTGAATTTTTTTTTACCCAAAAATTAAATATTGGAAAACAATAGCTTTTTCGACGGATTCTTATGTATTTTGATAAGAAAATTCGTCTGGAACAGTTTATTTTGCAGTAAGTATTAAAATTAAACTTTTACTCTCGATTAAAGTCTAAGTAATCGATTTTCGATTTTCTAGCTTTATCGTCGTTTTTGAGCGATTTCCAGTCGATTCCGCAAGCTGTAAATGTGATTTTTGGATTGTACGCATCCAAATGCATCACGCACAATGTTTAAAACGACTTTGAAATTTTGGTCCAAAATTGCAAAAACGATAGATTAACCCCTTTGAATTTTTTTTTACCCAAAAATTAAATATTGGAAAACAATAGCTTTTTCGACGGATTCTTATGTATTTTGATAAGAAAATTCGTCTGGAACAGTTTATTTTGCAGTAAGTATTAAAATTAAACTTTTACTCTCGATTAAAGTCTAAGTAATCGATTTTCGATTTTCTAGCTTTATCGTCGTTTTTGAGCGATTTCCAGTCGATTCCGCAAGCTGTAAATGTGATTTTTGGATTGTACGCATCCAAATGCATCACGCACAATGTTTAAAACGACTTTGAAATTTTGGTCCGAAATTGCAAAAACGATAGATTAACCCCTTTGAATTTTTTTTTACCCAAAAATTAAATATTGGAAAACAATAGCTTTTTCGACGGATTCTTATGTATTTTGATAAGAAAATTCGTCTGGAACAGTTTATTTTGCAGTAAGTATTAAAATTAAACTTTTACTCTCGATTAAAGTCTAAGTAATCGATTTTCGATTTTCTAGCTTTATCGTCGTTTTTGAGCGATTTCCAGTCGATTCCGCAAGCTGTAAATGTGATTTTTGGATTGTACGCATCCAAATGCATCACGCACAATGTTTAAAACGACTTTGAAATTTTGGTCCGAAATTGCAAAAACGATAGATTAACCCCTTTGAATTTTTTTTTACCCAAAAATTAAATATTGGAAAACAATAGCCTTTTCGACGGATTCTTATGTATTTTGATAAGAAAATTCGTCTGGAACAGTTTATTTTGCAGTAAGTATTAAAATTAAACTTTTACTCTCGATTAAAGTCTAAGTAATCGATTTTCGATTTTCTAGCTTTATCGTCGTTTTTGAGCAATTTCCAGTCGATTCCGCAAGCTGTAAATGTGATTTTTGGATTGTACGCATCCAAATGCATCACGCACAATGTTTAAAACGACTTTGAAATTTTGGTCCGAAATTGCAAAAACGATAGATTAACCCCTTTGAATTTTTTTTTACCCAAAAATTAAATATTGGAAAACAATAGCTTTTTCGACGGATTCTTATGTATTTTGATAAGAAAATTCGTCTGGAACAGTTTATTTTGCAGTAAGTATTAAAATTAAACTTTTACTCTCGATTAAAGTCTAAGTAATCGATTTTCGATTTTCTAGCTTTATCGTCGTTTTTGAGCGATTTCCAGTCGATTCCGCAAGCTGTAAATGTGATTTTTGGATTGTACGCATCGAAATGCATCACGCACAATGTTTAAAACGACTTTGAAATTTTGGTCCGAAATTGCAAAAACGATAGATTAACCCCTTTGAATTTTTTTTTACCCAAAAATTAAATATTGGAAAACAATAGCTTTTTCGACGGATTCTTATGTATTTTGATAAGAAAATTCGTCTGGAACAGTTTATTTTGCAGTAAGTATTAAAATTAAACTTTTACTCTCGATTAAAGTCTAAGTAATCGATTTTCGATTTTCTAGCTTTATCGTCGTTTTTGAGCGATTTCCAGTCGATTCCGCAAGCTGTAAATGTGATTTTTGGATTGTACGCATCGAAATGCATCACGCACAATGTTTAAAACGACTTTGAAATTTTGGTCCGAAATTGCAAAAACGATAGATTAACCCCTTTGAATTTTTTTTTACCCAAAAATTAAATATTGGAAAACAATAGCTTTTTCGACGGATTCTTATGTATTTTGATAAGAAAATTCGTCTGGAACAGTTTATTTTGCAGTAAGTATTAAAATTAAACTTTTACTCTCGATTAAAGTCTAAGTAATCGATTTTCGATTTTCTAGCTTTATCGTCGTTTTTGAGCGATTTCCAGTCGATTCCGCAAGCTGTAAATGTGATTTTTGGATTGTACGCATCGAAATGCATCACGCACAATGTTTAAAACGACTTTGAAATTTTGGTCCGAAATTGCAAAAACGATAGATTAACCCCTTTGAATTTTTTTTTACCCAAAAATTAAATATTGGAAAACAATAGCTTTTTCGACGGATTCTTATGTATTTTGATAAGAAAATTCGTCTGGAACAGTTTATTTTGCAGTAAGTATTAAAATTAAACTTTTACTCTCGATTAAAGTCTAAGTAATCGATTTTCGATTTTCTAGCTTTATCGTCGTTTTTGAGCGATTTCCAGTCGATTCCGCAAGCTGTAAATGTGATTTTTGGATTGTACGCATCGAAATGCATCACGCACAATGTTTAAAACGACTTTGAAATTTTGGTCCGAAATTGCAAAAACGATAGATTAACCCCTTTGAATTTTTTTTTACCCAAAAATTAAATATTGGAAAACAATAGCTTTTTCGACGGATTCTTATGTATTTTGATAAGAAAATTCGTCTGGAACAGTTTATTTTGCAGTAAGTATTAAAATTAAACTTTTACTCTCGATTAAAGTCTAAGTAATCGATTTTCGATTTTCTAGCTTTATCGTCGTTTTTGAGCGATTTCCAGTCGATTCCGCAAGCTGTAAATGTGATTTTTGGATTGTACGCATCGAAATGCATCACGCACAATGTTTAAAACGACTTTGAAATTTTGGTCCGAAATTGCAAAAACGATAGATTAACCCCTTTGAATTTTTTTTTACCCAAAAATTAAATATTGGAAAACAATAGCTTTTTCGACGGATTCTTATGTATTTTGATAAGAAAATTCGTCTGGAACAGTTTATTTTGCAGTAAGTATTAAAATTAAACTTTTACTCTCGATTAAAGTCTAAGTAATCGATTTTCGATTTTCTAGCTTTATCGTCGTTTTTGAGCGATTTCCAGTCGATTCCGCAAGCTGTAAATGTGATTTTTGGATTGTACGCATCCAAATGCATCACGCACAATGTTTAAAACGACTTTGAAATTTTGGTCCGAAATTGCAAAAACGATAGATTAACCCCTTTGAATTTTTTTTTACCCAAAAATTAAATATTGGAAAACAATAGCTTTTTCGACGGATTCTTATGTATTTTGATAAGAAAATTCGTCTGGAACAGTTTATTTTGCAGTAAGTATTAAAATTAAACTTTTACTCTCGATTAAAGTCTAAGTAATCGATTTTCGATTTTCTAGCTTTATCGTCGTTTTTGAGCGATTTCCAGTCGATTCCGCAAGCTGTAAATGTGATTTTTGGATTGTACGCATCGAAATGCATCACGCACAATGTTTAAAACGACTTTGAAATTTTGGTCCGAAATTGCAAAAACGATAGATTAACCCCTTTGAATTTTTTTTTACCCAAAAATTAAATATTGGAAAACAATAGCTTTTTCGACGGATTCTTATGTATTTTGATAAGAAAATTCGTCTGGAACAGTTTATTTTGCAGTAAGTATTAAAATTAAACTTTTACTCTCGATTAAAGTCTAAGTAATCGATTTTCGATTTTCTAGCTTTATCGTCGTTTTTGAGCGATTTCCAGTCGATTCCGCAAGCTGTAAATGTGATTTTTGGATTGTACGCATCGAAATGCATCACGCACAATGTTTAAAACGACTTTGAAATTTTGGTCCGAAATTGCAAAAACGATAGATTAACCCCTTTGAATTTTTTTTTACCCAAAAATTAAATATTGGAAAACAATAGCTTTTTCGACGGATTCTTATGTATTTTGATAAGAAAATTCGTCTGGAACAGTTTATTTTGCAGTAAGTATTAAAATTAAACTTTTACTCTCGATTAAAGTCTAAGTAATCGATTTTCGATTTTCTAGCTTTATCGTCGTTTTTGAGCGATTTCCAGTCGATTCCGCAAGCTGTAAATGTGATTTTTGGATTGTACGCATCGAAATGCATCACGCACAATGTTTAAAACGACTTTGAAATTTTGGTCCGAAATTGCAAAAACGATAGATTAACCCCTTTGAATTTTTTTTTACCCAAAAATTAAATATTGGAAAACAATAGCTTTTTCGACGGATTCTTATGTATTTTGATAAGAAAATTCGTCTGGAACAGTTTATTTTGCAGTAAGTATTAAAATTAAACTTTTACTCTCGATTAAAGTCTAAGTAATCGATTTTCGATTTTCTAGCTTTATCGTCGTTTTTGAGCGATTTCCAGTCGATTCCGCAAGCTGTAAATGTGATTTTTGGATTGTACGCATCGAAATGCATCACGCACAATGTTTAAAACGACTTTGAAATTTTGGTCCGAAATTGCAAAAACGATAGATTAACCCCTTTGAATTTTTTTTTACCCAAAAATTAAATATTGGAAAACAATAGCTTTTTCGACGGATTCTTATGTATTTTGATAAGAAAATTCGTCTGGAACAGTTTATTTTGCAGTAAGTATTAAAATTAAACTTTTACTCTCGATTAAAGTCTAAGTAATCGATTTTCGATTTTCTAGCTTTATCGTCGTTTTTGAGCGATTTCCAGTCGATTCCGCAAGCTGTAAATGTGATTTTTGGATTGTACGCATCGAAATGCATCACGCACAATGTTTAAAACGACTTTGAAATTTTGGTCCGAAATTGCAAAAACGATAGATTAACCCCTTTGAATTTTTTTTTACCCAAAAATTAAATATTGGAAAACAATAGCTTTTTCGACGGATTCTTATGTATTTTGATAAGAAAATTCGTCTGGAACAGTTTATTTTGCAGTAAGTATTAAAATTAAACTTTTACTCTCGATTAAAGTCTAAGTAATCGATTTTCGATTTTCTAGCTTTATCGTCGTTTTTGAGCGATTTCCAGTCGATTCCGCAAGCTGTAAATGTGATTTTTGGATTGTAAGCATCGAAATGCATCACGCACAATGTTTAAAACGACTTTGAAATTTTGGTCCGAAATTGCAAAAACGATAGATTAACCCCTTTGAATTTTTTTTTACCCAAAAATTAAATATTGGAAAACAATAGCTTTTTCGACGGATTCTTATGTATTTTGATAAGAAAATTCGTCTGGAACAGTTTATTTTGCAGTAAGTATTAAAATTAAACTTTTACTCTCGATTAAAGTCTAAGTAATCGATTTTCGATTTTCTAGCTTTATCGTCGTTTTTGAGCGATTTCCAGTCGATTCCGCAAGCTGTAAATGTGATTTTTGGATTGTAAGCATCGAAATGCATCACGCACAATGTTTAAAACGACTTTGAAATTTTGGTCCGAAATTGCAAAAACGATAGATTAACCCCTTTGAATTTTTTTTTACCCAAAAATTAAATATTGGAAAACAATAGCTTTTTCGACGGATTCTTATGTATTTTGATAAGAAAATTCGTCTGGAACAGTTTATTTTGCAGTAAGTATTAAAATTAAACTTTTACTCTCGATTAAAGTCTAAGTAATCGATTTTCGATTTTCTAGCTTTATCGTCGTTTTTGAGCGATTTCCAGTCGATTCCGCAAGCTGTAAATGTGATTTTTGGATTGTAAGCATCGAAATGCATCACGCACAATGTTTAAAACGACTTTGAAATTTTGGTCCGAAATTGCAAAAACGATAGATTAACCCCTTTGAATTTTTTTTTACCCAAAAATTAAATATTGGAAAACAATAGCTTTTTCGACGGATTCTTATGTATTTTGATAAGAAAATTCGTCTGGAACAGTTTATTTTGCAGTAAGTATTAAAATTAAACTTTTACTCTCGATTAAAGTCTAAGTAATCGATTTTCGATTTTCTAGCTTTATCGTCGTTTTTGAGCGATTTCCAGTCGATTCCGCAAGCTGTAAATGTGATTTTTGGATTGTAAGCATCGAAATGCATCACGCACAATGTTTAAAACGACTTTGAAATTTTGGTCCGAAATTGCAAAAACGATAGATTAACCCCTTTGAATTTTTTTTTACCCAAAAATTAAATATTGGAAAACAATAGCTTTTTCGACGGATTCTTATGTATTTTGATAAGAAAATTCGTCTGGAACAGTTTATTTTGCAGTAAGTATTAAAATTAAACTTTTACTCTCGATTAAAGTCTAAGTAATCGATTTTCGATTTTCTAGCTTTATCGTCGTTTTTGAGCGATTTCCAGTCGATTCCGCAAGCTGTAAATGTGATTTTTGGATTGTAAGCATCGAAATGCATCACGCACAATGTTTAAAACGACTTTGAAATTTTGGTCCGAAATTGCAAAAACGATAGATTAACCCCTTTGAATTTTTTTTTACCCAAAAATTAAATATTGGAAAACAATAGCTTTTTCGACGGATTCTTATGTATTTTGATAAGAAAATTCGTCTGGAACAGTTTATTTTGCAGTAAGTATTAAAATTAAACTTTTACTCTCGATTAAAGTCTAAGTAATCGATTTTCGATTTTCTAGCTTTATCGTCGTTTTTGAGCGATTTCCAGTCGATTCCGCAAGCTGTAAATGTGATTTTTGGATTGTAAGCATCGAAATGCATCACGCACAATGTTTAAAACGACTTTGAAATTTTGGTCCGAAATTGCAAAAACGATAGATTAACCCCTTTGAATTTTTTTTTACCCAAAAATTAAATATTGGAAAACAATAGCTTTTTCGACGGATTCTTATGTATTTTGATAAGAAAATTCGTCTGGAACAGTTTATTTTGCAGTAAGTATTAAAATTAAACTTTTACTCTCGATTAAAGTCTAAGTAATCGATTTTCGATTTTCTAGCTTTATCGTCGTTTTTGAGCGATTTCCAGTCGATTCCGCAAGCTGTAAATGTGATTTTTGGATTGTACGCATCGAAATGCATCACGCACAATGTTTAAAACGACTTTGAAATTTTGGTCCGAAATTGCAAAAACGATAGATTAACCCCTTTGAATTTTTTTTTACCCAAAAATTAAATATTGGAAAACAATAGCTTTTTCGACGGATTCTTATGTATTTTGATAAGAAAATTCGTCTGGAACAGTTTATTTTGCAGTAAGTATTAAAATTAAACTTTTACTCTCGATTAAAGTCTAAGTAATCGATTTTCGATTTTCTAGCTTTATCGTCGTTTTTGAGCGATTTCCAGTCGATTCCGCAAGCTGTAAATGTGATTTTTGGATTGTACGCATCGAAATGCATCACGCACAATGTTTAAAACGACTTTGAAATTTTGGTCCGAAATTGCAAAAACGATAGATTAACCCCTTTGAATTTTTTTTTACCCAAAAATTAAATATTGGAAAACAATAGCTTTTTCGACGGATTCTTATGTATTTTGATAAGAAAATTCGTCTGGAACAGTTTATTTTGCAGTAAGTATTAAAATTAAACTTTTACTCTCGATTAAAGTCTAAGTAATCGATTTTCGATTTTCTAGCTTTATCGTCGTTTTTGAGCGATTTCCAGTCGATTCCGCAAGCTGTAAATGTGATTTTTGGATTGTACGCATCGAAATGCATCACGCACAATGTTTAAAACGACTTTGAAATTTTGGTCCGAAATTGCAAAAACGATAGATTAACCCCTTTGAATTTTTTTTTACCCAAAAATTAAATATTGGAAAACAATAGCTTTTTCGACGGATTCTTATGTATTTTGATAAGAAAATTCGTCTGGAACAGTTTATTTTGCAGTAAGTATTAAAATTAAACTTTTACTCTCGATTAAAGTCTAAGTAATCGATTTTCGATTTTCTAGCTTTATCGTCGTTTTTGAGCGATTTCCAGTCGATTCCGCAAGCTGTAAATGTGATTTTTGGATTGTAAGCATCGAAATGCATCACGCACAATGTTTAAAACGACTTTGAAATTTTGGTCCGAAATTGCAAAAACGATAGATTAACCCCTTTGAATTTTTTTTTACCCAAAAATTAAATATTGGAAAACAATAGCTTTTTCGACGGATTCTTATGTATTTTGATAAGAAAATTCGTCTGGAACAGTTTATTTTGGAGTAAGTATTAAAATTAAACTTTTACTCTCGATTAAAGTCTAAGTAATCGATTTTCGATTTTCTAGCTTTATCGTCGTTTTTGAGCGATTTCCAGTCGATTCCGCAAGCTGTAAATGTGATTTTTGGATTGTACGCATCCAAATGCATCACGCACAATGTTTAAAACGACTTTGAAATTTTGGTCCGAAATTGCAAAAACGATAGATTAACCCCTTTGAATTTTTTTTTACCCAAAAATTAAATATTGGAAAACAATAGCTTTTTCGACGGATTCTTATGTATTTTGATAAGAAAATTCGTCTGGAACAGTTTATTTTGCAGTAAGTATTAAAATTAAACTTTTACTCTCGATTAAAGTCTAAGTAATCGATTTTCGATTTTCTAGCTTTATCGTCGTTTTTGAGCGATTTCCAGTCGATTCCGCAAGCTGTAAATGTGATTTTTGGATTGTACGCATCCAAATGCATCACGCACAATGTTTAAAACGACTTTGAAATTTTGGTCCGAAATTGCAAAAACGATAGATTAACCCCTTTGAATTTTTTTTTACCCAAAAATTAAATATTGGAAAACAATAGCTTTTTCGACGGATTCTTATGTATTTTGATAAGAAAATTCGTCTGGAACAGTTTATTTTGCAGTAAGTATTAAAATTAAACTTTTACTCTCGATTAAAGTCTAAGTAATCGATTTTCGATTTTCTAGCTTTATCGTCGTTTTTGAGCGATTTCCAGTCGATTCCGCAAGCTGTAAATGTGATTTTTGGATTGTACGCATCCAAATGCATCACGCACAATGTTTAAAACGACTTTGAAATTTTGGTCCGAAATTGCAAAAACGATAGATTAACCCCTTTGAATTTTTTTTTACCCAAAAATTAAATATTGGAAAACAATAGCTTTTTCGACGGATTCTTATGTATTTTGATAAGAAAATTCGTCTGGAACAGTTTATTTTGCAGTAAGTATTAAAATTAAACTTTTACTCTCGATTAAAGTCTAAGTAATCGATTTTCGATTTTCTAGCTTTATCGTCGTTTTTGAGCGATTTCCAGTCGATTCCGCAAGCTGTAAATGTGATTTTTGGATTGTACGCATCCAAATGCATCACGCACAATGTTTAAAACGACTTTGAAATTTTGGTCCGAAATTGCAAAAACGATAGATTAACCCCTTTGAATTTTTTTTTACCCAAAAATTAAATATTGGAAAACAATAGCTTTTTCGACGGATTCTTATGTATTTTGATAAGAAAATTCGTCTGGAACAGTTTATTTTGCAGTAAGTATTAAAATTAAACTTTTACTCTCGATTAAAGTCTAAGTAATCGATTTTCGATTTTCTAGCTTTATCGTCGTTTTTGAGCGATTTCCAGTCGATTCCGCAAGCTGTAAATGTGATTTTTGGATTGTACGCATCCAAATGCATCACGCACAATGTTTAAAACGACTTTGAAATTTTGGTCCGAAATTGCAAAAACGATAGATTAACCCCTTTGAATTTTTTTTTACCCAAAAATTAAATATTGGAAAACAATAGCTTTTTCGACGGATTCTTATGTATTTTGATAAGAAAATTCGTCTGGAACAGTTTATTTTGCAGTAAGTATTAAAATTAAACTTTTACTCTCGATTAAAGTCTAAGTAATCGATTTTCGATTTTCTAGCTTTATCGTCGTTTTTGAGCGATTTCCAGTCGATTCCGCAAGCTGTAAATGTGATTTTTGGATTGTACGCATCCAAATGCATCACGCACAATGTTTAAAACGACTTTGAAATTTTGGTCCGAAATTGCAAAAACGATAGATTTAACCCCTTTGAATTTTTTTTTACCCAAAAATTAAATATTGGAAAACAATAGCTTTTTCGACGGATTCTTATGTATTTTGATAAGAAAATTCGTCTGGAACAGTTTATTTTGCAGTAAGTATTAAAATTAAACTTTTACTCTCGATTAAAGTCTAAGTAATCGATTTTCGATTTTCTAGCTTTATCGTCGTTTTTGAGCGATTTCCAGTCGATTCCGCAAGCTGTAAATGTGATTTTTGGATTGTACGCATCCAAATGCATCACGCACAATGTTTAAAACGACTTTGAAATTTTGGTCCGAAATTGCAAAAACGATAGATTAACCCCTTTGAATTTTTTTTTACCCAAAAATTAAATATTGGAAAACAATAGCTTTTTCGACGGATTCTTATGTATTTTGATAAGAAAATTCGTCTGGAACAGTTTATTTTGCAGTAAGTATTAAAATTAAACTTTTACTCTCGATTAAAGTCTAAGTAATCGATTTTCGATTTTCTAGCTTTATCGTCGTTTTTGAGCGATTTCCAGTCGATTCCGCAAGCTGTAAATGTGATTTTTGGATTGTACGCATCCAAATGCATCACGCACAATGTTTAAAACGACTTTGAAATTTTGGTCCGAAATTGCAAAAACGATAGATTAACCCCTTTGAATTTTTTTTTACCCAAAAATTAAATATTGGAAAACAATAGCTTTTTCGACGGATTCTTATGTATTTTGATAAGAAAATTCGTCTGGAACAGTTTATTTTGCAGTAAGTATTAAAATTAAACTTTTACTCTCGATTAAAGTCTAAGTAATCGATTTTCGATTTTCTAGCTTTATCGTCGTTTTTGAGCGATTTCCAGTCGATTCCGCAAGCTGTAAATGTGATTTTTGGATTGTACGCATCCAAATGCATCACGCACAATGTTTAAAACGACTTTGAAATTTTGGTCCGAAATTGCAAAAACGATAGATTAACCCCTTTGAATTTTTTTTTACCCAAAAATTAAATATTGGAAAACAATAGCTTTTTCGACGGATTCTTATGTATTTTGATAAGAAAATTCGTCTGGAACAGTTTATTTTGCAGTAAGTATTAAAATTAAACTTTTACTCTCGATTAAAGTCTAAGTAATCGATTTTCGATTTTCTAGCTTTATCGTCGTTTTTGAGCGATTTCCAGTCGATTCCGCAAGCTGTAAATGTGATTTTTGGATTGTACGCATCCAAATGCATCACGCACAATGTTTAAAACGACTTTGAAATTTTGGTCCGAAATTGCAAAAACGATAGATTTAACCCCTTTGAATTTTTTTTTACCCAAAAATTAAATATTGGAAAACAATAGCTTTTTCGACGGATTCTTATGTATTTTGATAAGAAAATTCGTCTGGAACAGTTTATTTTGCAGTAAGTATTAAAATTAAACTTTTACTCTCGATTAAAGTCTAAGTAATCGATTTTCGATTTTCTAGCTTTATCGTCGTTTTTGAGCGATTTCCAGTCGATTCCGCAAGCTGTAAATGTGATTTTTGGATTGTACGCATCCAAATGCATCACGCACAATGTTTAAAACGACTTTGAAATTTTGGTCCGAAATTGCAAAAACGATAGATTAACCCCTTTGAATTTTTTTTTACCCAAAAATTAAATATTGGAAAACAATAGCTTTTTCGACGGATTCTTATGTATTTTGATAAGAAAATTCGTCTGGAACAGTTTATTTTGCAGTAAGTATTAAAATTAAACTTTTACTCTCGATTAAAGTCTAAGTAATCGATTTTCGATTTTCTAGCTTTATCGTCGTTTTTGAGCGATTTCCAGTCGATTCCGCAAGCTGTAAATGTGATTTTTGGATTGTACGCATCCAAATGCATCACGCACAATGTTTAAAACGACTTTGAAATTTTGGTCCGAAATTGCAAAAACGATAGATTAACCCCTTTGAATTTTTTTTTACCCAAAAATTAAATATTGGAAAACAATAGCTTTTTCGACGGATTCTTATGTATTTTGATAAGAAAATTCGTCTGGAACAGTTTATTTTGCAGTAAGTATTAAAATTAAACTTTTACTCTCGATTAAAGTCTAAGTAATCGATTTTCGATTTTCTAGCTTTATCGTCGTTTTTGAGCGATTTCCAGTCGATTCCGCAAGCTGTAAATGTGATTTTTGGATTGTACGCATCCAAATGCATCACGCACAATGTTTAAAACGACTTTGAAATTTTGGTCCGAAATTGCAAAAACGATAGATTTAACCCCTTTGAATTTTTTTTTACCCAAAAATTAAATATTGGAAAACAATAGCTTTTTCGACGGATTCTTATGTATTTTGATAAGAAAATTCGTCTGGAACAGTTTATTTTGCAGTAAGTATTAAAATTAAACTTTTACTCTCGATTAAAGTCTAAGTAATCGATTTTCGATTTTCTAGCTTTATCGTCGTTTTTGAGCGATTTCCAGTCGATTCCGCAAGCTGTAAATGTGATTTTTGGATTGTACGCATCCAAATGCATCACGCACAATGTTTAAAACGACTTTGAAATTTTGGTCCGAAATTGCAAAAACGATAGATTAACCCCTTTGAATTTTTTTTTACCCAAAAATTAAATATTGGAAAACAATAGCTTTTTCGACGGATTCTTATGTATTTTGATAAGAAAATTCGTCTGGAACAGTTTATTTTGCAGTAAGTATTAAAATTAAACTTTTACTCTCGATTAAAGTCTAAGTAATCGATTTTCGATTTTCTAGCTTTATCGTCGTTTTTGAGCGATTTCCAGTCGATTCCGCAAGCTGTAAATGTGATTTTTGGATTGTACGCATCCAAATGCATCACGCACAATGTTTAAAACGACTTTGAAATTTTGGTCCGAAATTGCAAAAACGATAGATTAACCCCTTTGAATTTTTTTTTACCCAAAAATTAAATATTGGAAAACAATAGCTTTTTCGACGGATTCTTATGTATTTTGATAAGAAAATTCGTCTGGAACAGTTTATTTTGCAGTAAGTATTAAAATTAAACTTTTACTCTCGATTAAAGTCTAAGTAATCGATTTTCGATTTTCTAGCTTTATCGTCGTTTTTGAGCGATTTCCAGTCGATTCCGCAAGCTGTAAATGTGATTTTTGGATTGTACGCATCCAAATGCATCACGCACAATGTTTAAAACGACTTTGAAATTTTGGTCCGAAATTGCAAAAACGATAGATTAACCCCTTTGAATTTTTTTTTACCCAAAAATTAAATATTGGAAAACAATAGCTTTTTCGACGGATTCTTATGTATTTTGATAAGAAAATTCGTCTGGAACAGTTTATTTTGCAGTAAGTATTAAAATTAAACTTTTACTCTCGATTAAAGTCTAAGTAATCGATTTTCGATTTTCTAGCTTTATCGTCGTTTTTGAGCGATTTCCAGTCGATTCCGCAAGCTGTAAATGTGATTTTTGGATTGTACGCATCCAAATGCATCACGCACAATGTTTAAAACGACTTTGAAATTTTGGTCCGAAATTGCAAAAACGATAGATTAACCCCTTTGAATTTTTTTTTACCCAAAAATTAAATATTGGAAAACAATAGCTTTTTCGACGGATTCTTATGTATTTTGATAAGAAAATTCGTCTGGAACAGTTTATTTTGCAGTAAGTATTAAAATTAAACTTTTACTCTCGATTAAAGTCTAAGTAATCGATTTTCGATTTTCTAGCTTTATCGTCGTTTTTGAGCGATTTCCAGTCGATTCCGCAAGCTGTAAATGTGATTTTTGGATTGTACGCATCCAAATGCATCACGCACAATGTTTAAAACGACTTTGAAATTTTGGTCCGAAATTGCAAAAACGATAGATTAACCCCTTTGAATTTTTTTTTACCCAAAAATTAAATATTGGAAAACAATAGCTTTTTCGACGGATTCTTATGTATTTTGATAAGAAAATTCGTCTGGAACAGTTTATTTTGCAGTAAGTATTAAAATTAAACTTTTACTCTCGATTAAAGTCTAAGTAATCGATTTTCGATTTTCTAGCTTTATCGTCGTTTTTGAGCGATTTCCAGTCGATTCCGCAAGCTGTAAATGTGATTTTTGGATTGTACGCATCCAAATGCATCACGCACAATGTTTAAAACGACTTTGAAATTTTGGTCCGAAATTGCAAAAACGATAGATTAACCCCTTTGAATTTTTTTTTACCCAAAAATTAAATATTGGAAAACAATAGCTTTTTCGACGGATTCTTATGTATTTTGATAAGAAAATTCGTCTGGAACAGTTTATTTTGCAGTAAGTATTAAAATTAAACTTTTACTCTCGATTAAAGTCTAAGTAATCGATTTTCGATTTTCTAGCTTTATCGTCGTTTTTGAGCGATTTCCAGTCGATTCCGCAAGCTGTAAATGTGATTTTTGGATTGTACGCATCCAAATGCATCACGCACAATGTTTAAAACGACTTTGAAATTTTGGTCCGAAATTGCAAAAACGATAACCCCTTTGAATTTTTTTTTACCCAAAAATTAAATATTGGAAAACAATAGCTTTTTCGACGGATTCTTATGTATTTTGATAAGAAAATTCGTCTGGAACAGTTTATTTTGCAGTAAGTATTAAAATTAAACTTTTACTCTCGATTAAAGTCTAAGTAATCGATTTTCGATTTTCTAGCTTTATCGTCGTTTTTGAGCGATTTCCAGTCGATTCCGCAAGCTGTAAATGTGATTTTTGGATTGTACGCATCCAAATGCATCACGCACAATGTTTAAAACGACTTTGAAATTTTGGTCCGAAATTGCAAAAACGATAGATTAACCCCTTTGAATTTTTTTTTACCCAAAAATTAAATATTGGAAAACAATAGCTTTTTCGACGGATTCTTATGTATTTTGATAAGAAAATTCGTCTGGAACAGTTTATTTTGCAGTAAGTATTAAAATTAAACTTTTACTCTCGATTAAAGTCTAAGTAATCGATTTTCGATTTTCTAGCTTTATCGTCGTTTTTGAGCGATTTCCAGTCGATTCCGCAAGCTGTAAATGTGATTTTTGGATTGTACGCATCGAAATGCATCACGCACAATGTTTAAAACGACTTTGAAATTTTGGTCCGAAATTGCAAAAACGATAGATTAACCCCTTTGAATTTTTTTTTACCCAAAAATTAAACATTGGAAAACAATAGCTTTTTCGACGGATTCTTATGTATTTTGATAAGAAAATTCGTCTGGAACAGTTTATTTTGCAGTAAGTATTAAAATTAAACTTTTACTCTCGATTAAAGTCTAAGTAATCGATTTTCGATTTTCTAGCTTTATCGTCGTTTCTGAGCGATTTCCAGTCGATTCCGCAAGCTGTAAATGTGATTTTTGGATTGTACGCATCGAAATGCATCACGCACAATGTTTAAATCGACTTTGAAATTTTGGTCCGAAATTGCAAAAACGATAGATTAACCCCTTTGAATTTTTTTTTACCCAAAAATTAAATATTGGAAAACAATAGCTTTTTCGACGGATTCTTATGTATTTTGATAAGAAAATTCGTCTGGAACAGTTTATTTTGCAGTAAGTATTAAAATTAAACTTTTACTCTCGATTAAAGTCTAAGTAATCGATTTTCGATTTTCTAGCTTTATCGTCGTTTTTGAGCGATTTCCAGTCGATTCCGCAAGCTGTAAATGTGATTTTTGGATTGTACGCATCCAAATGCATCACGCACAATGTTTAAAACGACTTTGAAATTTTGGTCCGAAATTGCAAAAACGATAGATTAACCCCTTTGAATTTTTTTTTACCCAAAAATTAAATATTGGAAAACAATAGCTTTTTCGACGGATTCTTATGTATTTTGATAAGAAAATTCGTCTGGAACAGTTTATTTTGCAGTAAGTATTAAAATTAAACTTTTACTCTCGATTAAAGTCTAAGTAATCGATTTTCGATTTTCTAGCTTTATCGTCGTTTTTGAGCGATTTCCAGTCGATTCCGCAAGCTGTAAATGTGATTTTTGGATTGTACGCATCCAAATGCATCACGCACAATGTTTAAAACGACTTTGAAATTTTGGTCCGAAATTGCAAAAACGATAGATTAACCCCTTTGAATTTTTTTTTACCCAAAAATTAAATATTGGAAAACAATAGCTTTTTCGACGGATTCTTATGTATTTTGATAAGAAAATTCGTCTGGAACAGTTTATTTTGCAGTAAGTATTAAAATTAAACTTTTACTCTCGATTAAAGTCTAAGTAATCGATTTTCGATTTTCTAGCTTTATCGTCGTTTTTGAGCGATTTCCAGTCGATTCCGCAAGCTGTAAATGTGATTTTTGGATTGTACGCATCCAAATGCATCACGCACAATGTTTAAATCGACTTTGAAATTTTGGTCCGAAATTGCAAAAACGATAGATTAACCCCTTTGAATTTTTTTTTACCCAAAAATTAAATATTGGAAAACAATAGCTTTTTCGACGGATTCTTATGTATTTTGATAAGAAAATTCGTCTGGAACAGTTTATTTTGCAGTAAGTATTAAAATTAAACTTTTACTCTCGATTAAAGTCTAAGTAATCGATTTTCGATTTTCTAGCTTTATCGTCGTTTCTGAGCGATTTCCAGTCGATTCCGCAAGCTGTAAATGTGATTTTTGGATTGTACGCATCGAAATGCATCACGCACAATGTTTAAATCGACTTTGAAATTTTGGTCCGAAATTGCAAAAACGATAGATTAACCCCTTTGAATTTTTTTTTACCCAAAAATTAAATATTGGAAAACAATAGCTTTTTCGACGGATTCTTATGTATTTTGATAAGAAAATTCGTCTGGAACAGTTTATTTTGCAGTAAGTATTAAAATTAAACTTTTACTCTCGATTAAAGTCTAAGTAATCGATTTTCGATTTTCTAGCTTTATCGTCGTTTCTGAGCGATTTCCAGTCGATTCCGCAAGCTGTAAATGTGATTTTTGGATTGTACGCATCGAAATGCATCACGCACAATGTTTAAATCGACTTTGAAATTTTGGTCCGAAATTGCAAAAACGATAGATTAACCCCTTTGAATTTTTTTTTACCCAAAAATTAAATATTGGAAAACAATAGCTTTTTCGACGGATTCTTATGTATTTTGATAAGAAAATTCGTCTGGAACAGTTTATTTTGCAGTAAGTATTAAAATTAAACTTTTACTCTCGATTAAAGTCTAAGTAATCGATTTTCGATTTTCTAGCTTTATCGTCGTTTTTGAGCGATTTCCAGTCGATTCCGCAAGCTGTAAATGTGATTTTTGGATTGTACGCATCCAAATGCATCACGCACAATGTTTAAAACGACTTTGAAATTTTGGTCCGAAATTGCAAAAACGATAGATTAACCCCTTTGAATTTTTTTTTACCCAAAAATTAAATATTGGAAAACAATAGCTTTTTCGACGGATTCTTATGTATTTTGATAAGAAAATTCGTCTGGAACAGTTTATTTTGCAGTAAGTATTAAAATTAAACTTTTACTCTCGATTAAAGTCTAAGTAATCGATTTTCGATTTTCTAGCTTTATCGTCGTTTTTGAGCGATTTCCAGTCGATTCCGCAAGCTGTAAATGTGATTTTTGGATTGTACGCATCCAAATGCATCACGCACAATGTTTAAAACGACTTTGAAATTTTGGTCCGAAATTGCAAAAACGATAGATTAACCCCTTTGAATTTTTTTTTACCCAAAAATTAAATATTGGAAAACAATAGCTTTTTCGACGGATTCTTATGTATTTTGATAAGAAAATTCGTCTGGAACAGTTTATTTTGCAGTAAGTATTAAAATTAAACTTTTACTCTCGATTAAAGTCTAAGTAATCGATTTTCGATTTTCTAGCTTTATCGTCGTTTTTGAGCGATTTCCAGTCGATTCCGCAAGCTGTAAATGTGATTTTTGGATTGTACGCATCCAAATGCATCACGCACAATGTTTAAAACGACTTTGAAATTTTGGTCCGAAATTGCAAAAACGATAGATTAACCCCTTTGAATTTTTTTTTACCCAAAAATTAAATATTGGAAAACAATAGCTTTTTCGACGGATTCTTATGTATTTTGATAAGAAAATTCGTCTGGAACAGTTTATTTTGCAGTAAGTATTAAAATTAAACTTTTACTCTCGATTAAAGTCTAAGTAATCGATTTTCGATTTTCTAGCTTTATCGTCGTTTTTGAGCGATTTCCAGTCGATTCCGCAAGCTGTAAATGTGATTTTTGGATTGTACGCATCCAAATGCATCACGCACAATGTTTAAAACGACTTTGAAATTTTGGTCCGAAATTGCAAAAACGATAGATTAACCCCTTTGAATTTTTTTTTACCCAAAAATTAAATATTGGAAAACAATAGCTTTTTCGACGGATTCTTATGTATTTTGATAAGAAAATTCGTCTGGAACAGTTTATTTTGCAGTAAGTATTAAAATTAAACTTTTACTCTCGATTAAAGTCTAAGTAATCGATTTTCGATTTTCTAGCTTTATCGTCGTTTCTGAGCGATTTCCAGTCGATTCCGCAAGCTGTAAATGTGATTTTTGGATTGTACGCATCCAAATGCATCACGCACAATGTTTAAAACGACTTTGAAATTTTGGTCCGAAATTGCAAAAACGATAGATTAACCCCTTTGAATTTTTTTTTACCCAAAAATTAAATATTGGAAAACAATAGCTTTTTCGACGGATTCTTATGTATTTTGATAAGAAAATTCGTCTGGAACAGTTTATTTTGCAGTAAGTATTAAAATTAAACTTTTACTCTCGATTAAAGTCTAAGTAATCGATTTTCGATTTTCTAGCTTTATCGTCGTTTTTGAGCGATTTCCAGTCGATTCCGCAAGCTGTAAATGTGATTTTTGGATTGTACGCATCGAAATGCATCACGCACAATGTTTAAAACGACTTTGAAATTTTGGTCCGAAATTGCAAAAACGATAGATTAACCCCTTTGAATTTTTTTTTACCCAAAAATTAAACATTGGAAAACAATAGCTTTTTCGACGGATTCTTATGTATTTTGATAAGAAAATTCGTCTGGAACAGTTTATTTTGCAGTAAGTATTAAAATTAAACTTTTACTCTCGATTAAAGTCTAAGTAATCGATTTTCGATTTTCTAGCTTTATCGTCGTTTCTGAGCGATTTCCAGTCGATTCCGCAAGCTGTAAATGTGATTTTTGGATTGTACGCATCGAAATGCATCACGCACAATGTTTAAATCGACTTTGAAATTTTGGTCCGAAATTGCAAAAACGATAGATTAACCCCTTTGAATTTTTTTTTACCCAAAAATTAAATATTGGAAAACAATAGCTTTTTCGACGGATTCTTATGTATTTTGATAAGAAAATTCGTCTGGAACAGTTTATTTTGCAGTAAGTATTAAAATTAAACTTTTACTCTCGATTAAAGTCTAAGTAATCGATTTTCGATTTTCTAGCTTTATCGTCGTTTTTGAGCGATTTCCAGTCGATTCCGCAAGCTGTAAATGTGATTTTTGGATTGTACGCATCCAAATGCATCACGCACAATGTTTAAAACGACTTTGAAATTTTGGTCCGAAATTGCAAAAACGATAGATTAACCCCTTTGAATTTTTTTTTACCCAAAAATTAAATATTGGAAAACAATAGCTTTTTCGACGGATTCTTATGTATTTTGATAAGAAAATTCGTCTGGAACAGTTTATTTTGCAGTAAGTATTAAAATTAAACTTTTACTCTCGATTAAAGTCTAAGTAATCGATTTTCGATTTTCTAGCTTTATCGTCGTTTTTGAGCGATTTCCAGTCGATTCCGCAAGCTGTAAATGTGATTTTTGGATTGTACGCATCCAAATGCATCACGCACAATGTTTAAAACGACTTTGAAATTTTGGTCCGAAATTGCAAAAACGATAGATTAACCCCTTTGAATTTTTTTTTACCCAAAAATTAAATATTGGAAAACAATAGCTTTTTCGACGGATTCTTATGTATTTTGATAAGAAAATTCGTCTGGAACAGTTTATTTTGCAGTAAGTATTAAAATTAAACTTTTACTCTCGATTAAAGTCTAAGTAATCGATTTTCGATTTTCTAGCTTTATCGTCGTTTTTGAGCGATTTCCAGTCGATTCCGCAAGCTGTAAATGTGATTTTTGGATTGTACGCATCCAAATGCATCACGCACAATGTTTAAAACGACTTTGAAATTTTGGTCCGAAATTGCAAAAACGATAGATTAACCCCTTTGAATTTTTTTTTACCCAAAAATTAAATATTGGAAAACAATAGCTTTTTCGACGGATTCTTATGTATTTTGATAAGAAAATTCGTCTGGAACAGTTTATTTTGCAGTAAGTATTAAAATTAAACTTTTACTCTCGATTAAAGTCTAAGTAATCGATTTTCGATTTTCTAGCTTTATCGTCGTTTTTGAGCGATTTCCAGTCGATTCCGCAAGCTGTAAATGTGATTTTTGGATTGTACGCATCCAAATGCATCACGCACAATGTTTAAAACGACTTTGAAATTTTGGTCCGAAATTGCAAAAACGATAGATTAACCCCTTTGAATTTTTTTTTACCCAAAAATTAAATATTGGAAAACAATAGCTTTTTCGACGGATTCTTATGTATTTTGATAAGAAAATTCGTCTGGAACAGTTTATTTTGCAGTAAGTATTAAAATTAAACTTTTACTCTCGATTAAAGTCTAAGTAATCGATTTTCGATTTTCTAGCTTTATCGTCGTTTTTGAGCGATTTCCAGTCGATTCCGCAAGCTGTAAATGTGATTTTTGGATTGTACGCATCCAAATGCATCACGCACAATGTTTAAAACGACTTTGAAATTTTGGTCCGAAATTGCAAAAACGATAGATTAACCCCTTTGAATTTTTTTTTACCCAAAAATTAAACATTGGAAAACAATAGCTTTTTCGACGGATTCTTATGTATTTTGATAAGAAAATTCGTCTGGAACAGTTTATTTTGCAGTAAGTATTAAAATTAAACTTTTACTCTCGATTAAAGTCTAAGTAATCGATTTTCGATTTTCTAGCTTTATCGTCGTTTTTGAGCGATTTCCAGTCGATTCCGCAAGCTGTAAATGTGATTTTTGGATTGTACGCATCCAAATGCATCACGCACAATGTTTAAAACGACTTTGAAGTTTTGGTCCGAAATTGCAAAAACGATAGATTAACCCCTTTGAATTTTTTTTTACCCAAAAATTAAATATTGGAAAACAATAGCTTTTTCGACGGATTCTTATGTATTTTGATAAGAAAATTCGTCTGGAACAGTTTATTTTGCAGTAAGTATTAAAATTAAACTTTTACTCTCGATTAAAGTCTAAGCAATCGATTTTCGATTTTCTAGCTTTATCGTCGTTTTTGAGCGATTTCCAGTCGATTCCGCAAGCTGTAAATGTGATTTTTGGATTGTACGCATCGAAATGCATCACGCACAATGTTTAAAACGACTTTGAAATTTTGGTCCGAAATTGCAAAAACGATAGATTAACGTTAACCCCTTTGAATTTTTTTTTACCCAAAAATTAAATATTGGAAAACAATAGCTTTTTCGACGGATTCTTATGTATTTTGATAAGAAAATTCGTCTGGAACAGTTTATTTTGCAGTAAGTATTAAAATTAAACTTTTACTCTCGATTAAAGTCTAAGCAATCGATTTTCGATTTTCTAGCTTTATCGTCGTTTTTGAGCGATTTCCAGTCGATTCCGCAAGCTGTAAATGTGATTTTTGGATTGTACGCATCGAAATGCATCACGCACAATGTTTAAAACGACTTTGAAATTTTGGTCCGAAATTGCAAAAACGATAGATTAACCCCTTTGAATTTTTTTTTACCCAAAAATTAAATGTTGGAAAACAATAGCTTTTTCGACGGATTCTTATGTATTTTGATAAGAAAATTCGTCTGGAACAGTTTATTTTGCAGTAAGTATTAAAATTAAACTTTTACTCTCGATTAAAGTCTAAGTAATCGATTTTCGATTTTCTAGCTTTATCGTCGTTTTTGAGCGATTTCCAGTCGATTCCGCAAGCTGTAAATGTGATTTTTGGATTGTACGCATCGAAATGCATCACGCACAATGTTTAAAACGACTTTGAAATTTTGGTCCGAAATTGCAAAAACGATAGATTAACCCCTTTGAATTTTTTTTTACCCAAAAATTAAATATTGGAAAACAATAGCTTTTTCGACGGATTCTTATGTATTTTGATAAGAAAATTCGTCTGGAACAGTTTATTTTGCAGTAAGTATTAAAATTAAACTTTTACTCTCGATTAAAGTCTAAGTAATCGATTTTCGATTTTCTAGCTTTATCGTCGTTTTTGAGCGATTTCCAGTCAATTCCGCAAGCTGTAAATGTGATTTTTGGATTGTACGCATCGAAATGCATCACGCACAATGTTTAAAACGACTTTGAAATTTTGGTCCGAAATTGCAAAAACGATAGATTAACCCCTTTGAATTTTTTTTTACCCAAAAATTAAATATTGGAAAACAATAGCTTTTTCGACGGATTCTTATGTATTTTGATAAGAAAATTCGTCTGGAACAGTTTATTTTGCAGTAAGTATTAAAATTAAACTTTTACTCTCGATTAAAGTCTAAGTAATCGATTTTCGATTTTCTAGCTTTATCGTCGTTTTTGAGCGATTTCCAGTCGATTCCGCAAGCTGTAAATGTGATTTTTGGATTGTACGCATCGAAATGCATCACGCACAATGTTTAAAACGACTTTGAAATTTTGGTCCGAAATTGCAAAAACGATAGATTAACCCCTTTGAATTTTTTTTTACCCAAAAATTAAATATTGGAAAACAATAGCTTTTTCGACGGATTCTTATGTATTTTGATAAGAAAATTCGTCTGGAACAGTTTATTTTGCAGTAAGTATTAAAATTAAACTTTTACTCTCGATTAAAGTCTAAGTAATCGATTTTCGATTTTCTAGCTTTATCGTCGTTTTTGAGCGATTTCCAGTCGATTCCGCAAGCTGTAAATGTGATTTTTGGATTGTACGCATCCAAATGCATCACGCACAATGTTTAAAACGACTTTGAAATTTTGGTCCGAAATTGCAAAAACGATAGATTAACCCCTTTGAATTTTTTTTTACCCAAAAATTAAATATTGGAAAACAATAGCTTTTTCGACGGATTCTTATGTATTTTGATAAGAAAATTCGTCTGGAACAGTTTATTTTGCAGTAAGTATTAAAATTAAACTTTTACTCTCGATTAAAGTCTAAGTAATCGATTTTCGATTTTCTAGCTTTATCGTCGTTTTTGAGCGATTTCCAGTCGATTCCGCAAGCTGTAAATGTGATTTTTGGATTGTACGCATCCAAATGCATCACGCACAATGTTTAAAACGACTTTGAAATTTTGGTCCGAAATTGCAAAAACGATAGATTAACCCCTTTGAATTTTTTTTTACCCAAAAATTAAATATTGGAAAACAATAGCTTTTTCGACGGATTCTTATGTATTTTGATAAGAAAATTCGTCTGGAACAGTTTATTTTGCAGTAAGTATTAAAATTAAACTTTTACTCTCGATTAAAGTCTAAGTAATCGATTTTCGATTTTCTAGCTTTATCGTCGTTTTTGAGCGATTTCCAGTCGATTCCGCAAGCTGTAAATGTGATTTTTGGATTGTACGCATCCAAATGCATCACGCACAATGTTTAAAACGACTTTGAAATTTTGGTCCGAAATTGCAAAAACGATAGATTAACCCCTTTGAATTTTTTTTTTACCCAAAAATTAAATATTGGAAAACAATAGCTTTTTCGACGGATTCTTATGTATTTTGATAAGAAAATTCGTCTGGAACAGTTTATTTTGCAGTAAGTATTAAAATTAAACTTTTACTCTCGATTAAAGTCTAAGTAATCGATTTTCGATTTTCTAGCTTTATCGTCGTTTTTGAGCGATTTCCAGTCGATTCCGCAAGCTGTAAATGTGATTTTTGGATTGTACGCATCCAAATGCATCACGCACAATGTTTAAAACGACTTTGAAGTTTTGGTCCGAAATTGCAAAAACGATAGATTAACCCCTTTGAATTTTTTTTTACCCAAAAATTAAATATTGGAAAACAATAGCTTTTTCGACGGATTCTTATGTATTTTGATAAGAAAATTCGTCTGGAACAGTTTATTTTGCAGTAAGTATTAAAATTAAACTTTTACTCTCGATTAAAGTCTAAGTAATCGATTTTCGATTTTCTAGCTTTATCGTCGTTTTTGAGCGATTTCCAGTCGATTCCGCAAGCTGTAAATGTGATTTTTGGATTGTACGCATCGAAATGCATCACGCACAATGTTTAAATCGACTTTGAAATTTTGGTCCGAAATTGCAAAAACGATAGATTAACCCCTTTGAATTTTTTTTTACCCAAAAATTAAATATTGGAAAACAATAGCTTTTTCGACGGATTCTTATGTATTTTGATAAGAAAATTCGTCTGGAACAGTTTATTTTGCAGTAAGTATTAAAATTAAACTTTTACTCTCGATTAAAGTCTAAGTAATCGATTTTCGATTTTCTAGCTTTATCGTCGTTTTTGAGCGATTTCCAGTCGATTCCGCAAGCTGTAAATGTGATTTTTGGATTGTACGCATCCAAATGCATCACGCACAATGTTTAAAACGACTTTGAAATTTTGGTCCGAAATTGCAAAAACGATAGATTAACCCCTTTGAATTTTTTTTTACCCAAAAATTAAATATTGGAAAACAATAGCTTTTTCGACGGATTCTTATGTATTTTGATAAGAAAATTCGTCTGGAACAGTTTATTTTGCAGTAAGTATTAAAATTAAACTTTTACTCTCGATTAAAGTCTAAGTAATCGATTTTCGATTTTCTAGCTTTATCGTCGTTTTTGAGCGATTTCCAGTCGATTCCGCAAGCTGTAAATGTGATTTTTGGATTGCACGCATCGAAATGCATCACGCACAATGTTTAAAACGACTTTGAAATTTTGGTCCGAAATTGCAAAAACGGTAGATTAACCCCTTTGAATTTTTTTTTACCCAAAAATTAAATATTGGAAAACAATAGCTTTTTCGACGGATTCTTATGTATTTTGATAAGAAAATTCGTCTGGAACAGTTTATTTTGCAGTAAGTATTAAAATTAAACTTTTACTCTCGATTAAAGTCTAAGTAATCGATTTTCGATTTTCTAGCTTTATCGTCGTTTTTGAGCGATTTCCAGTCGATTCCGCAAGCTGTAAATGTGATTTTTGGATTGTACGCATCGAAATGCATCACGCACAATGTTTAAAACGACTTTGAAATTTTGGTCCGAAATTGCAAAAACGATAGATTAACCCCTTTGAATTTTTTTTTACCCAAAAATTAAATATTGGAAAACAATAGCTTTTTCGACGGATTCTTATGTATTTTGATAAGAAAATTCGTCTGGAACAGTTTATTTTGCAGTAAGTATTAAAATTAAACTTTTACTCTCGATTAAAGTCTAAGTAATCGATTTTCGATTTTCTAGCTTTATCGTCGTTTTTGAGCGATTTCCAGTCGATTCCGCAAGCTGTAAATGTGATTTTTGGATTGTACGCATCCAAATGCATCACGCACAATGTTTAAAACGACTTTGAAGTTTTGGTCCGAAATTGCAAAAACGATAGATTAACCCCTTTGAATTTTTTTTTACCCAAAAATTAAATATTGGAAAACAATAGCTTTTTCGACGGATTCTTATGTATTTTGATAAGAAAATTCGTCTGGAACAGTTTATTTTGCAGTAAGTATTAAAATTAAACTTTTACTCTCGATTAAAGTCTAAGTAATCGATTTTCGATTTTCTAGCTTTATCGTCGTTTTTGAGCGATTTCCAGTCGATTCCGCAAGCTGTAAATGTGATTTTTGGATTGTACGCATCGAAATGCATCACGCACAATGTTTAAAACGACTTTGAAATTTTGGTCCGAAATTGCAAAAATGATAGATTAACCCCTTTGAATTTTTTTTTACCCAAAAATTAAATATTGGAAAACAATAGCTTTTTCGACGGATTCTTATGTATTTTGATAAGAAAATTCGTCTGGAACAGTTTATTTTGCAGTAAGTATTAAAATTAAACTTTTACTCTCGATTAAAGTCTAAGTAATCGATTTTCGATTTTCTAGCTTTATCGTCGTTTTTGAGCGATTTCCAGTCGATTCCGCAAGCTGTAAATGTGATTTTTGGATTGTACGCATCGAAATGCATCACGCACAATGTTTAAAACGACTTTGAAATTTTGGTCCGAAATTGCAAAAACGATAGATTAACCCCTTTGAATTTTTTTTTACCCAAAAATTAAATATTGGAAAACAATAGCTTTTTCGACGGATTCTTATGTATTTTGATAAGAAAATTCGTCTGGAACAGTTTATTTTGCAGTAAGTATTAAAATTAAACTTTTACTCTCGATTAAAGTCTAAGTAATCGATTTTCGATTTTCTAGCTTTATCGTCGTTTTTGAGCGATTTCCAGTCGATTCCGCAAGCTGTAAATGTGATTTTTGGATTGTACGCATCCAAATGCATCACGCACAATGTTTAAAACGACTTTGAAATTTTGGTCCGAAATTGCAAAAACGATAGATTAACCCCTTTGAATTTTTTTTTACTCAAAAATTAAATATTGGAAAACAATAGCTTTTTCGACGGATTCTTATGTATTTTGATAAGAAAATTCGTCTGGAACAGTTTATTTTGCAGTAAGTATTAAAATTAAACTTTTACTCTCGATTAAAGTCTAAGTAATCGATTTTCGATTTTCTAGCTTTATCGTCGTTTTTGAGCGATTTCCAGTCGATTCCGCAAGCTGTAAATGTGATTTTTGGATTGTACGCATCGAAATGCATCACGCACAATGTTTAAAACGACTTTGAAATTTTGGTCCGAAATTGCAAAAACGATAGATTAACCCCTTTGAATTTTTTTTTACCCAAAAATTAAATATTGGAAAACAATAGCTTTTTCGACGGATTCTTATGTATTTTGATAAGAAAATTCGTCTGGAACAGTTTATTTTGCAGTAAGTATTAAAATTAAACTTTTACTCTCGATTAAAGTCTAAGTAATCGATTTTCGATTTTCTAGCTTTATCGTCGTTTTTGAGCGATTTCCAGTCGATTCCGCAAGCTGTAAATGTGATTTTTGGATTGTACGCATCCAAATGCATCACGCACAATGTTTAAAACGACTTTGAAATTTTGGTCCGAAATTGCAAAAACGATAGATTAACCCCTTTGAATTTTTTTTTACCCAAAAATTAAATATTGTAAAACAATAGCTTTTTCGACGGATTCTTATGTATTTTGATAAGAAAATTCGTCTGGAACAGTTTATTTTGCAGTAAGTATTAAAATTAAACTTTTACTCTCGATTAAAGTCTAAGTAATCGATTTTCGATTTTCTAGCTTTATCGTCGTTTTTGAGCGATTTCCAGTCGATTCCGCAAGCTGTAAATGTGATTTTTGGATTGTACGCATCGAAATGCATCACGCACAATGTTTAAAACGACTTTGAAGTTTTGGTCCGAAATTGCAAAAACGATAGATTAACCCCTTTGAATTTTTTTTACCCAAAAATTAAATATTGGAAAACAATAGCTTTTTCGACGGATTCTTATGTATTTTGATAAGAAAATTCGTCTGGAACAGTTTATTTTGCAGTAAGTATTAAAATTAAACTTTTACTCTCGATTAAAGTCTAAGTAATCGATTTTCGATTTTCTAGCTTTATCGTCGTTTTTGAGCGATTTCCAGTCGATTCCGCAAGCTGTAAATGTGATTTTTGGATTGTACGCATCGAAATGCATCACGCACAATGTTTAAAACGACTTTGAAATTTTGGTCCGAAATTGCAAAAACGATAGATTAACCCCTTTGAATTTTTTTTTACCCAAAAATTAAATATTGGAAAACAATAGCTTTTTCGACGGATTCTTATGTATTTTGATAAGAAAATTCGTCTGGAACAGTTTATTTTGCAGTAAGTATTAAAATTAAACTTTTACTCTCGATTAAAGTCTAAGTAATCGATTTTCGATTTTCTAGCTTTATCGTCGTTTTTGAGCGATTTCCAGTCGATTCCGCAAGCTGTAAATGTGATTTTTGGATTGTACGCATCCAAATGCATCACGCACAATGTTTAAAACGACTTTGAAATTTTGGTCCGAAATTGCAAAAACGATAGATTAACCCCTTTGAATTTTTTTTTACCCAAAAATTAAATATTGTAAAACAATAGCTTTTTCGACGGATTCTTATGTATTTTGATAAGAAAATTCGTCTGGAACAGTTTATTTTGCAGTAAGTATTAAAATTAAACTTTTACTCTCGATTAAAGTCTAAGTAATCGATTTTCGATTTTCTAGCTTTATCGTCGTTTTTGAGCGATTTCCAGTCGATTCCGCAAGCTGTAAATGTGATTTTTGGATTGTACGCATCCAAATGCATCACGCACAATGTTTAAAACGACTTTGAAGTTTTGGTCCGAAATTGCAAAAACGATAGATTAACCCCTTTGAATTTTTTTTTACCCAAAAATTAAATATTGGAAAACAATAGCTTTTTCGACGGATTCTTATGTATTTTGATAAGAAAATTCGTCTGGAACAGTTTATTTTGCAGTAAGTATTAAAATTAAACTTTTACTCTCGATTAAAGTCTAAGTAATCGATTTTCGATTTTCTAGCTTTATCGTCGTTTTTGAGCGATTTCCAGTCGATTCCGCAAGCTGTAAATGTGATTTTTGGATTGTACGCATCGAAATGCATCACGCACAATGTTTAAAACGACTTTGAAATTTTGGTCCGAAATTGCAAAAACGATAGATTAACCCCTTTGAATTTTTTTTTACCCAAAAATTAAATATTGGAAAACAATAGCTTTTTCGACGGATTCTTATGTATTTTGATAAGAAAATTCGTCTGGAACAGTTTATTTTGCAGTAAGTATTAAAATTAAACTTTTACTCTCGATTAAAGTCTAAGTAATCGATTTTCGATTTTCTAGCTTTATCGTCGTTTTTGAGCGATTTCCAGTCGATTCCGCAAGCTGTAAATGTGATTTTTGGATTGTACGCATCGAAATGCATCACGCACAATGTTTAAAACGACTTTGAAATTTTGGTCCGAAATTGCAAAAACGATAGATTAACCCCTTTGAATTTTTTTTTACCCAAAAATTAAATATTGGAAAACAATAGCTTTTTCGACGGATTCTTATGTATTTTGATAAGAAAATTCGTCTGGAACAGTTTATTTTGCAGTAAGTATTAAAATTAAACTTTTACTTTCGATTAAAGTCTAAGTAATCGATTTTCGATTTTCTAGCTTTATCGTCGTTTTTGAGCGATTTCCAGTCGATTCCGCAAGCTGTAAATGTGATTTTTGGATTGTACGCATCGAAATGCATCACGCACAATGTTTAAAACGACTTTGAAATTTTGGTCCGAAATTGCAAAAACGATAGATTAACCCCTTTGAATTTTTTTTTACCCAAAAATTAAATATTGGAAAACAATAGCTTTTTCGACGGATTCTTATGTATTTTGATAAGAAAATTCGTCTGGAACAGTTTATTTTGCAGTAAGTATTAAAATTAAACTTTTACTCTCGATTAAAGTCTAAGTAATCGATTTTCGATTTTCTAGCTTTATCGTCGTTTTTGAGCGATTTCCAGTCGATTCCGCAAGCTGTAAATGTGATTTTTGGATTGTACGCATCGAAATGCATCACGCACAATGTTTAAAACGACTTTGAAATTTTGGTCCGAAATTGCAAAAACGATAGATTAACCCCTTTGAATTTTTTTTTACCCAAAAATTAAATATTGGAAAACAATAGCTTTTTCGACGGATTCTTATGTATTTTGATAAGAAAATTCGTCTGGAACAGTTTATTTTGCAGTAAGTATTAAAATTAAACTTTTACTCTCGATTAAAGTCTAAGTAATCGATTTTCGATTTTCTAGCTTTATCGTCGTTTTTGAGCGATTTCCAGTCGATTCCGCAAGCTGTAAATGTGATTTTTGGATTGTACGCATCGAAATGCATCACGCACAATGTTTAAAACGACTTTGAAATTTTGGTCCGAAATTGCAAAAACGATAGATTAACCCCTTTGAATTTTTTTTTACCCAAAAATTAAATATTGGAAAACAATAGCTTTTTCGACGGATTCTTATGTATTTTGATAAGAAAATTCGTCTGGAACAGTTTATTTTGCAGTAAGTATTAAAATTAAACTTTTACTCTCGATTAAAGTCTAAGTAATCGATTTTCGATTTTCTAGCTTTATCGTCGTTTTTGAGCGATTTCCAGTCGATTCCGCAAGCTGTAAATGTGATTTTTGGATTGTACGCATCGAAATGCATCACGCACAATGTTTAAAACGACTTTGAAATTTTGGTCCGAAATTGCAAAAACGATAGATTAACCCCTTTGAATTTTTTTTTACCCAAAAATTAAATATTGGAAAACAATAGCTTTTTCGACGGATTCTTATGTATTTTGATAAGAAAATTCGTCTGGAACAGTTTATTTTGCAGTAAGTATTAAAATTAAACTTTTACTCTCGATTAAAGTCTAAGTAATCGATTTTCGATTTTCTAGCTTTATCGTCGTTTTTGAGCGATTTCCAGTCGATTCCGCAAGCTGTAAATGTGATTTTTGGATTGTACGCATCCAAATGCATCACGCACAATGTTTAAAACGACTTTGAAATTTTGGTCCGAAATTGCAAAAACGATAGATTAACCCCTTTGAATTTTTTTTTACCCAAAAATTAAATATTGGAAAACAATAGCTTTTTCGACGGATTCTTATGTATTTTGATAAGAAAATTCGTCTGGAACAGTTTATTTTGCAGTAAGTATTAAAATTAAACTTTTACTCTCGATTAAAGTCTAAGTAATCGATTTTCGATTTTCTAGCTTTATCGTCGTTTTTGAGCGATTTCCAGTCGATTCCGCAAGCTGTAAATGTGATTTTTGGATTGTACGCATCCAAATGCATCACGCACAATGTTTAAAACGACTTTGAAATTTTGGTCCGAAATTGCAAAAACGATAGATTAACCCCTTTGAATTTTTTTTTACCCAAAAATTAAATATTGGAAAACAATAGCTTTTTCGACGGATTCTTATGTATTTTGATAAGAAAATTCGTCTGGAACAGTTTATTTTGCAGTAAGTATTAAAATTAAACTTTTACTCTCGATTAAAGTCTAAGTAATCGATTTTCGATTTTCTAGCTTTATCGTCGTTTTTGAGCGATTTCCAGTCGATTCCGCAAGCTGTAAATGTGATTTTTGGATTGTACGCATCGAAATGCATCACGCACAATGTTTAAAACGACTTTGAAATTTTGGTCCGAAATTGCAAAAACGATAGATTAACCCCTTTGAATTTTTTTTTACCCAAAAATTAAATATTGGAAAACAATAGCTTTTTCGACGGATTCTTATGTATTTTGATAAGAAAATTCGTCTGGAACAGTTTATTTTGCAGTAAGTATTAAAATTAAACTTTTACTCTCGATTAAAGTCTAAGTAATCGATTTTCGATTTTCTAGCTTTATCGTCGTTTTTGAGCGATTTCCAGTCGATTCCGCAAGCTGTAAATGTGATTTTTGGATTGTACGCATCCAAATGCATCACGCACAATGTTTAAAACGACTTTGAAATTTTGGTCCGAAATTGCAAAAACGATAGATTAACCCCTTTGAATTTTTTTTTACCCAAAAATTAAATATTGGAAAACAATAGCTTTTTCGACGGATTCTTATGTATTTTGATAAGAAAATTCGTCTGGAACAGTTTATTTTGCAGTAAGTATTAAAATTAAACTTTTACTCTCGATTAAAGTCTAAGTAATCGATTTTCGATTTTCTAGCTTTATCGTCGTTTTTGAGCGATTTCCAGTCGATTCCGCAAGCTGTAAATGTGATTTTTGGATTGTACGCATCGAAATGCATCACGCACAATGTTTAAAACGACTTTGAAATTTTGGTCCGAAATTGCAAAAACGATAGATTAACCCCTTTGAATTTTTTTTTACCCAAAAATTAAATATTGGAAAACAATAGCTTTTTCGACGGATTCTTATGTATTTTGATAAGAAAATTCGTCTGGAACAGTTTATTTTGCAGTAAGTATTAAAATTAAACTTTTACTCTCGATTAAAGTCTAAGTAATCGATTTTCGATTTTCTAGCTTTATCGTCGTTTTTGAGCGATTTCCAGTCGATTCCGCAAGCTGTAAATGTGATTTTTGGATTGTACGCATCCAAATGCATCACGCACAATGTTTAAAACGACTTTGAAATTTTGGTCCGAAATTGCAAAAACGATAGATTAACCCCTTTGAATTTTTTTTTACCCAAAAATTAAATATTGTAAAACAATAGCTTTTTCGACGGATTCTTATGTATTTTGATAAGAAAATTCGTCTGGAACAGTTTATTTTGCAGTAAGTATTAAAATTAAACTTTTACTCTCGATTAAAGTCTAAGTAATCGATTTTCGATTTTCTAGCTTTATCGTCGTTTTTGAGCGATTTCCAGTCGATTCCGCAAGCTGTAAATGTGATTTTTGGATTGTACGCATCGAAATGCATCACGCACAATGTTTAAAACGACTTTGAAATTTTGGTCCGAAATTGCAAAAACGATAGATTAACCCCTTTGAATTTTTTTTTACCCAAAAATTAAATATTGGAAAACAATAGCTTTTTCGACGGATTCTTATGTATTTTGATAAGAAAATTCGTCTGGAACAGTTTATTTTGCAGTAAGTATTAAAATTAAACTTTTACTCTCGATTAAAGTCTAAGTAATCGATTTTCGATTTTCTAGCTTTATCGTCGTTTTTGAGCGATTTCCAGTCGATTCCGCAAGCTGTAAATGTGATTTTTGGATTGTACGCATCCAAATGCATCACGCACAATGTTTAAAACGACTTTGAAATTTTGGTCCGAAATTGCAAAAACGATAGATTAACCCCTTTGAATTTTTTTTTACCCTAAAATTAAATATTGGAAAACAATAGCTTTTTCGACGGATTCTTATGTATTTTGATAAGAAAATTCGTCTGGAACAGTTTATTTTGCAGTAAGTATTAAAATTAAACTTTTACTCTCGATTAAAGTCTAAGTAATCGATTTTCGATTTTCTAGCTTTATCGTCGTTTTTGAGCGATTTCCAGTCGATTCCGCAAGCTGTAAATGTGATTTTTGGATTGTACGCATCCAAATGCATCACGCACAATGTTTAAAACGACTTTGAAGTTTTGGTCCGAAATTGCAAAAACGATAGATTAACCCCTTTGAATTTTTTTTTACCCAAAAATTAAATATTGGAAAACAATAGCTTTTTCGACGGATTCTTATGTATTTTGATAAGAAAATTCGTCTGGAACAGTTTATTTTGCAGTAAGTATTAAAATTAAACTTTTACTCTCGATTAAAGTCTAAGTAATCGATTTTCGATTTTCTAGCTTTATCGTCGTTTTTGAGCGATTTCCAGTCGATTCCGCAAGCTGTAAATGTAATTTTTGGATTGTACGCATCCAAATGCATCATGCACAATGTTTAGAACGATTTGAAAATTTTGGTAGGATTTGGCAAAAACGGAAGACTCTTCTATAATATCACAGCAATTGCTAAACAATTATGTTTTATTTATGTCTTACCTTGTAAAAATGTATTATCGTTTTATTTATATATTTTTAATATTGTGTTAGTTATAACGTGCTCTCTTAGTTTACTTGTTTTCTCATCTAATTAATAAAAAAGTTATTCATTTATTAAATTTTATTTCTTAAGATGATAAGGTCGAGATTCCACCATATCTTAATATTGACACGACGATTTCAGACATAGGCGCCCGTACGACATTTTCACGGAGAGGGAAACATAATTTTTTAAATAGTATTACAAATCGTACATACAAAATTATTTGAGGAATTGCAGGACTGGGATCGCGGTTTTTTACATTTATACAGTCAAACAAGGACGTCCAGTTTCCGACCGCGCAATTCAAAGCCGACTATCTATCTATTCTGAATAAGTAAAGTCTTAGCCATTGTAAAGATCCGTTGTCGAGCGTTAGGTGCTATAAAAATAAAAAATGTGTACTAGGTAAGAGCACTGAATTCTTTATTGAGTTCAAATGAATACAAAGATAGTTTAACATAAAAAAAACAAAATAATACATAGACTATGAGTTTATATACACAAAAATTGCTTCATAAACGCGACGACCTTATTGATATTACATCTCACATAGAGCTTAAGAGAACTTTAGAAATGAAAATACAAAAGAAAATGAAAACTTACACACTTAGTATGATAGAGAGATATTGTTTTTAGATTTACATTGGCAGTGCACATATTTTACACTTATTAGATTCTAAAATGTCGTCTAGTACACAGTAAGCCCTTAAAACATTTTTAGTGGTTCGAATTATTTTATAATCGAGCAGCAAAATTGTACATTTATAATTTATTATTATTATCTTTAAACCTACTTAAACATTTAATTTGCTACCGCATGATAGTAGATATAAGTTCATTATTTCAACATGTAAGTAAATTGTGTTACAACAGTTCAGTTTTACATTAGAATCTTTGGTTCACATATTTTGATTAAATTTAAAAGTTACTATACTCGATATATCGACTAATATGCAATAACATCATCTTCACTAATTTTTTTTAAATTTTTGATATTGCACTTTAACGATGATATATTGAAGAACAGGTACGCTGAGAGTAACTTTTAAATCGTGGTCTAAGGCCCATTTCACACTTGAACAATTATTTATTTCTTAAATTTGTTCAAAAATGAAATGGATGATAAATATAAAATCTTATTTAGTAATATGAAGCATTTCAGTGCCCATATATCGAGAGGGACCGAGAGAAAAACTAACTAAACGTTATAATTACACATGAATTGATTCATTTTTTTTTTTTGATACACTTACAATTCGAGTTATTGGCCTCAGTCCCGATTTTAAATACTTTAAATTTCATCCCAAAAAATAGATTTTTTTAATAGAAGAAAAAATAAATACTAGTGATTTGTTATATCTAAAAGATTCTATTAGAATTTCATACCTAACATTTATAAACACTTTTATGTCAAAAATATGAACATTTATACTCATTCACGCATATGTACAGAAATTGTGTCATTATAAATAAATATTTAAAGCAACGCATTTTACATTTCACACTTTTAAAAAGGTCACAATAACATAGCATTAGTTTGGAGCGGTAGGTTACTTTCTGAACAGCCCACGTATAAATCGTACTTCGCCCAATTTTGAAAGTATGGAATGTATATTTGTAGTAATAATATATTACTTATGTGTAGTTATAAAAGCTATGCTTAACGAGTAAGGCTTTCAAAACACTGGCGGATTCAAAAGAAAAGGAACAAAATTAAAAATTTACATTTTTGCTCACCCCACTTCTGATGCTAATCCGAACCCGCCACTGTTTGAAAATGTTTAATTAATTATCTACTCTTTTGATTTATTAAATTTTAGGTGCTAATTATAAAACCGTAATTTTAAATTAATAAGTCCAACTTTTAAGCTGAAATGCTTCAAATTTTAGTTTGAATAAGCACAAACTTGAATTTCTAAAGGCAAACGTAACGAGCATTTTAGTCTTATAGGAAGGTCCAAAAAATTATAAAAAAAAAAATTATCGACTAATTTGGTAATGCAAATCTTATAATTAAAGAAGTCTTTATTTGGTTAACTATTAACCGTAACTTTATGTACACATAACACAATTCTATTCGTAATAAATTAAAAACTTTTTTATATACATAAAAATATGTACGCACGATTATCAATTAAAAAGAATGGATTTTTAGAACTTAAAATGATTTTTTTTTGTGTTTTTTAGTTGTGCTTATTTAAAAAACAAATTTACATTAGAGGAAACGATGAATATGCGAAAATTTGAGAAATCATACGAGGTACATCAAAAAATTTCTTTTACAGCCAGTAGGCCGTGAAAAGGTGAAAAGATATTGACAATTCTTTTACTAGGCGAGTGGATGGTATTAGAGTAAAAGCCACTTGACGAACAATAACATTAACAAATGAGGAGCTAACATTATATTTGTTGCTGATGAGTCGCGAATTACGCGAATGTCGTCCTCTTGTAAGAATGGTGCATCGATTACGTGAATGATTCCGTTTGTGCATTCCACGTTGGGTCTGAATACCGGAATTTTGTGTCCCTTCCAATGGATTATGAACGCTGCGGAGAAAATACAAATTTCTACTAGAAACTTTTAAATAGGTACCTACAATACACTGGCACTCAACCAACCACAAAGTGTAAAAAGCAGCAACTTTTAAAAACATGCTTTTTGTAACAGAAACACTAATTAGCTAAATTCAACTTACAAGAATTAGAAGATTAATATTTACCCATACGGTTAAAGATCAAGTCGAGTTTTCACTTTCTACTTTATGTTTTCATTGTATGTAAGTTATTGATTTTATGTGTTTTTTACCTACGAGGCTAATTCAAATGAAACAGCAAGAAAATTTTTAGTTCCAATTCAAATCCGCTTTTTGCTCCTGCTCCATTGATCTTTTATTGTTTGATGTGGTTGGGCGGCCTTTAGGACTTGGTATTTCGTCCAATGAGATTCATTGAAGTTCAAATTCGGAATTTGTAGACAATTCCTCTCTCATAGTTAATTAATTTATAGTTTTTAAATCATTTAAAAGATATGTGTTATTAACAGCACAATCTTAACTTGTTCAAGACACTGCAGTTTAAGTTACGAGAGAGGCGCCTTAACGATGTCAAAAAAAACACACAGTGTTTTGAATTGCAGGTTTCATTTGAACTGCCATCGTACGTTTATTTTGTTAAGTGTATAAAGAACTTTGTGTAAAAACCAAAAAAGTGAATGTTGTGCTTATTGCGCAAATGGTAAAATAAATCCGGAAAGAAATTGCACACAATCAACATTTTTGTAAAAAGACTGACGACTCCGGTTGGGAATTTTCTAACAAGCTTTTCCAACCTGAATTATTAAGTTTAATTTCTGTGAAAATTTAGTTTAATTTTTACGAAATGGGGGCGGGAACTTAAAAGTTAAAAATTGTAAATTTCGAAATCGAAAGAATTTATCTATAATTTTGTAAAAATATATCTCTTGAATGATGGGTTAACTTTTAATGGCATTGTGAAAGTAAACTTCCAATTTTTAAACTACTTTAAACTTTAGAAACTAAAAAGTACCTAGTATTCTGGTTTAGATCAAAACCAATAATTGCTCTCATGATTAGCTTTAAAAATGCGGAGAAACTTTTTTAATCATTGACAAACATTGGAAATTTTTCGAATAGGATAAATTAATCTCGGAATGAAATTATACAGGATGCTCTGTTTTAAGTAGGTCCGATGGGGAATATTCAAATTCTAAAGTGAATAAAAGCATTTAATTTGGCTTTCCCGTATAACTTCTAGAAGCGAATTGGTGACATGAAAATATAGGAAATTCCGTCTTATACGCTGTAGATTTTACTTTGAATGAATAATGAATAGAAGAAGACTTTGTGTTTCTTTCGCTTCGGACTTCAAAATTAAAAATTCAGTTTTTTAATAAAAGTTTTTAAAAATCGCCTTTGGCGCTATTGGAAAAAAATTAACTCGTTTGAATATAAAAATTTTTATCTTTTAAATTGTTAGAAAGTTAAATGCAGTTTAAAATTATTTTCCTATTTTCTAAATTTGATAGGAATTACAAGATTGGCCATTAGATGTTATGTGTCAAGAATCATAAATTTGGTCGCTCGCATTTGGTCAGAAATTGTTGTTGTAGGTACTTCATTACCTGCAAAGAATTAATTACACAAACGGTGTGACAGATTCAATCAGGAAAATCTAGAAAAAAATTCGTAAGAGATCATGAGAGGAAGAAAGAAGTGCGAAAAGATCATAAATAAAGTCCAGGAATATCAAGAAAACATCGAACAAGCTGTAAATGTGATTTTTGGATTGTACGCATCCAAATGCATCATGCACAATGTTTAAAACGACTTTGAAATTTTGGTCCGAAATTACAAAAACGATAGATTAACCCCTTTGAATTTTTTTTACGCCAAAAATTAAATATTGGAAAAGCATTGCTTTTTCGACGGATTCTTATGTATTTTGACTAGAAAATTCGCCTGGCACACTTTATTTTGCAGTAAGTATTAAAATTTAACTTTTACCATCGATTAAAGTCTTGGTAATCGATTTTTAATTTTTTAGCTTTATCGTCGTTTTTTAGCGATTTCCAGTCGATTCCGCAAGCTGTAAATGTGATTTTCGGATTGTACGCATCCAAATACATCATGCACAATGTTTAAAACGACTTTGAAATTTTGGTCCGAAATTACAAAAACCATAGATTAACCCTTTGAATTTTTTTTAACCCAAAAATAAAATATTGGAAAACAATAGCTTTTTCGACGGATTCATTACTTGCAAAGAATTAATTACACAAACGGTGTGACAGATTCAATCAGGAAAATCTAGAAAAAAATTTGTAAAAGATCATGAGAGGAAGAAAGAAGTGCGAAAAGATCATAAATAAAGTCCAGGAATATCAAGAAAACATCAAACAAGGTTAATCCCCCCCCCCCTTCAAGTAAATCCTTAAGACCGAGAGAATCAAACTGGGAATTAAACATTATGATCCCATAGTCCAAACTCTAATCCTTACCATTACACCAAATATCTAGAAAATGATTGGTTAAAAAATTCCGGAGCGTTTAGAGTAGACGAATATCCGTCAAAGGTATCAAGTAAATAATAAATTATTATCCATTATGACAAAGCAATCGATGGACAACATCTCGAAGTCTTGGTAAATTTCTCCAAAACTCTCAAAATGACGACTGTGTGCAATAAGTGTTCTTGATGATCGCGTTTTAGTGTTCTTGTAATTTAAAAGTGTAAGTGTTAAAGCATCTACTGTACTGGTATCAAATTTCTATCCAACAACACCATCAATTTTTGTTTTACTTACATTTATTGTAGGAACCAAGACGATTGACTGTTGTACAGAAATAAACGTTAATCATAACTTTTTTCGAAACATGCAAAAAAATATTTAAAAAAAATTAGGGAACTTACAGTGATCTGGTCGCTCTTCTACTGAAAGTTTTAAAACACCTCTTTGAGAGTTTAACTCCAACTCTTTCCTAAATCCTAAGTTTGAGGGTCCATTGGTGTCATTTGTTAGAAGTTTAATTCGCTCCATTGTGTATGGATAGTCAGATTCGACCAAGTGACGTTCCAGAATTTGGCGAGCCTGTAAATAAATTACTTTTGTTTACTTGCCAAAATAAAGGCCAAACAATTACGTAATATCCAAAGTCCTTCATGAAGAGCTTTTTCACAGTGGATGGAATTTCAAGGCGGGCGTCATTCCAAGCTTTATCTCGTGGAACAAAATAAGTAAAGCGTTTGATTGTGTTGTTTAGCTGAGCGTTGAAATCGTTAAATTGGCCCAATTGGAATGTGTCACTAAAAATAAAATTTTAATTTTGTTCAAGTCACAATTGAGTAGCTTACTTTAGCATTGGATCTTGTAACAATTTATCAAGGACCGTGGTGTATGGAACTCCTAATACGCGATCGATGATGTGTATAATTCCATTAGTGGCTGCAATGTTTGCTTGAATTACGGTTGCATTTACGCCACCTCCTTCTACACTTAATGTACTATTTTCGCCCACTCCAGCAACATTGAAATATAAATTCTTGCGTTTGTTTAATGTTGGTGCTTGGTATAGCTGCAATTTGTAATAAAACTTTTATCTTTAGGTGAAGCATTACTGCACTTACTCTAAAATTCGCATTAAATTTTAAATAATGTTAAGGGCTTTTGCTAACCCCCGCGCTTTAGAGCGCGAGTTTTTAATTCAGTACATTATCGAGTTTCTATTTTCGTTTTTACCATTTTATTACTTTACCTTCTTGGTTTCTTTTATTATTCGATTTGAAATAAAATAAAGTTGGGTGGTAGATTTATATCACCCAAGCGAGAACAATAATTTTAATTAGATTAAATGTACCGATGAAATGATTTAAATGCTTCGAGGATTGGAAGCTGAAAGCAAATTCTCAGCTATTAATTCGTAAACGTTAGGAACGATGAATGACCTTTAGATCTACATCATAAATCAAAAATTGTCGAGATCGTTAAAACAAAATTTATATTAAAAAATAAATTTAATTCGATATAATTAATTGAACTTTTGATGAATAGTTTCAGCTGGAAGTTTATGCTGATGTAGGCAAAATCTTTTTACAAATTTTTCGTAAATAAATTTAAATAATCGTCTCCGATTTTTCTCGGTATGTAGTAGTCATTACAGTTATTGTATATCGGGGACCTACAGTTTAACAATGTTTATCCTCCAATCGGAGGAAACGTTAGCCGAATTAAACCGATCGAGAATTTACAAAAATACTGAAAAAAAATGTAGTCAGATTATCGGCTCCAGAAAACCCCGAAAACTATAATTTCTTAAAACTGACATCTGCTAATAAACTTCACATAATCAATTGCAAAAAATGCAGTAAAAGTTATAATCGCTTACCTGTTTCTTGTTGTTTTTGACAATCTGGTCCTTGGTGAGCCTGGAATCGACGACCAAGTGCATGAACAAAATATCGCGCATACGTTCCTTATCAGTGACGATATTTTTTAGATTTCCATCAGTCCAGGCAGCATTACTGGGTGCGAATAAGGTGACATCTCGAGCTCTTTCGATGGTTTTCAAAAATTCCTTACCGACATCTCCTGCATCTGAGATCGCTTCGACAAACTTACTCAGAGGTCCTTCGCCTTTTTCCTACAGAAAAGTTTACGTAAAGTTTTTGTTTTCGATAAAAATTGTTTTTCGAACAGTGTAAATGAGAAGTTTCGACCTGTTTGTCTTGAGTTTCATAATTCTCTCTTTTGAACGTTATCATAAAAAAGTATTTGACCTTTGGAAATTTCATAGTAAAGTTTTCCAAAAGGGGTTATTATTTTTAATTATTCAGTTATGGAAACAAAAGCGTTCACGTAAAGATTGAGGATCTTTGTAATTCACGAAAACAATACGAAAACAGAAACGGTAGTGCAGTGTAGTGAATAATTTATTATTTTTGAACAATCGCAATTCATAATGTGAATGCAACACCAACAATAACAACTATAAACTTTACATAAAAGCTGTTATTATTTAAAGTTTTATTATTTATGGAGCTTAATTTACTAAATAGAACAACGAGAAATAAATCCGACGTTAAAGGTTTTAAAATTGAAAACCATGAAACAGGCGTTGAGGTCTTTTTGTGCTATTTTTAATTCCTTTTTAAGTTCCAATACGCGAGGGAGGAACAAAATGTTCGACCGTAGCATTTAAAATAATTTATTGTTGTTATACGGAGCTTTAAGTTAACTTAATCTTTAAAGGTTTTGGAATGTAGTGGAAAGGGGCGTCGCGACGCGTCGGGTCCAACCCCGAGAAATATTAAATAACCATGATACTAATGGGGTTTTGCACTACAGCAGATTTTGGAAAACGACTCAAAATTTATTATTGCTGCTCCTTTTAGACTTCCCAGTTATCAACTAAATTAAATTATCAAAAGCTTATTACATTGTTATTAAAATTCTTAAGCTTATTACATAATTAACCCTTCTCGTGTCTCATTTAGGCCGTTAAGCTATAAAAATTAAGTAATCCATTAAAAATAATTATATCATTTGATAATTGCTACCAGCAGTTAAAAATATTGGTGTCCCCTTAGGTCTCAACGTGCTTTCGTGTTTTTGTCTGTCGATCGTGGAAAAAACTGTCGAAAAGAAAGTTTACAATTTTTATAGGAACTTCCTTAAATTGCATTTTCATTTTCAATTTGGATTGAAATTATTTCGCTTAATACCGTACTGTATTTCGCGTAATTCTAAAGAATAGTCTTTTAAGGTTACCCCTATATACAAAGTTTAGTCTTTGTACAAGGCAATTTCTTACCCAACAAAATCAATAATTCATTTTATTTGTATTCTCCTTTATAAAGGATATTTTACCCATTTATTTTCTTACGCACAGTGTGTAGGTTTCGTGTTTTAAATTACTTCGTTCAAATAATAATTCCTATAATTTCCAAAACATAATTTTTAAATAATAAATTTCTGAAAATTATTTCTTCGAGCGTTATTCGTTTTAAGTTTTCTAAGGATGAAACGAATAATTAATATTTTCAGCACGAAACCGGCTACATTATGCCGAGTTGTAACCATAAATCCACATTAGTGTAAACATGATTAATGAGCAATAAAAAACTTTACCGTAACACGAATTCCTCCTTACTTTATACTTTGTAAAAATTTTACACACACATTACCGTTCGTTTCGTTATGATTCAACATCAACATCACAATAAACAAAAAAATGCCTCGTGTGGACGCGGCTTTAACCTAATGTGGATGAAAGTGCATTGATTACGGTGAAATCTAATATTTGTGGTGCCCTGTAGATAATAAGATCAATTAATTACTGTACCTTTAGCTAAGCAGCAAATCAGCAGGAAATCAGGAAACAACCGGACGAAGACACAAAATAATAATGGTTTACAATAATTAGTAATTACGTTTCGACACAAAAAATTAGCACAGTGAAATTACTCTGTATACGATAAATTTTGAAAAGTGAACATAAGTTAAAATTTAAAATTAGCAATCTATAAATTGTAGTTAAGAAGTTAATGCAAACTGTGGCCGACCTTAAATTCCATTACGGTTTCGTGATGCTAAAGCATGTATGATTAAAATGTTAATTTATGTATTACAAAATTACAAAAAACTTGCTGGCTTCTGGTGTATTATGATTTTGAATAATTTTCTATACACAGAGTAACTGCTCCTGCTCACAAAAAGTTAACTACAACTAAAGAAGAAAGAAAACTTATGTACCAGTTTATGTCACAGTTTTTGAAAAATAAAGCCGGGTTTATATGTACAACGTGGTGGTTTTTGCAAAAAATAAAAAATATAAATGCAATTTTTGATATTGTATTATTGTGTTTTAAAAATAAATCCATTAGAATAAAATGTCAGCACGTAGCAAAAGCAATCCCTCAACGGTTAACCAGGAATGATAAGGCTAATGCAGTATTATTAACCTTTCAAACTAAAGGATACGGGGCAGTGATGATAAAATGCGAATTATTTATTACATTAAATTCTGTTGTACATAGACGCTTGTGCTCAATAATTATTGTATTAATTTCAATTTTAAGCGATCAAGATATAAGAACCCAATCGGAACTAATAAAAAGTATAATTTTTCCCCTTTTTTTATCACTGCTCCTATTCGAGTGCCATATCAGGATTTCCCCCTTCTGGAGGGTACTCCGTACCCCCCAGACCCCCCGGTCACATACAGACGCGTTCAAATACGTAACCCAGTTGATTCGGTTACTAAAGTTTAAGGCGTCCTTTAGCGAATTTTTATTTAAACGGAACAAAACTTGAGTTCACATTTATGGTTAGGTCTTCATTTGGTTTCAACAAAAATCCGTTTAGGTATTTGAACGTGACCATAGTAATACGCACTACTTTAGTATTCGATGCTACTACGCCAGTGCCTATTGTATCTTTTACCAATTGCTTCATCTGGTGATAGCATTTTAGTTTCAGGTAATCAGAACAATAAAATGGGCAAGTGGGCTAACGTTTATTTGTTAAAAATCAGGAACGTAAACTTGGTAAACGTGGGCCAGCAGTAATAATCAAGATTCCTGTAAATAATTCTGCCCCCAGTCCGCCCCTGACTCGTTGTAACATTTTTATAATGTTAGTTATAAACCATAAAAAGATAAATATTGACATGTAATTCCATCGCAGGACAAATAAAGTTTTAACGTTTGGAATTTGTGATTCTGTGATTTTAAATTTTAGTTGTCACTTTTCAACGGTTTTCTCGTGAAAGTTCAAGTAGGTACTCGTCCATTTAATTACCAGCGAGGCCTCATCACCGTGGTTTCCTTCCACCGATATTGGCAATTTTATCAGTAGATGTGATGTTTTTAACCTGATACTTGGATATTTAGGTTAGATTCCACGATTTCCATATGAATAAGTTAAGACGAGTCTGCGGATAATTGCAGGAATCCTAACTGGACACTACAGATTAAATAAACATATATATGGAGCATTCCACACCAAATCGACCACTTTTGAACCCGACCCCTTTTGATTTTCCTGAAATTTTTACATATTATACTATCTCACCAAAAACAGTTCTGTGAATTTTTTCAAAATTTTTTATTCATCCGAAAAAGAGTTACGAATTTTTAGAAAAACTGATGTTGTTTTTCTTCAAACGATCGTAACTATGTCAAAAATTGACTAATCGGAACGTTTTTTTGTGTTTGTTTGTCTTTAAACGTACTTTTCAGGAAAAAATACAAAAAAAAAATTCAAACTTGGATTTTACAAAATTTTTCATTTTTTCGGAGAAAATCATTGATTTTTCAAATTTCGATACTTTTGACTTTTGATTTTTTTATTTAAAAAAAAATCTAATTTATTCCGCGTATACGGGAAATAAATAAGAGTTTCTTTTGAAATAAAAAAATCAAAAATCAAAAGTGAACATTTTTTGTAGAATCCAAGTTTGAATATTTTTTTTGTATTTTTTCCTGAAAAGTACGTTTAAAGACGAACAAAAACTAAAAAAAGAACGTTTTGATTAGTCAATTTTTGAAATAGCTACGATTGTTTGAAGAAAAAAAACATCAGTTTTTCTGAAAAATTTTAACTTTGTAAAAAATTTTGAAAAAAATTACAAAACTGATTTTACGTATTATACTATCCCATCAAAAACAGTTCTGTAAATTTTTTCAAAATTGTTTACAAAGTTAAGAATTTTTAGAAAAACTGATGTTTTTTTTCTTCAAACGATCGTAACTTTTTCAAAAATTGACTAATCAAAACGTTCTCTTTTTTGTTTTTATTTGTCTTTAAACGTACTTTTCAGGAAAAAATACAAAAAAAATATTCAAACTTGGATTCTACAAAATTGTTTATTTTTTCGGAGAAAATCATTAATTTTTCAAATTTTTCCACTTTTGATTTTTGATTTTTTTATTTCAAAAACAACTCTGATTTATTCCGCGTATAACTACGCAAACCCCATAATGGGCCAAAATTTTTTTCTATTTTTTTTGTTTAATTGAAAAATATTTTGTTTTATTTTTACGCAAATAATATTTTTCAATTAAACAAAATAAATAGAAAGAAATGTCGGCCCATTATGGGGTTTGCGTTGTTATACGCGGAATAAATCAGAGTTTTTTTTGAAATAAAAAAATCAAAAATAAAAAGTGTCAAAATTTGAAAAATCAATGAATTTCTCCGAAAAAATGAAAAATTTTGTAGAATCTAAGTTTGTATATTTTTTTTGTATTTTTTCCTGAGTAGTACGTTTAAAGACAAACAAAACCAAAAAAAAAACGTTCCGATTAGTCAATTTTTGAAATAGTTATGATCGTTTGAAAAAAAAAACAGCAGTTTTTCTAAAAATTCGTAACTTTTTTTGGGTTGAGTAAAAAATTTTGAAAAAATTCACAGAACTGTTGTTGATGAGATAGTATAATATGTAAAAATTTCAGGAAAATCAAAAGGGGTCGGGTTCAAAAGTGGTCGATTTGGTGTGGAATGCCCCATATATATTGTCGTATAACAAAACACAAAATAGAAATCAAGCGATATGAATGATAATTTTTATTTTTTTTTTATTTGAAAGATTTATTAAGTTTTGAAAGGAAAATTTTTTTATTTTTTTTGTTGCGCAGTTTTTTTTTATTTATAGACTTCTGTTGTAAAGGAGTCAACATAGCACTTTGGTTTTTCTTAATAAGGCGCTTGTGCTTTTCTAAAGTTTGAATAGCCAACGATTCCAATTGGAGGAAATTGTTCAGTTTTCAATTCTCATTCAGTTTGTTAAATTTGTAAAAGTTAGGAATTTAAAAGTGTAAGTTGGTAAGAAATTAAAAGGAAAGTGGAAATTTTTGTTTTTAAAAGTTGGGCAGAAGAGCCGGAAATATCGAGGACTTTTTGGTGAGACGTCAAGTAGGTTGGACGTCCATTTTTGTGTTCCTCTGGTTTAATATTTTTGAGTTTTCCTAGATGAAAATTTGGACTGAATTTTGTATTTTTGGACTGCATTGATTTTTCAAGAGCATCACAACGTGATGCATATCCTGTGATTGAATTGGATATTCAAGATTTTCAAATTTTAAAAGCCGATGTGCAGCAGTTTGAGTTTTGGAATGCCATTATTTTTGATAAGAATTTTACTTACGTCGCAGTCGTTTCAAGTTTGGATCACTGAATAATTTTTTAGCTAATGAAAAACCGTTGGCTATTGTCAATAATTTCCATTTGGAGTTTATCAGTTTTTTTTTACACGAGTGATATGGATAACAGAAATACAGTTGGTTTGGTCGTGAAGATTATTTGAAGATATAAAGGTACCCAACGTTTTTATTTTTTTACATTTATAAAATTTATTTCCACGAGGTGTTTGTGACCAGTAGGTGATTTTTGAATGTAATAGTATCTGGTTACAGGCATGTTAAGTGAATTGTTGGCTTTGAATTGTATTTCTTTGGTTCAAACCAAATAACCAAAGTGTTATATGATTTATTTTTTTATCTGCGAAAAATTTTTTCCTTTTTTGATTATAAGATTAAAACTTGTGTTAAAACATTCATATCGTTTTTTTTTTTCTCTTTATAAATTTTTTTGGAATAACTAAAGGGCTGGCCGGAGCAATAAAGTTTGTGCTCTTTCTATTTGCGTGTAGATTTTTCCCCCCTAGTTTTTGATTTTTTTTTTTCTAATAATTTTTAAAAAAACAGCAGTAGGAGAGTACAATATATAAGTTCTTGCGAATTGGCGCTTGGTTTTTTAGCATTTCACATCTTTTACCTACGACGAGGAGCCAGCCCGTCGGTAGAACCCCCAACCTGGAGGACCAAATGAGACGGCCGTAATAAGTTGTTACTTACCCGGATTTGAACCAGGTATTGAGCGTTCGTAGTCAACTCGCTTGACCATTGCTCTCCGACCGTCTCTAGATTAAATAAACACCTTCACGTAATGTGGTATGCAGATGACCCAATATGTCGTGGATGCAATGAAGAGGAGGATGTACAGACAAACATGTACTTTGCTACTGTCCAGCGTTAACTTCAATAAGAAGATCATCCTACAACTGGATTGGCTTATTGAAGAATGACAGGATCGGGATGAAACTGAGAACCGGAGATAGCACAATGGGCCTAATTTAGTGGCCTAAGTGCGTGCGAGCTTGTCTTGCCTTCCAAAGTGAATCCAGTAGTTATCAAAATCGTAAAGTCTTCCTTTTACGCCTTCGTGGTTTTTTCTTGAAGCTTTGCTTTTTCGATTTAAACATTAAGGGGTTGAGGGTAAGTAGTTCCGACGCTAAAATACAAATTTTACGATTGAAACCTTGATGAATTCTGAATAAGCATATTTTAAATAAGAGAATTAAATAAGGAAGATGGCCTTAAAATCACTAGTTTTTTCAAAAATCGAATTTAAAAAAGCACGATTTTCATAGCAATTTTCAAGTTCAGTCGCTCGTGATTGGTGAATCGATGCATTCTATTGACAGTCCGTGTAGTTTGAACTGGTCTTAGTTTTGCGCAGAGCGACGATAACCGGAGCGACATTTGCATTGGGATGGTTCAACAGTGCACTTCAAGCGAAAATCATGCTTTTCAATAGTAAATGTGCAGGAAAAATGGCCTAAAGCGCCCGAGCGCAGCGAGGGGTGCTTTAAGTCAATTTTTCTTTGCACAACCACCCAGCGTTTAGAATCCACGCAAACGAGTTTCACCCCTCAAAGATCCACCTTTTCCCTTAACTCACGGGCCTAGGGGTATTTTTATAATGAGTGTAGTTTTCATCAAAATGGCCCGAAGGGTGTTGATGGTCAATTTTGATGAAAACCACCACGGCACGAGGAAGATCCACGCGAAAAAGTAATCATCAGCATTGCAGTGCACGGACGGAGCACAGAATGCATTGATTCACCAATCACGAGCGACTTTGCTTGAAATTTGCTATGAAAATCGTGCTTTTTTAAATTCGATTTTTGAAAAAACTAGTGACTTTAAGGGTATCTTCTTTATTTAATTCTCTTATTTAATTTATGCTTATTCAGAATTCATCGAAGTTTCAATCGTAAAATTTGTATTTTAGCGTCGGAACTACTTACCTTTCCCCATCGAGGTCAACGAAATCTAACCGTTCTCGGTAAATTTAATTTTTGTTAAATAACTCATTAGGGCGTGGTATTATGCTCTTTGGCTTCTAATAATTCTTCTGCATAATTCAAACCCAATCTTTGTAAAAGTTAAACCAGTGATCCTATGATCCTCAATCTAGAAGCTTAACAACTGCGGTCATCCGCATTCTACCTTGTTAACTTCACCCTATATTGGAATTGGTGCTCACGTGCATTTCTTCCTCAGCAAGTTAGCTTCTAGATAATCGCCTTAGTCACGACGTAAAAAGAAAGTGTGCACGATCTACGCTCTTGTGATTGAAGGCTGGATCTAACAAACCTGTCCACCAATTCATTTGTGAACCACCGAGGCAGTGCTTTGTTCACAGATATTAATATACAGATTATTAGTTAATTATATAGCAGATTATAATAAAAAAATAAATTTTTCAAAAACTGTAACAAATTAATGGTAGCGAAGAGATTTCTTCTTTCTTATTACCACGATGCAACATTCAAAAGCAAAGTTAAAGATTTGTTTGAACAAATTCAACAATTCTACTCTACAGGTTAGTTGTTATAACAATTGTTAGAATTTTTTGTGCAAAGTAAACTAATTGTTTCCTAATTGTGCTCAACAGAAAAACATAATTTCAGTTATAAAAAAATTATTAGTTAGATAAAAACGTCAGAATTTTATACAAACATTCCGTGTTGAAAAATCAGAAGGGCACTTAATTTTTTTCCACGTAGTGGAAAAATAGACGAAAAATAAAGAGAGTAAAACAGGTTACAAAATTGTTGTGTGTTCGATAGTGTATGTGCTCAAGTGTTACAAGTATAAGGAAAAACATTGCAAAAAAATATTGTCTGCGTACCCACATTTTAAAATTATTTAGTTTCTCTAACTGAAGATGAAGTGGGTACACAAAAAATATTTTTGTTTTTGTGTACACAGCGTTTACAATAACAAAATAATTTAATAAAAGCATAACTATGTATGTACCTGTAAAAATTGCTTCACTGTTGTATCAACAACCATAAGTGGTTTTTGAATTAAATGAATAACCCCATTATCAACGGGAATGTTGGCTTTTACAATTTCAGCTATAACAACTCCGGGCGAGTGCTTAGAATCTCCAATTCGAGTTTCACTCTTGACGTACACTAAAAATAAATAGAAGCATTTTTATTACTGTTACTAATCTTTCAATTTTTACCTTTTTCTGTCTTATCGTTTGGTTCTTGGAAGAAGGTAATGTAAACCTTCAAATTGTCTCCGTTTGCGGCGGTTACATGTGCAACGTCTCTTTGGGTTGGAGCAGTGAACAAGACCTTCTTTGGAATAAGATGACCATCGATGGTTTTGTTATCGATTAAGTCGGATCGTACAGTCTGAAATGGTAAAATGACAATTCGACCAAAAAAAGAACAAAATTAACTTACCCCTTCGTCAATGGGCAAGAAGAAGGTATGACCTCCTAAGCTGCTAAAAATGTCTTCCTTCTGCAACTTCTCAACTCGTTCTCGAAAATTTCTAAATAAAGCAAATATGTATTGCAAAATATGCATGGAAAAATAAATATATAAATTTACCTAAGACGAAAAGGATTTATATCTAACAATTCAAAATTCTTTAAAAACTTCAAAGCGTTCGGATTATCTAAACCCAGTTCGGCAGTTCTTGGCGATGTCGTTGGAATGAGAACCTCGTCAATTTTGTGAACCACCTTAAAAAAAAGTATGCAAATTTAAGAAAACATTTTTCTTACGTTTACCTTAAAAATTTCAAGTTTATTTTATTTATACTAAGCAAATAAAAAGTATAACTTTGTATTATAAAAAGGCTTTCGCTTAAATAATCACGGGCTAGGAAAATTGAATAGTTAAAGCTGCGAATTGAGAAGATTACTCTTTGACATTGAGTGACTTCGAGAAAACCCTTGACGGCTTTAGAAAATAGTTTAAGACAAAAAAATTCGTATTCAGCTTTTTACATTAAAATTTGTGTTTCTTATCTCAAATAGCAACTTTTTGTGAATTGGAAAAAGAAGAGGTTGAAATTTATTTTCCTTCGGAAACGAATAATGCAGATACGATTTCCTCCTCGGAGACCATAAATGTTCATGAAACTTTTACGTTTGTTTACAGTTGATTTACACTTTATCAAATGCCCAATAATAAAAATAGATTTTTTTCGGGTGGGTTACGAGTGAATAAAAACAACAGAGCGGTCGTACAAACACAAAAATTTAATTTTTAATTTAGAAAAATTACATGAGAAAGTAATTTTGAAAGAATCACAACGGCGAAACAACAGCGGGAGCCTCTGGTAGTTTCTGGATAACAGCAATTATTTTTATAATGAGATTGTTGTGAAAGTCTGGAACAAACCATCAGGATTTTTTTCAAGCGGTTCTGGACCATTTAAAAAAAAATCCCGATGTAGGTTTTCTTAATTATTAGAAACAACCCTACCAAATTTTGAGTGAGTGAGGACTTTGAATTTAAGATTTTGTTGAATTTACCGGACCTCTATTACAATAGCCCCCTGTATCTTGCAAATATGGAAACGTAAGTGATTTTTCGGAAAAAAATATTAAATTGTTATTTATAAAATAGGTCTGGCGTTTATCTCTCAACAGCATAGCAGGCGATTTTAGGTCGAAGCATTGATTATAAACTGTTAGAAAAATGCGCAACCGTATGCCCTAATTTACTTATTTCTTTTTAAATTTTTTTTGAAGCCACTTTCAGTTATTCACGCCCTCGTGCACCGACCTCGAGAGCTAGCGAAGAAACTTACCTGTTCTTTTCCGTTGTATTTTCCTTTTATGTCGGAATGAGGTAAGAGAAGCTGGGCATTGTTGACAAAAATATCGTTGTGATATTGTCCTGGTCGGACTGTAATCCAAAGAGGTGGATGACCTCCTATCTCCGAACTTATGTAACTACTCGCACTCAACTGATCCGTAGTTTTGGCCAAACTTCCTGTAAACAAAAGAAAAAAGTACAAAAAATGGCTAAGCAACATCCGCAAATTGTGTTTAAATTAAATTTTAAATGTTTAAATGGTAGTCTGCTTTCAATGAGATCTACCAATCTGTTAAATTTACTAACTGCCAAATCATCTCAGCTCATAAAATTAAAATTCCTAATCGCGCACTTCAACCGCGCTGAAAAATAGTTAATTGCTTTGGGAGAAAACGCATTATTATTCTGAAAGTGTCTTGTTAAATTAGAAAATTTTGTTGAGTCAAATAAAAATATTGCTTGCAACGTCAGCAATAGCTTCATGTTTTGTGATGTTATTAAAGCTGAAAGTAAAAATGAAGCTGAAAAAATATGGGATACTAATTTTTCCTTGATTTGAAGGTTTCCCCTTTGAAGTGGTTCATTGCAGACTAAATAATTCAATTAAATTTATAAATTTTATATTAGAAATGCTAATTAATTTTTGGTAATTTAGTTTGAATTTTTTTACCCGAGTTAGAAACTCTGTTATCAGCTCTGTAAACAAACATTACGCTCTATGCTATAAAAGAATTTACTTTAGATAAAAAATCAAAAAGCAATCTCGCTACTAATTAATTTCAGCTTTTGTAGAATTTTGTTTTTTTATTTTTGAAAATAAATGTGGTGAAAATAAACCAATAAGGTGCGGGTATGCGATGACATCAAACAGAATGGGGACATGTAAAGTAGGATGTAGGAAGAAATACGACCATCACAAACAAATATTTACATAATTAAAGAACACTTACAATAATAACAAGAAAATAGAGCTGCCATGGTAAACCTTAAACGACGACGTCATATGATATTTTGAAAAGTAAATAAAGTTAGAATCGATAAAACATCAGCAGAATAATTTTAATATTTTCACGTAAATAATAAAATTAAATTTTACAGGCTTTGCATTTGACACAGTCAGAAATAACATGATAAAGTTCAAAATTAAGAATATTTGTAGCTACTTGAATGGGTGACCGATTTAAGAACATCGCCTGTCATTCACTGATACGGTAGCTCTTGTGGAAGACAAATATAATTTAGATATTGCTGACACAAAATGAATCAAAACAATGGGAAACAGGAGGAAAATTACAAGAGAACGCTCAGAAATAATCCAGAAAAATTAACCTATATAATTATTATTCCTGAAGTTAAGAAAAATCTTTCTTCCATAACACTGCTGTATCAGATGTAGATATCACGTTTATATCCGCAGTGCGGTACTAAAGAATACCCAAATTTAACATTAGTTTATTAAAGCAATTTCTACAGTTGGCAATTAATTCATTCTAAATTCGTTTTGTCATTAAACATTGTTTTATTACCCCACACCGAACCATTTGGTTAATTATAATTATAAATAATATAATATAGTATTCAGTTCAGTTTTGGTTTTAATATTGCATAATATATCATTTTCAAATATTATCAATCAACAAATTTGCAAGGTAACACTGGGCGTTCAATTTATTTAATTTCATATGTTATTGTTACCACAGCCACTTCCAATCCACCAAAGATTTATTGTGTCAGTTATTTTGCTTTTTTAATTCGTTTATGGTTTAATTAAACCAAACAACAGTCTGAACTGCAAATTATGGAACTGAATAACACAATACTTTTAATATTTGCTATTAAGAATTTGTAATTCAAAACGACCAGTTAACTTGAAGGTCCACTTAACCCCGTTTTCCCCTACATATTGTCGTATTGTGAAATAACCGAGCAACAGCTGGATTGTCGCGAACGCAAATTAAGACACTTAAATTTGAACATTTCGTTTACGTCTATGTATAAAAAGCGCTAGACTGTGCTTTTTAAGCAACGGTTATTTGCGCGCGCGTTGTAAGGTCATTTAAATTGAGAGATTCAGTTTTGTTGGGTTTCCACCACGATTTGTTTCTCTTTTACATGAAGTACTTAAGGGGAAGTCTACTGTGACAAGAGAAAAAACAGGCCGATTTTTCGGATTTTTTTCTAACTAAATATAACTTGTAAATTAAACCGACATCTTTATTATATATTCAAGTATTTGTAAAAAAAATTTCAAGTCAAAATATTCAAAATTGCCGTTGTGGCACTCCTTCGACGCAGGTCCGTTTTTTTTCAATGCTTAAACGGTGTACATGAAATCTCACGTTTGGGTAATGTAAAACAAACAAAAAAAATATGGTTATTATCTACATAGTATTGACTCTCGTTTGTCGAGGGATTTTTTCGATAAAAAATTTTGGCGCCGAGAAAAAAATTTTTGAATTTTTTTTCTACTTTTTTTGCCCAAATTTAATGTTATTATTGTTTATAACAATTAAACAAAAAACGATATCAAAAAAATCTCTCGATAAACGAGAGTCAATAATCAGGGGTATTATGTATCACCAACGTTATCATAAAGGTGACCGTTATAACATATTTCGGTAAATCGTAACGATTTCATTGGTAGGATTTACCAAAAAACTTTATTTTATGTCATAACTGTCACCTTTATGATAACGTTGGTGATACATAATACCTCTGATTACTATGTAGATGATAACCATATTTTTTTTGTTTGTTTTAGATTACCCAGACGTGAGATTTCATGTACACCGTTAAAAAAAGACGGACCTGCGTTGAAGGAGTGCCACAACGGCAATTTTGAATATTTCAACTTGAAAATTTTTTTACAAATACTTGATTATATAATAAAGATGACGGTTTAATTTAATTTAATGTACGAGTCATAATTTTGTTAGAAAAAAAATCCGGAAAATCGGCCTGTTTCTTCTCTTGTCACAGTAGACCTCCCCCTTAATCTAAAATAATCTTATATAGGTAAGTTATTCCAGAATTACGAAGAGCGCACAAAAATAAATTTAGAAAAAAAGAGAACGGTACTAAGTGGATGCCTTCCCAAGAGACAAAATAATCAAACAACAATTATTTATAGGTAACTAAGGGATGAAACTTCCTAGCTTCTAAAAAGCAAAAGGAAGAACTTTCAGAGCACAGCTCCGCCATTTTACCTACAGTAAAAAAATAACAATTATTTAGTAATTATGTCCCATTTTTAATTAGTTTTTAGTAACTTCAGTCATAAAACCGAATTTTAATAGATTTAATTCGAAATTGTGATTTGATTACCAAATTACATACATTTTTTTAGATGAAATTTTAACGCTTGTTTTATAGTCAATTAATTTTATTTGTTTGTAGTTAATTAAGCGCCAGTATATTTTAATTAAATAAGCACCCTTCAAAATGCTCAATGAGTCTAAATCTATTTATCCTGTTTTTTTAAATTAATGCTGTGCAAATTAGCCTTTTTGGAAAATGATTTTCCTGTGAGCGAATTCAGCGAGTTGTTTGGTTAAATTTTTTCGACAAAGCAACAAAAATATGGAATTTAATAGGAGAAATATTTTATCGGGAGCGATTCTAACATATCCCACTTCAGCTTGACTTATTCCCATTGCGTTCAGTTACGGTAATAATGTACATTTTTCGAACATATCAAAAAGCTTTTAATGTTAATTGAAATATCAGGCGTGGAATTTTGCAATGTTAAGCTCAAAAAAAGTTGCCAAATAGTTCGTTAAACTAAAATTTACCACTGTCATGCGATGTTCCTGAAACATTAAAATAATTGCGTTGTTTGAAAAATTTGCAGAATATTTTCTAGCACAACAGTTTTTCATGTTAAGCGAACATTGACTTGGTGAGGTGTGTCAATTTGTTATTGTATTTAGGTTAGGAGGTTGTAAAAAATGTCAGACCATTCTGGACAATATTGTAAAAGGAGAAAATCTAAACGATTTTGCATTTGTCGGTTTCAGCCTGAAAGGAAACGATAAGAACTCTACGTATACAAATGAACCACAATAAATAAATTATTTAAATCACATTGACCTCCTTTGCAAATTGCCGTTTCTATTGGAGCAAGCCTGACTAAAGCATCAATTGAGATTAACTTATTGGGTTGTACTTTTCATTTTTTGTTCCATTTTCATTTTCACGAAGGAAGTTATTAACGCATAAGTACGCGATTAGGACAAATAAACCCAAAACTACATTTGCATGTACAATTTACATGGTAGACCTCGTACTTCTCAAAACATGTACAATGAAAGCCTAAGGCGTAATTATCTCCAAGTTTTCGCTATTAGCAAAACTCATTAGAGAATAGCGATAACATCAAGCTTTCCTGAAAAACAACCACTTAATACAAAAGCTACTTAGTAGGTCGAAAAAGTTATCCCATATTTCGAAAACTATTGTTAGGATAATCATTTATGATTTTAACAAGTTAGTGTAATTCACGAAAAGTGGAAGGCGCCCGTCGTTCCGCAGTAACCACTTCCCCTACTTATTATTATTCCTTAACTAAGAAACATTGTATACTTGGGAATCGACGAAAATCGCTTGGGGTATCAAAGAAACTAAGCTTGTTAAAGTGTTCAACAGCCTATCCATTTCGGTATTGTTGCCGAAATATGCTGACTTGACTTTAAGAATTGTAATATCATTTTGCAAAACTCAAATACAGCACAAACTCATAATTGTATTGTCTGAAAAACTGACACTCTAAGTTCCATACAAACAAATTTAAATCTAATTAAATTTCGACTGAAGCAGTTAAGAAAATGCCATACAAAAATAAAATAAAATTCAACAAAAACTTTTGGGCACTACTTGAATAATTTAAAGCGGTCGTTTTAAGTTTTAATAATTATAAAAAATAAAAGTTGAACAAAAACAAAATAAATATTAAAATTAAATAAACTGAAATTTATAATATAAGTTGGCTGAAGTGAAAGAAGCTAAAGTGTGGTTTTTAAAGTGGATGCAGCGTAATTTGGTTTTCTTTCCTGATTTTAATGAATATTTAATTTAATTTTATTTCAAGATTAAGCAAACATAAAACCGTAAAATTACTGCTTCAAAAATTGTATTTCTATAAAGTAACCCAATTAAATTGGAACATTACATAGTCTATTAATTTTCAATCTTAGTAATTAATTCATATGCAAATTGAATCAAGTTAGCGAAGTTACTTCTTGTATAATATTAAAGCTTTAATGTATTATTTTCAAGATACAACAGCGATGAATATTATATGAATGCATCCAACTAGCGATTTATTATTATCTTTGTCTAATATTCCGACAGTGCGTTTCAAACAGACAGAGCTGAGATTTCATTATGTTGATTTTGTAACCACCCGGTAAGAATGTTTTTAAAAAGTGGAATTTTAGTAAACGAAAAAAATAAATAAAAAACACTGAAATTTCACCGATATCATCTATCTGCCTTTCCACCTTGTCTGCAACCTCATAGCAGTCACGGTCCATCAAGTTTCCTTTTCAGCCGATAAAATTTTACCATTTGTATTTTTTTTATTGCAGATTCTTTTAACAAAATGAACTCCGATTTTACCTACTATTAAAATGGTTTGTGTGGGTAATACCGATTTATCTGATTTTTTAAAAGTTCAGCTTCATAATTTTGTAGCCGAGAAAATTCCTGAGCCAAAGAAATAAATCCGGGTGTTCTAATAGTCTTCTTTTCCCATTTTCTTTAAATATTGAGGAACCAATAAGTTAAGTTAAAGCTGACATTAATTTTAAGAGATTTGTTACATCGACCCGTTTCCTTATACTAAAATCTTTCAGTATATTAACAAGAATCGGTTTAAAAGATTTTACAAAATGCAATTAAAAGTTGTTATCTGTACTTACGTTTTTTACTATTAGGGATTACTTAAAATGTTAGTTCAAAAGATGCATTGTCCTGAAAAATATACTAAAAGTTCCGAATCCCCTCAACAACAAAACCGGCGGCTAGGGGAAACCGGAACTACCTGGCACTTCTTACTTGAATAAATTAAGAATAAAATTTTAAGGAAAAATTTATAGGGTTATGATTTAAACTAAAGCTGAACTCCATTAGTTAACACGAGGAGTGGTAATAATCCTAAAACTTGGCGTGTTTACGTGCTTCTCTGAAAATTTAATTTCTAATTTTTAGTACAGTTGGGACCATCAGATCTATCTAGGGTATAGTTAGCTACCTTTCCGCCTGATTCGAATTGAGGTTAAAAAATAACTGGTTTATTAATATTAATTTATCCTCGTTTGCATAAATTGTTTACCTTTGCCAGGTACCAAAACGAACTTTAAGCGTTGATTAAATATTTAAAAAGATACGTAATTTGCATAAAGTCGTATGTTTATCATTTAGCATTAGTTAATGCAAGTTGGGTTGCATAACCTAATTTTTTTTTGAAAATTGTAAGTTTGCAGTAAAAGAAATTGCGGCTCTATAGCATAAACTGTAGTTAACATTTGAATACGGATTATAAAATCGTAAAAATATGACTAGAGAGATATAAATTACACAATCGTGTAAAGAAAAGTCACGTTAAAGCTGTCATGAAGTAGCGAGCAATGTACCGTCACTACAGAAGGTTCTCGTGTATTAACGCAGATGTTCTCAACCACTTACTGAGTTTTTAGCAAGAACTTTAACGTCCACAAAGTGCTTATCTAAATTTTTGTGGTACCATTACGAGGCATTGAACGCCTGAGCCACTCACGCCAGCCACAGTGTATATTAAAGTTAACAAAACTTCTACCATACTGAAATATAAAAATTGTAAACTATGCTCGACTTCGGAGCTTAGAGTTTGTAAAACTTTAATAAAAGTTATTATTATAAACCGCCAAGAACTACCAACCAAAATTTCTTGTCGAGGATGCCCCCATCTCCATAATTCTAACCAAGAAGGGTTCAAATGTAGCCTATAACGCTGACAAAATCGCTTATGATTTATAAATAATTTTGTTAGAGTTACATTTGTATTCAAAAATTTGACCTACCCTAACATCTGATACAGCACTAATGTGATATATTGCGTCGTCCCAACTACGCCACTGCTAATCATCAAACTATAGCTGTAAATTTTCAACGTGTTCAAAATTTTGCCCTCTTCTGTAGACGTAGTATGTTTTAATTTTCAGGTCGCAATCTCCCCCCCCCTCCAGGAATGTCCGATGATTACAAATCGAAGATTCTCTTTAATTTCTTTAAAATTGCATTTAAAAGGAACTAATGATTAATTTAAAATTTTTATAGCAATAAAAAATATTCAAACACAATTTTCATTCAAATACCAGATTTGAAATTTTTGTGCGGACATTTGGCCATTCCCCCTCCCCCAACCCAAATTGCTACAAATTTGTACAAAAAAGATCTCTTGACTTCTTTTCATTAAGAATTACTAATTGCTTTCGTGTTTTTGGATGATTTTTCGATTGTATCTCAAATTCCCTTTCCTAAAATTTCTATAACTTTAACCAAAACAAGAAATCTTTTCATTTTCTTTAGAACTTTTTCCATTCTTTCCTTTCAACTTTTCAATTATTCAATTTAATCCAACATTTAAATTAAATTTAGAGAAATAATTTTCATTGCAATTTCATTATGTACATTAAAACAATTTTCATATCTTTGGAATGTTTCGAGTTATATTTTGATTAAAAATTTATGCATTTTAATTTAAATGAATTTGTTTCAATATTCCATTTGAGCTATTTTTGTAAATTCATATTTAAAAATGCTCAAATTATCACTCTGTTAATAAAATCTTTTCGAATAATTTCGAATTTTTTTTTTTGAACATTGTAAAAAGTTGACACTATTGATTCACCCTGTATAGCATTTCAGCAGCGGTGGCCTTATTTCCCTCGAGACAGTGGTAAAATAAAGAACGTTCAAATTATAGCCGACCGAGTCCAGTAATTTTATTTTAAGCTACATTCAATTATTGTGTAAATCCAAAATTCTTAATTATTAATTTTAATTCCCAATTTCGTTCTTTCTTTTTGAAAATGTAATATTGCAATCCCCGTTTATTTTGTGTAGAAATTGGTGGCCTCTTGTTCAACATTTTACTTTGGAACGGTTACAAAAGTTTTTTCAAACTCAAAATTAAAGAATTGATATTCTCGAAATTTCAGTTTTAATTTTTGCTTTCGGCAGAGACGCTTATGATTTGTCACTGATTCAACAAGTGCAATTTGATTTTCTAGTATTCAAGATAATCTTGTTGACCTCAGGTCCCTTTGACTGTTAAATATCCGAATCGAAATTTTTTTTCGAATTTAAAGAAACCCGGATTCGTAAACCCTGACAAAAACTTCTTAAAATCAAACAAACCAAGGCAATAAAGCATATCCAAATAAAATTTACTTAAACAATTAAAAATTTAATCACAATTCACTACCTACCTTTAAATGCTAATATAAATATTGGAGTTCTCTAATTTCAAAAATATTAACTCAAATGTAAATAGTACTAAAATTTTAGTATGGAGTTTCACAAAACACGCATTACAAACACATAAACCTTTTCGGTTTGTACTAATGAGAAATGTTTGAGCAAAACGCTTACGAAATAGGAAGTATAAAACAGCCAGATCGTATCTGGAATTGTAAATGCAGATCAGGTTCCGCCAAACTAAGTTTTCAGTACTCCAACATTTAGTAGTATCAAACCGGAAGAATATCTTTTTCAAATAAACATGGAGAATGTTTTATTAATTTATATCGTTCCTTCTCGTTTCCCTACCAGCTAAATATAATTTATTAAATTTGGGGCCTTCCCCACACTTACCCATATGATATAACGCCAAATAAAATTTCGATTGGTCGATCTGCTTGCCATAGTTCTGGAACGCTATATTTATTGGCGCGAATATCGTGATCGATTTAAATTGCAAAGTGAAATTTGCTTCTGGATTATTCTTCACCATAAGGCAGAACTGAAACAAAATTTAAACGTTAACGTTTGGTTACGTGACATTTAATTAGGGTTTAAAGCTGCAAAGAACAATCTTATGTCATCAACGGATATTCTTTGAAGTTTGCTAAATTACATTACGGGCGCTCCGAGCAAGTTGCGAGATTAATAATTTAATTGAAAAAAATTGTAACAAAGTTTTAAGTGTCAACTAATTTAAACTGTAGTGATAAATTATATAACGTAATTAATAATTAGTTTAATACGCCATATATCGTTTTGCTAATTAAATAGACGGTTGGATTTAAGTAAACGAGAGTTTAATTTAAATTTCCCTTAATATACCACAACGTCTATGAATAAATTTTTAATACATAATTAGTTTTGTAATTTACTTAATTGTAAAATTTCAAGTACTTTCTAACTATTAAACGTGACAAGTGTATAAACCACAATTTTCATGAAAATATTAAAACTTTGGGTTTACTTTGTTTTCCAACATGGAAAAATGTTTACCGAAGAATAAATTACTTGTAAAATACATTTCGACAAGAATTCGACCTAATTAGGTTAATTTTTATTTAAAAAGCACACCAAATACTGAGTTGCGTTCCAAGTGTTATATAAACACGCAATGCATATATTTGTGTATTCCAGATATTTTTGTAAAAATTTATGTAAATAAAATAGTGAAATGGAAATTCAATTTGATACGCTTTGTGATAATGAAAGTTCATTCTAGCAGAAAGTAATACCGAGAGATTCTGATTAAAATGTTTCTATTATTCAAACAACCCAAAAAGTGCAATTTTCTATTTCAAATATGTAACAGGTAAATATAGGAAATAATAAATTGCTTCATTTAAAATCAATTTCGTTGTTACATTACGAACTGCATAAGAAATATTACATTTGATGTTGGCATCAAAGGACTATGATTGCACATTTTTTGTTACAGGAAAGCTGGACCTTTGCTTGAAAATCCGTTATTCAAAATGTTGACCCGCCTGGAAGTTTATTCAACCTTTTAGAAAAAATGACGTTATTAATATAGCACTTAAACATTCTGCAGCTGCTAATCAAGAAAGTCAAGTTCGTTAATAATAAAAGTTTGAATGGAAGCTGTAGATTTTAGAAAGTCAAAGATAAAGCTAAACCTGGATGAACCTAGATAATTTGTAATTTAAGGGTCGATTTTCTAAAATCGTTCCTCTTTACCACTTTTACCCTATATACAAACAGGGGTGGAGTGGTCACGTGAATAATGCGGAAAATTCCCCTGCTAGGCTTTCGTAATTTTCAATTTATTCAGTTTTCCATCGCGCAAAATTATAGTACTTTAAATTTTTATGATTAATGGGCAAAATCAACATGCAACCCAGTTCTCCTTTTTAATTACAATAATTAGATACAAAGTACTAACTACAATCGGTAATTTGAATCAAATCTTGGTATGTTTCCACATTATTTTCTAGGCGCACAGTCAGGGGCGGAGTGGGATCGGATGCAACAAGATTTGTAGCGTTTTTATTTTGGAATATGTTTTTATATGAGCAATCATAAACTTTCTGGAGTTAGAACATCCACACCACAAATACCAATTACTGAAGACATCGCAATTACCAACAATTCAAACTCGATGTTCAAACTTAGACATAAACTGATCCACAACGTCCTGTTTTAATAAACCACCAAACGTAAATTAATTAATCAATAAATAAATTCAAAGCCAGTAAACCATGGTAATAAAATTTTTGTACTTGTTTTCCCTTACAAATGTTCAAATACTGTTAATTACAACTATCTGGTAAATTGTAGAAGCAGTAAAAATTAAAATGTAAACCTCATTTTCTGTATTATTGTAAAATAATAAAATTTATTTTATGTTAATTTGCGCCCCGTATAATGGGGTTGTGTTAAATAATTATGAGGTGAGAAATGCGTTCCAAATGGCAGTTTTTTCTCGGCGTTTGGTGCTTAACAATATTTCGCGATGAGGTTTATTTTTCTTAAGCAGCTTTTACTTGATATGCCTGGAGGGTACTCCGTACCCCCCAGACCCCCCGGTTTCACATCCATTTATTCTCATTTTACAGAACGAGGATGTAATCGGCGACTACTTAACGTTTAGTACAATTTGGTTTGATCTAAAAATTTCACCTCACACGGCACATTTGTTGAAACGGCAAGTTTCGTTTCCATTATGGCCAAGTTCACTTCAAAATTTTGTTTTAATGTTTTAAATTAAAGCCGCAAACAGTTGGAGTATTTGTTTGTAGAAAGATTCAAAATATTTAACTTTATACGTGGTTCTGTTGTAAATTTTATTATGGAATTCTGATGAAAGTTAGAATGGAATTCTAGAATAAGTGGTGGAATGCAATTGCATCTGCAGTTCCTATGATGGTTTCACTGTGACAACTTTGGTTTCTAGTTATTATATTACCATTTGATTTAAACTGTGAGGTATTTTTGTTCGTTGTGCGAGGATTTAATTTAACACCATAAATTTTCTTCTTGGTTACCATGGTAACCAATATAATCTGATGGTTTTATGAAATGGTAGAATAGGCACCAAGGACTCCTCTTAATAACTAACATTTTATTTGGAGCTGGAACCAGCGTTGCCACAGCTAAAAAATAAAAGGTACTTTTTTGGGAACTAAAAAGGTAGGTACTACTAAATGATAGTAAAAGATACTGAAGTTAAAATTTTACTGCTGCCATTCTATATACCTACATTTTCTCAAAGCGTAAATACATAAATAAAAAAAACACATTTATTATTAATTAATAACAGATTCCACAGTTTTATTAATGTGAAATATTAAATGTTTTCAAAAAAATTAAACGGCCAAGAGCCGAAAGGGGGAGGGCAAAAAAGGCAGCTGCCTCCCTGTCATCCTTCAGGTCAGAGAAAGATTTTGTAAGGAAAATAAACTACACAATACTTAATTTCTCATTTTTTAATGAGATATATTCGATATAATTTTCAAAATTTTGATTCTATTTTCTAATGTCTGGACTCTTTCCATCAAAATGTAAAAAAAACGGGCGTAAAACCGGGGGGTCTGGGGGGTATGGAATACCCCCCAGCACAAGAAAGTAATGAGAAAACTTTTCAAAATTGATAACGACACACATTTCATTCCAAAACCTAAACTTCCAGACACCCCGGTTTTTCGATTGTTTACTTTTAATAGTATCCTTTATGTTAGGAAAAAATATTGACAGGAATATAAACTACATAGTAATACTGAATTTTATCTCATTTTTAAATATTTTTTTGTAGGGTGAACAAACCAATTTGATATCCTAAAATATAAAGAAATGAATGTAAAACAAGAGGGTCGGGGGGGGGGGGTATAGATACTTTCCAGCATATAAAACTTTTAAAATTGATAAATCCGCAAATTTAATTCTAGAGAATTAGATGTCCTGATTTGGAGGGTATTTTTAAAAGTAAACAATCGAAAAACCGGGGAGTCTGGGGGGTATGGAATACCCCCCAGTCATTAAGAAATAGTAGTTTATATCACAAAGACGTAAAAGGTCGTTTTTCACCACGAAGGGCGTTGTCTATGAGCCGAGTGGCGTAGCGGCGAGGAGAATAATCGCCCAAGGAGTGAAAAAACCCTGAAGTCCGAAAAAATTAACGAGTTTTTTGCAATAATTGCATATATAATATAATAGATCTGAGATAACTATCAATAGATGGCGTGAAGGCTGCAAGTCATTTGTCAAGTTTTTAATAATTGTGTGTTACACATTACATAATATGTTAAGAGGGGCATTTTTTTCAGGGCCATTTTAATTTAATCAACAGATGGCGCCTACTTAAATATTTTTATAAAATAAGAGGAATTTGCTATATTTAAAATATAGCAAATTCGTTGAGATAATACTATTCTATAAACAATATTCTTGATCTTAAGCTATTTTGAGTTCGTAATATTTATTTATAAAAACACAATTCATAATTAAAGTTTAATTATCTTTTTTTGTAAGTGAGTGTGTTTTGACATACTCAATACGAACTCAAAATAGCTTAAGATCAAGAATATTGTTTATAGAATAGTATTATCTCAACGAATTTGCTATATTTTAAATATAGCAAATTCCTCTTATTTTATAAAAATATTTAAGTAGGCGCCATCTGTTGATTAAATTAAAAGAGCCCTGAAAAAAATGCCCTTCTTAATAAATAATTTTTGAAAATTTGTGTTTGTTCGAAAAAAGCCGAAAACCCGAGGTAAAGGGTTCGCGGGTCCCTAAAATACAAATTTTACGATTAAACCCTCGATGAATTCTGAAAGAGTATATTTTAAATAAGAGAATTAGCTATGTCGGAATGCCTTAAATGCACCTGTTTTTTCAAAAATCGAATTTAAAAAAGCTTGATTTTCGAAGGTAAATCGCTTGTGATTGGTTAATCAAGGCATTGTGTTGACGGTACGTGCGTTCCTATACATAAGAGTGTGCTATGGTAGGAATGCGTTCTCCTTTTTTAGGACAAAAATTACTTCAGAAAAGGGTTACTTAAATTTAACGAACGGTAGTTACTTTTTCGAGTGGATCCTACTCGTGCCATGGTGGTTTTCAACACGACAACTAATTTAAAAATATCCCTAGGCCCGTGGATTAAGAAAATGGTAGATCTTTGAGGGGTGAAACTCGTGAGAGTGGATTTTTAACGCAGGGTAGTTGTGCAAAGAAAAATCGACTTAAAGCACCCCTCGCTGCGCTCGGGCGCTTTAAGCCATTTTTCCTGCACATTTAGTATTGAAAACCATGATTTTCGTTCGGAGTGCACTGTTGCTGCATCACAATGCAAGTGCCGCTCCGGTTATCCCCGCTCTGCGCAAAGCTAAGACCAGTTGAAAGTGCACGTACTGTCAATAGAATGAATTGATTCACCAATCCCGAGCGACTTTGCTTAAAATTTACTGTGAAAATCGAAGTTTTTAAATTCGATTTTTGAAAAAACAGGTGCATTTAAGGAATTCTGTCATAGATAATTCTCTTATTTAATATATACTCTTTCAGAATTCATCGAGATTTCAATCGTAAAATTTGTATTTTAGGGACCCGCAAACATACCTACAACCAGTAGTTTATATCACTAGGACGTAAAGGGTCGTTTTTCATCCCCGAGAGCGTAGTTTATGAGACGAGCCGCGCAGCGGCGAGGGGAATAATAACCCGAATGGTGAAAAAACCCTTACGTCCGAGTGATATGAACAATTCTTCGTTATTTTGGGAAAAATATCCTACAAAATTCACGATTTTATATAATAGCTCTGAGATAACTATCGATAGATGGCATGAAGATTGCAAGTCATTTGTCAAGTTTGTTTCTTTGGTGAGGTAATGAATGATATTCTTTTAAAAATTCCGAATGACAGACAATTTGGTCTGACGGACAGCAAGTTAAAATGACGGACGTTCCGTCGTATTGACGGACGGATGGTCACGTTATGTAATTATTGCAAAAAAAATCGCAAATTTTGTCGGATATTATCTAAATCTATGATTTTGTAAATAAATATAATGTAACACTAACCCCCCTATTCTGTAACTTTTCGTTATCGTTATGAAATCGTTAGGAACCGTAAAGTTATGTTTCTACATACCATTACATTAGTATTTAATGCAATTCTGAGTGTAAACCAAACTTTGCGGCTCTTAACGAATTCATAACGATAACAAACGATAACGAAAAGTTACAGAATAGGGGGGTTAATTTAATTGCCAATTTTTTAACTGAAGGTGTCGTAATTTTGGAGATACTATCTGACAAAATTCACGATTTTTTTGCAATAATTGCATATATAATATAATTGCTCTGAGATAACTATCGACAAATGGCGTGAAGGTTGCAAGTCATTTGTCAAGTTTTTAATAATTGTGCGGTAAACATATGTGAACAAAGAGTGTTTCTTTTGCCCTAAGGATGAAAAAAGTTAGGTTTTTTTTTGTCTTAGGACTGAAAAAAGTTCGGGTCGGTTCCCCTTCGGGTAGCCTGTGACGAAAAGACTTTCTTTACTATCGCGAAAACAGGTCGTAAAGTAGTCACTTTACACCCGAAATAACGAAATAGTATATTATACACCGAGGGAGTAAAGTGCCACTTTTCGTCATAAGGGTAAAAGTTTTTACCCAAGACGCAGCCGAGGGGAAAATTTACCCGAAGGACGAGAAGTCACTTTACTCCCGAGCGCAAATATACTATTTTTTGTCTTTCCGCTATAAATCGATTATTTCTATATCTCGAAGTTTAATTTCGTCAACTACTCGAATTTCTAGAAGAATTTGTTAAATAAAATTTAAGTTTTCAAAAATACAAAGCGGTTTAGGTAGTCGACTTTCTTGAAAATAACCATAAACTTTATTATGTCTACCCCAGATGTGATAGTTTGCGTAACATGATATCATTGTCAAAGTACCGTATGCATTTTTGGAATCTTAGACGTAGTAATAAATTTGATTTTTTTACTTTTCGTCCCGCTGTTTAACTTTTCGTCCCGCTACTTTACTTTTCGTCCCGCTACTTTACTTTTCGTCCCGCTCCTAAGTAAACTGGCACTTTGCTCCCGCAAAAGTGGGAGTAAAGTGACTGCTTTACTCCCGGAAAGACAAAAAAAATTAAATTAAAATATGAAATCTAACGGTTTTAAAATAACCGAAAAACCTCCGTTTTTGTGTGGAATCCAAACCACGGATTTAGATACATTTTATAAAGCAATGCCCAATCCACCTAACTCACCTCCCATAATCGTAATAGTAAAATAAAATCAGAATTGTATGAAGGCAAGCAAACCATAGGCGTCGCATATTATGTAATTTTATATTTCATTTCCGAATTTTTATTCAAAAATAGCAGCAGCAAAAAGGTCCTATTGGTTTTCCGAAAGGAAAACTCTACAAAAGATATAATATTTGTTTTGAAAAAGATGTTGTTACATTTACGCAAGGTTGGGCAAAATACATATTAAATGTAGTACGTACTTAATTTAAAATACAAAATTACAAAAATATTAGTTTCAAGTATTTGAAGCAGAAAATGCAAGATCCTTTTGTATTATTCATGATAAATTCAGAAGTACATTATCTTGCATTTTCCAGTTCAAATATTAGAAATACATTTATTTTAATGGTATGTATTTGTGAGATCAAATTGGATTTTATCTTTTGTTGTTTTGATGTCATTTCGTATTGGGGGTATTATTTAATGTTTGAGCCCCGGGGGGGGGCGGTCCTTATGGAGATTACGTAACAATACTACGGTATAGTAAAGTGGTAAAGTCATGAATTTATAAGCAACAAGGTTTTATAATATTTACTATTTATGTAGCTTCGATGAACATAATAGCACCCCTCCCGCTGCAGCATAACCTTAAAGGTTTTTAAACAAGGTAAATAAACTTCAGCACAAATTTAAACCTAAGAGGATTTGATAATATTTATGTTTTACTGAGTAATATTTATCGAAGAAGCAGTACCTACGCTCCTGTGTACAAGGACATGAACGTTTATATTTATTACATTGTAATATGCAATCCCATAAAAGTATGTCACATCCATTTGCATATAAAGAAAAATGACACAAAGATGTTACTCGGATATCCGAAGCGAGAAATCAAATTGAAATAAAAGTATTTTACGGTGTTTATCTGCATTTTCCATAAACTGAAGGCTTCCGGTTTCGTGTTATGATCGCAAATCCGCGTAAATTTGTATTTTCAATATATAAGAAGCTAAAGTGTATTTTACATGGAAAATCGTCTAATAAAAGGGTTGCTTGAAACAAACTTTGCATACATATTAACACTTGGTTGGTGCGTACATTTAGAGAATTAAATAAAGTTTTGCTACCACCAAATCCGCACCCCAAGAACCAAAATAATCCGGCGATAATTTGCATTTTTAATGGAAGTCATTTTCCAAACTCGACTTAAAACTCAATAATCTTCCCAAGTTTACTTACATTTCTTAAAGTGTTTGCGTTAGCTTACACAAATAAAACCATCACACCAAAGATGTTAAAAGATAAACAAGCTAAAATTACCATTTGCCACGCAATACAAAACAAATACGAACGATTAATTAATTGTAAAGTATTTTTTGGGTTAATCGTAAGGAATTCGTAAACCTGGAGTTCATAATAACCAAGACGATTCGGTAAGGGGTAGTAAAAACACGGGAAGTAATGGGGTTATAAAATGATGTTAATAAAATGGAATCGTAAAAATGCGATAATTTGATATTAAAATATAATCGAGTGCATAAGAGCCGAAATAATGGCCAAAATATCGTAAAATTGGATACCAAAGCAGGCCCAAGTGAGACATTTTTTTTTTGTTTATTATACTTTGCTAATTTTTAATAAATTTTGATACCACAATAATTACGAGACGAGTGGGTAACGGAAATACTTGATTAAAGTTTCTTGAGTGTTATTACTTAACCAAAACAGAGCAAAAGGCTAAAACGAAAGGATCAAACTACAACACAGTCAATTCAAATCGCTTACTCACTTATTATTTTTGTCGAGTGCAATGTAAGTTCCAGAGATATTTAATTAATTTGGTTTGAATTCGAGTAATCCTGCAATTAACTATGAGTTCACTTTTGAGTGCTTCTTAGCAAGAAAATAAAATCAAAAGTTTTGTGCAGTAATAATTTAATATGTATTCAGTTTGATAAGTTTCTGCGTTGGAAGGCGGAATTCTGCAGCAGACAAGGTTTTACCTGTACTTGTCGTCGCTTATACAATCCCTGGACACTAGGACAAGCGGAAAGCATAATCCCTCGTCAGGACCTGTAATCCTCTTATAGTTAAGGGTTTCATACAAAGAAAATACTCATTTAAAAAAACGCATCCAAATATCTTTCATCCAACAATGGACGGACATCAAGCAATTTTAAATTTGTTTCACCATAAATAAAACAAAGCGGACGCATTGTACGGAAGGAATTCCTAACAGAAATATTAAATAATAAATCATAAAAGTGCAATTTAAATTGTCGCTTAATAAGACAATAACTTATTTTTTCCTACAACTGCTGGAAGGGAAAAGATTGCACTATTTTATGTGGCACTATATTTTTCTGTCACAAAATGAGTGTGCTTGAAATATGAAACAAAAGTAATAAGAAGGCAAAACGTATCCAAAATACTAAATTTTATTCCGTCCTCTTAAGGCCGGTTTATCTATGTAAAGTCACGAGGGCATCAGAAGTGGGATTAAAATGTAGTCGTAAAATATATAGCGGCGGGTGCTCGAATCAGCCCTCTAATTTTGGAAGTGTAAGAGCGATGAACCGAAGACGTACACTAAGTCGGGGTAATTCTCGCTTACAAGAAATCGGTTTAACTTAGCAGAAGCTGACTTTCATTCTCAAAGTGTTTCTTCTCATATAAAGCAGATAGATTCTTCAAAAAATACATTTTATTTTTTGTAAACAAGAAATTTATAACACAAAATGCTTGAGTATTTTCGCTAAACGAATAAATGAATTTTATCGATCCTCCGAGTGATACGTCAAAGACGTTGATGTTGAGTGTTTATTTAAAAGTAAGTCGAAATTGAAAATTACGCTTCGAAAGACCACCTTCCGTTTCATAATGTGAACGTTAAAAATAGTATACCCAAATAAGGTTTTCTAAAATATAATAAATGTTATGGAAATTATTGTAAGAAAACAACAGCGTTTCCGTATCCGGAATGTCTTTCATATTAAATTTGAAAATGTCTTATATGACAAGAAAAATGATTTAAGCAAAATTGTAATAAAAGGCGGAATTAGAGCAAAAATGTCCCGGAAGGTGACGATATTCCAAACTTACATCATCACGTACATCTAATTCAACACGTTACATTCCACATCAATAAAACATGCGTTTGATAGGGAGAAGAACGTATTCCATCACCATCGCCCTTTTGTAACTACACACAACTAACGAAAGCTCATTCGACCTACATTTTTTCGAACCCATTCATTTTCCACCCCATCCTTTATTGTCTTGTAAGATATCTCCTCCAAATTTCGCATTAGCTTATCTTCGAACATAAAGATAAATTGTTAGTATTTTAATAGAATTAAAAATTTAAAAAACATCCCTTCCACTCTAATTTTCTAAAATTTAAATAAAGCTTCCAAGTCAGATAACGAAAAACATCCTTAAAGCTGCCAAATTGCTTGTAATATCACTAAATTACACTTACTTAATGTAGGTTCATTTTTTAAGTACAAAATTGAACATTTGCATTAACTCGAATTCTAAAAATAAACTCCAAAATTATCCTTTCAAAAAATAGGTAGGTGAGCGGCATCCCTGATATGAATTTAAAGCGCCGGCACCGCAACATGCAATATGTATGAGATAACTTAAAAATAATTAAAGATATTTAAAAAACTCGTGCGGGCGAAAAAAGCAGAAAAATTTAGTGTAAACGAATTATGCAATCATTTTTTAGAACCACCCTTACGTTCAATATTCACGCGAATGAACCACATTAAATCAAAAGAATCTGATCGACATTCATTCCCTAAAGCTCTAAAAGTGGGGAAATAATGGTATCGTTATCCTCCAGAAAAATATTTTATTAATTCTGAAAAACGTATCGCTTTGAAATTTGGCTTCGTATTTAAAATATAAACAAGATGAAGTTTGATCAAATCTGAATAACGAAACTTTCAGATTTTTTGTTTAAAATTTTTTGAAAACAAGGATTGTTTAAAAAAACAATGTAAATTTTAATTTCTACCCAAAGTTTGGTTTTTAAATTATTGTATTTAGATTAAATGTTTATTTTTACGAAATTTTGTTATCCTTCATTATTAAATATCATTCTCGTGTTGAGAAAATTAAATTTTTCAAGCGTTATTAATTAAATTATAAGAACAAAGAGAATTTTTAAACGAAGTAATTCAAAGGAAGTTATCGGTGGAATTTAAAATATTAAGTTGTTTGTGAATTTCAGTACGAATTATACTCTTTTAAATGATGGCAAAATAATTGGCTTGCATTTTAAAAACTTGGTGAAGTAATTTAGATATGTGCAACATCTGAGTTTCTGCATGAAATCAAAAAATATTTTACGGTGAAGAGTTTTCCCAATATTCTGCCGAGCTGGTAATTTTATTGTAAACAAAATGTTTACTTGGTATTGGTTATTGTAAACGTTGTACTACGTAAAATTATATTAATAATCCTCAACTAAAATTTAATAGAAAACCATTTAGTTTTGTATACAGTATATAGATAAACACAAATTTATGTTTAAAGTTGTATGCAACTGAGTAGGTATTAAAAGTAAACTTTAACAGTAAGGGTATGAAAACTTGCAAAATTATTACAGGGAATCTAACTAACTAATAAAATTCATTAAATCGTTCAAACATTCTGCAAGTTCTTTAATATTAATGTATTTCATCAATTATTTAAAAAAATGTGACAGAAATTAAATGAAGCCACGCCTTGTCGCCCAGGTTTCTTTTTGATTTTACTGCTCGAGTATCTAGGTGACCTAAATTTAACTAAAAGGAAATAAAGTACATTTAGACACTCAATTTGTGTAAACTTAGAGATAGAATCAAATATGTTAACCGCTGGGTCTGATACTAAAGGAGGGCGAAAACCTAGCTGGTCGCCCACGAATATTATCAGGTAGGCCATCGAAACAACGGCGAATGAAAGAAAATATAGAAGATTTGATTTAAAAATAAGAAATTTACATTTTTTTACTAAAAACTGCTGACTCAATCAAATTAAGAATGTTTGACCCCATCTTTTGAAACATCACATGATAGGCTGCGGCTGAATTGATAACTTTTGTCAAAACATCAATTCGGACCATAAAAAATTGGATGGAAGAGTAAGGCATGGAATTAATACCAGTGAGACTGGAGATCATTACAAAAATGGCAGAAGAAAGCTGGATTATGTTATGATCTTCTAAATGAGATGAGTTTCCATCTTATGAAATACCCAAGTGTCACCTGGAACGGTCGTTTTACTTCCACATAAACGTTATCAAAAATAGAAGTCAATCAAAACGATCACCGTAAAAAACTGTAGTAAAGTTTAACAAGCAGTAGCTTATTTTCTTCTTCGGGGAAAGGTAGCTAACGCGGGTCCGAAAATACAAATTTTTCGATTGAAACCTAAAACTTTTCTGAAAGAGTATATATTAAATAAGAGAATTAGCTTTGACAGAATGCTTTAAATACACCTGTTTTTTTAAAAATCAAATTTAAAAAAGCTTGATTTTCGAAGGTAAATCGCTCGTGATTGGTTAATCAAGGCATTGTGTTGACGGTACGTGTGTTCCTATACATAAGAGTGTAGCTGTTGACAAATTTGTCAGTAACTCTTACGCTATGGTAGGAATGCGTTCTCCTTTTTTAGGACAAGAATTACTTCAGAAAAAGGTTACTTAAATTTAACGAACGGTAGTTACTTTTTCGCGTGGATCCTACTCTTGCCATGGTGGTTTTTACAACTAATTTAAAAATACCCCTAGGCCCGTGGATGAAGGAAAATGGTGGATCTTTGAGGGGTGAAACTCGTGAGAGTGAATTCTAAACGCAGGGTAGTTGTGTAAAAAAAAATCGACTTAAAGCACCCCTCGCTGCGCTCGGGCGCTTTAAGCCATTTTTCCTGCACATTTATGCCCGGTTGCACCAACCGACCGTAAAAACAGTCGATACAATAACCGTTGATCGACCGATTAATCGATGATTCTCCGATATTTCAAAATATCAGTTGCACCAGAAAAAATAACAGTAGGTATTTGAACCGACCGTTTTTTGTAAAGTAAAGTGAGCGTTTTAAACTATAACCCTACATTATACGATATATTGTCAATGCCATATAAAATGGGAACTAATAATTAGCATTTCACCTAATTAGAAAAAGATTGTGCCATTGTCGTTATTTTACGATATAAAGACATAATCGAAAATAAGAAGACTGATGGAGTGACAAACAAACAAAAACTTGAGGCATGGGATAATATTATACATTTAATTAACACTTTTTGAAATTCGAATTAGTAAAAAATATATTTTAAAGTCACTTTACTTATAAATAATAATAATAATAAATAATACATGTAATACTACATAAATAAATTATATATAATATATAAGCAAGCGCTACAGGCCATGCAGACCCAGGGCTGATAACGATAAATCGTCTTTTTTCTGCTTAATTTATCTTATAAACTTTTGCGTGTGTGACGCAGCCGTATTTACGGTATTGACGTCGACACAAATATCAGGATTCACCACAGAGTGTCGATGTCCACCGGAAGGCCGAGCCAAGAAATTTTGTGCAATCCACGATTTGAACCCAGAATTTCCGTTCTATACTCAACCGGCGATCACATCACTCCACTGCTGTGGCTACATAAATAAATTACAAATTACACTACTCAACAAAAAAATGATTTTTTCTTGTCCTAGAGTTTATTTTATGATTTTTCTATTCATCATGCTCCAAAAGGAAGGAAAAATATCCATATCCCCTCTAAAGTTTGCTTTTGTAGTTTTAATACTAATAATACCAATGATGCAAATTTTTGAGTTTTTATAGAAATAGTAACTAATTTTGGTATATTTAAACACACCGAAAATAAAAGAAAGGGATTTTTACATTCATACGGTACCTCCAGATGGCGCTTAAGTCGCAAACAACCCTAAAGTGTTTTGTACAGATCTCAAAAAGGTGCAAATATCATCGAAAAAGTATAAACATGATGCTGGTGCATTTTGTTATATATGTGGCAAATTTATTAAAGTACGAGATTTAAAATGTAATTGAACAACAGTGAGGAGCTCTGTGAAGCCCATGAAACATACTTTGACTGCCCTATTTGAAATTTAGATAAGCCATGTGGAGCCCACATGTAAAGAATTTTCAAAATTTCTTACTAATGCAAAAAAAACGTTGGCTTACTTTCAAAGTAGTAGTCTTTGGATTTTTAGGAAATAACAAAGCCAAAAATTACCAAGAATTAGTTAAAAATATTTTAAGAAATTTCAAGGCTATGGATTTTAGGCATGGACCTCTTAAAATAAGAGGTCAGTGGTTGAAGGATGTCTCTGAAAGTGCGTATGCTACAGGGTCATTTAGATAAATTTAAGAACAAGATGGGAGCCAGAGGGCTTGGATAGGGGGTGGGCCTTCAGAAAAATTAAGGATTATTATATAAAAAGCTAAAATGAAAAAAAAGGATTTTTTGTATTTTCTTTTTTAATCAATAGAATTGCCCCTTCTTGACAAAGTTGCTGAATCCGTCCCTGCATGGGAGTGTATTCAAAAGATTTAGAAGAACAGGGAAAACGTTTTCATCAAAACGTTATGAACTTCAAACGCCGTTATCAAGGCCAACCTGATAAAAATATGCTGAAAGAATATATTTGAGGTTTAATAAAAGAAACTACTCATTAATATAAAAGAAAGAGTAACAGGGTCCACTTTTAAATTTTTTTTATTATTTTGTAAGGTAATTTAATAGTTACATCTAATAAAAGTAATATACAAATAAATTTAATTTGGTTTAAAAAATAAAGAAAATTAAAATCATACATTTTTAAGATATCTTCCAAACGTTCTCCTGGCTACAAAAGCAAACCTTTTTTTGAAATATAAATTTTTTTTGGATGACTGTCGATAAACCTATCGTAATTCATGCTTTAATTGGAAAGGCAAAATTTTTGTTGACTTGTGTTATAATTAAATTATGTTGCAAGAATTATATCTTTTGCAATTTTATCCCATGCCTCAAGTTTTTGTTTGTTTGTCATGTATAATATTAAATTAATAATTAGTAAAATAGTGAGGTTATTACTATCAAAAACAGTCCGTATTTGCAATTATGGCCCGAAATCGGACGGTTAATTCTGTCCGTAAAATCAATTGATTAACGGACAGTTTTTGGGTGGTGCAACACGGAAGCTACGATTTACGGTCGATCGGCCGATTCAACGGACTGTTTTTTAGCTGGTGCAACCGGGCATTAGTATTGAAAACCATGATTTTCGTTCGGAGTGCACTGTTGCTGCATCCCAATGCAAGTGTCGCTCCGGTTATCCCCGCTCTGCGCAAAGCTAAGACCAGTTGAAAGTGCACGGACTGTCAATAGAATGAATTGATTCACCACTCCCGAGCGACTTTGCTTAAAATTTACTGTGAAAATCGAAGTTTTTAAATTCGATTTTTGAAAAAACAGGTGCATTTAAGGCATTCTGTCATAGCTAATTCTCTTATTTAATATTTGCTTATTTAGAATTCATCGAGATTTCAATCGTAAAATTTGTATTTTCGGACCCAGAGTAGCTACCTGCAACCTTCTTCTTCAACTTTCTGTTGTTCTGGAGGGTACTCCGTACCTCCCAGACCCCCCGGTCTCACATCTATTTCTTCACATTTTACACACTGCGCTCTACCGTTACAGACTATAGCCCTCTACATTTCAAATTTAGTTACACGGGTGGGTAACTCCGAGTCAGCAGAAGAAAATCTCTCCACTTGAAAGACACCAGAAGATTTCTTCATATAAAGTAGATAGATACAGAGGTAAATCCTTCAGAACTCCATACACACGGAAGATTTTTAAGGCAGAGTGAATGATTGGCTGAGCAGTTACCGTTTTAGCTTCTTTTGCAAAGATTTTCGGGTTTAACTCTCATGGTGTACCACTTATAGAAGAGAATTCTTCTTCTTCTAATATAACATATCTTCCGACTCCAGATAACATTTCAAATGGCCTAAATGTTCAGAATCCATATTAAGATTTACATAGGTTATTTGTGATTATCACAAACGTAATGTAGTCAGGAAAAATTGGAAGCTATGTAAAGAGTGCTTATTATATCCCAGCTTCTACATTGATTCCATTAGCTTCGTATTCTCAACTAAATTCAAAACATAGATGATGAACCAAAAAACAAAACGAAAAACCTTAGCCTTTTTCTGCATGCTGCATCTTCAATGATCCCAATGATTTAGAAGTGTCTTTTTCCTCAACCGAATTCTACTCAGTTGCACAATTTCTTGCTCTTTTGGGATCTAGAAAGACCCCTATAAACCTCCTCATTGCCTTAGTTCCGATAGGCTCTCCCAGTATTCAATGAAAACATCGAGCGCACCGATGGCCTCTCTCCTCAACAATTTGGATTTAGGAAGAGAAAATTCACCACCGATGCCCTTCTCAGCATCATTCAAACAACCTGCACTTTCGGCAGCAAACCTGATAACCTAGAAAGTTCTGCATGGTGGTGACCCTAAATGTGCTAAACGCCTTTAACCGCGCCAGCTGGAAATACATCCTGGAGGTGCTGCGGAAGAGGAAAATCAATCCGCCTAACTTTAGCATCATCTCCAGTTACTTTAACAGCCAAAAGTTCAGTTTTTGGACCAGCACTGTAAAAGTCAGAGGCGGTGATGATATCTGAAAGGAGGAAATTACCAAAGGTTATCAAGTTTCATAGGAACGGCCAACCCATCAACCTTAAAGACTCCGTCACCATGCTTGGGAGTAATGCTGGACAAACACCTCAATTTCACCTGACAAATATTCAGAACACGGGAGTCAAATCGGATACCCTAGCCTCGTCGATAGCCCGCTAGATGCCCAACGTGAGAGAGCCAAAATCCACCAAGATCAGAGTGCTAGTATTGGTAACAGAAGACATTATGTTATATAAAGCCTTGGTATGGAACACGGCACTAAACATCCAAAAGAATAGAGAACAACTTCTAAAAACCAAGAAGTACAGTAAAGACTAAAACTAGCAGGTAAAAGACACGAAAATGCCCCCCTAGCTGTAAAAGGATATGCCAAAAGATAGATCCGTACAGAGAACAGGGTGGGGGTAGGTTTTAGTCAGTAAAAGTCTGACACTACCGTCATAGATAGTGCGACAGTGCTAAAACATGCTAAAAAATTCTCTCCCAGTACGTAAGTGTTGTCTTCTTAGCAGTTCTCCTATAGTTCCTTTTGCGGTCAGATATCAAAACAAAAGTTTTCTAGGCCCCCTCCTCCCTCGAGTACTTTCACCGAGTTCGAGTTACGAGGCAAAAACTGGAATAAGTGATAGTGGAATTCACGTGGATGTGAGTACATTGTTCCTTTCTGTAGGGCACTGTGTATAAAATATGAAGCAGTGAGTGTAAGACCGGGGGGTCTGGGGGGTACGGAGTACCCCCCAGGCAAGGGCAGTATTTCACAAAAGTTTTTAAATTTGTTGACTCTCTCGCTTGCATTTGCTCTGAAAAATGGGGTTTGAATCCCCTCCACGTAATTTACGACTCTGAGGATTAGTCAAATGTGATGTCGTTTCTTGTAAGATTAAAATTGTTAACACATTTTGAATAACAATCTATAAATTGAAAGAAAAATAATCTACGGTGTAGATAATTTCGAATGGTTTGGGGGAGGGGATACAGCTATTTATTGTAAGGCGTCAAAGCGTGTGTAAAAAATAAAAAAATGGGAATGAATCCAGGGGGTCTGGGGGGTACGGAGTACCCTCCAGTCAAGGGCAGTATTTCACAATGGTTCTTGAACTTGTTGAATCTCTCGCCTACATTTGCTCTGAGCAACATGCGTTACTTATGCCTTGTGGGGGGGGGGTTGAATCCCCTCCACGTAATTTACGGCTCTGAAAATTAGTCAAATGTGGTGTCTTTTCTTGTAAGATTTCAATTGTTCTTGCATTTTGAATTATAATTAATAAATTACAGCTACTTATTGTAAGACGTCAAGACGTGTGTAAAAAATAAAAAAATGGAAGTAAATCCGGGGGGTCTGGGGGGTATGGAATACCCTCCAGGACAAAGGAGAAACAACCTACTGAAATATATTGCCCAGTCTCTGCTTCTAACAATCACTTTTTCATCTCTGTTATCAATTAACTAAAAATTTTAAATACTCATAAATATTAAAATTTGCAAGTAGATTCTTATCTTGCTCTCTTCTGTAAGAATTTCATCGACCGATTTTTTATTTGGTACTTAAAAGAATTTTAATTCCCACAAACTTTTTGATTACAGAAATTTAAATTTCACACGAGATTTGACGAATGTTCAGAAGTCTACGGCTTAAAACGCAAACATCTTAGCAAAATTGGTATTTATCTTTGATGCTTGTTCTCCCTTAGTTGATTAAAATTATATCGTTTCTTCCCTTTTCATCAGAATAATGGTTAAAGTTCCTTCCACTTTTATGCAGCAGCATAATTTTTAATATTTCATGAGATGAAAATTACTATTTCGTGATACCCCACATCTTAACTCATTGCGAGGGACGACTTTTCGTCGTGGGGAAGTGAAAACAGAATTCTACTAAATGTTTTTTTACCTCGACTTTTCGGTTGGCAGGAACACTGCATTCAAATTATAGGTCCCTAGAAATGGTCCCACCAAGAAAGATTCCTGATGCCCCTAACAGCGTTATGTCCTTAGGGTAAGCAAAATAACTCTTCTTGGTAGGGGATAAATCAAACGTATCCAAATTTTACAATAAACTGAGCTAATAAAAGGATGTTAAATTGGAAGTGGGACAACAATGAACAGCTTGGAATGAATAGGCACGCAAGGCACAATTTATAAAATAACCAAGCAGACACAATTTAAATTTCGCACACATGTTATCGTAATCCGTTGGTTGTGATAATTTAGAATGGGTAAACTTTAACAAATTAAATCGCGATCTCAATCGCATAAAATAAAGTTAGCCCCAGCAATTTATAAAGTTTGAGATTTTCTGTTTCGGTTTATTTACTTTTATTGCCGAAACTTTTAAAAGAAGCTATCGTTATTCTTGTCGAAACAAACAGTTTCCTAAAATTTTAACGACTTTCACAATTTATTTTCGGAAAATATTTTGTTATATGGAAGTTCATAAATTAAAACTTATTACTTTTATACCTACACAATTAAATTCTTAATTCAATTAAAAGGAAAATATATAATGTACATAAATAACCCCGCGTTAATTAAAGTTAGCAGGTTTATAACAATAATCAATGTCTTAGTTTGGCGAAGCCTCTTTTGCTGGGTACACCAATATTTAACGGATTTATGCTTACATTATAACAACTATTTAGGCCGTTCAAAGTTACACCCTCTCTCAAAGGAGTAACAATTCATATAAATAATTACTGCGTCATACTGGTGTGGTCAGAATAATTTATAGCGTAATTATAATATAATTTCACGCTTATACAAGAGGTGTTCAATAAGTTATTTTGGGAGGGCTCACAATCTTAATGTCTCAAAGGCTCCCGAAGACCAAACGCCCCTCCCTCCTAGGAAGTGTGGTGAAAACTTTATAACCTTCATGTAATTTAAGACCATTAAAAGGGTGAAAATGTTAAGGGCATCCTACTTAATTAATTTCTTCGCTGAAATTTAGAATAGCAGAAGTAACAAGAACAATTCGTTGATCGCCCCTCGTATTTTTTTTTCTATTATTACTCTCAAAGAAAATCACCCTCTTGTAACTTTAATTTGTTACATTTTGAGCATAAAGGATTCGAGAAATTTAAAACGTTTCCTAATTTTAAAATGTTTTGTGTAGGAAGGAGCATTTCATTAAATATTTGCAAAAAAGTTTTTCATCATTACAAAGCTAACCATCAAATCGACAGTTCAAGCGGAAAACAAAGTTTTCAAGAATATTTTGGTTTAAGTGCCACTAAAACAATATTTTTTCGCTTTTGACGTCATCCGTCGTCATGAATTAAAGTTAATTACAAAATTGAGCTCGTTTGTTTATCGGTGATACATGGGAGATGAAAGATATGCTTTCGGCACTTTCACACTAATGAAAGTGTTAATTAAGACTTTATTTTTAAATTTCATTCCTGATCTAAAGTGGAATTTTTAATCAGTTTTCTCCTCAAGAAATAAATTAGAACGTCTGTCGCCAAAACTGGGAATACGTTTTAGAATTTTTGAAAAACCTAAAAATGCCAGGCGTCGTCGCCGTCGTCGTCGATTAAATAATTTTATGCATTGGGCGGAATTTTTCAATACAAAACTGAAATATACCGTACTTTTCTTGAAGTCACGACAAGTAACCATAATATTTTTTTTATACGCAATAATAAAAGAAAAGTGAAAATAACCGCCGTAAAAATATTTTCAGGGAAACGCCTGAAAAGCGTCGTACATCAAAACTTGTGTAATCTTCATTTCAAAATGAAAACAAGCTACAATAATCGTTCTTTAATTTACTGTTTTGAGTTGTAATTGCTCTGCAAAATAGCGAACTATAACACTGGGTGCTTTTATTACTTGCTTTATGAAGACATTCGATAAAGTTTCATAAACTATTTCAGTTTGTGTTTTCAACTATTTGACAGTTTCTAATTTAAAGCTTTTAATTAAACTTTATCAAGCATTTCTTTAAAAACGATAAAATGCCCCCCTCAAATAGAGCACAATTAAAATTATATTAACTTACGTACTTTACGAAATAATTTTCCATTTCTAAATAAGACATTAAAATGATTAATGACCAAATGCGGCACCACTTTTATCTGTTAATTTTTTTAGCTACTTTTTTTAGTCGTTACTTTGCTATATTAAAATGTTGCGAAATAATTGGAAAGTAACATTTTCCATCGGGGTTTTGATTGTATCGATTTCAATCAAATTAATGAAAAAGTGAACTCTAAAATATGAATCTTCAAGTTGTTTTAGGAAAATGTATGAAAGAAAACTACATTAAAATAAAAGCTAAAATTAATTTTATAGATGAAAGCGTAAAACAAGATCACCTTTGATCCGTAAGTTAGTTATAATATACTGATGACTAACCAGACAAAGAAATGTTTTTGCTTTAAATCCAACAATCCGAAACTTAATTGTTTACGGTTAGGTGATGTATACCAAATGAGATTGCAAAGGATTTCTGCTATGTTTTGCTTTACGTTTAGTATTTGTATAGCTATCTGATTTTTGAATTTGAATAATCGTACTTTATCCGACTTCTACACTTTTTTTTCTTCTCAGCTTTGTTAAGTATCCTGGCGCCCATTCAATTTTCTCTCAGACAAACACTGTAGATTATAATATTTTGGTGTTCTAAAGCTAGCGATGAAAAAAAGGTTAGTCGCTCTAAAGATCAAGTAGCTGATACGCAAACCTTAATGAAGTTTCACCGTGGTTTTGGGTCATCTGGGATCTAAACCCTTGAGATTCAGACAATATAAAACGAGATGGAAGAAAAAAGGATGCAGTTTTAGGTCATACCCAGGACCTGGATTGATATTATTGTATTTACTATTTTTAACTTAACCTCTTATTTTTTAGTCTTATTTTTTGCCAAATTGTGGAATATTTCAAAGTGGCGCCTCTAACGGCCTGGGTTGACAACCCGTGAAGTTGTACGTATTGGCAGTCTAATGTAATTGGGGTTAGAAACTTAAACTGTCCTGAGCAACCAACAAAATTAATGGTTTTTTTTTACTCCGGGGGGGGGGGGGGGGGGGGGTAGGTCAGCCAAATGTGACTCTATGTCAAAATCCCATAATTGAAATCTATTAAAAAATAGTTCTTAAAATTTGCTTTGCTCGATTGATCACAGTAAAAAAAAATAAATTCCTTATTGTTCGACTTTTGAGAAAAAAGCTGATCTTTGATTTGTGACCAACTATAACAAAGAGCAAGAGAAGGGAAATTATAAAAAAAGCAAACTTTCTTCTTTTTCTTATTGGGCACTCCATTTTTTTATATTATTCGTGATCAAAAAAGAAAAAAGCACTTAAAATATTTGTCGAAATTAAGTAAACAATATAAATTATTTCTCTGTTGTTCTGGAGGGTACTCCGTACCCCCCAGACCCCCCGGTCTATATCATTTTTTTACACCTTACACTGAAGCTATAGAAGACAAATTTTTCACTAAATACTTGCCAGCCCCAGGTATTCCTTAGATAGTCTTAAGACATCAAAATAATTTATCAGTCAAGATTAATTACTTTATTCAATCGACTGGTCAAGAGATGGCATCATCAATTGGAGTAAACATTGATTTGTTTACGTTTACCACAAGAATTGTATTAATCTGTAAATCGTCTAGTTGGCGGCCATTTTGTGACAACACACTTTTCCAGTCTATCCATTAGTGTGACGTCACAGCGCGTAGAATTGCCAACCAAAATTGGTCAACAATTCATATTGATTTGATTGAAAAAATAATTCCAGTGCGGCCTTCAGGCCGCACAGCCTGGGTAATTTACTAATAAGAAAGTATGATATTTTGTAGATTTATATAATATAAAAATTTAAACCACCCCTAAATTTCATTTCAAATACAACCCTACCCAATTACTTCTAGATTAAAAGTTTCTGACAAGATCAATTTTTCCCGTTAAATCGTTAATAAGATCAAAACATGTCTTCGTTAAAACATCATTTTGTTGCTATAAAATTTAATTGGTCTCTTAGATATTCTTTTTGCTGTTATTTTTCATAACGCAAATAAAATAAAAGCTTCCATAAATAAGCTGTTGATTTTTTATTTGTTGTCAAATTCTTTATTCAAATAAATACAATTTGCAATGACAAATTTTTGGATTGTATCTGCTGTTTTTTGCGGCTTACTAAACACGAAATGATATTTGTTACTTTTGAGCACGACGACTGAGTATATTCATTAGGTACCTTTCTACCTATTGATTTTTTTTTAGAAAAGTAAGTTTTGACTACATTTTTTCAGGGAGACGAACACTTTTCATGCTGAAGGAGGATAAATATTCTGAACATAATTTTACAGCAAATAATCGATTCTGCCCTCGTACTAACAAGGCACTGGAACTTCTTGTAATCACCATCATAAAAATTGGACATTTTTAAGGTTTTTCTCTCACATTTTTTCTCTTAGATGTGGAATGTAAATTTGCTCCCTCCCCCTTGAAGCGCCCAAATAATTGCAAAAATTATAACAATTTGTATTTTTTCTAATCACAGAATTAAAATTTTGGAAACAAGTTAGTTATAGAATTTTGGGCTGACTGCTCCTTTCTTTACCTGATTATGAGAGTAAAGAGGTAATCAGAAAACCTTGCATAAAAAATTACAAGGACACTCAAATTTTCTTTTAATGTTTTTACGCCATCTACTGGTGATATGATTATTCAGTTTGATTGACTGCTACTCAGTGCACGTGGTCGACTTAACGTCAAATCAAAATTTTTCGTGCCAACTTTATAAAACTTGTTCTGCAAATTATTTAAAAAATTATTCAATTGTTCAAAATATCCAGTACATAATTTATTAGAGAATTTAAGAAAAATAAAAAAATATTTAAAATGGCCACTGCTCCAGCAAGACTGAGGCAAGACTATTTGGGATTAAAAAAGGAGCCTATGCGTAACATAGAGGCTGAACCTTTACCAACCAATATTCTTGAATGGTAAGTCTATCGATCTAGTAATTTATGACAAACAAGTCCTTCCATTAATGTCAAGAAAAATTTGACACTGAACATTTTCGCCAAAGGCTTCTAAAATTTTTTATAAGTTTATGAATATTTCATGGGCAACTTGGAGATAAAATACATTCAAATATTTGTTTTGTGATGCAATTTTCAGTTTTTTAAATCTTTGAAACTCCAAGTACCGTTATTAGGTAAACAGAAGAATCTAGAATTATTTCGTGGCCGTTCGAGATCCACATGAATTTTGATAGAAATTCGAATTTTATGGAAATGTTCAAACAATTTTATGATTCCATTAGTGTGCAGGGACGTGCCCAACCAACTTGTTTTTTGGGGGGGGGGAGAAATTTCAAATTTGCCAACTGAATTAATTCAAAATTGTCAGCTTTTTGTAAGTTTTGAAACTTTTTGTAAATTTAGACATAAAAAGTGCCAAATTGACCAACTTTTGGGTGTTTTTGTCAACTTTTTGCCAATTTTCTACAGCATCCCCCCCCATGAGCACGTCCCTGTTAGTGTGAAAACAATTAAATAGTGCAGGTTGTAGAGGAGGCTTGGGAGATTTATAATTTGAAATAGTGAGGATGTGAGGACGGATGAAAGTGCCAAAACCCAAAATATTTTGGGATTATTCACCTCTACATAATTTTAATTTCTTTAGGCATTACGTGTTTAGAGGTCCCGAATCGACTCCATATGAAGGTGGTTATTATCACGGCAAGTTAGTGTTTCCCGAAGAGTATCCGTTTAAACCACCCGGAATATATATGTTTACGCCAAATGGTCGTTTCAAGGAACAAAAAATCTGCCTTACCATGTCAGATTTTCACCCGGAAACTTGGAAGCCCGTGTGGAATGTATCGACAATCTTACTTGGAGTCTTGAGTTATATGGTAAAATTTCAAAAAATTATCAATTAAACGCTAATTTTTTATCTTCAGACAGACGAACTTTCTTCGTCCAAGTATTATAAAACCACGATTAATGAAAAACGAGAATTTGCGCTAAGTTCGTTGGAGTTCAATTTAAAAAATAAAGTTCTGTGTGAACTGTTCCCACAAATCGAAATCGAAATGAGAGTGAGTTAACATTTTTGCCAACTGACACTTTTTTAATAAATTAAAATTTTTTTCAGATGATCTTGCAGTTGGAATTGGAAGAATCGCAGAAAGATGAGGAAGAAGACAAGACAAAAACTTGACTTTAAATTTTTTGTAATTTTAATTGCGAATGTTGCGAAATAAAAGATTTTAACTAACTAACCTAAGTTAATAAATTGCCGTTATTAACATAAAAAACAGGCACATCTGAAGGCCAACCCAGTAAGCTACCTAATGTACAGTTGCTCGGCCTTCGGCCTCGCCCAATGAAGGCACACAATGGTAATTAATTATTATCAATTGAAATTAATCATAAATTAAAACGACATTGATTCCGATTTTGACTTGCAAAATTACGTAGAAGTAATTTGGAAAGATTAAACCATATAAACCACACTATTCAAATTGTTCAAAATGAAACTCTTGTTAATAAATCCTAACCAACTACTTTGTATGCAGCTATTCGTGCTTGTCTACATTCAAAACGAACACGACTTGAATCACGTTTAATATTATCACGATATTGAAACAAAAACTTTTCAAGCTTTAGTCGACTTGGTTTCAAAAATAAACAACTCAGGCGTTATCGTGTAGTAAGTAATGAACGTATTTTTTGAATTCAAATCGCGAGAGATTTAATTAATTAGTACTTCGTTATGTTTGTGTTGAAAAAAGTTTGATAATTAAATTTCGTTAATTGGTTCATCCGTTATTTCTAATTGGCCAGGTTGGACCGGGTGACGTGACGCGGGTTCGACTCCCGTTGAGTTACTTAATTCTGATCGTTTCTCTAGGACGCAATAAACAAATTAAAAAATTCCTTCGAGGAAAAGCACAAAAATTAGCAATCGAGTGGCGTGCGCTTATTTATAATTTATTATCACGAAGCAGTGATACAAAACTATTGTGTTTTTGTAGTTGAATTGTATACCGTATCGATTAGGAATTCTCTTAGAATGTTAGGTCGGTTTTATATCAGGACATGCGGAATATAGAACGAGGGATGGCTTGAAGGAATTTGCTGGTTGCTCTGACTGTAGCAATAAATGTGATAGGGGATGTCTCAGGACAGAAAATTTTATAGTGAAAGCCTATTGTTACGTGTTCATGTAGACCTTGGATGACTTTCATCCAGTTTGTGATACCAAGTCAAAAAGGACCAAACTACCAATTATGTCAAATCCAGCCAACTATCAAAACCGTAAAATACGTAATAAATTAGGCCTTATTAGTTTAAAGTAGCGGATAAAATTTAAATGAAAAAAGTGGTAGTACATTTTTTACTTGACTGGGTTCCATTCTTAAAATGGAAATGCTTTATTCAAAGTAGACATATACCGTTCTCGAATCTGCTACTGACGAAATGGATACGAGTTTTCTGTGAACGCGGTAACTTGTCGTTGTCTGTTCATTTTTCATTTGCAAAAGAACTCCTAGCTTGAAAAATTTTTCTTTTTATATGAAAACAGTCCTTGTTAACGCATACAATTTACAGCATAGAAAAGAATTCAAAAAATTCAACTTCCATTTTAATTAAAAATATATGAAGCTTTAGTTACTGATTTTCCAAAGTTGAAATTACAATTTTGGTATTTTAAAATAGTATAAAAAATATTAAAAGTAATTCGAGTGAGTGTTCTCGAGTTATTAATCAACATTTTAATATATTTTGAATATTAAAATTATTTAGTAATTCCACTACAAAATTTGCCCAAAGTAAAAGCTTTTGGAGCTCAAGATCTCTCATGTCGCACAAGGAAGTTTGTAATTTATTTATTACAAGAACAAAAAAATTGAAATATTTTAGAATTACTTCTGTTATTTCCGTTTCAGTAAACTAAATTTTCTGTTGAAGAAATGAAAATTTGAAGTTCTTTCATCCAAAGAAAACAACAAATTTCGTTTTAATATTACTACAAAAGTTTTTAATGTATTGTGTTAAGCAACATTCTATTTTTTTATTAAATTAGTTTATTTATAATAATTTATAGATGGTAATATTGTATTTTCAAGAGGTACTTGAAAATCCTTTATTATTTTTAAATAATGAATAAATTTCGCTTATATTATGTAAATCTAAAATTTTTTAAATTGAGTAGCTACAACTAGGCCAAGATTACAAGATTAATTCCAACAAGGCTTACCCAATTACGGAATATTGGGATATATGCAAAATTACATCGAGTTTTGGATCTATAAGTTAATGTGAAATTGGAACCCAACTCAAATAGTTTTGAAACATTTTATTCACTTGATGATTGGTTAAAAATAAATTATATTCCAAAGTTTGTTTAATTTCTACGTTCAAATGACCATAGCACCGAAACTATTAACTTTTTTAAGTTAATACTAAAATACTTTTTTAAAGACAATGAATTTATCTACAAATTAGATTTCAACACTTTATTGTCTAAAGTCAACGGTTTTTGAGTTATAGATTAAATTAAGTACAAAAGTGTAAAAAATTTAGGGGGTTTATTTTGATTATCTTCTGAAAATCCTTGTATCTTACTTGGATCTATTTGGAAAAATTGACCGCTCTTTTCGGATGGAATTAGGATAAAGTTAGATTTAGTTGATAAATTAAAAGCAATATAAAAGCACAAACACAAAACATAAATTAGTAGATTTTCATTACATGTCAATAAAACTTTATCGTCACAACAATTTTACCGGATGCGCATTTAACCAGAGAGAAATTTGTGTTATTAAGTCGGAATTATGTGACAAAAATTATTACTGATTTCAGTTTTGTTATGAATTGGACTATTTTTTTAAAAAGATTTACATATTAAAAGTTGTAACCCATCAAATTTTCTATTTGAAAAAAAGTGTTAAGTTTTTTGTAAAACGTTTCGTTTAAAAACATATTAAAATTATTTATTAATTATTAAAAAAAAAATAACTTGAAATTTATTGATTTTTGACAATGATAGTTGAGAACTTAATTTGACGTTATTTCGCGCCCTTTAAAAAGTACTAGGCCACATACACTAAAAAAATCAATAGTTTTGGTGTTATGGACATTTTAAAGTTGAAGATGAAAAATTGCTTTATGAAAATTTTTGGTGAGGATAGCCCCCCTATTAAAAAATATTCCTCTATGCCCAAGAAATTCCTAAACCAAAATTTAGACACGTAGGTGAGCTAAAACGCTGAACTTTAGGCGATTTAAGTCAATTTAAATTAAATAAATTTAAAATTTGCAGTTAAAACTTTAGATATGCCTCCCTTTTTAGACTCCCCCCAAGTGGGGGGAGACGGGGGGTTTGCCCATAACTCACCATGCTGGGCAGATGGGTTGGCGAGTAGTCCGCAAATAAAGTTTAGACTTTTTAGATCACAGCACAAATCTGACGCAACCAGGACTAGAACCGCGGTTTCCCGCTCTCTAGTCTATCCGTGTTTGATCCTACGCCAGACTGCTGGTCAGCATTAATTAATTGTTTGTATTTTGCAGTAATCGGAGGAAACCTATAGTTTCTTGCTGTAGAACAACGTAGGTAAAATGTATACAACAAAAGAAATGGTTACAAAACCGTGTGCCCCCCCCCCCGGAAGTACCCTCTAACTAAGGGACATATTTTTAAAGAATTATTGAAGGTGATTAGCTCCTTGACCTAAAAGGTTTAAGATTAAATAAAAATCGCAGTTTTATCCAATTTTATCCAGTAATTTTATATGTCCCATTAAAAACCCATTTGCACTGGATTATTAAAGAGAAAGTTGACCAAACCCAGCCAGTGATGACGCGATGTGCAGAAACGAAATTTGCACCGTTTCTTTAACGACAGCACTCGAACGTTCTTCCTTCACATCAACTATGCAATTATTTTTAATAATCACTGCCATCAGTGACTGCGTCCATCTAAGGATCCAATTGATCCATCTAAGGATCAATTTTTCTACATCTTGTATTATTCTAACAGTGATCTTTAATTTTTTACCATATTATTATTATTTTTAACACTTAATTTTTTGTAACACAAAGATTTGCTAGTGTTAGATCAGTTTTAATTACTTTAATTAATGTTACGGCAAGAGTAGTGACGTCAGATGCCATCGGTTTATGACGCAATACTTGTCATTATTTTGTTTAATCAAAATTCTCTTCTTCTTCATATGCTTCTTGACAGAAGCGTCATGATCAATTTAATACGTTATTAAATGGCTTTCTTGTCAGATGTCATATAATAAAGTCGGATAAATTTTGTCCGGGTTGGGGATCAAATCTAGGGCTTCTCGCTTAGAGTCAGGTCCTTAGCCCGTTCACTTAGCTCAATTCAAATGACTTTAATGTTTCTGTTATTTAGAGATGTTTTGTTTTCAAAAAAGATTTTAACGATATCAACTTTTTTCGTTGTGTATTCAGTTTATGTTTTACAGCTACATACGCTTTCTTTTTTAATACTTCTTCTTCTTCAACTGAATAAATTTAGCCTAAGCCTAGGGCTTGTTATTTCCAGCCACTGCGTTGTTTTTTTGGCAAGCCTGTAACCCTAGTTTTTATGTTAATGATGTCAATTTATTAACCCAGGAGGACCACCGGCTTAACGTACCTTCCGAATCACGGAGACTTAGTCATAAGAAAGTTGCCCTTCTCCGGATTTGAACCTGGTACCCCGCATTTGCAGTTGATCGCGTTATCTGCAAAGCAAATGACCGTCTCTTTTTTTTAATACAATTTTAATACTAAAATTGAAGTTGACTGGTTAAAAAAGTCAAGGAATTTAAGGGGGGAAATGGCATATTAAAGAGTAGTGGTTCCCCTTTTTTATTATAATCAAAATGTTATTTACAATATTATGAATTTTAAAATGTATTTTTAATTAAAAAAACTTGAAAAACTCCTTGAAAACAAATTATCCTGCTGATGTGTTCAAATGCGAAACAATTGGTGTAAAACCGGGGGGTCTGGGGGGTACGGAGTACCCCCCAGTTGTGGGAAAATCTTTTGAGGAAGTTAAACTATGCACATACTTATGGCCGTTTTCACCGACAATTTCCTAACCGTAAGTATTTCGTAAAGTACTAGGTGTTTCTTAGCGACTGGATTTTGGTTATAAATAATGATTTTTAACCTAATATTTTATAATTTCTAACCTATAATACAGTCGCTAAGAAACAAATCATACTTTAGGAAATACTTAACGTTAGGAAATTGTCGGTAAAAACGGCCATTAGTGTCATACGTTTTTAAGAGATTTATATTATCTCAAGTATGAAAAATTATTAAATTATTTATGTAGATGCGTTCAGATTTATTTTTGTCAGTTTTGGCTCTTCTTTAAACTTTCAGATTTAAACTTATTGCCAACTTTGAACAATTCCATTCATAACTTGACTTCATTTATGTGTTTCGGAACCGTCGAGTTCTAGACCCCGAAAATGATCCTTATTGTGAAGCATGGTGGCGATAGCATCATGATCTGGGGCTGCATGACGGTCCTGACTTATGTATAAAAGTGTACGAACAGGGAATGAAAGAGGGGGGGGAGGGTAAAGAGCTTCAAATATTAATATAACTTAAATAATGTGAGAGTTGTATTTAAGTACTACAAATAATCAATTCTCATGCTTACTTATTTTCAAAATTCAATCCTAAATCAGGTCATAAGCCGATAACTCCACTATTGTTAAAAAAATGTTGCAAATCTCAATAAAATGAATATTACTATACAAACTTACAATGTTCTCTGGGTGCCCAATTTAAAACAAAGTAACATTAGAATATTTTTTCTTGATTCAAGTATTCAAGTATGAAATAACAAACAAAGTAAGTTCGGGATGGCTATAAAGCCGACTGTTTGATTAGAGTCCCCTTTTATTGACATAAAATACATATAGAATCCTAAAATAGACTTAGGTCACCACATTTCCTGGATCATTGCCAAATAAGGTACTCAAATTACAACACCTGTACTTGATTTTTGAAATATCCATTTATCAAAGTAAAAACAAAATTCCCATTAAATTTTAAATTATAAATTGAAACTGATCTTTCTTTTACACGGTCTTCGTATTTGTAACAACTTCATTCTATACAAAATCAATATTTGATGTAAAATTAATAATAATGGATGTCATAACTGTAAAACCTTTGATTTGATCGCTGCTGGAACGAGCTTGCTATTTAAATTTAAATCATTAAGCTCCTTTATGTATCAGGAGGCGGTGTCGTTTAAAATAATAAACAAAGAACAATATATCATTCATTACCTACTGTTTGATGATCGCGCGTACATCAACAAAAAAGGCCATTTAAATTTTAAACAATAATTGAAGCTTTAAGTTATTACATATTAATTGAAATTTACTATGTTGGCACAACTTTCAATTAAGTGGATAGTTTCTAATCTTGTTGCAATTTAATTATAAAATAAATTAATCTTCATTACGCTAAGTGCCCATCATGAATAAATTTTGCATATGTGAACCAATATTGACTATAAGAAATTAAATGCACGGTTAAGTACCAGAGAAAACGTTTGTTTTCCATAACAAAAGGTTCGAATGACACTTGGAAAGATAATTTCCTAATTTTTATATTATAGAAGCTTTTTTGTTTATTAGGGTTGCTGTCATGGGGGTTCTTCCATTGTTGGTTTCGAGAATTTCCGAGAGCATTGTTCCGATTGAAGTAATTTAGTTAAATGTGATGTAATTATCGAAAATTAATAACGGATTAATAATACCCGTCAGCTTCAGGGCATAGGTGATCTCGATGATGAACCCTCCTCCTGAATTCAGCTTCATGTGTGTTACGTTCAAACTTTTGCCATTTTGAATGACGAGATTTAAAAAAAAATTACTTTCGAAACTTCCAAAGTTAATTAATATTTTGATTGAATTTATTCGATTAAATAAATAAAGGCACACAAACAAAAGTTTATTTAAATACTAATGCTACAAAAATTACTCATAATACAAATTTTAATGAGTTACGCAAATAATGTAATTAATTATTGATTAATTTTCAGGTTGGATTGTTAATTATAAGTGTGAACCGAAATCTATATTTAGAACAGTTCACTATTGGCTATGATTAAACCAACAAAATTGGGCTTAAACTAACTGCTGTGCATATTTGTGTTATGTGAAAATTGCCCAGGGATTTCCTATAATACGGTTATTAGGAAATGCTTCAAATTTAAGACAAATTTACACAAGTTTTTGAATTTCTTGCACAAAATTGCATTTACAAATTATGCTCCTCTCTGATTTCTAAAGCCACGGGGAAGTCAATTTAACAGCTCGGAGAGCAGTGCTACGGACTCCTCATTACAATTACGCAAATTAAGATAACTTTCATCGATATTACTACGGCGGTAGTGCCTATAATTTCTCAAACTTGATTCAAGAATTTCGATAATTTACGCAGAAAAATCTTAAAACCACAGGCGCGCGTAGTTTCTTGTGCAAACCAACATTAGCAGCATTGCTCGGTTTAATTAATTTTTAATTGCATCGTAATTGCAATTTTCCGATGGGAACAATATCAAAATTTTAATTAAAGAAATTTTTAAAAAATTCAAGTGAAATTTAATTGCTCGAATTTTAATTTAAAATTCATATAGAATTTATTAAACGGTGTCAAAATTTGATAAAGAAAATTACAATTTCAAACTGCACTTAAATAGGTTTTCATTAATTTCTAAAGTTACTTCTTCAATTTGCATATTTTTAAGATTTATATCAGCAACAGAAACAAGATGGCGGCCGTGAGGGGGAGATGACATTAAATATAATGATTATAGGGGTGCATGATTACTGTTTAACTGCCGCCAGTCAGATTGGTCGATTGACACGTGTCGGGTTTCCTTTTTTACAAACTGCGGATTAGGGGATACATGTGACTCACAAATCTGACAAATCATTATTCGATACTCACAATGGAAAGTGTAGCAACTTGACATTATACAGGAAAAAAACAGGAAAAAGGTTAAATTTACAAAATTTATTATCCAGAAACTTTAAGTGCTTTTACCAAAACTAAACATAGTGAGGGTTGCGTATAATCACTTATATGATGTGACTGTCCAGTAGATGTATATTTTCAACAAAATTTTTCTTTTTCAAAAATTGCAAATTTATGCCGTCGTAAAATTCAATATTGTGCAATAAAATAAGACGACCCTAATTTAAACAAGTATGGGAAGGTACAATCCACCCTTATATTGTTGGCATCGAATATAGTAAGATTGATGTCTTAAGACAGTCATCACATATAGGGGTACATTATAGCGTCGCGACTAAGCGTCGTATTATCTAGCAGCGCGGCGTCGCTCCAGAAATCCACTTCTCTGGCTAAGCAACATTTATTTACATTTAGAAAATTGTAATTTTACGATTTTAATAGACTCATATTTTCCCAAGTGTTAACTTCGTAATTTTGGGGTCAGTACTTCCCCTAACATATATTGCGTGCATAATCTGTAAACAAAAACCGGAGCTTAATCAGGATTTTGATTTATGAATCGCTGGAGAATAAACTTTTGAATTTTTTATTAAATAGATTTTTGTTTAAAAATTTAAAAACAAAATTAGAAACATGCTTTATGAATAGGAGAGGCTTACTTTACAATTTTTAATCAAATTATGTTACTTAAAAAAATAAATTAAAAAAAAATTACAAGGGAGCTATCCAGCAGCATTCGTTAATTATTTAAATTTGCTTTGATAAATATGACGCAAAGGCATCCTTTGTTGTAAATTATCAGACATTTTTTTAGTGAGAGAATCTTGTCTACCTAATTATGTTGTACAGAATTAATATTCTAAAGCTTAAAATTGAAGTGCGTCTGAGTAGGTTGGAGTTTCAGTAGTTATAAAAGCTACCCTTATCTCGTACAGGACAATCTACCCTTTCGTAAAGACATATCAGACAGACTGCGCCATTGCGAAATATTAAAGTAGCTTAAATTAGAGAACGCATTTTTCTAAAAGAAAATAGTTTAAATGGCAGTTTTAAGAAGATTTAGAATGTTTTGCTGACTTTTCGATTTTGTTGGAAAGTTTTAGAGTATATTGAGGTACTTTACAGAACAAATTAGTAAAGTTAGCAATATTCGAGCATTATTTGATTAAAAATTTTAACTTGCTGTTAATACTTTTAATTTTACTTTTCCAACAATTGAAAAGTTAGTAGATATTAACTAAAATCTAAATGATCATGATAGCAGCAGAAACGCGATAAGACTTGGATATCATCCAAAAATAGCGACAATTTGAAACGCCCCTCGTATTATTTAACATTATTTTTGAATATTATTGCTCGCAGAAACCTAATTTGTACATTTTCATAAAAGATATGTCTCGTTTCCAGAGCGTAATTACGTAACTAAAACCTTTTACCATGTTAATTTAAGCTACATTAATTATAATTATTTTACCCTCGCAATTTGGCTTTGAAAATAAAAAAATTTAAAAAGTTTATTCCAACAAAATCGCTTTATTAACAACAAAATGGAACGATGCTTTAAACGAAGTTTGAAAAAGAAAACGAGACGACTATCAAGTTTTCGGAGGAATAATTAATTAAATTATTTATTTAATCTTTAATTTCAAGGCGCTTCAAACTCCATAAAGACTGATTAAGAAGCAGATAATTTTAATATGATAAAGGTCAGAACTTGCAAAGGAAGGCCAATGCGGGCAATTTGAAGGAAATGATTTTCTCGTATATTAAAATTTTTTGGTGTATGATGACCGACTTCATTGTTATCCTCGCTTTTATAACCGGATTGACCATTCAATTCGTTTATCAATTGATTAATTGATCCTAAATTCATTGTCACACACTTATTGAATAATATGCTGAAACCACATCATACGTATGTATCTACTGTGAAATCATAATTTATAGATACGACAATTACGCCACACAATTATCATTGAAATGTTTTACCTTAATTGAACCATGATTATTACCCATTCTAGGGATTACAATAAGAATAATTCGATTATAATTCGAATAATTAAAACATTAATTACTTTGATTAATAATCTTGCCGTAGGTACTACAAGAAAATTACCCAATATATTGTAAATGTGTAACATTTAGATACTGGAATTGTTCCAAAAACCAACCAGAAAGACGAAACTTCAAAAATCGAACTGATGACCAAATAACCAAAAAATTAATTTCATATTTTTGCTTTGATTTGAAAGAATAATTACGTAAATCTTCCCGAAAAAATTTCAACCTCGACTGATTTTTGGATAAAAAAATGGAAAAAAGTCGAAAGCAAATTTGTTCATTATAAAAGTGATCGGATAAAGCAAATTAACGCTGAATCAATAGTTAATCTGTTAATTTAATAACTATTAAAATTACAGCAACTTTTTCAAACTTTTTTTTATTTAATGAAAAATCCAAGCCATCCATCAAGGATAGCCTGGCTCTGGGAGTAAACTTTTTTCCCTACAGCAAAATGTTTGACACCAACGTTTCAATTAAATTTTGAACTGGAAAAATATGAATTTTATTTTAAAATGCTATGCAAATTGAGTCTAAAATGGTGCCATTTTGTGATGTCCAATTGCAATGATTCCTTCATCACAATTTAAATTTCACACCTTTATGTCAACCCATTTTAAACATAAAATTGTGAGAAACCCTTTTATAGCTTGGCAATCTTGCAATCTATCTCATTAAAATACATCAACTATGTGACATTCCAAATGTCAGTTTTCCACTTAGTCAGTTGCTTTCTGATTTTTAATTATTAATGGTTAAATGCAATCTAGGTCGAGCCATTTCATTGTTAAAATGTCACTTTACGTCTCCATCAGAGCTACAAGAAGCCAATTTTCATTCACTTGTCGTGTTAGGTTTAATTAAAGTCAAAATCCTGTAAGTACAATTAGGTATTATTTACTGTGGATTACGTAAGGATTTAATTCGAGGCGACAAGCAAACAAATCAACAGGCTTTTATTCCTCCACCTCGGAGCTGGAATCTCCAGGTTTTTTTATCACACTTGGATTTGAACTCACTTGACGATTTCATATCCAATCATGCACTTAGAGAATTTATTTCCAATGTTTGTCAGTTCTTTGGAAGCAAATAAAATACAACTAAATGCAGAAGTTCCTGTATTTTCAACTTTAACCTGACCACAATTTAAACGATGAGTCTAAATTCCAATGTCACCTCAGGGCATTCTAAGGGTTACTTGTTTTTTGTATTGTGTGTGGCCTATACTGATTTTGGAATCCAACTGTCGCTTTGATATTTTTTTGCTTAGTTAACTTCTGGACAATCTCACACCGTGCTAAAAAACCACAAAGTCCATCGGTTAGGTCATTGAGACAGTGCAATAAAAATTGATCATTTTGTGTTACAGTCTGCATATTAAGTATCTATTATTTGATTGATAGGTTGTGAAAATAATGAGCAATATGCAATCAACTAGTATAAATTTATTATAAGGAAAGATTTAAATAATTTATACCGCAATATCGTAATTACAAAACAACTGTCAACAAATATTGAATAGGGAAGTGGTTGATCTAGTTAGTTACCTTTCTGTAATTTGATTGCTAAATATTACATCATTATGTACCGCATTTTGATTCTTTTTTTTTAACGAAATTTAACTACGACCCCCCTCTTTTATTGCTTACGTTTGGCGAGACAATAAAGCAACTTTTTTTTTCTTGTGTTTTATTCAATAACCAGGCGCCCAGTAAAACCATATATAAATTCTCTCGTAAAAGTTAAAATTTCAAGGGATAATAAAAAATTTTGAAAATTAAAGGGTCAAATTAACCGTTAGTTATTATGGTAGTAAAGCTTTAATAAAGCAAATTAATGCGATTAACGCTGTTACGCTAAAATTTAATTCAGTTGCTCTACTAATTACAAAAATGACAATCACACTTTTTGTTTTAATGAAAAATTCAAACGCTAAAAACAGTCATATATCGCAAAGTATTGAAAAATATTGAATTACAAACTAAAACTCCGTATCAAATTCTTCTCCCCCCGCCTACGATTGTAAAAGCTTTTCCAACTAAACTAATTAAAAATTCATTTTGATACTTTGCAAAACTCTAAATTTTGAATGTTCAAAAATATTGAAAAACGAAAATTTTAGGTAGTTGGAAATCGTCAAACTGATGGTAATTGAATTTATTTATGGCAAAAAAGTTATTGTATTTTTTGAAATGATGCAACTTCAGTTTGTGATTTTCTTTACATTACTCTGTATCTCATATCTCTTTACTATTCACATCATCAAATTGCTCTACAGTATAATATCATGTAATAACGACGCGACGCATTGAAGTGCTACCATTGTATGTTCTTCAATATTTATAATGCCACATGCAACGCGAGATGAACCAACAATGTGGAGAGAATTTAATATTTATTTTATCCATTGCTTTATTCCACAGATAGTTGGCAGACAACCACCCGAGTGAAGAACTCACTCAAAAATCCCGGCCCTCAGAACTGGAATTAAAGGCTAGTCACCTTATACTTTTGCTATATGATACGATTCTTTTGCTGTTCCAACATTTAATTCTACAGATTCACCCACAAAAGTACCAAAAAAATCTTAAAAATTTCTTTTTGCGCTGTAGTTAAAATTTAATTTAAAACTCTGATGATTTTCAAATTATAAAATCGTTAAAAACAAAAAACCCAGGCAGTTTTTCAAATTGCAAGTTCTCATAAATAATATTACAGTAAATTAAAGCCAAAGTTAAAATATAATCCTGACGTTTCGTTCTCTTGTTACTAAAAGCTCTAAGGATTTTGAAAAGAAAGAATAGAACTTTTTTTCATGATAAAAGCAAAAGGCTCCACTATTAAGTACACCAAATTAACGTGGAAATGGACAAAACTGATAGTTGGTAGTACAAAATTGGGTTAAAACAAAAAAAAAACCTGCAGGAAATTAACACAGTTAAAATTGGGTCTCCCCGGAGGAGGCGGAACTAATATATTTTTCTAAAATTTGAATAAATGGAAAAAACAAATTGTGCCAAATTACGACGCGACGATTGTAGCCAAGAACTTCATTTGCTGGACGGAATTAAAGCTGTTAAAATGTAATTTAAATGTTGAAACTTGCCAAATTTTAAATTAAGTGGTATTAATAGCAAATTTTTCTAAAATTATATGAAAAGCGTAATGTGAAATAACACAGAAGACTAACAAGTTAAAGTCGACTGCATTAAAGGACTTCCATGTGCTGCAGAAATTAATGCTGCTATGGCTTCTCTAAATGTGAGTTTCGGTATTGGAATCAATAAGCAAAGTTAAAAAAATAATATAATTTTTTTTTTAATGAAAAGCATTTGGAATGTTAAGTTAATTTAGGGAAAATTTGAATAAATATAATAAAAAAATGTACAAAATCTTTAACTTGAGAATTTTTGCTGCAGGAAATAGCAACATTTATTGCCACCCTGTTTAAAAAACTCAAAAATTAATAAAATTTTGAAAAATCATTCGGTGTGACATTCTAAATGTCAGTTTTCAGCGTGGTGTCAGTTAACAACAAATTTGGTAATTTTATTTGAGAACTAATGCGTAATTTGAATTCGGTTTAGAATTTTAGTTGCCTCATATTTAAATTGTTTAAAGCTCACTTTTCGTTTATTGCAATGGCGGTGCTAAAACAACTTTGTGCTTCACTATTAGTTACTAAAATCGTACCGTTTTTAGTTCTAGTTTAGTTAAGGCTCTCAATACAGTGAGATCTATATCTCACTTTAGATTGAGATCTTTCAATCAATCTCGTCACAGTGGCGTAGTTACATATTCGGCGGCCTGGAGCTAGTACAATCGGCGTGCCCACTTGTTCCCCAAATAATACAGAGTCCTGAAAAAAAAACACTTTGTTCTAACTGCTCCACAGTTCCTACGCTCCTGATTCTGCCAAAGCGCCTATTTACTATTAATTCTTTCAAATTATTTCTAATAATCCTATTATTCTATCAATCGTATTGGTACGAAATTTCAGTATTTTAAAACCGTTTCGCTACTCTTTCCACTCTCCTCTCCAAATTTGAATTAAAAGTTTTTCATTCATCGTGGAAAGAGCAAGAGCAGTTATTTCGATGTCGAAGCAGAGCAATTCAAAAATTAGTCTACTCCAAATACGTGGTTTTTGAATTTTTGGTATTACCAAAAACGCAAATTAAATGATAAATATATTGATTTGAAGTCGTCTTTATGTATTTAGTTCTGTTAACATGGTTTCAGGAAATCCCTCGGGGCGCTCTGAATTTGACTTGCTTTGTGTGTTTTCATGTACTTGACTTTGGAATCAAATTTTTTCAAACCCAAATATTATTATTTTTATACTGTTATTTTTTCATCCTCAAATTTTATTTAAAACATTGGTAGTGCCCATGTACTTTTTTCCTTGACGAGTCTGCGAAACGCTCAAAACCAAGATTTTTTACGCTTTGAGGGGGGGGGGGGGGGCAAACCAAAACAAAGTATTTTTTTTCTTAAATTCAAAGCTGTATATTTTGTGGTTAAAAACTAGCAAATTAAAGTCTTCATTTTTAAATTACAGCCTGTCAAAAAAATTCATCAATGTTATTTTAACAGCATCAAATTTGAACGTATAGAAAAAATTTACAAGATGAACTTCGTGTCGTCCTCCATTCCACTCTCACGTAAATGACATGGAACTAAACTACCTTTGCAAAAAAATTCTTTATCCAAAAGTAAATTTTTAACAAAATTCGAGTCTTTATTTATCTAGCAAGGAAGAATTACTACGCTCAACTGTAAAATTGTTTCTCAAGCTTGAATTTCATCCTATATGAGTAAACAACTTTATGGAACAAAATTATTTATAAGTTTCCGGATTATAAACTTTAAAAGTAAGATATAGAAAATCCCTGAGAAAATCATGAATAATAAAAAAGCATCTAAATTAAATTTTTAACTTTGACTAGGTCAATAAAACTGCAGCGTCTCCGATAAAGTTTATTGCTTCCTAATGTTTAAGTTGCTAAAACTTCTCAGGGTTTCTAACTTTCTAGTATGTACTTCCTAATTCAACAAACTACTACATCTATGTAATAGCTGATTTCTATGCCCTTTACGTTTTTCAAACTTCACTCAGAGTTCATAAAACTACTTTCCGGCATCGGCAGTGCCAAACGGAAACTTTAAATAAACTCGGTAATATTAATTCAATGACAGGTGCATAGGATGTGAGCATTAATATTCATACAGCAATCATCCAAAAAGAAGCATTTGCTTTTGACATACCTACGCTTTTATATTACTTAATAAAACAGGGTAGGTCAAGAAATTTTCCTGTTAATTTTTCATCCTTTTATTTGATATACCAACAGGAAGGGAATAATCTTACGCTTAACGTTTTATGTGGTCATGAAAGGGCTAAAAAGGAAGAACATCGTATGCTGTCAGAGTTTCAACAGAACCGACGAACCCTGTGTTACTGAGGGTTGTAGAAATCAATAATGGAAGTAGTAGGCACGATGCCAACATGACATACTGGCGCCAGGCGTTCCGGCGCCCACGAGAAAAGCACCAACGTCCTTAATCCTACTTTCTAAACAAATATTATTTCCCTTATTTATATAATTTGTTTCGAATTTTTCTTGTAGTTGTGAAGTCGGTTTTTTGGGAAAATAAAAGAGTGAGGTTAAGTTACACGAAAATGGAGATACGCAACAAGGATGAGAACATCAAAATGTGTTCCTTGAATATTGCCACGCCATGTGATACATAAATATTCTGTAAGGACGTGTCGTATGGATTGAATTGGAAAGATTACACATTCAGAGGCGGGACGAGCGTTTCAAGGTGTCGAGTGTCCTGAAAATTGATAAGTAAATAGAAACAATACACGAAGCTTCTTTAATTAAATTGTTGAGTTTCAATTTGGTATAATGAAAGTAAAAAGTGGTGGAATTATGTCGACAAGTTGGCAACTTGGAATGTAAACATCGTAATACGTCGCAGTGGTATTTTCAAGCAAGTTAACAATTTAAACTGAAGCTATTATTTCTGTAAAATTATAAGATATCTGACACTAAATACTAAAAGCTGAAACTAAACTAATTCAAACTTGATTCTCATATTGTAGATGAGTTTGGTGAACTAATTTGGAATGGGTTTTGACTTACAATACGATACTCATCAAACAAACAAATTTGAACAACCCACATTTATGCATTTACAGCTAAACGTGATTATAATCAATGAAACATGGTTTTAATGTATAAAACGTTAATCGTACAAAAAAATTGATTTAGAAAACATTGCCTCGTTATGTCTCTCCTGAACAGCTGCTGTTCAAACATAATCAAGTAACTTTCAAAATAAAGCTTTAGGGTTTCAACTTTCATTACAAAATATTGGCAATAGTCGACGAAAAACTTAAACAAAAGGCAATATCGCGGATAGAATTTCAAGTACAAAACCTAACCAAAAATACTTTGAAATCGAAACAATTTTGTATTTGCGAATCGTTGAAAAGTTAATTATAAATTAATGTAAAATATACTACTACGTAAAGTTAGATTTTAATTAATAATAACACTTGCACAACCTAATTAATGCGTCTTTGTTATTAATCAAGTGGTGGCAATATTACAATAAATTTGATGAAAGTTAACAGGTAGTAAAGTTTAATCAAAATAAGTTGCTTTAGTCGAATTCAGTCTTTTCCGTTGTTCTTCCTTGCCACTTCTTTGCCTCTTTTATCTCCATAACGTTTCGAGTGCGTAGTTCGGTTTACATGCTTTTGGCAGAAATCGCTCTGTTACAATTTAGGATTAAAGCTTTATTACAAAAGTCAAATAAAACTAATTTCGATTTTCAAGAATTTGAGGACTTAATAATTAAGCGTCGGAATTCTGTCAGACAGACAGATAATTAATTTCCTAAAGTGGATGAAATTTTTAGCTTGTAGAAAAATTTTAGAGCCGAGTTTTCCTCGAGCTAGTAACTGGAACGAAAAAACAAATATTCCTTTTTTCACAAAAGCTGCTATTTTTATATTTCCAAATTACGTTATTCATGGTTCAATATACAAAAAATAACAAAACCTTACGTTTTTGACGTTTCACAACACTTCCAATCAACCTACGTCAAAAAAGCTGAATTTTCTTTGTAAGCGGAGACAAACAAAGAATTTTCACACTTTTCCTTAATTAATTATTAAAAACTTTTCTTTTATTTGGTAATTTCCCAAACTGAGTTAACTTGGCTGCTTTGAGAAAAAATTACAAAAATAGATATCGCCTTTATGTCATAAAAAATAGGATAAGTATTATCTTTCCGGGTTAAGGTGTGCCGGAACGCATAAAAAGCAATACCATAAAATTTTATAATATCTAACTGATCGGGCTTCCGTTTCCTTAACCTTTAACATAATTAAATAAAAACCTTCCATTCGTAGCAAGAATTACAAAAACAATTTAAACTAATGGGGATGCCCTTTAACCTCTGAATTTATCCTTAAAATAAACCTATAACCTACTTTTATAAATCGCTCATTTATTTTGTGTTCGGGGGGGGGGGGGGGAGGTAGTAAACGGGGGTAATTATTTAAAAATCACTCAAAGTGTTGGATAATTGGCTCACGACTGAAGCTACAAAAATTTCGAAAGCTTTTATGAGATATGGTAAAACATAGAAGTAATATAAAATAATAAGTTAATAATTTACCTCTTCTCCGGGGTTCGGCTTATATTAAAAATGCTATAGTTTATGCTCACCTGTAACAAAAATTCAAAATTAGTAAAAAAAAAAATAAAAGGAAAAATCGTTTAAGGTAGGCGCCTGCTGTTTTAAGCAGTCTGTACCAACCGCAGTGATAAATAAGTGTCTTTAACATTTTTGTGGTCACTGTTTTTATTTTGATTGACTTAATTTTTGGTTCCAAAACTTTAGAGGTTTTATGAAGTGGATGGTGATAATTTTTCAAGTTTCAAAAATAACCAAATATAACACTAACGTAAGATTTCCTACAACACACGATATCATTCGACGAACTGTCCAGATCACAGGCACAACATAAACTGAGTTACAATAAATTTAAAGTGTCAGGTAGACACATAGGTTTATGTAACATCCTGTGAGTAAGAAGTAATACCTCACAATAAAAACATGATCTTACAACAAATAAATTATAAATATACTTTAAACTTACATGACGACTTACACATTGGGACTTGACTAAACCTATTGTATAACTTTTTATTAAAATTCTATGTGAACACACGTAGGTGTATCCCAAAACTTCTATGAGGATTATTTTAGAAAAAAATTTTAACAAGAAAAGTTATCTCACAAGTTTAGTTTTAATGCAACACAACTTTCGAAATTCGCAAAGTTTAAATTTTGACAAGTGGAAATTCCTGAAAATGCAATTAAAATTTCTTTTACAGTTTTGAAATAATAATATCAAGTGCTTCTCTTGTTACAAGTTAAGGTATGTTCACAATAGTGGCGTCAAACAAGAATTTGATTATTAATAATTTTCCGTTCTGAATGATTGTGTTTTGTTTAATTGATGACGCGACGCTCGACGTTGCAACTCTGAATATAGTACATTGAAGGTTTCCAAGTTTGTGGTTGAATATCTCGAGAGTTGGTAATTTGCTTGGTATATACCGAGAGCAAATATTGGTCTTTCTGTATCTACAGTTTCAAAGTACTTTGCTATTCTCCAGAACAACTTCTTACAGCAATTTGATTTTTACTTTATTTTGCACCACAAATGCTGGATTAGAAATACACCAAAAGTTGCAAATACAAATACTGGGGCCCCGCGTCCAGCAGAGAGGATACGTTTTTATTTAGGCCCTGCGCTGGCTCATGTCATTTTCAAAATTATTTTTAGATGTAACTTTTGCCTCACTTTGTAGACCAAACCTAGCCAGTGATGGCAGTGATAGCTAACAAAAATTGCGTAGAAGGTTCTAGTGCTGTTGTTAAAGGAACGGTGCAAATTTCGTTTCTGCACATCGTATCATCACTGCCATCAATGGGTGGGTTTGGTCTATACTACCCAGAGAATTTCATTGATATGAAAATTTTTAAGATATTACTTTTCACTTTCAGAATGACTCGAATTGAATGTAAATTTTTGTGTCTTAATTTGCTCTTTAAGAGGACTCTCAAGTCGAATTTAAATCTTTGATCTGCTATTATATTCGTTTTGAGGCTTAATGTTCCAAAGAAATGTCGAATTTTTTTATAAAATTTTTCTCAAACGTTTGAGCTTTAATTTCTATCGTTTTAGCCTCAACCATTATTTTCTCTCCTATTTTGAATTTTTGTGGCTAAACGATGTTTATCTTTGAATGAGCTTCCATTCCAATAATTTTTATTTAATTTTCCACAAAGTTTGGACATTTTTTCCAGGTTATTATATCAAAATCAAGATTATTTATAAACATCAGTGTCCTTTTCTGAGTTCAGTAATTTTCAAAAATTAAAATAAATTCAGTATGCCTTTTTGATTTCCAATTTTTAATTTTCATGTGGATAAAATTGAATGTTGAAAGTGACCAAGCGTAACTTGCTCGGAGTTCTCAAAAATTCCAAATGCCCAAAATTTAGGAACTTAAAAATTCCTAAATATGTGAATAAATAGGTGCAAAACCGGGGAGTCTGGGGGGTACGGAGTACCCTCCAGAACATCGGGAAGTTTTGTTAAAGAAAATGAACATAACTACATCTTTAAAATGATTTTTTTAAATTTTTTAGGGTGGCTTATGTCCATTAATTGAAGCAAATTGAATCATGCCGATGTAGACTAAAATTTAGTTTGTATGTTTTTGTTGCAACGTAAATCTAAACGACGTAGAAAATTAGGTTAATTCACAAAATTAGTAATAAGATATGCGAGATAATTAATGAATGAGCATGTGATATCTCTCTTATTTAGAGATAATTGAGATCTCTCAACTACGACATAGGAGTCTCGATTTGCGTCGTTTCGATTTACGTTGCAGCAAAAACATACAACCAAAAAGCCAATCTACATAATCATGATTCAATTTGCGTCCATTCATGGACATAAACCACCCTAAAAAATAGAAAAAAAATATTTAAAAGATGTAGTTATGTTCATTTTCTTCAACAAAACTTCCCGATGTTCTGGAGGGTACTCCGTACCCCCCAGACCCCCCGGTTTTGCACCTATTTATTCACATTTTACACACTTCGTCACTCTACAATAAGCAACTGTAGTCTTCTGTAACATTTCAGGCTGTCGACAATCCAAAATTTTTAAAAATACCTATTTGATTCGATTTGCGTTTTTTCGATGGTTACTGAAACGTAACCACGACGCACATCAAGACTTTGGTGTATTTATTTTATTATTTAATCATTTCTGTAACTTTAAAATTACGCCACTGACTTTAACCGATGATAAGTGCCATATCCTTACTGATTTCAGCGTAAATAGATGGACTTATTTTGTCAATCATTTCCGCAGGAAATATTTTAGTTCCCACTAATTTCATTAAAAAAATTTTTTAAACTGTTTTAGCTTCTTTAGTTCTCGTTTTATTATAATTTTGTGGGACTGTTTTTTTGTATGGTTCATCTGGGTTTCCTATTCATGGGCATTAAAACATCGTTAGAACAGTTGCACCTGAGTCCAATTTAGGTAAAGATTTTGCAGCTAACTAATAAGTGAATAATCCACAAAACCTGGCTTTCGACGCTGGAAAAAAGGCTGGTGACCCTTTCAAAATAATAATAGTGAGTGGGAAAATGTCAAATTCAGTGGGGTATTTATGTGTTGTTTTTAAGAAAGTTCTAGTTTATTTTTTACTATAATATTTACCCAGGTCTTCCTAAACGTTGTTCTAAAATACGACACTGTCCTTCCTTTAGATTGCACTCTCTTTCACATATAAAGTAAAAAAATTTATCTATAGCCAAGTTTGAAAATATAAAAAAATTAATTTATAAAATACAAAGTCATATTTTACTTTGAAATGCCGTCAAAGAAAATGTTGGTAAGAGAACGTGAAAAGTTTTGCGATGTCCAGTTCTTCTAAGCTTCCTTAACTTTTAATAGGTATAAAAAGATACTTTTAATTTGTTTCTTTTCTATTTTAATAAACTTTCATGTACCGTTAGGGCTTTTACTCACATAATTCTAGTACCATGAAAGTAATATTTTTCAAGCTTTGAAACGCTCGTTCGACGTTTCTGACGTCATGACCATTTTAAAAACGTATACATTTTTCGAGTTTGGTTTTAGCCATGTCAAGTTTTGTACTCTCAAAATCAACATTTTAACGACCATACGAAATAAAAGTTCCCCCTCTTTGGTGGGTGATTTTAGTGCAGAGTTGAAGTAGCAATTTTGTTACAAGAATAAAAATTTGCATAATATTCTTCATAGGATCAAGGGGGCCGAACTTACCTCACTTGAGATTCAGCGAACCCTACAGACATTGAAATGGTAACTGGTAAAACACGCCCCAAAACATTTAAGAAAATTGGTGACCGACAATCACCGATTAAAAAGCAATGTTTTGTGTAAAGAATTTCCTTTGAAAACTGCCTGAAATGCATTTAAAATATTAAATTCTTAAACGCCGCATTTATCTGCTTTTTAAGGGTTCATGAAGCACAATTAATGCAATAAATGGAAATTTTCTGTTTCAAAATCCCAACGATCGTTAGTGGTTTCAAAAAATTATTTGTGACCCACAAATAGCAATCAAATATTTTTAAATATTTAACCTTTGAAGTCGAGTAGAAAAAAATATCAAAGGAAAGCATTCAGCTCTAGGAAATAAGAGACTTCTTTTAATAAATCAATATGAAGAAGTTAAGAAAATAAATTTCAATTAACCGTTAAATTAAAGAATTACATTCAATTATTCAACAATACAGACGATTCATTTGGTTAACAAGTCCTTCCTTGTTATTGATAATAAATATTAACATAAAATGAAGTAAAAATGTAGATATTGATAAGTTTCAGTTTTGTTAGTTTTATGAAAACAAAACGTAGTAGTACAAAAACCAAAGGTTGATTTGTCAATTTTGAAACCAATAAACATCAAACTACCAAACTTGAATATTAGTTTGTATAAGACTTAGGTGGTGTCATGTCACGTAATTTGATATTAAATTTTAGGTAACAATAAAATCATAATTCCCAACCGAACTAATTAAAGTCTCACAATCACAAATCCAAATACTCCATACATTAATTACAATGGAGTGTCACGCCGGAATAACCGGAAACCTAATTAAAATCAATAAAATTCAATTTGTAAAATATTTCGAAAATTAGCATAATTTCAAAAAGTTTCCTTTACTAATCGAACGAGCTTTTACTATATCAAGCCATTGTGGTGACTAGAAACTATGTTTCATCCGCAATGAAGGAAAACAAGAAGCGTTTCCTAATCCTAATTGGAAATTGCGGTTTCAACCAAAGCGAAGTTACGCTTTAACCATGCAATACTTATTATGTCACGTCATTCCAAAACCTAGATGAAATTGATTCCAAAATTGACACCAAATCAACAAAATTTCTAACCTTTTCGTTTTTGGAAAGGCAGAGCACCGAATTCGGAAATTGAATATTTTAGAAACACCGAATTGGCACTTTTGGCTTGGTATGAAGCCAAAACCGCCGTTTAATTAGAGCTTTGGAACTGTACGATGCAAAATATCACTTTACTTGGAATTTTGTATCATCACTTATTTTCTATTTTAAGGAATTCGATAAAAACATCCACCATTAAAAGTTGTATCTTGTAAACAGTTTATTTCACGATGCTTTCAATAAAATTGATTTTGTCGTGAGAATGACACGGATGTAACCTCGTTTGTTATTTCTTCAAGAAGTTGGATTCTCTTATTGAGATTATTTATCGATCTTAATCAGTTGGTAGGTTTATTTAACTCGATTGGAAAAGAATAATGTTGATTTAGGTGATAATTCCGCAAGTTCTATGGAATTGACGTTAATTGTAATTGTGCTTTACAGTAGTCGTGGTTTTCAGATGCTTGCAAAAAGAAGGATTAAAAGAATTTACAAATTCCAGTTTCTAATGTCGAATTAACCCCCAATAAAGTTTTTAATTGAATTTTATTGACAATTAACTTAAATGTTTCACGTTATTGTCACTATTGAAATTTAAATACAAATGTTTGGATTAATTTTCCCCGGTACCGTCGATTATTGCTTGTTGAATGTAAAATTAAGCTTAAAATATCCAAACTTTTGGAATGCTAATTAAACGTGAAACTACGTAAACAAACAAGTTAAACGCAACTTAATTTTGAATTGGTTTCTGTAATTTTGAATTTGGAATCTTTCAATATGATCCAGTCGAGAAATGATGAGAACGGAAAGTTTATATTTCCCTTATTTAACCGCCGATTCTAGATTCCAAATTTTTGATGCTTTTTGAGCAAAATTAAAATAAAATTTTCATTGCTTTTAAATTTTTAATCAAAGAAAAAAGTAAATTATATCTGCAGTCATTCCCAGAACACCAAGTACGGATAATTTTAAATCAGAAAAATTTGCAATGTAAACGAAAGAAATTTAAATTGTGTTTTATTTATTTCAACACTTTACAGGGCTCATGTCCTTTGTGTGAAAATTAAGATTTTTAACAAAATTAATGTCCCACCAAGCAACCCAAGTAGTAAATTCAAATTTAAACCTTTCTTAGGAAAGCGAAACAAATAGAAGCTTTTCACGTAGAAAATTGCGTGCTAAAAGCCCCAAAAACGAAATAAAGTGGAAAACACTCAAATTATTTTATTTTCTGTTGTTTTCCTTGTAAATTATGTTTCAAATTAACTGTCACAATTTAAAATCGTGTGATTTGATGACCCAAAGAATCGACAAAATTTTCAAATTTTTTGCTGTTTTTTTTGTTCGTGAGATATATTAGTTGTCTGATATGCGATGAATCATATTCAATTTCGAAATAAAAGGTCCGATAAGCCCCAGACAGAGACTGTCATAGTGTATCAGTTTCTTTCAAACTATTTTGATCCAAAACCGAATTTATTTCCTAATAAACAAAATAAAATAGCAAGATTTATTTGTATACTCTCATGGTAACAGTGAAACTTGGATAACTCGAATCTAAATGACCTCACAACGCAAAATAATTGCAGTATATAAATTTTTCCATGAAGTCAACAAGCCCAAGTTTCCCCTACTTCAATTAACCCATTTTGTTTTTCTAGTGATAAATAATTGTTGTACTATGTAATGTACTTCGAGTACAATTATGTAATGTACCTACTTCAATTATTTAGAATTTGGTTCATTGAATCGATTCCGATTTGATAGTTTCATGTAATAATGTACCGCATTGCTGAATTTTCAGTAGCGACTATTGAGCGTTGGATGTAATCCAACTTTTTTGACGACTATTGCAATGTCATGATGTAGCATTGAATGAAATTGACAGCTACAAAAAATTACATTTCGCTCACATCAATTCCAAATCCATTACAAGTGTTGTTTATTGGAATTTTGGAAACTGGAGAAACACTCACAATATTTATAACTTGGCAGATTCAAAACAATTAAATTTATAATGCTTTCTCTCATTCATACGCTTATTGATTTGGAAAAATAAGAAACCAGACAAAGTTTTCTTTGATGTATACAAGGACAATTTCAAGTATAATAGAAAACCCATCGATTTATTAATTGCTTTTTTAAGGGTACAAAAAGAGATACAAATAAATCAAAAGTACACTTGAAAAAAGCTGTGGGCTATGGTTTGACTTTTAAAGCACCGGTGGTAAAAGTACATCTGTCAAAACTCACTTACATAAAAAACCATTTTACAATGAAAGAATTGGAAAATTTTGCACGATAAATTAACCACACAAGAACCCCCACAAAATGATTAACCCTTCAGGACAATTACAGATTAACGAAATGGAAAGTTTGTGTTTTTGTTTTGTTGTTGCAAGTAAAAAGGATAACATCCATCAAGCCACACGGTTGAACCGTAGACTTCAAAATTGACAGTAGGAAAACAAATAGGATGATAATTATGAGCAGAACCACTTGAAGAAAAAATAAAGCCAACAAATCAAATAAATATCAAATTTTGCCCGCAAGGTAAAAAAAATTGGGAAAATCAGATTTTGTTTTATTCATATAAAATTTGTGTAAGTAGATACGTAATATAGCTAATATTTTGAAGCTTTTTAATATTATAAACTAATACAAAAAAACAGAAATTTAATATCTAAAGTTAGAATTCGATTTTACAAACAAAGAAGTTTATTTACTTATTTAGAAAACAAAAATATATAATGTACCTGCTACTATTAAAATATATAATAATGAAATTTTATAGGAAGATCGATAATTCCTGCTTTATTTACAGCAGCATTAAAAAAAGGTTAAAAATAAAATGTTAAATCAGATTCTGCCTTGTATTTAAACATGAGCACAGAATTTTTGTTTTGCTTTAATCAATATACGCCATTGTATTATAATGTTTGTTCTAATGACCCTCTGTGTAACATATTGAATACATTTTCATTTTTGTAATTTTTCTTGTCAAATAGAAAGCATACACATAACAATGAAGTGACAATAAAAACAATTTGCTGATCACGGTAGATTTAAACCACAGACACAGAGGATGAATAACTAAAAAAATAAATTTTCTCTCATTTTTCCGACTTACGATTGTTCGAATAACTGACGAATTGCTTAAAACTAAAGAATTAAAAACTTCACGCAAACCGCATCTTTTTTACCTTGTCAGATATTATTCAAAACTAAAACTTTGAAAAGAAACTTACAGTAAAATTTAATGATTTGTCAGATATCACAAGCAAACAAACGCATAACTTTTTAAGAAAAAACATAGTTTTACTTTTCCTGCCGCTGGCGACGACAGACAAGTAAAATCCCCGTGGCATCAAGACGACGTTAAAATGAAACTTGACCTTGTGCACATGGTAACAAAATGGCATGTTTTTTCGCCGTTTGTACAAAAATAATATTTCTAAACTAGAAAATCGTGTTCTAAAAATTGCGTGCTGGAAGTTTTTCGACATTTTTATTACTTTTATTTTATTTATTTCTTTTGTTAGTTATGTGTTGCTTCTCTCTCAGCAAACATTTTATATTATTTATTTCCACAATTTCTTTTCTTAAAATGTACTTCTTTGCTAAAACTATTACCAAAATTTCACAGCCGTACTAATGAAGCTCAAAGTGGGCTTTTCAAAAATATTGTAGAATAGTCACCGACTCCTTGACTCATCTCAAGATCGTTGTCAGCCCTGACTCTTCATTTACTTTAATTTGTTTTTGATTTACCAGATTTGCACAATTCCGCATTTAAAAGAAAGACCTTTATTAACGCGAGGCCGCAGGTTGAGCCGTATCTAGATAGCTAGGAATAAAATTAAAACATAAAACTTACGTTTTGTACTTGTCAATATTAGTATGACCTAGTACACCTTTTTATTTCATGTTTTAACCCCCCCCCTTCGTCATTTTAATCGATTTGTGCTTTTGCTTTAATTTTTAAGTCTATTTGGTCACGGTTTTTACACCCCAGGTAGCTAAACCCCACATTTATTAAATCAATGTCACATCAATTCATTTATCAGCTTAAGGAGGTAAGCGGGCTTTGCCCGCATGTACCCCGTAAAGTTATTAGATTCACAGCTTATAAAATGCGGTTAGTACGTGTTTATTAGCAAATTTGCTCCGTGATGCACAATCGGCTGATTTCCGGATACCAAGGGATGTAGAGTCGGTGATAATTATATTTAATTTAAATGGAGTGAAAATCCTGCCTGAAAGCTAATAACAAAACATAAATCTTGACCAAAATTTCGTTAATTAAACAGATCATTAACTTTGCTCATTAATTGAGTGACAATATGGCACGCACAAATTATTACATTTAATGTAATTACTTGACATGCCATACTAACGAATTTTCCAATTATAATTATTGGAAAACCTCAAATTTATTATATGTGGTAGTATTTTAGATCCAAAATTGTTTTATTATGTACCATTTATCAAGGCACTAAAGTTCATCTTTAAATAATTTGGTAGTAGCCGAGTCAAATAACCACGCGAGTCGTAAAAAACGTTAGAAATTAAACATTTATATTAATATTATTGAGGGTATAAGTGAAATGTCAAAGTAGCTATTTTAAGAAGGTTAGATAAACTCGTATACGTTTTGGCTTCTAAATTGGGCCCATTGTTCTAACTCCAATTTTTAGCTCCATCTACATCCCAATGTAGAATAAACTCCAGAGTCTTGACAAGTGGCGTGTCACTGATTCTGACCATGTTAGGCCCCAATAGAGATCTTCTCATAGCAGATTGGTGAACAGTAACGAAGTACATGCTCGGTTGTTTCTTTCTTTTTGTTCCATCCACCGCTTATGGGGTCATCTACATACCCCCAATTTTTCATTGAGCAATATTAAAAATTAGTTAGTGCAAATTTGGTTGCATAACCAAAATTAACGATAGGAAGAAGTCGGAAACTTACAATTCTTTTCCTTCTTAAATTTGTTTTCTAAAATCGAAATTAAAACTGATCCTTATAAACAGGAAGTAAAATTCATTTTTGTCAGTCCCCTAAATTTCATTATATTATTTTCCCCACATGCAAAAAATCGAATATTTTCGTTTAAGCAAACATACAAAACATCAGAAAATTTGCATGATGTGAAAATTGGAAAATACTTTATTAAGATTAAAAATGGAATTCTAAGTAACATCCGGTATAAAAAATTACATTTGACTAATAGAATTTTATTAAAGTGAGGTAAACATTTTATGCACGAAATGGGACAGTTTTGTTTACTTTACTTGTTCGGCGTGACAAATTTACAGCAATAGAAAATTTAGGAAAAATATTTCTGATTTTCTTCCATAATACACATTGAATCTGTGTTTATTTTTCATGCGTGACTTATATTAAAGAAAAGCTTTCAAACTTCCAATTCATCTGGAACCATATGAAAGACACTCATTTCGAGCGATATTTTATTTCTAAAAAAATGTTTGCTCTATTTTGTAGGTAGAATATGCAATTTAAATGTGTATCTGTTCCAACATCACGTATTTCTCATTCCTGAAAGGTTTTACACTGAAAGGATTTTTCAGATGTAATATTTTGTATTATTAGTGTAGCGTGATGTGCACAGCAAAATTGTGAAGTAACTTTAAATAAAATTTTGGATGAAGTTGATGATGGAATTGTCATAAAAAATCGAGTAGTGGTGAGTAAATCCCAGGAGAAACATGAGATTTTTCCGATATAATCAGAACAGAAAACTGGAGGCCATTACGATCCTTATAATGGATAACGTACACCATAACCAAAAGCGTCAAACAATAACATTTCGGAAAAATAGTCTGCGTAAGGAATCTTTATTAGGTTTTTATTTTGAGGAAAATTTTAATTACGTCGCACGGAAAAGTTGGACGTCGGCGTCGTCGTTAGCTTCGTGATTACAAAAATCGAGTAGTAGAGACGACGAAAATAATGAAGTTTATTTGCACAATAATAAAGGAAGGTTTGTTAGGAATTACGTCCCAATCCACCTTATAACTCGACACCACATCATCACAATGAATTAAATTCAACATCCGTATTCACTAGATAAACTTAATGTTGATGACGTCAAGTCAATTCACAATTTTGATTACCATCTCTTTCTGAGTGTAGTGCGACTTGAGCAAATTACATTCTCAAAATGTTTCGTTTGATAATTGGAATATTTGAGAAAATAATCCAGGCATTAATTAGTAGGCGATTAAAACATCGCTGTTGGTTCTTAAAATTTTTAATTAGAAATTAAGTCGTTAATGAGGTGCGTTACTTTCATCACTGCAATTAGAAAATTAACTACACTATCAAGATTAATAGTTTGTTTTATTAAGCCACAAAATCCAAGTAGAGACTTGATAAAACGATGAATCATACTTTGCGCTTGTCTGTTGAGGAAAATTAAGCATCGCAAGTAAATGTATTACACAATAGACGTGTAATGTTGATGACTTAATTATGTCTGGCTCAATTGCAAGTCGGAGGTATTCATGTTATGTAATCGAGTCATATGCCTACTGAACAAGCACCGAATCGTAGGAAGAAACTTCTTAACATGCTCCTTGATTGAAAATCCCAACGTTGGGCTGTTAAACGTCTCACTAATTTAATCTTACCTTAAATTTTGTCGCTTTAATCCGATTTCGGTTTCAACCACACGATTTATTGTCAACACAAATCTTGGAATACACAAAATGTTACCGACTTGTTCGAGTACGGCCCAACTTCTTGCGCACCACTTCAAAATGTACTTCCATTCAAGTTCATGGATGCATAAACCATTTTCAACTCCACTTGACCCAACTTTCCTTGTTAACTTAATTCGCATTATATTGATTGATCTTAGCAACTCGTTCAAGTTTTTAACTAATTTGATCTCATCGCATAACAAAAGTTTCGAGTCCGTGCGGTAACCAATAAGTAAGTCAGCAAATTACTCAAACTCGATTATCCCATCGTTTTGATTTGCATTATCCTCATGCTTCAACAGAAATATTTTTGAGTGCGAAGACTTGAAGCTTTTTCACAAAAACTTTCGAGTCGGTAAAATCAAAGTTTCTGAGTGGAAATACATTAAAGGAAAGTAATGAAACCTTAGCATCACTCTCACCTTTAAGTTCTGTTCCGGAGATATATGGAGGTGATTTATTTTGTAAAATTCGACAGCTCGGCAGTAGGTACCAAAAGTTAAGTGTAAAATTGCTTTTTAATATATTTCAAAGAAACTAGAAAATTGTGTTCCAATTTTTGTCAGATTTGATTTATCAAAAAATATGGAAACATGCGGTGCGTAGATGGATAGACCAGCTTGATATAAAATTCTCAACTCGACCCTTATTTTCGTTATGCGCTCTTTCTGCGGAGCGGGTCGATTGGTAGCGGCTTACCTCGACTCTGACCTTCACTTCTGATCTATAACCTTATTTTTGTTAGCTAACATGGAGGGAAGTGCGAGTACTTCGAGTGAAACAAACATCGATACAGAATCACTTTATGGGTAAATATATTTTTTATCATTAATTATCGTTTCATTGCGTATCGATCTCTTCAATTTCCAAAATTCAATTATTAACCGGTGAGCAATATAATGACCCATAACCTAACATTTTTCTATTCTTTTCGTTCCAAAATCAACCGCCATACAAAATTTTTCGTTTAAATCGTTAGGGTCAATCTTGTTTATCTTGTTCGTTTAACGAAATTTTTGTGACTGCACCAATCAAAAAACTCGAAGATATAAATCAGCAGTTCTCAACTTTTTTAATAAACAAGTAGATAATAATTGTAAAAAGTGAATTTTTCGATGGGGTAATAAAAAAATGCACTTTGCTTGGCATTTGTTGATTACCCTAAACTAACATGGGAGACTAAATGTATAAACATCGACGATGCCTATTTGAATCACGCTAAAGCATCCAAACTTGTGGGAATGAAAATAAACCCATAGAGATACATAATTGTAACATTATCAACGTGCACGAATATGGATATACATACGTGGGGCACTTCAAAATACTGGGCAAGTAAAACCAGAGTGCTGCGATTGGTAGAAATTTGGATGACATTCCACTAAACCTTTAAAGTCTCAGACAAGTACCACCTACGGCCTGGAAACCATGGCGATCACTATTTAAAACAAATGCAACTTTCGATCATGCCCGGATACATCAGTTGAAATAGAAGTGTGTGGGATACGTGACAAGACATGACTTCTCAAGATGGATGTATAAAACTTGGCACTGCCGCCCAAGTATCTCCAAAAGAAATGTGGGAAGACCCCAAAAGAGATGGCTGGTTTCAGAAGGCAATGGATAGGCGAATGAGAGGCCTATATTTATGATTTTGATGAACCCAAGCTAAGAAGAAGAAAACAATAAATGCTTTTTAAATAAAATGAATTTTTGAGATACTGTCCAGTGGCGGATTTAGGACTAACCCAAAAGAAGGCTCGATAATGAAAGAGGAGGCTTGTGCTTCTCTAGAGCCTAAAATACTGAGCTGATTTTTATCTAATTTTTCACTAATTGATGGCGTTTTTATTCGTGAGTAACATAGGCCATATAGCATTACGTTACCATGATGCGCATGAATGGACCAGCGAGATTATCTACTACTGAAATACTGAACTGATTTTCACGAATCTTGAAAATTAAATTAAAATAAAAGAAATAACCACCAAAAATAATTAAACTACAAAACTCGGCTAGGAAAAAATACACTAATAAAAATGTCACTTGTTTACTGAAATACAGACCGCTAACATTAAAAATAATATCGTAGTCGGGGCCCTGAAACTTGGTATTAGTGAAATATGGTACTGCAAGAAGAAAAAGAAAAAGCAATAAAATCCAGGACCGGGGATTTTGGGGGGTATGGAATACCCTCCAAGATTAAGCAAAGTTACCGGGTTTGAGGTTTCTAAGCACACTCAAAATCTGAATTAGAATTAAAATTTAAAAAAATGAATTAAAATCTGAATCAAAATCTATAATCCTAATATAATAAATAATAATTTACTAGAAAGCTCTTCTTCTGTATTATTTACAAAATCGCGTCTGATTGGTTATGATTTATTTATCAACCGGGTGAGGCCGAAAGTCGAATAATTATGCTGTATACTGTATAGGGAGCGAGAAAGCTGACGTCAGCGTCTTTTAGAGTTAAATTATTTCATGATGGAAGTTCACATTTTTAACGCTAGAGGCGCCAACGTCGAGCTTTCTCGTTCTCGTATTGGAGAATTAGCTCTGTTATTGGAGATTTAGCGGAGAATTATTTAAAACTTTTTTCATGTGAAAGGGGAGCTTTCTCGCTCACATTATCTAGAGTGAGGCCAAACAACCATATCAAAATTGTATAACTGTTAACCTGCCGACCATGGCGGGTATTCCATTCCCCACTCATAACACATCGACTTATTATGTTTATTAATTTGAAACTCTTGGGATTCAATATTTTCAATGATGGAATCTACACCATGTTGGTTTTTGGGACCGGGGGGTTTGGGGGGTATGGAATACCCCCCAACTACAGACGGAGCGCGGGGCTTGAGTTCTAAATAAAAGTAAAATTTGAGTTTAGCGTAAGTCTACGTTTTTCAACCCTTTCAGTTTTTTAACCCTAAAAAGTCAAAAACTAAAGTAACAAACCTTGCACAGGATTTTCTTAGTTATAAAAGCACAGGATTTTTTTTCAGTGTCATTTATAGACGCATCTCTAATTGGTTCGTTAATTTATTTTCAACCAAAAAATTTTACTAACCTAAAAAAATTTGGAAAACATCGGATTTGTCACAATCTCTTCAGAATGAAGCCGATTACTGAACAACTATGGCCTATAAGTGTGATCAGATATTTTTGCTGAAAATTTTTATTAAAAATTGACCAAATTAACTGCATACATTTAAAAATTGTAAAAATGTTAATTTCCTGGTTTTTTCATTTATCGAGTTGAATTTTTTACCAATCTCACTTTAATCCTCATTGGGAGGGGGAAGAGTTTTATCCCTTGGTACTATTTTAAGTATTTTCAGTTTAAAGGGTGGTTCTTCGAGCTTTGGCATCGGAGTTCCGGTTATTGGCACGACTCGGCCTTCGGTCTCATTATGAAACTCCGGCAATGTGTTAATTGAAGGTTTGATTTAATAATCATGTTAATTGAACTGTAAAAGTAAGCGCTATTCCAATTGGATTATAATATTATGTAACTATACATAGAAAAATATGGTCAAAAAAGACTGAGAAATAAGAGGCTTGCTTAAAAGAGGAAAAAACATGAAAAAATGATTCGGTAGGCGTCAACTGAGATAAGCAAATGAGTAATAATCACTGGGCTACAGAAATTATAAGACGCATTAATTTGTAAATGATTTAGTTACAGTAATATCATAATAAATTATTAACTGTGTGTCGCTAACTTTACAGAGAGAATCAAGCAGGTCGTCTAATGGATGAAAGCATATTAAAGCATGGAGCAAATAATCTCTTATAAGTAGTATTGAAAACAAAATTATAACTGTTAATTAACTCTTCCGAATTCTAAAAGTATGAAATGATACAAAATAATAATATTAAATCTGTTGGAGTAGAGGTATGGAATTGTTCGTCAGGTTGGCGGGGGGGGGGGTGTCTATTAGTTGGCAGTAATTGGATATTGAAAATAATATTTAAGATTCCCATTGAAGTCTTGTCATGTGACTTAAATATTTAACGACAACAGCACAGATGGAGATGAATTTACCAGTACATTTCAATATCTCAACATTCTCGAGCTTATGTTAAATTTTAATTAATAGTATACCAAAATATGAAATTTGTTAATATACAGTAATGTGAAAATAAACTGGAACACTACCTGATTTGAATTAAAATCTATTCTGGAACGAAAATGGATTGGTATTGGGTAATATCGACAAATTTTTATATACAGTTTACAGGACCAAACTGTCAACTTCTAATGATGTCTAAAATTTTAATTATTATTATTAATCAGTCGCCATAATTTCCAATATTTTCATTTTGTTTCAGTACTTTAACAACTCTTGAAGCCGTTCAATCTATGGATGAGGACGATCTCAAAAGGCGTCTCTTAGGTGTGTTCATTGAACCACCAGAAGCTACGGAAAATTCTGACGAGGAAGAACTAGATGAAGATATAATATGTTCAGATACAATAAGATATGAAGAAAGCGAGTATGAACATTTAAGTAAACAGCATTACGAAGCTTACGCGGAAATCGTATTTGTTAACCATAAACGCGTAATCACCGCCGATGAAGAGGAAGATGAGAAACCAATAAAAGTTCCACGAGTGGAAGAAAATTTTGTGTGGGAACAATCAGATTTTATGTCAGATATTCCGTCTTTATTTCGTGAACCAAATTATGACTCTTTTAAGAAAAAAACACCATTGCAGATTTTCGAACAAATTTTCGACAGCGGAATGATACAGCATATTATAGATGAAACTTCGAAATACGCAGAACAGAAAGATCATCAACTTTCTACCCTCACACAAAATGAAGTAAAAATATTTGTGGCAATACTTCTTTTATGTGGATATCGCGGAACTCCAGATGACTTATGGGGTTCTGAAATAACGAACAGCAAATTAGTTATGAAAGCAATGGAAAAGGATCGTTTTGAAGAAATTTGTGAATTCATCCACTTTGCAGATAGTACTAAAATTAACAAATCAGACAAATTGTGGAAACTCAGGCCACTAATGAATTTATTTCAGAAGCGGTTCTTGAAAATGTTTAAACCTGAGGAACATTTAAGCTTTGGGGAGTACATGGCTGATTGTTCCAGACGACACAATTATTTTAAGTGGTGGAATATCCCCATTGGTTACAAAATATGGTGTTTAAATACATCCAGTGGTTATCTGGTCAACTTTGAAGTTTTCCAGCGGAAAAATTCAAATGAGATAAAGTACGAAACGAAGTTTGGGGTGCCTGGTGCAGCGTTGGCCCAAATGTTGGACGATTTACCTGAAAAGATTTCCAAGTTACAGTTCAAAATATATTTTAATCAGTTTTTTACCAGTATGGCTCTTCTTAGTCATTTGAAAGAACGTGGTTACGATGGGACAGGCGCTTTGAAAGACAGTGAAGTTCCGGAAAACTGTCCTTTACCGTCGTCAAAAGAAATGAAGACCAGAAACAAAGGTGCTTTGGAGTATTTCGGTTGCAAGGATAAAAATATTTTAATTGCCAGAATGAAGAAGGGCAATTCGGTTATTACGGTCGGTTCAACGTGTCATGGAGTGGAACCAGTTGATACGGTTGTGGATAAGAGACAAAACGTTACTGAGGTATATCCATCAATAATCGCTAATTACGGTAACTTTAAGAAAGGCACCACACGTATGGACGAAAGCTTAGAAAAAAACGGGATAAGGAACAATGGAAAAAAATGGTATTGGCCTTTATTCACGTGGTTGTTGGATGTTGCAGTGTATAATTCGTGGTTAGTGAAGAAAAGGAGTGGTAGTGCTATTTCCGAGTACGAATTTCGCAAATACATAATCATAGCTTTTCTCAAAAACGCGGACGCTGCAGCAGATGAATAAATCTTCAAATCGATTCTTGTGAAAGATATCGGTGCGCCAGTGTTGCCTTTTATTTTTTATTATTTTGTGTTAATCATTATATTTTAATAAATGTGTTTAATTTTCTTGGTGTTTAATTAATTATCTGAATTAGAACTCAAAAGGAAAAAAATGTCTTTCATTCTAGTAGACGGACGGCCAACGACGTGGGAACGACTACAACGTCGTTAATTTTGCCATTTTTGAAGGAAGTGCTGCTGGTTTACCTTCCAATATCGATTTCAGTTTCGAGTACTACTGAATGAATTGTTAAGGGAAAACATGATATAGGTATAATAAATCTGCTAATAAAATATTGATCGCGAATGAAAGGCGAGAATGCTTTTTAAGCCTATAATAAATTAATTTATTGTATAATCAAAATACGATTTAAAATTTTATTGGGAAAGCGTAAAAATGTGGTTGGAAGCATAAATAACGTACAGTTGCACTAATTTAATACGTTAGATCAATATCGCGACAATAAAGAAAATTATTTGTAGCTAAATAATGAAACGGTTACCCGCATAACAACAAAACTCGATCACTAAATATTTCATTATTATCATATCAATAAAATAAAAGTTCTTTGAGTTTTTCTCGCGTTCTACATTTCGTTCCGAATTTGATTGGATTAATATTCAGGATTTTATTGCTTTTCTCCTTGCTGCAAGTTATTAACACGGAACTGTTTTTAAAAGAGGATTTCAGGTTCAATTCGTCGCAATGAATATTTTTATTTTTAACTTTCTTAAAGTTTTCAAGGGTTACTTTCTAAGTTAAGTACTAAATAGTAAAACGAAAAGCGCAAAGAACTTTAATTAAAGTTGAAAAAAGTAAACCCTCCCTCAACCCCCGACATTCCATCCAGTTAATTTGTCCATTATTTGTTTGATTTATTTCGTTGAAAATAAAAGGTTTTTAGGGTACAACGCCTACAACTATTACAGAATTGTCGCATAATATAAATAATAGTCGTCGTTAAATCATCCACCTTACATAATTCAAATTCTTAACCCATTAGGTATCATAAGTTACTTTAATAGGTTAATTTCTAAACTTGGTAGTTTACTAAGATGAAAACTCGACAAAGTTAGTTGAAAACAACTAATTTAACTTAAAATTTCATCAACTTGTTGAAATTCAAAACTTTATGCCTTATATGCTGGTGTTAATAAGCAAACAATTTCAATTCACTGTATTATACATCATTTATTCCATAATTAATAGTTTAAGCACTTGCACATAGTATAAAGGACTTTGAGTTGTCTTAGAATGTAAATATTATCCCCAGTTAAATTTTAATCCCTCATAATAAATTATAAATCGCAACAAATTATGTTTATTCTAAGTACGAGGAGGCCTAAAGTTTTTGTTGACAAGTTGCAGAAGAAAACGATTAGTACTTCTAAGATTCCCCAAAACCCGGTGGCTGAGTTAATTAAGCAAACAAGTTAAATTCTGCAAAAAAAATTATGAATATTCATAATGGGTAATAACTCCGGTTGTATATGTAGATGCATCCATAACCCAGTCGTAATTAAGAGGGTTGTTAGTCCATATGACGGTCTTTATATGTCTGTAAAGTATGATATATTCGGTTTTCGTTTAATGAAAATGAAAGCTTAAAAACCATGCTTTTACATTAAATATTATTATTCTATGAATTTTTAGCGAATACAAACCAACCCCCTTTCGCTCCTCTTAAGGAATCGAACCAATTTACTTAAATTATACGCACACTAAAATTATTACAGCTTTGTGAACTGATAATATATTGTGTACAATTAAGGGTACCGAGTTGGAAATTTTAATTAAATTAAATATGTACGTATGTAGTACATGTAAATATAGCAAGTGAAGTTTAATAATTGAGACATATATAGGAAAATGAGGTTGAGGTGGTAAACCTAAGGTTAGTGAGGAATGTCGAGTGTGCAATATGTCATTCCATTTGGTTACTAATTCCACTTTATAATTATTTAACGATTAAAGTGATCAAATGGGGGACAATATATTTTAAATAATTTACCGATTTGTTAATTAAATGTGGTAATTCGCGCTGAATATTTAAATAACAAATTCGAATTTAATTAACTGTCGCTAATGTATGTATTTTGAATTAATTTTAATTATTAATTTACTTTAGTAGTTGCATGTAAACAGAACCAGACACTTGCAAAATAAAGTTTGACCGTTAGAAAAATAAACGGTACCTATTTTTGAAAAATTCTTTTAGGTGCTTATATTTAGTATATTTTAAATAACAAAAAAACTTTGGATGAAACTGAAAAAAGAAACAGCAATGAACGACACATACAGGAGAAATAAGACATGACAGTTTGAAATTGAGGTGATTTATGAATTTGTACAATGGAAAGGAAAGAAGTAACTTTACCGCAAAGGAAATGTAAAAAAATCAAATTAACAATGAAAATTTGGTTAAGTACATAGGAAAACTTAATAACAGACGAAAAGGTAGAAAAGTGACAACGATGATATGCAATAATGTCTTCTTCATTTTGGAGTTACGACCCTTGAAAATAGATTGCTAACGGAGGGTGTGTTAATAGGATGGGATGACGTACAAATTTTTGTCTAGTAAATAATAAAGTACCAGTACAACATTTATTTGCTAACAATGAAACAAAATTACCAGCTGTTATTTAAACGAAACATCAGAAACTACATTTTTTTAGGAGACTTCTTTGTGAAATTGTTTAACGTGGAACGCATCCACATGATTGACTTTCCTCTGTAAATATATCAAAATTCATGTAAACCCATGAAAGTGGAAAAATATTTGCAAAACATTTTAGTGGAGGTTTTTTCACCCACATTCATTCAACTTGGAACGGAAAAGTATAATGTAATACACAAACAACAACTTTTAAACTTCAAAGAAGTGGAATTGTGACATTTCAAATGTTAGTTTTTCGCCTAACGTCAGCTGCTTTTTTACAACATCTTTAGTAGTAACTTATATCGACCATATTTTTTCACAACTTGTTACCAATTATGGTGCTTTTCTACTCGCCCCATTAAGCTCGCATTTGTCAGTCACTTCTTCAGATTAGTTTGTTTCTTTTTGGAATGGCATTGTAAGCTTAAGCGATATCTCACATTCACAAGCTGGAACCTCCTGATCTTGGGCATCTAAGCATCTGAGATTAAACTCATCTAACCGTTCCATTTCTGGTAGACAAAAAAGCAATTGACGTGGAAACAGAGACATTTTGTCAATTCCATCGAGGCAGATGGAATGCAACCACTATTATTCATAGACGATTTTCTGGTATTTTGAGCAACAAAAGCAAAGAAAATAAGATGAGGAATCGGACAAATTGTTGCCTTTAAAATTTAGTTTAAATTTCTTTTGATCACTGAGAACTACTTTTTGGTTTCTAATCTTTTCCATAATTACGTTAGTAATTAAACAGAATAATGTAATTAAAATTGTTTGATCCAGCTTCTGAAAGGTTTTCTTCTGAGTCATAGAGTTCTGTTCAAATATTACTCTTTCCAAGTTACGAAGTTAGAATTAAAAGTACTTTATTAATATAAATTGAGATGATAATTATTACAAAGATAGTTCTTCAATATTGCCCAAATGTTTATATGTATAAGCTAGGGCTTCCGAAGCAACTAGTAGACAAATATTTGCTAAAAATATTATAATATAGAAAATAATTAGTTATTAATTTCTTCCTGCTACTTCCAAAATTACCAAACACACTACGGAAATAATCAGTACAAAATGTGATGTAATTAATTATTTAAAAATGTTTCAGCACTAATTAGTTTGGCAAAGAGAGTTACGCGTTAGGTAAGGTCTCTCAACTTCTCATTTTATAATGCTTGTAAATTTTTAAATAATTTTATATAATCAACATTTACTAGCACCATAGGAGGAGATTTTGTAGAAGAATTGATCCTCAATGGAAAAATTACTGGAAAAAAGTGTAAAAGGGATTAGTAATTTTGGTATTTTTCTTTAAAATCTATGAAATCGCCCCTCTTGAAAAAGTTGCTGGATCCGCCTCTGTTACTCTCATGTAAAAGGGGTCTTCAAATTTTACCGGCCACGTGACATGCGCAACAAAGTATTTTTGTCAACTGTAAGTGCACTAACCTAGTTAAAGGGATCGGAGACTGGAGCGTTTAACTCAACCTTAAGAAATTGAAAAAGCACAAAAATGTGATAAATTCAAGGTTTCATTTCCCGAAAAAGTTTTATCAGAACTGGAGGGTATTCCATACCTCCAGACCCCCCGGTTTCACATCCATTTTTTAATATTTTACACACGTTTGACCTAACACTTTTAACTTCTTTAATATTTTTATTTCCCAAAAAAGTTTCACCAAAACTGGAGGGTACTCCGTACCGCCCAGACCCCCCGGTTTCACATCCATTTTTTAATATGTTACACACGTTTTGCTGAACACTTTTGGCTTCCTCAATATTCTTTCATTCATTCATTCATTAAGCTTTTTACGTTCTAAATAGAACATTGCTTTTCCCTTTTTGGGAATTACAAATCCGATTAGCGGGGTGGATTAGTCCCCATATTACCTATTTCCGATAAATCAATATCTATTTCACCACACCGTGTGGATGTGCACTGAAAAGCCGAGCTAAGAAATTCTGTATAGTCCGCGATTTGAACCCAGAATTTCCGCTCTGTACTCAACCAGCGGTCACATCACTCCACGGCTGTGGCATATTACTATATAATATTTTTACTTCTCAAAAAAGTTTCCCCAATACTGGAGGGTACTCCATACCCCCCCCCCCCCAGACCCCTCGGTTTCAGACCTATTTTTTAATAGTTTACATACGTTTTACCTAATACTTTTAGCTTCTTCAATATTCTTATTTCCCAAAAAAGTTTCACCAAAACTGGAGGGTATTCCATACCCCCCAGACCCCCCGGTTTTACACTTATTTTTTCATATTTTACACACGTTTCTTGTTCACTTGGCTGCAAAACCAAATATTATATCTTTTCGGTTGCAGGTAACTCCAAGGGACCCGAAAATACAAATTTTACGATTGAAACCTCGATGTTTTCTGAAAGAGTATATTTTAAATAAGAGAATAAAGGGAGACGCAATACCCTAAGTGCACCTGTTTCTTCAAAAATCGAATTTTCTTTCGATCGAAAAATCTTCGAAAAAACTTCGATTTTCACAGTAAATTTTAAGCAAAGTCGCTCGGGATTGGTGAATCAACTCATTCTATTGACAGTCCGTGCACTTTCAACTGGTCTTAGCTTTGCGCAGAGCGGGGATAACCGGAGCGACACTTGCATTGGGATGTAGCAACAGTGCACTCCGAACGAAAATGATGGTTTTCAATACTAAATGTGCAGGAAAAATGGCTTAAGTCGATTTTTCCTTGCACAACCACCTTTCCGAATAGTACATGTGCAGGAAAAATGGCTTAAAGCGCCCGAGCGCAGCGAGGGGTGCTTTAAGTCAATTTTTCTTTGCACAACTACCCTGCGTTTAGAATCCACTCTCACGAGTTTCACCCCTCAAAGATCCACCATTTTCCTTCATCCACGGGCCTAGGGGTATTTTTAAATTTAGTGTCAATTGTATTTTTAAAATGAGTGCCATCAAAATGGCCCGGAGCGCCCGAAGGGTGCGTAGGGTCAATTTTGATTAAAACCACCATGTCAAGAGTAGGATCCACGCGAAAAAGTAACTACCGTTCGTTAAATTTAAGTAACCCTTTTCTGAAGTAATTTTGGTCCTAAAAAGAACGTATTCGTACCTTAGCGTACGAGTTACTGACAAATTTGTCAACAGCTACACTCATTGATTGATACATGCATTGATTCACCAATCACGAGCGATTTACCTTCAAATTTGCAGTGAAAATCGAGCTTTTTTAAATTCGATTTTTGAAAAAACAGGTGCACTTAGGGCATTGCGTCTTCCTTTATTCTCTTATTTAAAATGTACTCTTTCAGAAAACATCGAGGTTTCAATCGTAAAATTTGTATTTTCGGGTCCCTTGGAGCTACCTTGACCCATCTTTTCTTCTTCTTTATTAGCATGTTTTGTTTTACATCCATTTTTGGATATGCGCCTCTTCAAGTTTTTAACTTGAAGGTTTAAGCAATATCTCTTCTCACGCTGGCCTAGTTCCGGGTTGGGAAGAGTTTTATAGTCCGCAGATCGATTTTGGACTATTTAGTTCACAGCACATATCTGACGTAACCAGGATTAGAACCGCGGTTTCCCGCTCTCTAGTCTAGCCGTGTTTGATTTACGCCAGACTGCTGGTTAAATTCAAAAATTTAAAATTAAAAATGGTTAAATTAAATATCATATAGTTAGCTAAAATGTAGCTATCTAACATTTAGCTACTTATTATTATTATTGAACGGGTTGTAGTTTCTAGCTCCACTTGCATTAAAGCTTTAGGCTTATTGTACCCCGAGTTCCGAGTTTACTCCATCAGTCCCGTATCCTTGATCTTTCCCCTCTTTCTCGGCTGACTGATTTCTTTCTTTTCTTGTTCTCTGGAAGGAACTCCAATGAACATCCGAAGGCTTTCCCAGTATTGAAGATGTTTTCTTCTTAGTAGCTCTTTAATGGTCCCCTTTGCGGTCAGATAAGCTATTCCGCAAGTTGGTTTTGGACCTACTATTTGCCTGCAGCTTCCCTCGCAATGGAGTTTGCTTTCTCTTTTGTACTAGCATCACGGATTCAGATTGCATTTCTACTTCTTCCAAAGTTCTGAGTGCTGCTTAGCTGTCCGACTATTATGGCTATAATTTTTGCCTGAAAAACAGTAGCGTGTCAGCCCAGGTTTATGCTTAAGGCATCATTTCCTGTTCTACTGCTCCAATATTTATAAACGTTTTGGATCCCTCTGTGTACGAGATGGTTCCTGTTCCTGTTTGGTGCCCACTTCTCCTCTTTCAGGTGCTATAACCATAAAAGGTTTTTAAAGTCCCTAACAGTGCTGATTCTGTCCGATTGTATGCTTAACATATTAAATAATACTCTTTTACTTCTTCTTTTTCTCTAATTAGGACCATGTCCTAATTATCAACTGTATCAAGTGCACAGGTGCACTTTAATAACTGGGCTGGTTGTTACGTTAATGATAGCAATTCATTAACCCAGGATAATACTCTTAATGGAGGTAAACATCATGGTGCGATGTCCTTCCTTTGGAGTTATCACCTCATTTATATCTCTCAAAAGGTGAAGTGCAGTGTCAAAAGCGCATTTGAACTACTTCATTTAGCAGCAAGAATAATTTCCAATTTCAATTTGTGGTACAATAAGTCAGCAATTAGCTATGCATTTGTTAGATTCAAAATGCTGCTCGAGTATTTGTTCCAATTCCTTAAAAACTTGCAGTTCTGAATGACAAATTTTTAAATTTGTGTTATAAATCACAACCGTAACGAGAATACCTAAAAAGCGCCTGTGGCAAGCGGTTTAATTAGCGCTAACCTCCCCTCCCGACCCCCGTTCGAACCAAAGCTTTTTTTAATGCCAAAGATTTATATGATTAAAAACATCGTTAAACCAAAACAAATTTCATATTTTTTGTTCTACAATGAACAAATAATAATAATAAAGCACAACAAATTTTTTACTTTATTATTGTATAAGAAGTGACCGTTAACCTTTATTTTAACCCCATCGGCGCGGCGAAATTGAAAATTAAATATTATTTTTTGTACCTACGTGAAACAAAATAATCGTGGTTTTATAACTTTCTTGTTCACTCTGCAAAAAATAATTTTCTCCTTGCTCAAAACTTACCTCCGGTTTTCTGATTGTTTACTTTTAAAAATACCCTCCAGATTTTTTCAGGAACATAAATTACAAAATAATTAATTTAATCTAATTTTTTATTATTTTAGCTCTAATAAGCGTTCGTGGCCTGCACCACCTTCTCCATGCCCTAGTTACGGCACTGGATGCGATGGATTAAGTAAAATATGAAACTTGTGAGTAGAATTTGATTAAAAGGTTTTGCATGCCCCTTTCCATAGCGTCCGTTAAAATTTTCCATTCCGGTAATCAAATAAAAATAATTTTATGATATCAAAGATGTTTTAAATTTAAATATGGAAAATGAAAATAAAAAAGCACATCCAAGCAAATAAGCTTAAAATAAACAAACCGTCAGATTTTCTATACTACATAATTCTTCTCATTTTTGTAAATTGCACGTTTTTGTTCAAATTGTTTTATTTCCAAACATTCTCAGGGAGCGTGAGCTTGTTAAAGCGAATTAAATCACGTAAAGACCGAGAAATAGGTGAGTATTTGTACCAGTACATCAACAATTAGCACAGCAATAGCGATAAACTTTCAGGAGCTCATTAAATCAGCTCCATGCCTTTCGCAAAAGAATGAAATAGTCTAGGTAGGTAATTTTTAAAATAGTTAATTAAAAATATGGCTAAAACGTTCAATCTTAAAATCTGACAAGCTTTTTTTTAGCTATTCCAGCGTTATCCTTTCTGAAGGATGAGAAGCAGGAAGGTTACCAAATTACGAAAAACTGATGGTAAGGAAACGTCCATTGTTTGCACATCTAGGTAAACAATAGAAAGCTTGTAATACAAAGTTATAAAAGGTAGTTATAGAGATAAGAACGAAACAAGGGCGTTTCTCAAAGGCATCATCAATCATACACATCTTGTTTTAATCCTGTCCCAGATTTCAAGTACTTTACCAGACTTCGGAAGGGCGCAATGTCACCGCTTGGAATATTGAATGAATAATTAAAGCAAACTTGCGATAGCTTTCCAAGTATTATCTTGTTAGGTGTGCTACAGTAACGACTCTTTCTGCATGCTAAGTTATAAATAAGTGCCAAATTTATTGAAGAGACGTATAAAGAACATTAAATAACTCCAATGGGTTACCTCGGTGCTTCTATGACAAAGTACAAGATTATTGCTTCACAACTCGATATCAAAATTCAGAAAGAGTAGCGAAGCTCAAAAACCAACCAGAATAAAAAGTATAACAACTCAATATTTATTACATATATGAAATACGCTCGCATTTCAATTTTGAGATAAAAATCCTAGTCAAGTGTTTCATTACCTGTGCTTTTCTGTTATCTAACAACTGGATGATAACTCGAGAAAGTTAATAATTTGTCTTTCTTGGATGTTCCAAAACTAAGTTCAGCAAAATGCAAGGGTTGTTTACAAAGTCGTAAACTTGAAAAACATAAAGAAAAAGTTTCGAGTTTTTGTTCGGCGTGGTTTTGCGGGAAACATATTTATCAAATTATTCGACTTTTTATAAGTATCGATCAAATATAGGGTACATTTTATAAAAAGCTACGACGAATTTAATTTAAATTTACGCAAAAATTCTTCTCCTAATTTAAAAAGTTTTAATAAACTATTACCTTTTTCGTTGTGCTACATAAATGAACAATAAAGTGTCGTAAAAGGGGTAGTTTACTTTTTAGCAACCCTTTTTAATAGCGAAAGAAAATACGAGCCCTACCTACTAGGTACATAAAAAATTAATTTATTTTTTCGACAAGTTCTTAAAATTTTAAACTAAGCGTTGGGAAAATTTAAATTGCACATCTGAAGGGTTTGATAATGCAAGGCACGAAAATTTTGTTACTTCTGCAATTAGACGCTTTCTTTATTTTTAAATATCTCTCAAGACCTAGTTCTAAAATCTTTCGAGTAGAAAGGTAACAAAGGAAATTGGTGCTATAAACCACCAATTAGAAGATATAACTGCAAATTTCGTCGGGCTTCCATGCAAATTGCATCGAAATAATTTTTTTTTGAAATAACTGGAGTGAAAATTTCTTTTAGTTAAGGATCAGTGGAGCAGAGATAGAACACTGCTCTGAATAGCGTTAACAACAGTTGGTTGCTTGTAACAATAATAGCAAACAGCAAACGTGAGAGCGCTTAGACAATGATCTTTGTTTCCATTCGGTGTTCAATGAACCAAAAGGAAAGCACTCGCCAGAGCAACCTGAGCGTAGGGTCCTCGGTATCCAAGTAAATTATAATCCTTGGTCTATGCTATAACTGATAACGCACTTCTTTCCCTTCCTCTCAGTTCCCTTCCAACTGCTACGAATTTATGCTTTGATTTGTGATTTATGAAGCCGTCCCTGAATAATGTACTTAATTATGTAGAGATGAATTAACATCACGGTTAAATGTATGGTTTGCCTACCTAAGTAGTCATCTATAATCATCGCTCACTCACTCAGTAGCATGTCAAAAGATAACGATTGCTTTACAACAGTGAACCGATCAGGAGGCAGAGGGCCGAGAAAACAAATTCACAAGTGTTCCGAAATAAATTAAGGCATGAAATGGACGAAAAATCAAAGTTTCGTAAGCTAATTTTAATAACCAAAAAGTTTCTATATCTGAAATTTAAATCAAATCTAAATAACATAAAATAGCAAACCTTGGAATTTTTTTGGGTGGATAAAAATTAAAAACAAAAAGCAAGGAAGAAGGCAAAAATTGGAGTCACTTCCTCTTTCGCAATAAATCACCCTAAAAGATAGGGAGATTTAAGCTAGTCTATTGTCGGAATGAACTAACCGATCTCAATTTCGCAATTTATCAGTAAAATAAAATTTTTTTGTTCCATTCCTTTGTGACATATCTTTTTAATTAAAAGATTAAGTAAGATGGTTAAGTCCTCAGCCTAACAAGAGCCAGATGAGTTTTATTAGAAAAATTAATGTGGTGGTCGATATTTTCACTTGAAAGCTTTCGAAAATTATTATAAAATACATCGCTTCGCTGACAGATCTTTCGCAAACTATCATTAGCAAACGAAGTGCATGCATAAATTAAATTGGTGCTTGATGCAATATAGAGAAATTACTTCGTACATCTTGGGGTAGGCAAACTTAGAACTACCATATAGCATACTAAGTAGTGCTGCTTAAATTAAGGTGGCTCACAAATTTAATTGTTTTGCATAAAAACTAATTAGTGAGTTACACTTTGAAACAATAGTAAGTCGAGAGAAAATTAAAATACTTTTAGTAAATTAATTTGTGGGTTCCGTAATTTAAAAAAAAATGAAACGATCGAGAGTAATTTTCAAAGATGCTTGAAAGCTTTAAACTCGGGAGATAAATTAGAATTGGTGACCTTTAGGGCTGCTGGCGTTCGATCAGTTGTCCAATCACCTTTACCCTTCTCTATGTTCATCCAAAACGTAAAAGGTAAAAAATATATTTTTTAAATAATAAAAACCTTATAATGAATAGAAAATCGTAAATCTAGGATAAAAGTTGACACGCCAATAATATAGCAAGTACCAAACAATTCAATGATTTATAGAAATTTGTATTCGTATAATACTACCCTATTATTATCCTCTTGTCAGTAATACAAATCTATTGTGTTTGTCATTGAATAGAAGAAATACGAATACGATGATAACGAACTGTTGCATTTTCCTATTGCAATTCATATAATGTGTACTTCAACTAACCATTGAAAGTTTTAATTATTGGATACCAAATTATATTTCTATTTACAATTATTCGCAGACTGGAAATAACATTTTAAAAAACCGACAACTACTAATTAATATAGCTGCCACTCACAATAATTACATTTTTTAAATTATAGAATACAAAATTTTAATTATACATTTTAAAATGACGACGCGCTGCACAATAATTCGTTGAGGTGGAAAATTGAAGTCCGGGAAGAAAATCCTACTAATTGGAAAAACCAAACAATACTCAGCTATTCGAACCAACTTTTATACAAGGTGTGACACTTCATGTCAGATATCTTTGTGTACAAAAGTTCAAAAATCCATATTATCCTTGCTCTGGATGCTGGATAGAAAGGTTAGCTGCTCGAACATACGTGCCCTTAAAATGTAAGTGCAGTTCTGGGTTAAACAATTCCCAGCAGATAATTGAAATCTGAGTCTGAGGTTTCTTATTCTTCTAGAAATCAGATGTTCTCAAACTTTTTTAAAAGCAGTGTGGTAAAATAATCTGCATATTCAATATAATCTCGTGGGGTAGATCTAGAGAAAACTCATCCACCGTTTTTCATCTTGGAGAAAACCACTGTTATCGTGTGTGTTTTATTTGGTTTTACCTAAACAAATCCAGAGTCTTCCGTTTGAATCGATAAATGTAGATATTTAAACCCGTGCTTTCCTTACAAGTAGAATTTCTTTTGTTATATAATGTACCACTTGCAACATAAAGCGTTCAGAAAAAGTTATGTAATTCGATGCAGTAAAATTCTCACATGAACGTTATGAAATTGAATCTTTCAATTATGGTTGGAGATAAAATAGTTTTTATTTGAATTTACGAATTAAGGGTAAGGGAGTGTTTTACATTCTATTGGAAAGTAAATTATTTATCGTTACATTGTTCTCGATTGATGTGATACCGTTAAATGGTGGTTGTCAAATATCTCGCACCTCTGTTGCGATAATTTTGATTTTATTCGTCAGTTTGATTTGTAGCTCTTTCTTCCTTCGCACATCTGTCATTGTGTGATATTAATAAATAATAAATCTTTCACCACGGTGTCAAAGCGATTTTTTTTACTTTCTAAAAAATCCTCAGATTAAATATTCCGGTTTAAAAGATTGCCTAATTTTAGTTCAACATAAAAGGTTGACTGTAAATATGGGGTTATCGTCTACGATAATTTTGATCGAGATAATCAAATTTTTAGTAGTATAAAAATCCAAGTTTTTATTGAAATATTAAAAGAATTAATGGCTTTGTATAGGAGTTTGAATTTTTCTAAATTCCCATCATTTGTAAAGACATAAAATGCAAAAAATATGTACTACAGTATAAATCTCCAAACTTGAGTGTTACGTCATTGTTGGCTACCCAGCCAAACAGTCGCCGTGATTGGTTACTTTAGTATAACGTACTTACGTTAAATTCTCAAAAAAATATCACGCAATTCGACGACTTATAAATAAACTGCCGTTTTATTTCGGTGACCTTCCCCCGTCATCATTTATTTTTCAGGGATTGGAAGCGACACTTTATTTCGTGTTTTAGAGAGTACGGGCTTTGGCATTTCGACGTCAGAAGGGATCGTTGATAAAATACGTGGCGTCGTTTTGACATTCAGCGCTGTGTTCACTACTAGCTGGTTTGCGATCCTTCTTAGCAAGCTATAGCCCTGCAGCTGCTACTTATTTGTTTTGGTCAAAAGGTCACGTCGTTTCAGTAGAAATTAGTGTGGCTATGCTTTCAAAATTTGAAAATAATTTATTCATTACACCATAATCAATCCAACAGACAGAATCATTAAGTAACGAAAAACTGAATAAATTAAGTCGTCGTTCTGACTTGGATAATTAAGGCAACTAAGAAATAAGTAGAAATAGAATTAAAAATGCACTTCAATAAATCTGATAAAAGCAAGAGCGAAGAAAATAAATGAACGTTAAGTTAAGCGCTTCAAAAAGCTGCGAATGCAAAATTCTTGAAAATATAGACCCAACAACTTAAAAGTTTGAAAAACTAACAATAATTTATCGGATTCGCCTTCCTCAAGAAACAAACTTATTTTAAACAAAATCAATAGCTACATGTTGTAGGGAGCTTAGAATGCTGACGCAACTCTTGTGATAACTTTTACAATTATGGTTTTATGTAATCTATTAACACAAAAGTTTTATTAGATCTACAAGTTTTCACAACACTCGTTTTGTTATCAAACTGCTGTAAAAATCGGAAGTTTTCATAATTTCAGGAAAATTAAACAATTTCTGAGTTAAACTTCCTTATAAGAAAATTAAAAAAGTTGAAAATAAAAGTGGGTGGATTCGTTTTATTAGGAAATTCATTACATTAATTTTTATTAAAAAGCTCTCGGGCATGGCTTGGTGTGTCGCTGGTAGAACAACGGAGTGAAAAACTCAAATTTCTAATGCTCCTTATTAAACGTGCCACAATTGATTTTATTAATGTCATAATAATAAACTTAATTTCTGATTTACGGTTATTTATTTGTATTTCTCAATATACGAGGGATTTTCAAAGCTAATTTGAATGTAATTTTCGTTGGCTCGTAAAACAGTGACCCCGGCGTGTTTAATTGCATCCTCATAATTTAATAAAATCTAATTTGAGTTTAAAGCTCAAGGCGTGGATCTTTAGGAAAGCTTCAATAAAATTGCTATAACGTTAATTTTTATTCGCTAGTTTAGTGTTTTACGTACATTACGTTTGCAAAACACACCTAAGTTTAATAACCATTTAGGAGGGTTATACATAAACAAAGTAGGTCATATCATAATCATAGTTGTTGCGAGTTGACAAGGGTCACTACTATTAATGCTAATAATAGAAGGATGACCTTATGTTGATTGAAAATTTTCCTCGTTACTATTAGGAAGACTGCAAAGAGTTGGCGTGATTATTAGAAATTTATGTTAAATAAAATGCTTTAATAATTACTAATTCGTTCTAAGAACGAATAAAGTTAATCTTATTTTTATAATTTGATTAAACTAACAATTTATTTTTTCCATTCTTCGTCACGTTTCTACAACTCGTGCCTCATAAATACTAATGAAGCAGATTGAAATGATAGAAAGCTTTAAGCTTCTATTTTCGTATCAAAATTTCCTCAAAGTTTAAAAAAATGTATATTTAATATTTTACTATCACTTTGCGTCATAATGCACTCTATGTATATTCCCTATAATCCAATCGATTCTACGTTCCACCCTCGCTTACTACATAAGTGAATTTTCTACATAAAAGTTTTTCACTTTACTGAACGAAGACATCGGTGAGTACATTTTTGTAGTTTTCCTTATTCTTTACAAAGTACCAATGTATTCTCTTTGTAGTAGAAAGTTTAAAATAATTTATTATAAACTTTCATGCTCCGCATATTTCAGCACAACAATTTTTAATAACATTTTTAAGTCTTAAAAAACATTTTATAAACTTTTTTTTAACATGCCGGATACTTCTGTCAAGAGTTTTAAACGTTTTTCAAGAGAGTAGTTCGTTTGCTACAGGGTGGTTTACAATTTTACCTTGTTTCATTAGGGTGCAGAAGGCGTGGATATTTTCCCTACATTTTCAATCAACCTCGACCTTATCGTCAACACTCCCTCCTAAACGACCCCTAAACTGATACCAATCCGTAGCAATCTTGAATTTACGGTAGATTAAGCTGATGGACAATTCTTACCTGCAACAAAAAAAAACAATAAGAAATTACGTTTTACGTACACAATTGTTTAGGGTGAAACTTTCCCTTACAAATTTAATTTCTTAACAAAATTTTAATTTATTATTCTCAGTGTAATTATTTTGTTTTTTCACTAAAGTTTAGAAGATGACTTTCCTCATAAAAGTAATTAAAAACAAATAATGTGACGTTCTAAATGTCAGTTTTTCTACTTGGCATCATTTCAACTTTTAAAAAAATTGTTGAACCTTGGCCTACAATAGCCTCAGGCTTATCGATCGATCATCGACAACCAAACACAAGCAATCTAACAAAATTGACGCCGGTAATTGCTCAAATACTAGCATCAAGATCTTAAAGCTGTTAACTACCTTAGCAGAAAACAATGCCGCCTTGCTATCGCCAGCAAATATTATGGTCGAGAAATTGGCCAAACTTTTATAAGAGTAACATTTGTAATGTTCTCAATTTAACGTCGATTGGTATCTACATAATTTTTAATTTTTATCAACAAATTTGACACGTTAATTTAATTTGCGAGGTTACACTAGGTGTTAAATGCATTCCAATTCAAAATTTAGACATGGTATTGGAACATTTAAGGAGTTATATCTACTCATGCGCTGGAAAAATTAAGGGATTTTCATATTTTTTTTAGCCATGTTACTGATACTGAATTTTTGGAACCCCAAAACTCAAGTTTTTTGAGATAATCGTTGCCAATTTCTTTAAATTTAAAATTTCGTTAAATCTTTTGTTTGCCAGCACCGTATAAGAATATACTAATGAGATCTTTTCGGTTTTTCTTTATTTAAGATGAGCCGTTCCAGAGTTATCATGGTAGATGCAAGTCATGATAAACAGAAGGTGTTTTGGAGTAACGAGACCATTTTTTACCCCAGTTGTCAAGATTTCCTTATTCCTCATTACTCATCGACACTCTTTAGTGAATTTTAACAACAAAATTTTATTATGGCTTAATAAAATCATAAAAATTACTTAATTTTCCCGAACACCAGTAGATTCATACTTCACAAGTAGGAAGAATAGGAAGGCTAGAGCTCCTGACTGCAGGGCACTGCGTGCAAAATGAGACCTAATGGTTGTGAAACCAGGAGGTCTGGAATAGCCTCTAAGCAAGCGCTCTTTCTTAAACATACTTTTTTTTGACCATTTTCCATTTTATAGGATGGAATAGCCTCCCCTTTGGTGCACCAATGAATAAATTCGAATTGAGTGAGGTTAGTAATATTGCTCGTCTACAAGGACCAAACCTTCAAAAGAGCTATAATTTTTTTGATAAGATGAACTGACGGCATAGAAAGCACCTAATTTTAAAGCAGCTCAAGCTACTACTCGTATTACAAAAATTGTTCGATATATTGTAAAGACAATGTCTAACTGGAAAGTTTGGACTTAAAAGCGGCCCCCTCTCTCAGTCAGAATGACTTTTACCCTTAAAATAAAAGACATGTTTGTTTGTGTCCAATATCAGGGACGCAGCTAACAGTAAGTGCTCTTGTGTAAAACGTGAATAAATAGATATGAAACCGGGGGGTCTGGGGGGTATGGAATACCCTCCACCAATAAAAAAGACAAGAATGAAACTTTTCAAAGGTGATACCAATGCAAATTTAATTCTTGATGAGTCGTCGTATTTTTCACATATGCCTGGGGAGTATTCCATACCCCCCAGACCACCGGTTTCTAAAAAGTTTTTTCTTGGGAAAATATGAACTAGATAATGTACTTAATTTTTATCACATTTTTAAACAGTTTTCACATTATTTTGTAGGGTGGATTGAGTTTTTTTTATTTTCTACCCCGCTTAGCTACGTTCGTGAACCAATTTAATTGTCGTACTTTTAACATATGCCTGGGGGTATTCCATACCCCCGGACCTCCCGGTTTCTAAAAAGTTTTTTTGGAAAAATTTTAACTAGATAATGAACTTAATTTTATCACATTTTTAAACTGTTTTCACATTATTTTGTAGGGTGGATTGAGTTTTTTTTATTTTCTACCCCGCTTAGCTACGTTCGTAAACCAATTTAAGAATTTTTCTAAACAAACCATGAAAATATTTATATATATTATATTAAATTAATAAGTTATATATAAAATGTCTGGATCCCTAAATCTCCTGGGCTTTGTTTATAGTGAACCGTTGAAACACTGTAAGTTACACTTTGTCCCCCGATGCTACTCCACGTACCGATCACTACAATATATTAGGTTCTTTTCAACCGAAGGTTCTAGAACGGTACTTGGACTGTTGAGCATGCGCGTTAATAAATGTCCTTTCCAACCACAAAAATTACTAGTTCCAAGTTCTGAAATTACAACTAAAACGTTTTCCAACCACATTCGGAACTGTAATAGAACAGTCATAGAACAGTTCTAACAGTCCTTGGTTCTAAGCAGTTACAAGTAGTCAGACGCAGACGCATTGTCGCTGTGTTTCTAAATTTAAATTTGATAGTTAGCAATTGTAACGACAATTCCGATTAAGCTCCAAATATATTACATTTTTTTCCCGATATTTAAAAAAATCACAAATTATTAATTATTATAAGTTCGAGAAATGAATGCATAATGAAATAAAGTTAACAAAATTTGAATTTAAAAATTCAAAATCGCTTAAAGCTGTTTTATTATTTTATTACTGTTTTACGATCTAGTAGCTCGTACATCGATGAAGATGAAGGGTGGCATAAACCCTAGAATAGTTTCGAATACAATGGTTCTAAAAAATATGTAGGTATATATAAAATAGAAAATTTTTACGTACTAATTTTTACTTTTTTTTGTGATTTGTTAACTTATTTTTGTAACGTTTTACAATTGAGTTAAGTAAACAAAAAACTACAATTTTTTTTTACTCGCCAGAGTTCCACTTTCTAGCTGTACCACTGATAAATTAAAAGGGTAATTTTAACTTTTCTTAATGCTTTTTTGCAGCATTTCCGAGTCAGTTTAAAAAATAAACCTTTTCATGACATTGGAAAGTCCATATTTAATACAATGGTGAGTTATATTAAAATTTATATTGATTTAACTCTTCTACTTCTTCTGAAAAGAAATTTTTATTACTTCTTAGTCGACCCTGCCCTTCTGAAAAACGTTAACAATAACAGAATTTTTCAATCTTTTATTTATATCTTGTTGGGTTGTGCCTTGATATTGTAGTGTGTTCTTGAGTTTTTGACTTGATTTCTGATATTACTTTGAAGATGTAACAAAAATTAACTCAATTACCTGTCTGAAGTTGAAGAAATTAAAATATAATAATCAAATCAAAATGATTTTAAACGAACAATTGTTAAACAGCAATTTGTTAATTGAGCGTTTGTTAACTGTTTACCTTTACAAAATCACTTTTTTGCTTATCTATGCATATATCAAACGTCAACGCCTACTACCACCACCACTAATATTTTAAATGGTTCTAGAATGGTCCTAAAACCTTTTCAACTTGCAATTTGTGAACTGCAGTAATTTTACAATATTCGTTGGCGCACGCGCATTTAACTGTCCCATTACAGGTTGTAAACTGTAACAGAACCATCGGTTGAAAAGAACCTATTATATCATCGTTTCTCAGCTTGAGGGTCACCAAACCTAAGTTGCCAAACTCCAAAAGGGTTGCAAGGACTCTAGAAGAGTTGCAAAATATAAATAGACGTAGCTAAGCAAAAAAATCCATCCTTCAAATATTATCAGAGGCTGGATGTGTTCTGCTTAACTATAGTCCAAATATATAATTTTATTAAAAGTATTAAGAGGTAAGAAATAAAAAAAGTCATTCCAGTTCTGGAGGGGGTTGCAAGCTTTTCTATGTTCTTTCTTTAGCTTTTAATATATAACCAAATAAAATCTTACGATGGGACTATGCTTAAAATTGGTGAAATTTGTTACCACTTTTAGAAAAGTTTTCGGAAAAATTAAAAGCATACAAGATGAAAAAATTATTTTGAAGTTAAAATTTGCAAGAGCATTTTTTGACCTCCTGTTGTTCAGTCTTCGGCCTCACTCGTTTATAAAATTCTCGTTAATCCATTCATGCGCTTTACCAAATGACAGTGGAGATCTTGTTAACCCATTCACACCCGTCACTAATTATGAAAATACGTGATAAATCTCTTTTTTAAGGAGCTCATATGCCACATTTCGCACTTCTAAATGTGATTCTAGATTAAATCAGTTTCATTTTCTTATTAAGTTGATGGGTCAAGATCTCACGATGATGGGACTATAATTGGCTATTTTTTTATATGAAAAACGATCTAACATCACTTTCTGAAAAAATTTGTGTCTTAAAAGTTATTTTTTAATTTGGAAAAATTTCCGTTTTTTGTTCTTAATTTATATTTTATTAATTTTATGAAGCAAATAATATGAATGATTTGTTTTTCCACTTTATACTTGAAAAACTGAAATTTTAAGCACCACCAAAATTTTCTTTTAAATTTTCAAACAAAATAACCGTGAAGTGAAAATTTGGACTGTCTACCCGCTGTCCATCTATACCCCTCTCCTCCTCCCTTACTTGTTTTTTTTTTGGCTAAAAAAGTTTTTATACTGGAGCTATAAGCAAAAATTTCAATTGCAATAAAAAATCATCCAAATTAAAAATGGTCGGTTCCAAAAGTTTTCCGATTTCGTATCGAATGTTCCATTGTGTAAGTTTGAAAACTTATTAGGAACGTTGAAAAATAATTTTGTAGCGTTGAAAATGAGCCAATAATAAACGCTTAAGACGTCGAACAATTAAAAAATATCGTTTATTTGACCTAAATCCCAGCAAAAAATTTTGATTCGCTCTAACATTTTTTGGCAAAATTTTTAGTAGAACTGTAATTTTTATCCATGTATGATGTAAATCCTCTCATGTCTCATATTATTGATGTATTTGTTTCGCTTTTCTCTGTTTAAATTTCGAAACAAATGCCAAAAATACTGGAGAGCAAAAAAAAAATTGGAAAGCCTATGCTACAATTATTATGAACTAAATTTGGAGTACATTTTTGTATAAAATTCAAATATTAAACTCACAAATTCTAAGTCATTTTTCCATTATGTAGTAAATATTCATTAAATGGTGAAGAAAAATGAATTAGTACATTCCGTTAGTTTCCTAAAATTTTCAGTTACAGTTTTCCTCAAATAAATAAAGCCATTTTACTTGTGGTACCTATACAAATACCTGCATTTTACAATAAATTATTCACATTTCATTACAATCACTCGTCAACGGTCAACCTAAGTTGGAATTTGATCTTTGAATAGCCATTCAGGAACTCCACGACTTGGCACATGACCAGCTTAATGGTTTTATGTTCAATGGAATCAAAAACTTAAAAATGTCAATAGTATGGATTTGATCGACAAATTCCATTATTGGAGTAGAATTGCTCGGTGACACAAAACCTTGTTTGGATGAAAAAAACGAAAAATAGATTACCATACCGCAAAGAACATGCAAAGCATTTATCTGCAAAAAAAATATTATGAAAAAAAGTTAAATCTTATAGAATCGATTTACGGTTAAAAAAATATCAACAAGATTATTAAAATCGTTCCAAATTATCCTGCAGGCTAAATTTAAACATTTTCCTTGTAATCATTTTTTGGAACAGTTTTGTAATATTATAAACTTCTAAATTCGAGCGAGTTGGCAATAGCTACATTCCAAAATATAATAAAAAAATATTTAATATACCAACTTTGCGACAAAGCAAACCAACAACCCACCACATCTTAATTTGCAAATTATTCAAATTTTAATACCTCGAATATGAAATTTAAAAACGATTTTCAATTTTACAATGAAGTCAAAGCGTACGTGCTTCTGAATCTAGTTGAGCTTGCAAAATGAAGGATAAAATAAAACATTTACCCGATGTGGGATTGCTGAATATGAGGCGATGAAAATTCTGCAAATTTAATAGTTGACGCAACTTGCTCGGAGTTTGAGGTTTATGCAGTTGCAGTTTGAATTAGGTGAAAGTCATAAATAAACATAAATTTGAATATAAATTTTGTTACATTGCAATATTTTAGCATTACGATTTTGATCAACACTATATACGGTTGTTTTTAATTTCCGTTGGGACAATTGGTGGTTATGATGAGGAAGTGCAAGTAATAACCATCACATTCATGCAAATTTACTACTTTTTTGGGAATTCTAATAGGAAAATCGATGTAATAAATGCATAATACGCAATAAAACTTCTACAAGTCTACGTGTTTCCGCATTTATTTTTTATTTTATGTCGTGCATCATCCACTTCAATGTATGACAGTCACGTTTTAATGTAATCCTTACTTTTACAGTGCAATGCACAGCAAACATTGTAAGGAAGTTTTAAAATTATTCTATTTTTGATAACAAACGATTGCAAATTTTGAAAATAAAGGATGGTTACAAAGGATTCAAGTGGCGCCTGGGAAAAAAATGTGCAGGGATTTTCAGTATGCTAAATTTGGGAGTTAAATTGGGATATAAATTGTTTGTCTACAGGAATGGCATTAACACTTTTTTTAAAACGTGTAGCCTGCATTCACTTCCGTAGTCTATTATAATCCTAATCCTTTGTGTATATAAATTTAAAAGCGGACAAGCGTTCGCTATATGCATTGTCATTGTATCTACACCCTTTTCTATAATAAGTAAGTGGTAGGTATACTGTATAATGAATGTAAAACGTGTTTAACGTTACCAGTCCAAGGGGGTACCGCTTCAAGTAACACCCTTATTTGTTGTCGATTACTCAACCCCCGACCGGTGTTTAATCAGACATCCCTTTTTTGTAAACAACACGTCGGTGTCAGCATGCGAACGTAAGGTTTCACCAAAATTTTAAAAATCGATTACACCCAGACTGTACATTGCGTGACCACTTCTTGCTTATGCGTAATTCAGAGAATTGCATGACCCAGCCAAAACGAACAATTAAAACACATTCGATAAGAAATTCAAATGAGAAATTTATAACACCGCATACAAAGGGAAGATTAAATCGGACTGAAAATAATAAAAAGAAAATGTAACTTATTTTCCACATCGAATTACTTCCAGTTACCCACAAACCTCGCCATTATTGTGATCGCCTTTCAAATTTATACAGGATCAAGAATTTATACGCCATTTCAAACTTTGGTGACTGTTCAAAATAAAGTTTTCCCTGTTAATTTCGAACATTATGTAGACATTTTCTTTTTTAAGGTCTCCCTTACAAGTAATAGTGCAAATTGTAAATTAAGGTCAATTTGATTTAAATGTTTATTTCAACACACTTCTTGCAATTGGCAGATACGAAAAAGCGAGAGTAGAATTTCCTTCATAAAATTTTTCAAGTTGAAATAAATCAAGTAGTAAATCAATATTTCCTGTCGTATTCCAACAATCTAACGAAATAAATTCGAGATGTCTGAAACCAACGCTGCTTCGTTAGGAAAAGGCTTTAACATGATTTTCCAAAAACAAATTGGTAATTTTCGCAATTTTTGGAACTGCCCCCGTATGACATAAAAAATTGAGACCTTTCCGAAGGAAGGTGTGAAGATAATTTTATGAGACGATCGATTTTTTTAATATTCAATAAAAAATGTGAATATTATATGGGAAAGGACCCAGATGGTTTTTTTATAATAAAGAAAAATTTATGTTTATCCTAGAAGTCAACTGTGAACGCTCAAAATTTGATGATTTATACTCCATTTTGTATCCTTATTACTTACCCAGTATATAAATTTTATATGCACATAACATAAAAAAGCTCGCTGCAAAAACAAATTTTAAATCTTCAAAGTACCCTAAATATATTAAATTTGTCGACTTATTTACGATTTTACAAAATTTTCCTTTGAATAAATTATTCACAAAACAAATTTGTAAAATGATATTTAAAAACAAAGCGAAAAAATAAATTTAAGTTTTACAAGGAATTAAAATATACAAAATTGTGTATTCACGAATTCTTTTTATTGTAAGCGACTTGCTCAATTTCAGCCGACACTTCATGAAGTTGGTCATTTTAGATTACACACTTTCGGGCACTTTAAAGCTTTGGATATTTGCATTTATGTTTACGCTACATTTAAATTTTAAGTTAACGTCACATCGGGTGCAAGTTATTTTTTCGTGCACGCTTTTAATATATATTAAAAAATTCCTTTGTTTTATTTTTGCGTTTCACTTGGAAATCAAAAAGTAAATAAAATTTAACAGTACCTAATATAGCGTCCCTCCCCTCCGACCTCAAACCATCATACACTACTAACTTATTTAATTTCATATTTTGACATTTTGGGTTCCTTTGAGCTTTGAGCCCGGAGCGAGTGCTTTGCTCGTTACACCCTTGAACCAGTTTTACCTAGGATAATTCCCATACCAATTTAAATTGTTCAATTTGATTTTTGAAATTTTATTTTGCCTTGTTTTCGTTGTTTCCAATCGTCGTAATGAAGTATAAAACTAAAACCAACAGGCCGTGAAAATGAGGCTATCCGAGTTAATAAGATTCGAAATAATAAATAAATTGAACTTCATCATTAAGGAACAAGGGATCGCTAATCGACATCGAAATAATGAAAACTAAGTTTTTCAAATCGCATCTTGTATTAGGAAAATGTGTATCAAACGTGCATACAAATGTCGAACAAAACCCCAAAACTTCTTATAAATTTGAATGTAAACGTAAAATCAATATCCGTTTCAAGCTTCAAACTTTGACAACCAAAACGATAACGAGAAGATCTAAACTGTCATATTCAGACCATATTAAGTCGAAAAATGTACAGAACGAAAGAAAAGTAAGGGTTTTTTACCCAAATTAGTGTTTTGTCGGTTTTAAAATCAAATAAAGTTTTTTATTAAAGATGGTGCAGGTTGTAGCGGAGGCCTAAAAAATTTACGTAACCTTATTTTATTGACAAAAGATTACATTTTTATGATGGTAATTTTTCTTGATTTGGGAGCTTGCGTAAAACTGATGTACATTACATATTTTACAGCTTTAAAATTAACTTTTAAATTTGAAAATTACGGAAAACATTTACATTTATTTGTATGACACAAAAATAAATAAAGAATAGCGTTGTATATGTTAACTTTTTTCCGTTAGTTTTCGTAATTTTCAAATGTGATATGAAAGCCTTTGCTCTCTGTAATTTTTAACGACTTTTTACAGAGCCGTAATTAGGTCTTGACAAAGGTGGCGCAGTTCACGGGCATGCAAATTTGAGGTGCTACATAAACTAGGGGACATATTATGTAGTTTTTGTTGTTAAAAAATCTTTCCCTGACCTGGAGGGTACATTTAAAAGTAAACAATCGGAAAACCGGAGGTTCTGGGGATATAAAATACACCCCAGCCGTAAGTAAGAAGATGATGTTTTTTCAATAATTAATATTGAAAATAAATCTTAAAAAAAGAAAATTTCAAGAGTTAGCTGTGATATAGTATGTGTTGTAAAATATAAAATTAAACAAAAACTTAACTAAACGTTAAAATATTAGTATTTTAACCGGTTGCAGGTAGCTATCGAGGCCCCGAAAATACAAATTTTACGATTGAAATCTCGATGAATTCTGAAAGAGTATATATTAAATAAGAGAATTAGCTATGACAGAATGCCTTAAATGCACCTGTTTTTTCAAAAATCGAATTTAAAAACTTCGATTTTCACAGTAAATTTTAAGCGAAGTCGCTCGGGATTGGTGAATCAATTCATTCTATTGACAGTCCGTGCATTTTCAACTGGTCTTAGCTTTGCGCAGAGCGGGGATAACCGGAGCGACACTTGCATCGGGATGCAGCAACAGTGCACTCCGAACGAAAATCATTGTTTTCAATACTAAATGTGCAGGAAAAATGGCTTAAAGCGCCCGAGCGCAGCGAGGAGTGCTTTAAGTCGATTTTTCTTTGCACAACTACCTTGCGTTTAGAATCCACTCTCACGAGTTTCACCCCTCAAAGATCCACCATTTTCCTTCATCCGCAGGCCTAGGGGTATTTTTAAATTGAGTGTCGTTTTCATCAAAAAAACGCACCCTTCGGGCGCTCCGGGCCATTTTGATGAAAACCACCATGGCAAGAGTAGGATCCACGCGAAAAAGTAACTACCGTTTGTTAAATTTAAGTAACCCTTTTCTGAAGTAATTTTGGTCCTAAAAAGAACGTATTCGTACCTTAGCGTACGAGTTACTGACAAATTTGTCAACAGCTACACTCTTATGTATAGGAACAAGCGTACCAACAACAGAATGCATTGATTCACCAATCACGAACGATTTACCTTCAAATTTGCAGTGAAAATCGAGCATTTTTAAATTCGATTTTTGAAAAAACAGGTGCATTTAAGGCATTCTGTCATAGCTAATTCTCTTATTTAATATATACTCTTTCAGAAAAGTTCGAGGTTTCAATCGTAAAATTTGTATTTTCGGGGCCTTTGTAGCTACCTTTCCCCTTTAAGGTAATTGCCTATCTAGGGCAAACGCAAGGTTGTTATGTGATAAAAATTTTCAAATTTATTTTTTAAAAGTTATGTTGGTACTGTGTAACACTACTTTGGCAATCCTGTCTGTGACAATCTGAAATTTTTATTATTCTAAACCTTTATTTCATTTTGAATTCCAAGTGTGTAAAAAAATCTAGTTTAATTATTTCTATTGGTAAACATTTTTAGTTTTTACAATTCTTGAATTCTTTTGTTTTTTTCAACTGCTTTTGATTCAATTTCTTTTTTTTTATTTATATTTTCTGGTTACATACGACTGAAGATAGGCAATTACCTTGAAATGGCGTCATATCGTATTACTATTCTGAATTTTACAATCATTTTAGTATATTTTTTAATTTTTTAAATGCCACACTTTTCTTACCCCCCCCCCCAGTTCTAATAATTTTAGTCATATTTTCAAATATTTTTCTAATTGTACTTTGTCACAAAAGGTTAAAAATGTTCTTTAGTGTTTTTTCTTAATAAAATTTCTTGTATGTTGTTCTTTACTTTATGGTTAAAATACTAATATTTTAACGATTAGTTAAGTTTTTGTTTAATTTTATAATTAATATTGAGTCTTTATCGATTTTAAAAAGTCATTTCGTTACTTCCTTGTACTGGGGGGTATTCCATACCCCCCAGACCCCCCGGTTTCACGCCTGTCTTTTTCATATTTTAAGGGGTCTTACGGGCTTAGCCACTTTACATAAAAATTACATAAATTTAAATATTGTGCAATTTAAAATCCCAAAAAAATCTTCCCCTAAGCTGGATGATCTGTAGGGTATGGAAAGTCATTCCTAATTGGAGAAGAAGGAAAAGTGATTTTTCTCAGAGTGGACAAAAAAATGTTATAAGATCACCATTAATTAGTTTCATGTAACAAAAAGTAATATTTAATTTTCATTATCGCCGCGTCGATGGGGTTAAAAAACAAAAAATTAAAGGTCCTTTCTTACAATAGAATATTTCTGCTTCATTGCTTCTTCGTTAAATACAAAATCAAAAAAGTTTTTTTGGTCAAACGGGGGGTAACCCAAATTAAATCACCACGGTTTTGACTTTTTGCCCAAGTGAAATAAAAGTATCAAGTTTGTTGAGAAAGAGGTATTGGAACAATCATAAGGACAACAAATTTAGTAGTTTAATTTACACGGTAACGCAAGGCGTTAAGAAAATTTAAATTTTATCGTCCACTGCAGTAGCAACGTTGGCGTCTTTTCAAACTAAAATTCGGCTATTGTGATTTTGATACCTCTTTTACCATAAATGGTCGTTATGTACGTTGTTACAACTGGATACCGTTATCAATTTTGATTGCGTTGACTGTGACGTTCCCACGTCACAAATAGCTACAATGAATTCTAATTCCATGTATAAGGATTTAATTTGATGAGGTGGTTTCTAAGATTCCTTCAGCTATTTTGATGGAATGAATCTTTACCTTTACTTGTATTAAAATTGGCCCTTTGGTACTATTTTTCTTATTTTGTTGCTTGAAATTTTCTTAATTGTAGTTTGTTAAACATTCTCACAAGATCAAGAGAAATTAAGCTTTGGTATTGAGAGGAAATAAAAATCCTAGTAAGTGACCAATTTATGTTACACGATGTTAGGTTTCGGTCTAGAGAATTTAGAGTGAAGGCAGGCTAGATTTTTAAACAATGTGTGGCAAAAATTTCTCCTTCTTCTTCTTCAGACACTAAAAGTTCTGGTATCCTTAAGGTTCCAAGAAGCATCCGAAGAAGACGCCATAGAAAAAAATAGCCTATAGCTCACAAATTAAGCTGCTTTTTTTTGTTTAAATCTTTCTTTTTCTTCGGGTGCCCATCCAATACCAGATGTTAGCGATCCTCCTACCTAAGCCAATAAAACTTTTTTTTATTAGTTTTTCTTAACCTAACCTAAGTCCACAGATAGATTTTAGACTTTTTAAATCACAAATTTTCTTAAATCTTTGGACTTTTGTTTTGCTGAATATTTTAAGTAATTTATCAATTTTTATTATTTCTAGTTAAACTTTGCACTCGGAGTCGAATCAATCTTAATTTATATATTTTTAGCATTCAATTCTTTCGACCTTCAATCGCTTCCAAATTTTCCAAATTTTGATTTATATTTCATGTTTGTCCTGATTTTCAAACTTAAAAGGATTTCAGCAATCTTTAAGCTTTCTGTTTTAGACTTACTTTTGTTATTTTTCTACAGAGTTACTCTCACGAAAACCCAGGCTCTCGACACTGAAAAATTAGGTTAGTTGCTCTACAGTTGACTTTTCTGTTCTAAAATTACTCTGAATTTATACTGAAGTGATCAGAACCAACTCCTGGAATGATAATTCCTGTCAGAAATAATAGTTTTGGAACAAATAAATACCCACTTGAGGGATTTATTCCAATAGCGATTTAGCGGGGAATCACCTGTTACATCGAAAATTAGCTACCATTAGGTTAACACGTCCTTTACCGACTTAACTTTCAAATTTATTTACCACAGTTTTGCGTTTGTTATAATATCTAAGTAAAAAAAATAACTGTTTTAACGTCGAATAAATCACACAAGCCTTCTCTACAACCTGCACCATCAAAATCCAATTAATTCGGCTTGAAAACCGATGTGTTAAAAACAAAGTTTTTGACAACTCTTTATATTTTTTGTAAATTAAGAAACCAACTGTAAAAACATTGTAAAACGATTTTCTTTTTCTACAAATTGCTTCTTTTTGGTGGTTAAGTTTGCTTTAAAAGAGTAGAGAGTAATTCCCGTATCATATTGCATACCCCAAGGAACAGCTAGTTACAGCGTTTTACAAGCCTTTTTAGTCCCTCGGGAACTGTGAAAATCTGCCACTGTTTGCACAAACCATCATCGCCTAAAATTCTAATCGTAAAATATTTGGTATTTTAACAGCCGCTATTATAATATTAGATCGAACTTTGTAATTTTCATTCCACCCTTCATGGCAGATGTAATAATTTTAACTGTTATCAACAAACCCCCGGAAATGCAATTCGTGCGTAAAAAAACATTTTGGTAATGTATTTTAAAACAAAGCATTTAAGGATTCCATTAACAGCGAATTAATATTACATGGAAAAGTTTTAATAATTTTGTTAAAAAAAGAATTTAGGTTTAAAATGAAAGGATTTGTCGATTTAAATTTCAAATTAGTCTACCTAAAGTAGGAAAGACGAGTCAGCTTTGGGAAATAGTGTTTCGAGTTATTAAAATAGCAGATCTCAAAGTGTCCAAAAAATAAAATAAAGCAAGAAATGAAATTGTTTCATTTTCTTACTTGGAAGCATTTGCAGGATATTATAGTTTTGTGTTAGGGTAATCGTCGCAAACCGTTCCTGAAATTGAGAAATGTAAGGGGAGTCTTGTAAAAAAAAAAAGTAATCAAAAACGAAAGATCATTAATAATAATCATTATATATTTATTCTTTGGGATTATACCTATCCGGAAAGGCAAATAGAAATATGTAAATTATAGAACAGGAAACTAACGATACACACGAATGCTCCTTGTTCATCCTGTTTCCCTAACCGCAATGTGCCGCTGCTTAAAACTTTCATTTAATTCAAATATTCAAATATGTATGTAGGTTTTCCTATTCTCCATATCAAGCCCCTTGTCACTTTAGTTTTAATTTGAGAAATGGCAGAACCACCCTGACCTAAGAAACTTTTCCCTGGAATAATTAAACTAAACTTAAATAAGTAGCAGTATTCTCCTTTATTACTGAAACACGCAATTAATTAATATTTTGGTGATATAGTTAGTTACGTTTTACTTTATTAAACCTCCCATTAAAGCTTCTTTAGGTGAACATTTTGAAAGTAAAGGGTTAACGTAAAATATTCTATAATTAATACTTCTCATGTTGTTGAACCAAATTCAAATTTTCTTGGCAAACCTAAATGGCTTACCACAACATAATTAAATTTAATATTGCTAGCAATTATCCTTTTAACTGAAATTATTGTTTTCGCCCAAAAATTGTTATAATTCTCGACTGAAATGCTTAATTCATCAGCACTTAATTATGGAAGCAAATACCTGCAATTACAATTTCAATGCCCGTTTCACGAAACAATACTAACATCTTGAGAAAGTTTGGGTTTAACAGCTTTAGAACGAAATAATAGTTAAACTAACATAATGTAGGTAGGTTGGCAAGTTCACGTTTCCTTCGATTTTAACCTTTCTTAGCACTACGCAGCAAGTAAGTAAAAATAAATTCTTTAAGTGGCCCCTCACCTTTAAAGTTGGAAAGATGTTAAGTTATCTCAGTTTTCCATCAATAACGCTGTAATCGAGTATCAGTTTTTAGAAGGAAATATAAAAGGTAAAAAATTTCTTATCTAAAGCATAAAATGCTGCTAAGGAAGAGCCTACGTCAAAAAGTTAAAATTAGCAATATTTCGGATTAATAACAACGAAAAGTGGAAAAATATTACTTACATTTTCGTTAGGACGTTCGTAAACGCAAAAGAAAATGAGTTTTAGTAAATATCCCAAGAGAAACATCGAGGTGACGATGAATGTATCTCGTGAAATTTCTTAAAAATAAAATTTGATCTTATATTTTAAAAAATTTCAGTCCTTTATTACATCGTTACGCCAACATAATCTTATAAATTATCAAATTGAGTAAACCTCGAGGAAATGAGATCCGAAATTCTAAAAATAGTCGAAATAGGTCATTCAATAATCGTGTTCTAATCAAATCTACCACTACCCTTGTATCGTGAATCGTTTTCTTCCACAACGACAGATACTCAAAGCCAAATCCATTAACCTGGCGCTAACGGCGCCTCAATGGCCAATTGATTTCAGCTTTTCTCTATTTCGTATTATACGACCTAAGAATCGTAGAAAAATATAAAACAAAGCAAAATCTTAAAAGCTCGCAATTACAACACAATACAAAAAATTGGATGCTTTATTAAAATAATAAGCTTTTAAGCTTGACAACCCTAAAACCTCGCACCATTGAAAATTGATACTCGAGCCAGCATCCTGGCATTAAATTACAGTGAAGGATCTAATAAAGCAGCCATCAATATGTACTTCTTAAAGGATTATTAAAACGTGTCCCAAAAACGGGGGTCTCCATAAAATCAAAGTTTTCCAAGTAAAGGTAGCTAAATGAGCTTTCAAATTAATGCAACAATTTAACGATCGTAACTAAGCACCACCAACACACCGAAGTTTGCTTTACTATTTTCTAATTAATTAAATTTCAACTTACCGAACAACTAACGATTAATATTTAATGGATCCTTACCTGCAACACAAAAAAATAAATCAATTTATTATATTGCGAAATCAAAAACTAAACAATTTAAAGTTTAAGAAAAGCGTCTGGAGACCTAACAAAATGGGTATTGACTGATTTGCACCCTTCTGTCAGCCTAAAGGATCACTTTCACGAAAGTAGTTATTGCACTTCCTCCTTTGTTTCTTGGACATCACGACCCTTGTATTTTTAACACGAAAATCTCGTCCAAGTAGATTTTAATGACGAAATTAAGAAAATGGGGTAAAAAACAATGCTATATGGATTTAATGGGGTGGAGGGTTTCTCGCACACGTTAAACGCTTCTTGAAAAGTTTAGTAATTACGTCAATCTTCATATCATAAAAGTACAACTTTGAAATTGTAATAAAAATCTTAACACTGTAAATCTAAATTTACTCAATAAATCATAAAATATTTCTGATACAACAAAAGTTATTGACAAGTAAATCAATTTATTGACAAACTTCGGCAAAAACCTACAGATAATTTATAAAAACTTTCAGGAAGAAAAATAACGAAGGAAATAAACTCGACCCAGATAAGGAAATATAGTTTTAGGCGTAAAAAAATTTAAATTTAACGAGATTTTGCAAAAGTGATTGTTTTGTTATTCAATCGCTTTGACCATCTGCAATTGGAAATTGTAATATTGAATAGATGAATGAATTCCTAAATCCGGGAGTCATAAATTGAGTTTTAAAGACCACATTAATTTTCAAAGTGAAACCGTTGCTAACTGAAAATGAAATTTATTCGATGATAAGGTAACAGCTGTAGTAGGTATGTCGAGTTCCAAAATAAAAATGTTGGGAGAAGATAATCAGGAATTTATTTATATATTAGGCTTTTTTAATTTGATTGGAAAATGAATTTAACTTTTTGGAGTTGCAAAAAATACATTAGGACGCAAACAGGAAATAATGGTCTGTTGACATAAACTGTAATGTTTTGTTTATTTATTTCCGGATCCAGCAGTGTATTAACTCGGAGCACGTGAATGAATTCAGGGACGGAGTGTCTGTAGGGAAAGGATCAATTAAATTTTTGTTCTACAAAATTAAAAAACTCAATCGTACCTTCAAAGCCAATTTTGTTATCAAGAAACCACGTATTGTATTTTTATTACGTACGCTTCTTGGTTGATAGTAATTATTTGAATTGTTTTGTTTTTGTTTACTCCCCCAGGTCATTGTATTTTATTTATTATTAAAATTTATATTATGTACAATGTAGTACAACAATTGCTTACCAAGGCAAATTAGGAGTCATTTCAATTACAAAGCTATCAAAGTTTTATTATTGTGGAACCTACAGTTTTTCAGTGTTTGCAATGAAAAGGGCGCTGCAGAAAAAGCACCCATGTACAAAATTTACAGTGAATTAGAGTAGTCACTAGAGCCTTAACAGGCAGGAACTAAACAAATATTTTGATTTTATTATGCTAAAGTTATATCTGCTCTGTGGATGATTGTAACTTCATAACTTTGAACTCCTCAGTTCACAACGAGATTTGAACAAGGAATCTTGTACTTTTCACAAGATTAAGAAAATTGAAATTCTATAATGGCGTCTCAATCCGCATACGATATTTTTATCTACTTCATTTTTGCTCGCCAACACTTGACTTTTTGAAATTATTATGACAATTTTTGATTTTTCATGAATATTCAATATCGTATATTCATATTTCAGTTCTATTTACTTCCAGAATGAATTTGTCATAAGATAAGTTTTCAATATTTCTAATGCCTTTTAAATCGCAGTAATATATTATTCACAATAAATTAAATTGAAAGATAAAGTTCGCTAAAACAAATAACAATTTATTGCTAAACAAAAATTTAATAATTTTAATCGGTGCGGTCTGGTCATTTCAACATTTGTGGACCATCGAGGCGCAGTGGTTCAAATTTTATAAAATACTTAAATAATACAATTTATTAAAAACTTTTTCGGCTGATTACACCTCAGCGGTTTTCAGACAGTCAGAATTGGGTTCTTACTTCACCCAGAATCACACCGAGTACTCAAAATTAATACGTAGTAAAAGTCTCAATTTAAAAATAAAAGTAATTAAAGTAAGAGTTGCTTTATTACTCAAATCCACCGAGAAATATACCAAAATTTTGATTATTTAGATCCAAAACTTGGCCTACCCTAACAATTGACTCAGCACTAACAGAACAGCCCCCTGAAGCAACACCGATCAGAAAAAATTTTGATATTGAAAATATTTAAAGCTACTTTTATTATTCAAATAAGATAATAATAGATTAAATCAATTGTGACACGTTTAATGTGGATAATTATCAAAATTAACTGATAATTACGGAACTTATAATTGTTATATCGGGAAGTAATTACTCACGCTATGGTTGATTTATTTACGTCAATAATTGTTTCGAAGGGAATTATCAGTTAATTTTGTATTCTTAGTCTACCAATAACGTCTTAGAAAGGAATATAATTAATTAATAAAATATTTAAACGAAATTATATAATGTAATACCGGCAATTTAAGCTACTGCATTTGTACCTACTAAATAAGCGCTAATCAATAACGATTGCTTTTTTACATCAATGAAATTATAATATTCTACTTATAAATTATGGAAAAAATTGCATCATTAGTGTTATTATTTCCTCGGTATCTATTAGGCTTAATTTTTACTTCTAATATACAAAAAGCATCGCATTACAACAATAAATATACAGAAACATACGATGTGGTCCCAAAAATGTTATCAGAAGTGTAGTCTGAACGCGTGCCAAAAATTCATGTTTTTCTAATAAAAGGCCCAATTCTGAAGCTAAAAATTTTTTTTTCAAAAAACGAAACGCGCCATTGATTTTTATATTCTTTCTAAATTTTGAATTAACAATAGTTCAAGAAAAGCACCTGGGGAGTTTAATTATCAAATTACAAAAAATCTTGTAACTCAATATTACATTAGCATATTTACCTATTCAAATAGTTCACTGTAGTAATTTGTAGTTTGATAAATACCATAAAGTTGAAGATCCTCTTTAATGAGGTTTGCGGTTGCAAAAACGTAATTTAAAAATGCAATTCTATGCGAATTTAAATATACATTTATTCTCCTTTGTATTATAGCTATAAATGCACTCCATAATAAAAATTAGCCTATTGTTTGGGAAAATTAACCATGTATGCAATAAACCACTGATTCAGCTCCCAGGCTAACTAACAAAACGATCTAGGAGGATAATAAACTCCAGTTGTATTATTGAATGAACAATTCGGGTATTGATGAATCGGACCTTAACATTACCCGAAATATTAAAAATTGCAATTTAAAAATCAACTAGAGGTAAAATACAAGGGTAATTCCACAGTATATCCGGAGCTTTACATAAAAAGTTGGAATTTTCGACCTAATTCATGGTTTTAAACGGATCCCGACATTGATTTAGTATACATTCAAAAATGTTATTAACAAAACTAAAAGAATATTTTCTATGAGACTTTATACCTATCTAAAGTTTTTGAATCTCTTATCGATTGCAATAAATTCGCTCCTAATAGAAAACGTCCTTAGTTGAAGTGTACAAAGCGTTACAAGAGATTCGGACAGAAACCATTTTCTTCTTATACTACCAGAAATCTTGTAGGGTTTTGAAAAGTGCGATCTATTTTGCTATTTTATTACTGCTTCCAGTTGAAATATTGACTTTAGAATGCAAAGCGTATAATAATCGGGTTATGAGGTTATCACAATCGATTAAACGCTGTACATTATTATCAAAGCCGTTTTTATCCGAAAAGTAGTAACGCTCGAGAGCTTAAAATCACAAAAAAAGTGACAAATTTGCGATATTAAACAAAGTCTAACGTAAAATGGAGTAATTCGCGTAAAGCATTAGATAGTTAAGCATATCAAACGCCCAGGCGTCCATCCATTAGTTAATGAAAGCGATTAGTTCCTCACTAAACTATAGACACGGGTCTTCTCTTAATGAATATTGCGTTTGCACAAATTAACACCATTCCACCATTAGACACAAACTTTAATCATGATCACCAATAAAAACAAATTAAAAAGTTACGTGAACATCAAAAATGAAAGAAAATCCTGAAACATTGTTAAAATCTTCTGTTATCTTGAAACTTGCTTAAAACGCCAGTTAACTATCGAATTTTAAAAACGCCGGATCTTTTAGCACGTCCTGGAAAAGGTATCGCGCAGAGGAAAATTTGATATATTTTCAAGATAAGGTTTTTTTCTTAGCTTTAGGAATGAATTCTTTCAGTGAGATATGAAAGCGTAACGGAGTGTTCAAAACTGCTTCAGATTTTTCAGAATGAATATTCTACTGAAAGCTTGATAAGATTCTGGAATAGTGCGTTTAAGTTTAACTTTTCCTCATTTACATGACATTTTCGAGCCTAATTTGAATAACTGATTTTTTTCTGAGGGAAACCTATCACGTACATACGTACAAATTTGATGGTTCACATTTCACAACCACTGCTTCCTATTTCACATCAACGGAAATAATTTTCCACTGAAGTAGCGCAGTCAAGCTTACTGTAAAGCCATAACTCACAAACGGTATGGAATGCGTCAACAAAAGTTGGCCACATAAAAACTTTTTTCAAAAACAAGGTTTTAATTGTGTACAATGAGAAAGTTTTGCTAAAAAATGTCTGAGAGTTCAACCCAACAATTTTTATCCTAAAAAATGAAATTCTACGATCAGAAAAATGAATTTGCTGTTCCAACAAATGCAGTGTTTGTTGATCGGGTAGTTATTACTAATAGTTGCAAAAACTTTTTGTTGTGAACAGGGCCATATTTCTAAATAGGCTGAGTAGGCTGCAGCTTACAGCGGTAAATTTTTAAGGCAGCAAATTTTGAACGTAAAAATAAATAAAAAATACTAGGTATTCTATTAGCTGCACAAAAATATTTTTTCTAATTATGTTTCAAAAAGGCTTACTTTGTGATATTCAAAACTGTGTGAAAAATTTCTACTTTCCCGCACTAGTACGCCCTCGCCTTGAATGGAAAAATCTTAGTTTTCCTACCTAGTATCAAAAATATCTATTCCAACCATATATTTTCTAATTTGTTAGTTAACTCGATAACCTTTATCAACTTATATTCTTATAGCGCCCATGAATCTGAAGTATTGAGTTACATTTGATTACATCCGCTTACTTCTAAAAAAAAACAAATGAAATGTAGGTATTATTTTGAAGTTTTTCAAAAAAAATCTCCGGGGGAGTGCTACCCCCCCTCCCCGGTCACATATTAGGAAAAACCCTCAGTCGGCCTGCGGCCGACTACTTATTAAACTTCAACCAATCACTACTCGCCCCGTAATATTTTTGTGCAATAAAGAAGCTGCAAATATTATAGAGCCTACAAACGGCAAACTGGTAAATCCAGCCCTGCAAACAGGGCAAAAAAAATCAAAATTTAATGTAAATAATTATAAATTTTTATAAATGTCCATCCTAAGTTTTTGATCTCAAAGATCCTGTGCTAACTTAGAGGAGGGGGCAAAAACCTAAAAATGTTTGGATTTTTTTCAGTTTCTTTGTTATATCTCGTAAACTGAGTATATTTTAGATACCATAGCTTATAACAAAGTTATACAGCAGCAAATTTGCTACAATTTGGTAAAAAAAGCAAATTTTTAGACTCAATATTAACCGAGACACAGCCAATGAAAGTTAGACAAAGCTTTTCAAAATGTAAAAAAATGACCGAAAAACGAAGGTTTTGTCCCTATAACTATTTATTTTCATCATTTCCATGTTAATTATGTTAATCGCTCAGTAATATCAATATCTTGAAACATCTATGACCACCCTCCTTCCACCCTTCCGCTTCTTATTCCCGCAAACGTAAAGATGCCTTATATTAATGTAAGAAATGCTAATTAATGTGCGGGGCAACTTCTTGTTTGAGGGAGTAGGAGGGGTGGGGGAAGGGTGGTCATAGATGTTCCAAGATGTTCATATATTGATGAGTGATTAACATAATTAACATGGAAATGATGGTAATAACTAATTATTATGAGCAAAACCTTCGTTTTTTGTCTATTTTATTATATTTTGAGAAACTTTGTCTAACTTTAATTAGCTGTGTTTCGGTTAATCTTCAGTTTAAAAAAAATGTGCTTTTGCCATCAAATTTTAGCATATTTGCTGCACTATAACTTTGTTATAAATTATGGTACCTAACATATACCCAGTTTACGAGTTATAAGCTAAAAAACTGAAAACAGTCCAAAAAATTTTGGGTTTTTGTCCCTCACTTTAAGTTAGCACAAGGTCCTAGAGATGAAAAACTTAGGATTGACATCCTAGAGTACCCCCCAAACAACTGGTCAAAATTCCATTAGCTTTGGAATATTTTTCAGTTAAAGAGAGGATTACAACTCTTAAAGAAAAATAAAAAACATTAGCAAAAAGTTTCAAATGGTAAACTTTTTACTTTTTGGTATAAAAAATTCAAATCCATTCACTATAACTGGGTTCCTAGGTATAAACCTAATTGAACTGAACTATTATTAGATAAGCAAATGTCAGGTGCGCGCTACAAGCCTAGGAAGTCGTTAAAAAGATTTTCAGTCTATTTTATGCTTTGTAATTTTACATAGTTTAATTTCAGGTTAGATTAATAATTATTAAACTTTATCAAACGACCATTCAATCATATCGTTTAAAATTTCGACCTTTCAACAAAGTGAATTTTTTAACAAAGGTTTTCATGGCAAATTACATCCTGATGTTGCCTTCCAAGGAAAAAAAAAGTTAAGATAAAGTCGGTTAAATTTTGTATCCAGGTTTGGGATTAAACCTAAGGCTTCTGGCCTAGAGTTCAGTCCTTAGCCCGTCCACCTAGCTCATCTCTCAGTTACCGTACTTAAACCTAAATTTGACCATTTTGGGTCAGAAATTGATAAACGTAATTTTTGACGGAACACCGACTATAGTTCAATTTTTATGTATCCGTTTTTTCTTTCGTCCGTCATCCAAAAGCGCTCTCATTGTTCCAGTGACTTTGACAATGACAAAGAAACTAGACCAACAAGAGCGCTTTCAGATGACGGACGACAGAAACAACGGATACATGAAAATTGAACTATTATTACCATTGAAAATCTAACGTTAAAAACGGACGTTGAAAATGGGAGAAGAAGGGAGGAATAAAGGAGGAGAACAATAAAAAAATCTTCTTCTTCTTAAGGTGCCGTCTCCTAATATCGGAGGTTGGCGACCATTAATATTAATATTAAATGGTTCTCTTGGCAAATTACTCTTTGTGGTTTGCCATTGCCTTCCGAGAGGAGAGGGTTATAATAAAGTTGTATAAATTTTTGTAGCCGGTTTGGAGATGGAACCCAGAGCTTCTAGCCTAGAGTCCGGTCCTTAGCCCGTTCACTTAGCTCACCTCTTCGAAAATAAAAAAATAAGAATGAAAAAACGTCAAGTTGAACCGCTCAAATGGAGCAATGAAGCAAAAAAAGGTTTTTATGTTTTAAAGAGCGCTATTAAATGCTGTTTCTGTATTAGTGCTTTTTTATGCAAATTTTGGTAGATCTATCACTTTAGCCAATACAATTTTCGCATCGTACTTCTAATCTGATTAGTGTACACCATTATTATTAAATATCTGGGCTTTGAATTTGTTATTAGTAAGGGTCACATCAAGGTTGTAATAAGTTGTTAACCTCGGTTGATTTCAAAAGCAATTTTTTTCCCGCTGTAATTCATCACTCTCCATATTTGTGAGTTTTCGTTACATTCATCTTCTGTTAAGAAAGTCATTGTTAATTTTTGATCTATCTTAACAATTTTCCTGTAAATTAGTTTATTCACGGTGTCCATTCTACAACCATTACTAATGACTATTTTCCTGGTATCATTTACATCAATTAAGAAATTACGTGCTGAAGAGGTGTGTTAAAATGTCTGGAGACATATTTATTATACGTAATAATTGGTTAGATAAAAGCAATAAAATTTAAATTATACCTTTGGCACAGTATATACGGTTGAAATGTTATAACATAAACAATATGAAAATAATAATTTTTCTACGTGTATTAATTAATCTTAACTATTTATTCCAAATGATACTGTTGATGACCTTTAATTATGTACAGAGAAATGTTGTTCCAGAAATGACTTTTAAAAACGTCGGCGCTTGGTGTGATCTTTACTTGAATTACAGAACGAGAACTACGGGTTCTTTATTACGAATGATTCAATTGAAAATCAGAATTTACTGCCAAAGAAAAATAATTGATATCTGACTGTGACATTATCGGAAATTATTTTGGGCACCAATTGAACGATGTTGATATTAAAAACATGTCGTTTCAACAAGACGGTGCCACGTGCCATACAGCGCGAGAAACCATGCAGTTATTCACAGCGTTGGAACTTTTTTTTTGATGGAGTTACATATGTGAAGCAAAAGGTGTACGTTTTGACGACCATGTGACCGATATAAAATTAAAACATCATCAGCTAATTATCAAAAACCAAGGTGCTTCATTTCAATTTTAAATTGTTACCTCCCAACTAAATCGCTCTTTAACATGTTTATGTTTTAATAATACCAACACCGAACAAAATTTTGTCACAAAAGCAATGAAAATGCTATTAAAATTTCGTATTCTATTGAGCGCATTATCTTCGACGATAATGAAACTGGGTTTGGATAAGTAATTTTTTTTAAATAGTTGCACGTCGCACTGCATAACTGATGGTAGTTTCCGGAAAATATGTTACAATTTTAATTAATTTTTCATTAACTTATCAAATACAAATTTAATTGGTCTACAAATTTCCATAGAAATAACCTGTCAGCTTCACTGTGGTAATTTCTTTTTAGTTAATTTTAAAAAATATAGCAATGATGTATTAGTAACAAGGATTTAAAAACATAAATTTAGGATCAAGTTAATTAATTTTCAAGCCGGTTGGGAAACAAAATTATAAGGATAACGATTATCCAGATTAACTTGAATTAAACAAACGAAAATGTGATTTAAAAAAATAATTGGTCGACTCATTAGTAGATGAGTAAGGTAATTTCTGGTTCTCCTTAGTGCTATAACCTTAAATTAAACTTTTTTTTACGAAAATAACGTAACTAACTTGAAAAAGAAACAAAATCCTTGTCGTGTTATTACAACAAATGGGGGTTCATTTTCATGCACAGGCCATAATTATAGTCATTTTATAAGCAAGGCAAGTGCTTATCTTCTAAAAAGTTTTATAGTGCTAACGTGCTCTTAAAATTCGAGCAAACAAAGTTATTGTATTCTCAAAAGAGTTAAGGTCTCTCCAAGTCAAGTATGTTGTAAAACAGCCACAGAAAAAATGCGTGTGACCATGAATAAACAAGCAGGAAATAGAAGGACTTGTTCATTTATGTAACTAAACAGGGATCTACAATTACATTATTTTGCTTTGCTCTGTGTAGGGGATAAGGCTTTTAAAACTTGATTCGAAAATTTTCTGCGACATAATGCGATTAAACGCTGGCAAATTTAATATTCAAAACTGCATTTGCTTACTATGCTTGTTTGTCTAAAATTTTCGATGCAGTGATAAATTTGTGCAAATTTAAAGTCGGGTAAACACATTTTGTTGGTTTTAACGACTTTGCTGGGGAAACCATACTGCACCACTGAAAAAATAATTAAAGGGTTTCACTAATCATTATATTGATTACTTTACCGAAGCAGGAAATGAGTAATACAATTCTGCGCAGGTGGTACCATTTATTTATAGTATCAGCTTACTTTTAAATTTAATTAACATTAAATGAAAAATATTCCATTTTAATGTAATTTGAGTCATTATCAAAACTTTTGCAACTTCTCATGTTTGTGCTCAGAGCGACAAGGATGATGGAACCACCTATCGATTTCAAACTGCCAATTTATGCAACAGAATTGACTTTCCAGGATAAACCAAAGCAATAAATAATTTTTGCAACAAAAATCAAAATCTCGAGGGATATGATGTATTTGAAGCGCGTTTGAACTTTTGTTCGAATTACACTACAAAAAACGTAAAATAAATTTGTAAATAGTGTTATGGTTAAAATGTAGAGTAGACAAACTTGGTATTATTTGGTTTAAATTTCTCATATTGCAAAGAAAATAGTTTTGCTCGGAGCTACACGTAAGCTGTATTATACCGTATAATATTATGATAGTACAGGTAGTTTGGTGTAGTGGTTAGGGAGTGGAGCTATAAATCCAAAGATCTTAGGTTCAAATCCCCATTGCTCCCAAATTTATCTGTGCCGTGTTTAGGATTACACGTTAAACTATCATCCTACTATGACGTTTAGTCGGTAGAACTGCTGACTTGTAATTCGGTTTGGCCTTTATGGTTTAGCGGGTTTATCCCGTATTGCAATATTCAATGAGTTGTCGTTAGATGTCGTGTATATCCCAGTGCAGTATTCGAAGATTCGTCCATAGATGTCGCGTTTATGACTGCAGCATTTGAAGAGACGTCACGATGTCGTGTTACCGGTGAGATGTTCACGGATTTGAAGTTGTTTCGTTGTCGTATGATAAAGTTGTAAAATGGTTTATCCGTAAATGTAATAAATAATAATAATAATAAATAAGATAGCTTTGATGGATAAAGTAGTCAGTACAAGAGCGTTGAAATCTTGCATAATTTGAAGCTACTAATTTTAACTAATTATTGTATTGTGGGTAATTGAATATGTTTCAGCTTTATTTGAGGAGTTTCGTAATACCGCAAATATCTCAACACAAATGAAACATTTCAAGAAGTACGAAGCACGCAAAATTTGTAACAGAAAATGTTGTAAAAATGTTAAAAACCTTGGCTAACAGCCATATCCATTTCCAAAGAATAGTAAGTTACTTTTTCAAGTAGATGAATGCAGTAAACACAAAGTCTGTTGCTGTTTTCTTCATTCCGCTGATAATACTTTTGGATTTCATTTAAAAGATTGTTAAGCCACAACCACCACTTTGAAAAGGCTATTTGTAAACTTTGTGTTCCAAGAGAACCATCTCTGGATTGGGATTCTGGGCTACAATGACTCAATTATTGATTTTAGAATTGCAGACAAAATTGTGATATACTTGGTTTTTAATTCTGTGAAAGTGTTCGTTGTGGGTTCATATCGAACCGACTGCGATGCCCCTCACTAGATATCCGGAAGATCACTATCTAGATCTTCTGGTAATGATAATGATGTGATATCATCATCGAGCCTAACAGCTCATCTCGTTTTCAACGATTTGATTATTAGGACCACTTCCAATACAATGCTTTTCGAGTTGTTAGCCACAGCAGTGGAATGATGTGATGTCTGGTTGACTTACAGAGCGGAACTCTGGATTCTAAACGCAGACTTCAAGAAATTTCTTTGAACGTCCACACGCTGTGGCAAAATCAATCAATGGTAATAAACGAGTTGATTGTTTGACTTATTTTTAGCAACATTTTTACCTAAGCAATAGCTGTAATAATTTGCCTGCCTTAAAAATGTTTTTAAAAATTAAATTAAATTTGTCCTTATTTGTTATTTCCTTTATAAATTTTGTACCGAATTAAACAAGGGGGGGAGCGGTCTAAACCCTTTAATTAGATAACATTAGTATTTTGTTAGAAGTTCGCATTTCACCCTTCACTCCTCCACTGAACAAATTATATAATTACAAAACTTCAAAAGCTTCCCGAACTACCCCAAGTTGCAAATATTTCAAAAACGATTGATTTTCGCCATTAAAACTTCTTGTTTCTAAAATAAATTATAATTTGATTTCAATTCAAAAAATCCTCGTGTTCTTGATGATTCAATAACAACTCATCCAAGGGTTGTAAATATCAATTTCAACATTATAAAGTTAAGGAACGGCTACCCTTTAATTTAAAGGTTTAAGTTTGAGGGAGAAAATCAAAATTAATTCTGCACCCTAAAAACGTCGAATTTGATTTGTTTTACAATAAATTTGATTATTCATCTTCAAAATAACATAAAAATTATTCACCCTTGAAGCTTTTCAGCGTTTGTTTTATTTCTTCAGCTTTGTCAAAGCACTTAAATTACATTGTAATTTTTTACATGATGTACAATTTGCAACTCAGAATCAAACTTTTCGCTTCCTTAAATGGAAATAATTTAATGAAGGCTGGAATTGGAAAACTACGCAGATTTTCTTGATATTTCGCAATAGATCTATTCAATATTTAATTAAAAATTCATACTCGGTTAAATTGAACTGAATTATCTTATTTATTGCGTGTAGTCGACGTCGACCGGTTTATGTGATATTTGTAAATATTTTTATTTAAATATTCGGAAAAATTCTTTTGATGATCTTAAAACAGCGAAAACTATTCTAATAATAAGTAACAATCGTTTATCGGAATCAAATTAAAATGATTTAATAGCTTCGACCTTTGGATCGTAAACATAGAAGATAAGGCGACTCGTACATCAATTCAAATGATCCTCCCTCGTAAATTATGAAATTTGCAATAATAATTGGTGACCTTTTATTTAGTATGATGGATGGGATTAATTGAAAAAAGAGGCCAATGGAAGAAAGGAGATATTTATAAGGACAAGCTTTCTTTATCAAGAAATCCTGTCAAATTTTTGTAAGCCTGGTTTAAGTACTTACAATTTTTTTACAAAATAAATTAGTAATTTGTTTGGCAGAAGAACGTAACAAAAAACGGACAAAATAATAAAATTATCGTGCATACTAAATTATACAATATGTAACTACAATGAAAACAATTTTCTATATAAACAGTGTTATTTACTCTCCTGTAATTTAATATACCTACTACTTTTGTTCCCATTTCCTTACAAAAGGTAAACTGATACAATATACGGACCAGTTGGTTTAAAATATAAAATACTACTCGTGGTTACAAGGTACTCAGTAAAAGATTACTACTACTACGTACCTACTACCCAATTAAAATTATGAAAAAGTTTGGAAGGGCGTCGAGACGCTTTGAATGAAAATCTTATCAGGGCCGTAATCTGTTTGATAAACTTTGTGTCGGGAAAGGCAAATCCGTGTTAATTTTATTTAGAGATTTCCTAACTCGATTATAAAATTGAAAGCCAAAATATACGTAACATAATGGAAGCTTCCATCAGAGACCATACATAAAGCTTTTTAGAAAGTTAAAAAAGTTGCCCATTAATAAAATAGCAAACATAGGATTTTGGAGTAACAATAATTTCACTTGACGTAGTTATTTGCTCTGATGACTTCGAAATTATGTCGAGCCATTAACTTCTATTCTGACAACTCCGCTCATTTGTAGTAGTAACACACAGGATGCAAGTGAGGATATTAAAATAATGTCCTTTACATTCCAAAAAACAAAATTTCATATTTCTGCGTTTCCATCACATTAAATACGATAATTAAAAGGAACTCCAGGAGAACGACCGATTATTTAATCAAAATTTAATTATAAGTTACGTTAACGAAGAATATAGAAAAAAGGTAGAATTGTTTTAAAATAATTAAAACTTTAGAACGCTCCAAGACAAGCAAAACTGAAAATTTTAAAATTAGTTTCGGGCAAGTTGTACGTACAAAAAATTTGATATCCTAATACATTTTTAAACAAATATTTGCTAGTAAAAATTTTAGGGTTTAAATAGCTCGCTTTGGTAAACAAAAAATTTTGAAATTTATTACCCACTTTTGTGAATGGGAATTATGAGCGAAATCCAAAAGAAACCAATTAAGGCTATTGAGCGAAAATACAATTTGGAAAAAAATAATGGGAAAGCTGTAAGATAAACGAGTGGCTTGATGTACCATCAATATACATTATATGGTCGGTAGCAGGTGTTACTGACCTAAAGGAAGATAATTTTTTCATTGTTACTCATTCAAAACTTCATTAACTCGAAAGAGACAATTTAAATTGTAAAAATTTGATGAGACGTTTCAATTACAATAATTTTATAATGGCAACTTTTACAGGGTATCGATTCCATTAATAATTCATAAAAACATAAGTGGAATCAATAAATTTCCCAAGGAAACTTTTTTTTGAAATTTACCTGCGAGAGATCGGTGTCATTTTCAATTTTTTCCAAAATAGTGGTGCCGGACGTCACCACATAAAGCGAAAAACTTATAGCAACAAGTCCAAACAACACACACATGCTTGTCATTTTCACTAAACAGATACGACAATATCGGATGAAAACTGGTAGCACTACACACACAGCACAATAAGTCGAGTTGAACTAAAATCAGTGGCGCACGCTAAGGTGCGCGACCCGGAAGATTCCCCACCAGCTGAAGGATTAGCGCTATGCGCAAACCTCACCCTATCTCAATAAGTATTTCAAAATCGTTATTAATTAATGTCACATTAAGCTTACATACATAATAAAAAAAGTAGAAATTATTCAAAAACTGAAAGGGTAGTATTTACGAGGAAACTTAAAATTATATGTATCATTTGATGGCAGGATCCCTCAAAACTCATCACCTAAAGTATTTCCTAACAAAACCAGCAAATTAAAAAAAAAAACTTTAAAAGGTTCTCATTATAAATTTTTAATAGAGTTCTTTGGGGATGGTTAAATGAGTCGCGGCTAAATTACTCGTATAATTTATATTCCACGTAAAAGGTGGATCATGATGAAGAAGGATCGGTCTCTCAACAAAATATTTTGTGTTTAACAAAATTTTAAAGAAAAGTTTATTAAAAGTCGATCGATTCTCAACTGAAAGCATTCTTTCACCTTTAAAAGTTCGGCGAGGAAAATCCACGTACTGAAGATGAAAAATTTCCTTCTCGAAACAAGCACATAAATAATAAGAAAATAGGTTAACCAACAAGTGAAAATGTGAAAAATTCATTAAAATGTCTTATCAAATCTATCAATTTTATCGAAAGCTACCTTCAATCACGCCGGCCGCCTTCTAAACCATAACCCTACCCAACACAAACGCGATTGATTAAAGGGTTATTTTTTGAAAAATGGTTTAAGCTACTCATTTCTTAATGTTACGGTTACTGCACTTTCTTCATTCTCTTTCACACTTTCTTTCATTTTTACAACATCTCATTAGTTTTGCTAAAGAACCAGAACGATTTGTATAAAAAAATTTAAAAGTTTCCGCCTTTAAAAAATTATGCTTTGTTTCCAATTTTCATTTTTGTTACGATCAAAAGTATCATTTTCTAATGTTTTGGTATGATTTGGTGTGTTGCTCACTGAATTACAGTGCGAGAAACTTCCAGATTGTATTACTGTTATAATTTCGTGATGCTTAATTTAATAACAAATAACGAAATTGTTATTAAAACTTACAAGCTGAAATTGCACAATATTAATATCAATATAATATGAAGAAGAAAAAAAAAGCAATATGAATTGTGCATGTAGTACAATACCAAAAAGAATACTAATTATTATTATTATTATTATTGCTAAAATTGACTTTCCATCGTGTAATTTAACAGAGTATTTCTATGTTTGTTTATATAATTATATCCGCTCGTTGTTTATTTAATTCAAAAAGTTATTTTGCATCTAATTATTGTTAATTAGGTACTTTTCACAATGTCAATTCAAGAAAAAGCTTTAATTTATACAAATATTTTCAACGTGAGAAAGGAAATATGTGTACATTTTCTAACTGTAATTATTATTATGGAGCGGTATCAGCTTTAAAGGTATAATTGAAATTTTTTTTGTAACGGTCAATCGATGACATAATTATCAATAATTATTATAATCTTAGTACACATGAACATAACCGTTGACGTAATGGCATTCTTTTGTGATTTCAATTATAAGCAAAGTTATCAAAAAGTGAATCTAGGCCAAAAGCAATTTACGGAAAAACAATTTCAACACGTGGAATCCGAACCGCGGCTTAACTAAATTTAGATTCTGGCGAAATTGGAATGCTGATCCCCTTGATACAAAGTTCATCACCATCCACCTGTACAATGGTAAATGAAGTAATTTCCACCCTGAGATTTTCTGTTTGCCTATTTTCAAAAATTAAAATTGGCGAAAATATTTCAAATAACAGAAATTGTACCTAAATCCGTGAAGTTTTTCTTCAACTAAAATTTAGATACTGTTATAGCATAATTGATAGATTTGGCCAAACTAAAAAAAAAAAGCGAAACTTTTAATTTTAATTGTTGTCATTATTATTTTTTGTTACTACATCAAAAGTTGCAAAATTCTTTTTTTACCAATGTGGATGATGCTTATTGATTGAATTTATTTTCAATTTCAAAACGACCCTGCTTAGATTGGAGGTTAATGCTTACTTACTTCTTACTTTGGATGGCCAAGTAGCTCTTTTAAAGCTTTAGCCTCCTCAACAACGCCCTTTGATTAATTCCAATTCTTCGCTGCTTCTTCTCAGTCTTCTTTTCTTGGGATCTGTTTAGGCCTACCAGGGGGTCCCTTTTCAATATCCTTTATTTCTCTAAGTGGCCCGGCTCTTATGACATGTCCAATCTATGTCAATATTCTTGATCTTACTTCACTTGTGTTTAGTGCTGTTGTATTACCTCTACATTAATTCTGCACCTCCATATTCCTCTCTCCAAGTCCAAGACATGAGCCAAAAATCCTCTTTATCACTTTATACTCAAAGCTTGACAACTGCCTTTGAATTTTTAAAGTTGTGCATCATACCACGGTTCCATAAAGTACAAGATGACAGACCTCGCTCTAATAGAAAGTCGTTGACTGCCGTCACTGCTTTGTTGCCACTTGCGATTCTATCTTCTATTTCTTTACCAAATGGTGAATGGATTCGGGATTTCAATGGTTCGGTAGAAACAGAGCCAATAAGATTTTGGGGTTCGATGCAAACGTAGGTATATATTTTTATGACTCATTAAAAAAAATCGTATATGACGCTCTTTTTACAAAGTCCAGTATCAAAAAATTATTTATTTTTAACTGTATCAGGGACACAACTAAAAGAAAAGTTTGAGAGGCTTAGCTCACTCTAGAAAATAGGAAAACACTTTAAAAATTTGACAAAATTAACAGTGCATTCCACTTAAGTTCATAGGCGACAGTGACTTAGTCTCGTGGTTCTTTGATTGGACCAAAGATCAATCGCGGTTTTTTAAGTGTGCTTTAAGTGGAACACAACTAAAAGAAAAGTTTGAGAGGCTTAGCTCACTCTAGAAAATAGGAAAACACTTTAAAAATTTGACAAAATTAACAGTGCATTCCACTTAAGTTCATAGGCGACAGTGGCTTAGTCTCGTGGTTCTTTGATTGGACCAAAGATCAATCGCGGTTTTTTAAGTGTGCTTTAAGTGGAACGCACCCTAAGTACACAATGCGGGGTATCTTTCTAGTGTTGCCACCGTCAGTACATTATGTACTTTTTAGTACCTTTCAGCCTCAAATAAAAGTTAGTGCTACCTCGAAAAATTCAGTACATTTTTACTCTGGTGACGCTATTTAGTAGGTACATTTATAGTACTTTTTTCTATAAGAACACTGACAGATAATTTGAATTATCCTCGAAAATTACAAATATACTCCCAAATTTGTACTAAAATTGTAACACAAAGTACTACAATTTGTAGTTGGATAAGAATCAGGGATCTTCCATTAAAGTTTTGTAGACAAACATTGTAGTTAATAATGACTAGTAATTTATTGTACTACTAATTACTATAATTTCTACAAATATTTGCTACAAATTGAAAATTTCCACAATTTATAGTAATTTGTACTACAATCAAGTTACTTTAAATTTTATTCAGTATATTATTATATCAAATGTATAATGTACTGTACAAAATTAAAAAAGTTTTTTTAATAAGTACTACAAAGCAAAAAAAAAAATTAAAGCAGGGATATAATTATCCCGGCAAGTTTTATAAAGTTTTCTTTCCGTGCAGGGGGGGGAGGTTAAAGATGAAGATAATTAATAAGGCTTCCCATATTAAACCCAAAAAACTGTATATTAATGTCGGTAGAACAACTAAAGCGTGGCAAAGGTGGCGTTAAGGCAAGGGTGCACAAATTTGAAGCGCAAAATTAGCTAAGGGCTTATTAGCTGCCCTAATCGCACTTCAAAATGAGATAAAATTAAGTATTATGTAGCTTATGGTCATTAAAAAATCTTGTCCTGATTTAGAGGGTATTTGTAAAAGTAAACAAGCAAAAATCCGGGGGGGTTGGGGGGTATGGAATACCCCCCAGCCATTAAGAAAAGATGTTTTCTTCATCAATTTTAAAAGTTCTATATGCTGGAAAGTATCCATACCCCCTCCCTCCAGACCTCCCAGTTTTACGCCCATTTCTTTGCATTTTAGGATATCTAATTGGTTTGGTCACCCTAGAAAAAAATACTTAAAAATGAGATAAAATTTAGTATTATGTAGTTGATATTCCTGAAAATATTTTTTCCTGACATAAAGGGTACTTTTAAAAGTAAATAATCAAAAAATCGGGGTGTCTGGAAGTTTAGATATATTAAAAAAAAATGTTTTTATTAAATTTGTGTTGTTATCAATTTTGAAAAGCTTTCTCATTACTTCCTTGTGCTGGGGGGTATTCCATACCCCCCAGACCCCCCGGTTTCACTCCCGTTTTTTTACATTTTGATGGAAAGAGTCTAGACACTTTAGAAAATAGAAACAATTTTTGAAAATTATATCGAATATATCTCACTGAAAAATTAGATAAAATTAAGTATTGTGTAGTTTATTTTCCTTACAAAATCTTCCTCTGACCTGGAGGATGGCAGGGAAGCTGCTGCCTTTTTTCTCTCCCCCTCCCAACTCTTGGCCGTTTAATTTTTTTGAAAACATTTAATATTTCACATTAATAAAACTGTGGAATATGCGAATAAAAAATAATTAAAAATAAATATGTTTTTTATTTATGTATTTACGCTTTGAGAAAATGTATATAGAAAGGCTGCAGTAAAATTTCCCATTTCCCGACAAACAAAATTTACGCGCGCCAAACACATGACCTTTTTAACCCTCTCTCTATTTTTAAATGACACGTCTATTCTAAAATATACATTGTTTACCTAAATATATTTTTAATATTATATACAGACAATCAGCAAAGATTTTTTGGCCCCCAAAAATATACTCAGCGTGCTCTCACCCCTGCCCTATTCGAATCCGTGAAAATGTCACTACCTGAAAAGAATTGACGATGGAAAATTGAATTTGATTTATATAAATTTTTATAAAATATGTATAATTAAAAGAAAATATGGAATACCCCCAGCTGCAATTTAAAAACAAGAAAATATTTCAAGAATTAAATTGATTCGGTTTTATACCAATTCCATTATTCCATATCTCCAGACTCCCGGTTTCTGCATTAAACCAAGTAAAATTTTTGGTGCTTTACTTCTCCCACGATTACGCCCTTTGTATTTAACCGAAATCAAAAAGTTAAAAATATTTATAATCAGAAATGTTGTTATTGTGGTGTAAACTAGGATTATTTAAAAAAATCACTTAGAACAAAATGGTGATTTGTTAAAAATAACAATTGTGTTTTTAATGAATTTTATGTTACTTTAAAGCGTTGAAAACAGAAATATTGAAATTACCAATCGATCATAACAATACAGAATTTAATTGCTAATTAAAAGAGCCTAGGATGAATAAAAGTGGTTGATTAGTTTTTGAATCATCGTTGGGAATTTGTTAAAAAGATTATTAGTAATATACTAATTAAAATGCGTAAAAATTTTCTTGGTGTAATTCTAATGCTACAAAATAACATTTTTTTGTTTAAACAACAGAGAATTTAATTGCGGTTTGCAGAAGTTCCAGATAAATAAAATCTGACGATTCGTTTTTAGGCTACCGCCGGCGCCGTAGAAAAATTTGCTAAAGAAATGTAGTTTTTTTAAAATGCTTGTAAATTTTTTGGTATAATTCTTATGCCGAAAAGCATAAAAAAATTTTATACTTTTACTTCAGGTGATGGAGATTTTAATTGCGATTTGCTCAAGTTTAAAATGAATAAAATCTGTTGATTCATTTTTGAGTTATTGTGAGGAATTTTTTGAAAAAATTGTAGTTTGTAGTAGAGTGGCACCCCTGATTTAGTGTATACCGATGTAACCGATCGATGTGAGGGGGGGGGGTGCTTTTAGCCCATCTTAGAAAATGGAAAATAAATATTATAAAAATGCGATAAAATTCTTTTTACTCGCCCCCCGATTTTTTGTTCCTTAAAAATATGACCTAACGTATAAAAATTTTGTAAATATATGACATCATGATTTTGTGATTAATTGTTACCGATTGGTAAGACTTTTGTTATTATGATTTACATTATCAAAAGTTTTTAATTATTTATCAATATAGGAAAATGCTAATTTTCGTTAAATGTGTGGTTTAATTCTTGGATGGGTGCACCTTTCAAGAACAGTGTTACCGTCCTGATTCCACAATAAACTGTAGGGCCCTTTACGGCACTGCTTATCGTGATTTTAATATCACAGATGCAGATTATGATCATAGCTATACTTAAGTCTTACTAAAAATATCAAATGGAATCGTTTGATTGAGAATTATTTAGGGTAAAAATCCTACCTTTTACATTACGTCCTAAGGTCCTACGAATGACGGTCCTGTTCCTCCCTTAGGTCCAATCCAAACTTGACATTTCTTCTGCGTTGTTCCTTATCCTGAAGTAAAAAAGGATCCCTATTACTTACAATTTTTTTACAATTTAATAACAATTATTATACCTTAAAGAGTAGCAATTTTGGCCCCAAATTATACGAAGCACAAAACACAACTACACATTTCACTCACATCACCAAATTTTAAATGAATACGATTTAACAAAATGACTCGATCGGAAAACTTCAACTTCTACGTTGGAACTAAACGCGTCACCTCTACGTTTTTGTTTTAATAAAATTCGAACCTAAAAATCCACTAATTATTTGATTTTAAAAACGGCACTCCACGCTTCAATAACAAAAAATAATTGGGGGTATTTAATTAATACGTTAACAAACAGAAATTTTAAATTAAAACACAAAAAGCCGGTAAAATTGAAAATTTAGCGAGAGTTTTTGTAATGCCATTTAACACCGAATAAAACTAATGCCATTCGAGCTCGCTCGATTGTCTTTTGTTTTTCTCGGAAATTATATTACAGCGACAAACTCTTTTAGCGTTACAATTACCCCTGCTCTAAATATTGAAGTATTTTAGTACAAAAATATTTAAATTTGTTGAGCTGCTATGTTATAAAAAATGATATGGAGGAAATAAACTCAAAAATTGCTTCGTAAAGTAAAATATATGGGAATTTTTGGTTTGATTTATTTAAAAAATGACTGCACAGCCTGCGGGGAGGTAAAATTTCTCTATTTTAGTCCTGCATGGAGATTTGATACAATTAGGAAACACAACATGGCGTCTAACAGCTGTTTAAAGTTTAACTAGAGATTCGAGTACCTGAAAAACGCTGTGTTGCAATAGTTTAACTGTAAAATTCTAAATTGACTGATAGCAACAACAATTTATTAGCAGTGCATAGTCGACGGAGTTGAATCTGTGTAGGTGGTGTGGAAAATTAAAATTAAATGGAATATTTAGAAACTCTGAAAGCCATTTCATTTTATTGGATCTTTATCAATAGAGCAATTCCTTTTATTCCACTTTAATAAAAAAACCTTTTCTCATGTGATCGAAGGCTTTGAAAGACATCTAAATTGCACCAATTAACATTTAACGAATTCACACAACCTGGAAAATAAAAAAACTTGATTATGAAAATTTAAATCAGTTCGTATTTTTCACACAAAAGTCAACTGTAGACATGAAAAATATTATAAGGTGAAGCAAACACATACAACTTCAGTGTAAACAGTTATATTTAACCATATCAATTACGTTTCAAAAAAAATTTTACCTTGGAGCAAAATAATCATGCTGATGAAAAATTCAAAGCCGGAATTGTTAGCACAGAAATTTCTGAAATCTCTTTTTGATGTATCCGTAACGACAAAAAAATAAAGCATAAAAGTTATGAAGCAGCACATGAAAGCTTTACCACATCTCTTTTTGGTGTCATTTCCTGCTCCGCATCTTCTCAAATTTATTAAGGACGGATTAATTTTTTTGAGGACTTCTAAAAGAACGATTATTTTCTACACCAAGCAGTAAGCTCAAGCGAGAAATTCAAAAAGGAGTGCATTAGCCCTGGTTGTTAGATGCCGCCGTTTAAAAGGACACAAACAAAAAGGCATTCATATAAATCATCCAGCATTTATAGGAAGGACGAAAATTTTAAATGCGAATGCCGAGGAAATCGATAAAATTATCACATTACAAAGTGTTTTCCTTCAAGTATTGATTTTTAATTCATATTTAATTGTTTTTGCAAACGACGAAAGAATTCGACCCTTAACATGTAAAGCGCCCAAGTAAACGTGTTTTACATACACAATTAAATTGTAGTACAGGACCTGCATTAATTACTTTAGCATTCATAGACTTCATTTGTAAAATTAATAAACAGTTTGCACAAAATGTTTTCACACAACAAACATTTTTTTTGCTTATCGCAATTTTCATCTTATAAATATTTTTTGAATCTTTTCTTTTGCTATTTTTTCACCCCACGTCTGTTGTTCTCTGTATTACATAATCGTAAATTTATTAACCCTCGTCAATAAATATTCTCGAAGTATGGTCTGCCCTTAACGTGGGGTTATTTTCTTTTATAATTTTTTAGGCAAAGAAACCAAATTAAAACGAAACATGACATAACAATGAGAATTTGACTTTTTTGTGAATTCGTTAAGGTTCATTCATACGTGGTGGAGAAAAAATAAACAAAACATAATATATGAATTTTATACAAGAAAAGCAATAACAAGAACTCCTTGGTTAGGTATATCGTTCATATTATACTCTACGAGAGTCATAGACTTCTAAAGAGAATTTCATTACAGAATGGAAAGGAATTAATTCAACTATAAAAATATAACCGTAATACGAAAGTTTCTATATGGAACGTCCAAAACATGAAAAGTTATTGAGCCATATAAGAAGATATTAATAAATTTCGAAAAATTTTCCACTTTCCGCTGTTATTGTTAGTTTAAAAATTCATTTCTGTATCAAGTTTAAAATAAAAATTGACGGAAGTTAGCTGAAGAGTTTCCCTACCTTTTCATGTTAATCAATATGTAAATTTTTTGTACAGAGTGTTCATTATAAGATGACAAATATGCAAAACTTTGGAATCTTGTAAATGGGACACACTGTATATTAGTAAGCCAAAAGTAACTAAAAATAACTAAACCATAAATCAAACTTTATGGGTAGGCGCGGCGTTAGAAGTTATAATAGCTAAACGTCACAATTCGTCCTAGGTGCAATAAAGTATTTATGAAAAGTTGATCGTTGCCATGGAAACAAAAATGACAGTAAATATTATATTATATTATATGAAGATATTTCGAGTTTCAGCAGCTGTTTCATAATTCTTTCCTACGTTTGTAGCAAGTGTGTTAAGTATATAGAGACACAGGGGACCTACAGCTTAACGCGGACTCCAAACTCCAGGAAATGTATCCAGTTTAATTACAGAAAAGTAATATGGGCATTTAAAACCCAAAATATGTTGTCAGTATCTTGTGAAAGATACATTTTCTTGCCATAGTAGCTTATCCATTGTAGACGTTGGGAATCATCGCGGCCCATTCTACTTTATTAGAATCAAATAATGCCATGATGATTTTCCTGCATTTTTTCGTTTCCTTCTATGCCGTTGGCTATTATTGATGGTTCTTCCATTTTAGAAGTACTTTCTGATTTCCAGTGCAATAAGAAAGTGCTCTTTATTTTTTTGATACAGCTACTTATACCGGTATTAGTTCGTTTGTTGGTGTATATTTTGAGTTTCTCCTCTGTTTGCACCTGCAGACGCGCTCTTTAGAAACGCGGGCCACTCCCCGAAAAAGAGGATTCACAGTCAAAAAAAATTTGCTTTCCTACTTGGTAAGCGATTTAACTCAAGACTGCGGAAATAAAATCGCCAAAGTGCGTTGTAACACCTTCTTTGAAACAACCATGGTTACTTTGGTAAGTTTGGGGATTTTGAAAGCAAAGGTTGGCAACAACGAGATTGGCGATCGAACAAGAAAGGAGAGTGGTCGAATTTTTCTGGAAGTGACTTCTTTTTTTGTGATTTTCCTGGATCAATCCTTGATCCAGTTGTGCGATTTGCATTTTTAGTGGTAGCTTGTGGTGTGAAGTTTCTTTTCGAATATTTCACGTAAGTGATTTTACACTTTTTTATTAACATCTTTTGGCTGCAAATTAAAAAAATCTATTTTGTTGGTGATAAGTCCCTTTATCATCAACTGGCGCCCAAATTCCATCATTGCAGATTGTGTCATCTGTGGGCACTAAGAGCTTCTGGTGGTATAAATACGCTAGATCATTTCTTCAAGAACCTCACGAAACGCGCTAATGCGCGACCCGTTTGCTTTTCGACTGTGGACTAAATATCCGTAGTTAGCTACCTTTTTTCTTATATCTTAAAAGGATCAAGTGGCGCTGTGACCAACTTTACTGCCAAAGTTTGGTACACAAGTTTTGACGCTCAACGTGTTGGGGCATTTACTCGAGCAAATTTTTGTCATCTTAAAAATTTTGGTAGCTCGAGTTTTTTTCGTTAGGCAGTTTATTTAACATCGTATAGTGTATTTTACCACAGAAATTTTCCATCTCGATTATACCAGTTGGCACTATCTGCAATTTTATTATCAATTTTATTTTTGCAGTCAAATTACATTTGTGGGTTATTTGAATAGGCAATTTTTAACCAAGCTTATCACTAAAAATTTATACTTTTAATTTTTGTGAAAGATAAAATTTGTTAAATTTTTCTTCAAATATTTTTATTATAATGATATCGAAAAACCACATTCAGTTTCTTCTTGCTGAAGAACTGAAATGGGAACTGGAGGTTAGAGGTTTGTCTTTTGTAGGTGTTTCGATTTCAGACAGGCGTGTCAAATTGAAAGAAGCTTTGATTAACGAAAGCTTAAACACCAAAATACGCTCTAATTATCCGATTTTAAATTTAAACGTGACTACGCAATTGAATCTTATCGATGAAAAAATTGTAGATTTTCGGGAGAAAGTTGATAGTTTAAAATCAAAACCATCTTCGTTGGCATGTAATAAGTTAATTGCCAGATTGACACATTTATTAGGAAGGTTATCTTATCTAATTAATGTTAAATCAATTACAGAGGAAGAATTAACTCACGTAAAATCCTCTCAAAAAGTAATTTTGAATTTGCTATCAGATGTGGAATCAGCTCAATCGTCCCCCGAAACTACCATTAATGATTTACAACAAAATTTGTCCATTTTACAACCACCTGCGGTTGATGATGCAGGTACTATTTCAGATCTTTTGCGACGTGCGTCAGGACCGGCTTTTGCTTCAAGTCCACTTCGTGCGTCTTCCGCAAATGCGGGTTCTTTTCATAAACCTGACCTAATTGCACGAGCTAATATTAAGTTCACTGGTGACACTACCGCTGTAAGTGTTAACAATTTTTTGGTAAAAGTCGAAGAATTTCAAACTTCGAGAGATTTACCAGATTCTTATTTATTCAGGTGTGCGCATGAATTTTTTGAAGGCGAGGCCTTAACTTGGTTTCGAACGATTAAACCGCTTTGTTCTTCTTGGGAAGAAATTGTCGAACAGCTTCGTACCAGATTTTTGCCGGTTGATTGTGATCTTGAACTTTTTTCTGAAATAATAAATCGTAAACAGGGTGCATACGAATCTCCTTTGGTATTTCTGGAGCACATGCAGAGTTTGTTTAGTAAACTTCGTGAGCCATTGCCAGAACACAAGCGAATTCGTCTCATTTTCAACAATTTAGCTCCTAAATTCAGCGAAAAAATGATCTTTCATAATTGTCAAACGGTCAATGAGATGGGTCTTAGAACCGATCCGAAAAAGGTGGAAGCAATCGTCTGCTACCCCACTCCAAAGACATCCACTGAGATTAAACGGTTTCTTGGTTTGGCAGGGTGGTATCGCCGCTTTATACCAAATTTTAGTACCGTGGCTGAACTCATATTACGTCTTTTAAAGGGTAAAACTAAAAGTCAAAAAGTCGTTTGGGGAGAGGAAGCGGAGAGTGCCTTCCGCACTTTAAAAAATTCATTAGTGACGGCTCCTGTTCTTAGTAGCCCAGACTTTTCCCAACCGTTCATCATTCAAACGGACGCATCCGATTCAGGACTCGGAGCTATATTGTTGCAAGGGGAAGGGGTGAATGAGAAAGTTATCGCTTACGCAAGTCGGACTTTGACGAAATGCGAACGGAATTATCACGCAATGGAGAAAGAATGTTGCGCGATTTTGTTTGGCGTGGAGAAGTATCGTCCTTACATTGAAGGATCTAAATTTACTGTTGTCACTGACAATTCTGCGTTGAAGTGGCTTGGTAAAATCAGCTCTCCTCTTGGCAGGCTTGCTAGGTGGGCAGTTCGTTTGAACCAGTTTAACTTTGACATTGTTCATCGTAAAGGCAAATTCAATGTAGTGGCCGATGCCCTCTCTCGATCTCCAGCAAACGTTCACATGGTTGCGCTTACACCTGATGATACAGATCCTTGGTATCAAAAGACCATTGATAACATTTTAGCACATCCCGATCGATACCCTAATTTTAAGGTAGAAGACGGGCATGTTTATAAGTATGTGCCTAATAAGCACAATATTATTTCCAATTTAATTGAATGGAAACTTGTGGTGCCAAAGTCTCGTCGTCGTGAGATCATGTGCGATTGCCACGATAATCCTTTGTCTGGTCATTTCGGTGCATTTAAGACGCTTCAAAAAGTTTCCGAGCTGTACTACTGGCCTCGTATGAAATCTGACATTTCTCGATATGTTTTAAGGTGTGAGGTTTGTCTTGCAAGCAAATCTTCCAATCAATTAAGACCTGGATTAATGGGCAAGTCCAAGAAGGTTGAGTATCCTTTCCAGATACTTTCCGTTGATTTGATGGGACCTTTTCCAAGAACTAGGAAGGGTAATTCTTATTTATTGGTGGTGTCGGATTGGCTTACCAAATTCGTGGTTGTACATCCGTTGAGACAGGTTACTGCTACTTCGGTCGTGCAGAAGCTCGAGGAAATTTTTCTTATGTTTGGTGTGCCACAAATTGTCATGTGCGACAATGGTACACAATTCACAGGCAAGTTATTCAAAGATCTTATGTCGAGATATCAAGTCCAAAAGACTTGGTACAACAGTTCTTACAGTCCACAAGTGAATCCGGTTGAAAGATCTAACCGTGTGATTGGCACTTGTTTGCGTTCTTTTGTTGAAGACGATCATCGTTCTTGGGACTTGCATGTGTACAAAGTCGCTCATGCAATTCGTAACTCGGTACATGAGGTTACCGGTTATACTCCATCTTTTTTGAATTTGGGTAGGACAGTACCTAATAATGGTGCTTACTACGGGAAGCTTTACCAGGCGGAACCTGGAGAGTTCTCATTGGGAGACCGGGAACAATTAGTTACCGATGTTAATAATATAAGTGAGTTACATCGAACAGTTGTTGAAAGAATGCGCAGAGCATATGAACGTGGGAAAGCTCGATATGACTTAAGGAAACGTCCGTTATCTTTTAGGCGCGGTGATACCGTGTGGAAGAAAAACTTTGTGTTGTCCAGTGCCATAGACAAGTTTTCTAAAAAGCTGGCGCCTAAGTACGTCAAATGTCGAGTATCGGAGGTTACTGGGTCAGTAACTTACCGACTGTGTAGCGAAGAGGGTAAAGATCTTGGGGTGTTTCACGTTAAGGACCTCAAGGCTAACCCTGATTAACCTTGATTTTGTGTACTTACTTGTTCGAGGGTGCGTAATGTGAACATTATTTTCTGCTTTGGGATTTGAGGAAATTTTTTTAATTTCTTATTATGATTCTTCGTACGGTGTAGTCTCTGTATGAGCGGGTAACCAGACCCCACCATTTTTTCGTAATTATCTACGGTGGCCTTAGCACAAGGTCGTATTTAGTATTTTTTTGGTGACTGAATCCGGTGATGTTTGTGACTGGATCCTTTCACGGCTATAAAGCCAATTGAAGAATTCTGTAATGGAATTTTTCGCTTTACCTTTCTGTAGGAACTGGTTTTTCCTAGGTTTTTTCTTTTAGAGTTCTCCCGCTATGGGCATTTGTTTTGTTTGTGATTCACAAACTCTAATGAACTCTGTTCCACCGTTTTACTTTAAGCTTTCGGCAGAATCACAAGGATTCTTGTCGATAATGCTGAAAAACGGTTTATTTTTTTGAATCATACTCCTGAGAAATAATGTTTACATACGTACTGTGTGGTGGGATGACACTTGGATTCGAGTATCTAAGTGCATCCGTAATAACTATTTATTATTATGTGTAAAAATTAATATCAATTCGTGTTTACACCATGCTACCATTATTATACCATCATTATGTGATCTATGTTTTTTTACTTTCAGGTTTTTATAGACTGGGTTTGAGATACTATGTGTCCCAGTACAGCTACCTAGATTACTTCGACCTTTTAGTGTTACTTGTTGATCGTACCTTTGTTACGAAAACTTTGTTGGTTAAATTTTATTCTCCATGCCGTTGCTGTTTTCTTGGCAAACTTTGCTTGGCCAGTTTTCCGCTTGGCAGGGGGGGAGTGTAACACCTTCTTTGAAACAACCATGGTTACTTTGGTAAGTTTGGGGATTTTGAAAGCAAAGGTTGGCAACAACGAGATTGGCGATCGAACAAGAAAGGAGAGTGGTCGAATTTTTCTGGAAGTGACTTCTTTTTTTGTGATTTTCCTGGATCAATCCTTGATCCAGTTGTGCGATTTGCATTTTTAGTGGTAGCTTGTGGTGTGAAGTTTCTTTTCGAATATTTCACGTAAGTGATTTTACACTTTTTTATTAACATCTTTTGGCTGCAAATTAAAAAAATCTATTTTGTTGGTGATAAGTCCCTTTATCATCAACTGGCGCCCAAATTCCATCATTGCAGATTGTGTCATCTGTGGGCACTAAGAGCTTCTGGTGGTATAAATACGCTAGATCATTTCTTCAAGAACCTCACGAAACGCGCTAATGCGCGACCCGTTTGCTTTTCGACTGTGGACTAAATATCCGTAGTTAGCTACCTTTTTTCTTATATCTTAAAAGGATCAAGTGGCGCTGTGACCAACTTTACTGCCAAAGTTTGGTACAGCGTTTTTACTTAAAATTATGGATAACTAAGTGGAAAACTGACATTTGAAATGTTACATGCTGATTGTAGATCTGCAAATCTTGTGGGATTTAAATGTGCAAGAGAGGTCTCCAAAAAACAAAATTTAAATGATTCTAGAACCACTTTGTTTGATTGTTTAATCAAATTTTTTTTACATTATTTTAAATGTGTATAATTCAGAAAAGTATAAAAGTGAGTTTTCTATTTGAAATGTAGGTCAGCCCCCAGTTTTGTATTAACGTTCCTGTTTATACTTATTTAAATTATTTTTTTTTTTAAGAAAAACTTAGCTTTGAATAAATAAAACGACTCGACTGGAACGCTTATGAATTTCGTTCAAATATAACAAGACAGACAGATCAGGAATGATATTATTGTTATTATGTAGGTAGTACCTGAATGATGTAAATGTTCGGCCTTCGGTCTCACTTTCTACGCACATTTTTATATTTGTGTTATCCTATACAGTACTGAAGCTATTATTAAAGTTTGTTTGTTGTTATCGAGATTAATCCCAATTTAGAGATGAGTGACTCAGTGAGGATAATTTTCTTTATTATCGATTGTTATATCATCGATTTTACGTGTGATTAGCAAACTCAGACCATGCACTTTCGTCTGTTCTTGGAGGGTATTCCATACCCCCCAAACCCCCCGGTCATTTTGGCCAAAGTTGTGTTATTTTATTAGATCTCTTAGATATTACTATGTTGTGGTTTTTCGACCTCACTCACAAAGAATTCAACCATACGCAAAGGCCATAGTTGTTCGGCTGGCGAGCCTACGGCGTCACTCGAGAGAATTGTGCCTAATCAAATGTGTACATCTATTTTGTAGGTTGTAAACTTGTTTTGGGCCAGTAAATTGTTTTTTTAGCTTATCAGAGATGCACTTATACTTGACATGGAGAAGGAGCGTTTTAAAAAATTATTTTATTGGATTATAACAAAAAAGTCTAGATCATTCTATGAAAACGCACTACGCAATCAGGATTACAGTTTGTTCATTTATTCCCAACTTAAAAATAGCACTAGTGCGACCCTCGGGCCGCATCGTCTGGGAGTCATTTAAATAGTAAGTCATACAGGAAAAAAATCTCAATGTCCGGGGCTTCACATTAGGCATTTACAAAAATTGTACTAGTAGGTACCGATTTAACATCAGGTGGCGTTCAAAAATCCGATTGTATCTTCGTTCCACGTTGGAATATTAAACCGAATTTACCCCCGGTGCATGTACCTGGTTTATAATTCGTGAACTGGCACATTAGAGATATACAGTGCGTTCCACTTAAGCCCATGGGCGACCGCAGGATAGTCGCATGGTTCTTTGGACTAAAAATCGAGCGCGGCTCTTTGATTGGACTGACAATCGACCGTGGTCGTCGTGGGCTTTAAGTAGAAAGCACTCATAATTTTCAAACGTGGAACGAATGTACTATTGATGTGGTTTATACCAGTAGAATTTTTGTAAATGCCTATTCACAGCCAAATGTGAAGGTTGCATAAAAATCTCGTTTTTGAGATTTGTAAGAAAATTTTGGAAACTTTTTATACCGAAGGTTGATTTGTCAAATGTTGTTGAATGTCTTTGATTTGTGACTATAAGATGATAAGAGAGTAGGCGCAAAGCGGGAAATGGGTTAAAAAGTTGGAAAAAATTATGAACGTCCTTTATGTACGACTTCCTGGGCAATCTATAGTAGTCCACTAAATGCAGCGTTTTGTCGAGTTATAATTTTAAATTTTCATTAATAAATAACATAAAATAACATATAACCTAAGTATAAACCGGGCCTGAAGGCCGTACAGGAATTATACAAGATAAAACATACGAGGATTTTTAACACTTTTAACCAGAAGCTAGCAAGAAAAATTAGAAGTTCTTTTGGAAAATGATCTCATTGGTAAGCAATCTGGTAAGCTGAGAAGTGCATTCGCTGCGTTAAAATTGATTTACCATCAACTAAAAGTGCCTGGTCTAATGAAGCACCAAATACTCCAAATTAAATTTTTAATCAAAATAAGTCAACTTCCACTCGGGAATAATCAAAATTCCTTTTAAACGCAATATGTGAGTTTATGTTCATAATACGTCGAAAAAGCGGTAAGATTGAGATTAGAAAAGAAAAGAATAATTGTGGATTGAGACTCAACGGATTGCTGAATGGCAGAAAAGAATAAATATGTCAAGTCTGTTTACGTTTCCTTTTCGGGAATAATGTCAAATTTTGATTGAATATATTTTCTTCGATAAAAATAAAAACACTCTGAGATGTACAAAACCACTCCTTCTTACCAGGGGCTTTCGGAAATTAAAAGTTTCTGTTTTACACTTCAAATTAATATCCTGTCACATCTCCAATAGCTTCATTTAAATTTTCATTTTAATTGATGCAATTTTCAAAAAAAATTATGCACCTGTACCGATAAATTCACGTCTCTCTAGAGACAAAAGCATACAAATGGTTGTTTAAAACCCTGAAAAATTGTTAATTTAATTAAAAATAATTTTATAAATCCACAATGCACTGATTAAACTTTACATTATTAACGACGAACGAAATAAATTTTAAGGATTTCGAGTCGAGAAAATATAAAACGTAAACAATAAAATATGCGCACACAAAAAAATAATTAAAGAAATTGTAAGATCCTGCATTACGTATGCACCCTAAAATTTGAAGTAACAAACCTTGCGGTGTCGTGGTTTTGGGGTGTATCTTACTTGGTCACCTTAAAGTTTAAACCCCAAAAACTTAAGTCTAATTAATGGTGATGAGCTACCGTAATATAGAACACACTGCGCTCGTTATCCAAAATTTAAATAAATTACGTTTCCTACTAACTTTGATTTTTGGTAAAAATTTCTGCTGCGAAAATTGCGAACACAAAATTGTGCTAATAAATCGTAAATCACAGTAAACTTCTAAGACAATCCTTTTCATATTTGAAGTAGAATATAGAAACTCTCTCTCCGGAGAGTCGGGAATTATCTAAGAATACGGGGGAATTAGTACAGAAACTTCATAGTTTGCATAAATTTGGGAATTGATTTATTATTGCTGTGGGGGTCGTAGAAATTTTAAGTCGTCCAAATGGAGTTTTGGCGTTTTCAAAATTTTCTGAAATGAAAATTATTTAAATGATATTTAAACAGGTATTGAAACGAAACTTGGTTTTAAAATAATGTTTTATTGACAAGCTATTACAAATTGAATTAATTGGAAGTTTGAAATTCACAACTGGTGATTTTGATAAATTATTATTAACTGCCATATTATTCAATACGATTTTATTGCAAATGACTAAATAGAAATGCAAAGTTACTCATAATTTGATAAATTTTAATTTCTTAGTCATACAAGGTAATAAAATAACGAAATATTTATGTATGTATAAACTGCAACCGAATGACTAACTTGGAAAATTACACAAATGATAAGTTTCACCTATTGTCTGGCCATTATTGATTTAATAAAGAATGGAAATAAATGTACTAGTATATAATACACCCCAAACGATTATTGATCTAACAACGCATTAGGAACGTTAGCTTTCCTTGAACCTAAAAACTGACACATTAAAGGAAAATATTTTATACAGGGAGGATAAATAAAAATTGAACAATTATTTATTTATTTTAATCCTTAGTTTAGAGAGGAAATATAATCAGAATTCTGCAAATGATGATACAGAGCAAGTGGCTTTGTTGGCTGTTACTCTAAACCAAAACATTTCAGAAGGGGACCTGACTCAAATTTCCCTTAGGGCTTAAACTGGCGTCAATTTTTTAATTAAATTAAATTTGTTTATCAAAATTCCTAAATATTTTTTTTAAATTTTATATCAAACATTTTTTTTGGACATGATATACGAGTAACTGTGATTGTTGATTGATAAAAACTACAATCCGTTTTTTTCAAATTTTGAGAACGGACTTTAAAAGCAAATAAAGTTAGAACTAAAAAGTGAAAAAAATTTATTATTTTTTAGTGTCCAATAGCACATTAAAATTTTATTTTTCAAAGTTACGTCTCGTTTTAAAATTATGTTGTGTTTAATGTGCGGTTTTTAAAATAGTTATTACAAAATTTCGTACATTTTATAGCACTAATAATAATTTAGTTGCTTTTCTACAAAATTTTATAAAACTTAAAGTTAAAAAATTATAATATTTTTTTGTAAATTATTTATCCAATTAAAATGCCTTTACAGAAACAAAAAAATATTATACTTTAATTTATAACAGTAAGATAACAAATCATGACATATTATTCTATTTTTTGAGTGGAAAACAAAAATGGTCGTAGGGGTGACCGGGGCAAGTTGTTCCAATTTTTGTTTTCGATTTTATTTCGTCTTACAGGAATGTATTCAATATTTTTAAGGTAATCAACGTATTATTTTAATTTGAAAAAAAAGCATTTTGAGATAATGCAGTTTTCTATTGTAACTATAAAAACATATTTAAATGCACTCCTAATAGAAAAAATTAAAAAGTAGAATTAGAAAAGACCATGTAAAACCTACCTTTTGGTAACACTTAGACCTTGAAGTGTATAACGTTTAACTTCCTGTCGCTGGGAGGTATTCCATACCCCCAGACCCCCCGGTCGTGTTACCATACACTATGCTGATCTTTGTGACCGGGGGGTTTGGGGGGGTATGGAATACCCCCCAATGATAGAAAGAGTTGTAAGTTTGGGTTTGATAAGTATTTGTAAATTTAGCATCCTCACTTAGGAGATGGAAAATACAGGGTTGCATTAGTATAGCCGCTTTCATTAGCGAATTAGCACCCTCCTCAAATTTGAGAAAGCTCTGTAACGCTTACTGCAAAATTCAAATTCAATCGTAAATATTATATAACATCAGTTCTGTGTATCTGTTCGTACCGCATCTCTGATTGAATGGGACTAAACGAATTACCAATATAAAAATTTGGCAAAAGAAGCTGAAAGCAGAACATCTGGTTAATTAATTTGGGAATTGGAACTAATGATCTGATAATCCGTTAATCATAATATAACATATAGAAGTCTAATAGTATCAGTATCACTGCATCTATTATTTGGATGAATAGATACCATACGACTACGGCCATGCGAATACGCCAAATATTATTAGTTTCTGATTGAAGGATCCAATACAAGTTGACAAGCACAGCGGCGCCTTTGCTAAGACTCCGCATGTCCTATAAGTTCTCGGACTTAAGAACGAATTGAATAAGAAGTTTAATAACAACATAACGAAATAAAACTAACGAGTGAGTGAGTGAGATGTATCTATAATATTAAAATTAGGTCTGGTATTCATAATTGAGTCATACATATTAGTTATAGTATGTAAATCATGGATTAAGAATTTACTGCGTAATAAAAATTAGTAACAAGGTATAGTAAGGTATGATTAATGAATGAACAAGTGGGTTCTTGATTTGCGTCACGTCAATTCGATTCAACAAAAATTTAAACTCAAAAATCTGATCTGCATCGGTATGATTCAATTTGCATTTTTCATATACTACAATAAATCTGTTATTGAATTGCAGATAGAATTTAAAAACTGCAATTTTTAAAATCAACTGTGACACGTGTAATGAGAAGCATTTTTTGTCAGTCAAATTCCATCTCCTCCTTGTAAAATGTAAGTAAATCTTAAGTTTTTAAAAATTCTCAAGTAAAAATTAAGTTACTTTAATCACTAGATAAAGAGGATAGACAAAATTAGAAAAACATAGTATTTTGTTTAGCACTTAATACAAAATTTACGACGATCGTTGAACGTATTTCGTATATAACTATGAGATCTTATGAAAATATGATTCAATTTGCGTTGTTTCAACGAAATGTGACTTACTTTCCTGAAATAAAATTTCGACGCAAATCGAAGCATCGGTATACTTTAATGCCTGTATGAAATTAATATAAATAAACATAAGAATGTCGTAGAAAGATCTGTTTCTCTCTAGGTCCGTACGCTTTCTTGTAATTCTGATTGTTAGTTCGTTTATTACCAACTTAGAGGAAAGTTTACGGCTCTGATTAGTGTGACACCAGTCGAGCTATTATTAATCGATTTATGATATTGCCCTATTAGATAGCGGGGTTTGTTCTTATGGTGAAGAACAAGGATGCAGTTTTAGGTCGTACCCAGGACCCAAGGCTCAAGCTGTGCGTTAGATCGATCTAAGCCAAGATCGATTTTAAAATTACGTACTAAGGTACACATGCGTTCAGTGAGTTCGAAATGAAAGAAGTGTTCTCAACCCGGATTGGTCGAACTAAAGTCAAACTGCCCTTAGTACGCACTAAGAAGCCTACATTCAACTTAAACTGAGGGCGGTTTATACCGTTAGATCGGCTTACCTGGGTGTATACATGAGAAAATTAACAAGCTCAATCTGAGTTCCGCTCGAGCTAACGACAAGAATTTTCACAAATGGCCTCAAGAAACTTTTTGAGGAGAAGCTAAACTTTTTTTAAAAAAGAAGCTCTAGGATTCTTCTCGCGTTTTTTTTTAATATCTCGCATTTTGTGAACGTTAAAAATTTCATAAGTAGAAGATATCGGCAGTCATAAAGCGATACCATAAAATTATCTACCGCACTTTTTTTCGATAGGTAACCGATAAATTTTATTTAATTATATTTCCTATCACCCTTTGGCAATATTTGCCCATTTTTCATAATTGTTGTTTTCGAGATTGGACAACCTTGACTTTTAAAAAATAAAATATGCATTGTAAATTTCCTGAGGCTACTACTAAATGCATACCACCACGGAATATGTTACATTGTCAAATTTTTGTCTAATTTAGTCAACTTCCAGCTGAATTAATTTTGCATTACTCTCGTTTCTTTGTTTCGTCTTTTAAGTATACAATAAAATATTCAAGATAAAAGCAAGCCGAGTGAGTAGTAAGTTTTAATGGGAGGCCTCATTAACAATACAAGAAGCGCGGAGTTGTTAACAACGACATAAAAAAAGTTAAACCTTTGGACAGGTGTATCGTGAAAAACATGTCATACCGGTTACAGCTTTAAAATTGTAACAACGTTTTTGAAAAGCAAGCACTAAATTAAATTTTATACAAAAAATTCTAGCGGCTTTATTTTCATTGATTGTTTCGAAGCTTTGTCTCGCTATAATGAAACGGTCAATGTGATGATTCAACAAAGTGAAAAGTTAACAAAGGGCTTCACCACAAATCAGTCGTACACAATAAATTTTTTATAAACGCTGAAAGAATTAAGAAAACATTGTAAAAACTGTAGTGGAGTAGAATAAAAGCTACGATTACATTTTCGTAACCAGAATTTTGGAAAATTAGCTGATTTCTATTTATTACTTAAAATTTTCAAGAATTGTTTGTTACAAAAATGGTAAATACACTAATAAGTAAGGGTAAGTTTGGTTGCCTACAATACAAGATAAATATTATTTTTTCATTTAGAATTTACTAAAAGTTTAGTCGAGGAGCTACTAAAAAAAAACCATCGACGTGCACGATTTTGTTTGCACGCGAAGAAATTAATTTATGCCTCGGTTTATGAATCAATCATAATTATTAAGGGATGTCTATCATGCACACTAACTATAACCATAATTTTGCAAAATTATACATCAAAATTGTAACGGTTATTGCAAAAATTTCCTCACATCCTCGTTTTATTTGTTGAGCTAAAGAGAATTTCAGATAGAAAACATAGCATCCAGGAAGTAATTAAAAGAATAACACAATAATTTGAAATAGCCACGTAAAAACAAGGTGTAATTAATTTTAATTATACGTTCACTGCATCGTGAAAATTATCAAAGCAGTGCTTTATATTTTTAACCTTTTAGTTGCTGGAAAAAAAATTGTGATTGAAAATCCAAAATACGCATTTGTTGTACCATGACAAATTGCAAATTATGCTAATATTTACCAGTGTGGTTTTAGCTCGTATAACCATAAGCCAGCTTTGTGGTCACCAAATAACCCTTGTAACCCCAGTTTATGATCGGATAATTTGAAACGTCTGCAAATTACATCGATTTATGGTATTGGTAATCAGTAGAAATCGAATTACAATGAAAAAAAAATAAAAACGATACAACTTTTCCCTCTCTGACGACGAGACAATTAAAACACTTTGGAAACTTTTTGTTTCCACTTTACTAAAATTTTCTCGAAGAAAGTAAATTACTTTTAAAATTATGTTTACATTTGATTTAAAGAAATCAAGCCAATTTTCTTTTGGGAGATATTCCACATGTTAATATAAAATATATGCATATAAATGAATGTTGACAAAACTTCATTAAATCCTCTGGTTACATCACAGAATTTATATAGCTTAATTATTTTCGCTACTGTTACTAAATCTATATTAAATATCTGAAATTTTAGTCACACAGTTGAGTTGTAAGCTATAATAAAAATATTTTTTAGAGTTGTGTATTGCCAAAACGATAATATAAAAATTTTCGAGACCCATCAAGGAAATCGTTTTTCACGCTCCATTAAAAGGTTAATTTGAATTTAGGATTCCAAAGAAGATTAACTTTGCAGCTTATTGATTAGCTCCCATCAATGTACTACACGATAAAATTTTTGGGTTACATTTTTTCTATAATCTTATTAATAAAAAGACGTCGTACAAGTAAATTTTTTAGAAAAATTCGTCGTCATAAAATAAATGCACGCGAAAGCATCAATACAAAAGAATTTTTTAATAATTACGATCGGAACGTCCGTGAATAAAAATTTCATTAAATATGAAGCTTGAAAGCAACAAAACGAATAAAATATGTCCACTACATCGTCATTACCTTTTTGTTATATTAACAATGGAAAATTTTCTCTCGTTTTTCCACTATTGTTTTTTCGCTAATTAATTTACTACCATAAAACTTTTCGTGATTAGCGACAAATATTCGATTAGTAGTCAATTGAGCATTCCGTACGGTCTGCAGATTTCAATTGCGCTAATAAGATTTGATTTTCCCTTTTGATGTAGGTATGTACTACCTCGTTCAAGGATAATATTTGATAAAAGATGAATTAAAATAAAAAATCCGTTCAAATTTCTTTCCAACTTTTTGATATTGAAAATTAATTTACTGACGAAGTTATTTCACAATTATCAAACTAAAATAGCACGAAACTGTAGGATTCATTGCTCAAATTACCTTTAAGCCCAAATGTATTTTATGGCTTCCAAGTCTAATCTATTCCGGAAAATATTAACGAAAATGCTGTCGAGGACTATTCTGTAGAAAAAAATTAAATAAATAAGAACTAATTGTTCAAAGAAGAATTTATTGTTAGCCCGATTAAAATACATATCACCAACACTAAAGTTGGTAGAAAAAAAATTTTTGAAATAACTCAAAAACTGCCATTAGTGCATCTGATAATTTTAAAACCTTTTATTGAGGTAACTGCCAGTCTGATAAGTAACTTTGCCTCTTAAACACACTAAAGGATCAAAATATTATTACTTCAGTTCATTTCGTTTTCCTCTTTTGCAATAATCCTCATCGTAGTACATCAAATTGTTTATTTCTTCCTGACTGAGATGACCTCTATCATTGGTAATCGTGATATTATTTGTATTGTTGGATGATTCGTCTACCGCAGTTACGTTTAAAATACCATTGACATCAATGTCAAGGGTGACTAGTATATCAGGAACATTTCTTGGTGCTGGATTAATACCGGTAAGTAGAAATGATCCCAGTAAGCGATTGTTCCAGGAAAATTCATCTTCACCTTCAAATATCTCGACCCCAACAGAAGCTTGATTATCGGTATGAGTACTAAATCGCTTTGTTACCGTTGCCGGTAATAATGTATTCCGCTTTATCAAAGGTACCATCAGTTCACATTTTCCTTCACAAAAAGCAGCAATTCCCAACGTAAATGGAACCACCTCTTTAAGAATAAAATCTTTGACAACCTCCGACTTATTATTGATTAAGTTGGCTGCTTGCATCGCGGCACCAATCGCTACAGCTTCATCGGGATTAACTGCTTCAGAAATATTAGTATCTTTAAAAAGGTCTTGCAAAAGCTCACGAATCTGAGGTATCCTTGTAGAACCTCCAACTAATACGACATTATCAATATCAGAATATGTAAATGACGCAATCTCAAGACACTCTCCTACAATTTTTAAAGTCTTTTGAATCAGTTCCTTGTTTAGTTCTTCAAATTTTTCCCTCGTCAGATTTATGCAATAGTCTTCTTCGTCTACTAAGGCATCCAATTCTATTTCTGCAAAGGGTTCGAACGACAACGTCCGCTTAGCCCTTTCACACGCTGCAAGTAACCTAGCCATGTTTCGTTGATCATCTCGAAGGTTATTATTGTTAAATTTTTCATCAATATCTTCCAAAACGTAAGTCACCAGTTGCCAATCAAAATCAATTCCTCCTAAGTTACAATCTCCATGGGTAGCCTTCACAGTTACATGTCGATTTTCAAATTTTATAATGGAGACGTCAAACGTACCTCCTCCCAAATCATAAACCAAGGAATGTTGGCAATCCTTCGTTTCACTTATTGACTCCTCTTGAGCCCTCCTTGAACTTTTGTCATAAGCGTAAGTAATTGCAGCAGCGGTCGGTTCGTTCAAAAGCATCAAGACCTCCAATCCAGCTAATTTACCAGCATCTTTAGTCGCTTGCCTTTGAGAATCGTTAAAATATGCTGGAACCGTTATAACTGCTTTCGTTACCGGAACTTCTACTTTTTTCGAGGCAACGTCTTTCAGTTTTTCCAAAATCTTTGCACTAATTTGTTCGGGCCAATAAAAACGTTCTCCTTCGCTCAATTCTATTTTCAATTCCGGATTACCTCTTCGTTCATTTAAAACAAATGGCCATAATTTGATTTGTTCCTGTACTTTCTCATCATTGTACTTTTGCCCCATTAAACGTTTTACATCTAAAACAGAAATTGGTTTGAGATGTTCAATGGAATAAAACCTTGAACCCAAATTTGCGAACCAAAAAAAAACCGTGTGGTTGTATTTTGTTAAAATTCTGAAGAATTGTAAAATGAAATTAGTAAGTGTTTATTAAGATTCGTTTGTCATAATTTTATAAGATTTAAAATGTATTGGAAGACAAAGGTCGCGAGATAACTGCCGTGTGGGCAATAAAAATTTTTGAAGTAACGAATACAAAAAGTAAAACACCGATTAAGCTAACAGTTCTAAAAAATTAAGAAAATCCAAGAGGTTTACGTTATTTTCTTGGAAATTTTTATTTTGAAAATTATATCGGGGTTGGATTTTTCTACCTTACAGATGTGTGGTTAATATGTCTGCGACCCTAATACATGAAACTTACCAAAAATTGTATTTTTGCTATTCCTGTACGCTTGCTCTTTCGCCATTTTTCCCACCAAAATTCCATCATCTCGAAATCCAACGTAGGAGGGTGTTGTTCTTTCACCCTCTTCGTTGGTTAGTACTTCGGCTTTTCCATCTAAATAAATCGCTACGCACGAGTTTGTTGTACCCAAATCTATTCCAATTGCAAAATCCAATGAACCAGACATTTTGAAAAATAAACTTAAATAACGTTCAGCTGACTGCGTTCTTTTATTAAGAATGGATTTGCTTCGACAAATGTCATCGATGCAATTCAATCATTTTTGATAAGATATAAAGTATATAAGTAAATTGAACAAATAAGTTATCGGGTAATCTCAAAAGTTCCAAGTAATTTTAAAGTTAATAGCAAATATTTTATTAAGATTCAATTTTTTCCTCTTCTGCACTTTTTTCCTCTGGGGACTTTGGTTTTCTGTGCAGTAACAGTCTTTCTCTTCAATGTCCTCTTCCGATTTTAAACTTTACATTCCAATTTTCTATATCTTTTTCAAATTAAGGGCAAAAATTTCTTTCTCTTCTCGTTTCCTTTTCATAATCTTGGAAGAAGTTTCCCCAATCTCCATGGTGCTGTTCTGCTGAGCGTTGAACCAGCCACGTCCTTCATAATATTCTATAGTATTGAAGGTTCCGTATGCAAAACTAACTTTTGATATTAGTAACTGTTTAGGGGATTGGAGTAGAATGAAATGCAGAAGCATTAGAATATTAAACATTCATTTTTATACCGCAATTATTTTACAATTTTAAATCGCTTTATTCATCTATGTTCTTCTTATCTTACCAATTTGAAGTGTAGGTAAAATACCCTACCTTATCTTTAATTGACTATGTACTTTTATTATGATTGCATTTATAATTGTGACAATATGATGAATTTATTACCATTTGATAAGATTATAGTAGAAGTACCACCTATCTACAATAAACAAATAAATGAATAATAGGTAAATCTCAGAATTTATAAATAATTTTTAATAATCAGGTTAACCATTCTCCAAATAAAACTGCGGGGAACCAATAATAATTTTGTACTATTCGTTCATCTTAAGTTTTAAGGCTATGCTGATGAAACTAAATAAAAATCTTCCAAAAAGTTACAGAAAATTAATTCCAAAAGTCATACCAGTAGGATAAGCATACCAAAATCCATACCATTTCGTATCCGTCTCTTCTAATCCTTAAAATTCAGGACCTAGTTTAACATAAAATGTTTACAGACATTCTTTACCTTAACGTCTTGAGAATCGCCTACGACCCTATTCCCAGGCAAGTCAACCATGTCTCACGAAAAAATTATGTAACCAATTTTACTGCAGTAAAACTCAAGTAGGTTGTTATTTCGTACAAGTTCTAAAAATTCACGGAAAATTAAATTACTATCAAGAATGTACTCATCGAAAGTTGTTTAAAATTTTGGTGTCATTCCGTCCTTGGTCGTATACGCAACTTGAATTTTAATGGAGCTGTTGCTACGCCGGTAAACAGTTAACATAAATAGCAAATATGAATATTGCTTATCTTTTCTAAAAATCTTGCAACGGATTTACGTAAGCATAAAAATTACGAGTACCTACTTGTAGCGGCTTTTTTACTTTATAAGGTCAATTTTTCAAAATGAACTCTTCTACGGTCTCGATAATTTATTTTTAAAAATTCTGAACCTAAGAGGGGTCCGATCATTGGTTCGCTTTTTTGTATATAAAAACGACATTTTAACTAACATTGCCAATTTTATTTCATTTCAATTGCGGCCAAATTCGTAAAAAGTTAAAGGTTTTTGACACTAAATGCTATAGTATAGATAATTTTAGTTGATTGCAGTGGGTGGTCAACTGTGACTCAGTGAGATTCACATATTTGTACAACTTTTAGTTCGATTCTGAATGACCGTAAGCATAAGCATAATACGTAAGAATTTTAAAGTTCATACATTGAACTTTTTGTTGCCTATTCTTATGTCTGGCTCATGTATTTATAAGCTATGTATTACGGTGTACATAAATGATGAGAATCATCAACACAGGGCAACTACAAACCAAAGAAGTTAAAAATATTTAGCTGCTTTTCACAAAATATCGTCTGCAGTATTGTTCAAAAACTTACCTTGCCTTCCTATCCCTCGAAAACTCAGCAAAGCAAATGGATGTGGGCAGTTGTATTAGAACTCAATACTCAACCTAACTTCAAAACGGACGGTGCGCGCTTTTTGCAGAAACAACTGAAAACATTTTATTCCTGAAAATCTGAAAGTAAAAGTAAATAAAAATATTTGGCATGGTAAGAAATGCAGAATAAAACAAAAACATACAATTAAAACCAGGATTTTTCAGAGAAAATGCAAGGACCGGAACAACCGATATTTTTGAGGAAAACAATAAATTAAAAAAACAACGAATTGTTGAAAAAAACAATAAATTAAAAAAACAACGAATTAATTACTAAATAAAACTTATAAGAAAAACATTTAAAAATTTATTTCTAACAAATGAAAGCTACATACAGAGTACTTTTAAATAAATGGTAAAGTAGAACGGTAGAACAGCCTCGATTGTCTTCTTCACTAGAGAGGGGGGGGCTTAGTTGTAGCGGTTACAAATATAAGAAATTGGGTGCATTTTATGCAAATAAAACAAAAGTACTACGTAGGTATGATTTTATTTTAAACAATTACAAGGCTTCTGTAATGATAAAATTAATGTGCTTATGAAATTGAAACGGATTCCATGAAATTGTAAAAGTGTAAAACTTGAATCAAATTTAATGAAAAGCTATTAGAAAGACGAGAAACAGCTTATAGAAATAAAGCTTTAGTGTATCTAAAACATAAATGCCGTTTTAATTGGCTGAGTTTTAAAATTTAATGCTTGTAAAGACAACATAGGCAATGCAATACAACAATTCAAAAAAAAAACAATATTTACAGACATAAAATATACATACTAATAATTAATAGAATAAAGTATACATTATACTGTCTTATTATATAGTTCAGTTCACCTTAGCTATAGAACGTTAAAAGTTTATCACATTAAAATTACAATAACCACTAAAATAATCCAAATGTTCAAATATTGCGTCGTCGTTTACTAGTTAAAATTTTTATTGTGTTTTGTTCAATATTCGGCAGTGATAAACGTATTACAAGAATTTCGTGTTGTTTAAAAAAAAAATCATTCACAGAAGGTAAACTGATTATTTTACCATTTAAAATGGTACACCTTCAAATTAGCGACACATACATTATCATAAATCTATTTATGTATTACTTATAAAATAAATTAAAATATTTTTTTTATTAATTAAGAAGCCTGTCTAAATTCAGCTGGACTACTAAAGTTTGTGTACTTTAAAAGCGCGTTTGATAACCCACCATATAATTGCGACGAAGACGTCCCGTTCGACGTAAGCGATCTGTAAAATTACCATAATTAAAATTAGCAAAGTTCACAGACATTACATATTTTTGCTAAATTTCTACATCTAGAACGCACAGGTTGTACTTATCATAGCCAAGGTAAATTTTCACCAATTCAGCTGTTACATCCTCATTATAAAACTTTGACAATTTCGAACCCTTAATTAATTTTTGAAATTTATTCGTCCTTTACACAAACCTAATTAAATAATAAATTTAGAGATTCTTTCCGAGCCACTCGGTGTGGCTCACAACAAAGCATCAAATTAAAATAATAGAAAAAATACAATATGAAAGTCGTCCTGAATGTGCACACCCTTGCTCGAATCCACAAGGGAAATCACGAAATTCAAACGCCGAATTTTAGTACTTATAGGTAAATAGGCATTTTAATCCACACGACCATCTCGCAAATTACTTGTGTCGATTACGGCTATATCGGTTACTTAATACTCACCCTGCTCCACCAACTTATATTGATTTAATCTTACAAAGCCCAAGAAACAACATCATAAAATATCATCCCTATAACACAAGGTGAGGTACTCGAACTTGTCAATTTAAAGTTTTATAACTTCAACATTTTCTAATTACAAACCTCTACGTTCTAGAAATTTTAAGGAAAATTCATTTGAGACACTAGAGGCGCCGAAATTTAAATTATAAAATTAATCAAAGCGCCACTAAACACACACATTAATAAAACATTTTGAAGCGCTCAGCTGATGGTTCTTCTATTTTGCATTGGTTCAAGTGGTTGTGGTTGGTCTTAAATAGTAACTTAAAAGGAAAAACTATAAAGCACAAAATATGCAAAATAAACCTCTACTTGGGTATTAAAACCTACGACTTGCTTCACTCACTGGTAAATGAGTGAACTAACTAATAGCGACTATACGTTTTGGGGGAATACTAAAAGCTATCGACTAACTTCCTCGAGAGTCATTATTTGAGTAATTCGTAAATTACCTTTTCAGTTTCAAAGATGCGTTGATATTTATTGCAATCACAGCTTACACTACTTACAATGTACACTCCGCTTAAGAGGTGAAAATACAAGAAATGGCGCCCAACGTAGGGCCAAAGAAATTTAAAATCGATAGTTAACAATTCTTTCTAAATCGACATAACCTGACGTGCACTTGGCAGATGCAGATTTACTGAGAATTGATTATCGTTTAAAGATTTTCGTCAAGTTGGGAGCCTAGGGAATTTTAGGTTTATGTAACATCAAATACTTAGGCGACTTTAAAGCATCCCAGTCAATAATGGTACTGTATGACGACTCCAGAGATTTGCAGTAACTGATCCAAAAACAAAATTGTCTGGCTAGAACTACCGCAGTGTGAGACGACTGAATAAATGAAATCCCTGATCTAAGATTTAAAGGAAACGTCGTTGGAGTAAGTAAGAATAAATTAAAATTAAAATATGGAGGTTGGTAGAATATGGTCGTTGTTCCTTCCTACATATCATCTGTATATTTAATTACTAAATATGTCGAAGTGTCGATTCTTGCTTCGATTTTACGATAAGGAAACTCCCTTTAAGAATCCACGAACATCTCGCACTCTCAGGAACCGGATAAAAAGGCTAGTCACCCTGGAAGGTTTCAATCCCGGAGCAATAGAATCGATTCTAACAAGTCCTGATTTTTAAATTGGGAAAAGAATATTCCCTCGAGTTCGAACCCCGCTGCAGAGGGCATTTTTTATGTCGATGTTCGGTCCGTAGAAAATAAATAATATCGACTACTGGTTAATTATTTTTTCATTGGAGAGCAACACTTGCAATCAGAAAAAGGTTATTCGTTGATTTAACACCGATAAACCCATTCCTGCATTTTTAATGCCACATTACCTACTGCAACATTAAGCAGATGGTAGTTCTGCCACGCTGGTTAACTTTAATGCAGTTTGGTTTCAACTCGATCAAATATGTAAGATAGTATCAAGGAAAATAAGTGAAAGTAGCATCAGAATTAAATTTTCAAAATTACATCCCAAATCGTAAAATCTTATCGGTAACGCAGAGAATCGGTCAATTATGTAAATTTACAAGTTGTGATTGCAATAAATTAGGTTCTAATAAAAAACGAATTAGTAAATTTCCATTCAATCCGTTCGTTTTTTTTTTATTTTATCCATGCAGTAGCAATTTCACCTCCTACATGCAATGCAACAAAATGAAATTCAAATTACCATGCAGGTGCACTTGTGCGTTAAAAATAAACAATCGAATAATCGGTTATGCATTTCAACAAGGCGCACCTTTCCGTTGGTAGGTAACCCAAAATTGAGTAAACTTCCTTTTCGACCAACAAAAAAGTGTTTTATTATAACCAAATTGTACATCACTACACAATTTCAAACAAACCGGGAAAAGCTTTAAAATCGTTAAATAAAGCGGCACTTACGGGTGTAATTAATTATACAAAAAAATTGTCGCTCCGCGTGTCAATTTCAGCGTTTATTTGAAAAAAAAAACAAATCTTCTATTTGTAATTTTCAAATCGTTCCAGTTCCTTCATTTGCAAACATTTGTAACGACGCGGCTTAATAAATACGACACAATAACGGAATTACGCTCGTTATTTTTCTGTCAATCAATTACACCATTTATTTCAATTTTTCAATAAACGATTAGCGTAAACATTTTCAATTGTATAATGGTACAATTTGACGCAATATTTTATTTTCAAATGAGAAAATGTTACACCGAGCCATAAACATAAGCACATTTATATAATACAAAACATAGGAATTTTAAATCACATATCGGAAGCATAAATAGCGGCAAAACGAGCTTTTGCTTCATTTTTATTTGTCTCTTGAGATTTATAAAGTTTTACAAATTTTACGGTTAAGATAAAATTGATATAAACAAAAAAGAAATTATAAGTAGAAATCGATACCTACACTACAACTCCACATAGCAATATTTTTTTAAATTTATTAACCGGGGCTTGAACGTTAAGACGCGAATGGGCTCGCAACTTTTTACATATTATATCAAGAATTTTAGGGGAGGTTTTCCGACTACACTAATAAATCAGACTTAATTTCAGTTTAATGTCAATCTAAAAGTTGTAACTGTAACTTGTGTAGTCACGGACGATTAATTCAATTTTCAATAACAAATCGTCTAAAGGGGGGTCCAAAAAAGCTCCATCGTAACGAATAATTTTTTTAATTCGGTGAAATTATGGACGAGCGTTTAGGATTTTCTGACGTTAAAAATGCAATTTTTTACTTGTCAAAGCATGAACTGGCAGATTACCAGAGATGACAGTGTTGACATTTTTTTTTAATTTACCCCTTTCTGTGACAGCAGCCAAGCAAGTCGGATTAAGAATTTAATGCACCCTCAGATTAACTGAACCAGCTGGGGTGGTGGCCAGAATTTCTAAAACGAAATTAAATTTTGAAATAATCGATTGATTTGGTTCTATTCGAGCCTGAGAGTGGGGTAAATTTTTTTTTTAATTTAAAATATTGATTTAAGATGCCATCACAGATTGAAAGTGGTCAAAATGACCGTCTGGCAACTGTCAATTAGAACAAGGGCTCGGTAATTCACCCCTCAAGTAGTAAAATAAGTAATTTATTAGTTGTTGTCCAGGACCAACAAAATTAGATAACCACCAAGTGGAAAAATGTAAATCGAAAACCATAAAATTAAAATATTCATTTTAATAAATCATATTCTGCATTACTATTATACATTAATTCGGCAAAAGGAAAAATTATTGATATAATCAAGTCTTCCAAGTGTCTCATGTGACCAAATTCGCTTACCATCATCTTCCTAGAGTAAAATGAGCGTAATCAATCAGAGCATTATGAAAAATGAATATTTCATGATTTCAAAATTGTAACTGTAGTCAGAAATGTTTTATTGTGCTGGTTAAGTGCTAATTTTACTCGAGAAGATGACGGTAAACGACTTGGGAGACATGAGACACTTGGCGGATTCACTTAGCGATAAACGTGATTACTCATTTTCCGCATTTAAAACCAATGCTTATCGGTTTTAGTTGGATTTTTGCAGAGGTAATTTTTTAATAAATTTTCAGAAGTGACAGTTGTAGTGTATGTATTACTGCAATACACGAATAAATAAAAAAGAAATTGACTAAAACATTTTGTAATAATTATTTTCCAATAAATTTCCCATTATTCTAAATTTTGACATTGCTTGGGAAGAAGCAATACATTTAAATTTTTATCGTTGCTAGTGGCAAATTAGAACAATATTTTATGAAAAACGGTGAAAAAAAGAAGTTTTTCTAAAACCGAAGCAAATGACAAACATTAATCAGTGGGAACAAATAAAAATTAATATTGCTATAAAATTGTTGCAAAAGTAGAACAAAAATAACGACACACGATGGTTATATTTTGTTATATAAATGTGCCCATGGGACAATAAAAGATAATCATCAGTAAAATGGATACGTACGTACATCCTTTAATGGCAGGCTACGAGCTGGATGCGCCCAGCCGAGATAGACGACGTTCTGTGAACAGATAGGACAACGCATTCAATGGGAACACTAGAGGTTGAAATCACATATGGGGTGAGTACGCTGCCGCATAGAAAAACAAACTATAGGCTAATCAGCCTTTTTGATCTCGCTGTATCATTTAAAGGTCAAACCCGTTTTTTCATGAGGCAGCGTACTCCAAAATGTTATTTTCGTGCAAAAATGTATCAATGCAATAATTAAAACACAAACAGTTGATTAGTAGTAATTACCTAATTTGGTTAATCAATAAAACAAAAATTAAAAGCAAACAAACTAATTTCAGGTTTTATGTTGCAGGAAAGTCTTGTAATTGCTACGAACCCGTGAACATGTTTTTCAAACATAAAATTTAATCGTTAAATTTTTATGCAAGATAAACGATTCCTAAATAAATAAAATCTCAAAAACTTCGATACAGGTACGCAAACCATCCCTTTGTGTTTGCTTGTGAATATTTTGCCAAGCGGAATGTGTACACATAAAACCATCATCAAAAAAATTACCAAGGGATGTCATCATTTGGTTCAGAATTTATAATTTATACGAACCAATTTGCAAATGAAATCAAAAAATAAAATTATAAAAGAAAGGTTACAAAATTAACTACTACTAGAACGCAAATTAGATGAACTTCCAAGAGAAGATGTCGTGAAAAAGCTAACGTGAAATTTATGCTTCAAGTACTTTGGTTCTTGTCACATATAAATGGCTCGATAGTTTAACATTGAAAATTTAAGAAAGATGAATTTTAGATTTAATCCGAGTTGAAGTTAACTTACAAAACTTAATCAGTAAAAATGGGATTTAAATTATTAACCATAAAAGTACGTGATTCTCGTTCGAGTTTATTTTTACAAAAACTTCAATAACTTTCAGATAGCATCAGAAAACTTCGCTCTCTTTATACGAAACTATCGGATGATCAATGAAGAAGTTGAAATAAGATTGAAAAAGAGAGAAAAGGAATGCGTCGGAGCAATAAGCTCGCGAATTTCTACAACAAAATGAACAAAATTATTAAGTAACGTATTATTTGAAAATAGAATTTTAGAAAAGAAAAGGTGATATTGGAAGAAAATGTTATCAGAAAAATTCAAATCTCTAGGTAGGGTGGTGATAGAATCGAATTTAATCTGCGATGGTTAAGTTTTCGTCGGCACGAAGCGTAAATTGTGTTTTCTGAAAAAATATTTATCACATACAAAACGTCGCAGTATTATAGTCCAAATGTTTAAGAAGTGAGTATTGCTCGGACCTCGAACGAATCATATGATGCTGAAATACCGCGAATTTGTTTTTAAAATAGGTGCTCATATCTCAGGATTTAGAAGGAAAATTAAATTGCGGTTTGCGGTGCGTTTCAAAAAAACAACAGATTTACTTTTAAAATGGTGATAATAGTTAAAATTTATCGCCACCGCCAAGCAACCATAAGATTATAATTTTCTTTATCAAAATTTTAGTATTTCTTGTAGTTTCTAAGTGAGAAATTTTTTAGAACAAAAACGCTGTAGTTTCAGCACAGCATAAAGCGATCAAGCTATATAAATTATTAACATTTTTACTTCAGTAAATATTTTGGGTTGATCGCTTTAAATCCACACAATGTAAACCACGAATTTGACTATTTTGAACTTCATGTAATCCTTGCACTTGTGACATTCCAAATGTTAGATTTTAATTATTTTAATAATAAATTTCAATTTTTGAATTTACAAGGTAAAGCAAGACGGCAACTAAATTTGGATTTCTTTTTGATCAACTCAAAAACTTTAGTTTTGTAAAGTAGAAAATAATCTAATAGTTTAGACTATAATTACTGCGACTCCCTGTATACCAAAAAGTGTAAGAATAAAAAAACCTATGAATTCCTTTTCTAAATAAGCAAAATTACTTAGAAATAGCAAACAATTTTATAAAAAGAAGTAGTAATATAAATTCCAGGGTATGAATTATTCGCGTTAATCGCGCAAATTTTACAAATATTAACCCTAACAGTCAAACTTTTGTTATTACGTAAATTACAAACATCTAAACTACCTCTAAAAATCGGCTAAAATCCGACCCTCGGATTTGGTAAACTGCGTTAGCAGTAGGAAAATACCGTTAAAATTCAATAATCGTTCCTTTTAATTTGCGTAATTCCCTTCGATATTTTGCGAACGTTTCGGCCAAAAATTGCAATAAAAGTAAATTGAGTAAAATAATTCGTCATAAAATTTTATGATAAGTAAAAATTGTGATTAATTGTGTGTCCTATAAAACGTGACGTAACAAGCATGCATTGTTAATAGTAAAAAATGCTAAGGCCAGGTTAAACATGCGAATATATTAGATGGATCCAAGATAAAACGACGAACCGCCTAGAGTAATATTCGTGGAAGATCACGTCGCTGCTATGATGTAGATGTCAGAAAAAGAATATTTGTGGAAATGTAAAATATCAGTTTTTTTACTAACATTACGCACATTTTCTTACATCGATAAATTTAGAAAATTTATTGGTGAAAGATAAAAATTCGTTCTTTTTTAACAAAAAAATTAAATTGTGTTATGTCTAACTAAAATTCTAAGCTGAAGCTTTTATTAAGCTGTTAAAGTATAATTTCACTACACGACATAAGTGTACCTTCATTTGATCAAAGGTGTTTTCCTGTGGTTAAAGAATCTGAACTGCAGTCGTAGTGTTAAGTCTTTTCGAACTGTAGGAAACATTAAAATATCAAAATTTTAAATAGTAATACACTAGGCAAAGTTTCGTAATTTCCTAACCAACCCCAACGTGTACGGATAAATTATTTAGTTAATTAAGTTGAGGTACTCGTCAATTTTGTACCATTGTACCCCTAAGCAGATGCAACATAAAAATGCATAAACAAACACTTGGGTGTTTCAAAAATAAGTCGGTGACTCCAAAATTAGCCTACTCACGCCATCTCATAGCTGTTCAAGCAATTTGCTTGATATTAAAGTTAGGAGATCCACCAGAATTGATTCTAACTATGTAGGCTGCTTTCATTACGAGCCGTTCTGGACAAAAATAAACAACTTACAACACGATTTGCATGTATACAAGAATGCAATTTACAAAAATTAGTTCAAAATTCTGCATTCGTTTTTAAAAGTGACTTGGGACAAAAAACAAAAACCGACAAAAAAAATTACCTAATAAAATAACCTACAGAAAATATAAATTGTTGAGCAGAAACTTCCTTAAAAAATAAAATAAAATTTGATGAACGTGAAAAAAAAATGATTTAATCTCCAAGTTTACTTACTTGTGTCGATGTTCCGTTGTAGATGTGTGGCGATACGATGACGAGCATCGTTGTATTCTAAATGCAACCCCAGTCGTAAAAGAGTAGGATTTTGCTCTACCAGCGCCGTAATTTCCATTTCTATCTTGTTACCCAAAACTTGCGATCGCTATTTAATAAAACATAGTTTAAATTTACAACTTGCTTGAACTCCTTTTCATCCTACCTGATTTGATGCTCTAAATTCTTCCACAGTTTTCGTTTTTAGGAGGGACTTCACAAGGCGGACGATTCCGGTAGGCGAGATAAAATTGGTTTCTACATTTACAACTTTAAGGGTGTTGTTTTTTTCAAGCGCATCGGCCAATTTCAAAGCGTGTCTATCGCTTAATCCAACATTTGTTAACGAGAGCGTTTCCAAATGTGTGTTGTCTGCAAGGGCGTCGAAAAGACTGTCGAATTTTTCGTCAGAGATGTTCTGGAAAAAGTACAGAGGGAAATCCCCTTTATAATCAAGATTATCCCAGAAGTGCAAAATTTAAAGTTTTGATTATAAAAAGTAATTTTTATTATTATATTTTCCATTGAAAGAAAATGGGAAATAATAAAAATATTGCGATTTTATTTATGACTCAATCGCAATTTTCTTTTTATTTGAGAAGTTTCTGTATGATGGCAGAAAATGCAGTTTGTGACGTTGATTCATTTTTACATTTCCAACATTAAATTTGTTTCCCTTATTTTATTTAAATTTTACACTAAAAGATTGAATTTTTATTATAAGGCGGATAAGAATGGCAAATCCGTGTATATCAACTTAAACTTGTTGTGAAATTTATTATCAATGTAAAATGTAGCCTTAAAAATGCTTTAAAAAATACCTAATACAAGAATCAATCAAAGTAAAAAAAAGTATTAATCTCATGATTCTATAACCGCAAACAAAATTTGATTATATCAAATTCCGTATGGTTTCAAATGCAAACGCGAATAAAACTATAAATTGCTTAAAACAAAAACAATCTCATGAATTTCATGTTAAACGAATTCCACTCAAAGTTTCTTTTTTATTTTACGTTATAACGTGGACAAAACTCCAATTCTTTACAATTGCCATTTAACATTTAAGTAATACATCTTACTTTTCTAAAACATAAAAGGTTGAAGAACGGCACGCGGCGCCGGCATCCCCAATTGCTCACCCATCCATCCAAGTATGTACTAATCGCGCTCGATTTTTTCTTCCTTTTTACTTTAATTCAACGTAATTTTTTACTTAGGTTAATATACTTCAGACAATTGAAAATAATTATTCTTTCCATGTAAAAAAAAACTTTGTGTGATTTTGAAAACATTTTTGATTTGCTACTACTCTGGTTTATTGTTCAACAAGCGTAATAATTATTATCCTTAAATTTATTTATATTGAAATTTTCATAACATCTGAAAACGGTGAAAAATATCAACAATATTGAGAAACAAAAAATGTTTGTTCGGCGTAAAAATTTGGATGATCAAAAATAAGTCGACTTATTGAATTAAATAAGAGCCAGTTTTTTAATTTTTCTTAAAACGCAAATGTTCGGCGATGTGTGGAAGTAGCATAACAAACTTTCACCAAAGTATGCGTTATTTTACGAAATTTTGTTCTCTATCCATAAGCACCATTAGTTTATTTATCTTAAGTTTAATTATTTATCCAAGTTTGTATAATAAATTGAAAATTCGGACATCGTATAATAAATTATATAGTAGATATCAGAGTAAGAGGAACTTTTTTTTATAATTAGTGAGATGGATTAGTTACAAGAAGAATTGGATCAATATGAACTTCTACTTCCCTTTAAATTAAAAAATGAGGATATGCTAATAATCTTGCTTTTTTATTAACAAAAATTCAAGGAGAATAGCAACAAAAATAAGTGTTATCAAGAAATGGTAGGGGGTTATCAATAGCATAAAAAATAATTAATTTAGTTAACAAAACAGTAACGCCACATGGCAGTCTATTGATTTTTATTATCAGTTGTCAGCAAATCGTCACAGAAAATCTTTACTATGGGGAATCAAACAACTGCTGCAAAATAAATTTTGCTAGTTAAGTTTCATACAAGAAAATTTTTTTGTATAGTGCACAATTCTAAAGTTAGAGTTTGGGAATCCCCAAATAAATAGTGATTAAAAAACCCATTAATTAAAGTATCAAAAGATTCCTTAGTTTGAAAGGCTACACAGGCTGAAGAAAATATTGTTTTTAAAATGATTTTTTAGAACCTAAGAGAAAATTAAATAAGGAATAAAATAGAATGATGGTTAATAAACAGAATAACAGACTTATTTCTAACCTTAATATTATTCCAATTGAGATCTATCAATTTTGAATCATCTTCTTTGACTTGCCGTAAAGTATCGGCTGGATCTGTATTATTTGGTGGGTCTTGTGGAAATATTTTTTGTTTTGAAGCTTTTGTAATGCCATCCCAACCAACACCAACAGGTTGACCTTTATTTAGGAGAGACGCATGGTACTGATCTTGATTCATCATCGAATGGAAACCCAAAATAGCTAGAAAAAAAGATTTGTGAAAAAATTCAAGCATTTGCTTTTACAATCATTACCTGCTAAATCAATAATTTCTTCTTGTGACGCATCTTCAAGTGCATGTTCATATTCGTCCCCTAAATCGATGGCAATTTGTTCGTCTGCATCTTTTTCTTGCCGGGGTGCTTCTGGTGGAATCCACTAAAAATTAAATAAATAATTAATAAATTAGAATTAAAAATAGCAATATAATTGGTGAAAAAAGGAATTTAACAGGTGATTTAACTTTTCTTAATATTTTTGAGATTTTCTCAAATTTTTGATGAAATCGCACATTTTCTTGCAGCTCAAGTTTTTGCTACCAAAGTAAAAATGTTGGTGTAATACATGTAAAAATCAGGAGAATTCCAAGTACACCATATCATTATTGATAAAGTTATGCTACCTAGAAATAGGCTGAACAAAACTTTTTAATTTTGGTGCTTCTGGGTAGGGCAGGGGTAAGCTAATTTTAAGGTCTTAGGACCAAAAATCGATGAACGAATTCAGATCTACTATCTGTGGTTTTTTTCTATTTCTTTCATGCTAATCAGGGTTGATAAAAATTGTTTAAGCTTTGAGAGAGCAAATTTTTACTTCTCACTTCTAAAACCACCGCCGATTTTAGCGAAAAATAACTTTTTTAAGACTTCAATTGATATGAAAAATATCTCTCTCTCTCTCTCTCAGATTCCTTCGTCCTACGAAAGGACATAGTGACATTTTTTCAAATGTTCTCTAGGCAAATTACACCTCGGTGGTTTGCCGTTGCCTTCCGAGTGGAGACGGTCAGAATAATATTCTTACTTCACCCGGAATCGAACTGGGTTTTTTGTATTAGCAGTCTATGCGCTTAATCGCTATGCTAACGACCGTATGAAAAATATAGGACTTCTGATTTAATTAATTCCGAAACTTAGATGAGATTAATAACTTCCTATAAAATGAAATTTGGAAAAATAGTCAATTCAGTGATACCCAAAACTTGAAATTTCTTCATTTTTTAATATAAGAAACATGTAAAATTTTGAAATATTCTGAAGAAAGGCTCATAAAACTTAGATAACATGGCATATCATTTAAATGAAATGTCTAAAATGTACATGGCACAAAAATGTGATGTTTCAGTGTGCCAAAATGGCATGAAAGGAAAAAAACCATTAAACTTCAGTTGAAAAGCAAAATCCAGAAGAAAAAATTAATAATCGGCATAAAATTTTAACAATCAAACAAAAAAAATAAATTTTAACTAAGAAATGAAAGATGTACCTATTACTACAGAATATTGGAATTTAAGCTATTGAAATTGTCTAGTAAAAATATAGAAAATGTGTCTATTACTAGAAAACAGTAAAAGTGTCGTAATAAAACGCGTTTTATTTATTTGTTGTTGTTAAAACGTAGATTGTGGTACAAAACATGTACTAAAAATACAGTAGACCTGCTCACAAAAAAAAAACACGATCACAAAACAAAAATTTTTAATTTTGCAATTTTATTTTCTTGCTTTCATGTTTTGTTTGGAGAGCAATTAAGGGTATAATACACTGCTGGGAAAATCATTTTACTGAACTCAGCAGGTTAATGAAATCGCCTTTGGCTTTTTCAGTAAAATGAGATACTGTTACTGTAGACTACTGGCTATTGGGAAGGCAAACGGCAACCACCGTTTCCTTAGTAAGTCTTCGGTTTTAACCAAGTTCTTAGTAGTACTAATCTATTAGATTAGCAAAAGATTAACGAGATTAATCGAAAAAAATAATGGGTTTCTTTCATTCATACTGGAAACACTAAAATAGTGAAAATCTCGTTAATCCATTCATGCGCATCACAGTAATGTGATGTTATATTACTAGAGATGAGATTTTTAAGTTTTTACCTTTTTTATTTTATTAGTATACCAAAATCCGTTTCAAGAAAAACTACGTCATATAAGCCCTATTTATTTTACCTTTTCTGCCTTTCTTTCTTTTTTTTTAATTTTTACGACTATTTTAGCATTTTGGAAACTGATTTTTAAATTTTAGTTCAAATAGAAAAAAATCTCGCTCTTACAACGGCCCAAAATTAAAATTTGCCACAGATACACTTTTTTCACTTTATTACTCACTTTTTTAAAGTTAAAATTTACTAAATTTGGCTAAGGGGTTAAAAACAAGTCATTTAAAAAAAAATTATAGGAAAAACAGACCGAAAGATACAAAATGTGCAAAACATGGTATCGTTTTTATGTGTTTCCAAAGGCCCTGAGATGTAACAGTGATTCTAACAAAAAAGGGGGGCCGCTGTCGTTTTTCACTCACTTCACTCTGTGGCAACCTTGAAAATGTTAGTTTGTTACAGCTATACTGTAGTACTAAATATGGCAATATTACAACTCATATGAATACATTTATTTGATTTTCTACTTTTGTTTTTAATTTTTTAATACCATTTATTAATTTTTTAATATTTAAGGCCATTAATATTTTAATACCGTAGGTTTCGTAACCTAAAACTAAAATATCTTTTTTTAGGACCTTTTTTTTGTATTTATACGACTTAAAAATCTCACCTTTATATATTGCCTATGTTACTCACGGGTAAATAAGCTATCAATTAACAAAAATTTCATCAAAATTTATTCATTAAATATTAAATGAATGTACTCTTTTTATTGGTAGTCAGATAAAAAGAATCAAATTAACAAAATTTTATATCACTCAAACATCAGAAATGCAATATTTTAAAAATTGTTAATTAACCAAGAAAATCTTGTAAATTGATAAAAAAATTGTGAAAATTAATGAAAACTTAGAAAATAAATTGAAATATTAGTGTGATTTGGACAAAAATGGTTACTAATAATTGAAAAGAAACTGATGAAATTCCAAATCAGAACAAATCCTTTTTATGGTGAATTCTTAAAATATTCACTAGAAAAATAAACTAACTTTGATGCCTAAATAATAAAAAAATTATTGATTTTGTTAATTAAATAATCTTTTTTTTTAATTGAAAGATATATCCCAGATCTTCCATTCCTTTTTTTCTGGATAATGGAAGATACACACAGATTTTCTATTTCTATTAAATTTAATACTTTTAAATATATAAATTATTAACTCGTTGATATTAGATAATATTAAAACTTCAAAATATCGAGTTATTAATAAATTAAAAATTAATTAAAAGATTTATTGAGCTTTCAAACGATTATTTCGTTCGTCATCGTCGTCTTTTAATTAATTTTTAATTTATTAATAACTCGATATTTTGAAGTTTTAATATTATTTAATACTTTTAAATTTATAGAATATTCTTTATGCAGACCTAGCAGGAACAGGAAAGAAATTTTCTTTTCCTTTTAGATCTGCATATTCTATGAATATTTTTGTCATCTCCCAGCCATTCAGAATATTTCTGATACAAGAATAAAAAAAAATTATTGGTTTTTTATTCTTTTTAAATTTAAATGTTTTCTATTCTTTTTAGGTCTGCATAAAAATTTCTTTTTGCAGTCTCCCAGCAATTCTGAATATTCCCTGCAAATATTCCTTATAAAGGAATATTTTTGAATATAAAATCCTCTCTGGGTAGTATATGCACACAAATATGCCAAATATGCACACAATATTACACAAGTGCACCATAATTATATTATTTATACATAATAATCCATTCAATATTAATTCTGAATTAAAAATTATAAATTCATACACATTTTTAAATATTTTCAACTAACTTATTGTAATAACTAAAAGCACCTATGATTCAATTTAACACCAATTATATCACCAAGGTCAATTAAATTCACAAATATAAACATTACATAATTTTATTATTGCCACGACTTTCTTGTCGACCATTAAAAGATAACTCAACTTACTTTTTTTCCTCTAACAATTCCAGCAACGTAAGGTTTCTCTTCTGGTACATCTGGCGTTTCAAGTGCCTGTTTATTTATATGCTCAATTAATTGCTTACGATTTAAAGGCCCAGTTGATTCCTTTTCACAATCATAACTACACCTTTGGGATGGAGGTAAAAAACTGTCCTAAAATTTGAATTCGTTAACAATAAAAACAAAGAATGTTCAAACGACGTACGTCAGGATCGACTTCTTTGGCTAAAATATTAATTTCTTCAGGGGATAGCTTGGCCAACAAATCTTCAACATCGATTTCGTCGTAAGCACTAAGATCTTTCCCATACAACTTCGCCGGAGTGGTCATGGTGGTTGTCGTCGTAGTTGACGAAGTCTGAAATACAAAAAACCTGTTAGATTAACCTCATCATTTTATCACATTCGGACGTTTACACAATTGATAACGATTATAGGTGATGTAATACACAATTAATTTTATAAAATTAACAATTGTAGGTGGGTACCTGGTTAACTGATTTTTTGTGGTTTATCCACACCCAAACACAACTAACTAAATAAGCAAGTGACAATGCAGTGACCCTGATTTTTAGTGAACTTCCAATGAATCATCAATTTCTTATACTCGTTGATCAATAAACTGGCGAATTAAGTGATGTGACACAACAATCAAACTGAAATTTCTCACTACACCTAAAAAGTATCGTATACAATAGGCTCATCAATTAATTGACGGTACAGGGGGCGGACCAAAACTGACAGAACAAACTTTTTAAAACAAAAAATTTGAAATGTAAACTGGGTTGCATAAAGTTATTTTTCTTGCAATTTTAAATTCAGAATTCAATAATTAGAACCTTATGAATCTATTCATGCGCGTCATTCCTACTAAATGTTTTTATAATTAAGATTTCATGATTTTGAAGGGTATTTGAGTATTCTGAGTTATCAGATTTCGACACAAGAATACAATTTTCTGGTTTAAACCAGTAGCGTAGCCAGAAGTGCTGTAGGGCGTGTATGTTGGTGATCAATTTTTACTTAAATTTTAAACAAAAATTTTCCTGCGACTTTTATTCCCCCTACTTAATAAGTTTCTGGCTACTGAACTAAAAAACGAGAACCTACAGCGAGAAATGTCGCTAGCACTTTTGGTTTCACATGAGATAAAGCTAAGCTTAAAGTCTATTCAAAGTAGCATCCTTCAACTTGGATCATATACATTGACACCACGTAATAGGTAGCAATGTTGGAACGGATTCAAATATTTTTACAGGATCATACTGAACTGAATTTTAAAACTTCGAGGTATCTGACACCACAAATAATTCAAAAAAGTAAATGAACTTTAGCTACTAAGCGCCTAATGGGATGGTACAGTGAGAAATTTTACAAAAAAAAACCTTCTGGTAGCTATAATCCTTAACTGTTTTTACTGTATTTTTGTTACATCGCCATGTTTGAGGTCCTACACCAAACATGAAGAAATGTCTGTGTGTCCCTGAATTTTATGTGCGCTGTAGGTCTCAAACCACTAAGAATTTCACAACCAAATTCACATTTTTCACAGAAACTTAAAAGTGAGAGTAACGCGCATGAACGGATTAACGAGATTTCAATATTTTTAAAAAATTCTTTTACCTTATGTAATTATGGGGTAATTGATGCACTGTGTTGCCAAAACCGAATACAAATACATAAAATGAGAATTAAAGCGCAAAAATGTAATTTCTACTAATTTTGTATTTAATTATTTTTAGGTTTAATCCACTCTAAAAAATGAAATAGTTCCCTCTAGTACCCAAAAGTTGCTACACTACTGATAATCAAAAAAACTTTTTTTAATTACTAATTTCTTTATAGTGAAGCAATATTTTCGTGCGTAACTAAAATTTTTATTTAACAAGGCTGTCATTCTAACGTTATTTAAATGGGGTGGGTTCCTGAAAATCAATCTGCATGTGCTGATGCATAATTTCAGAAGAACCGTAAGTAAGGTGACGCAGGTCACGGGCGCAAAGAAAGCTTTAATTTATAAATTAATAAAATTAAGTATTGGATAGGTTATTTTCCTAAAAAAATCGTTTCCCCAAAAAAAAAGACGCACTTACAAGTACACCGGGGGGTCTGGGGGGTATGGAATACCCTCCAGCCGGATGTAAAGAGAAACATGATTTTTTTAGAATTAATTTACGTTTTTAAATAATAGAAGGTATTCCATACCCCCAGACCCCCGGTGGTATTTTTGTCAAATATGAATAAATGGTTTCAAAACCGGGAGGGTTTGATAAAGACGAGGAACGAGAGATATATTTTCTTATTGGAGGAGACGGTGTGTGTAAAATGTGACAAGGTGGTAACAAAACCGGGAGGTCTGGGGGTATGGAATACCCTCCAGTTATAAACAAGCAGACACTAAACTTTAAAAAATTTTTAATTTAAATTTGATCTTTGAAAATTCAGCTTCTTTAGCTGGCTAAACCATTTGATTTTTAAATAGGCATTTTCTCTTTTATTACAACAGTTCTATATCAAAGCTCCATGTGTAAAATATAATAAAAGTGCTAAATCGGGGAGCTTGGGAGTGGGGGTTAACAGAACAACAATTTGATTCTTGAAAAATCGTTTACATTTTTACTACATTTTAAGGGGTCTAACGGGCTTTTTTAAAAAAATCTTTCATCGACCTGGAGGATACTTTTAAAAGTAAACAATTGAAAAACTGGTAGTCTGGGGGGTATGGAAACTCATTCATTGTTGGGCAAAAAAAAAATATTTTTTGTAGAGGTGACAAAAAGGTTTACTATCATCAAAAGATCATCATTATTTAGTTTCATACAACAACAAAGTAATATTTAATTTTCAATATCTCCGCGTCAATGGGGTTAGAACAGCTAAAGGTCAAAGGTCACTTCTTACAGTAGAATATTTCTGTTTAATTATTTGTTCGTTGTTGAATAAAAAAATGTGAAATTTCTTTTGGTTTGACAATGTTTTGAATGGAATAAATAAATATTTAACATTTAAAAAATCTTTGTAATGCGCGAGGGGCGGGGTAGCGCAAATTAAATACTTATACAACTAGGGTTGTATTTCAAATTTTATAAGAATAAATTTACTGTTTTTTGAGAATTTACAATGTTTACCATTCACTTTAAATTAATAAATCGAATATCCGAAATTATGGAGAATAAATTATTTAATGTGCGGGTTGCGGTGCTGAAGACTAGGGGGATTTGACCACTACCGTATAAGTGTCTAATTAAAACTCTTTTTCTAATTGTTCTTATGACAAAATTTTTGTGTAGAAGTGGACTACCCTCTACCACTTCCCGACAATAAGTAATATGCTTGCAAAAATGGGCAAATACGGAACTGTACTAACAGAATTAGTTTTCTAATTAAAAATATTTTTTCCTGATTCATTGCCCTTTAGCATTGCAAAATAGTAAACATTTAATAAATTCGTCGGTGCAATTTTGGTTTCAATCTAGCCCGGGTTTAGTGCAACTGCAGATTTCCCGAGTGGTCGATTCGATTTGGAATCACTTTTAAAAAATTTTATTCAATTGAAAATCATCTATTCGCATTAATCGTTATCGCTTCTGCCAATAGATAAGTCGTATCGCTTTCGATACAAAAGTGTTCTGTAAACAATGGAAACGCAAAATTTTCCTGCAATGAAAAACCACTGAGAAACAAAGGAAATTGTGCTACTGTGGAAAAAAGAAGTAGGTGTAAATTTCAAGGTCATTTGAGGGAGGATAGAGTGAGAAAGATTAGTGTTATGAGTGAATTTCTTTGTAAGTTTGGGTGTCCGGGGATAGGAAAAAGCTGCCCTGGCATCATCCCAACGCGCTATACTTGGAGATTCGCTTGAAACCGATTATTTATAGTGAGCAAGAAGCGGCCAGTGGCCTTCCAAAAACAAAATGGCTACGCCCGTGACCTACAGATTCATTCAATTTTAAATGCATTCTCCCCACAAAAAATACTATCACTCACTTACAAATGCATCGTCCTACGTGAAATAGATATTAACCGATGGAACAATATATTTTGGTGTCACCCACGTGTATTACTCACATATTGAAATCTTATTATTATTTAATGTTTTAAAATTGGAACTGAAATCGAAAGCGTCAATATAATTGCATTAAATCTGGAATGGTTTGCGGAAGAAATGTCTAAATTTAAAAGTTAATGTAAACTGTGAATCGTGTGGTTTACATCTGACAGCAAAATTCTTTGCGTTTGTATAACAGGTTGCTTTATAATTATAACACTATAACGTAACCCACATGCATTCAAAAAATTACTTTGTATCTCAAAATTTATTACACCAAAACCTTTCCTCATAAAAGTCCAACTCGATCATCTCAGTTTCGTTTTGGATTTCGACCAGTTAATTTTATCAGGTTAATGGATTTGTCTTGTGTTTCCTCTACAGGTTGTTTGTAAAGTTTTGTGTTACAGTGCCTTACATTTTTACGAACCAAAATACGACGAGGCACAAATGAAAATACTGAAGGATGAAGTTTCCAATATGTTTGTTCCAACGTCATGGAACATCTCATTCGAGCACTCACCTCGATTAAAAATACAAACGATCAGTTGAGATCAAAAGTCGACTAATTACACACCCTGCACCAATAAATTTACTCTTTGTAAAAATAAATTTTACTAAAAGCTGAACAAGACGTTTGAGAAATTGGCGCAATTGTGTTTAAAATAAATCACAAAATAATTAACACAAGTTTCTGGATTCAAGGTAGAATGCATTATTTTCTTGGAATAGTTCGTGGGCATCTCATCGTCATCCTTATCTTCTTCATGGAAACTTTTTATTGGGATCCTTATAAATTTAATTTGAAAAATTGGCGAAGTCTTCCACGTCATGGTGGTGGTTTTCTAGTTCCAATTGTAGATTTATCTAATTATTTTAAAAATTTCTTTTATATCTTTCATGCAGTTTTCCCCTTTAACTTCGGGATCTGTAGGGGTCCTTATTGGTGTCACTATAGGGCGCTATATATAAACGCACAAACAACGCTTTTTAAAAAAAATAATAGTTTTTTTCCATTTAAAAACAATTTCAAAGCCCGAAAACTAGTGGAATTTTCCGAACTCAATTTGTTACTTATTCTTCAGGAAATTGAAAAAATTTGGCATCTGTTTCGGATACTTTGTAAACACAATTTACTCAATAACTATGGAATTCAGCTCAAATTCGATCAGATTATGCCAATACAAAGTCTGATGAATGGAAAAACTTTTGGACTAGATTGAGCTTAGAATAAAAAATCTACATTTATTTAAATACGGTTAAAAAATTAAAATTATGGGTACCTTTATATAAAGTAACAATTGACGAAAGTTAAAAAATTGAATAAAATATGAAGCCCAAAAATTCCTAGATATTGCCAATATTTCTTTCAAATTTTTGGCATTCACATTACTTTACTGTCCAAGTATGGGACAGAATTGTAATCGAATTTTGACTGATTTAGAGTCCTTGAGGTCCCACAACTCAAAAGAGACCAAAGATCAAAAAATTTCCGTGGGGAATTCTCCATTTACATTTTCCACTACAAAATAATTTTAATATACTACTCTTTATGTACAATGTAAATAAGTAAGGACTCTTTGGCTTCTATGTAGGTATTGATCAGAAGTCAAAAGAAATATGTGACAACTACAGACTAATTTCTCATTTGTACCTGCAATTGGATCAACATAATACAATTTTTGAAGTCGTTTTTTATAAAAAAAAAATTACTCATACATTCGTCGCAACTTCGTAACAACAAAAAAGTTCTTAAATTTTCTCTTTCAAGTTACAAAATTCGCTACTGACTTGGATGCTTCGAAGCCTCATGAAAAAGCAGAAGATCTTTGACCTTTGCAACCAATGAATTTTCTCAAATTAAAATTGACTTGTTATGAAAATGCAAACAAAGTCTGCGCCACGAACGCTACTCCCATCACCCACAGATATGAACAATCTCTCCAAGAACTTTGTTTTTGGTACTTGTTGTAGCACCGTGGTGTTTACATTATTATTGTTCTTTATTTGAAATACACCAAATTATTTATAATTTTCTACTAATTATTGCAGTTTTGTAATGAATTTTAATTGGAGAAATGGTACACCCACTTCACATTTAAAATCAGTTTCCTGAACGCGATTTTCAAAGTTTCATGCGTAATATACTATTATAATATCTATTTTGAGATTTTGTGCAAAATATAATTAGTTTATTGTTTATTTGTAACAAATTGTAATTGCATAGCTTGTCCAAATACGTAGCTGTGATGACAGACTTTAGAAATCATCAACTATTGCATTAAACTTGACTGAATTTTATGTCCTGCAATTTTATTCTATTATTTTAGGAGTTTCTTTGTTAGAAACAAATTTTATAATTATTGTACTAATAATTCATCCCAAATTCTGACACCCAGTGTTACTTTTTGTAGGCCAAACAAAAGATTTGAAGGTTTTCAAAAATTAACTTGGGTTTTCCAAATTATTTTTGGGACATCAGCTGAAAATTTCCCATCGGAGAACCAATTTTATATTTGTTTTTGGAATCAAACCGTACATCTGTAAGCAGCAAAACACGGTGATTTCCTTTCTTCCCTTTTTCATTATTCCAAACTTTCATTTAAAAATATCGTTTGGTTTAAAAAATTTTAATATTAGAATTTTAAGCACTTTGGGGTTAAATTTAATGAACCCACCACAGCAAAGTGCTAAAATTATCATTGCGACGTCCGTCCTGCTAAAGCTTTATAACAAAAAAGCCGCAAATTCCAAAAATAAAATTTTAGTTTGTTAGGAAAAATTCCGAAAAACTAGTAGTGGTCGATGACCTTCCGTAAAAATAGGAAAAATTAATAGAAAACAGACTTCATAATTTTTTGTGATAGGTATTAAAAATAAATTTTAATTTTTTTCAAGATTTTTGATTAGCCATCAGGCAAATTAATAACTCGATGAAGAGTAGGTTATTGCTCCTAATTTCCCGTTGTCGTTCAAAATAATGAGTTTTTGAAATTCGATCCAAGTGGCAATAAAATGATAATTTTCTGTTCCTTTGCATAAAATTATGCAGTCTGAAAATATTGAATTAAGTAACTAATTATTATTTCAAAATTCGAAATTCGCAACAAAATTTGGAAAAACCAATGTTTAATTAATTAACAATCAATGGGTTTTATTCAAATTTTTTTTATTTTTGTAAACAGAAAAGGTGTTCAGTGTGTATTCAACTCAGCTAATTAAAAATAGAATCGTTGAGTGCTTTTCGATCGATTCTATTTGTAATGAATGATAAAGACACATCGCTATGTAAATACTAAACGTTAATTGGAAAATTTCGTTTATTCAAAAAAATGCAACTTCCTAAATGATGATGGTGTCATTGAACCGAATAGGTAATCAATTAGTATTAATTTATTTTATATTTCCTAATTGTGGCAAAATTTACATTTCACTTTTCTCTGTTATGCTCGGCTAAAACGGCGAATGCAAAGCAAAATATTTTTTTAATCGAAAGTGAATCTTTAAATAGCCTCACGACTACCGCATTAAAATCGTCCTTGTGCTCGTCAAATCAGCTGATCAAATACATCATTCGTATTTTAATTTTTTCAAAAATGGAATTTTCTTACTTTTGTGAAAATCGAGCCAAAGTTGAGGACTCGCTTGAAGCAGTGGCGGTCCCAGATAATCGTTCTATATAGGGCGACAAAGCAAAAATTAATTAAATAAAAAGTTAAGAATTTAGTAGGTAGTAACAAAAATGTTTTTCTTCGATCCGGTTATACTTTAGAGAAAACCCAAAATTAGCCCCGTTCGTTGTTACTATTCTTATCCAGAGAAAGTAAATTTAAAACTTTTATTGTCTTCTATCCATTAAATTTTACGAGTGACAGGAAATTAAGTTTGAAATTAAAAGTGTGTGCCTTTCTATCATAAAGGATAAGAAATTATAGTGGCAGTAAAATTTTAAAGTGCTGATAATTTCTTTTCAATTTTAATAAAAAACAACAGTAAAATTTAACCGACAATATTAAAGGTGAATGATTTTTTTTGAACCAAAATAGAAATTTGGAATCACAAGTCAGGATCAAATTTTTCAAAAACCGTTACGTAAGCAGTGGTGGATATTTTAGATTTTTTTAGTCAACATTCTATTAATAAATATTTCAAAATTACACATTGCAATGTCAATTATATGCAAAGTTAGAACGACAGACAAAAAACAAGAAATAATGAATCGAATTTTTCTATTCTGTGTTTACATGTGTCTGTAAAAAATTATTATCGCGCATTAATATGACATGAACATTTATTAATTTTCACCGTAGGTGGAAATACACACAAGCGTTAACGTATTTTAAATGTATTTTATTTATAGGGTGTCCAAATAAAAGTATCATATCTGATACCCGAAGAAGTAAAAAAAACTTATTGAGTGCATCCTGTAACTACTAGAAAAAAGCTTTAATTTAATTTACAATAATTCGACGCAAATTAGTATAATAACGTTCCTGACAGTTGTAGCGTAACAAAATTACGGTAAATTCTCGCATTACGCTTATATCTTCTATTTTAATTTCAAAATTGCGCAACAGTATAATAATATTAAGTATAAAAGAAATCGTAACTACTTCTTAATTAAGTTATATACTAACGCAATAAATATAGGAAATCTAGATGGACCTTGTTCCCAGGACCATTAAATTTGAAAAACTAGAAAAAGAAAAATTTATGCAAATTGTCTTAAGTATTCTTCGCGAAGTCATCATTTCATATTAAAATCAACATGAAAGTAATAAAGTAATAATAAAGTCTCATTTATTGCCTCGCACGAGTAATTACAATTTTAATAACAATTTTCTTTACTATGCTTGTAAACCTACTTATTTCGCGTTAAACAAGCACGTATTTTACATTTTACTGCCCATTTACCTTGTTATATTTGAAAAACAAGTTCTATGTGACGCAAAAGTTTCGACTAGCTGAGAAAAATAAAGAATTATTTGGTTTACAAAAATCACTCAGAGGAAAGTGTGGATGAAAAAGCTGGTAAGAAGCTTTTACTAAATTGGAATATTTATTTGAAACCCTTCAGTTCGGATATCGACCGCTAGGTTCATACTGAAACCAAGTTAATTTACACGAAATAAACTGAAGGATTCTGATTTAGACGTTTAAAACGATAGCATCAAGAAAAAAATATTTTTCATTTTTGGGTCATTCTAACGAAAAGTTTAATTAGTCAAATTTTGCTTAACCCAATCAAGCCTATATTTGCTCCGAGCAACATGCGTTGACTAGTCGATTGTACCGCCCCCTAACAGACTGCCTGTTCAAGTTAAATAGTTTTCTCTGATGTATAGATAAATTTAAATTATTTTATAAACAAATATGGACTGATATTTAATGTGTAACAAAGGTTTCTCCATATAGGAGACCGCCATACTGTGGTTAACTGCTATTGGCTAAATATAGCCAATAAAAACTTCAAAATTTTGTTACCAATTTAATTTCAATACTTCAAATTGAACGTAATTTATCATTTTTGGCACGTATTTTTTAAGTAAAGATACGAAATTTCCTAAAATTATATTATATTTCCATATAAAAGACACTTTTTGAATTCAGAACAATAGCAGTCCATTTTTAGTGCAATTACGAAAATTAATCAAATTTGTAAATTTAAAGAAGAATTACAAACGGTAAAAACGAAAAAACGGTCAAAAACAAAACCGGAAAGTGGTGCATTATACTGAGCAAGTGTACTGGTCCAGGAAGAGCTGTAAGCGATACTTGGAGGTTGAGGAGTCAGTAATGATATTTTTTGGAAGTGTCAGGTACAATATTTTTCTTTGACCGTTTATAATCACAAAAAAGAAAAGTATTGTACCTGACACGTCTAGAAAATATCTTTACTGACTCCTCGACCTCCATACATCGCCTACGGCTCTTCCTGGAACCAGTACATTTGCTCAGTAATGCATCACTTTCCGGTTTTATTTTGTTTATAAAAGTTTACCCACTTATATTATTTATTTACATACTTTTTAATAATATTTAATTGACAAAGTTTACTGGGTACATTTTTAACCTCCAGGCCCTGAGGATATTCTGTAATTCTCAGAACACTTGAGATTTAAGAAAATCATTGATAGAATAAACACTATGTTGGTCTTTGCAACCGCGGGGGGGGGGGGTATGTAATACTCTCTTAGCATAAACAAAGTTTGGATTTGTATAATTTTTAACCTTCTGTCACTGGGGGGTATTCCATACCCCCCAGACCCCCCGGTAGTAACACAAGAACATCTTGATATGTTTATTTATCGCTTGCGATGTAATAAATTTAATGGAACATGTTGATCTTCATGACCGTGGGGTTTGGGAGGTTTCGAAATCCTGTTGATAAGAATACGTAAAATCTAAATTAGCAATTTTGTATTGTAATAGCCATTTTTATTGCTGGTTTAGTAACCCTGTCAAATTTGAAAATATCTTCGCTTATATATTTACTAAAAATGTCTGATTTAAAATCCCCCCCCCCGCTCGAGTAAGGTTGAAGTCTAAAACTAAATCAGTCACGCGCTAGATAGCTAAAAACTACTGAAAGCGTCCCATGTTAGGTATCTAATATAACAATTTGATAGTAAGCTTCTCCTCCATTTTTTTGTAGACGCACCTCAGATTGGTTTGTTCATTTATAATTATCAACCAAAAAATGTTTACTAACCTATAAAAATAATATAAAACTTCAAAATATCGAGTTATTATTAAATTAAAAATGATAAAAGATTTATTTAGCTTTCAAACGATATTTCGTTCGTCATCAGAATAACATTTGTATATTATAGTATAGTAATAATAACATTTGTATATTATTCTGATGACGAACGAAATATCGTTTGAAAGCTAAATAAATCTTTTATCATTTTTAATTTAATAATAACTCGATATTTTGAAGTTTTATATTATCTAATATCAACGAGTTAATAATTTATATATTTAACCTATAAAAAGTTTGTGATCTACAATATAGACGTATGCATTTGATTTGTCACACTCTGCTCCAAATGAGGCAAAAGGCCGAACAACTGTGAACAACAATACATCAATCAAGCACTTGACGTCCTTTGTTGTAGTAATTCTGCTAACCCGCAAACCACAGTAAGGTAGGAGATTTTTGAACAAAGGTAAGAAGCTGAAAGTATACGCAAAAATTGTTGGCTTGCAGACCGAGGGGTCTGGGGGGTATGGAATACCCCCCAGGTACAGGCATTCAATGGCTTTAATTCTATTTTGAATCTATGATTGCAAATTTCTTCATTATTTAATACAAATTCAAGGCAAAATTCATAGCCCCCCTCCATTTAGAAAGCTCTCTAGGTTTTATAAATAAAAATTACAAAAACATAAATACAAAAGTGCAAAAAAAAATCATTTAAAGATTTTTAAAATTTGAGTTTCTGGAAGCTGTAAAGTTCATCTGTTTTCAAGGTCCATTAAATTCATTCCATAAAATTCCGAATTAAGTTTCTAAATTTTCCGCTAGGGTTAGAAAAAGTTTTTTTGATCTTATAAAATAGGAGTAATTTATTTTTTCGTTAAATTGAAAAAAAAATTGGAAATTTAGATAACCTTGTTAGTTGAGTTCAAAAATGGAAAAAAGTAAAAAAATGTGGTTATTGCAAATTTTGAGGTTCAAAGTTTATTTTGATTTTGTTGCTAAGTTATGAACGAAATTTTCAGAAACCAAAAATTTTACGTCTTTACATTTTTGAGCTAAAATAAATAGTTTATGAAAATGTTTATTCCATTAAAAAAAAAGTTGTAATAAATTAATAATAATCAGTTGTCACCGAGGAAAATAAAATTAGAAAATTTTGGAATACATTCAAATGCAAAATGAAGAGCTGCAGGTGATTTTTTGAAATTGATCAAATTATTTTTCAGAATGAAATTTTGGGCTACAATCTTTTAATCCAAATCGTTTGTTATTCGTATTATATTGACAAAGCCGTGGGAGATTTTTTGAAAATTTTTAGCTTGAGCAGATCTACAATGCAAGATTTGAAACCTCATAAAATAATTTCCAAATAAAATTATTTAATACTATTCATTAAAACCTAACTGCCAAATGAAATTCCAATTTATTTGCTGGTTTGGATTCCACGTTAAACTGTAGATCCTTCTTTAATCCGTGCGTAAAGATTCCATTCATGCTTTCCTTTATAGCTTTTATGATGTTTATTCCTTTTGTTTTTATGATTTGTTTAGATTTCACTATTTTGTGGAACCAACTGATGAAAATTCCCAGTTGTTGGTGTATCGTTTTGGACCTAAACTTGACCTTTACCGTGATGTTTCTTCTCTTGCAATTTTTATCTGCGTAAGATGAGCGAATCCTTGCTCTTCGGTAATGATAAACTTCTTTTTTTAGCTACAGTCAAAAATTTTCTTAATAAATGAATTAGGTACGTTAAAGCTTAGATCAAAGCCACATATTTTGCCTCTTGGGCATTGATTGATTTTCAACAATCGATTATGCCAAAAAGATCTCTGGCACGACTACCCTTTGTTGTTCATTTGCTTAAGTAGCCAAAACCCATATATCCTGCGTAAAATTTAATTTCACAAGTACAGCATTAAGATTAATTTGTTGGAAAAATTCATTCATAAAAATATTTAATTATTTCAGTTTCTTAGAATTTGGTGTAATTAATGTTAACCAACAGAAATCACAGTTTTATAAAACCAAAAGTGGTCACCATTACTTTGACGAAAATTTCTGTGACAAAATTAAGTCAACAGCTGTAATCATTTTTTATATTATGTGAGGTCACCAGACGACAAATGGATATATTCCATTACGCTCTAAATTTATATACCCCCTTCTCTATTATTCAGGGTTTATGCGGGAGTTCAGAGCTCCACTCCTGCTCCAATCAAATAATTTATTTATTATTGTAAAAAAAAGCTAAAAGTTCCATTTTCTCTGTTTTCATGGTTTTCTCCAAAATCATATTTTCTCGTTAATAAGTGATCAGGTAAGTATAAATAATTTTTGGGAGGAGTACTTTGATTTATGATAAGGATTTTGGCAGCATTATAAAAGACTTCTTTATTATACAACGCCTTAATGATTTTATTGAAGCCAAGAAGAGTAATTTTGAAAAACTTTTCAAAATTTGAAGTTGCAAAGCATTTGGAAGAAAAACAAAAACTTTGGTTTAGTTGATCTTAATCGCGCGAATCAGACTTATTATTTTGAAATAGACGCGAGTTTATTACTTACTACCAACATTGTAATTTAATTTAACAAATAGAACAATTGGGCTACTATTACATTCTACAACTTCCGTATTATAATTCAAATTTAGACCAAGAAACTCGCCTTAATGTGTTTTAACAAACGTGATAATATTTTATTTTAGACAATCACGAAGACGTTATTATAAATCTAAATCTTAATATAATGAGGACTATAATTTAAGTTAACCGTAACAAAGCGTAACTTGAAATTTAGTGGGCAAAGTGGTATAATGCCACGACGTCTGACGTCCGTCAGAAGAATGTGACTTTTGGCAAGCTTTCGCAATGAGAAATAATTATGCACTCATAAGTATAGACAAGCTGAAAACACAAACGCATTACAATTTGTGCTATTCCATTAGATCCATTTGACATTTTACAAATCGCCTTTCGGTCACTGTAAAACTGTGGAAATTTGAATCCTTGCGTAATGGAATAACAACGTGGATGTTTATTAATCGTAAAAGTCGCCCAAAAATACAATTTGGCATTTAAAAAATAGAATATATTCATTGAGTGTCGACAACAAATTTTGGTGGGATTACAGCGAAACAAAAGACTCTTCTCCAACCCTGACCATTTCAACTCAGCATTCCAATTTCATCTTTTTATTGGTGTCATAACCTAAATTAATTCTTGCAAATATAAAATTTCAAAACACAACCGATGATTCAATTTCTTGCCAACATTGGTTTTTACTTTTGGCCTAGAAATTGTTTTGTGTAGTAGGAAACACTAAAATTATTGTATCTACTTTGGCAATGAAAATTTCAGTTGTAGAGCATTTTTTTGAAAAATAAAATTTCAAAATTTTGCAATTACAAATCTACTGCTATTTTAGAATATTTGTAAACAAAATTCTTTCAAAATTTGATATAAAACCACACAGTTACTACTACTAATTTTAGAAATTTAAACGTCAAAAATTTTGAGAGTTCTTTTTTTTATTTTTGTGTTTGTTACATAAACAGATTCGAATAAAAAACTTCTGTAGGTGTATCCCAAAATTGCAATAAAATTTTCGTCGCACGGTAATAAAAATGATAAACATGCACCTTGCTCGCTTTTTCTTGCATCGTCTTCGCCCAATCTTGGAAAAACTCCGCCATGGCCCATAGCGTAGTGTAAACAAATCAGTAAGGTAATAAAATCCAACACCACACCAGTTTTTACACAAATCAAAAAAAAAAAACTTAACAACACAATGTTCCGTCTCCTAAATAAACGACGCTCTGAGCGCTCGCGACGCCACGACTAAACCACATTATCCAAGAATACGGATACACATTTTCGTAGATATTTTAATATCAGCGCTCTCCTATTCACTGATCGTTCAAGTGATATACCTGAAGTGTACATTTAAAATCGTGGGCCAAAAATTTAACATTTTAAATGGTCCAAATGTCAAGACGTGCAGACGCTTTAGGATTGCATCACTCGTCGTGAAAAAAGCTATAAATCAACAGTGTGCGATACAAATTCTAATAGGACTTTTTTGTTATTTTGGAAACGCTAGTGCAAGGATGCTCTCAAAATAATTTCGTCCTTGAGGATGAATCATCGCAACGTCGTTTCGCATCCAACAAAAGTGTGAAAATTGAAAACCATGCAAGATTTTTCTTATACAGACTCCCTTGAATATGAAGGGAAATCAGGATTTTAAGATTCCTTTGTTAAGAAAATCGTACCAATCGAAAAAGGTCCGAGGGTATACTACAAAATTTAATGTTTACTATTTTTTGATTATTGGTAAAAATGCAAAAATAAATGTTTAAAAAAGATGGCTCGCCTTGAAAAAATAATAGCCTACAAATTACTTTGACAGATCAAAATAACCAAATTTAATTTGTAATTTGTTGGTGCTTTACGGCACCCCATATATTATTAAAAATCCTTTAATTTTTATTCTTGATTTTTAACAATAATAATTATTATTTCAAAACAAATAATATTAAGAACACTAAAAACAGTGAATACTATGTAATTTCCCTAGGTTCGGGTGTAAGGCCGGTCATTCGATAAATACAGGATGGTCCAAATTTATTTAGGAAACGGATTCGTTTCGAGTTGGTACTGATCTTCCGTCTACAGTTTCCGTTCTTTTCTAGTGTAAGATGTAAATATTAAAATTGAAAATATTGAACCCGAGTTAATGGAGTGCAAGTCTATTTTGGAAACGGTAAAAGTAACCTTAAATTAGAAAACAAATTAATGTTTTGTCTGGATTTAATATCCTATAAATTATAGAGTAAATTTATATGCACATATCTTTTAATCGATCTATTTATTAGTACAATCAAACCTGTCAAAATAGAAGCTAAACTGTGAACATCCAATAAAATTTGGAACATAAGCAAACTCAAGAACGAATTGTTATTTTTAAATATTAAAATAATATTTTTATTCTATTATACTTGGAATGGTGAAAATAGGGCACAAAGTATTGAGTCAGAAAGAAGTAAATTAAAAAAAAAAGTTCCAACAGTTAAACTTAGGCAAAACTAAATAATAATTCTGGTAGATGGAAATTTTCCCAAAATAGTATCAAACTTCTGAATACAGTTAAAAGGTGGTGCCAGCCACATATTTACGATTAATCCAGAAAAGCCGAAAAATGTTGTCTTTTCTAATAATAGAAATTTAAAACTTGAGAAATTTTAATATGTTCAAGGTACATTTTTATCTTGGGTGGCAATGGACCCAAGATCACTTTAGAGCAATTTGCTGAACTTGAAGCATTTTCAGGAAGGTTTGAGCGTTAATAATTCCCTAGAGGTCAGAATTTAGTAGGCGATTTTATTAACATTAAATCACAAAAATGACGACTATTCAAATATAATTATTCGTGGTCAGTTCATTCATTCATTAAGCTTTTTACGTTCTAAGTAGAATATCGCGTTTCCTTTCCAGGAATTACAAATCCGATTGGCGGGGTGGATCATATTACATACTGCAAATAAATCAATATCGATTTCACCACAGCGTGTGGATGCCCAAATTCTGTATAGTCCGTGATTTAACCCTAAAATTTCCGCTCTGTACTCAACCAGCAGTCACATCACTCCACGGCTGTGGCTCACTTGGTCAGTTACATTCGCTATTATTTCCATCATAAAATTTTATAATTAAAAATAATAAATAAATAATAATTGAAGTTATTGTGGTAGCTATAAACATATAAACAAAAAGATCATAAAATATAATTGCTTTTTTGTGTTAAATTAACTTAAAAATAAAAAAAATTAATAGACAAGGCCTATAAGTAAGTATTACAAAAAGCGGGGTCGTTAATCACTTGTTTTGCCTCAGAATTGCATTCAGATTAATCATATTGGACTAAATTCTAAATTTTTCTACATAAAAAAACAATACCTAAATGCGACACTGCATTTTCCGCATTATTTACATTATCACTCGGTTTCCTGCTTTTCTCAAAAAATCACCTGCGGCTCTGTTCAAAAATCAATGATAAGCATTTTGTAAAATTTACGTTAGGCAGGGTGTTTTCGCGACCGACGCACAAAATTTTTGTTTAAATTCAAACCCTTAAAATGCCCAGTTTTTTAACATTTATCTTCTGATGTTTCTAACACCTAAATCCTAAACTATTGATTTTTTAGTGTAAGTGGATAAATCTTTTATTAAAGTGCTTGAAATTATCTATAAATTAAATTCTAACTCTTTATTCCCTCAAATCGATAGCTTTCGAGTTATTTGTAAAATTAAGAAAACAAATGTTGAAAAGTTTTGCTTTTTATGATTTTTTTTGGAAATCCATGTATATTTTAAACAAAACCCGTTAGAAAAATATTAACGCCCTTTCCGGATAGAAAATTTAATGAGTTACAACTATCTTTTTTGAAAAACCATTCCATTATAAGGAAAATTTTAAATCAGTTGTTGAAATTGTTGCAATTTATAATCTAATTTAGCTCATTTTTTAATTTTTCAATCAACAGAATTTGCACTTTTAGTCGATCCCTTCCGTTAATATGTTAATTTTGTTTTGCATTTACCTTTAAAACTCTGTTATTATCCTGTAATTTCAGTTTATCAGTGGAACGGATTTTTTGTTTTCATAAAAGTTTACTAGATTGAAGTTATACCTCGTTAAATTTGATAATTTCATTGAATTACATTATTAATTAAATTATGAAATTATGCAATTTCACAAGTTAATAACCCAAAAATTTATTTTGTTCTCGTTAAATTTGCTATCCAAAATAGCCATTTCTTTTTCTTTTTGTAAAAAGTTTTGATTAAAAAATACAGGATTTTCAAAACAAAACAACAAAAAGTAAAAGACTTTTAATAAGCAATGACCTAAAAATTACCTTGATAAATGAAATCCAATTTGAGAAGTAATAAACTTAAGCAAATGTTTTGTTTCAAAAGTGTCGCTATACCATGGCAGTTTGGCGTCGAGCTCATGGGCTCCAGAGTCATGTAAGCCCCCCCCCCAAAGGCTAATAAAAAAATAAAACCCCAAAAATTCAACTTTTCGATATTTCAGTAGGCAGGCAAAGGGCTGAAAATTTTATCTTTTTGGGTAAAAATTGGAAACAGTGGGTCTGTATATAGAATAAATAACACGAGTTCTTCTGAATCAGTCTACAAAATTCATCCCAAAACTTAAAATTAAATGAATGGAAGATTTTGAGAAAGCAAGATCATCTTCGATATTTTTCTGCGTTAAAAATTGTATTAGCTGCTAATGACAACTCCATAAAGCTCTGTTTAAAATAGATAAATCGTAAAGGCTTCTTTATTTTGAAGATGAAAAAGTTCAAAAGAAATATTTTTAAGTTGTCAGTAAAAAGAGAGGAAATTGACATTAATCACTTTAATCGCTTGCTTAAATGTTGCTTGTAATTCCCCAAAATACCTTTTTGCTACTTTCTTATTGCATCGGATTTGACTTCAGGACGTAAAACTATTAAACAATTTAATTTTAAATAAATAATAAATAATGGCAAAGTTGCAACGCATCAATAATTATTTAGGTTCGTATAAACATTTAGCGAGATTTCCGACCATTGCTTTCAATTTAAATCCAGATTTTATTTTTAGAGTAAATGCATCCAACGTTATAAAGGATTATTTTCATTTAATGAATGTTGGAACATTAATTAAGTTTATGTTTTGAACGTTAATTTCATTTCTTCAGCGGCAGCTTCGAGCAAATGTTTTCCAGTCGTATTATGACATATGAAGATACTTCATGCGTTACATGGGCGTCACATGGATTAAATAATAAGTTTCAGCAGGTGCATGAAGCTTTAAATGCATTATTTGTTCGAACACCTACAAATTACATAAAGTTTTAGTTAAAGCTTAGATGAAATTGCGAAGAAGGAACTAAAAATACGATTATTTTTTTATTTTAACAACGGAAAGCTCAAAGAACTTAGCTTAATCTTCACGTAGTTAATCCTCAGTTTATTTTTCCAAAAATAATTTATCACCCAAGCGTGGTTAATTTTAACTTTGAATGACAAAAAATGCACGTCTGCTCGATACGGAAGCGCAGCTTCCGAAACAAAAATGTCGAAATTTTGACCCCCAAAAAGTTAATATTTGTTTTCTTTCAAAAAGAATCTTAAAATAAGCTTCAAGTTTTTACCTTTACCTGCGTGTAAAATTTAAATATACACAAAATTAGTCGATCATTAACCTTTAAAAGTGTGCGCGCTAGGCTAAGCATTTTTGAACTATTTTCGAGTTATTAAGAAAGAGCTTTTATGATTGCCCCCCTGATTACTTTGCAAAGTATTAGAAAATTTTATTTTATGGACAATAAAATTACACGCGGTTTATAAATAAATACATAAAACAGACTTACGATTTACAATTTATGAAAGTAGCTGAGAAAACACAAAAATAAAATTTTTCAATTAGAAATTATACAAAAGCTTTACTTGATTCAATTATGTTAAAAGCCACTCTCGTTTCATGTACATGCCAACAAAAATTGAAGGTTTTGTAATTGACTGTGCATTTAACCAGACAAAGTTCGAGTACAATCAACTTGTAATTAAACGTAGGTAGGTATTTATTTTTTTACAGATAAAAATAAATCCAACACAGCTTTTTGAAACGTAAAAAATAAACCTAACCTGAAAGGTACATTTTATCTTGCATGACTCGCCAATTTACGGTTTGCTTGGAATGAATGAAGAATGAATCTGATGGACAAAAAAATTTATACTGCAATAATTAATCCAGCTAATTATTTGCACTCTGACGAATTGAAGGTGCTTGAACTTGAATTTATTAACGTTTATTTCTTGCGTTGGGTGTAATTTTACCATCGACCCACTACCCTTGCCGCCGCATTTTAACACCTAGCTTAGTTATAATAGTTAATTTTACGAGTTAAAATTAGCGTTAAGTGTTACCAAATTATCTGATAATTTTGAAAAAGTTTTACTTTTCAATGCAAACTACAAATAGCAGCGATGAAACAACAAAAAGAAAATAAGAACAGTAAGAAGTGCATACAAAGAATTGTAGTACTAGTAGTACCAAATTACTTGACTGTTAACCTTCTCCAATCAAAAAAAAAAATAAATAAATAAACCATTCTATTATTAGACAACCAAAAGGCCACTAAAAATTTTCTAACCCAATTCATCAGTTATCACTCAAATTTGTAGTTGAAGCTGTGCAGAATTGTTTTGAAAAGCATTACATGACCCAAATACATTGTTTTCTTTAGCTACGCCAATATCATATTTTACAGTAACCCAGAGCAGCCAAAATTTACCAAAATATTTATTTCACGATAAAAAATCTTAATTTAATCTTTCAGGTATTTTAAACGAGACAAACCGGAAATCACCGTCATAAGACGTTGCAAGTTTTTGGTCGAAAAATTTCAACACTGAAAAATGAAGTGGTTACAAATTAAGCACTTGCTAAAATTTGATTTTGGCACTGAGAATAAAATTTAAAATTAAATTACATGTGATTTGCAAAATAGAATTTTTGACTTGTTTTATTTTGAGATTTTGTTTAATGCAGGGGGCAAAATTATTACCGCACAATTTAAAATGATTTTTAAATTTTAAATAATCAAACTACAAAATTGTGTAAAAAACACCCACAGTTGGCCAAATTCCAGTTTTGCACATTCTTATTTTGTTATAATTAATTATTTGTTTAATTTCTAAAATATTTCTGAATTTGCAACAATGGAATCTTTGAACGTAACTCCTTTTTTTTAAATTATTGGTGGATTTAATGCGATGATAGGTGCTTGATAAAAGTTAAAGTTACGAAATAAATTTCTGAATTTTTGGCCAATTTTCAACTGACTTTGTCACTAATAAGGTTCATTAATAATTCGTTTTTCTATTTTCAAAATTGTTCATTGTTTTTCGTTATTTACGCTTCAAGTAGCGAGGTAATGATCAAAATTTTAACCTTTGCACATTTTTTTGCTTGGCAAAAGAAGAAACACTGAAAGTAATTTGTATGTTGTTTTGTTAATCAAACCGATTTTTGGCGCGATTCTCCGACTTTTATTTTTAATTTTATAGCAACTTTAACTTTTGCTGCAGACTTCTGCTGCATTAATTGGTTTACCATAAATGGCAAGTACCGTTTAGGTATTTTATAGTAAATAACTTCCGTTTAAATATTCTCATTGCTATTAGAAGACCTCATAATTTATGTTAAGCACAGCGTATCCTTCATGATCATTAACTGGAACATTTGGCCGTTAAGATCGCAAAATTGCGGTAATTGATAATTATGTCACTGTTACTAGATGTAATTAATTAATCACAAGAAAACGTACACTTAAAAAAAGATTTGTAAGTTTTTTTTTTAATTTTGGAAGAGATTGTTTTATTTATTGATCCAAAAAAATTAAACAGAAACTTTGCAAGTGCCAGCTTATTAGTTGCTTTGTTTCTATTGGATGGTTCCCTAATAGCAAATGTAAGCAATTTTTCTTTACTGTAAACATATTATAACCCTTCCTCATTCCAAATCTTGCATCCAAAATTGTCTAAGTTATCTGTCCCTGAGATATTATAGAAAAGCATCCGTTCCTGACGCGCAAGATGGATTAAGGAGATATTCTGTTCAATTTTTAGACTGGAAGATAACTAATTGATAAAAAAGGAAAGCCTTAAAGTGACATAAAAAGCCGGTAAAAGTTTTTGCCGGTCTTAAAAGGTCCTTATAACAAAAAAGATCAATTAGAACTTTTTTCAAAGTTCCCATAGTAACGAGATTTGTTTGCTTTTGTTCAGTTAATAACTGCATTCAACTTTTAAGATGGCTTAAAATAAAAATATAATTAGCGGCGCATCTGAGAGGTTTGAGAGCCTTATTTGATTTAAAAGCGGGCCCCTTTTACAATCAGAATTACTATTACTCACCCCTTAAACAAAAAAGTTATTATGGCTGATATGACGGGCGCAGCTAACCTAAAGTGCTAGAGGTGGCTACAGACTTTTAAAGTAAAATATATTTTAAAAAATGGCAAGAAATTAATATGAAACCGGGGGGTCTGGGGGGTATGGAATACCCCCCAGCAGTTAAGAAGCAACAAGAAGACTTTTCAAAAGTGATAACAATTCTTAAAAAGTCGTTTTGTTGTTTACTTATAGCTGAGGAATATTCCATACCCCCCAGACCCCCCGGTTTCTAGGAAAGTTTTTAAAAAAATGCCTACTTAATTTTTAAATTATTTTTAACATATTTTCTAGGGTGAGCTAAGGCAATATAAAAAATATGCCTATATTTTCAATACTTGAAATTTCAAAAAAAAATAATGTAGTTTGGTTATTTACATCTGTTAAAGTAATTTGTAAGCCATTATTTTTTTAAGATAAGTTACACTTTTTAAAAGGCACCATATACTGATCAAAATAACCAAATTTAATCTGTAATTTGTAGGTGTGCTACTTCTCTTTTTTGCTTCTAAATTTTTTTATAACACGGAAGCTTCGCGACTCGTACTTACCAGTCGTTGATGTCAATAAATAACAGTAAAAGTTAAAAAAATTACTTTTAGCTTAAAAAATTGTGAATCACAATTCATCAATAATAATTATTGGATTGTGGTTTGAGAATGCCACCACAAAATCTCATTAATATCAAATTATAGGTTTTCTTGAAGTAATTCACCATGAACGATCTTGTAAGATTCGTCTTGTTGAACATTAATTAATGTGCATGTAATTTAATTTAATCTCTTTCGACACGTAATGGTACTTAAACTTTTATAAGTTAATTTCAATTGGGGGTTTGTTCTGAAATGTTTACTATTTACCCTTCAAAACTACCCCCGTTTTGTTTATAATTTTTTCACTATTTTTGTGGTGTTGATAAGTATAACAGTAAATTATTTACCAAGTTTTAGCATTTTTAAACGATATTTTTGTTGGTGCCCCCCCTTCCCCCACCAATAACTTCTTGTGATTAGAATTTTTTATTATCAAACTTCAGTTTCAACAATTTTGAACAAAATGTTACAATTTAACCCCCTTAAAAAGTACCCCCATTTCGAATAAAATTTTTTATTATTTTTGTTGTGACAAAATTCTATTATTTGTAATATATTTTATAATACATTTATTAACAAAATTTTTAATGCCTACCCTCTTTAAAAGTATCATCCTTAACGCTTTGAATTTTTTCACTATTTTTTTATTAAAAATTTCAAACGAAATTGTTATTGTTTTAGCCCTCTTTTTCTCAAAATTGACCCGTTTCTGTTTAGAATATTTTCAATATTTTTACGGTATACATAACGTGACCATTTATTTTTTGGCTCAAAACGGGACCCCCCCTCAGTTCCCACTCAACAGTAAATTGACAAAAGAAACACTTTTTAAATTATTTATTTAGAAAAAGTTAGCTATTATTACAAATTAAAAAATAGGTGCAAGGTAAGAAACGTAGACACTTAAATGCAAATTTTACGATTGAAACCTCAATGAATTCTGAAAGAGCATATTATTTTAAATAAGAGTTTAGTTTTAGTCGTTTTATTAAAAACTTTGTTTGTGTCAGAGATAGTTGTTAAATGATGAAATGTTATTTTGTTTATATAGTAAACAAACATTTCATCACGGTACCAACAGAAAGAATATACAGAGTTGTCAAAAAGTTGATCGTGGATATGTATCACTACATTACCCCCTTCCTAGTGAGATCCCGTGATCGAACGATGCTAACGTGGTTCATTTCTATATTCAATCTTCTTAACGAGGTCACAATATTTTGTCGGGAAACGTACTCTTCGTCCTGATCTTGTAGTTTGCTTCGTATTTTCAACTGGTTGAGTATTCGTTTGATTGATGGGAAGAGCAGGTTTAGAAAAAGGTTTCTGTTCTGTTGAAGGTGTTTGGGAGTTTTCGTTTGAAACCAGGTATGCTGGCTTTACTCGGTTTACGGAGACTACATGTTGTTTGTTGTTGATCATTATCGTAAATGTCTTCGAGTTTCTGTTCACAACTTCGTAGGGTCCATTATAAGGTGGTTGTAACGACTTCTTAACGGCATCAAATCTTAAGAATACATGAGTGCAGGATTCTAAATCTCGTGACATAAAAACTTTTTGTTTACCATGAAGAGGCGGTTCTGCTGGTCGTAGAGTATTGAAGTGTTGACGTAATCGAGATATAACTTCATCATTGTTGTTAAGTTCCTTAGTTGCCGAGAAAAATTCTCCAGGTAAACGTATTCCTTCGCCATAAACCATCTCCGCTGCACTTGCCTTCAAATCTTCTTTAAATGACGCTCGTATTCCCAGTAGTACAATCGGTAATATTTCAGTCCATGAATCTTCTTCGTGACTCATTATTGCGGCCTTTAGTTGTCTGTGAAAGCGTTCGACCATACCATTCGCTTGTGGATGATACGAGGTGGTTCTTATATGAGTAATACCGAGCAGCAAGGACAGATTTTTAAATAAGTGAGATTCAAATTGTCGGCCTTGGTCTGTAGTTACTCTTAATGGTACGCCAAATCTGGAAATCCAGTTTGCTATGAACGCTTTCGCTACCGTTTCTGCAGTTATGTTTTCCAAAGGTATTGCTTCGGGCCATCTTGAGAATCTATCGACGCATGTTAGGCAGTATTTAAATCCGTTGGAGCTTGGTAGGGGTCCAACCAAATCGATGTGGACGTGTTCAAATCGTGTAGAAGGTAACATGTAATTACCTAATGGAGCCATCGTGTGACGTTGTATTTTCGAGCGTTGACAAGGTAAGCACTGTCGAGTCCATTCCTTACAATCCTTGTTCATACCGGGCCATATAAAGCGAGCTGTAATTATTTTAGTAGTAGCTTTCGCACCAGGGTGTGCCAATCCATGTAAGTTGTTAAAAATTTGTGCCCGAAATGGTTGGGTTATATAAGGGCGTACTGTATTTGTTGATGTGTCACAATAAATGGTTGTTTCGTATTCGGGGAAATGTATCTTTCTTAATTTGATTGCTGTCTTAGATTCATCTAGAAACATTTTAAGTTCAGAATCGATTTCTTGTGATTTCGCCAGTTCTTTGTAATTGATCGTTGTTGTTAACGTTTTGATGCTGTTGAGGTTATCTAATCGAGAAAGTGTATCTGCGGGTACATTTTGCGTGCCTTTAATATATTGTATATTCGTTGTGAATTGTCCAATGTAATCGAGGTGTCGAAATTGTCTAGGGGTACTTTTTTCAGGTTTCTGTTTGAATGCATACACTAACGGTTTGTGATCAGTAAAGAGAATAAATTGTCGACCTTCCAGTGAATGTTTGAAATATTTGATGCCTGAGTACGCAGCTAAAAGTTCTCTATCATACGCACTGTATTTCGTCTGTGCGGTGTTAAATTTCTTTGCAAAGAAACCTAGTGGTTGCCATTCGTCGTTCACTTTCTGTTGTAAAACACCACCCATAGCCTCATTTGATGCATCGACCATTATCGATAAAGGAGCTTCAGCTAATGGATGAGCTAACAAAGTTGCTTTAGATAATGCATTCTTTACCTTGACGAAAGCGGCTTCGGAGTCTTCGGACCAATTCAATTTATCATTGTTTGATTTCTTTCCTATAAGAAACTTGTTGAGTGGGGTTTGAATCGATGCTGCTTTGGGTATAAAGCGACGGTAAAAATTGACCATTCCTAGGAATCTACGTAGTTGTTTTACGGTTGTCGGTTTTTCGTAGGATACAATTGCTTCGACTCTATCTCGTAGCGGTTTCGTTCCTTCTTTGTTGATCGAATGTCCAAGAAACGTAACTTCGTCTTTGCCAAAAACGCATTTTGCCGGATTGATGGTAATTCCGTATTTCTGTAGTCGTTGAAATAATAGACGAAGGTGTTTAATGTGTTCTTCTTTTGACTCGGATGCGATTAGAAGGTCGTCAATGTATGCGTAGCAGAATTCCAAGTCTCTTGTTACTTCATGAATAAAACGTTGGAAGGTTTGTGCTGCATTTCTCAAACCAAAGGGCATATGAGTAAATTCGTATAAGCCAAATGGAGTCGTGACTGCGGTTTTATGGATATCATCAGGATGGACAGGAATCTGATTAAATGCTTTAATCAAATCAACCGTGGAGAAAATTCTTTTACCAGAAAGCGATTGAGCCAAATCCTGAATATGTGGTATAGGGTAGCAGTCATGAATTGTTCTTGCGTTCAGCATACGATAATCTCCACATGGTCTAAATTCCTTATTCTTCTTTTCTACAAGATGTAGCGGAGAACACCAATTGCTTCTTGAGGGTCGTACGATACCCATTTGCATCATGACTTCAAATTCTTTTTTCGCCACTTGGAGACGATCGGTGGCTAATCTTCGTGGTCTGCAGGTAACAGGTTGGCCGGGTAACGTATCAATCCGGTGCATCGTATTATGTAGACATGATTTTTTTGCCATATTGGGATTCGTAATCGAATATTCGTCGATTAGCAAGTGATATTCGTTGTTTGCATCTATTGTACGTATCGTAGATTGCGATGTGTGATCGTGTTTTAACAAACCTGTTAATTCCATAAGCGTAACGTTATCCACCAGTTTTTTATTTCGAATATCGACCAACAAGTTGAAATGGTTGAGGAAGTCAGAACCAATGATTGCTTTGTTCACATCGGCAACTATAAAACGCCACGTGAGTGATCTTCGTAATCCAAAGTCGATACTTATTGTTGTAAATCCATACGTGTTGATGACGGAGTTGTTGGCCGCATACAGCTTGAATTCTTGTACAGTTCTTTGGTCTCTACAAGCGGTTTTCGGGAATACGCTAACGTCAGCTCCAGTGTCGATAAGGTATTGGATTTTCGTCTTTTTATCGGTGATGGTTAAACGGCTTAGTGGAACGTGAGAATCAGTTGCCGTATTTACTGATTCTCGTTTGGGTTTTCCGAATTATATGAGCAGGGCTGACGACATTTTCTAGCCTTGGATCCAAATCTGTTGTGGTAATAACATAATTTTGGATCATTACGATATCGTGACTTACTTCTGAAGCGCTCATGAGTGTTGGATCTTTGTCGAATTAAACTTCGTATTTCTATACGCAAGTCGTCTATTTCTTTTTCTAAGGACTTGATGTGTTTTTCACTAGATGTACTAGCTACCGCCACGTATTGTCCAGATTGATGGGTTTCTAGGATTTTATCTGCTATAACTGCCATATCATCTAAGCTTTTCTCACCTATTGTTGCAAGGATTCCTTGTGTGTTTGTGGGTAAACGACTAATCCACAAAGTTTTCAATAAAGATTCTGGAAGTTTATCGTTCGCCAGACTTCTTATATACCGTAAGAATTGAGATGCAGTCCTATCGCCTATTTCTTCGCGCTGTAGTAGTTGCTTCAGCTTTTGCTCTTCGGAAGATGACAGTCTTCGTATGAGTTCCGTTTTCAGTTTTTCGTATTTGTTGCTCTCAGGTGGGTTTAGAATAATATCTCTCACTTCGGTCGCTTGTTTTTGATTGAGAGTACTGGCAATATAATAGAATTTGGTTGTATCTTGACTAACACCGTTCATTATAAATTGCATTTCGATTTGCGCAAACCACATAGCTGGATCGTCTTCCCAAAACGGAGGTATTTTAATGCTTACCTTAGCGATATCCTGTGCGATAGTCTTCTCGTCGTTAATGATAGCCATCTTGTCGTTGGTCATTCTTGTGTTCGTTTTTCTATCGTCGGGGTCACCAATTTAGTTTTAGTCGTTTTATTAAAAACTTTGTTTGTGTCAGAGATAGTTGTTAAATGATGAAATGTTATTTTGTTTATATAGTAAACAAACATTTCATCACGGTACCAACAGAAAGAATATACAGAGTTGTCAAAAAGTTGATCGTGGATATGTATCACTACAAGAGAATTAGGTGAGCAAAGTGGCCTTAAAACCACCACTTTTTTCAAAAATCGATTTTAAAAAATCTCGATTTTTATAGCAAATTTCAAGCAAAGTCGCTCGGGATTAGTGAATTCAGCTATTCTGTTGTCGGTCCGTGTGGCTTGAACTAGTCTTAGCTTTTCGAGCGAAAATCATGGTTTTCAATAATAAATGTGCCGGAAAAATGGCTGAAAGCGCTCGAGCGTAGCGAGAAGTGCTTTCAGTCAATTTTTCCTTGCACAACCAACGTTCTTGTAGAATCCACGCAAAACGAGTTTCATCCCTCAAAGATCCATCTTTTTCCTTAACCCACGGGCCTAGGGATATTTTCATAATGAGTGTAGTTTTAAAACCACCATGGCACGAGAAGAATCGACGCGGAAAAGTAATAAACCCATCGTTAAAGTGCAACACTTTTATGCATTACTCCACACGGACTGACGACAGAATGCCTGAATCAACCAATCACGGGCAACTGTACGTAAAATTTGCTATAAAAATCGAGCTTTTTTGAATTCGATTTTTGAAAAAACTAAACCACTAGTTGGTGAGGAAATCTTTTCCTCACCTAATTCTCTTATTTAAAATGTGCTCTTTCAGAATAAATCGAGATTTCAATCGTAAAATTTTTATTTTGGTGTCTACGTTTCTTACCTTTCTCCAAAAAATATATTAGAAATGTTTAGTTACTTATTTATATTTATCCTAACATTGCATTGTTATGGTAGCAACATAGCACGCGATTTCTGAAAACGGGATAATTTTGCGTCCCGAAGTTTATTGTCGGGACACCGGGACAGGTAATCAAAAAAAGGGACGGTCCCGTTTAAAACAGGACGTCTGGTCACGTTAGGTATACATCAATTTAGTATTAAAAAATTTGCATTATTTCAAAAATTTTAGACAAAGTGTTGTAATTTAATCCCCTTAAAACTACCCCCTTTTATTTAGAATTTTTCTACCATTTTTGATGTGTTTACAAATTTAGCACTAATATATTTACCAAGTTTCAAAAACTTTTAAACAAAACTTTTATTGCTTTGCCTCCGCCCTCCTCAAAAATCACTACAGAACGCTGTGGTTTTCAAACTTTATATTACTGCGCCCCCTTAAAATAAATATGTATTTTTAAAATATCCACCCCTTATTTCATAAAATAATACATACATTTGTAAACGATAGAAAAATGCATTAATAAAATAAACTTTAATTACGAATAAATATGGTTTTCGGTCGATTCCGGTCCTTAAAGGGTTAACATTTAATTGTACAATTATATAGATTATACAGTAGGGTCTTATTTACAGTCAATATAATTGTGAAACCAAAACCGTTTATATATTGTTATATTATCTTTATGCGTTTTTGTGATTCTTTCCTGCTTTTCCAAAAAAACATTAACGGAATTATAATAATTTAATTTTACATTTTTAAAAATTTTATAACAAATAAATTAATACATAATAATTATGCTGAAAAAAATCTATTAATACTCAGATCTTAGCGTTTGATATAAGTAACGAATAAATCCAGTGCGGCCTTCAGGCCGCACAGCCTGGGCAATCTAATAGTTTAAATCTAATTTGTTTGATGTTTGATGAAAAATAATAAAATTTTAAATTCGCCTACAATTGAATATTTAGACCGTCACTGTAATAAAATGCAATACCAATTTCTGGTCTGCGGATTTGATAAAATTCATTTTGAGGACACCTGGACTGGGCTAAAACATAATTAATATATCTAATGAAATTTGTTATAAAGCTTGGTTCAAATTTACTTAAGAATTTTGGTAGGTATAAAAATAGTAATTAATATTAAAGTAAAGGCAAATCATATTTTTCAAAAAATATTTCATAACAATAAATTAACGAGCAAATCTGAAGTGCACAGAGCACATTTGTTTAAGCTTCAAAATTGTATCTATCTATCTAAAGTTAAAAATAAAATGAGAGAAATTATTATGAATCGTAGACTTTTCGAAATATAAAATACAACCAGAAGTAATAATATTAAAACATAAAACAAGTGGCTTTTTAAATCATAATTTACATTTTAGAGTTCAATTTGGCTCATGAAACTGGATAAATTAATAATGATGAAAGTAAACTTGTGGGAAATAAAGGAATTTACTTTCTATGAACAACATTTGCGACTAAACAATCAGTGGTACTAATTTTCTGTTATTAACAATGGCGAAACTTTCGGTTAATTGTTACAATTTTTAAATGCGGTAAAAATTGAAAGGAATTAATTAAAATTTAAAATATTTCTTTTCACTTTTCTTTCACTTGAGCGGTGTTTATTAGTATAATTTTATAAACAAATTATAAATTTTAGCGATTTATGTTGTGTTGAAATGTATACATTCCCACACTGACAATAATTTTACTACCCACACGGAAATTTTAAAAATGCACAAATGAGTTTTTGCAAATTTGATTAAATTTTGAGCTTTATAATCCGTTATAAAGACGATTGTGACGCCCGAACCGGATATTTAGAGTTAATAAACGTTCTATATTTATAAAAGGTCGGGCTATACATAAAACCTTCGATCTTAAAAATAAGTTAGCAACTATTGCCAATAACTAATAGGAATTTATATATAATATAATAACAGATAACTCATGATTTTTATTGTTAAATAAAAAATTTCAAATGGAAGGATTATACAATGTCGACTATGAATTTGTGGTCCAACTTCAAGTCCAAGTATTCCATTTTTTAATTTAAAAATAAATAAAGAAGGTGGAATTTTCACCCGAAAGATGGACCTGCAAATAGATTTTCTTTTTGCATAAGCTAAATTTTGCTGGAAAAATTGGGCCGAAAAAACAACAATTTTTGCCAATAATAGGTTAATAGGCATGAAAATATTGAACCTGTCTGAATAATGTATAAGGTAATTATTATGTATCTACGTAAACAATGAAAAGAAAATGGTTAACCTACTAAACGTAGCAAAATAATAATGCAACATAAATTTTTTTAGAAACTGAAAAACAATAGATTAATGAAAACGATACATGCTAGCGTGCTGTAATGAATAATTTATTTACACAATGCACAATATGGTTTTGCAAGTAAGTAAGTAATATAATTAGCTATTTATCTTAAGAACAAATCGTAAAACAGCTCAAGGAAGTGATAAGATCAATAAGTACAAAAATGATTTAAAATTTCGTTCGTTTCCTGCTGTTTCAATTATTTTCTATTTTCATCCATTTACGGCAATTTGGGATGGTTGAATAAATTAGATAGGCAATTTTTATGTTTTAACGGCTATTTAACCCGAAAATTAGCATAAAGAGTTTTTATGAATGACATTACGGAGCTCATTATTATTTATCGCGATGTAAAATTTATTCATTAGTGGATGCGTACCAGGAGCACTCATAAAATTGGAAACCGCTAGAAAAGTTGAAATTTTTCAAAATTCGGTAATTTGGTTTTTGATAGCGTTTATTTTTGCAGTTATGACTACATACTATTAATTTTATTGCGCATTTAGCTAACTTTATTGATTTGTGGATGGTATTAATAAATTGATATTACATACAAAACTTAGATTTACAGAACAGCATCCAAAATGTTATGAAATGAAAAAATGTGTTTACATTTTTCCTTAATTGGTTTAAATTTGGGTGAGCACAAATTTGGCCAAAAATTTAATAAAACACGAACGAATGTATTCACAATATAAGTCAATTACACACAAGAATACTCAATTATATTCTTTCATTATATTTCATCTACTATGTGTTAATAACTTTCATCAGATGGTTAGGTTAATTAGTTTATTAATTATTGAATGGATAATTTTTAAATTTTATATTATTATTAGGTACATTTATAATATTACACTACTAGTATAGATAATTTAATAACAATGATAAAGCAGTTGTTACTGTCACATTTTAATATTTCTATTTTATTGCGTTTACTTAACTCATTAATATTTAATTAAAAAATATAAAAATTTTATGAGAGAAAAGCAACATGTGGGTATGAGACCATTTGCATTAGATGTAAATGTGCTCGAAGCGTTTAAAAAGCATTTTGTTGCCTTATCAATAAAATAAAAGGAGCAGATAATTTGTCTTTAATTGCCTGCTTTCCTTCTTCTTTAGCCAGTAAAAGTACAGTAATATAATCTAATTGTAGGCAGCTCGATTCCTAATATAAATCTCATAAGTTTAAACTCCGTTTACTTCCGAATTGATTGTGCCGTGTTTCTGAATCCACGTTAAGCAGTAAATTATATTAGTACGTTTCTTTTATTATAGCTGAAAATGATAGGTTAGATGAGGACAATTTGAAAAATTTTAAAATTTCCTTTTAAAAAAATACAGCTCGCGTATAAATCTATTGTTAATGATGTGTGAATTAATGCACATTAAATTATTTCCGCATTCTTACCACATCTTATGTCATAATTTTATTAGAAATCGAAAAATTATCCCGACAGACAACCAATAAAACGCAATTTTCTCTACAGCTGTTTAAATTTTCCGCATCATAAACATTGCTACGTTTTAATACAACTCGACAATTGTTATGACTTTTCTTCACGGTGTAATTTTTCACACCACCAGGTTTTCTTCACCAAATATTGTTTTATTAATATCATAATCAAATATCAAAGACATTTTTTTTCAATAACTGAAAATTAGCGTGGGGTAGTTATTAGGGACGAACTACCATCAAGATGTTTGTGTATGAAAGTTTTCTACTACTTGGGAAAATATTTAGGAAAAGGCGCCATGTGGACTATTTTAAGTTAAAATGGTTAAAAGAAAAAACATCCGAAACCTAGTCCAGCCCCTGGCTCTGGTAGTGCAAACAAGCCCTAAAGATCAGTCGATCAAAATCTGGAAAACCATCCGAAATGTGAGAAGCACTAGATCTGGTGACGTGCTTATTGAGATTGAGTAGATTGGGCAGGGTTTTCAATCATTTGAAGACAGGCAACTAATACCAAGTGTATATGCATACGTTAGCTCGATCTAACCCAAGCTCGCTGTTAAAATTAAGTACTGGGGTATACATGCATTTAGTTAGTTTCGAAGTAAAAGTACTAGCTAAGAGGTCTACATTCAATTTTAAGATCGCCCCACCTGCTTAAGCCATGTTTTTAGCTCGCTTTAACTCGGGGTGGTTTATACCGTTAAGTCGCCTTTACCAGCTTTATTATTAGTCAAATGGACCAAGATAAATCAAGAAATTGCAAAAGTGGTTGGAAATGCGGGACTTCTCAAAATGAGGTCCCTCAGAATAACAAAAGAGAAGAATCAGGTGGCAATCCTAGAATTCCAGAGAGCAGCAGTGGAATGGCTGTTGAAAAAACCCAAGTAGAAACTAGGGATAAACTGGTATAAGGTGACTGAAGCTACTACGGATGTTGACAGTGTTGTGACATAAGAAAGAAAAGGAAATTCCTGTAATTTCAGAAATTGATGCCAAAAATTGTCTCAGGAGCGACTCTAAAATGATTCAACTACCCCTTACCTGTAAAAGCAATGCCTAACGGCGGTTTCCTTTCAACTAAAAGGCCTGATTAAGGCGGGGGAGCAAGGTTAGGCGTAATATTTTCTAAAAAAATTAGAAATGTTTGGTGTTTTATCGGGGTCACCAATTTTCTGAAGAAAATGTCTTTTCAGGTGATTGATTTTATGTTATGAGGATCTGCTATATTTGTGACTAATTCAATGACCACAACAAAGTAAATATTTAACCAAAATAACCACAAATTGAACCATAAGACTCTGTCTATAATAATCAAACTGAAGATCCGTTATTTCATTTTTATTTATCAATAAAATCATAAATCACAAGTTACAATAAATAACGCTATTGTCGTTTTTAATTATCTTTAAGAAATTAATTTCCTGTGCGTCTTTAATGTTTTCAATTAATTTTTGATTAATTGCATTTGAACATAGTTATTGCTTTGTTTATCAAATAATAATAAATTAACTGTTGATGGATAATTTTAAAATAAAAAATTGTATTGTCTACTCTACACATTAGCATACCTATAATTTTCGTACTTATTTTAAAACTAATTTATTGAAGATGTATGGCGAAGTAAACATTTTATAAGCACGTGGAATTCTACCTAGAACGAAAAACACAATTTTTCTGAATTTCAACTTCCTGAGCATTCGAAAACACATTTCGACCACCCTGTAGATGCAGATCAAATTTAAATTTTATTTATGTTTGATTTGTGCGAATTTAAAAATAAATTATGTATACATGTTGTATATTTTTATGAACCGCGTTTGATATTGATACAGCCTTTCCTTAATTTAATATAACTGCAATTTCAGTAAAAATTTGATTTTTTCACAAAGTTGCATTTTTGTGCATTAAGAGATGTTAAATATTCAACGTACATTAGTATGTCGCAAATGTTTATTATTTTAGTGTAGTATTGACTAAAGCCCAATAACATTAGCTTGCCAATTCTAAAATATTTTTAAAACGGATTGCGTTCGAGAAACCATATTTCGATTTCTTAACAAAATTTTATTTATCTTTAAATTATTTAAAATAAATTAAACCGTTAATTTTTGCACACAAATTAAATATAAAAAACAGATATTCGGTGAGTGATGCCAAAAATCCATAAAAAATACATTAATTTTTAAAAACATTAATTTAAAATTCATTAATTATGAAATCAAGTTAAAGAATTGTTAATTAGGAAGGAACTTTTTCGAAACAATGAAACCAAAAAGTAAAGCTGCAGTATATTTTGAGTTGATGGAAGTACGAAAATTAATTGTTTGACGCACGAGCGAGCGCACAAATAAATTTAAAAAGTTTATTTTTTGAACCAAAAAGCAACAACTGAATTTGTCTATTTTTACAAGAATACGTGAAGAGTGCAGGAGAAAAATCATTGTTGTCAAATATTGTTACGTATTCAAAATTGAACGAGTTACGAGTAGCGCCAACTGAAAATTTTTTTTATAATTACCTCCTGAATTTTGACTCTTTGCACAATTTTTCGTCGAACTTCATGTTCGTATGTTTCTTCTATAGTTTCCGCCATTGTTCTAATTAACAGCGGAAAAAGCTGCAACAATCACTCAACTAAACAAGCCGGTTAAGATCCTATACTACCGTCGGTCTATTCACGGACACAACACGTTTAAGACTGGCGCGTCAGGCTAAAATTAATTTCTTTTAGCCAACGGAAGTAACTGCTTTTACTTGCCACTTGTATTTAATTTAATATACAGCTTTTGGATAAGACACGAGACTAATAAAAAAAATCAAAGGTTGCCTTTCAAAATAACCGGTAACAAGTAACAAATTCTGGTCAAAATTGATGAAGGCAGAATTTTGCTATTTGTAATTCAGTTTCGAACTCGTAATCCTGTGAATTTCCTTCCTCGTTCTGTGTGGGTGGGGGAAAACCCAAACCATAAATTTATATTTAAATTATACTTTGTTTGTTTTTTTCTTACATTAGACAAAATTGCATTTACGCCAGGGTCATTTTTAGCAACTCATTTCTCTTAAAGTTTAAACAAAACATTGACTGGGTTCCAAACGACCTAAAATTAATGAAGTGCGAAGTACTTACAAAGTAAAAGCTTTGAAATTGCGCATTGTTCTGCATTTTCAGCAAAATTATCCAGATGCATTGTTGTTCTAGGAATCGTCAATATTTCCATAAAAATGACATGACTAATGTTGATGATCCGGCGTTTCCTGCAGGCAATATTTGCATGTTAATAATCTAGACAAAACAAACTTGTTCTGGAAAGGATTGCTTAGCTGTTTGGACTGATAAAGCTAAAGAAGAGATATTAACAAAATCATTTGTTCCTTTCATTTTCTTCATTGGGCAAAAAAAGAGAAGGTGTTATGGGTGTCTGTGTTGCAACACTCACACACCCAAAGGCTCCAAATGGTAAGCTATCAATTTTACACCAGCATCAAGCTAAATTCCTAGCCAATCAGCAGGAATAGCATAGTTATAACTAGGACGATCTTCCTCTCCACCAGTGACCAAAGAATATCCTAAGTCAAACAGTCAAGAGCCCGTCCGTGGGACAAATCAAAATTTTTTGATATATTTTCTTACAATAAACCTAAACTTCCCAAAAGCGACCAGAACGTCAGTTATTAACAATTAAATTAATAGATATCATTTATGAAAGAGAAAGCACTTGAAAGTTTTTTGTTTTTTATAACAATAGCGTATTAAGATAATTAATTAGAGAGATTAAGGTCGATCATTTTTGTAATGGGTCCTGAAAATAAAGTAGAATATCAGATTCCATCTTATACAAATTCGACCACCATTCCAAGGCTAAAAATTGATGTTAGTAATCTCAACGAATAAGTTCCTTGCAGGACGCCTATTCCACGAAATTTCCAAGCGCAGTGGAACCAAATTGCACCCTCAGAAGAGGAAGATGCCGATAATTTTCATGGTCTGATTAAAAAAATAGTTAAAATATTTCAGGATACAAAATATTGCTCCAAATACTAATGATTTAATTATGTGCAGAAAATGAGACATTCATATAATTTTGGTCAATACTACATAAGCATAAATTGTATAAAAGAAAAGATACAATAAATAAAGAATGAATTCGCAGAAAAACAAAAATTATTATCAGTCGCAATTACAATTCAAATTTTCAATTGTTCAGACAGTTAAACTGTAAAAGAAGTGAGGGAAACAACTAAAGATATTGATTCTATTTTTTCCTCATTCCATCAATCCTCAATCTACAGCATTTCCAACTTTAATTCAGAAAGCGTCAATTGCAGTTCAGAACACAATACTTCAGGATTCACACCTGCACAGTTAGATCAGAACTTCCAACAGCCTCCCAGAATTAACCAGAACGGTGACTGTGAAGCTTAAATCCGATTTACAATTGATGCTTTCTGAATTAAAGTTAGAAATGGTGTTGGAATGAGTTGATCCAACTGCTGATAAACTTATGAATGATAAGAGCAAGGAGTCCTCATTCGCCTATAAAAAATATTAGAATTGGTTTAAAATACCATGCAGTAGGACATTACCAACATAAACAATTGAGGCAATGAGAGCAAAAACGGAATAACCCACAAATTTTTAAGCAACAACTTTTTTAGTCCACTTTTACTCTCATTTCCTCGATTAGGTACAAATTAAAACAAAATCTTTGTTTTTTTCCAGGATATTGAAGTGGAAATCTGTTAGGAAATATTAAACCCAATATTATTTTTCGTTTTTATTAATTATAAATTTGGTATTCTTCACAGTCATTCGACTTTCCCAAGCAATGCATCTGATGGAAACGCCCCTCTCTCTGTTACAATTGCTGTAATCAAACTTGAAGGAGTAACATCAAAAGCAGGATTCCAACAAGGCGTTCCTGCAAAACCAAACGTTAGTTTTCACTTTTAAACTAAAAGCAACCAAACCTTCAGCTGCAATTTGACAGTTTCCAATGTGAGTCATTTCTTTGGCCGGTCTCTCTTCAATGACTATTTCATCACCGCTCAACATTTTGACATCAATAGATGTACAAGGTGCTGCCACATAAAAAGGAACTTGATGGTGGTTTGCTAAAATTGATATCTGATACGTTCCAATTTTATTAGCAACATCTCCATTTATGGCAACCTAAACAACTCCGTTACAAATGAAAACTTTTAAGTTATTATTTCTTACACGATCGGCCCCCACCACAACCGCCGAAATATTTTTTTCCTTCATCAAGGACCCTACCATACTGTCGGTAATAAGACGAAACGGAATATTTTCGTGAAGCAATTCGTACGCCGTTAATCGCGCTCCTTGATTGTAAGGCCTTGTTTCGGTACAATAAACCATTTCTATAAAAAAAAAAGAGAAAAAAAAAAGTTTTATTCAATCCAAAACACGGACTCACCCAAACAATTTTTTTCGTGCAAAGAACGAATAACGCCTAAAGCGGTACCATACCCAGCCGTCGCTAAAGATCCAGTATTGCAGTGGGTCAGAATTCTCAACTTCTTCTCTTTAGTTGCAGTTGGATTTCTCTCCATAATATCCAGCGCTCCAAAATCTCCTATTTTGCGATTATCGTCTACGTCCTTCCTCAGCATCTCTTCAATCCCGTTCATAATATTTGTCTTCATGGTGTTTACATCCACATCATCTTCAGTTAACATGGTTTTTGCAAAGGAAATAAAATGATCTGCTGATAGTTTCATATTAACGGCTGTCGGTCGGGACGTAACCAAATAGTTAAGTTTTTCTTCCACATAATCTTTCAAAGCGTTTTTGTCTTTAAACTCCTTAGGGTGCAGTTCGACAGCCAAACTCAAGCAGCCAACAATTGCAATTGCCGGCGCTCCTCGAACCTAAACTTTTTAATAGTAGTCGCTCTCGCTACAAACTGAGTATACGACTTACTTGCATCTTATTTATAACTCCCCAGCCATCCTCGACACTTTTTACTTTTACATATTTAGATTCTAATGGTAATAAAAGTTGATCTAAAATTTGTAATTTGTAGTCGCCGTACTTTATGGCTTCCAAAGTCATTTTTATGGTTGAATTATTCAAACTAAAAATAAAATTATGTCTCTATTAATACAGACGATGTTATCAGGAATGTTTGTGGTGATAAAGAGAAAGATATGAATATTTATTTGAAAAACAATATTATTATCTACAGTGTGGTTTTGTTAAAATATTGTAATCATTCAAATGTAAAGCCACAGACCAAGAAAATGTGACCTTACTCGGCTGAACAATAAAAGAAGAAATGAAGAAGACCTTGGACAGTTGGACTTTGATTCCCAGATGTACGTCAAAAAGCAGGGATCTACGAAGGGGGTGATGGGGTAAGGTTTTAAATTAATCATCTTTCATCTGTATCGTTCAAGTGCTTACCAGAACATCTGCTACTCTTTCTATCCCTAACCTTATCTGAAGAGAGAGAAAGAGAGAGAGAGAGAAAGGCGGCTAAAAAGAATTTGGTAAGTTACTTTTATTAAATAGTAACTTTTGTCGCTGATACCATTTGGTCAGTGCCGGATTAACACGGTAGCAGAAGTAAATAAAAAAAGGAAACCGCACCTTTGAGGGCCCCGCACTCGGCAAAAAAGTCTTGTTATTTTAAGGAAAAAGTAGTAAAAAATAATGATTCCTATTCTCACCTCGGGAAAAATAGCATTTTTAATTAAAAGAAGGGTAGAAAAGGTCTCGTTCAAGAGAACAGGGGGGCCTCGCAACAACATATAATTACGTCCAAAGAAAATTACCCTTTAGAATGAGATAAGTTATATCTCATAAAGAAAGTTAACCTTTATAATGAGATATAATTATCTCCTTGTTATCAAGGGGTTGAACGTTCATTTGTAAATTTAGATAAAGTAATTGTTAATTTTAAGGATAGTTTTTAAGTTAGTATTCATTTAGATTTGTTTCTGTGAACAACTCTTGTTAAATTGGAAATAAAACTTCTTTTTAAAAAGTATATTTTCATTCCAATTAACTTAACTGGCGCTGCGAAGAACAGGATATTCAAGCGATTCTACTGAAGTATCGGTGATTTATCAAAAATCTCAATTGGATATCCGAGAACCTATAATCGATTAGTGAAAATTCTACTGGACGTGCTACACCAAGAAGATCCGAATTGGACAACTTCTACAATATAGACGCAAAGAACTTCACTAATCATCCACTAGGCATCAATCATCCACTAGGCATCCGACATCAGGAATGCTAACAATCATACTAATTTTGTAAGTACCTATTGTTCCTCTTCACAAATTTTTATAAAATACATGTACTGATTCTCATGCGTAATAATAATCGCGATAGATCTCCACTAAAACGAGATCCAAGTTCAAATAATTCTGATTTAATTAATTTAAATTTATCTAACGCCACAATGTCTCAACCAACTTTATCCGAAATTAATATCGCTAAGGAGATGATTCCTAAATATGATGGAGGCAACCGGAATCTATCTTATTTTTTATTACAATGCGACAAATTTCGCGCAATGTTTAGGAATAATACTCCTGGACAAGAAAATTGTCTGGCTAACGTATTGCTTTTTGAAATTTGTTGTTCCCGACTTGAGGGCGCAGCAAGAGATGTGTTAGTAGCGTCAAATTGTACGACCTTAAGTCAGGTAAAAGAAGTTTTGTTGAACCGTTTTGGGGATCCAAGAAACGAAACGTTATTAGCAAACGATTTAAACACTTGCTTTCAAGCTCAAAATGAGTCATATGAAACTTATTATGAAAACATAAAATTCAAGTTGCAACAATTAATCGAACATATTACGATCAGAGAACAAAGCGAAGATATAAAAATGTTTAAACTCGACATGTATTCAAATAACGCGTTAAACACTTTTAAGGCGGGATTGCTAGAACCTTATCATTCTCACATCAGGAACCAATCGGTCCAATCTATCGAAGATTGTCTATTGGCGTTAAGAAATTATGACAATGAAAAACAGCAAAATGAATTTTTAAATTATATGCGCAATAAACCGCAAAATAAGCGTCCAAATAAATCATTTAATAAAACTACACCGCAATTTAACAATCAAAACTTCAACAGAGGAAATTTTCAATCAACAAGTCAAAACTCTAATTTTCATCCAAATTTTAATACGAATTTTAATAATAACCCAAGACCCTATTCTAACTTTAATAATAACTTTAACGCAAGGTACAATAATTCAAATTATAATAATTCAAACTACAATAATCGTCAATATCAACGTGGTCCTTCTAGAGTTGTACCCGCGTACAACGGACCCAACAATTTCCAAAATTTTAATAGGAAACCGGAACCCGAACCTACGCCTATGTCTATTTCAACACGAAATACATTCAGTCGCCCAAATAATTACAATTCGTTTAATCGCCCAAATAATTTTAATAATAATCAATTTAAGAATACGGGTCCCGCTAACTTTATCGCAGAAGAATTATATAATGTAGAAAATCCAGAATTCTCACAGGAAAATCACGAATCAAACGCGGAAAATAGAAATTTTCGCATAGAAGCCTCGGAACACCAATAGTCAATATAAATTCAATTAGTACCATGCCGAAATTACCATTTTTAGTAATTCCGACGCTAAATCTCAAAATATTAATCGACAGCGGTGCCTCGAACTCAATCATGAACCCGGGACCTGCTTGCGAACATTTTAAAAATTATTTTTTCAAAGAGTCTTTTACAGTTAAGAGTTTAGATAGAACAATTTCAAATAATCAAAACGTAGCTTATCCAATACTATCGGAATATGGGGTAAATAAAAATATAAAATTTCACATAGTAAAATGGCACGATAGATTTGACGGTTTAATCGCGAGCGAAGATTTAATGAAACTAGGAGCGGTTATTAATTATAAAACGCGAATGCTAGAAATAAAAAATTTTAAAATACCATTTTTTATGGAACTGAACCCCCAAAATTTTAAACCATTTAAACAAACCGTCAACAATATTTTAAAAATACCGGTAAACATTGAAGAGGGAGAAGTAATTATCCCAGAGCTAAAAATTAAAGATTACCACATTCCGGAATCAATAGCGGTCGCGAAAAATGGGTTTTGCAACATTCCGGTAGAAAATGAACGAAATATCGAAGTAAATTTTAAACAACAAATGGACGTTGATCCAGTAATAAACGTAGAAGAGTCGCGACCAACGGCTCAAAAAGCAAAGCTAATTATTGAAGAAGCTATTAGAACGCAACACCTCAATGAAGAAGAAAAAGAAAAAATCATCCAATTGTGCAAAAATTATAAAGACGTGTTCTACGACGAAAACTGCGATTTGAGCTTCACCAACGCAGTAAAACATAAAATCAGAACAGTGGATTCTGAACCTGTGTATACAAAATCGTTTCGGTACCCATATCATTTAAAAAAGGAAATTCAAAATCAGATACAAAATCTTTTGGATAATAAAATCATTAAGCCCAGTATTTCACCATATAGTTCACCCGTTTGGGTAGTTCCAAAAAAATTAGACGCGAGCGGAAAAAAGAAATATAGGTTAGTTATTGACTTTAGAAAGCTTAATGAGAAAACGATCGAAGATAAATATCCCCTCCCCAGAATTGAAGAAATTCTTGACAATTTAGGTAAATGTGAATATTTCTCAACATTAGATTTGGCTCAAGGTTTTCACCAGATCGAATTAGACCCCGAATCAATTGAAAAAACCGCGTTTTCGGTTGACAACGGACATTGGGAATACGTGAGAATGCCTTTTGGTCTAAAAAACGCTCCTGGCACATTTCAACGTGTCATGGACAATATTTTACGCGAATATCTGTATAAATTTTGTTTTGTGTACATGGATGATATTGTTATATTTTCAAAATCCCTCCACGAACATTTAGTTCACGTCAATCTCATTTTTAAGGCACTAAAAGAATACAATTTAAAAATTCAATTGGACAAGTCGGAATTTTTAAGGAAAGAAGTAGCTTTTCTTGGTCATGTCATAACACCCAAAGGTATTAAACCGAATGAATCAAAAATAGAGGCAATTCAAAAATACCCTCTACCTAGTAGCATAAAAGAAATACGGTCATTCCTTGGAATTATAGGCTACTACAGAAGATTCATAAGAAATTTTGCAAAAATTGTACAACCGTTCACTAAATGTTTAAAGAAAGGAGCAAAAATAGACACCAAAGATTTCGAATACATGCAAGCATTCTTCAAATGCAAAGAATTAATAACAAATGCTCCAATATTAGCATACCCCGACTTTCAAAAAACGTTTCATGTAACAACAGACGCGTCAAACGTAGCTATAGGGGGGGTACTATCCCAAGAAAACAAACCAATAGCATTCTACTCAAGAACGCTAAATAGCGCAGAAAAAAACTACTCCACAATAGAACGAGAACTACTAGGTATAGTAGAAACTACTAAACATTTTAGACCGTACCTTTACGGAAAAAATTTTATTATTGAAACAGATCACAAACCGCTGGTCTGGTTATTTTCGCATAAAGACCCAAATTCGCGCCTAACAAAATGGCGGTTACGTTTAGAGGAGTTTGACTACACCATCAATTATAAAAAAGGTAAAGAAAATCTGGTAGCAGACGCGTTATCAAGGATCGAAATCAACATAAACGAAGTAACAGAGGAAGAACTAGATCTTATGTCCATAATACCAAACGTCGAGGACGACTTAGATCTACGCGCGGAGGATCTAGACGACATCCTTAATGAAGAACACGAAACCGACGATGTTACACAACACACGGCAAAAGAGAATCCCATTTTCACAATGCCAATTTCAGAAAAACCTCTAAACCATTTTATGCACCGTATGATCCTCCAAAGTGGAGATCAATGTAAAACGAATGTAACAAAACCATTTGACAAATACAACTATCACATAACGATCAGAAAAGGAAATGAACTGGAAAATATTATGACAGTATTAAAGGAATTCGTTAACCCAAAAAATGTTTACGGAATATATTTCAAAGACCGCGAATTAGAATCCAAATTTTTAACAATAATGCAACAACTTTTTGATAATAAAGTAAAATTTATTAAATGTAACGTGCTAGCAAAAGATTTAACAAACCCCAACGAACAATCCGAAGCAATTATGAACTATCATATAACCAATCATAATGGAATCACAGAAACTTACAATCACCTCAAATTAAAATATTACTGGCCTGATATGAAAGTGAAAATTAATAAAATCATTAATGAATGCGAGACCTGCTTAATCAGTAAGTACGAAAGGAACCCATACAAAGTTCCTTTCTCCGGACCACTATTAGCTAAACGACCATTCGATGTCATACACATCGACACTTTCGGGTTCGAAGGAAATAAGTTCCTAACAATAATTGATTTATTTTCGCGATACGCTCAAGCTTATTTTGTAACCGATTTATCAGGAACAACAATGTTAAATAAAATAAGACACTATTTTGCACATCACGGTTATCCAAAAAAGATAGTATGCGATGAAGGCAAAGAATTCAAGAATAAAACCTTTGAGGAATATTGTTCACTTTTTAAGATAAATTTACATTTCACCACTAATTATAATAGTAGCTCAAATTCACCAATAGAAAGAGTCCATTCTACAATTCTCGAAAAATTAAGAATAATTAAAAGTCAGAACGATAAAGAAAGTCCTTCAAATCAAATGATAGCCGCGGTACTAACATACAACCAATCCATCCACTCTGCGACAGGTTACACACCTTTTACATTACTTTACGGACCGTACGAAAACCTAAACGCGCATGAAATAGATCTCGATAAAACAATTTTTGAAACCTATAACGAACACAGGAAATCCGAATTGCTTCCTTTTTACGAACAATTGTATAATAAACAATTAGAAAGGGGCACACGTAATTTAGAAATTCGGAATAAAGGTAAAGAATCGGCGATCGATATTAACGAACCTACGGTGTATTTCACGCGTCAAAGAATTAGGAAAACAGATCCATGTTTTGATAAGGTAAATGTCACAGCTATCACCAAAAATAAAATCGAAGGAATTAGAGATAAATCAAAAAGGAAAACCAATATTAATGTACGAAAAGTAAAACGCATTAAAAAGAAATTTCCATTACAGGATCATGGGACTGACCCACCAGAACCAGGCCCTTCAAATAGAGAAGATTGAAGTAAATGGGTATTTTCCGGAGGACCTAGGTCCTACCAAAATTCTAGATCATTATCATAAGTTCTATTTTTATTTTAATATAAGTGAGATAAATATTAGTTATTATAAATTATTAAACGGGGCTATAATATTAGAAACAAAAAATACTAACATTCACACGCAACAATTGATAAAACTGATAAAAGAAAATTGCGAATTAATAGAAGATCAATTGCAAAAATTCAAATCTAGGGAAAAACGCGGACTTATAGACGCTTTTGGAACCGCGATCAAATTTGTTACAGGTAATCCCGACAATAACGATTTAACTAAAATCAACAAAGATTTACAATTACTTTTCAATAATCAAGACGATATTATAAATCAAGTTAATAGATATACGTCATTTGCTAATCATATAACAGAAAGGTATTCGAGCGACCTCAAAACAATTCAAGATAATTTAAATTCATCTTTTTTCGCAATAAATAACATCAGCAATTCTCTTGACCAAGTATTAAATGTCCAATATTATAATTTTGTTAGTATTAAACTATTAAGTACACTCCAGATTATTGAGAGAACAATCACCTTAGCATTTTCGGAAACAACGAATTTAGAAATAATAACGCACGTAGAATTAATACAAATTATTGATCATTTAAAACTAATTTATAAACAATCTGAATTAATTGAACTAGACTATATTCACGCTTTTAAAATATTAGAGTTTTCAAAATTTCAAATCATTTCCACGAAAGATATTATTACATGTGTTTTATATATTCCTATCCTCGATCCCATGTTATTCCAATATACAAAAATTTATCCTATACCGGACTTGCAAAATAACGTGATGATTCCGCCCTACAATTATCACCTACAAAATGCAAGAGGCGAATTTTGGACAGAGGAAACATGCAAGAAAATAGAAAATCACACGTTGTGTTTAGAAAAACCGCGAAAAAACAAGTGCGAAATTAAATTGATAACAAACTGTACATTCGCGATAGTGAAAAACAATTATCAACTCTACACGCAACTCAACTCCGGAAAAATCTTGGCATCAAGCAAAAACGATTCGCGAGTTACGGAAGAGTGCAGAGACAAAGTTACCGATTTTAAATTCGTGAACAGTGTTTTGATATCATCACAAAAAAGATGTACGGTTATTATAAACGAACATACGTTTGTAAACGTATATAGCAACTTCACATTCGAAAATCCATTGGCAATAGACCAATATAAAGTGGAGTCGAGTGTAAATTTGCAATTAAAACATTTAGACAATTTTCGTGAATTAAAAGAGGAAACCGAACTTTTAATAAATAAAAGTTTTATACACCCGGTAGTACAGGTTACTCATTTGTTCACTACATTATTTTTAATCATTATAGGTATCATTATTATAGTATGTTTTATTTTTAGATTTAGGATTAGGTTTTTAATAAATAATTGTAGGAAAATTACAAATGAAACGTACGAAATAGAAGAAATAAATGGTCAACAAATACAGCAAAACGAGGACGTTTTGTCTTAAGGGGGGACGAATTACGTCCAAAGAAAATTACCCTTTAGAATGAGATAAGTTATATCTCATAAAGAAAGTTAACCTTTATAATGAGATATAATTATCTCCTTGTTATCAAGGGGTTGAACGTTCATTTGTAAATTTAGATAAAGTAATTGTTAATTTTAAGGATAGTTTTTAAGTTAGTATTCATTTAGATTTGTTTCTGTGAACAACTCTTGTTAAATTGGAAATAAAACTTCTTTTTAAAAAGTATATTTTCATTCCAATTAACTTAACTATATGCTACGGGCCCCGCGCTGGCTTAATCCGACACTGCATTTGATTTTAGTATTTTATCTCAAAACAATCGCACGTGGCTAGGAACCGTAGAACAAAATTACCAATTATTGATTTTTGGATAAAAATTTAAAATTTTTTAAATTAAATTAATATAATAATTGGTAAAGGTTCCTTTAATTACTCAAAATTACTTTACGTACTTTTATGGCCTAAAGTTATTAGTTAAATTTGTATCTTTTTAACTTGATTATATTAATAATAATTATTCTTATGAAAATTACTTAAGTAATACTTAAAATATGTTTACTTGTGAAATAATAATACAATAAGCATCAGTTGTAATTTTAGTTTCGTTTTCATTATGTTCCATTGCACAAGTGAAGTGGATTTAAAAATCCTCACTGCTTCTGCGTAAATTCGACACTTAGCTAAGCGATCCATAATTATTATAAAGGGAAGTTTAATTTAGTAAACCGCATTTATGTAGCAACGAGGGTTTGTTTTTGGATGGTTCTTAGAGATTTTATACAGAAGTACGATAAATTTATTTGTTTTGATTGGTAAATAACTTCCAAACATAAATAAACTTTCATAACCTCATAAATTTCTCATGTTTTTGTTACAGAAATCAAGTTTTACGGTGCACCTGCCTAATACGTTAACAGAAAAACCAAGTAAGTGTGTACTTTTATTATTACCATAAATCGGGTGCGATAAACTCAGTTAGTGGAGTAAAATGGCCACATTAAGAATTAATATAATGTAAGGGTCGAGCCACACTTTCATAAGCTAAATCATCTAAATAAATTACCTAAAAAATTCTGATATGCAAAAAAAGGCTTTCCCACAGAGAAACAGAGAACTACCGTCTAATCACTAAATCTGCTTAAAAATTCTAATACATTTCTTTGTAAAAAAAATATTTAAAAAGGCGATAACAAGTATGAAAAACACTAGTAAAATAAAAATTTACGTTAAAACTAAATTAACGTACTAAAAATAGAAATCTCGTTAATCCATTCATGCGCGTCACTAAAAATTTGCCTGTAAAAATGGTGGGTTTGTACTTGACGCACTTTACATATTAACAATTCAAGGCAGAGAAATGAAAATTTACAATGCAAGTAGGTAGGTTCCGACGTAAGCCAGCGTACACAGTAAACGCTGGTTTCCGATTTTGTTTGCTTTGTTTTGTTTGTCCTTGGTTACACTAACTAACATTGGAGGGAGATAAGCAGATTAGTCTCCACTCTGGAAGCACTAGAAGGCAAGTGCTGGCAGATAAAATTTGTTCTGCAACAACATTATTAAAAATCTTGTTTTTTAACTAAATAACATGCATATGCGGCACGAAAACTTTCAGAATAGGCAGCAAAAGTGACCCATCTTTTCCGCTTTTAAGACAGGGATGTTTTTACTTTCCTGATAGTTTCAGAACAGTAATAATAATTAAAACACTTTTTATTTATTTTTATAGAATGGAACCAGCGGTAAAGAGACAAAGAGGACCTAATTATACTGCCCAAGAAGTAAACCTCCTCATGAGCATCATTGCAGAACACAAAGATACTGTTGAAAATAAGAAAACTGATGCTGTGACGTGGAGAGAAAAGGATTCTGCTTGGAAAAAAATAACACAACAGTTCAATTCCACTACTGGTGTAATTTGTAGATCAGTGGAATCCCTAAAAAAGGTTTACGAAAACAAAAAAAAAGAGGCGAGAAAAAAAACCAAAACTGTTAAAAGTCCTGGTGAGGGGGTAGATGGGAGCACGGTAAATGATCCGTTAGTACTGTCCACCATTATTCCAAAGACTGAGATGGTTTTATCCAGCCGAGTTGCTACTGCATCAACATCGACTGCTACAAACTCCGAAATTGGAGGTAGCAATAACGTAGAAGTTCCTGCTAATAATATTAATTTTACAGACGACATTGAGGTAATTTTTGGAGCTCCAATAATTTGGAATTTGACTAAAAGGCATTATGTAATTTTTTAGGAATTAATAAGAGATGCCCAACAAGAAGGTGAACTGTCCAAAGACCACACTGCTTTAACAAAATTAAAGTTAGAATGTGCTCGGGTGCAGTTGGAAAAACTACAGCAGGAAAAATATTGTCAATTAATTGAGAGCCAATTGCGCCAAGAGATATTAAAAGTTGAATTAAAGTTGAAGCAGCGCGAATTAGAAAAATCTCTACAAGAATAAATAAGAATAATTTATAATCTGTAAATTTATGTAATTTAAAAAATTAATTATTTTTGTAAATAGTATTTGAATAATATAATACCAAAGACCCTCTAATGTCTAATTTACTTCTGCCCTAAAATGTATGATTTTCAAGTTTAAATATTTTTAAGGCTTTCCTGATGGAAGTACGAAGTCGGCAATCGTACAGTTTTTATCAAGCGTCGCGAGCTGGGGCGGTGTTTAACGCTAAGCAGGGTAAGCGACGCGTATGGGCACAAAATATCAAAGGACACTTCAGAATATGATCCACATTTGCATTATGAGTAAAAAATAATTTTTGACTGTTTCGTTATAACATTATGATTTGGGGCAAAATATTTTAAATTTTCAGTGGTGTGCAACAACAGGTGGGACCCGCCCTGACAGATGGCTAAAGGGCGGATAACTGCATATAAATAGATACCCCCTAAATACAAAACCAAAAATGGCAGACGTTTTCCTGGTCGGATGAGAGCGGGGGGGAGGGGGTAAACAAGCATTTTCCAAAAATGCTAACCAATTAAATAAATGTTTTAAAATCACAAGAATTTCTATTCCGTCTGTCGAGTCGCCCGAAGATGACGAGATGCTAAAGAGATATTGTTAGTGTGTGTAGCTAGAGAAAAATTCGGGGGAGGGAGGGTTGTCCTGCAGGTCCAACAAAGTAGCAATACATAAAGTGAAACATAACCCTTTGTAGAAATGACCTTTTTAAATCCTATTTCATAATTTAACTTGCTGAATCCCTAGCTTACATTTGCTCCGAGCAACATACGTCGCCCGGTCAATCGAGCTTAAAGATGTTTGACGCGGCGCCTATTTGGTTCGATTTAGTTAATATATTGGTAGGTACAAACGAAAATAATTTTTGCACAAACAGGCGCAAATGAAGTACTAACAATTTAGATTATTTTGGATTCAAAATTCGAAAGGGGAGGCTTTAGCATGTGCTTAGGTTAGTGTTGGCATTAGCTTGGCACTGTAGAGTTAATGCATTCTAAGTTGGATCGTCAAGGACAAATTTCTGCGCAGTAGATGTGTAGGAAGAACGTGCCAGTGCCGTCGTGAATTTAATTTACTTATGAACGCTTCGAATTAACATCCCCTAAATACAAGGATGAATTCGAATGGACGAATTTTTGTATTTGCGCATAATCTCCGCAGTGCCAACTGCAAACCCACAGTGCTCTGCAGTCTACATACTTTGAAAAAGGAAATAAGTCCCGGTAAGCACCGAGGTAAAGGAGATTTCTCCCCCCCCCTAATACTTTTTTGAAAAAATCGCACTTTGGTTTTAATTGCAATTTTTTAATTAACCTTACTTTTTTTTACGGAAGTTTAAAAAGATACAATATTAAAACTTACCCATAAAAACTTAATCCTGAATAAAACTGTAATTAATTATTGAATCTAAACCTTAATTTTATTAAATTAACAGGAAAATATTACAACAACCACCGCAAATAACCAAAAGATCAAAACAACTGAATTATCAACAATAGCGCCACCAAAATGACTTACCTTATCATCAGACAATTTGAAAATTTAAGATATCACTGACCACCAATTTTTAATTAAACCCTCAATTTTAATCACAATTTTGAAAAATCACCTAATTTTACAAAAAAAATCATCCCTTTAACAAAAAAAAATTACCTAACATAACCTCACTCTGCTTAACTCGGCAGATTTTTCACAATGAAATCCTTCATGAAATTAAATAAAAACGTCTTTTATTAACCGGAAGTTATATTAAATAATAATTAATTTACATGAATTATCCGATTTGGAACGTCTAAAAATAGTCCTTCGGGTTAGTTTTTCTAAAAATAAGTGGAAGCAGTTCTTGAAAATTTTACAAGGGTAGACGATTTTGTTGCAAAATGGTAAGTGGATTATTTTGGTTTAATGTTAATAAATGGGGTTAATTATTAATTGTAGGCCCTGTTAGGAGTACAATTTGTAATTACTTTAGTAATGATCAGCATAGTTCAAAAATTGGGTCCTTACTTTTCCTTTGGTCGATGGTTGCTTTGCTCCACCGGATTGGTTAGGTATTTGTACCCCACTAACACGGAGTTACGGGAACTAGCAAATGTGCCTAAAGAAAAGTGGAAATCGAAGAGGAATTTTAAGGTGCAAGAGAATGGAAAACCTGATACTTTTCATGTACCGAGGAACTTGGATATTCAGCTCGACACTGCAAAAGTTTCCCCCTTAGATGTGATACATTTACGTTATTACATCGAATATCAGTGGTTGCTGGATTTTGCAGTCTACTCCCTGTTTGTGTATTTGTTATCAGAGGTAAAATACCAATTTTAATAATTTTAAGTATCTAAAAATGTTTTCACTTTTAGTTTTTCAATTCAATTTTTCCCTCGAAAAACGAAGTAAATTTAAGTATGATGTGGTGCATTCTGGTGATTATCTTCGCTCTGTATCCTTTTTGTTATTTTATTCATACTGCAAGTACCAAAAATAAGTTGACTCAACCGAAAAGTTTCATTTTAAACTGTCTTTCTTAACACACACAGTAAGTTGCTGTTGTCACTAACCGTGCAATACTTCACTGGAGAAGAATCGGTCGGTGAAAGGTCAACTTGTATAGTCACCGGTTTCGTGTACTTGTTGATATCCATGATGATTTTAATAGTAGATGAAAACATGCTCGAATTGGGGCTCGAGAACGCTTATGTTAGTTTTAACGAAAGTGCTACAAATTTTATGACCCAACAAGGACTTCAGTCGACGGGTTTGACTTCAAAAATCGTTCTCAAATTTTTTATCGCCATATTTTGTGGTCTTATGGGTGCAATCTTTACATTTCCAGGCTTACGGATTGCAAAAATGCACTGGGATTTATTAAAGTAAGTTTCTTGGTTTCTATCAATTTCTCTCAAAAATTACGTTCTAACTTTTAATTTCAGGTACTTCAGTGAAAGTAAGCTGTTAAAACTTCTCCTTAATATAAGTTTTGCGATGCCATTTCTTTTGGTGATTCTCTGGATACGACCAATCAGTCGACACTATCTAACCGTACGAAACTTTTCGAACACAAATGAACCGCTGTAAGTTGTTAGGTCTACCGGACCTACGGAAATTTAACGATAATTTTAGGTTAGAAGCTCACACGTTTGAATCGGTTCGTTTGATCGCTGTTATTGTGACGATGCTAATCCGGCTGGCTTTAACGCCCTGGTACCTTCAGGCTTACTTAGACATGGCATATCATCGGGTCCAAGATCAGAAGAAGGAAGCTGGTCGAATCACGAATTTAGATTTACAAAAGAAGGTAAAGTTTAGTAAAAGTTTTGCATCATCCGCTCTCACTTTCTTTTCAGATTGCAGCTGTCTTTTACTATTTGTGTGTTGCAACCGTGCAGTACGTGGCCCCCATTATTATTTGCTTGTATTTAACTTTTATGTACAAAACTTTGGGAGGTTTTTCGTGGAATGGTGTGATTGTTGATGACGAAAGTTGTCCGGCGTATGCTGAGCCCCCTACCAGTGACTCTGACAGTCCGGATTCTATTTTTAAGACAGCTCAAGAATTTCACTCATCTGTGGAGGGTTTAAAAGACGTAAGTCATTAGAGTTGATTTGGTTTTGTTTAATTCTCAGTTTTAGGTTTTCAACACCACCGTGTTTCGGGGACTGTTTGGATTTAGCACGTGGTGGTGCTGCTTTTTGTATTTTGCAACCACCGCCACTGGAATGGTTTATCAGTCGTATTTTACTAGATTGTAATTTATAAAATAGACAATTTTTGTTGATTATTTTTAGAAAATATAAATTCGTGTTTCTAGATTGTTTTTGTAGGACTTATTTGTGCATTTTTAAACTCTCCTCTTCATAAAATTGTTTAGATGTAAAAAAACAATCAGTTGATTGTACAGTTTTTAAATGAATTTGAGTGAAGTTCCAACAACATCCAGATTAAGCCAGCACAGGCTCCTCCTACTTTTTACTGATTTTTTAAAATTTTTTCATGACTAAAAATGCAATTTTTTGGTTTTTAGGTAATTTGGTTTCAGTGCGATTTTTTATTTAAAGTTTTTGATAAAACTTCTTCAAATGTTCTGGAATTTCGTGAAAATACTAATACTGTTATAATAAAGGCAGTAAAAATAACAAAAAAATTCTAAACTTTAAGTTTGCCTTTCATTTATTTTGATTTATATTTTTGATGAAAGTTAAATTTTCATCAAATATTCTGGAACTTCACGAAAATACTAAAACTACTATAATAAAGCCAGGAAAAATAGTGACTAAATACTAAGCCCTAATTTAAATGCAAGTCCCTTTTTCCCCATTTTGACATTTGAATTCAAAATAGTCTATAAATCGGTGCAAAAATTATTTTTGTATTTGTAATTAGGCTGAGGTGGAGTGGAAGCTAATCATGTATAGTAATTTGCACTTTGTAAATTAAATTGTTTTGTAGAAATTGCAATGATAAAAGTTTTCTCTACAGTAACTGCACCACAATGCTCACATTTTTTTAGCACTTAAACCCAATTAAATATACAAAATTTCAACCATCAGGAAAGAAGCCATCATTGGTTTGATAAAAACCCAACAGTAAAAATCTCGTTAATCCATTCATGCGCGTCTTCATGTTATGGTTACCTGTTATCAATTTTCTTATTTCTGGTTTAATTGTAAGTTCATTGCTCCACATTTTTTAACATGATATACAGTGTGTTCACAAAAAGTGGTGACAGTGAATAATTCTTAAATATTAATAGATACAAAAAAAAGTTTAAATAGTTTTTTATTTAACTCCAAATTTTATATTGGAAACTGTCAAAGTATATTTTTCTATACTTCGAATTCAACCGGAACTAAACATAAAATTTTTTTTTCAAATGGCAACATGTCTTTTTTTTAACATTTTTGTAATCTGCAATCTTTTCTCTGTAAATACATATAAAATTTTCATAAGGTTACATAAGAAAAAATTCGAAAAATCACAAGATTTAAATTATAATAATAATTTATTAATTACGTATGTGGAGTGCTATGAAAAACAAAACACCATTCTTATGATATGACATCATTAGACTTTTTCTATGGAGTCATTTAAAAATGGTAGTTTAGGCAAATCTAACTTTAAATTTAAAAACCAAAAAAAAATCACCAAATCGCCAGAACTTCTGCGAAAATTAGAATTATATATCTTGAACAAAACGATGGCAGTTTTGAAAAATTTATCAGATAAATGAAATGTTGTGTTTTCGGTGTCGTGATGTTTTGTTTTTCATGGCACTCTACATACCTATGTGTAAATAATCAATAAATTATTATTGCTTGTTTAAATCTTACATTTTCTCAAATATTTTCTTATGTAACCTTATGAAAATTGTATATAAGGTATTTATAGAGAAAAAATTGCAGATTGTCAAAATGTTAAAAAAAAGACATATTGCTATTTGAAAAAATAAATTTTATGCTTACTTCCGGTTGAATTTGAAGAATAAAAAAATATACTTTGGCAGTTTCCAATAGAAAATTTGGAGTTGAATAAAAAACTGTTTAAACTTTTATTTGTATCTAGTAATATTTAAGAATTATTCACTGTTACCACTTTTCGTGAACACACTGTATTTCTGAACACACAAGGTTTCTGATTTTGTATACAGATGACATAGCCGTGGAGTGATGTGACCGCTGGTTGAGTACAGAGCGGAAATTTTGGGTTCAAATCACGGACTAGACAGAATTTCTTAGCTCGGCCTTCCAGTGGGCATCCACACGCTATGGTGAAATCGATCTAGAGTATCGAAAATGAGAAAACGAGGAGTGATTCACCTCGGTAAATGAATCGTAAAGACTTCCAAGGAAGTAGGCATATTCCAAATGGAATGGATACCTGATAATAATAATAAATAATACAGATGACCTTTAATATCACACAGCTGATAAGTTTATGAACGGTCAATTAGCTCCATAAAATTTCGAAGTTATTCAAACAATTTAATGATAATTCAAACTAATCATGAAATAAAAGTAATTCGATAGCTTAACTCAATTTTGGAAAATGTGTGGATTATTATGTTCTAGTTTTAATAGAAAGCACTAGCGGTTTCAGGGGGGAGTAATTGGGTAATTACCTAAATTATCATTTAACTTTTCATTTTTCAGATGTAGGTAAATTACCCCCCCCCCTCTTAAGCCAGTGGATGGAATCGCCCCTGATAGAAAGAATAGAATAGCACGTGCCCTTCCATCCTAAACCGAAAACGTCCATTATATTAGGGTAAATTTAAATATTTCCTTTTCTTTTATCTGTGCTCTCCCACATTCAAAAAATAACGTGCCGCCACTGACGATGAGTAGTACACTATCTACAATAGTATTTATTTTATCACGTTTTTCGACTCATCAGCAATAATCTAATTACTATGATGACATCTGCTTATTTTAATGCGTTTGATTTAATTTAATCAATTCAATGAGCTTATCAAAAAACGTGTTCAATGTTACTGGGCCAAAATCCCAAAAAGGGTACTACACGTTATGTAACTGTAAAATCGCAAACTGATGATTCATTAAGACAATTTATTTTAATTTTAAGAACAAAATCTAATTATGTGGGCTACTTTAAGTTAACAAAGAGCAAAATGTGTTCCACAGGAGCGTAGGCCAATATAACCCATACAGGTCCCAAAAGACGAGGGGCACTGCAAGGTTAAAAAAAACTTCCGGGTAAAGTAAAATAAATTCTTTCCGGTATTCGTCGGTAGGATTAATAATGATGAGCTGGTCCAATAAACGAGTCGCTTTTTGAAACAATTCTGCAAATCATTGCCTTTTTATTTTATGAATTATTCAAAAACCTTTCGTAGGGTCAAGGACACGTATGCCGCACTTCTTAGCAGCCTGCTTAAACCGACCCTGGAAATACCGATCCTTTATTAGCAATCGATTATCAGCTATAAAAGCAGTAATGAATTAATCATTCAAACACGTCATACCTAACTGATAAAAAATTATAGATAACATAAAATAAAGTAATTTAAAACGCAAAATTTCGGAAACTGATGATAGAATTAAATTCCGTTTTAAAAATATTGATGAAAAATAAAGGAAACGAAATACTCTAATCCCAAATTGCTTGTAAATTACGTTAATCTGTGCGAAATTTTAAATTGTACTGCTATTGCCGCTCAAATTTTCGCGCGTATTGTACAACCACATTTTAATAAATTTAATAAGAAAACTGACGAATAAAATTATTTTAAGGGATAAAATTGCATTTTAATCAATTTTAGTGCGAAATTGATCGATTTGTTAAAGAAAACGTTATTGAAATGAATAACGTTGTAATTTTTCAACCAATCACCTTGAAGCAAGGTCACAGGATGACATCGGATTGGTCGGGTGTCGTTAATTCTAGAATATTCTAGTGCGGTCGCATGACGTAGTCTATATAAGGACGACGGAAAAGCGGAATCGTTCATTTTATTGTTCAGTGTTGCGTTGTAAACGTCGAATTGTGATATTTTAAATTAAATTCTAAATAAAAAATATAAAGGTGAGCTTTCCCTTTAATTAGTATTCGTTATTCGGTGAATTTTGTAAAATCGGAATCATAATTTTGACGGTTTGTCAAAATGCTTTTTTCCAGTTAATTGCACGTTTCTACGCCATTTTGAGGTCGGTCGGTCGATGCATGGCATTCAATCCAACGTTTTTACTTAATTTTTTTGTATGATGATAACACATTTAATTACCAGACTAGAGTTTCTGAATTTCCGTGATTATTAATTAATCTGAAGTCGCGAGTCACATTTTTTCGAATTTCTTTATTGCGACCTTGGGCTAATTTTTTTTTGTGTTTAGATGGCTGCAAAAGCACCCGCAGTTGGTATTGATCTCGGAACTACATATTCCTGTGTTGGAGTTTTCCAACATGGCAAGGTTGAAATTATCGCAAACGACCAAGGTAACCGCACCACGCCGTCCTACGTCGCTTTCACCGACACTGAACGTCTCATTGGTGATGCCGCCAAAAACCAAGTTGCAATGAACCCCAATAACACAATATTTGGTAAGTTTCCATCCAGAGTTTTACCCCTTGTTCATACCATGACAACGGCTTAACTACCTCATGTTTTCCCATTGTTCTGGAAAAACCAACGAATTTTTATGTTTGGGAAATTATAACTTGTAAAAGGGAAATAGTTGGAAAAAATAGGGATTCCCACTCCTGTGTAAAGTTTGGGGGATTTACAGATAATGGAATTAAACCTGGGGTGGGGGGGTCCAAAACCAGTAAAAATATTTTAGCATTCAGTTTAGTAAAATGTATTTAACCCTAGATTACTAATCATTTGTCAAAAAGATGAACCTACTTTTAAAGAATTTGCCATCTATGCATGTTCTTGAACATTCCCCACTCCACCCTACCGAATACTGCTTAATTAAGCAAATTATTCGATTGTGTAACTCAAAAATATGATGTGATCTTAGGGTTAAAAAAAATTCTCTTTTTGATTTAATTTCCCATTTCTGTACTATACAAATTAATCAAGGTGGAATAAATTTTGGGTCCAAAGTTTATAGTTATGCCACTGTACACCATGATGATATTATTATCACGCCAGATAGAGTCTCTGATTTTTTGTGATTATTATTCCTACTGAAGTTCCAACAAATTTTTTTTATATTTCTATTTTTGAGTTTGGGTTTTAAAGGTTTGATTTGTTTACAGATGCCAAACGTCTTATTGGGCGACGTTTTGATGATGCGACTGTACAAGCTGACATGAAACATTGGCCATTTGAGGTCGTAAGCGATGGTGGAAAACCAAAAATTCAAGTTGCGTACAAAGGGGAGAATAAGACTTTTTATCCTGAAGAGATCAGTTCTATGGTCTTGACTAAGATGAAGGAAACCGCTGAAGCTTATTTAGGAAAGACAATTGCTGCTGCAGTTATCACAGTTCCTGCTTACTTTAACGACTCACAGCGTCAAGCAACCAAAGATTCTGGAGCCATTTCGGGTTTACAAGTTTTACGTATCATCAATGAACCCACAGCCGCAGCTATTGCTTACGGTTTAGACAAAAAAGGAGTTGGCGAACGAAACGTTTTAATTTTCGATTTGGGCGGCGGAACTTTTGATGTCTCAATTTTAACCATCGAAGATGGTATTTTTGAAGTAAAATCAACCGCCGGTGATACTCATTTAGGTGGTGAAGATTTTGATAACCGCATGGTCAACCACTTCGTGCAAGAATTCAAGAGGAAGTACAAGAGGGATTTGACCTCAAACAAGCGCGCCTTACGTCGTCTTAGGACGTCCTGCGAACGGGCCAAGCGAACCCTATCATCTTCCACCCAAGCCAGTATTGAAATTGATTCCCTGTTTGAAGGAATCGACTTTTACACATCGATCACTCGTGCCCGATTTGAAGAGTTGAACGCCGATTTGTTCCGATCCACCATGGAACCAGTTGAAAAGTCGATCCGTGACGCCAAGATGGACAAAGCTCAAATTCACGACATTGTCTTGGTTGGTGGTTCAACTCGTATCCCTAAAGTACAAAAACTCCTCCAAGATTTCTTCAACGGTAAGGAGCTCAACAAATCCATCAACCCCGATGAAGCCGTCGCTTATGGTGCCGCCGTCCAAGCTGCCATCTTACACGGTGACAAGTCAGAAGAAGTTCAAGATTTGTTACTTTTGGACGTTACCCCACTGTCGTTGGGTATCGAAACTGCTGGCGGTGTCATGACTGCCTTGATCAAGCGTAACACCACCATCCCCACCAAGCAAACCCAGACCTTTACCACCTACTCGGACAACCAACCTGGCGTGTTGATCCAAGTGTATGAAGGTGAACGTGCGATGACCAAAGACAACAACTTATTAGGAAAATTCGAACTTACCGGCATTCCACCTGCACCACGAGGTGTTCCACAAATTGAAGTCACCTTCGATATCGACGCCAACGGCATCTTAAACGTAACTGCTATTGAAAAATCAACCAACAAGGAAAACAAGATCACCATCACCAACGATAAAGGCCGTCTTAGTAAGGAAGAAATCGAAAGGATGGTCAACGATGCCGAGAAATACCGTTCAGAAGACGAAAAACAAAGAAACACAATCTCTGCCAAGAACGCATTGGAAGCTTACTGCTTCAATGCAAAGAGCACAATTGAAGACGATAGATACAAAGAAAAAATCACGGAAAGTGACAAGGCGACCGTTTTGGAAAAATGCAACGAAGTTATTTCGTGGTTGGATGCCAATCAATTGGCTGATAAGGAAGAGTATGAACACAAACAGAAAGAATTGGAAGGTATCTGCAATCCCATCATCACCAAGATTTATCAAGGTGGTGCCGGCGGTATGCCAGGTGGTATGCCTGGTGGTTTCCCAGGAGCAGGTGGAGCTGCACCAGGAGGTGCTCCCGGTAGTGGAGCTGCTGGACCAACCATCGAAGAAGTTGATTAAAGTTAAAGCTTTTTGCATTCCGTTTTTCTTTTTCTATTTCAGTATTATTATAATTTATTGTAACGACGAATTATTTTGTCTTTAATTCATTAATTATGTACTGCAATAGTTGAATGAACACTTTTTTTTTCTTTGTTAATCTCAACCATGGTATTTAATTAAAAAGTTGGAAATTATTTTAATGTTTTAATTTGGTGTGGTTTCTTTTACTGGTAATTTATAATTCTACTATTTTTATGTTTTGCAAGTTTGGGTCATTGATTTTCTTTCAGATTTTGAAGCCATTGAAAATTTGCTGTGGTAATTTGAAATTAGGCATAAATTGGTTGCAGAAAGTTCTTTGTATCGAAGGGCGAGCAATATTTATTTTGAATGGAAGGCCCAATTGTAATTCTTGGTGTTCGTAGGTTTATTAGCTTAAAATGGTACCTACATTTGGGTGCTCTTTGAACAAAATCTCTGGTGGGACAGCACTGTTTTTGGTTTGTCTGACGTACCATGACTTGAAACAAAATAGTAATTAAAAGAGAAAAATTTTCAGAGGCCTCAAAGGAGGCAAAATTTTGTAGTTGAAATTGTCTTATGTCATGGTCGGTAATCAAAATAAATTTCTTTTGAAGTTAATGCAATTAATAATTTATTTTTAAAATATTTTGCCCAAATGTTGGATGAAAAGACTAAACAATCTTGGAGGGGGGGCAAATTGTAGTTATTTTGTCCAAATCAAATCTAATTTTTGCGATTAGTTTACTTAGGGAGGTCATAACAATAAGACGGCGGCGAAGGGGGACATTTACTCTAATTTCCCTAGATACGCCACTGGTGGATCTATGTGACCCTGTACAAATTACTTACCTCGATAGGATCGACCTTGCAATTAAATTATCACTTTAAAGCATCTTATTAGACATGACTCAAAACGAAAAGCAAGAGAAAATTTTGGGTCTTCGAAGGCATTAGTATCAAAATTATATCCTTCTCTGGATTTCAAAAATGAGCTGGACAACAGCCATCGCAGACTTATTAAAACCGCTATCAGCCTGACCCCGGTCCTGGATAAACATATTACGAGCAACTTGAAATTTTAAAATTCAAAAAATTGACGTCGCCAAATTTAAGTTCAATGATTGGCTACCGACATAATAATACCGTTAATCCTAACAATACTTTTGTTGGTATTACCTGGAATTGAACCCTCTACATCGGTTCAGTCAACCAATTTATTCAGTCTTTGTGAATCAGTGTCGAGTTGAAAACGTTGTTTCAACTTAATACTCGAGCAGAAACTCAAGGTAAGCTTTTTTGTATTTTATTTAATTATTAGTGTTTTTCTTGTTCTTATTTGAGAACGAACGAGCGTAATTTTAACAGTTTGTACCAAATTTTGAAGCACGTTACCACGACCACGCTGCATTTGTGAGGTTGGTCGGTCGATGTGTGAAATTTTTTATAAATAATTATTTTTTTATTATATAATTATGATGATAACACAATTTAATTACCAGACTAGAGTTTCTGAATTATCGTGATTATTAATTAATCTGAGACTTTTTGTTGAAATTATTAGGAAACACGTGGTTTGATTTTTAGTTAATTTTTTTCCTTTGTTTAGATGGCTTCAAAAGGACCTGCAATTGGTATCGATTTAGGAACCACGTACTCGTGTGTTGGAGTTTTTCAACATGGAAAGGTTGAAATTATTGCCAATGATCAGGGCAATCGTACCACGCCGTCTTACGTCGCTTTCACGGACACGGAACGTCTTATTGGCGATGCTGCTAAAAACCAAGTTGCAATGAACCCCAATAACACCATTTTTGGTAAGTTTTTCAAAATTTTTAAACTTATTTTTGCGCGGCAAACAGAACCGCATTTTCCCTAAAATTATTTAGTTACTGATTCGAGTGACTCGTTTGAATGGATTAACGAGATTTCTGTTTTCTCAACAAAAATAAAATCATTATTCACATGATATTTTCACATCACATTTTTGGTAATCACTGGATTTGTCTATTTTAATTGGACCTCTTTCTTCAAAAAGGATCTAACTGACATTTTTACCTAAAAAGAAACTCTAGAACGGAAAATTTTGTCAATCGCCAAGAGTAATTAATAGAGATAGGGTAGTTAGGCAAAATATTGAAATATTTTAGACAGACCCGATTTTCAGGGCACGTACTCTTCAAAAATGCACATTTTATTTTGCCTTTTTGGGGGTAATTCATTTTTTTTGCCTTTTTAGTACCTTTTGAACCGGAATTTTTTTTGCTTATTTGTAATTATTTTAAAATTTTAATATTCTTTAAAATAGTTTTACTGAATTTCTTAAAACGTGTTAGTTGACCTTCTACTTTTTTTTGGAAAATTACCCAATTACTCCCTCATGAATACGTCAGTGTAATTCCACAAAATTCTAGAATATTTAAACAAATTTTAATTTTTTCAAAATAATTAAATATTGAAGACAATTTATATCTTAGAATTTTTTCAATATTTTTTCAGCTTTTAGTATATTCACATTAGTAATTTTACAAAGTTTCAGAATATTTGAACAAATTTTAATTTTTATCAAAATTTTAAATAAAAAGTCTCACCAAAACCAAAGTAATTAAATACTGAAGACAAATTGGGGCTTTCAATATTCAGTTTTTAGTATAATGAAATTAGTAATTCTACAAAGTTTCAGAACAAATTTTAGTTTTTATCAAAATTTTAATGAAAATTCGCACCGAAATCAAAATATTTAAATATTGAGGACAATTTAGGGCTTAGAATTTTTTTGATAATTTTTTAGTCTTTAGTAAAATTAAATTAGTAATTCCCACAAAGTTTCAAAATATTTTAACAAATTTTAGTTTTTATCAAAATTTTAATTATGATTTCGCACCGAATTTAAAATATTTAAATATTGAAGAAAATTGGGGGTTTAGAATTTTTTCGAGATTTTTTCAGTCTGTAGTATAATTTAATTAGTAATTTCACAAAGTTTCAAAATATTTTAACAACCTTTAGTTTTTATCAAAATTTTAATTAAAATTCGCACCGAAATCAAAATATTTAAATATTGTAGACAATTTAGAGCTTAGAATTTTTTCAATATTTTTTTAGTCTTTAGTATAATTGAATAAGTAATTCCCAGGGGCGTTTCCAGCCAACTACCTTAGGGGGGTAATTTACCTATAGCAATGTTTTCAACATAGATTGATCTTTATAAAAAATAGAAAGCAAAATGTTAAATAATAATTCTTAGGGGGGGGGGAGGTAATTACCCAATTACACCCCCTGAATACGCCAGTGGCTAATTATTCCAATGAACTTCGAATCCTGAAGACGGTCCTGATTATGGGTGGCTGTTGTGATAATATTTTTGTAAAGAGGTACAAAATTTAATATAGGTATACCTGTAGATTATTATTTAAGACTTATTTTCAACTGTAAATTTTTGTTATTTAAATATTTTATTTAAAATTTTCTGGGAACACAGGTAAACAAACATTCATATTTAAAATTTAAATATTCTGGGAAAATTGGTTACACAGGTAAACAAACATTCATTGAAATTGAAAGGAATGAAAAAATGCATTGAAAAGAATTTTAATATTTTAATCCTCTTATTAGAATTACTTGAATTACTCATTTTGATTATTAAAAATAAACAAATAAATTATCGGATTACGAGGTTATGACCGTTGGTAATATAAGATCTCTTTTTTTTCAGCAGTTTTCATGCTCAATTTTGAATTCAAGTTATAAATTTTGACATTTTTGACTTTTTTAGATTTTATTTTGGAACTATCATATCTTAAGTAATTAGCAAAAGAATAGCAAGTGGAGAAATATAATTAAATTTGAAAATTATTACATTTAAAAAGAAAGTACGAAAATGTAATTTGGGACAGACTTACAATTTTCATTTTCAAAACGCAACTTGATCTGTCACTGGGTTTTTTTTTTGTTGAAATTACAAATCTAAATCTTCAAAATTAATTTAATCAAATTTATTTTATTTTTAAAAATTTTATTAATCTAACTAAATACATGGCCATGTACAGGGTGCCTCAATTTTGATTTTTTTATGGGTGGGGAGCTTTTCTTCAGGAATTTCATAGGCGGTATGGAAAAATGGATAGCGCATTCCCGACAAGGACGTACCCAACCAACTTTTTTTAGGGGGGGAGCAATCCCAAATTTGTCAACTGAATTAATTCAAAATTGCCAACTTTTTGTAAGTTTTGCAACTTCATAAATTTAGACAAAAACATTTCTAAATTCAGCAACTTTTGACTGTTTTTACCAACTTTTTGCTAAGTTTATACAACACTGGGGGGGGCTCAGGAAAAGTAAAGTAAATACTGTAATTCTGACTTGTAATTTGGTCTTGGCCGACGGTAATTCAAAGATTCGTCGTTTATCCGAACAGTCGTCGCTAGTAGGGCTGGGAATTAATTTCGATTAATCGATTATTTAATCGATTAATCGATTAATCGATAATCGATTAATATTTTTGAAATAATCGATTAATCGAAAAATCGATTATTTTCGATTAATCGATTGTTCGATTAATCGATTGTTCGATTAATCGATTAATCGATTGTTCGATTAATCGATTAATCGATTGTTCGATTAATCGATTGTTCGATTAATCGATTGTTCGATTATTTTGTTTTCGATTAATCGATTGTTCGATCAATCGATTGTTCGATCAATCGATTATTTTCGATTAATCGATTGTTTTCGATTATTTTCAATTGTTTACAATTATTCGATTATTTGATTATTTTCGATTGTGTGCGATTAATCGATTCTTCGATGAATTTTAATTGTTCGATTATTTTCGATTAATCGATTGTTTTTGACTAAGCGATTGTTTATTTATGTTATATAAACCGAATATGAAGTAGTACGCAAAAAGTTTTTCAAAGTAATTTTAATAAAAAAAAACCGAAATGTAAAAAATTGAATAATAGATTAATCAGATTTTTTTTCGATTGTTCGATTGTTTTTGATTAATCTATTGTTTATTTATGTCATATGGAACCAATATGGAGTAGTACGCAAGAAAGTAATTAGATATAGTTTTGGTAAAAAAAGCCGAAGGAGTAAAAATCGAACAATAGATTAATCAATCAGAATAATCGATTGTTCGATTATTTTCAATTCAAAATAATTAATTGTTTTCCGATTGTTAATTTTAACAATCGTCTACCTCTAGCAGGACCGTGCTCATGATATAGTAAAATAAATAATGTATGACAGATGCGAGTTCCACTTTGGTAATTATTGCGCATGACGTCACGTGGTAAGTAAAATTCTGCGCGTAATCATATTTTGAACCAATGATATTATACATATAAATTGCATTTTGATAATTGTTGCGCATGACGTCACGTGGATACTACATAACCTGCGCAATAGCATACCTTATTATTATATTATGGAACGTGCTCATGGGGGGATGGGGCAAGCTTTTTTTATCCCCTCTACCTCCATTGTGGCAGATGATCACAAAACAAAGACCGCATTATTTTTCAACCGCTTAACGCACAATTAAATGTGAGCAAAAAAGAAATTCAAGCATAATTTTCTTATAAATTTTCCCCCCCTCCTAGTCATACTTATAAATTGTTAGTCACATTTTATGTAACTCTCCCTTTCTCTTAGACCTGGAAATTTTTTATAAGCTCTGTTCTTTCAGCAGTTTGAAACCATTTTCAACTATCAGACGCATGCGCAGTTTCGAATTCACGTTATGGATTTTAATCTGCGCATGCGCATGACAATTAATCGATTGTTTTCGAATAATCGATTGTTTTCGATTAATCGATTGTTTTCGATTAATCGATTGTTTTCGATTAATCGATTGTTTTCGATTAATCGATTGTTTTCGATTAATCGATTGTTTTCGATTAATCTATTGTTTTCGATTAATCGATTGTTTTCGATTAATCGATTATTTTCGATTAATCGATTGTTTTCGATTAATCGATTAACCGATTAATCGATTAATCGATTGTTTTTACACAATCGATTATCGATTGTTAAATCTAACAATCGCCCAGCCCTAGTCGCTAGATGTCAGACAATGATCAAGGATTTGAATAGTCGCTAGATGTGTGTGTATTTATTTGAGAAGTCGTCGTTAGATGTCGCGTTTATCCAAACAGTCGTCGTTAGATGTCAGCCAATGATCAAGGATTTGAATTTGTATTGTTGTAAAATGATATTTTCGTATATAAATAAATTTCTAACTATTTGTGAACGCTTGGAAGAGAGGAATTGCTCCCTATTAAGGATGTTGCATGAATTTTTTTTGGCTTTTGTTAACAATAAGTCTATAAGAACTTGAATTTTTTAAAAACAAAGGCGCATTCTGAACAGGCGCATGGGGCGCGCGCCTCGGCCCTCAAAATTCTGCTCTCAGAATAAATATTAATGCAAACATTTAATAATATTAATTTAATATTAAATTGAATTAACAATCTGAATATCAATAACATTTTTGTTATTCATGTCGCACTTCTTTTGGACCACCAATATAGTAAAAAAACGTGCGCGTAGAATGAACACTTTGTTATGGTCAAAATTAATTGCATTGCAGTTCTGGTTTGTCATTAATTTCAACATGATGAAACTTATACATCATGCCAGATAGAGTCTCTGACTTTTTGTGATTATTAAACTTTCTGACGTTGCTCTTATTTATTTTTTGTAATTCGGTTTTTGAGTTTACTTATTTCATATATTTTTACTTGGTTCACAGATGCCAAACGTCTTATTGGACGACGTTTTGATGATGCGACCGTTCAAGCTGACATGAAGCATTGGCCTTTCGAAGTCATTAGCGACGGTGGAAAGCCTAAAATTCAAGTCGAGTATAAAGGAGAAAAGAAAACTTTTAATCCTGAAGAGATCAGTTCTATGGTCCTGATTAAAATGAAAGAAACTGCTGAAGCCTTTTTAGGAAAGACAGTTGATTCTGCAGTTATCACAGTTCCCGCTTACTTTAACGACTCCCAGCGTCAAGCAACCAAAGATTCTGGAACCATTTCCGGTTTAAATGTTTTACGTGTCATTAATGAACCAACCGCCGCCGCTATTGCTTACGGCTTAGACAAAAAAGCATCTGGAGAACGAAATGTTTTAATTTTTGATTTAGGTGGCGGTACCTTTGATGTTTCCGTATTAAACATCGAAGATGGTATTTTCGAAGTAAAATCAACTGCCGGTGATACTCATTTAGGTGGCGAAGACTTCGATAATCGCATGGTCAACCACTTCGTGCAAGAATTCAAGAGGAAGCATAAGAAAGATTTGACCTCAAACAAGCGCTCCTTACGTCGTCTTAGAACTTGCTGCGAACGTGCCAAGAGAACCTTGTCATCTTCCACTCAAGCTAGTATTGAAATTGACTCATTATTCGAAGGTATAGATTACTACACTTCGATTACGCGTGCTCGATTTGAGGAATTATGCGCTGATTTATTCCGGTCCACCATGGAACCAGTTGAAAAGGCGCTTCGTGATGCTAAGATGGACAAGGGCCATGTTCATGAAATTGTCTTGGTAGGTGGTTCAACCCGTATTCCTAAAGTACAAAAGCTCCTCCAAGATTTCTTCAACGGTAAGGAACTCAACAAATCCATCAACCCTGATGAAGCCGTCGCCTATGGTGCCGCCGTCCAAGCTGCCATCTTACAAGGTGACAAGTCCGAAGAGGTTCAAGATTTGTTGCTTTTAGATGTTACTCCATTATCTTTGGGTATAGAAACTGCTGGAGGTGTCATGTCTGTGTTGATTAAGCGTAATACTACCATTCCAACTAAGCAAACCCAGACCTTCACCACTTACGCAGACAACCAACCTGGTGTGTTGATCCAAGTATTCGAAGGAGAACGCGCTATGACCAAAGACAACAACTTATTGGGAAAATTCGAACTTGCAAGCATTCCACCTGCACCACGAGGTGTTCCACAAATTGAAGTTACCTTTGATATCGACGCTAACGGCATCTTAAACGTAACTGCTATCGAAAAATCTAGTAATAAGGAAAACAAGATTACCATCACCAACGATAAAGGCCGTCTTAGCAAGGAAGAAATTGAAAGGATGGTTAACGATGCAGAAAAGTATTCTGCGGAAGATGAGAAACAACGTAGCAATATTGCTGCTAGGAATGAATTGGAAGGTTATTGTTTCAATACGAAGAGCACCATTGAAGATGATGCACACAAGGATAAGATCACGGAAAGTGAAAAGACCAGTGTTTTGGAGAAATGCAATGAAGTTGTTGCGTGGTTGGATGCCAATCAGTTGGCCGATAAGGAAGAATACGTCCAAAAACAAAAGGAGTTGGAAGCTATCTACAATCCAATAATCACCAAAATTTATCAAGGTGGAGCCGGTGGTATGCCAGGAGGTATGCCGGGAGGTATGCCAGGTGGTATGCCGGGAGGTATGCCGGGTGGTATGCCAGGAGGAATGCCAGGAGCTGGTGGAGCTTCTCCAGGTAGATCTTCCGGCGGTGGTGCTGGACCAACCATTGAAGAGGTTGATTAAAGTTGATACATTTTGTTTTCCGTTATTATTTTTCTATTGTAGTGTTATTCTTTATTGTACAAAGTAATTATTTTGTCATTAATTATGTATTGCAATGGTTGAATTGAACGCTTTATGTGTTTATTAGGAACTTAATAAATGTATTAAATTAATAGTTGTTGTTGCTCGAGATATGTTTGAAAGATCCCAATATTTTTCTCAACTCAAAGATACGCGGATAAAAAAATCTAAATTGGAAAAATTTGAAAAATCAATGATTATTTCCGAAAAAATGAAAAATTTTATAGAATACAAGTTTGAATATTTTTTTGTTTTTTCCTCAAAAGTACGTAAAAACAGTTCTGTAAATTTTTTCAATTTTGTTTACAAAGTTAAAAATATTTATAAAAATTGATGGTTTTTACTTCAAACGATCATAACTATTTCAAAAATTGACTAATCAGAACGTTTTTTGTCTTTAAACGTACTTTTCAGGAAAAAATACAAAAAAAATATTCAATCTTGTGTTCTATAAAATTTTTCATTTTTTCGCAGAAAATCAATAATTTTTCAAACTTCCACTTTTGATTTTCTCATTTCAAAATAAGCTCTGATTTATTCCTCGTATAACAACGCAAACCCCATAATGGGCCGACATTCCTTTCTATTCTTTTTTTGCGTTGTTATACGCGGAATAAATCAGTTTTTTTTTAAATCAAAAATCTTTTTTTCATTGCGTTGTTATACGCGGAATAAATCAGTTTTTTTTTTAAATCAAATCAAAAATGGCGAAATTTAAAAAATCAATGATTATTTCCGAAAAAATGAAAAATTTTATAGAATACAAGTTTGAATATTTTTTTTATACTTTTTCCTGAAAAGTACGTTTAAAGACAAAAAAAAAGTTCCGATCAGTCAATTTTTACTTTACCATACTACATAGTATGAGTACGTAGTATGGAACTACATATTCGTGTATTGCGGTTTTCCAACACGGTAACGTTGAAATTATTCCCAATGACCAAGGTAATCGCACCACGTCGTCCTACGTCGCTTTCACAGATGCGGAACGTCTCATTGGTGATTCGGCCAAGAGCCAAGCTACGGGAAACTCTAATAATACAATTTTTGGTAAGTTTTTCAAAAAAAATTTCATCTTCCAAAATCTCTTAATTTCTCACGGTTTTACTTGTTTACAGATTCTAAACGTCTTATTGGACGACGATTTGATGATGCGATTGTACAAGCTGACATGAAACATTGGCCATTTCAGGTTGTTAGTAAAGGTGGGAGACCAAAAATCCAAGTCACTCATAATGGAAAGAGTAAGACTTTTTATCCGGAAGAGATCAGTGCTATGGTTTTGACCAAAATGAAGAAAACAGCTGAAGCTTATTTAGGAAGGACAATTGAAGCTGCGGTTATCACAGTTCCTACATATTTTAATGATTCTCAACGTCAGGCAACCAAAGATTCTGGCGCCATTTCGGGTTTACACGTGCTACGTCTTATAAATGAACCTACTGCCGCTTGTATGGCTTATGGGTTACATAAAAAAGGATTTTGTAAACAACACATTTTAATGTTTGATTTAGGCGGCGGTAGTTTTGATGTTTCAATTTTAACGATCGATAATGGATTATTTGTAGTAGAATCAACTGCTGGTGATAATCATCTTGGCGGTGAAGATTTTAATAGGCGCATGGTGAATCATTTTGTTGAAGAGATCAAGAGGAAGTACAATAAAGATATTACTTCAAACAAAAGAGCTTTACGTCGTCTTTGGACGTCTTGCGAAAGAATCAAGGAACGCCTATCAACTTCCACCGAAGCCAGTTTTACAATCGACTCCTTGTTTAACGGCATCGACTACTACACATCGATCACTCGTGACCAATTTGAAGAATTAAACGCTGATTTATTTCGGTCTATCATGGAAATAGTGGAAAAGGCGCTTAGGGACGCAAAGATGGACAAGTCTCAAATTCATGAAATTGTCTTGGTTGGTGGTTCAACCCGTATTCCTAAAGTACAAAAACTCCTCCAAGATTTATTCAACGGTAAGGAGCTCAACAAATCCATCAATCCTGATGAAGCCGTCGCCTATGGTGCCGCCGTCCAAGCTGCCATCTTACACGGTGACAAGTCTAAAGAAATACAAGATGTGCTGTTATTGGATGTTACTCCACTATCATTGGGTATTGGAGCCCCCGATGGTAATATGATTACCGTGATTAAGCGTAACGCCACCATCCCAGTTATAGAAAAACAAACTTTTACGACGTATTATGACAACCAATCTGATTTCTTAATTGAAGTATATGAAGGCGAACATGCACTAGCGAAAAACAATAACCTGTTGGGAAAGTTTAAACTTATCGAAATTCCACTGGCACCACGCGGTATACCACAAATCGAAGTAACCTTTGATATAGATGGCAACAACATCTTGAGAGTAAGCGCAATTGTAAAATCAACCAAAAGCAAAATGAAATGTACAATCATGCAAAGCAAAGACCATTTTAGTAAGGAAGAAATCGTAAAGTTGGCCAATGATGCCGAAAAGTATTACGCAGAAGATGAGAAGCAAAAAAACAATATCTCTGCTAGGAATGAATTGGAAGGTTATTGTTTCAATATGAAAAGAACAATCGAAGATGGCAGATTCAATGAAAGTGACAAGGCCACCGTTTTAAGAAAATGCAACAAAGTTATTTTATGGTTGGATTCCATTCAATTAGCTGATAAGAAAGAATACAAACGTAGGCAAAAGAAATTGGAACAAATCTGCAATCCAATCATCTCTAAGAATTATTAAGGTAAAAAGATGATTTCTCGCGTTTATGGCTGGAGGTTTCTTAAGTTTTTATTTAATTAAAGCAAAAAGTGGAAAATACTTTTGTGTTTCATTTGGAAACTTTTGAAGAGAACCAGATTAAGAATCTTTTCTTCTTCATTTAATTTTCTACTTTGTGAACGTATTTAAGCATTTCCTTCATTTTCGATGTAATATTTATCATACTTAAATCCTATTAATAAACAAAGATTTGTAAGATCCACTTCATCAATATTTTGTTCTAATCTTATTTAGGGTGACTTGTATAGATCTAGTTTAAAATTTTAAACTGCAGATTAACCAATCACAATAGTCAAAATCCGAGTTTAAACCATAGTTACCGGTTAAACTTGGACTATACAAGTCACCCCTAAAGTGATTAAATTGCACTGAATCAGATTGTTACTAACGATTGCTTCATCACGTAGACAGGCACCGTCAGTTCAGTTGCTTTGTTATTATAGCACCATCAGTAAGAAATTTTTTTCCAATGTCTACATCATCGTTGGTTCCTGCAATTGGAATAGATTTGGGTACAACAAACTCCTGCGTTGCAATATACTTGAATGGAAGAGCCGAAGTATTATCAAACGATGTTGGCGAAAGAACAACGCCCTCATATGTTGGATTTACAAATGACGAAATTCTAGTTGGTCAAATAGCTAAAGACCAAGCGTACAGAAATTATACCAACACAATTTTTGGTAAGTTAACTTCCTAATTGATTTTTTCAAAACAAATGAATTTCTAGATGCGAAACGTTTAATTGGTCGCAAGTTTATTGATGCCAAGGTACAGGAAGGAATCCAACATTGGCCGTTCTCTGTAACCGATCGAAATGGGAATCCAGAATTGAAAATAAAATTACAGGATCAAGAGGTTTCCTATTGTCCAGAACAAATTAGTGCAATAGTTTTGGAGAAACTGAAAGATATTGCTTCGCAGAGAGTGGAAGCTCCGGTCACCAAAGCTGTTATCACGGTTCCTGCATATTTTAACGATTCTCAAAGGCAAGCAACTAAAGATGCCGGAAAGTTAGCCGGATTGGAAGTTTTAATGCTTTTGAATGAACCGACGGCTGCTGCAATTGCTTACGCTTTGGACGAAAGTTTGAAGGATTGCAAGCACACGATGGTTTTTGATTTAGGAGGAGGAACGTTTGACGTTTCAATTATAAAATATGATAACCGACGTGTAACTGTGAAGGCAATCCATGGGGATTCAAACTTGGGTGGTAATGATTTCAATCTGAAAGTGTTGACTTACTTGGTTAAAGATATTAAGGAAAAATTTAATTGTTCCATTGAAAGTAGCAACCGAGCAATGGCACGATTACTGGCAGCGTGTGAACGGATAAAGCAGACGTTGTCATTTCGAACGACAGGCGAAATAGAATTGGATGGATTGATCGAGGGAGAAGATTACCATTTCAGTTTGACTAAAGAAAAATTTGATGAGCTAAACGAGGAACTATTTCAGAAAACTTTGGAAATTGTAAAAAATTGTGTAAGGACTGCTTCGTTAACGCCTGAAGATATCGATAAGATTGTGTTGGTTGGAGGTTCCACAAAAATTCCTCGAATTCAGTTTCTTTTGCAGGATTATTTTGGGGGAAGGCCACTTTCTAAAGCAGTTAATCCTGATGAAGCTGTAGCAATTGGTGCCGCTATACAAGCAGCCAATTTAAACAAGAGCGGTTCGCAAGTGGTTGAGGATTTTGTTCTAGAAGATGTGGTTCCATTTTCGTTAGGAATTGAAATCACCGGTGGAATAATGAGTACTGTGATTAAACGGAATACTTTGATTCCAGCAACTGCAAAAAAACCTTTTACCACTAGTCTTAACAATCAAACTGAAGTCAGCATTAAGATTTTCGAAGGAGAAAAGTCATTCACTTATAATAACAATTTATTAGGGAAATTCGTCCTCCAGGATATCCCACCATCATTAAGCGGTGTTCCTAAAATCGATGTCAGCTTCGATATTGACACGAATGGCATTTTAAACGTAACCGCAATTGAAAAATTAAGCAACAAGGAAAATAATATCACTATCACCATCGATAAAGGACGTCTTAGCAAGGAAGAACTTGAAGGGATGATTAACGAAGCCGAAAAGTATCGTTCAAAACTTAAGAGAAAAAGATCTGAAAACTTGAAACTAATTATAAAATAATATATTTTTGTTTGTAAAATCCACGAAGAAAATACGTCGTTTGGTAGCTCCTCGACTAAGCTAGTTTTTGCATTAAAAGTAGTTGTGCAGCTAACAACTGACTAGATTATTTTAATATTGTACAATTCAGCTGTTTTACTGTATTTCTGTTTATTTTAATTAGGATTTTGTTCTTAATTTTGGTGTTTTTTGTTTTGTTGTTAATTTTTTGTAGGAGTATCTGTTACAATACAATTTTTCTATGCGATTGCGATTTTTAACAAAGTCAGAATTTATTGTTATTCTTTACGAAAAAATTTCGTCGTTTAAAATCTGCAAGGTACCACGAGGCGTTAAGGTAATTTGAATATTATGCTGTGCTTAATATGGCGGTTTTTGGTTTTCCACGTCGTTTCCTCCATGAAAAACGTTAATAATAAAGGTTCATTTTTTAACACCAGAGAAACGTTGACTTATTAATAAATTTTAGCTTTAGTAGTGTATATTACAACCCTTAACTTCAAAGCATAAACAAAATATTGCAAAATTTACCTTAAAATTAAATTTGATTTCTACGATTTATCTAATCAGTTGTTTATTATATTTACTTCTACACTCTAATCTTATCAAAAAAGATTAACTGGTATCGACGACGATTGTTAGAACAAAATTCACTTAAGTTTTTAGGAAACTACAAATTTGTCGATTATTTTCTATTTTATTTCTTAATTAAAAATCTTACAAAAATAACGTGGTGGTTAGAGGGGTCTGTTCAGGACAGCCAACTGTCCAGCGTCTCTACCAACCTTACAAAAATTAAAATAAATTATTTTTAAATTTTACACAGGGCTGCTTGTAAGGGGTGTGAGATGTACGCCACAGTACTCCCCTCCCAGTAAAAATGTTATGCATTTTGACGGTACTTCATTAAAGCCGTTGAGTTTTAACTAATTCGCAATACCTATCCGGAAATCTCACTTGCCTTCCCGATCTTGTTATAATACTTGGCCCCTTTTTTAATATTCCTTTTTCTGCCGATTTAAACGTCTGTGAAGGTTCAAAATCCTGCTGCGGACTTGGTATCCCATCTTTTTTTACTAACGCTTGTGTGGTTGACTCGTTACTCATAATGTACGCTGGTTTTATTCGGTCTATCGATATCGCTATGTTTTTTCCGTTTTTTTCAATTTGGAACACCTTCTCTGTTCTTGCCAAAATCTTGAAAGGACCATCATACGTTGCTTGTAACGGTTTTCTTACCGCATCGTGCCGTACAAAAACATGTGAACAAGTGGATAAATCTTTATGCACGAAAATTTTCCTATTTCCATGGTTACTACCAGGTACTGGTCTCATATTGTGAAAATGTTTACGCAATTGTGAAACAAAATTTGTGGGATCGTTAGGGACAGGACTATTTTGAAATATTTCTCCTGGTAATCGCAGATTTTCGCCATAAACCAATTCTGCCGCCGTTGCGTTGATGTCTTCTTTGAAAGCTGTTCTTAACCCTAAGAGTACTATAGGTAATGCTTCTACCCAAGTTTCATTATTCTCTAAGGCATGACATTTAATTGCGCTTTTTAGCTGCCGGTGCACTCTTTCAATCATTCCATTCGCCATTGGATGGTATGCAGTTGATTGAATGTGTTCTGCTCCTAAAAGTTTTGACAAATTTTTAAATATGTTTGACGTGAATTGCCGTCCCTGGTCGGTTGTTATTCGCGCTGGTACTCCAAATCTTGATATCCACGATGTTACAAGAGTCTGGGCTACTTCTTCTGCTGAAATATTCTGTATTGGGACAACTTCAATCCATCTAGTAAATCTATCAATCATCGTCATACAATATGTAAAACCTTTTGAATACGGAAGTGGACCAACTAAATCGAGATGAATATGTTCAAAGCGTTTTGTGGGAGCCAGAAATTTCCCAAGCGGCGCTACGGTATGTCTCTGAACTTTGGTTTTTTGGCATGGAATGCATTCTCTACACCAGTTTTTTACATCTTTATTGATTGCAGGCCAAACGAAACGCTTTGTGATTAGTTTAGCTGTTGCTCTTCTTCCCAAATGCGCCAAACCGTGCATTTTTTTAAATATCGCAAACCTTAAATTCTTTGGCACCCATGGTCGAACATTATTGGTGCTCGTATCGCATACTAGATGAGTTTCTGCTTCTGAAAAGAATATTTTTTTAAGCTGCAAGGAATGTTTCTTTTTATGAAATATATTTAATTCATTATCGTTCTCTTGATCGATGGCTAATTTTTTGTAATCTATCACGATTTGGTCTGGCGTTAACTCTTCAATTTGTAATCTCGATAACGTATCTGCAGGAATGTTCTCAATACCGTTAATATGTCGAATATCTGTTGAAAATTGTCCAATGAAATCTAGATATCTATATTGACGTGGCGAACTATGGTCTGATTTCTGCTTAAAAGCAAATACTAACGGTTTATGATCCGTAAAAATTGTGAATTCTCTTCCTTCTAAGGAGTGTCTAAATTTCTTTACTCCTTCGTAAATAGCTAGCAATTCACGATCGTACGCGCTGTATTTTTGCTGTGCGGGAGATAACGTTTTTGCAAAAAATGCAAGTGGTTGCCATTTCTTCTTTATTTCTTGTTGCAAGACCGCGCCAATAGCTAGATTCGATGCATCTACCATTATCGATAACGGCATGTTTTGTGCAGGATGTGCGAGTAACGTGGCATTAGCTAGTGCTTCTTTACTCTTTTCAAACGCGCATTCAGCTTCCGAATTCCACTCAATCTTTCGGTTATCTTTCTTGCTTCCTGTTAAAAACTTGTTTAAAGGCGCCTGGATTTCTGCTATCTTGGGAATAAATCTCCTATAAAAATTTATCATCCCAAGAAACCTTCTCAATTGCTTGATTGTGATCGGGCGTTGGGCATTTTTTATCACCTCAATTCGTTCATCTGGCGGTTTGCTACCGTGTGTGTTTACTGTATAACCTAAAAAACTTACCTCGCTTTTTCCAAAAATACATTTATCGATGTTTATTTTGATACCAAATTTATCCAAGCGTTCGAATAAAATGTTTAGGTGCTTTGTATGCTCTTCTTCCGATTCTGATGCGATTAAAATATCATCCACATATGCAAAAACAAAATCCAACCCACGCGTTACTTCATCGATAAATCTTTGAAAGGTTTGTGCGGCATTTCTTAACCCAAAACACATAAATAAGAACTCGAACAATCCGAATGGAGTTGCAATTGCAGTTTTTTCTATATCGTCTGGATGCACCGGAATCTGATAATAAGCTTTAACGAGATCTATCGTGGAAAATATTTTCTTATTGTACAGCATGTGAGAAAAATCTTCAATATGTGGCACTGGATAACGATCAGGTATTGTACGAGCATTTAATGCTCTGAAATCGCCACAGGGTCGCCATTCGTTATTCTTTTTTTTAACCATATGTAAAGGAGAAGACCAACAGCTTTTTGATGGCCGAACAATCCCTAATTGCAACATCGTCTCGAATTCTTTTTTTGCTGTCATCATTCGTTCTGGGGCCAATCTTCTAGGACGACAGGTTATTGGTGGTCCAGGCGTTGTCTCAATATGGTGCAAGGTTCCATGTTGGATTTGTTTTTGAGGTGCAACCGGATTTGTTAATGAAGGAAATTTTTTTAATAACGTATGAAAGGGATTCTTGCTTGATACAGTTCGAATTATCATAACTTCGCTGTTGTTTACTCTCCCAGCAGCTTGTTTTGTCGTTACCATGTCAACCAGTTTCCTATTTCTGATATCTACCATTAATCCAAATTTTTTTAGAAAATCCGCGCCTATAATAGGTTTATTCACATCTGCTACTAGAAACGACCACCGAAATTCACGATTTAACCCAAAATTTAGTATCATTGTTATAAAACCATACGTGTTTATTACCGAATCATTCGCGGCGTACAATTTGGTTTCACTGATCCTGCTATATCCCCTTGCCAATCGTTTTGGCATTACACATACATCCGCTCCCGTATCTATCAAGAACTCTATTTTACTTTTACGATCCTGAACGTAGAGACGGCTTGAAGTGGTTCTGTTGCCAGGCGTCTCTTCTACTGGCCACAATTTCCGTTTTTTGAATTCCAATTGCATGGGAGTCTACACTTTGTAGAGTTTTTTCCAAATCGCTGGTGGTACCAACATGTCGAATTTTCACTTGCTCGATCACGACTATTGCTACGTTGTCGTCCACAACTTCTCCACTCTTCTCTTTGAGGTCGAACATGTCTCTGGAAACGATTCTGTTTAATTTCTGCCAGTTCTTCTGTTACTTTCTCCATATTTTCGCTCAACTTGGTTAGCTGAGTTTGCAAATTGATTCTACTCGTAGGAAAATCCTGTGTGCTATTGATACCCGCGATGTTCCTTTGAGGCAATGCATCCTCGACCCTGTCTGCGATTTCGGCTATTTTCTCTACTGGTCTGTCGATTTGGGCTGCCACTAGCGCCTGCAAATGATTAGGAAGACGTCGAGTCCAAACAATTTTGACCAATTCATCCGTTGCTGCTGATCCTCCTAAACTTTTAAGATGTCTTAAAAATTGAGAGGGAGTTCTATCTCCAATCTGTTCGTCTTCTAGAAAAGCGATCAATTTCTTTTCTTGCGGAACGGCGAATCTTTTTATAGTTTCCTTTTTTAAATATTCATACTTGTCCTGTGAAGGGGGTCTTAACAACACGTCTTTCATTTCCAACATCGCTTTTTCATTAAAACTAGCTAACACATGATAATATTTGGTTGTATCTTGCGATATTCCAACCAACGCAAATTGTGCTTCAATTTGTAAAAACCACATTTCAGGTTCCTGAATCCAAAATGGAATTTGTTTTATGCTTACCGCGTTTGCTTGCATTGGTACACTTTGCATTGTTTGGTCGCTCTTCTTTTTTTCGCCGTCGATTGACATTTTATATCGGGGTCACCACTTTAGGAAACTACAAATTTGTCGATTATTTTCTATTTTATTTCTTAATTAAAAATCTTACAAAAATAACGTGGTGGTTAGAGGGGTCTGTTCAGGACAGCCAACTGTCCAGCGTCTCTACCAACCTTACAAAAATTAAAATAAATTATTTTTAAATTTTACACAGGGCTGCTTGTAAGGGGTGTGAGATGTACGCCACAAGTTATTTCAAAATGTCTGAATCATCGGTTCCAGCAATCGGAATAGATTTGGGTACAACAAACTCTTGCGTTGCAATATACTTGAACGGAAGAGCCGAAGTATTAGCAAACGATGTTAGCGAAAGAACTACCCCTTCCTACGTTGGATTTAATAATGATGGAATTTTGGTTGGAAAAGTGGCCAAAGATCAAGCATACAGAAACTACAAAAACACAATTTTTGGTAAGTATAGTACCTCTTTTATTTGAATTCTTTAAATCAGTTGCTTTTGTAGATGTAAAACGCTTAATGGGAAAAAAATACAATGACGAAAAGATCCAGGAAGGAATCAAGTTTTGGCCGTTTACTGTAGCCGATCGGTACGGTAATCCTGAAGTGAAAATAAAATTGCAAGACGAAGAAATTTTTTACTGTCCCGAACAAATTAGTGCAAAAATTTTGGAAAAACTGAAAGATCTAGCTTCGTACAGGGTTGAAGCTCCAGTAACAAAAGCTGTTATAACGGTTCCAGCATATTTTAACGATTCTCAACGGCAGGCGACTAAAGATGCCGGAAGATTGGCCGGATTGGAAGTTTTGATGCTTTTAAATGAACCAACGGCAGCTGCAATTACTTACGCTTTGGATAAAAGTTCAAAGGATTGCAAGCACGCGTTGGTTTTTGATTTAGGGGGAGGTACGTTTGACGTTTCAATTATAAAATTTGAAAATCGACGTGTAACTGTGAAGGCAATCCATGGTGATTCTAACCTGGGAGGTAATGATTTTGACAAGCAACTTTTGACTTACTTCATAGAAGATATTCAAGAAAAATTTAACTACAATATTCAAGATAATCCGGTAGCAATGGCTAGGTTACTTGCAGAGTGTGAAAGAAAAAAGAAATTGCTGTCATTCCAACCGTTAGTCCAAATAGATCTGTATGGATTGATTGATGGAAAGGACTATTACATTGATCTGACAAGAGAAAAATTCGATGACTTAAACAAGGAGCTGTTTCGTAGAACTTTGAAGATTGTAAAAAATTGTGTTAAGACTGCCTCGTTAACACCTGCAGATATTGATAATATCGTGTTGGTTGGGGGTTCCACAAAAATACCTCGCATTCAGTATATTTTGCAAGAATTTTTTGGAGGTAAGGCTCTGTCAAAAGCTGTAAATCCCGATGAAGCTGTAGCTATTGGTGCAGCTATTCAAGCAGCCCATTTAAGTAATAATGATGCCCAGGCGGTGGAAGATTTCATTCTTGAAGATGTGGCTCCATTTTCGTTGGGAGTTGAAGTAGAAGATGGGTTAATGCGTACCATGATTAAGCGAAATACTTTATTACCAGCTACGGTAACAAAACAATTTTCTACTTATTCTGATGATCAAACAGTGGTTGATATTAAAATATACGAAGGACGAAAAAAGTACACCTGTGAAAATTACTTATTAGGGACATTCCAACTTATTGGGATTCCACCAGCACCTAAAGGTGTTCCTGATATCCAAGTCACCTTCGACGTTGACGTTAACGGAATTTTGAGTGTAACTGCCACCGAAGCATCAGCCAACAAGAAAAATAATATCACGATTACCAACGATAGAGGTCGTCTAGGTAGGGAAGAACTTGAAATGATGATCAACCAGACGCAAACGTATAATCGCACGATAACTGAAAATCGATTCGTCGCAATCTGTGATAAAAATGAAAAATTGGAATGTGATTAAGACCATAGAAAAACTATGGTTTGTTTTAATCGAGTGTGCTAAAATTCTACCTCGTCGTGGTTAATTTATGAAATAAAGAAATTTGTAGTTGAGCCCGCTTCCGTTTCCGTAAACTACCTGCATTGTCTATTAAAATGTCTTTTTCCATTCTTAGTTATATTATCAGTGATTTTTATAGGTATTTATTTAAATTGGTTATAACTTTCTCTGTGTATTTTTTATTTCAAAGAATAAAGATGAATAAAATGATTAAAATTACAATTTATAATTAAGGTATAATATTGCGGTAACTCAATGAGTGTAACTCAAAAGTTACACTTTGCCCGAAATGTAAATGGTTTAGAGTTGACAAGTCTTAAACGAAGAAGAGCAGTAGAATGGGCAGCATCAAGTGTATCAAATGGCCCTGCAAAGTAGAGAACAAAAAAGAAACAAAGAGTGAAAGAAAGCGATAACCATGAAGATATGCATAATATATGTTTTTTCAAGGTAAAAATTTAATGCAAACAAAATCAATCTTAATAAAATATTTACAATTAAAGTTAAAATTTGTTCAATTTACCTCTAAATATATTATTTTAATCTTATCAAACGATTAAATTGCATCGATAGCACTTTATAATAGAACCAACTCAATCGTATTAAAATAACACAGTTAATTGGACGTTATTCAAAAAATATCTTCAAATGTCTGAATCATCGGATTTTGCAATTGGAATAGATTTAGGGACAACAAACTCTTGCGTTGCGTTGTATTTAGATGGAAGGGCTGAAGTGCTAGCCAACGAAGTTGGCGAGAATACCACACCTTCTTACGTTGGATTTCGAGATGATGGAATTTTGGTAGGAAAATTAGCTAAAGATCTAGCGTATAGGAATCCCAAAAATACAATTTTTGGTAAGTTTGTGGTCATTCGTGTGTCCGTAATAAATTCCATTTGAACATCTGAAATCAATTTTTCTTTTAGATGTGAAACGTTTAATCGGGAAAAAGTACAATGATGACAAAGTACAGGAGCAAATCAAATTTTGGCCATTTGTTGTAACTGAACGAAAAGGTAATCCACAATTTAAAATAGAACTGAAAGATGAAGAACGCTGTTATTGGCCCGAACAAATTAGTGCTATAATTTTGGAAAAACTGAAAGACGTTGCTTCGAAAAGATTGAATGTTCCAGTAACGAAAGCAGTTATAACGGTTCCAGCGTATTTTAGCGATTCTCAAAGGCAAGCGACTAAAGATGCTGGTAAATTAGCAGGATTGGAAGTCTTGATGCTTTTGAACGAACCAACAGCTGCTGCAATTACTTACGCTTATGACAAAAGTTCAAGGACGGATCAAGATGAGTCAAAGAGAGGGGAAACAAAGGATGGCAAACATGCGTTGGTTTATGATTTGGGAGGAGGTACGTTTGACGTTTCCATTATAAAATTTGAAAATCGACGTGTGACTGTGAAAGCCACCCATGGAGATTGCAACTTAGGAGGCGTTGATTTTGACAGACAACTGTTGAATTACGTTCTGGAAGATATTGATGAAAAATTTAACAATAATAACCTTCGAGATGATCAACGAAACATGGCTAGGTTACTTGCAGCGTGTGAAAGAGCCAAGCGGACGTTGTCATTCGAACCCTTAGTAGAAATAGAATTGGATAGCTTGGTTAATGGAGAGGAATATTACATGGAACTGACAAGGGAAACATTTGAAGATCTAAACAAAGAACTGATTGAAAATACTTTAAAAATTGTAGGAGAGTGTCTTAAGATTGCGTCATTTACATATTCTGATATTGATAATGTCGTATTAGTTGGAGGTTCTACAAGAATACCTCAGATTCGTCAGCTTTTGCAAGACCTTTTTAAAGATACTTATATTTCTGAAGCAGTTAATCCTGATGAAGCTGTAGCGATTGGTGCTGCAATACAGGCGTCCAACTTAATCAAGAATAAGTCGGAGGTCGTTAAAGATTTTGTTCTGAAGGATATTGTTCCATTTTCTTTGGGCATTTCTGTATACAAAAATGGTACATATGGTAATATGTCTACGGTGCTTAAGCGACATACTACAACACCAACAAAAAGAACAAAATCATATACCACTGTTGATGATGATCAAACATCAATTATGTTCAAGATATATGAAGGTGAAAATGATCTTACGTGCTATAATAACTTATTAGGATCGTTCCTACTTACCGGTATTATACCAGCACCAAAAGGTGTTCCTAGAGTCCTAGTTATCTTCGACATGGACGTCGACGGTATTTTAGAAGTAACCGCTATAGACGAATCAACTAATAATACAAATAATATCACAATTTCCAATGATAGAGGACGTCTCAGCAAGGAAGAAATAGAAAGTTTGATGAACTACGATGAAAATTATCGCAGAAATGAAAAGCGAAATGTACTGTAATCTGATTACAAGAAATAAAATTAGAATATAATCAAAGTTTACGTTAGTTGAGAGGTTGTTATTCAACAAAATTTTCTACTTCTTTTAGTGTGTCTAAAATGTAGAATATTTTATTTTTTGTTTTTCTTAAATACTTGATATTTTTGTATTAAGGTTTACAATAAATTGTTCTAGGGATATTCTGATGTTCATATTTTTTTCTGCAAAAAAGTCCTCTACGACATATTATTATATTATATATCTGTAACAGATTAGGCTTGAAAGATATCCAAATCCGCAGGTATCTCTTCAGCGGTAAAAATCTGTGATTTTGAGACATCTCCAGAGATGAGACATTTCCAATGTGTTTTCCCTAGGAATTCTCCTTTTCTTGCCATTATTAAAAATTAAAATATCTGTGATTTTTTACCGCACTTCTGGATAAAAAAATTTAAATTTAGCACCAATTTTGACTTTTGATATCACGCAGCAATTGGCCACCCAAATTTTCCTGAGAACAAATTTCCTCTTATAAACCAAGTGAGCTGTTCATGCAGCAAAAACTCAAGTTGAAGAGAAACCCTACATCGAAATGTAAAATCATCCCTGTAAAATTACAGGGATGAGTCTTTACAGTATTGCCCTAACATAAAAATAAGTCGCTGCATATATTGATACCACTTACATAATATTTTCCTTATTGCTGTAATTTTCTATAACTTGGGGAAAATTTTCCGGTTATCTGATAAATTTGTAATTACAATTTATTTATTATCAACTACGTTAACATTATTTTTAAATTCTAAGAACTAACTATTCATTTATTTGTTTATTATAGATACTTTTACTCAAATCTTATCTAATAGGTACGAATAAATTGCACCTTTTTTTACGATGTACCTAATAATGAATATTATTTAATACAAAGGAATTTTGCAGATTATTTGTATTTATAACAATAAAAATAAATTTTGGTAAACATTGTACATTTCAGAATGGATCTGTCATTCACAAATGTGGAGAGATAAAAAAAGATCATTCCTGTGCGGCTAGTAGAAATTTTGCTTGTCATCAGAAAATGCCCCGCAGTTGGAATGATTTTAACACAGGTGCATGTCGCTGGCCCCCCCCAAATTGAATTTTGAGATGAAATTGGTGTCAATCGTTAGAGCCTAAATGAGCTTCCATTTTTTTTGTTTGAGCCTCAACCGTCGCGGAGATATTCGCAAAAATGTTTGGGGGGGGGGGGGGGGCTGTAGACACGTTGGCCTCCCCAAGTCGAATTTTGGGTTAAAAATGGTGTCAAACGTTAGAGCTTCGTTAGAGCCTAAATGAGCTTTCATTTTTTTCGTTTGAGCCTCAACCGTCGCGAAGATATTCGCGAAAACGTTAGGGGGGGGGGCTGTAGACATGTTTTTCTATTTTCGCTCATATTATGAATTTTGGGATGAAATTGGTGTCAAACGTTAGAGCTTCGTTAGAGCTTAAATGAGCTTCCATTTCCATCATTTTAACTTCATTTTTTACAAAGTTACAGGCATTTTTAATTTTCGAGCCTTCGAGCAAGTTCCGTGTGATAATCTTCAAGTTTTTTTTTATTACATTAGATTAAAATATTTAATCCGATTAAAAGAACTAATCCTGCTTTCTATTATAATAAATTTTGATAATAAATAAAACTGGAAAAATTAATTTTACAAAATAAATTTTTTAATCAAAAGTAATACAAATAATGTACGTTTTTATTTCTAAATGTATGTTTTTGCTCATAAACTACATACTATGAATTGGTTTTTTTGGCAATTGTAGTTCTCCGTACTATCTTAGTTAAAAGTTATTCTCAAAAAACAATTCTCCCTCTCATTTTAAATTTATGTGTGCAGGGACGTGCCCAACCAACTTTTTTCGGGGGCGAAAAATTTCAAATTTGCCAACTGAGTTACTTCAAAGTTGCCAACTTTTTGTAAGTTTTGCAATTTTTTGTAAATTTAGACATAAAAAAATGCCAAATTGACCAACTTTTGGGTGTTTTTGTCAACTTTAGCCAACTTTCTAAAACTTTGATTTATGATCACGTTTTGTATGTGTGCAGTCGATAGAGCTTCGTTTGAGCTTGAAAGAGCTTCAGTGAGTAAGATTTTAAATTAATTTTATACAAAGTTATGAATAGTTGAAATTTTCGACTAAACTCTGAGCAACATGCGTTAAATCGTAAGGTTTTTTAAAATTTTAATATTTTTTCGGCATGATTTCTATTTCGGTAAATTACTTCGATTTTAAAAATTTTATATTTATAAAAAATAAAACCTTGCTTATTTAGAGAACTTATTTTTATCCAAAGTATTTAGATTATCGGCTCAAGAGATTTAAAGAAACTTATGATTTCACGCATGTTGCTCGGAGATTAACAATCTATAAGTTTGTAAAAAATTAACTGACAGTCTTGCTCACTGAAGCTCATTCTGGCTCAAACAAAGCTCTATCGATTGACATCAATTGCAGACATAATATCAAAATGAGAAGCAAAATTGTAAAACATGTCTAGAGCCCCACACCCCAATAGTTTGCCTCCCCCCCAAATTGAATTTTAGGATGAAATTGGTGTCAATCGTTAGAGCCTAAATAAGCTTAAATTGTTTCTGTATGAGCCTCAACCGTTGCAAAGATATTTGCAAATACGTATGGGGGGGGGACCTTTAAACACGTTGGCCCTGTAATAAAAATAGTGTCAAACTTTAGAGCTTCTATTTAGCGTTAAATAGTTTTAAATAAAAGCTTTGGTTAATAGTTAAGTTACTAATCTTCTTAAAATTTTAAAAAACCTTACGATTTAACGCATGTTGCTCAGAGTTTAGTCGAAAATTTCAACTATTCATAACTTTGTATAAAATTAATTTAAAATCTCACTCACTGAAGCTCTTTCAAGCTCAAACGAAGCTCTATCGACTGCACACATACAAAGGCTACGTTTACATCGTAAAATGTTTGGTTCGGTCCTATCGGACTAAACGGGAGGGGATAGTTCGATGCGATAAAATATAGTTCGCAATTGCTTCGCAAGTGTTTACACCGTACACGAGAACCGAGGACCAAAATGTGACCAAAATATTTAAATTTAAGCTACTTGATAAATTTTATTTTATAACCTATAAAAATTAAAAATGAGCGCATTCGGTATTAAAAATAGTCGATTGATGTCGAATGCAGTCGAACCCGTCGAACCAATTTAGTTCGTATTTGGTCTGATACTCATATTTTAGAGGACCGAACTAAAGCCGGACCAACTTGGTACCTGTATGTTTACACCAGGCGGACTAAAAATATAGTTCGGATATGGTCCCAATATAGTCCTGGTCCGCCTTTAGTCCGCGTACCAAGCGTACGGTGTAAACCAAGCCAGAGACGTGATCATAAATCAAAGTTTTAGAAAGTTGGCAAAAGTTGACAAAAACACCTAAAAGTTGGTCAATTTGGCATTTTTTTATGTCTAAATTTACAAAAAATTGCAAAACTTACAAAAAGTTGGCAACTTTGAAGTAACTCAGTTGGCAAATTTAAAATTTTTCGCCCCCGAAAAAAGTTGGTTGGGCACGTCCCTGCACACATAAATTCAAAATGAGAGGGAAAATTGTTTTTTGAGAATAACTTTTAACTAAGATAGTACGGAGAACTACAATTGCCAAAAAAACCAATTCATAGTATGTAGTTTATGAGCAAAAACATACATTTAGAAAAAAAACGTACATTATTTGTATTACTTTTGATTAAAAAATTTATTTTGTAAAATTAATTTTTCCAGTTTTATTTATTATCAAAATTTATTATAATAGAAAGCAGGATTAGTTCTTTTAGTCGGATTAAATATTTTAATCTAATGTAATAGAAAAAACTTGAGGATTATCACACGGAACTTGCTCGAAGGCTCGAAAATTAAAAATGCTTGTAACTTTGTAAAAAATGAAGTTAAAATGATGGAAATGGAAGCTCATTTAAGCTCTAACGAAGCTCTAACGTTTGACACCAATTTCATCCCAAAATTCATAATATGAGCGAAAATAGAAAAACATGTCTACAGCCCCTCCCAACGTTTTCGCGAACATCTTCGCGACGGTTGAAGCTCAAACGAAAAAAATGAAAGCTCATTTAGGCTCTATCGAAGCTCTAACGTTTGACACCATTTTTAACCCAAAATTCGACTTGGGGGGGGGGGCAACGTGTCTACAGCCCCCCCAAACATTTTCGCAAATATCTCCGCGACGGTTGAGGCTCAAAAGAAAAAAATGGAAGCTCATTTAAACCCCGTTTACACTACATGATTTAGCATATGACTTGTCACATGACTTCTCATATGAGAGATTTTTTTACGTTCACACTACATGATTTTTGATATTATAGAGGTTATGGCTTTTATGATTGGCTGTTGTGATGGTATGATTTTAGCCATGACTTTTCTTATGACTAAGTCATATGATAAATCATGTAGTGTGAACTACCCTTTAGGCTCTAACGATTGACACCAATTTCATCTCAAAATTTAATTTGGAGGAGGGGGGGCAGCGACATGCACCTTTTTAACACCCCTGAATTACATAAAGGACGAGGATGGTTTAACGCTAAGCAGAACAGTTTTATGGATTTGGGGAACCCACTCCCAATATTTTTAGAGAAAAATTTAGGAAGTGCAGCAGAAAAACGGTCCCGGAGTTAAATTCGGAACGGACGAACAAGATATCGAGTGATCTCACGAAGAAATGCTTATAATTCGTTTTTGTGGGCGAAACTCAAAACTTATGGTTTTAATGTTATTAAACTTTTGGAAGTCACTCGATAACTTATTTGTTCAATTTACACTACGTTTTATCTTATCAAAAATGATTAAGTTGCATCGATAACATGGATGGAACAAATTCATTTTTAATAAAATAACACAAGTCAATAGAACGTTTTTCAAGGTACTTTTCCAAATGTCTCAATCATCGGACTATGCAATTGGAATAGATTTGGGTACAACGAATTCTTGCGTTGCGATATATTTAGATGGAAAGGCGGAAGTATTAGCCAACGAAGTTGGCGAGAGAACCACACCCTCATACGTTGGATTTAAAGATCATGGAATTCTGGTAGGTAATATGGCTAAAGAACAAGCGGTTAAGAATAGCAAAAATACCATTTTTGGTAAGTTTCATGTAGGGGCTGATATGTTGACCTGACATCATCTGTAGCATCTGTAGCAAATTTTTGATCAGGTATTTTCCTTATTTAAACATCTCAAATCATTGTTTGTTTTAGATGTTAAACGCTTAATGGGAAAAAAGTACAACGATCCCAAAGTACAGGAGCAACTCAAATTTTGGCCATTTGTTGTAACCGAAAAAAACGGGAATCCGGAACTGAAAATAGAATTGAGCAACGAAGAACGCTTTTATTGTCCCGAACAAATTAGTGCTATAATATTGGAAAAACTGAAAGACGTTGCTTCGAAAAGAGTTGAAGGTCAGGTAACGAAAGCAGTTATAACGGTTCCAGCATATTTTAACGATTCTCAAAGGCAAGCGACTAAAGATGCTGGTAAACTGGCCGGATTGGATGTTTTGATGCTTTTGAATGAACCAACAGCTGCTGCAATTGCTTACGAATATGACAAAAGTTCAAGGACTGATCAAGATGAGTCAAACAGGAAAAGAAAAAATTGCAAGCACACTTTGGTTTATGATTTGGGAGGAGGTACGTTTGACGTTTCCATTATAAAATATGAAAATCGACAAGTAACTGTGAAGGCTATCCATGGGGATTCCAGCTTAGGAGGAATTGATTTTGACAGACAACTATTGACTTACGTTTTGAAAGATATTGATAAAAAATTTAAAACTAATAAAATTCGAGATGATCGACAAAGCATGGCTAGGTTACTTGCAGCGTGTGAAAAAGCCAAACAGACGTTGTCATTCCAATCCTCAGTAGAAATTGAATTGGACGTATTGGTTAATAAAGAAGACTATTGCATGGAACTGACAAGGAAAAAATTTGAAAATTTAAACAAGGAACTGTTTCATAAGACTTTAAAAATTGTAAGAGAATGTATTAAGATTGCGTCATTTTCATATTCTGATATAGACGATGTCGTGTTAGTTGGTGGTTCTACAAGAATTCTTCAAATCCGTAAGCTTTTGCAAGATCTTTTTGAAGGTACGAATATTTCTGAAGCAGTGAATCCCCATGAAGCTGTAGCGATTGGTGCTGCAATACAAGCTGTCAACTTAAACAAGAATAACTCGGAAGATGTTACAGATTTTGTTCTTAAAGATGTGGTTCCATTTTCGTTAGGAACTTCTGTATTTGAAAATGGTAAATATGGGATTATGTCTACAATCATTACGCGAAATACTTTAATCCCGATAACGAAATCAAAAGCATTTGTTACTGATGTTGATGATCAAACTTCAGTTAAGATCGATATTTATGAAGGAGAACATGAATTAGTCTACAAGAATCACTTATTGGGCTTATTCCATCTTACCGGTATTATACCAGCACCAAAAGGTCAATGCCGTATCCTAGTCACCTTTGATATTGACGTCAACGGTATTTTAAACGTAACCGCCATAGACGAATCATCTAATAATACTAATAAAATCACGATTACCAATGATAGAGGGCGTCTTAGTCAGGAAGAAATCAAAAAGTTGATCAACTATGATGAAGGCTATCGCAAAAATGAACAGAAAAATTAACTAAAAAAGAACTAAAGTTTTTGTTAGTTGGGTAGTTGACAGTCAACAAAAGTTTTAAATAATAACTCTGATTCTCTAGTGTGTATGAAGCACAGCTACGTTATCAGACTGACAATTCCCTAACTTAAAGAGTCTTTATAAGTAACAGATGCATTAATATCAGTTTTTGAAGTGTTTAATAAAAATTTTTTTTGAAACACAACAATAAATTCTTCTAGAGACATTTGTTTTATTTATTTAACTTTTTCTGCAAAAAAAAAGTCCTCCATATCATATTATATTATGTATTTGCAACAGATTAGGTTTGGAAGACATTAAAATCATTAGTGGAAAGCTTCTCGTATTCCCGAAAGCGTTGTTTTGCATAAGAAAGAACGAGAAGAACCCACGAATGCGTACGCACGACCCAAGCTCTGGCACTAGACGGGAGGATGTAATCCTTTGGTTAGCCTGTCTACCATTCCATCGTAGATCAGCGGGGCAAGTGGTCTAAATTAGAGAAAATTGTGTTTCACTTTCTTGGTTTATTAAGTCACTTAGTCACACAATAACAAGAAAATTATCGTTTAAAATAATTTTTAACAGATTTTTGCAGGCTTAAATATATTTTCCCTCAGAAAAAGAAAATCTTACTAGGAACTGCGTATTGTAGTGCTTTTTATTATCTTTCTTTATTTTATAATTTAACTTCTCTAGGCAAGATTTTCCCACGTATACATAGCTATACTCAGTTCACACTCTTTACCAAAATTTTTTCTCAAATTTAAGTTACCCTCTAGTGAGTCTTTGGGTGCAGAATTATAAGTGCACTCTTTCTGACTGGTGGTCAACCCAAAATAACAGAATTAAAGAAAAGCTCAGTGCTAGAAAACAAAAAATAAGATGTGAGCTGAATCCTCACGTCAAAGATGTTATGGAGGGTCTATAAAAAACGAAGATTATGGTAGTTTTAATTTTGATGTCCTAAAAAATTATGGTTACTAACGCGAAAAAAATTGCACAGTTTCATCTTTTACGAGAACTTACTGTTCACATGTAATATTCTAATCTTATCAAAAACGATTAAATTGAACCGATAACATTTAATATAACCAATTTAACCTTAATATAATAACACAGCCAATTGTACGTTACTTCAAATGTCTAAATCATCAGATTTTGCAATTGGAATAGATTTGGGCACAATAAACTCGTGCGTTGCGATTTATTTAAATGGAAAAGCAGAAGTACTAGCCAACGACGTTGGCGAAAGAACAACACCCTCCTACGTTGGATTTCGAGATGATGGAATTTTGGTAGGAAAAATGGCTAAAGATCAAGCGGTTAAAAATACCAAGAATACAATTTTTGGTAAGTTCCATATTATAAAGGCTACAATGACTTGTTACATGCAGCCGTAGCAAATTTGGATTCAAGGATTTTCTTCATTTAAACATGTCAAACCAATTTTTGTTGTAGATGTGAAACGATTAATGGGGAAAAAGTACAACGATCCCAAAGTACAGGAGCAGATTAAATTTTGGCCATTTGTTGTAACCGAAGAAAAAGGGAATCCTAAATTCCAAATAAAATTGAGGGACGAAGAACGCTTTTATTGGCCCGAACAAATTAGTGCAATAATTTTGGAAAAACTAAAAGTCGTTGGTTCGAAAAGAGTGGAAACTTCTGTAACGAAAGCAGTTATAACGGTTCCAGCATATTTTAACGATTCTCAAAGACAAGCAACTAAAGATGCAGGTAAACTAGCCGGATTGGATGTTTTGATGCTTTTGAATGAACCAACAGCTGCTGCAATTGCTTATGAGTATGACAAAAGTTCAAGGACGGATCAAGATGAGTTAAATAGGAAGAAGAAAAACTTCAAACATACGTTGGTTTATGATTTGGGAGGAGGTACGTTTGACGTTTCTATTATAAAATACGAAAATAGACAAATAACTGTGAAGGCTATTCATGGGGATTCCAACTTAGGAGGAATTGATTTTGACAGACAACTGTTGACTTACTTCCTAGAAGATATTGATAGAAAATTTGGAAGCATTAAGATTCTCAATGATCAAAAAATGGCTAGGTTACTTGCAGCATGTGAAAATGTCAAACGTACGTTGTCATTCCAAACCTTAGCAGAAATAGAATTGGATGTAAATGGAGAATACTATACAATAGAATTGACGAGGGAAAAATTTGAAGATTTAAACAAGGAACTCTTCCATAAGACTTTAAGTATTGTAGAAGAGTGTCTTGAGGTTGCCTCATTTACATATTCAGATATTGACAATGTCGTGTTAGTTGGAGGGTCTACAAGAATACCTCAGATTCGTAAGCTTTTGCAAGATCTCTTTAAAGATACTAAGATTTCCGAAGCAGTGAATCCTGATGAAGCTGTAGCTATTGGTGCCGCAATACAAGCAGACAACTTAATCAAGAATAAATCGAAGGTTGTTAAAGATTTTGTTCTTAAAGATGTGGTTCCATTTTCATTGGGAACTTCTGTATTTGAAAATGGTAAGTTTGGTGTTATGTCTACATTGATTAAGCGAAATACTGTAATACCGACAACAGTAACAGAAACATTTACTACTAATTTTGATGATCAAACAACAGTTCTGATCGAAATTTATGAAGGAGAATCTAGATTTACCAGCAATAATCGCTTATTAGGATCTTTTGAACTTACCGGCATTAAACCAGCACCAAAATGTGTACCAAATATCCTAGTCATCTTTGAAATCGATGTCAACGGAATTTTAAACGTAACCGCCTTAGAAAAATCAACTAAAAATTCAAGTAATATCAAGATTACTAATGATAGGGGTCGCCTTAGCAAGGAAGAAATAGAAAAGTTGATGAAGTACGATGAAAAGTATCGCAAAAAATAAAATAAATTATTTATTTTATTATGTGTTGTTATGTGTATTTTTATTATCTGTTAATGATCAGTTCTAATCATGTTTACAATAAAATCTTCAAAAGATATTTTGGTCTTATTTTTTTTCTTGCAAAAAAGTCTATCTGCAACAGATTAGGCTTTGAAGATATCCAAATTTGTACGTATCCATTTAACGGTAAAAATATATGTAATTTTGAATATCTTTCGCATTTTGACTGTTGCAGAATTTCCAATGATAGGTGGTATAAGCTCTGCACAGGGAGACAACTGAATGCAATTCAGCCAGGCCAAAATTTTGGAAAATTTTGATTTTCAAATTTGGTAAAAAAGCGGAATAGATAAGGATTCATTAGGGAGGTCTTCGTAGGGAGGTCGAAGCGGACAGACGTCCATCTTGCGTTTTTCCTGGTGTTTTTTTCAAGTGTTCAAATTTGGTCCCAGTTTGGCCCCAGTTGGATCTAGTATTTTTGATGTTGAAAATAAAATAATTAGAAACTCGTTGACAAAGTTACAATTAAGTAAGAGTTGAATAATTAAAATAGATCATTGATTTTTAAAATTAATTGCACTGATTTGATAAATAATTGTATAACCGATTTGCGCTGTAAAATTTGCTCACACTGTAGACTGGCGCGATGATACGACGCGGACACTTGCTATGTCGATTTTGTTGGGTCTCAGGAATCAAAACGGACTGTTCTCAATTAGGTGTTTAATTGTTGACTAAAATAAAATTTTTTTCCCATCTTCGTCCCTCTCCTTTTGGCGTACGTAATTTACGTCTTAATTACATAATTTACAGCAATTATTGAGCCGGCGGTAAACTTTCGAAGATTGAAAATCCCGATTCTGAGTGATACCATGAGGAACTGCATAATTTATTATAAATTAAAATTTGTGGAAACAAATTGAATAATAAAATTTGAATTACTTGAAAGTTTTGGGATTCACCCGACTATATATTTGTTCAATTTACCTCTATATGTGTTATTTTAATCTTATCAAAGAACGATTAAATTACATTGATATAGCACTTTTTGATAGAACCAAGTCAGTCGTTTTAAAATCATATAGTCAACTGCAAGTTATTTAAAGTATTATATTTCCAAATGTCTGAATCATCTGATTTTGCAATTGGAATAGATTTGGGTACTACAAACTCCTGCGTTGCAATATATATAGATGGAAAAGTGGAAGTACTAGCTAACGAAGTTGGAGAAAGAACCACACCATCATATGTTGGATTTAGAGATGATGATATTTTGGTGGGAAAAATGGCTAAAGATCTAGCGTTTAAGTATCACAAAAATACAATTTTTGGTAAGTTTCACGTAGGATTGCAAAGACATGTAATCCATATATGTAGTTTATATGGTTCATCAAAATCTGAAATCAATTTCTCTTATAGATGTGAAACGTTTAATGGGGAAAAAGTACAACGATGACAAAGTACAGGAGCAAATCAAATTTTGGCCATTTGTTGTAATTGAACGAAGAGGTAATCCACAATTGAAAATAGAATTGAAAGATGAAAATCGCTTTTATTGGCCTGAACAAATTAGTGCAAAAATTTTAGAAAAATTGAAAGACGTTGCTTCGAAAAGAGTGGAAGCTTCTGTAACGAAAGCAGTTATAACTGTTCCAGCTTATTTTAACGATTCTCAAAGGCAAGCGACTAAAGATGCAGGTAAACTAGCCGGATTGGATGTCTTGATGCTTTTGAATGAACCAACAGCGGCTGCAATTGCTTACGCTTATGACAAAAGTTCAAGGACGGATCAGAAAAATTGTAAACACGCGTTGGTTTATGATTTAGGAGGAGGTACATTTGACGTTTCTATTATAAAATTTTTAAATCGACGTGTAACTGTGAAGGCAACTCATGGAGATTGTAACTTAGGAGGAATTGATTTTGATAGACAACTGTTGACTTACTTCCTGGAAGATATAGATAAAAAATTTAATCCTAATAGTATTCGAAATAATCGACGAAATATGGCTAGGTTACTTGCAGCATGTGAAAATGTCAAACGTACGTTGTCATTCCAAACCTTAGCAGAAATAGAATTGGATGTGTTGGTAAATGGAGAAGACTATACAATAGAATTGACGAGGGAAAAATTTGAAGATTTAAACAAGGAACTCTTCCATAAGACTTTAAGTATTGTAGAAGAGTGTCTTGAGGTTGCCTCATTTACATATTCAGATATTGACAATGTCGTGTTAGTTGGAGGGTCTACAAGAATACCTCAGATTCGTAAGCTTTTGCAAGATCTCTTTGAAGATACTAAGATTTCCGAAGCAGTGAATCCTGATGAAGCTGTAGCTATTGGTGCCGCAATACAAGCAGACAACTTAATCAAGAATAAATCGAAGGTTGTTAAAGATTTTGTTCTTAAAGATGTGGTTCCATTTTCATTAGGAGTTTCTATAACTAAAAATAAGATTATGTCTACAATCATTAAGCGGCATACTTTAATACCGACAAGAAAAACCAGAGGGTATTGTACTGCTGATGATGATCAAACTTCAGTTAAGATTGATATATATGAAGGAGAACATGAATTAGTCTGTAAGAATCACTTATTGGGCTCATTCCTACTTACCGGTATTAAACCAGCACCAAAAGGTCAATGTCGTATCCCAGTCACCTTTGATATTGACGTCAATGGTATTTTAAACGTAACCGCGGTAGAAAAATCAACCAACAATACAAATAACATCTCCATTACCAATGATAGAGGTCGTCTCAGCAAGGAAGAACTAGAAGAGTTGATCAACTACGATGAGAAGTATCGTAAAAATGATAATCGAAATTAACTGTAATCTAATTGCAAGTATTAAAATCGGAATCGAATCAAAGCTTACGTTAATTGGAAAGTTGTCAATCAGCAGAAGTTTTAAATAATAATATATCTGAACTTTTAGTCCTCTTTCAGATGGAGCTATGCGTGACGTAAACTTCAACATAAAATTATCAAAACACTCCATCTGAGAAGATCCATTGGTATCTTTTAGAAAAATTGTAAAAAACACAATGGTTTTCTTTAGGTCGAGCTAATGTGCAGACAGGAAAATCCGTCCGGTCCGTTTACAGTAGGGCACTGCCACGTTTTCTCTCCACTGTACTCTGTCTGTCTGTACTCTACGTGTCATCTGAAAGAGGCCTTAGTGTAACATGAGACAAAATTAATCTTAATCTTATCAGCTTCCCCACTAAAAGAGTCTTTAAAAGTAGCAGATGCAGTAAAGGCTGTTTTTGAAGTATTTTACTGAAAAAAAAATTTTCGGCATATTTTCAACTTTTAGTTTTATTTTTGGTTTTCCTTTATACTTTGATATTTGTAGTACCATGTATTTTTCAATCAGTTTATGATCATTTTAGCCGGTTAGCAATAAATTGTTCTACGTATATTTTTCATATTTATTTAATTCTTTTTCTGCAAAAAGATCGCCAAAAACCAAACAGGCACGAACTTGAGAAGTGCAATTTTTAATAAGTTCGTTCCCCATTTGAATATTTTAAAAGTAATATTTATGGTAGATATGAAACAGTTAATGGGAAAAAAGTACCATGATGGAACAAATGGAATTTCGGCCGTTTTCTGTAACCGATAAAAACGGCAATCAAGAATTGAAAATAAAGTTAGGTGACAAGAAACGCTTTTATCATCCCTAACAAATTAGTTCAAAAATTTCTAATTAGTTCAAAAACTTCTAGATCAGCCGTCGTGAAACTTTCGGTTCTTATAGTTCTGGATCTCACAGACCATTAGCACGAAATCTTTTGGATTTCATTTCGTGGTTCACTAAACACAAACTTTTTTTAAATGCATCAGTTCTTTATTGTGATACAAAGTCCTCTCTACGCCCGAGGAAAAAACCCCCGATTCCCCAGTTCTCAAAGATAACATTTTGAAAAAAATATCTTATAAGTATCTATTTAATTTCCTCATATTTTTGCTATTTACTAGACAGGAAAATTTGCTAGAGTATTGTCAATCCATAATCCTTTTAGACTTTTCTTCAACTTAATCCAATTTTCTAAATTTACAACATCAATGCTTAATTTCGCGGTAGGCATTCTAATTAAAGTGATTTACAATTTCTGGAACTCAATAAATTTAATTGTCTATTTTATTTTATCTCTATTTTCAAGATTAAGCCACTATTAAATTTATTCCGCTCTTATGTCTAATCTTATCGTAAACGATTAAGTAAAATCGACTTCGATTAGTAACGCAGTTTGAATATTCAATAAAGGAGCCAGTCGTTTTAATTGTATCGTAAAGATATTTTTCTAAATGTCAGACTCTTCGAGTCCAGCAATTGGTATAGATTTAGGCACAACAAACTCCTGTGTTGCGATATACTTAAATGGAAGAGCAGAGGTACTAGCAAACGATGTTGGAGAAAGAACGACACCTTCATACGTTGGCTTCAAAGACGAGGAAATATTAGTCGGAAAAATAGCCAAAGATCAGGCCTACAGAAATTACGGAAACACAATTTTTGGTAAGTTCCTTCTAAATTTGAATTTTTCAAAACTATTCCCTTTGTAGATGTGAAACGCTTAATTGGCAAAAAATTTAATAACGCTAAATTACAAGAAGATATCAAATATTGGCCGTTTGGTGTTATAAATCGAAACGGTAATCCAGAATTCAAAATCAAATTGCGTCACCAGGAAGTTTTTTATTGTCCCGAACAAATTAGTGCTATAATTTTGGAAAAATTAAAAGATGTGGCGTCAAAACGCGTTGAAGGTAAAGTCACAAAGGCTGTTATTACGGTTCCTGCGTACTTTAACGATTCCCAAAGGCAGGCGACTAAAGATGCAGGAAAATTAGCCGGATTAGAAGTTTTGCGGCTTTTGAACGAACCCACAGCTGCTGCAATTGCTTACGCCTTAGACAAAAGTTCGAAGGATTGCAAACACGCGTTGGTTTTTGATTTGGGTGGAGGTACGTTTGATGTTTCGATAATAAGTTTTGAAAATCGACATGTAACTGTCAAGGGTATAGATGGAGATACTCATTTAGGTGGTGACGATTTTGACAACGAACTGGTGAATTATTTAGTGGATGATATTCAAGAAAAATTTAGTTATAATATTCAAAATAATAGGAGAGCGATGGCTCGATTGCTTTCAGCATGTGAACGAACTAAACAGTTGCTATCATTCCAAACCTTAGCCCAAATCGAATTGGATGGATTGATCGATGGAGAAGACTACGATATTGAGTTGTCTAGGGCAAAATTTGAAGATTTAAATGAGGAGCTGTTTCAGAGAACGTTAAATATTGTTAGGACTTGTGTGGATAGTGCTTTATTGACGCCTTCGGATATCGACAATGTGGTGTTAGTTGGGGGTTCTACGAAAATACCTCGAATTCGATCTCTTTTAGAAGACTTTTTTGACGGTAAGGAGCTTTCTAATGCAGTAAATCCCGATGAAGCAGTAGCACTTGGTGCTGCCATACAGGCAGCTCATTTATGTAATAAAGACTCACAGGTGGTCGAAGATTTTGTTCTTGAAGATGTGGTTCCTTTTTCTTTGGGCGTTGAAACTGCTGGTGGATTAATGAACGTTCTGATTAAGCGGAATACGTTGTTGCCAGCGACTGCAAGAAAAACGTTTACTACGGCGGTGGAGGATCAAACTTCAGTTAATATCAAAATATTTGAAGGGGAAAAATTGTTAACTAAAGATAACAACTTTTTGGGAGAGCTCAAAGTAACAGGGATTATTTCGGCACCATCTGGGGTGCCCAGAATTGACGAAACTTTTTATGTAGATGAAAACGGAATTTTGAGTGTTACGGCTGTTGAGAGATCAATTGGAAAGGTACTCAACTTAAGTATCGATCTGGATAAAGGGCGCTTAAGTGAAGAAGAAATAGTGAGCATCATCACAAAATCTTCGGAAAGCAAGGAACAAGGACAGAAGCACTGGAAGGTTTTAAATGCCAAAAATGAATTGGAATCGTACTGCAATAAAATGTTAAGATTAATCAAAACTTTGAAAATGAATTTTAACGACAGCAATTTTATTTTTTTGAGATGTGAAGAAGCTTTGAGTTACATTACTGAAACTAAAAATGAGAAAGACTTAAGGAAAAAGTTGAAAAGTATGGAATTTGAATGTGAAAGTATCGTCAAAAAGTATCAGTCGACAAATTGATCAAATTGGATTCTATTTTTCAAATTATCAAAATGAAAATGCAGCTTCAACATGTAATATATATTACTTATGCACTTGTGGTAAATACATCGAACCATTATCAAACAATAAATTATACATTTACATAAGAAAATGGGTTTTCATTTATTGTACAGACTCCCTATTTTCCCATAAAGATTCATTTATCAAATTGGAAAATGTTTGTTGTGTTCTAGGCCAATAAACATCAAAACACGAGTTTACGTCAACAAAAAACATCATCACTTTTTAAGCATATTGTTTGGAAGTAGAAGGTAAATCTCCATTAAATCCATTTGCTCCATTTTCTTCTTCCTGAATAGCTAATGGAACCTGAAACGAAAGGATTCAATTTTTGCATGATCTAGAAATCCATACCCTACTTGCTTATCTTCGGTTAATGTTGGGAGTAATTCATCGGTGGAACGCGGGCTAGGAGTAGGTGGTGCTCTACTATTATTCGAAGTAATTCGTGCAAATCTTCGTTGCATTTCTCGTTCTTCCTTTTGCTCCTTTTCTCGATCGAATCGTCTAGAACTATAACTTCTAACTGACGAGGTGCTGTGAACTGATGTTAAGCTTGGTCGTCGCGAACCTAAAATTGTATTCCATTATAACCCCATGCTTTTGAGTTTTTTTGGAAAAATGTTTGAAGAAAGCATATTCCATTTAATTAAACTAACATCTAATACTCACATGCTTTCTACTCTGCGATAAAAGAAAGACGAAGTAACACACGTAAGTACATCTAGAACTATAGATCACGTAACATTAAACTATTATAATTAGGATTTCAAGCTAGCGATAGTGGTCATCTAGGGCGCCACTTTCTCTTGAGTAAGATTTTTTGAGAAATATTTGGCGCCCGAGATACCATGATTACTATTTACTATGGTGGATGGAAAGCATGCAAGAGAAAAGTGATTTACAGTGCAGCGTTTCTAAATATTGTTCTTCTAATAAGTAAATTGCTGATAAGTTAAAATTTTAAATTATTGTATTTACAAAATTTTAAACTATAAATATTCAAAGTTAAACATTACCGCTGCCATCTTGCACAATTATTATCAAATAGAAACATTTTGGATTTTATTGAACACATTGAACTACCATAAGACATAGAGCAATCATGGAGTCACAACATAAAAAAAAACTTGCAAGAACTATACCAATGTAGGAAGTGAGTTTTGTAGAAAGGTCGGGATTCGTTTCATTAAATGACATCAGCAAGATGGCGGCGGTGCGGGCTGCACCTGCACGTGAAGCGGAAACTGACATTCCACGACATCCGTAAATGCTGCTGACTCTACGCGAAGAAACCGATGCTAGAGAACGCTGGCTTGTCGCATTAGATGTGGTTGAATGATCTACTAGCATCGGCATTGGAAGTCCGATTCCTATCCAAAAAAATAATTTGCTTTCAAAATCTATCGGGTAGGATTAAGAGATTTCAAAACTTTGATTGAGGTAAATGAAATGAAATTAAGAAGTGTCTATACACGAAATTTTTTTTCACAACAAAGATAGTATCTCAGGTAAGCAAGACCAAGTAGTAAGTTTTGGAAGAAAGATACACCGATGTTACATTAACATCAAAACATCCAGTCCAATAATAAAAATGTATAACCACAAATACCTGGATCATTCGAGAAGTAAATTGGAGGTGCTAAATTTGCATTTCCAAATCGTTGAGGCCTGGTGTACCTATTTTGATTAAACAATCTCAAAACAAAACATATCAGTCCAGATAAAACCGCAATCCCAGATAGGACCCCGGCCAAAGTAGTAAAGTCAGTTCGTAAGATATCCAAATCTGAAACAATAAAATTTTTGTAAATATAGTGCAAGGAAATTTAGAAAAGCATCTGCTTGAAACGATGAAGCTTTAAAATTTTATATCCCTTGAGATTTGAGTGAGGCAAAAAAGTTTTAGCATAATTCTCAAATCCAACATTAATGGAAGGGATAGCATGACATGCAAAATATTCACGGTGCTTGTATTTTATTAGCTTCATAAAATTACGTCTTATATTCCAACAAGTGGTAAGTGTCCAAATAAATAATTTTACCGATTTTGTTGTTTTCAAATTGGGTACTTTTTACACGCAACGCACAGATTTGAATATTTTAAACCAACAAGTTACTAAATTAATTTTCATTGTTTCGAAGGAACCCGGGGAATTACTAATTTATGCTAATCGATGTGTTAATTGGTTCATATTACATTAAGAATGTTGTTGAAATCAACGACGAATATTAATATGGTATAATATAGAAATTTAACTTAATTTTGTCAGTTTACAGGTTCCAGTAAACAAAATATAAAAACAAATGTTGTATAAAGTTCTGTCGGATTTTCTCATTTTAGTTGTAGTGCAGTAAAAAAAGCTTCCTCTGTGGGAATTTTTGTTTTGAATATATTAATGGCTTTGAAATCTTTCTGATTGTTGCATTTTAAGCAAGTGCTTCAAACGCAAGTTTGAATTGCTAGTAAATGTACCAACTTATTTATTTTTTCACATTTTAAATAATTTTGATTCAATTGTTTCAATTTCAATTTTCTGCCATTCTTGAGTATAAAATAGGATTTAAAATTTGTTTGTTTGATTAATAGCACAAGTCCTTGTAGCAAGGAATTGTAGGAAGCAAATTAAGCGTTCTTATTATTATTGTGTTCCAGATAACGATAAAGTCGTTTTTCTTTAACTAATTAAAACCGTGAATATAGTTTTAAATTAATTTCATTGTTTTCCTGAGATTTATGAATAATTTAAGGGCAAGAAAAGTTTCAAGTTTCTACCTACTTCCAAGTTCTTAGCTATAATTTCTTTCCTTACTGCGCCAAATAAAATTCTTAAATAATTTATACTTATGGATAAACTTTTCGAGTTGATGTTATTATAATTTTGGAATATTTAAGGAATTATTGCTTGATTATTAAAGAAATATCAAAGACATGAATTAAGTAGATAAAATATTACCTTGAGCACAGAAAACCCTTTTTGAAGGTTTTTGGAGAGACACTAAGTGGTATCCAGATTTGCATTGACAAATTGCGTTGTGATGAACTTGAATACAAGAAGCGTGTTGGTCTGAATATCTACAAGCTTCTCTGTAATAACATTGTTCCCCCAACCGTTTTGCTATAAAAAAAGTCATTAAAATTTTAAGCTTCAGGTAAAGAAAATTTTATTTTTTTTTCGCATAAAGCACGGAAATGGGAAGAAAAACGTCGAAAAGGATGTGCGAAGTGATATTAAAGCTTTTAAATTAAAAAAATGAGGAAATAAAAAGTTACACTTCAACCAAACCCAAAAATTGGGGTACTTACGTTTTCCACACCCTGTATACGGATTTAGTTTAACTGGATGTTTTTTCTCGCACTCACATAAGGCTGTAACAGGATTACAATACACGTGAACCAATTTCGAGCTGCACGTGAACTCACATTCTGCACCCACATACGATCCTTTCTCTAAAAAAAGAAAAAATTGGATTACGCTTCCTTAGGTTACTATGGAAAAGAAAATCAATAACACATCGCCGAAGTTGCCGCTGTCTGTTTGGTTTTAATTGCACGGTAATAATGTCTGCAATTTCCGAGAGAAGGTCACATTAAGCAAAAATAACACAGAGACGGTTTAAGGCAGCAAACCTCATTAAAACGTGATCGTGTGACAGAATTACCTTTTCAAAGTTTCGAAGCTGAAATTTGCCATTTTAGCAAGTATGAATTTTTAATGTAGGATGCTAATAATTTAGACAGTTCGACAAGTCGCCAAGTGCTTCAAAATTGATTTTGAAACCCTTAAATGTTTTGGGGAAAATACAGAATTGAAACAAAACTAAAAAACAATAACTTTTTTCCAGAACAAGAGAAAAGTAAAACTGCTTGAAACAAGAACAAAGCTGAATTCGACCAATTTTTATTAAAAACTTTTAAATTGCGAGAAAATTTTGTAGAGCTTTTTTACAGCTTCGTTTTAGTATTTAATTTTGCTGAAAAGCTCCTTTAAAATTCACTCGATGCAGTATCGACGTTTTGCTTAATTGAAAATACTAGTAATTTTTGCTTATTTGAAAAATCGTTATAAATAAATTATGGGGTGGAGTGTACACCACCCGGAAACAGAGTTTACTGTTCCGATTGTTTTAATGTTTTGTAAAATTCCTAGTCGAATTTGTAGGAAAATTCTAACAGGGTTGACCAGATAAAATTAAATGGGGTCATTAGTAAAGTGCTCTATCAAACATGCAATCGTACGTTGTTACGTGTTAAGGAATCATAAAATGAGAATTGTTTAAATAAAATGGGCTCCACAATTTACTTTAAGCGTTGCTTAGTATTTTAAATATTTTAATTCAATTTCAAAACTTTTACATCACAAAATCAATTTATTTTTTTTATTCGTTCTTCACAATGAATTTTATCGAATTTCTTTTTGGGCGCGATTTGTCTAATTTGGTAATGGAATCGATCAATGATTGAAACTAAAGCTCCTTTAAATCAATAGATCTACACCCTGTTAATTAAAACTTGAAAGCAGATATTCGTGTTTATTAATAAATTATAATATTACACGTCAACTAACTTTCAAACTTTGAAAGACTTCCAGATTTGCTATCATCCACTTCACTGAATATATGGAATACCTCAAGTTCGCTAGTACATTCAGTAACTAAAATAAAACAACTTGGTTTGTGCTTCAGGCCAGTAAATGACGTTAGTACCTATGCTAGATATGTCTGAATCCACGTCTACCACTCTCAAGTAAACCCGACTGAAATTCTTTTATTCTTTATTTTATTAACTTTGGAGGAGAGGTTATCCTAGAACACCAAGAGTTGGACGACAGGATTTCGACGCAACTTGGTATGCAAAACATTGTAAGTCATTTTCCAATTCCATGATTATGGAATTTCTATTACCGTTTTTCAGTTTGCCTAAACCTAAGGTAAAGAAAATCTGGTATAAAGTTTGATAATTTATCAACCGTCCATTCTTATCAGGTCGAACAAAAGGACCATTAATAATAATCATGGTAGAGGGTTAACATTCTTAACCTAATTAGCTAAAAATTAAGCATTTCCAGTTTTTGTAACATTTTAAACGCCATATTAGTTGCTTCATAAACTCGTTATTTGATGCTTGCGCGCGTTGTAAGGTGATTTAGATAGATAAAGATTTAGTTTAGTTGAGTTCTTCCCAATTTTGTTTAATTTAACTTTATGAAAATAAATGTTAGGAATAAACTTATTTTAGTGAGTATAAATATTATTAATGGAGAAGCTACAATCTCAAGTTGAAATAATTTATTAATATAGCCATTTCTTATTTGTTCAAGAGAAAGCAAAATTTATTGCAGGATTGAAGACAATGTTATTCCAGTATTAATAAATTTCTTAAAATAATGCTAAAATATTTTTAGCTGTAAAATAATATTATTAAATCAAATTTTAAATTCAAAAAGGTAATATAAACAAAAAAAATAAGTTCTTGTATTTTTAATTTAAAGAAATCGGTAACTTATCTGGCTAAAAGATTTTTGAATTTCTTTGTTTTCTCAATTTAATAATTTATATATTATAAAATAATATTTGTGGGAAGCAAAAGATGTGGTTCACTGAAAAATATCAAATATGTTGAATAAGTTTGCAGGGTAGGAATAGAACTAAATTTTCTTTCTGGGATTCCTTCAATTCTATTAGGATTTTTTCACGTTTAAAATGTCCTGATTTTCAAATTTTGAATTTTTTGAAACCGCACATCAGGATTTTCACAGTGCACGAGAACTACAAAAATATTTACGTCATTTGGACTTTCGACGCTGGGGATAAAAGCTAGTCGTTTTTGGCTGCGGTTTAATCTAAATATTTTTTTATTACAGTGAAAAAAAATGTTCATCCTGATTACGTCCGGTTTGTCATTAAAGATTTTTGTTAAGTTAGAATTATAAAACGTTCAAAGTAAATCTTTTTCTGTAGAGAAAGATAAAAATATAATATATCCTTTTGATGTCGAGTTTAAGTCTGATGAGATCTGATGCTTCATCTTTGAAGTCAAATTGGATAACAAAAACGAAAAAACAAGTATTTATTATACTTATTATTATTACTATTATGTCGATATTTATAAAGAATTAAATTCAGCCTGAAAAATAAACTTTAATTTAATTATATCCTCAAAAAAAATCTATTTTTGAAATGTTATCAATTCATTTAATTAATTAAGTTAATTAGCTAATTGATTTTTAAATTAATGCAACACAAGCAAATGCTTTAAAATTAGCTTGTGGAGTTTTTATTTTTAAAGTTCAAGATTTATTTCGTTTCTACCTAAACACACAAATTTTATTCAGCCTGACAATATTAACCAAATGTCATCCAATTAGCTTAATTAGACTTATCACTTTTACATCCAAGAATTTGTTAAAAATGTTTAATTCTTTTTTTTTGGATCAATTAAATTACCTAGTGAGGAACGTTTTAAGTTATTTGTCAAAAAAATCTCTGTTTAGAAAATTTCACGATATCCCTACTTCCGATGCTGGATGTAAAGGCTATCTGCCCGCACATCCAAAAACTAAAAAGAAGTTTAGACTTAAAATGTTGCTATAGAGCTTTGGCTAGTATTCTAGTACCTTTTTTATAGAAATCTGAATTGAAGTAGTTTGAACGCCGTTTTTACCATTTTGAATATCTTATTTATGGTTAGCCATTTGATAGCAAAACAAAAGCAATACTTAAGTCATTTAGAAGCACCATGACAAATTCCAATAAGTAAACCATGGGTTAAATTCTCAAGGAGGCTTTTAAACTTCAAAATTTATCGAAAGTTTATTAGTAATTAGCAAAAATATCCACCAAGATCCCGGCTATCAACGCTGAGTATAGAGGCTAGCTGACTTTAAAAAGATTATAAAAGGCAAAGATCACAACAAGGTCGACGACTGAAGGCAAGCAAACAAACTCATTCGTCTGCTTGTGACGCACGAAAATAATAGCTGTATTTTCTGCTTTTTCAAGCAGAAGGAAACTTTCAAAAGCTGATTTAAACGTTTTTGGAATCTTGCAAATGTACAAACTATTCCTTATTTTAATGGAAATGTTCAAGAATCAAAAATATGATACACACCGTGGAAGAAGCCAAGTACCTACGCTCTCTTCGACTTATTACATTGCAATGTGGTTCGTGCCTAAACCTCAGTTTTTACGATATTTGAATTGTTAACAAGATGGAAGCAGCAAGTAGGTCAATTAAAAAAAAATGAAATTAGTAAACCCAATTATTGGATAATAGCCAACGAACGTTGCAACTGTAATTAATAATGCTCGTTATGTTACCCACAAAGATGCAACTTGCAACTGACGTCATAGCAAAGTTGCACAATTTTCGATCGCACCGCACAAAATAAATGTTCCAAAAGTGGAATTACTTGAATTTTTGAAACCGTAATTGGGTCCTCATCGAAGACAAGTTTTTGTGAAAACTTCCTTTCAACCACGAAGCAGCGAATTTTATATTGTATTCTTGCAGTGCTCCAGTATTATTCATCAAGCGCAAAAGCAAGAATGAAAAAATATTCTTGTTAAAAATGTAAATGAAACGATTTCCTCTTCAATGTTTTCGGTTCTCATTTAACTACTACTTCAAAGGTGACTACTTTGAATTACAAAATCTGTTACATAAGTAAAATAATAATATCAAGAGTCCTCATTCGCACTCGTCTCATAAAAATAGACAAGAAAATCAATAAAGTTACGTTTAAATAAAGTTTAAGGGTTTGATCTAAAATCAAGATTTTAATAACCGCTGTAGGAAGAGCGACCCAATTCTGTTCCATAAATCTCTCGGATAAGTTTTCTGGATGCGCATTAAGGACTTCATTTGATAAAATAATTTTGTTTTTTAATCGTTCAAATTCCTGATAGTAAATGTAAATTATTAGCGTTAACAAGATAACGTTAACACCACATCCTGATGGCATCCATTGTACGAGATAGTCAAATTGTAAGAAAAATTGTTCTAGAATTGAATGTCGACGTGTGCTTTCTAGTGACCTCATTAAAAGCGTAGATCGAATATTAAATTTCCTGCATCAGAACCAATTTAAAATTTTTCCGACGGAATTTAAAAGTGGGAAAACTTAAAATAAGTTAAATGGTGCTAAAGACGTACATTTGTCAGTTTTGCTTTGGTACGTTTTTCGAATAACAATTTATAATCCTGTCACTATTTGAGAAGAATTTAATTTGTTGTTTTTTAACTTTGTTTAAATACAAAATCAGATCCAATTAAGTATCTACTTACCCGTTAGATTATTATTAAGTTCAGTTGCTTCGTAGTTTAAGTGTTCCTCGTCGTCATCTTCATCTTCATCTTCGTATTGATATTCCGAAGAAGTCAATTTTTGGTCTGATTGGGTTAATAAAAAGCACATTTTAAGCATAAGTAACAAAATGATGGATCTCATCTCCACCACATCCGATCATAATCCTCTTTGGGTTTATCATTAGCGTTCATTGTTATAACAGTTCTAAAAGCACACACTTATTTCAACATAAATTAATTACAAAATTTAATAATAACAGCAGCACTGTTAGTTAACTTTCAAAATTTACATTTTCCGGACTTATCGATCAATAAATATCTCACGTTCTATTAAGGTGGAGAAACGGTAGGTCGCACGCCGAGTTAATTACAACATTTAACATGTCAACATGCAATTATTTTTTCAAAAATTGCACTTACCCAAGTTTTTGTAAAATAATAACGAAACACGAAAATATTTGGCATGCATTAGTGGTGTAATGTTGACGACGCTGACAATCGTAGAATGCGTGGCGCCGAGACGCCCGGTAACTTAAGGTCACAACGCCTGCGTTATTAACTGCACACAATCCACTAATAATTTTTTATTAATTAAAATCATACAACAAATTAGTTACAACTTATTCAAATAAATCATCAAATTACGTTTTTATCTCCATTTGATGCAACGGCTTCATATCTGAAAATAAAAACGAATATAATTAATTATAATTTATGGGTGGTAGGATAACAATTTTTCATAACAATGAAATGAAATCCCAGTAAAAATAATTAAAAGAAATTTTTTTATTGGAATGCTATTATAATGAACATAATAATTATTGAAGTTTAATTTTAATGACGACGATTTAGGAAAAGCTTGATTATTGCAGTGTAAAATTTTAATTAAGCTCGGAAGACCTTAAAATACGAATAATTCATCGCAGTAATATAGCTAACGTTTTTATATTTTTCCGAGTTTAGTCTATAACAAAATAGAAGAGCAAAGCGACTTCATAGCAGGAAAATCGTTGAAGCGTTTCAAAGCTCTTATGTGGCCCACCGTGGAAAACTTTTGTCGAATTTTCAATTAAAAATACAGCAGCACTGCTTTTCTGTAATTGTGATTATGTTGGGATTAATTTTTGCAAGATATGTTAAACATTGTACAGGATTGCATTCAGGACTCTAATGGTCCTATTAAAAATTCAAATTTTAGGTGTGATATCGTAGTTCGTATCCCATATTAAACTGTAGGTCCCCGTTTTCACTGTACAGGGCCATTAAGGCTAAGAATTTTGAAACGTTTTCAAATGTAATTTTTTTAAAAACTTAAGCATAAAATGATGATCTAGAGTGAATGATTTTATATGCAGCAATGATCAAGAGAAGTTGCCGCATTGTAACTACCCACCGGAACCGACATTAGCATTTTTCCAAAATCAATGTGCTAAGACATAATTTACAGTATCAAGTAAGTCAACAATTTAACAAACCCACACAAGATATGGATTTATACCGCTAAACCTTGACATTCCCCTACGTCGAAATTTCAGATGGTAAATATTAACAAAGCAATTTTAGGATCAGATTTTCTTAACCACTCCAATTTTTGCTAGATATCCGCAACAGAAAACTCGGTGACAACGCAATTTCGGATAACTTAATAATTAGATATTATGAAGTACTTCTTCGTGCCAAAATGTAATAATTCACACTTCACTCCTAAAAATAGCTACTGAACATGCGATATGTGATCAAATTAATTTCAAACTCATAATTGAAAATATTAATTCACTAGATCATAACTTTTTTATTTTTTAATTACTTTTATTTATATACGAAGCCAATGGCTACATCTGTTAAGGTGCAATTGAAAAATCTAGTAACTCAACTTACTGTAAGAACTTAGGTATCGAAGTCTAATTTAAAGTGCATAACTTCAAGATCTTAATTATTACAAATCCTCAAGTTCAAATTTTCGAAATAATAATTAACTCTACAATTAAAGTTTAAATAATAAATTAATATCATTGTATTAATTTTTGTTTCTTTATAATGTGGAAGTGCACCGAGGAACTTTGTTACGGCCCTGTCGTAAAATTCATATAAAAGAAGCTGAAGCAAAAGTGTGCAAAATTGTAAAGTGCGAAAGCTATTAAAATTAAATAGAGCAAACCAAATTGGATGTTCTACATGTTCATCATGAAAAATCCCCACTAAAATTGCTCGATCAAGAACTCCAACTTCTTTTAATTTAAAAATTCTACTTCTAGAATAATATAATAGAACCCAATAGTTACGTCTATGCCCCGAGGAGTGAAACATTTACAATGCAAATTTTAAACAATAAAACTCATTGCTTTAGAGTTATTTAATGGTTTGGATGTGATTTTTGAGCAAATGCGCGGAAAACTTTTAGCAGAATTGAAAAAAAAATCGACGTAATAATAAAATTTATTTTTCGTTGTGTGCTGCACAACAAAAATAAAGTAAAGCAAACGCTTCAGGTTTAAAATTTTAATAAAAATTACTTTTTAGATATTACGTATTCACCCCATCCAGCTAGGTATCAGATACGCAAACCTTATGGGAGTTTGGGAAAGAAATGTTGCAGTTCCAAAGGATAATTACAGATGGGACTACTTTTTCACCCTTAAAATCCAATAATCACAATTTATTGCCCCTTTTTATATAGTAACTCCATCCGTTGATAATCTTTTGAACTGAAAACTAGCACAAGTTTTGTATATTTCAAAGCTACATCATCAAATATAATTCATGTTTGAGAAAATTAGTATCGAAACACCAAAGCCACATTAATTACAAAAGTATTTTTTGCAAATATTACATACATACATAAGTCCTGTCAAAAACATTAATGTCATGGTTAATATTAGAAAAGCTTGAGATTTAACCTGTTTAGACTTATATGGAAGACAATATGGAAATTTCAATTTAAATGATTTATGAACAGCATATAATAAGGTATCGGCTGTATATTATGTCTTTTGGCAGTTTGACGGAGTGGTAGATATAAATAGTAAGATTGTGGGATCTTACGTAATTATTATTAAAATATACTCATTTAACTTTCGTCGTTTATAATTTGACATCTATAGAATAATTTCGAGTTTCTTGACAGTTTGAAGTTTTCCATATAACCGTAATAAGAGTTAAAATATAAATTCAAATTAACCTTAATGAGTGACCGCAGTTGGACATACCAAAATGTGTGAATTTTTTGTTATAGATTATCAATTTTTATTTGTATCAAAAGTTGGGAATTACTTGGAAATGAATGCCAAAACTTTATCTACGGTTACGACTCAAATTAGCTTTTAAAATCCATTTTTGATGAAGTAAAAAGTTTCAATGATTTCAAAAAGTGATTTTTTGAAAATATATCTTACCAATTATTTCAACATTGAAGTTATTTTTATTCGAACATTCATAGGAGTCGTGGATTCTATTCTTTAAGATGAAACTCACAGTACACAGTAAAACGAGAAGTCCAGATAAAACACCAATGAATATCCAAATTAAAGTGGACGTTCTGAAACACACGGATTTTAACTACTTTTTTCTTTGATTTAAAATATTGCTACTTACAAAATGTCGATATGGCGACGATAAATATCATTGGCCGGTTGGTTGCAAAACTTGCCTTGCCATCCAAAATTGCAGATGCAGACGCTGCCATTACAACTTCCACGTGAACATCTTAATGGGCAGGAGAGACGACACGAATAGCTATCTAAACCTAATTCAAACCCATCGTTACATTTACATACTTCTGGTTCGTCACAATAACCATTAATGCATTCATGCTTGCATTTGGGCTGACATCCAGTTTGGTTGTAAAATTCATATCCTTCGTTACACTCACAAACGTTTGGTTTACTACAAAAACCGTTGATACACTCAGTCCGACACAGTGGTTTACAAATATTTTCGTAAACTGATTTTTCATGGTTGTCATAACATTTGCAAACATTAGGAAGAACGCACAAAGAGTTAATGCATGGTCGCTCGCAAACTGGATCGCATTTAAATTTGTTTTCGGGGTTTAGCACGTACCGGTTTTTGCAGGTGCAGGTATCAGGAGCTGTACAGATTCCGTTTTGACACGTTGGAAAACATTTTGGATTACACTGATACCTGTTAGTCAAATTTGGTAAGTATCCAGAATTGCAAGTGCAATTTTCAGGTAAACTACAGATTCCATTAATGCAGGGTTGGGAACAGACTGGGTTACATCGATATTTGTCTTCTTCGTCCAAAACGTAACCAGGGTTACAGGTACATTTTTCCGTTGCCGAACATCTTCCATTAAGACAAGATCTTGAACAAAATGGAATGCATTTGTATTTGTCACTTTCATCCAGTACAAAACCAGAATCACACGAGCATTTTTCGGGCTCCACGCAAGATCCGTTCATGCAAAGCTTTGAACAGAAAGGCTTACATTCGAATTTATCGGTGGGATTTGGCACGTAACCAAAATTACAGCTACAAGTTTCGGGTGCTGCGCAGGTTCCGTTTATGCACGTTTTTGAACAAATAGGAGCGCATCGGTATTTATTGGATGTATCTAAGAGATAATTTGGATTGCAGCTGCACGTTTCAGGCGATGTACATTTTCCGTTTGCACATGGAACCGAGCAGTGTGGTTTGCATCGATATTTATCTTCTTCGTCCAAAATGTAACCGGAGTTGCAAGTACATTTTTCTGGGGCAGTACAGCTGCCGTTCATACAAGGTTTCGAGCAAAATGGGTTACATTGGTATTTGTCAGTCACACTAGGCACAAAACCGGGACTACAAGAACATTCTTCGGGAGATGTGCAAGTGCCATTAATACAAGATTTTGAACAGAAAGGTTTGCATTCATATTTATCGCTGGGATTTAGAACAAAACCAGAATTGCATCCACAAGTTTCCGGTGCTGTACAGATTCCATTCGTGCACGCTCTAGAGCATATCGGAGTGCATTGATATTTATTTGTTGGATTCAAAGAGTAACCAGAATTACAGCTGCATGTTTCGGGAGATGAGCACATTCCGTTTATGCAAGGAGCGGAACAAAATGGCCGACATTCATATTTGTCGCTTGGATTTAGCACATACCCAGCATTACAGCCGCAGGTTTCTGGTGCTGTGCAGATTCCATTCGTACAAACTCTGGAGCATATTGGAGTGCATTGATATTTATTTGCCGGATTCAAAGAGTAACCTGGATTACAACTGCACGTTTCAGGCGATGAGCATATTCCGTTTATGCATGGACTGGAGCAGACTGGCCGACAATCATATTTATCGCTTGGATTTAGAACATAACCAGCATTGCATCCACAAGTTTCCGGTGCTGTGCAGATTCCATTTGTGCACGTCCTAGAGCAAACTGGAGCGCACTGATATTTGTTTGCCGGATCCAAAGAGTAACCTGAATTGCAGCTGCACTTTTCAGGCGATGAGCACATTCCGTTTGTACAAGGACCGGAACAAAATGGGCGACATTCATATTTATCGTTTGAATTAAGCACATAACCAGCATTGCATCCACAAGTCTCCGGTGCTGTACAGATTCCATTCGTGCACGCTCTGGAGCATATTGGAACGCATTGATATTTATTTGCCGGATTTAAAGAGTAGCCAGGATTGCAGCTGCACGTTTCAGGTGATGAGCAGATTCCGTTTGTACAAGGACCGGAACAAAATGGCCGACAATCATATTTATCGCTTGGATTTAGAACAAAACCAGGATTGCATCCACAAGTTTCCGGTGCTGTACAGATTCCATTTGTGCACACTCTGGAGCAAACTGGAACGCACTGATATTTGTTTGCCGGATTCAAAGAGTAACCAGGATTGCAGCTGCACGTTTCAGGCGATGAACACATTCCGTTTGTACAAGGACCGGAACAAAATGGCCGACAATCATATTTATCGCTTGGATTTAGAACAAAACCAGGATTGCATCCACAAGTTTCCGGTGCTGTACAGATTCCATTCGTGCACGCCCTGGAGCAAACTGGAGCGCACTGATATTTATTTGCCGGATTCAAAGAGTAACCAGGATTGCAGCTGCACGTTTCAGGCGATGAACACATTCCGTTTGTACAAGGACCGGAACAAAATGGCCGACAATCATATTTATCGCTTGGATTTAGAACAAAACCAGGATTGCATCCACAAGTTTCCGGTGCTGTACAGATTCCATTCGTGCACGCCCTGGAGCAAACTGGAGCGCACTGATATTTATTTGCCGGATTCAAAGAGTAACCAGGATTGCAGCTGCACGTTTCAGGCGATGAACACATTCCGTTTGTACAAGGACCGGAACAAAATGGCCGACAATCATATTTATCGCTTGGATTTAGAACAAAACCAGGATTGCATCCACAAGTTTCCGGTGCTGTACAGATTCCATTCGTGCACGCCCTGGAGCAAACTGGAACGCACTGATATTTATTTGCCGGATTCAAAGAGTAACCAGGATTGCAGCTGCACGTTTCAGGCGATGAACACATTCCGTTTGTACAAGGACCGGAACAAAATGGCCGACAATCATATTTATCGCTTGGATTTAGAACAAAACCAGGATTGCATCCACAAGTTTCCGGTGCTGTACAGATTCCATTCGTACACGCTCTAGAGCATATTGGAGCGCAGTGATATTTATTTGACGGATTCAAAGCGTAGCCAGAATTACAGCTGCACGTTTCTGGAGATGAACATATTCCGTTTGCACAAGGAGCAGAACAATATGGATTGCAATGATAATGATTATCACCAGACAAAACATATCCTGAGTTGCACGTACAAGTTTCTGGGGCACTACATCCTCCGTTAAGACAATTTTGAGAACAGATAGGAAGGCACGAGCTTTCAGACTTCCTGTATCCTGGACAGCAATTATGAATATCAGTCTGCATTTCTACTTGAGTCTGTAAATTGCGTCCAATTAAAATTTTGATATTAGTGATATTTTTAAATTAATTCTAAAATTATAAAACCCTTATCGTACATTATTATTTTTGTTATTTACAAGGGTAGTCACGCATACTCGGGCTTTGAAGTTTTTGTTTAACAAAAAGTTAATTATAACTCATTTTTCATTAAATACGATCTAAACTAATTGGAACAAAATTATTTAATGAGAATTTACACATTCCAAAAATAGTATCTATTTTGTGTGTCCTTTGATGTCAAATTTTTGTAATAGTTATAAATCAGTGGTACTTAACCTTTTTATTAGAAAGCCGCCCTAAAATTTGAAAAGGTTTTTCTCAGAGGTCCCTAAACATTCTTGAAGCTTGTTAAACTGTCGATATTTAAAATTTTTTTTTAACAATGATATAAATTTTGAACTGATCAAGTCAATTAATCGCAATTAAATTCAATAAAATTGGCCCAATCATTTTTTAATTTTATCAAAAGGAATAATTTGAAACATTTAATCCTGAATTTTCGGATGTTTTATTCGGAGTAAAAGTGACATTTTGTTGTTCGTGTAGTCATCTGTAATTTTACTTTTCGATTAGTTCACTCTTAGTTCAATTAAAATGAAAGAACTTAAATTAAGTAAAAAATTACCACTGTCCGGTATTCTGTCCTCGTTAAATATTCCTTTTTAGTACACGTATACTTTCCACATCTTTTTATAACTTTTTTTCTGTAAGGTATTTGGATTGGAACTTGCTTTGTTACGACAACTCTACAAAAGCAATTTTTGGAATTTTGTTGGATTTTTGGTTAGCGTTTCTTACTCTTTTGTTGTCGGGCACATTCCATTGTTTGCATTTGTGCATGTAATTGCAAAAAATGCAAAAATAAAAGTTGTGAATATTAAACACTTCGAATGCATTTGAACAGATTTATAACACTGAATGGATTTATAACTTTTATTTTTTATCGACGGAAATATTTATCACTTTGAAGATGGGAAGAACCAAATGAAAATTACCAATACGTTTTTCCAGGCAGACGAACAAAGATTTGAACAAGTTATGGGGTTTAAATGAATCAATAGTTATAATTTTGTCGGCGACAGCAAAAGTAACCGGAGGAGGAAAAACTCATTATTTTCCGATTTTGAAGAAAGCAACCGTCAAAGTACAGATTTCCCACAAAGTAACACTGTTACTCCCAATCAAACGCAGTGTTTGTTATTTAAAATTAAGTATCTTAAATTAAATAATAATTACCTCCGTGCGGTACTCCGTTCTCCACATTAGCCTCTTTTCATAGCAAAATTCTCTTCCACATAATCTTTTAATTTTTTGTCTGTAAGGTACTCCGTAAGGAACTTGTTTAGTTACGGTGACTCTGAAAAAACAATTATGAAAATTTGCTTATCTTTCACTAGTGCTACTTACGCTTTAGTTATTGGACACTTTCCATCGTTTACATCTGCCCGAATAATTTCAAAAAATAAGATTAAAGTAGCTAATATTGAACACTTGGTATGCATTTTGTGCAGATCAGTAACACCAAATGCGTTCATAATTTGTATAATATTATCTGCGGAAGTGTTTATCACTTAAATTAGTTTAGTTCGTCAATGGGAAGAACTCAGTGTAAATCACCGGTACTTTCTTAGTTTATCAAACTTTTAGTCACAGAAAACTCCTGATCATCCCAAGCAACTTTACAATTTTATGGCTCAATACACAAAGTTAAAGATTTACATTTTTTTTCAGATGAATATCGCTGCATTTCCCCTCCCCCCCTTAAACCAAATTTTTGAGCAAAATTTGATGTCAACCTTTAGAGCCTAAATAATCTTTTTTTTTTCGTTTGAGTCTTCAATGAGTATATGAAGTAAAAATTACCGCTCGGTAAAAGAAATGGAATTGGAATTTGCTTTGTTACGATAACTCTGCAAAATCAAGTTATGGAAGAGCTCTAGGTGCGTCGACGATGTACTATTATTGGCCTTCCTTAGATTTACAATGATCTCCTCATTTCATTTACGATAACTTCTAGCTAAATCTTTTTTAGTAGAGAGGCCAAAGGGAAAAATTTGTGTCATAACAACTTTCAGAAGCTTTTTTTAAACTGATAATGATGATTGGATGTGACTTCACTTTCTTCAATATCAACAGTAGACGAAGAAAAAGGGGGTCAAGGTGTTATAGTTCGAAACGGTTCATAAGCCAAATAGAAATTTGTCAAAGAAAAATGCCAGTGTCCCTACAAGACAATTTTTAACCTTTCAGTGGGTTCTCAATCTAATAAAGTTCAATGGCACGGTAAAATAGGAAGCCCAAAATAGATTACAAAATGTGTGGAAAAAAATATTTTTTTGGAGTGATCGGTGAAAGTAGACCTGTAAATAGGAATACTCTGAAGTTTACTAAAGTAACCAGAATAATCTCAATCCATAACACATGAAATGGGAAAACCAAGTAAAAAACTAACTAAAAAATAACTGCGCATTGCAACTTAATATTTTATTAATTAAATTTATTGTTACAATAAATAAATTATAAGTTAATTACATCAATTTTAAAATAATTATTACGTTTTCATTTTGCTTTCGTATAACAGGACCATATCTGAAAACAAAATTATTTAATTAAAAAAATTAAAATTTATAGTGCGTAACAAGAAATTTTTTTTATTGGAATACGAAGACAAAATTATTATTTAAGTTGAATTTTTTAGCTATTACCAACATTTTCATTTTTGAAATTATAATAAACTGTATATTATTATTTATTTCAAAATTAAAAAAAAATTTTGTATTAGAGTTTCCAAAATATATTTATTATTATGTTTTGAAACGAAAACATATCAGGTTCTTCAGGGAAAATCATTATGGATTCAACTTATCTAATTGTATTAATTTTGTGTAGTAATAGTTGTTACGACTACGTCGAACAGTCCTTAAATTCATTTAAAATTTTGATTAAATCATAAGAATTATTCGAACGAACCTGGTATATATTATAGACAGTCGTCTCCATAGAGTTATTTTTAGAACTTATCTACGTGAGAAACTTGCCATTCGTAGGCTTTAGTTCTAAGAATCTGTCCTCAAAATTGCTAACAAGCAAAACGAAGAATTACGTCATGTACCTCGACGAGAAAAATAAGAAATCGGTTCATTTTGACTCCTATAACTAGGCAACCAATTTATCTTTGAAGAAACTTTCAGTAAAAATCCCTGTTAAATTTCAAGAGCCATCTTGAAAATGACGGCACTTCTTGTCGTGCATCCATCGAAGTCAGATGCGTTCATTTTGTCTCGTGCTGCAAATAATTAACTTAAACTTTTCTGTGTACCGAAAAATAAATAACTTAAAACTTCTTGTCGTGCATCCATCGAAGTCAGATGCGTTCATTTTGTCTCGTGCTGCAAATAATTAACTTAAACTTTTCTGTGTACCGAAAAATAAATAACTTAAAAACTTCTTGTCGTGCATCCATCGAAGTCAGATGCGTTCATTTTGTCTCGTGCTGCAAATAATAACTTAAACTTTTCTGTGTACCGAAAAATAAATAACTTAAAACTTCTTGTCGTGCATCCATCGAAGTCAGATGCGTTCATTTTGTCTCGTGCTGCAAATAATTAACTTAAACTTTTCTGTGTACCGAAAAATAAATAACTTAAAAACTTCTTGTCGTGCATCCATCGAAGTCAGATGCGTTCATTTTGTCTCGTGCTGCAAATAATAACTTAAACTTTTCTGTGTACCGAAAAATAAATAACTTAAAAACTTTCCTTTGTGCCTTCAAATAACAAACATGTGTAAATTGTGTCGTGTATCTAAAATCGAATAAATACCTGATTAATTGTTCGTGTAACAAAAATTAAAGAAATAACTTAAAACTTTTTACCGATCTATCGAACAAAATGTGTTTCATAATGAATCTATCTAACATGGCAAATTTGAATAAAGGCAAGAAATTTAATATTTTCGATCATTACCGACGATGCTCATTCAATGAAATAGAATAGACAACGTGTTGATTTACGATAAATACTTATACCTACTGGATGGATAAAATTTGGATTATTAAGAAGATAACGTATACCTATGGGATGAAGGAGATTTGGATTATCAAATAGTCAACGACGGCTACCAGAAAAATGTATTTGGAAAGACGGTGTGCAATCAACAGGGGTATCGATAAACCAGCTTTTCCGAATTTGAATTCAGGAAAAATAATTAGAGTGCAACGACTTACCACGTTTAAACGGGTTAAAGGTTAGTTTTTGTCTAATTTAATTGTATGAAACCGTACGTATCTAATTGTAACGATTGATTTGATGTATTGCTTATTCAACGACTATTTGGTCCATTTTACATTAAAATTACATTAAAAATCCATCGTACAATTACCTATAATTTTTATCTGTAAAAGTATTTATCTGTACAAATTATTGAAGTGGAAATCAATCCATAAATATGATGAAAGTAAATGGTTTACTATCATTGATTTTGTTCTACATAACGCTTTAATTAAGTAATTTTAATTAAATATTGCGGAAGCTTCCTAGTTCATTTAGGTAAAGATTAAGGAAAATTTGTATTTATGTTCCGTATTTGTGTCGACTTTTCGTTTAACTTTATTATATTTCTTTACATCAAATATCTTTTATTTCAAGAGCGCCGAATTCTTTTCAGGATTGTGTATATATGTAAAAGCGAGGTAAGCGTATATTTTGTTTCACGTGAGTACCACCCTGAGATAAAGTTCTCAGTATTTTTTGAATTCAAATTCGAAAAATTCGCTCCACCGCAAGAAGTGAGTTCAGCCGAGGGTAGGTGTAACATTTGGCGCATGGAACGTGGGACTCGACACGTATTACGTATTTGCGTGTTAACAAAATATATCGACGACCACCAGTGGCGTATCAAGAAATATTTATCGTAAATTAATAATTATTTTTTTATCTCAAAATGAATTTAAAGCATTTGTCTTCACACGAGTTAAACTTTGAATTACTTGCACGTTCAATTTTGCCTAGAGTTACGATTACAAGTCGTAGGATTCAACTGCAAATTGCCTTAGAAGAAGATATTGAAATTTCAAAAGACCCGTGTACCTGGGAAATTCATTTTCAGGAAATTAAATTATCTTTAGCGGAATTAAATCGCGAATTAGAAAGACAACTATCGGACCAACAAATAGAATTTTTGGAAACAAAAATTGCGCATATATCGACTCGCTTAAATACCGTGAATACCGGAAATAACGAACAAAAAATTATTGCGATAGAAAATTTTAAGATTCAATTGAAATTAGCGGAAACGACCTTAACTACTAATGAAAATAATGTTTTCTTTAAACAAAAAATACCGGTAGAAATATCTAAAACCAAATTTATACCTATTTATAAGTGGAACTTTACCAAGTTCACAGGTCATAATGATTCTCGGGATATCTTAGCTTTTCTTGAAATTATAAATGAATTAAAAATCGCTAGGGGTGCGACGGATAAAGATTTATTCCAGAATGCACAGGATTTATTCGAAGGCGAAGCTACTATTTTTTGTAGGAATGCAAAGAAAAAAGTAATAAATTGGGACGAATTTTTAAATTTATTAATAGTAGAATATTTACCTTTCGATTACCAAAGTCGATTGGAAAAGAAAATTCAAAATATAACTCAAAGTACCTTTAATAATATTTTTAATTACATTAACGAAATTGAAATGTTAGGTCATAAAATCGAACGGAAAATATCTGAGAAAGAAATTATTGAGATTATTTTACGTGGAGTGGATCCCTATTTTTCAAATATTTTAGTTTCTTCCGAATATCATACCTTAACGGAATTAAGAAATAAGTGTAAACAAATACACGAACTTAAATTACGTCAAGATAATTTAAAACCTACAATTAAAAGAAATTTTACGACACCTTATCGACCGATGGCTAAGTTGAAAATTTCTACTAATCCTGAAGTAAATGTTCCTAAGAATACCTTACAAAACGGCACTATTCCTAAAAATAATTTACCGTTACCTAATAAAATTTTAAATTGTTGGAATTGTCATAAACCAAACCATAGCTATACAAATTGTATAGAAAGGAAAAATATTTTTTGTTATGGGTGTGGCAAAGCCGACACATTTAAGCCACAGTGTTCTCATTGTACTAATATCGAAAATGTTCCAAAAAACCTGTTAAGGGGAACGGATCAGGTCAATCTCGCAACCCCAACATTTCTTACCGACCAAAAATTTATTGCTACAAAGCAAAACAAAATTACGTCATCTCGAGAAAACGAAAACCGTTTTCAAAAATAACTCGTAAAATAAATTCAAATTTTAACAAAAAATCTTTTTGTTTTAAATTAGATGAGAATGAATGGAATAATTGGTTATCTGAAATATCGAATTTCTTTTGTGATAAAGTACCTAAATTAGAACCTGTCTTTTCTACACAGAATAATGACAACCGAATTTATCTTACCTTTCAATTACAAAATCAAGTTATAGTCGCGCTAGTAGATAGTGGAGCAACAGTGAATGTTGTGGGCAAGAAAGGAATGGAATTTTTAAAATATATTAAAACTCAGCACATAACATCTACAGTTGAGAAATATATAAAAATTGCCGACGGAAGTTATTCTCCTATCTTGGGTAAAACCAAATTTACTTGTACCGTTGATGACAGGAAAAAATCAGTCATTTTTTTAATTGCGCCCGAAATACCTGAAACTTTTATCGTAGGTGCAAACTTTTGCGAAACTTTTGAATTATTATTACATTTTGGAAAAATGAATTTACGTCCATTTCCTACATATGGAAAACAATTTACCTTTAAGAAATTTAATGATAATCGACCTTTTATCGACATAACTCTTTCGAATAAAGTTTTTTCAGTGCTTGCAGATACAGGTGCAACAAATAATTTGATGGGTTCACCTGGTATCGAATTTCTAAAAAATAAAAATTTATTTAACCCAAAATTTTCAAAAACTTTGGGAATAAATATCGCTAACGGCTCGCTTACGAAAGTAATTGGACAAATTTCTTTAGAAATAACTTTAAATAATGTACAACGTACAATTGATTTTTTAATAGTCCCTGCAGTACCACAATCTTTCATTTTAGGTGCTGATTTTTTACATGAATTTAATTTAACTTTGAACTTCCGAACTCATTCATGGCAAATGCCCTCTGAAAATATCGAAATTATGTCAAATAGTAAAGAAACTTTAAATTTACCTAAAATAACGGAAACTAGTATCTATTTTGCCGAATTAACTTTTCCTGAGAATACCGAAAATATCGAATATATCGAACCTAATTTTGAAAAAATAAATGAAATTTCAAAAAATCAAAATGAATTAATTTTTGCGCAAATAAACATACCTTCTGAAATTAATGATGAATTAATTTCTGAAGAATTAATTAACGTTACCGATAATAAAGCTATCTTAACCGATGAACAAAGCATTCTTTTGAACGCGACTATTTCTAAATTTAACACTTTGAGTACAGCTGCTTCCGGATGTGTGACAGTTGCCAACCATGACATCCAAACACTGGACAGCAAACCTTTCAAAAAACGCCCGTTCAATCTCTCACCGGCAATGCAAGTTCATCTGCATAAAGAAATTGATGAAATGTTGAAAGATGGAGTAATCCAACCTTCGAATTCTCCCTATTCAAGTCCTTTTTTGTTAGTTAAGAAAAAGAACGATGAATACCGTTTTTGCTTCGATGGAAGAACTTTAAATGCAATTACCGTCAAAGATTCCTATCCCTTACCTCGAATAGATTCAATTTTAAACAGATTAAGAAATACTAAATATTTCTCTTCGATTGATTTGCGCAAAGCTTTTTGGCAAATAAAATTAAGTGAACGCTCTCGACAAAAAACCGCTTTCTGTGTACCAGGAAGAGGGTTATTTGAATTTCTAGTAATGCCTTTTGGACTTTCTAACTCACCCCAAACTCTTCAGAGAGTTATGGACGAAATTTTAGGATCACTTATTCATACCGGTAAAGTCTTTGTATTTCTTGACGACATTATGGTAATTTCCGAAACTTTCTCTGAACACATAGATACCTTAAATAATGTATATGAATGTTTGAAAAAAGCAGGATTCCGAATTAATACGGAAAAATGTAATTTTTGTATGAGATCATTAACTTTTCTTGGATTTGTCGTTGACGAAACTGGTATCCGTACCGACCCGTCAAAAGTTGAATGTATTCAACGTTTTAAAACTCCAAAAACTACTACCGAAGTAAAGCGACTCATAGGTATGGTCAGCTATTACCGAATTTTCTTACCCGATTTATCTACTATCTCATCTCCTATCACTGCTCTTATTAAAAATAAGAAAAAAGGACAAACTATTACCTGGAATAACGAAGCTGAAATTGCCTTCGAAAAAATTAAAGAATTAATTTCGACAGCTCCTATTTTAATTTCTCCCGATTTCTCAAAACCTTTTTTTTTGCAAACTGATTCTAGTGCTGTAGGATTAGGTGTGGTCTTGTTCCAGGAAAAAGACGGTTTAGAACACCCCATTGCTTACGCAAGCCGTGCTCTTACGTCCGCCGAACAGAAATATCATGCTACAGAGCGTGAATTATTAGCTATCCTTTTTGCTATAAATAAATTTCGTGGTTATATCGAAGGTACTCACTTTACTGTAATAACTGATTGCTCAGCATTACAATGGTTATCTAAATTTGACGAATCTTCTGGTAGATTAGCTCGCTGGTCACTAAAATTAGCTCAACATTCGTTTGATGTACGCCATCGTCCAGGCAAGCTAAATATTGTTCCAGATATTTTATCTAGAGACGTTTGTCTTATCAAAGCACAAAATTTAGTAAAAGATGATTGGTATCATCAACTAGAAACTAACGTTTTAGAAGAACCCGAAAAATATCCCCAATTTAAGGTGGAAAATGATTTCTTATATAAATTAGTACCGACTTTAACTCCAAATTCAGCTAATCAAGTTGAGTTTAAATTGATTATACCTTTAGCTAATAGGAAAGAAGTATTAAAACAATGTCACGACGATCCGACATCTGGACATTTTGGCATTGCCAAAACTATTTCTCGCGTTACCGAACTTTACTATTGGCCAAAAATGATATCTGACGTTAAAAATTATGTCCTCTCTTGTGAAATTTGTTGCGCACAGAAAAGCTCTCAGCAAGCTAGACCTGGATTAATGGGAAAACCCAAACATGTCTCATATCCCTTTCAGTTAATTTCTATGGATTTATTAGGACCTTTACCTAGGTCAAAGAAAGGAAATCAACATTTGTTAGTAATTACAGATTGGTTTACAAAATATGTTATAGTAAAACCTTTAACTAAAGCTACCGCAATCCAAATCACTCGATTCCTTGAACAACAAGTTTTTCTAGTTTACGGTATCCCACAAGTAATTTTGTGTGATAACGGAGTTCAGTTTACCTCTCATTTATTTAAAGAATTATTATCTAAATATGATGTTCAGAAAACTTATTACAATTGTAAATTTCATCCACAATTTAATCCTACCGAAAGAGTAAATCGAGTATTAGTTACCGCTATCTCTTCATATATTACTAACGATCATACCCGTTGGGATGAAAATATCTACAAAATTGCATTAGCAATAAATACCGCCAAACATGAAGTTACTAATTTCTCTCCCTCATTTCTAGTCTTTGGTAGATATATACCTACCGATGGTTCCTATTACGGTCCTGTACCTACAGATACCGACGTCTTTCAAGTAGACGAACGGATTCGTTGGGACGAAACTCAACAACAACTCCCTACTTTATTTGCCGACGTACGGAAAAGTTTACAACGAGCTTATCTTAAAAGTAAACAACATTATGATTTGAGAAAACGCCCTTTAGTTTTCCAAGTGGGTGATATCGTTTGGAAAAGAAATTTTGCTTTATCTGATGCCTCTAAGCAATTTTCTCATAAACTTGCGCCTAAATATTTAAAATGCCAAGTAATTGCAAAACATGGTGATCTCGCCTATCGTTTAAAATTAGTGGATTCTCAGAAACAGATTGGAGTCTGGCATTTGAAGGACCTTAAATCGTTCCATTCTGTTGATCAATAAATCCCTAAAGAACTTTTTTATATTTTCTTATTATTACCTACCTATCTGATTCAATTAATTATCTTTACCTTATTATTGACTTTCTTATAACGTACTATTTCTTACCTTTGTCACTTATCTCTAATTAAATATTTTTCTTAAATTTACTAAAAATTAATTTACCTATCCCGAATTTTGTGGTGTGTATGTATGTTAGTATAACTTTTTTGTTTAACTCAGGGCCCGAGAAAACAAGGAAACTGCTTAATAATTAATTACTTATCTGCAAATTCGAATTTTAACTTTACCTCAATTTTAAATGTTTATACCTTGAATTTTGAATTATGAATTATCTGAATGAAATCCAATTCTTATCTGAATAATTTTTATCTTTATAATTATCGATTTACCTATTTATCTTTTCCTTTTATCGAATTTCTATTTCCTAAAATATTATCTTATCTATTGCTATATCTGTTACCGTATCTTTATCTTATTGAATTTACCTTTTTTAATGCATTACCTTTATCTAATTAATTTTACCTTATCATTCCTTATTTGATCGAATTTATCTTACCTGAATCAGTAACTTATCTTAATTAATTCCTATATCGAATTTTAACGTATCGAATTACCTAGAAGTAAAGAAGAAGGAAAAATGGAAATTATTATTATAACCTTAATAAGCAATCATAAGATTGTAAAATTGTTTTGTTATCGTTGAATAACTTAACTAAATACCTTATACCTGTTACCTTTTATCTAATATCGCATACCTTGTCTACGGACAATAAAAACCAATCATAAGATTGTAATTTTGTTTCGTTATCGAAGTGAATAACTTAACTATATATACCTATTATCTATTATCTTATATCGCATTATCTTGTCTAAAAAGACACTACCTTACCTTATTGTTATCTTAAGGATATCTTATCGGTCCTGATCAAACCGAATACCTAACGAATATTATCTGATAACTTTTTATCTAATAATTTTATGCGATAAAATTAAACAAGGTTAATAATTTCCAATGAATACAAACATTTTGTTTGAATCACAAGGTGATATCTGTTCACCAACCATTTTAATCGTCTGGATTATATACTATTACTATTACATAAAATTTCATAAGAAATTTTAAACTTTATACAAGGTGTTTCACCTGTTCCGAACCTAACTTGTAAATTTGATTGATATTTGATCATCCCTGGAATTTAGACTGCCTTATTAATTTAAGATACGGTTTATACTTGTGGGAATCAGGATCGCAAATTGACTCGGATATTTGAGAACCTCCCTCTCGTATCGATCGACATCGATTTTTTTATACAGGTCCGTCCTAAGCCCTTTGATGATTTATTTTATTTTATTTTTTCATCTTCATTTAATTTTAAGAATCATCCGTACTTTATTAAACCTCGGAAGGCCAAGGAATTAGAAAAAGATTTTAATTTTGTGGGATTACAATAGTTTTTCAATCCCGTGCGAAAAATCGTTGCCCTCTTTATTTATTCTTGCTCAACTTTCTAACCTACCGAGTAAAGTAAAGCTACATTAATTTTGGTTGAATATGATTGAACTACTAGGATTTTGTAAATATGATTATAAAACAATTTTAAATTCCGACATGATGCGTCGCTACGATTATTAACACTGTCCTTGTAGGAATCTGGTCGCTTTCGGATCCCGTGAAGAAAATGACTCCCTCCTTGAACAATTATGCGTCGTTGCGTGCTGAATTAGGTCTTTAGATAAGTTTACTTAGTAGTAAATTATATTTTTATTCATTTTATCGGCCTGTAAATATGATAGCCAACATTTATCTGTCTGATTTTCTTAATTTTACTCCCAGATAAATTAAGACAAAATTGAGTGGCGCCTAACAAACCTGAATTTCCTCCCCAACCAATCAATAGTGATGATTATAGACATGTACATTTGATAGTCTCCCAGAGCTCATCTCAATTTATTCCCCCCAAGATCAATAGTGATGATCATATACTTGTCAACACCATTTTTCGACGAGCTAGACCCTTCCGCGTTTTATATTTTCCTTATCTTAAAAGTTTATTCCATTTTCTTTAACTTTTCTCTTCCTATTGAAGATATCTATTATCTATCTCTCTTTACTTTGTATAACTTTAACTCATTAACTAATAACTTTTCGACTCATGGTCCCAGATATGACCCTAAACTGTCCTAATAAAGTCCCCGATATGACTTTAAAAACTGTCCTAATATTGCGTTTCTCGTGATTATGGTCCAAGACATGACCTTAAACTGTTCTACAGTTCCTCAGTTCTATTTCCAGTTTGTCACCTTTTTTGGAATCAAACTCCATGTCTGGTTTTAGTTAAACTGTTCTACCTTGAAAAGTTTCATGGTTCGTTATTAAACAAATCTTAAAACTATCATATTGACAAAACCTATGGCTAAGTCTATTGGTAAATCTTACATTGAGGCTAAAGGCTGTAAAACCTTAGCTAACGTGTTTTGAGGCTGCTATACAAAATAGCAAAAATTTGTGAAAATCACAATAATAATAATTAAAGGCATTAGCCAAATATCTATAATAATTAAAGGCATTAGCCAAATATCTATAATAATTAAAGGCATTAGCCGAATATCAATAATAATTAAAAGGCAAAGTCCGAAATTTAAGTGAGAGAATACCGATATCTAGTGGTTCCTCACCTTGACAATAAGTACAAGTATGGAACAGGAGGTATTATTGCCTCTGCGCCCCCCATACCATTCTTATTGTCAAGCAGTTATCTACGTTATCTGACGCGATCTGCGTTATCTTACGCTGTTTCCCGTTATCTTTGCGCTGTCCGCGCCATTGCGTTTTCATTTACGCGTTCTTTCATAACCGTAAAGGTTATGGATTTCTATTGTGTAACTTTGCACTTTTTTGCGTTACTTACGCAAAATTCTATGTTAATAACCCTTCCGGTCATACAAAGAATATTCCTTGTTTCAAGTCTCGTACTTGCGTTATTTACGCGAGATTTCGGTTTCCGAAAGATCCTATACCGGTTGCGCTTGTTTTCAAGCTATGCGCAGTTTGACTTTTATTTAGTTTGAGTATTAACTCAAAACTAAATTTTTTTATTATAAGTTTGTCTCCCTAGAGCCATACTTATAATATATATTTTTTTACGTCCTTGACGTACTCTTTTTAGTTGGATGAATGAGTGTGAGAAAGGTAGTGGTACGGGTAGTTCTAGTGTGACTGGCTACCGACCCTAGTTCACCGTTCCGCCCTTGTGTGTGTCTGTCAGTTTCGTGACGGTCTGTAGATCCTCAATCGAGAGGCGAAGATTTGCTCCCGACCCTCTCGATCGGCTCTTAAGACGAGTTTTTTTTGCGACTTCATCATGAGGTGACGATTTGGCCCCGATCCTTATGAGGAAGATTCGTGATATTTTTCTCTTATAATTATTTCTATAAGAAATACATTGACGCTCTTGGGCTAAGCCCAAAGAATTTTGATATCGGTGCCCGAAGAGGAAACCAATGGCTTCACCGTTTCCATTTCGTTGTCTGCGCTTGGCCTCACCAAGCAGAGGAAAAACGATGACTGCAATGCCATCGCATCAACATGACATTTGTTTTCATGGCGATAAATGTGTCCTGTGCACAGGGGGTGGGAAAATTTCGTGCACAGTATCTTCAACCGAAGTAACCTAGCCTTATGGTAATGATGGTTACAACCATATTTCTCTGAGATGGGATTTCATTATATTTCGATTTTTGTGGGTTATCTATCGGGGTATCATTATCTAAATTGTTATTTATCTTTATCGCAGTTGTGAAAATACTGATCACACAGTAACGTATCTCTATCTATGCCTTAACATGAATTAAGTTAACTTATATTCCTACTATGACTTTTACGCTTTTTTTTATTGTTTTTTATTAACAATAAGGATATTTGTTACGACTACGTCGAACAGTCCTTAAATTCATTTAAAATTTTGATTAAATCATAAGAATTATTCGAACGAACCTGGTATATATTATAGACAGTCGTCTCCATAGAGTTATTTTTAGAACTTATCTACGTGAGAAACTTGCCATTCGTAGGCTTTAGTTCTAAGAATCTGTCCTCAAAATTGCTAACAAGCAAAACGAAGAATTACGTCATGTACCTCGACGAGAAAAATAAGAAATCGGTTCATTTTGACTCCTATAACTAGGCAACCAATTTATCTTTGAAGAAACTTTCAGTAAAAATCCCTGTTAAATTTCAAGAGCCATCTTGAAAATGACGGCACTTCTTGTCGTGCATCCATCGAAGTCAGATGCGTTCATTTTGTCTCGTGCTGCAAATAATTAACTTAAACTTTTCTGTGTACCGAAAAATAAATAACTTAAAACTTCTTGTCGTGCATCCATCGAAGTCAGATGCGTTCATTTTGTCTCGTGCTGCAAATAATTAACTTAAACTTTTCTGTGTACCGAAAAATAAATAACTTAAAAACTTCTTGTCGTGCATCCATCGAAGTCAGATGCGTTCATTTTGTCTCGTGCTGCAAATAATAACTTAAACTTTTCTGTGTACCGAAAAATAAATAACTTAAAACTTCTTGTCGTGCATCCATCGAAGTCAGATGCGTTCATTTTGTCTCGTGCTGCAAATAATTAACTTAAACTTTTCTGTGTACCGAAAAATAAATAACTTAAAAACTTCTTGTCGTGCATCCATCGAAGTCAGATGCGTTCATTTTGTCTCGTGCTGCAAATAATAACTTAAACTTTTCTGTGTACCGAAAAATAAATAACTTAAAAACTTTCCTTTGTGCCTTCAAATAACAAACATGTGTAAATTGTGTCGTGTATCTAAAATCGAATAAATACCTGATTAATTGTTCGTGTAACAAAAATTAAAGAAATAACTTAAAACTTTTTACCGATCTATCGAACAAAATGTGTTTCATAATGAATCTATCTAACATGGCAAATTTGAATAAAGGCAAGAAATTTAATATTTTCGATCATTACCGACGATGCTCATTCAATGAAATAGAATAGACAACGTGTTGATTTACGATAAATACTTATACCTACTGGATGGATAAAATTTGGATTATTAAGAAGATAACGTATACCTATGGGATGAAGGAGATTTGGATTATCAAATAGTCAACGACGGCTACCAGAAAAATGTATTTGGAAAGACGGTGTGCAATCAACAGGGGTATCGATAAACCAGCTTTTCCGAATTTGAATTCAGGAAAAATAATTAGAGTGCAACGACTTACCACGTTTAAACGGGTTAAAGGTTAGTTTTTGTCTAATTTAATTGTATGAAACCGTACGTATCTAATTGTAACGATTGATTTGATGTATTGCTTATTCAACGACTATTTGGTCCATTTTACATTAAAATTACATTAAAAATCCATCGTACAATTACCTATAATTTTTATCTGTAAAAGTATTTATCTGTACAAATTATTGAAGTGGAAATCAATCCATAAATATGATGAAAGTAAATGGTTTACTATCATTGATTTTGTTCTACATAACGCTTTAATTAAGTAATTTTAATTAAATATTGCGGAAGCTTCCTAGTTCATTTAGGTAAAGATTAAGGAAAATTTGTATTTATGTTCCGTATTTGTGTCGACTTTTCGTTTAACTTTATTATATTTCTTTACATCAAATATCTTTTATTTCAAGAGCGCCGAATTCTTTTCAGGATTGTGTATATATGTAAAAGCGAGGTAAGCGTATATTTTGTTTCACGTGAGTACCACCCTGAGATAAAGTTCTCAGTATTTTTTGAATTCAAATTCGAAAAATTCGCTCCACCGCAAGAAGTGAGTTCAGCCGAGGGTAGGTGTAACATAGTATTAAATTAGGAATTAATTATTTTAAACCATCAAAATAAGGATGAAACCAAGAGCCTACGAGAACATAAAATCGATTTTCTTTATTTTTGATTAAATCACTCACTCAATGTTTCTTGTTTGCCAAAACTAAAATTAATTTTTTAAAGTAAATAAATTACCTTTTTGAACATCGACATTTCCATTTGAACATTCCAACGACCGTTGGGTCCTCTTTCTTAAAATAGCTATTGCAGTACCTAGCAAAACAATAAGTCCGGATAGAACACCAAGAACGATCCAAATTAACGTGGTCGTTCTGAAACCCAACATTTCAATCCACTTCATCGTGAATTTTAAAATAATGTTACTTACCCCATTCCTATTTGGTGATGGTAAATATTCTTAGTGGTCGGTTGACTACAAAACGTACCTTGCCATCCAATATCGCAAACGCAGACGTTGTTAATACAAGTTCCACTTACACATTTTAATAAGCATGAGGGGCGGCATAAGAAATATTCTGGGTCGAATTCGAACCCATCGTTACATTTGCACACTCCTGGTTTGTAACAGTAGCCGTTAATGCATTTATGGTTGCATTTGGGTTGACATCCTCTTTCGTTATCAAATTGATAACCTTCCTGACATTCACAAACGTTTGGTTTCCCACAGAAGCCGTTTAGACAATCGGTTCGGCATAGAGGTTTGCAAATATTTTTGTATAGATCTCTTAATTTTTCGTAACCGTCATAACATCTGCAAACATTAGGAAGAACGCATAATGAGTTGATGCATGGCTTTTCGCAGATTGGATCACACTTAAATTTGTTTTCGAGGTTTAGCATGTACTGATTTTTGCAGGTGCAGGTATCAGGAGCTGTACACATTCCATTTTGACATGGCTGGGAACATCTTGGATTACAGTGATTTCGGTTATTCAAGTCTGGTAAGTATCCAAAATTACAAGTGCAACTTTCAGGTGAACTACAGATTCCGTTAATGCAGGGACGGGAACAATATGGTTTACATAAATATTTGTCTTCCTCGTCTAAAATATATCCAGAGTTACATGTACATTTCTCCGGTGAAGAGCATCTTCCATTAAGGCACGGTTTTGAGCAAAAAGGGCTGCACTTGTACTTATCGTTCACATCCAGTGCAAAACCAAAATTACACGAGCACTTCTCGGGTTCTATGCAGAAACCGTTCTGGCAAGGTTTCGAACAGAAAGGGTTACATTCAAATTTATCGCTTGGATTTTGTTTGTAACCGGCTTTACAAGCACAAGTGTCTGGTGCTGTGCAGATTCCATTCGTGCACACTCTTGAACAAGTCGGAGCGCACTGATACTTATTTGACGGATTCAAAGCGTAGCCAGGATTGCAGCTGCATGTTTCAGGCAACGAGCATATTCCGTTTGTGCAGGGAACAGAGCAATAGGGTTTACATCTATATTTGTCTTCTTCATCCAAAAAATAACCAGAATTGCAAGTACATTTTTCCGTTGCCAAGCACCTTCCATTAAGGCAAGGTTTCGAGCAGAATGGTTTACATTGATACGTATCACTCACGTCAGATATAAAACCAGGATCACAAGAGCATTTTTCGGGCCCCACGCAGACACTGTTGACGCAAAATTTTGAACAGAACGGCTTACATTCGTATTTATCGCTTCGATTGAGCACATAACCATTATTACAACCACAAGTTTCTGGAGCAATGCAAGTTCCATTCGTGCACGCTCTCGAACAAATTGGAGCGCATCGATACTTATTTAATGGATCTAAAGCATGATGAGGATCACAGGTACACGTTTCAGGCAATAAACATTTTCCGTTTTCGCAAGGAACCGAACAATACGGTTTACAGTGGTAATTATCATTACCCGATAAAGCATATCCCGAATTACAGGCACAAGTTTCTGGAGCGCTGCATACTCCGTCGATGCAATCTTGAGAACAGATTGGAAGACACAAGTTTTCCACCTTCCTGTAGCCGGCACAACAACGGAGAGGTTCTACTTCATATTCTATGTAAACCTGAAAATAACTTTTAATTAAAATTTTGTTATTAGTAGAATTTTGCAAATTAGTTCTAATTTTAAGAGTCGCTTATCGTAACTCGTTATTTTCTAATTTACAAGGGTGGTCGTGTACGCGCTGGGTTAGCAATTTTTATTTGATGAAAATCTAATAATTATAACGAGTTTCTCATTAAATGCGACCTACAAAAATTATTTAACAAGAACTTGTAAATTCATAAGATGCACTCGCATCCAAATTGATAAAATTAAGTGACCTAAAATTACCTCTGTTCGGTACTGCGTCCTTTTTCGAATTTCTGTCGTAGGGCACAGATCATCTCCACATTTCTTGTTAACTGCTACCGTGTATGTTATGTCGTATGGGACTTGTCTTGTTTTAGTAATCCTACAATTAAATTATGAAATTGTGTTTATCTTTTATTAGCACTTCTTACTGTTTTATTGTTGAGCACGTTCCATTGTTTGCAATTGCCTGAATAATATGAAACAATAAAATAAAAGTGGCAAATATTAAACGCTTGGTATGCATTTTGTGCAGATTTGCAAATGGTACTGAATGTATCGATAATTTTTGTCTTATCTACGGAAGCGGTCGTCACTTGCGATTATTTTTATATCTTGGTGGGTTTATCCAAATATAAATTAAGTTAAAATAGATACCTTTTTAAATTCAGTGGATTATGTTTGAATCATCAAAAATTTTAAAATTAAACTTAACCTAGTGGAGTGACATGAAACGTTAACATTCTAATAGAAAAATAATACTGAAAATAAAATGCTTGAAATTTAATCAATCTCTTCCATGGTTGCTTCAGCACCACCGCCAGAAATTCTACCTGGAGCTTGTATTCCCTCTTTCTTGATTTTTCAACAGCAGTTACGTTTTAGATGCCATTGGCGTCGATATCCATGGTGACTTTGACTAATGGAACACCTCGTCGTGCAGGTGGAATGCTTTTAAGTGTGAATTTTCCTAATTTACCCAAAAGATAGTGGAGTAACGTTTAATAGTAACAAATCCTGAACTTCTTCATACTTGTCACCATGGAAGCTTGGATCGCGGCTTCATCTAGGTTGATGGATTTATTGAGTTCCTTACCTTCCAAAAAATCTTGGAAGAGCTTTTGTACTTTAGGGATACGGGTTAAACCACCGATTAAGACAATTATTTCATGAATTTGACTCTTGTCCATCTTAGTATCTCAAAGCGCTTTTTCAGCTGGTTCCATGGTGAACCGGAACAAATCTGTAAACTGGAACGTAATCTCCAACTATGGCGATGATTGGAATTTAATCTCTTTTACTAGAATGGTGAAGAAATGTATAATTTAGTCAAAAATATGTCATATCAGAGACTCCAAAACTTTAAAGTTTGCCACAAAAGTTCACTTTTAGATTAAAATGCTACTAAAGTATTAACGAAAGACAGGATACCGAAAATAATCAAAAAAATATGTAAAAGTTCTAATAGAGGTACATATTGATATAATTAAAGCCTTAATTAATTAAATTGTCATTTATTAACATTCACACGTACAAAATTAAATTCTTCTAATTGTCCAAAATTTACTACCTCTCCTTCAATTCCATCATATTTCCAGGTATTACGTATATATTTTCATTAACTGGATATTTATTGAACTCCAGGAGAGAATTCATTAACCTTGAATCTAAAACTCAAAATTAGTTTTTTGTTCTATGCACCTATAATTTTATTTGCACACGAATTTTTGGCAGGTAAGCAGCTGTTAGACGCCACATTGCATTGAGGATTGCATGGTTGCAAATCTGAATAAAGTCTCTTAGAATATAGGGATTAAAGATTCTCTTTTTGGTACGATTGTTTCTAACCAATCCAATAATTTACATTGTACCTTTCTGAAATGACTGCTTACTCTGCTAACCACCGTGTAAAAATAGAATTTCTTGTAGAAATTTATCTTACCGTTTGGATACATCCGAGAAAGTTTCCGTCTTCTGCAAAAAATCCATACTGCCAAAATGATCAGACTAACGACTGCGCTTCCCACGCTTATTACAATAATAAGTACTATAACATTCCTATCAAAAAATCTGTAAAAGAAGAACATTACATCATAATTTTTTTATTTTTCTCAAAACTTACGATGTCTCTTCAGAAGGAAGTTTATTGGGTTTATCGTTAACCAAACTAGCGCAATTGATTCCAAACCATCCATCATCACAAACACAACTTCCGTCCAAACAATATCCATGAACACAACTTTTTCCACAGTTACGCTTGCACGTAAAATTGTCATTGTGGATCAAAAAGCCTTCATCACACTTACAACTACCAGGCTTTTCACAGTATCCATTCACACATTCAGGACTACAAATTGGTGAACATCTCCAGTCGTTTTCCTTATTTTTGGTATAACCATCCAAACAGTTACACTTATTTGGGCTAACGCAGTTGCCATTTTCACAGCTCGGATGACATTTGGGTTTACAAACACCTTGGACGATTTCATATCCTTCATTACACATGCAAGTATTTAATTTGCAAAAACCATTTAAGCAAGTTTTATTAGAACATTTTACATCACACCGATACTTATCAGTTACATTTTTTGTAAAGCCAAAATTGCAATGGCACCAATCTGGTTTAACACATTTTCCATTAACACAATTGTTTTGGCAGCGAGGTGTGCAAACGGAAGAATTATTTGCATTTTGTTCATATCCTGGATCACACAAACATTTTTCAGGAGAGACACAAAATCCATTTACGCACGGTTTGCTGCAAACCGGATCACATTTATATTTATTTCCTGAATTAATCAAATATCCCTTGTTGCAAGAACAAATTTCTGGAGCAGTACAGTTTCCATTATGACATCCTAAGCTACACACTGGTTTACAAACGTTGGAGTTACTAACATCTTTTGAAAAGCCTTTATTACATTCACATGAATCCGGTGATCCACAGAATCCATTAATACAAGTTTTTGCGCAAACTGGATTACATAAATATTTGTTTCTTAAATCTTTTATGTAACCCTTGTTACATGTACAGTTTTCAGGTGAAGTGCAGTTTCCATTAATACACTTGTAACTACAAACCGGATTGCATGTGTTATTGCTCTTGGAATCTTTCAAATAACCATTAAGACAATCGCAAAACTCAGGAGCTACACAGAAACCATTAATGCACCCTTTGGAACAATTTGGTTTACAAAAGTTTTTAAGTGTTTCGCTCTGCACAAAACCTTTATTACAAGTGCAAGTTTGTGGTGCTGTGCAATTTCCGTTAATGCATTGCGGAGAACAAACCGGATTACACAAATAATCATTCTTCAAATCTCTGAAAAATCCTGGATTACAGGCACAAGTTCCAGGACTGATACATTTTCCGTTGATACACTCTTGTGAGCAGACTGGATGACACTGATATTTATTTTTTGGGTCAATTGCAAAACCGGTATTACATTTGCAAATCTCAGAACCTAAGCAAACGCCGTTAAGGCATGGTTTGGCACAGGAAGGATTGCAAAGGCTCTTGTTTTTTAAATCCATCGAGAACCCTGAGTGGCAGGTACAAATTTCCGGAGCTGTGCATTTACCGTTGGTACAAGGTATTGAGCATATTGAATTACACTGATATTTATTTTTTGCATCTTTAAAATAACCTGAGTTGCAAGTACAAGTTTCAGGCGACGTACACGATCCATTCATACAAGGTTTCGAACAAACAGGATTACATTTATCTGTGTTATCTAAGATGTATCCAGGATGGCAAAATGTACATCTTTCAGGAGCTGTACATCTTCCGTTAATGCACGGATTTGAGCAAACGGGATTACACTGATGTTTATTATTGGCATCTATTGAATATCCAGTATTGCAGCTGCATTGATCGGATCCCAAGCAAATTCCATTGACGCATGGTTTTGCGCACCATGGATTACACTTATTTAGAATTTTGGAATCTTGAGTAAATCCTGGATTACAAGTGTAAGTTTCGGGAGCTATGCATTTTCCGTTGATAGAGGGTTTTGAGCAAACTGGATTACATTGGTATTGGTTTTTAGTATCGATTGTAAAGCCCTTATTGCATTTGCATTTATCCAATCCCAAACAAGTTCCGTTTATACATGGTTTAACGCAATACGGAGTGCACTCAAAATTATTCGTAGCATCTCTGGAGAAACCTTCATTGCAAGCGCAAACTCCTGGCGCTACACATCTTCCATTCGTGCACGGTTTAGAACAAACAGGATTACATTGAAACGGATTTATAGCATCAATTGAAAAGCCTTTATTACATTTACATTTATTAGATCCCATGCAAATTCCATTTATGCATGGTTTAGAACAAAATGGCAAGCACTCATAATTCTTAGAAACATTTTTAGAAAACCCTGGGTTGCAAGAACAAGTTTCTGGTGCTGTGCATCTTCCATTGGTACATACCCTTGAACAAACGGGATTACATTGATATTGATTTTTGGTATCAATTGCAAAGCCGTTATTACATTTACATTTATCTGATCCCAAGCAAATTCCATTAACACACGGCTTAGTGCAAAATGGAGTGCACTCAAATTTATTTGAAGCATTTGAAGCAAATCCTAGATTACAGGTGCAAGTTTCCGGTGATGTGCATCTTCCATTCGTGCACGGTTTTGAACAAATTGGATTGCATTGATATTTATTTTTGGCATCGATTGCAAAGCCACTATTGCATTTACATTTGTCTGATCCCAAACAAACTCCATTTATGCAAGGCTCAACACAATATGGAGTGCACTCAAAATTATTTCTAGCATCTCTGGAGAAACCATCGTTGCATGCGCAAATTCCGGGTGCTACGCATCTTCCATTCGTGCATGGTTTAGAACAAACTGGATTACATTGAAACCGATTTTTAGCATCGTTTGAAAAGCCAAGATTACATTTACATTTATTAGATCCCAAGCAAATTCCATTTATGCATGGTTCAGAACAAAATGGCAAGCATTCATAGTTCTTCGTAGCATCAGCAACAAACCCTGGGTTGCAAGAGCAAATTTCTGGTGCTGTGCATTTTCCATTGGTACATAACTTCGAACAAACGGGATTACATTGATATTGATTTATGGTGTCGATTGCAAAGCCTTTATTACATTTACATTGATCTGATCCCATGCAAACTCCATTAACACACGGTTTAGTGCAAAATGGAGTGCACTCAAAATTATTTGATGCATTTGAGGCAAATCCTAGATTACAGGTGCAAGTTTCCGGTGCAGTGCATCTTCCATTTGTACACGGTTTTGAACAAATCGGATTGCATTGATATTTATTTTTGGCATCGATTGCAAAGCCGCTATTACATTTACATTTGTCCGATCCCAAACAAATTCCATTTATGCAAGGCTCAACACAATACGGAGTGCACTCAAAATTTTTTGTAACATCTCTGGAAAACCCTTCATTGCAAGAGCAAATTCCTGGTGCTACGCACTTTCCGTTCGTGCATGGTTTTGAGCAAATGGGATTACATTGATATGTATTTTTGGCATCTAATGCAAATCCGTTATTACATTTACATTTATCCGATCCCAAACATATTCCATTTACGCAGGGCTTAGCGCAAGATGGATTACAAAAATATTTATTTTTAGCATCTTTAGCAAAGCCTGGATTACAGGTGCAACTTTCCGGTGCTGAGCATCTTCCATTTGTACACGGTTTTGAACAAACCGGATTACATAGATATTTATACTTAGAATCCATTGAAAAGCCGATGTTACATTTACATTTTTCCGATCCCAAACAGATTCCATTTACGCACGGTTTAGAACAAACCGGATTACAAAGATATTTATTTTTTGCATCTTTAGCAAAGCCTGGATTACAGGTGCAACTTTCCGGTGCTGAGCATCTTCCATTTGTACACGGTTTTGAACAAACCGGATTACATAGATATTTATTCTTAGAATCCATTGAAAAGCCGATGTTACATTTACATTTTTCCGATCCCAAACAGATTCCATTTACGCACGGTTTAGAACAAACCGGATTACAAAGATATTTATTTTTAGCATCCAATGCAAAGCCGGTGTTACATTTACATTGATCCGACCCCAAACATACTCCGTTTACGCACGGCTTAGCGCAAGATGGATTACAAAGATATTTATTCTTAGCATCTTTAGCAAAGCCGGGATTACAGGTGCAAGTCTCTGGTGCTTCGCATTTTCCATTTGTGCACGATTTTGAACAAACCGGATTACATTGATATTTATTCTTGGCATCTAATGAAAAGCCGATGTTACATTTACATTTATCCGACCCCAAACAGATACCATTAACGCATGGCTTAGCGCAAGATGGATTACAAAGATATTTATTTTTTGCATCTTTTGCAAAGCCTGGATTGCAGGTGCAACTTTCTGGTGCTGCGCATCTTCCATTGGTGCACGGTTTAGAGCAAACCGGATTACATTGATATTTATTCTTGGCATCCAATGAAAAGCCGATGTTACATTTACATTTATCCGACCCCAAACAGATTCCATTAACGCATGGCTTAGCGCAAGATGGATTACAGAGATATTTATTTTTCGCATCTTTAGCAAAGCCTGGATTACAGATGCAACTTTCCGGTGCTGTGCATCTTCCATTTGTGCACTGTTTAGAACAAACCGGATTACATTGATATTTGTTCTTGGCATCTAATGCAAAGCCGATGTTACATTTACATTTATCCAACCCCAAACAGATTCCATTAACGCATGGCTTAGCGCAAGATGGATTACAGAGATATTTATTTTTCGCATCTTTAGCAAAACCTGAATTACAGGTGCAAATTTCCGGTGCTGAGCATCTTCCATTTGTGCACGGTTTAGAACAAACCGGATTACATTGATATTTATTCTTGGCATCCAATGAAAAGCCGATGTTACATTTACATTTATCCGACCCCAAACAGATTCCATTAACGCATGGCTTAGCGCAAGATGGATTACAGAGATATTTATTTTTTGCATCTTTAGCAAAGCCTGGATTACAGATGCAACTTTCCGGTGCTGTGCATCTTCCATTTGTGCACGGTTTAGAACAAACCGGATTACATTGATATTTGTTCTTGGCATCTAATGCAAAGCCGATGTTACATTTACATTTATCCGACCCCAAACAGATTCCATTAACGCATGGCTTAGCGCAAGATGGATTACAGAGATATTTATTTTTCGCATCTTTAGCAAAACCTGAATTACAGGTGCAAATTTCCGGTGCTGAGCATCTTCCATTTGTGCACGGTTTAGAACAAACCGGATTACATTGATATTTGTTCTTGGCATCTATTGCAAAGCCGATGTTACATTTACATTTATCCGACCCCAAACAGATTCCATTAACACATGTCTTAGCGCAAGATGGATTACAGAGATATTTATTTTTCGCATCTTTAGCAAAACCTGAATTACAGGTGCAAATTTCCGGTGCTGAGCATCTTCCATTTGTGCACGATTTTGAACAAACCGGATTACATTGATATTTATTCTTGGCATCCAATGAAAAGCCGATGTTACATTTACATTTATCTGACCCCAAACAGATTCCATTTACGCACGGCGTAGCGCAAGATGGATTACAAAAATATTTATTTTTTGCATCTTTTGCAAAGCCTGAATTGCAGGTGCAACTTTCTGGTGCTGTGCATCTTCCATTCGTGCACGATTTTGAACACACCGGATTGCATTGATATTGATTTTTAGGATCGATTGCAAACCCAATATTACATTTACATTTATTCGATCCTAGACAGATACCATTTACACAATGTTTAGCGCAGGATGGATTACATTGGTACTTATTTTTAGCATCTTTAGTAAATCCTGAATTACATGTGCAAAATTCAGGTGCGGTACATTTACCTTGTGTGCATGATTTGGAACATACTGGATTACATTGAAATTTATTCTTAGGATCTATGGAAAATCCGGAATTACAGGTGCATGTTTCGGGTGCCGTACATCTTCCGTTGGTGCACGTTTTTGAGCAAACTGGGTTGCATTGATATATATTTTTGGCATCTTTTCCAAATCCTGAATTACATGTGCAAGTTTCAGAAGCTGTACATTTTCCATTCGTGCATGGTTTTGAACACAAGAGGTTACATTGATATTTATTCTTGGCGTCTTTAGCAAACCCGGAATTACAGCTACAAGTCTCAGGAGATGTACATTTTCCGTTGACACACGGCTTGAAGCATATCGGATTGCATTGAAATTTATTTTTGGGATCGAGGGAAAATCCAATATTACATTTACATTTATCGGAACCCAAACATTGCCCATTAACGCATGGTTTTGTACATGTCGGAATACACAAATATTTGTTTTTTGCATCCTTTGAAAAGCCAGAATTACAGGTGCACGTTTCACGTGAAGTGCATTTTCCGTTTGAGCATGCTTTGGAACAAAGTGCATTACATTGGAATTTATTTCTTGGGTCTTTAGTAAATCCTGCATTACATGTGCAAACGTCGTTTCCGGTACACACTGAATTGATGCAGAGTTTGGAGCAACCCTTGATGCATTTGTATTTGTCCTTTGGATCTTTGATATAACCTTTGATACAAGAGCAAATTTCAGGTCCCGTACATACCGATAAAGTACATTTTTTTGAACATACTGGATTGCAAATGGCTCTATTAACTGGATTGAGAGTGTAACCTTTGTTACAGGTGCATACGTTAGGTCCTGTGCATCGACCGTTTATGCAGCTGCGGGTACAGATTGGATTGCACTTGTACTTATCCTTCGCGTCTTTTGTATATCCAGACTGGCAAGTGCAAGTTTCAGGAAAAGTACATTTTCCGTTTAAACATGATTTGCTACACACAGGATTACACTGATATTTGTTTACCCGATCTACCAAAAATCCTGCATTGCAGGTACAAACCTCAGGAGCAGAACATCTCCCGTGAATACATGACTTTCTACAGCTAGGTATGCAATTATATTTATTTATAGGATCTCTCTTGAAGCCTCCATTACAAGTGCAAAGTTCCCTGCTTGTGCATTTTCCATTTATACAAGGTTTGGAGCACGCTGGAACGCATTTACTCCCCGATTGGATATAACCAGAACAGCAATACTTTTCCACTTGCGAAGTTGTAACTTTCTAAAAAAAATAATTGCTGGAAAAGATAAAACTTGTTGTTACCTATTGTTTACCTGTAACCTGTAAGATATTCTTGTACCAACTCTATGTTTTATGCAACGATGGTTTCCACACGTTGATTGATATGCTTGCAAAAAAGTTTCGTTGTATGGTATACGTTTCATGGTATTAACACTACGAATTTGCGAAGAAAAATTATATTAAATTTTTGTGACCGAAGTTTTGAAAAGTTTTTCCCAGACTGGAGTTGTAAAAAAATGTCTACTTACGTTTTTACTCTTGTACATGTTCCCACATCCAGAATGGCACAACATTTTTGAATTATGGTTAGGAGAAGCACAGCGCACAAATAATTGCTCTTCATTTTTTTACGAGATAAAATATGTACTAAAATCCTAGTTGTAAACAAACGCAATTTATTTGTTATTTTATCAAAGGAAACTACAACCGGAAAGATGTCTCACATCATTGGAAAATTTAAGTTAATTACTAATCTGTTATAAAAATGCAAAAATTATATTTAATGCGAAGTCCATTTTGAAAATTTGCAGTCAAGTTAGGGGTTTACACCTTAAATTCCTATAATAATATAATTTGAGGTAATTTAAACTTTTACGTCTGCATTTCCAAAACTGCGTGTGGGAAATGATGCGATTGATAAAAAAGCTTCCGACCTGATTCAAAAAAGATTGGAGCCGAATCCCCGGTGAGTAGTTATCGTGATGAAATTAATCAGTTCCAAAAATAGAGATGGTTGAATGAATCAGTATCACAGGATGCTTGTAGATACTTTGTAGAGGTGCCATCGGGACTGATAAAATAAGCAAATGCTTGATTGGTTTTCAAAATTGGTGTTACCGATTGAAAGTCGGAAAGTTAATAGTGCTCAATCCAGCACAAAAATATTTAAATACCAATAATTGCAATAAATTATCCGTTGAAGATAGTAAGTGATTATACTGTAAGGTGGAGTCCAAGACGTCCTGGAACGCTTTGATAACCTACTGATTTAAGGATCGTTTGTGTTACGAGTAACCAAGCCAAATCTGCACTTGTCTTTCCTAGTCATGACTTCAACAAATCCAAAAAACTTTGCTTCAATGCCGATGCAAAAACGGATCCTTCTCTTGAAATATCTTCTTACTTGGCAATGCTGTAACGAAAATCCTACGAATATGCTTTTTTTTTTACACCTCCAAGCAAGAAACGGTAGACTCTAATGGAACAATCATCTTTTCTGCAACCAGCATTTAATGATGTTCCATGAAGAAGAGCTGGAAATCATAGCATCACACCATTATGACAAAAGATATGTAATCCCAAACTCTGCAAAGCCAATAAGTCATTTCGATCTGATGATAATCTGCCGTCCAAGCAGTACTAAGTGAAAAATAGATAAAAATCTCCACCTATGGCGATGGTTGGGATTGAATCCCTTTACTGGAATTGTGAAGAAAAGTATAATTTAGTTAAAAATATGGCATTATCAGAGACTCCAAAACTTTAAAATTTGCCACAAAAGTTCACTTTTAGATTAAAATGCTAATGAAAATAAAAGACAGGATACCAAAAATAATCAAAAAAATATGTGAACGTTTTAATGGAGGTACCTATAAATTGATATAATTAAAGACTCAATTAATTAAATTGTCATTTATTAACATTCACACGTACAAAATTAAATTCTTCTAATAACCCAAAATTGACTACCTCTATTTCAATTCCATCATATTTTCAGGTATTACGTAAGTACTATATATTTTCTTTAACTGGATTTTTATTAAACTCCAGGAAAAATATCATTAACCCTGAATCTAAAATTCAAAATTAATTTTTTTTCCATCCACCTAATTCTATTTGCACACGAATTTTTAGCAGGTAAGCAGCTGTTAAACGCCATATTGAATTTAGCAAATTTATCTTACCGTTTGGTTACATCCGAGAAAGTTTTCGTCTTCTGCAAAAAATCCATACTGCCAAAATGATCAGACAAACGACTGCGCTTCCCACGCTTATTACAATAATAAGTACTGTAAGATTCCTGTCAAAAAATCTGCAAAAAAAACATTACATCATAAATTTGTTATTTTTCTCAAAACTTACGATGACTTTTCAGAAAGAAGTTTATTGGGTTTGTTGTTAATCAAACTGGTGCAATTGATCCCAAACCACCCATCGTCACAAACACAACTTCCGTCCAAACAATATCCATGAACACAACTTTTTCTACAGTTACGCTTGCACGTAAAATTGTCATTGTGGATCAAAAAGCCTTCATCACACTTACAACTACCAGGCTTTTCACAGTATCCATTCACACATTCAGGACTACAAATTGGTGAACATCTCCAGTCATTTTCCTTATTTTTGGTATAACCATCCAAACAGTTACACTTATTTGGGCTAACGCAGTTACCATTTTCACAGCTCGGATGACATTTGGGTTTACAAACACCTTGGACGATTTCATATCCTACATTACACATGCAAGTATTCAGTTTGCAAGAACCATTTAAGCAAGTTTCATTAGAACATTTTAAATCACACCGATACTTATCAGTTACATTTTTTGTAAAGCCAAAATTGCAATGGCACCAATCTGGTTTAACACATTTTCCATTAACACAATTATTTTGGCATCGAGGTGTGCAAACGGAAGAATTATTTGCATCTTGTTCATATCCTGGATCACACAAACATTTTTCAGGAGAAACACAAAATCCATTTACGCACGGTTTGCTGCAAACCGGATCACATTTATATTTATTTCCTGAATTAATCAAATATCTCTTGTTGCAGGAACAAATTTCTGGAGCAGTACAGTTACCATTAAGGCACTCTAAGCTACACACTGGTTTACAAACGTTGGAGTTACTAACATCTTTTGAATAGCCTTTATTACATTCACATAAATCCGGTGATCCACAGAATCCATTAATACAAGTTTTCGCGCAAACTGGATTACATAAATATTTGTTTCTTAAATCTTTTATGTAACCCTTGTTACATGTACAGTTTTCAGGTGAAGTGCAGTTTCCATTAATGCATTTGTAACTACAAACCGGATTGCATGTGATATTGTTCTTGGAATCTTTCAAATAACCTTTGAGACAATCGCAAAACTCAGGAGCTATACAGAAACTATTAATGCACCCTTTGGAACAATTTGGTTTACAAAAGTTTTTAAGTGTTTCGCCCTGTACAAAACCTTTATTGCAAGTGCAAGTTTGTGGTGCTGTGCAATTTCCGTTGATGCATTGCGGAGAACAAACCGGATTACACAAATAATCATTCTTCAAATCTCTGAAAAATCCAGGATTACAGGCACAAGTTCCAGGACTGATACATTTTCCGTTGATACACTCTTGTGAGCAGACTGGATGACACTGATATTTATTTTTTGGGTCAATTGCAAAACCGGTATTACATTTGCAAACCTCAGAACCTAAGCAAACGCCGTTAAGGCATGGTTTGGCACAGGAAGGATTGCAAAGGCTCTTGTTTTTTAAATCCATCGAGAACCCTAAGTGACAGGTACAATTTTCCGGATCTGTGCATTTACCATTGGTACAAGGAATTGAGCATATTGGATTACACTGATAAATATTTTTTGCATCTTTAGAATAACCTGAGTTGCAGGTACAATTTTCAGGCGATGTACACGATCCATTAATGCAAGGTTTCGAACAAACAGGATTACATTTATCTGTGTTATCTAAGGTGTATCTAGGATGGCAAAATGTACATCTTTCAGGAGCTGTACATCTTCCGTTAATGCACGGATTTGAGCAAACGGGATTACACTGATATTTATTATTGGCATCTATTGAATATTCAGTATTGCAGCTGCATTGATCGGATCCCAAGCAAATTCCGTTGACGCATGGTTTTGCGCACCAGGGATCACACTTATTTAGAATTTTAGAATCTTGAATAAAACCTGGATTACAAGTGTAAGTTTCAGGAGCTATACATTTTCCATTGATAGAGGGTTTTGAGCACACTGGATTACATTGGTATTGGTTTTTAGCATCGATTGTAAAGCCCTTATTGCATTTGCATTTATCCGATCCCAAACAAGTTCCGTTTATACATGGTTTAACGCAATATGGAGTGCACTCAAAATAATTCGTAGCATTTCTGGAGAAACCTTCATTGCAAGCGCAAACTCCTGGTGCTACACATCTTCCATTCGTGCACGGTTTAGAACAAACAGGATTACATTGAAACGGATCTTTAGCATCGATTGAAAAACCAAGATTACATTTACATTTATCCGACCCTAAGCAGATTCCATTTACGCACTGTTTAGTACAAGACGGATTACAAAGATATTTATTTTTTGCATCTTTAGCAAAGCCTGGATTACAGGTGCAACTTTCCGGTGCTGAGCATCTTCCATTTGGACACGGTTTAGAACAAACCGGATTACATTGATATTTATTTTTTGCATCCAATGCAAAGCCGATGTTACATTTACATATATCCGAACCCAAACAGATTCCATTTACGCAAGGCTTAGCGCATGATGGATTACAAAGATATTTATTTTTTGCATCTTTGGCAAATCCTGGATTACACGTGCAACTTTCTGGTACTGTGCATCTTCCATTCGTACACGATTTTGAACACACCGGATTGCATAGATATTGATTTTTAGGATCGATTGCAAACCCATTATTACATTTACATTTATTTGATCCTAGACAGATTCCATTTATACATGGTTTGGAGCACGCCGATACGCATTTACTCCTCGATTGGATATAACCAGAACAGCAATACTTTTCCACTTGCGAAGTTGTAATATTCTAAAAAAAAAAATAATTGCTGGAAAAGATAAAACTGGAAGTTACCTATTGTTTACCTGTAATCTGTAAGATATTCTTGTATCAACTCTATGTTTTATGCAAGGTTGGTTTCCACACGTTGATTTATATTCTTGCAAAAAAGTTTCGTTGTATGGTATACGTTTCATGGTATTAACACTATGAATTTGCAAAGAAAAATTATGTTAAATTTTTGTGACCGAATTTATGAAAAGTTTTTCCCAGACTGGAGTTGTAAATATTTAAATCTCTACTTACGTTTTTACTCTTGTACATGTTCCCACATCCAGAATGGCACTACATTTTTGAATTATGGTTAGGAGAAGCACAGCGCACAAATAATTGCTCTTCATTTTTTTACGAGTTAAAAGATGTTTTAAATCATTGGAAAATTTAAGTTAATTACTAATCTGTTATAAAAATGCAAAAACTATAGGTAATGCGAAGTCCGTTTTGAAAATTTGCAGTTAAATTATAGGGGTTTACACCTTAAATTCCTATCTCAGACAACATTTTTCATAATATTTTAATGTAGTATATAAGTAAAAATTATATAATTAATTAAAATTTTACAAGTAATAAAAATTACATAAGCAATTATATACAAAATTTAAATGTTTTGGTATACAAATAATAAGTTGATATTAAAAATTTATAAAATTAGTTTATATTTTGTGATATAAAAAATGGTGCCCGCAAAAATGTATAAATTATACATATATAGTATTGGTACCTACTCAATAAATTTTTGTTTTTAATTATTTAATAATTATACCTAAATATTCAAGTATATATTATAATTTATATTACATAATTCAAAATAATTACATATTTTTGATACTACGACTATTTTATATGTTTAATTATATAATAATTATATTTTAAATTATAATATATATTAAATTATAATAATTTAATTATATAATAATTATAAATATTCAAGTATATAATATATACACACCTTAAAGGGGAAAGCCACTGTGACGGTCGAAAAAGTAACCTAGTTTTTAAGAATTATTTTCACAGAGTAGGTAACTAATTAATTAAAGAATCGGATTATCGTTATTTTATTAAGTATACATTGAACTTTTTCTATATAAATTTTTATCTAATTATTTTAAATATTAACAAAAATATGAGCCGTTATGTAAAGAATGATAAAAAAAATTCCCTCTCTATGGTGGCATCGATATCTCGGTGAAGAGTTATCCGAAAATAAAAATGAAAAAATCATCAGAATTTAAATGAATGTAGCTATCGTTGTACGTAGCCGATTTTAGAAATTTTAATAATTACTATGTTAATAAACTGCTTGAATGAAAAAAAAAGAGTTTTAAAATTGAAATAGATTTCAATTTGTTGCCATTTTGTAAATAATCAAAAAAATAATACAACGATAGCTACATTCATTTAAATTTTGATAATTTTTTCATTTTTATTTTTGGATAACTCTTCACCGAGATATCGATGCCACCATGGAGAGGGAATTTCAAAATAATTACATAAAAATTTATATAGAACAAGTTCAATGTATACTTAATAAAATAACAATAATCCAATTCCTTAAATAATTAGTTACCTTTATGAAAATAAATCTTAAAAACTAGGTTACTTTTTCGACCGTCACAGCGGCTTTCCCCCTTAAGGTGTGTTCACATTTTCAGTTGTATTGTGTATTGTCGCTCTGCGTACCTACAACAAAAAATTACTAGATATTTGAATTTATTTTTATAAACTAACTTTTGATCTTGAAAACTACCGTCAATAGATGGCGTTCTGTTGAAAACTACATAGTCAAGTTATTAAAACTGCAGCAATAAGTAACAAAAAAAATTAACGCTTTGATAACCTACCGATTTGAGGATCATTTGTGTTACGAGTAACCAAGCCAAATCTGCACTTGTCTTACCATGTTATGACCCTCAGCAAATTCAAAAAACTGTGCTCCAATGCTGATGCAAAACGAGTCCTTCTCGTAAAATATCTTCTTACTTGGCAACGCTGGAACGGAAATCCTACAAAAAAAGCTCTTTTTTTACACCTCCAAGCAAGAAACGGTAGACTCCAATGGGACAATCATTTTTTCTGCAACCAGCAGAAGAAGAAGAGATTGCTTACACCTACCAACTGGAAATCATAGTATCAAACCATTATGACGAAAGATATGTAATCCCGAACTGTGCAAAGCCAATAAGTCATTTCGTTTTGACGATAATTTCTCGTCCAAGTAGCACTGAGTGAAAAATAGATAAAAATCGTCTATTGTAGTAGAGGGGCAAAGGAAATTTTAAGAAACTGCTTTTGGGGTGGTTATTTTGGACACTCGGATACACATACCCATCTAGCAAATTTCAGTTAGCCCGATTTTTTGCAAACTCCAACCAAAACTCCGATTCAAAAGAGGGTTATGGGGGTATTTACCTTTGTAGAGGTGTCTGGTGGTTTGGCCAAAAAAACTTCATAATTTGTGTACTACTTCAATTTCAGATGGTTTCAGAGAAAACCGCAGGTTGGTCAAGCCAAGGATACACCTCGGCCAAAAGAAACTTTATAATCTTAAAATTTGTCCTAAAATGGAACCAATGGAGCACTCAAAATCATCCGGAAGAAATAATCAAAATCAATTACTTTGTAGTTACTTTCTGGTATTTCTGTCAACTTAATTTATCCAATTTAAAACGCTTTACTCATCCTTCAATTTCAAATTACGTTTATGATTGATTATTTCCTTTACTTGAGATTCCGTTCAAAATGACGCAAATAATTACCTAATTATACAAATTATAGAGAATATTTCTTTATTTACAATCAACGTAGCCGTAAATTTGAGCTATTATCGCTAATGGAAAATTAAGGATACAAAAAATTATTAAACTTGATTTATTTTTGCAATATTTTATAAAACATTTTCAAGTGATAGATTTGGTATTGTTATATTTTTTACTTGATAAACTTTAGTTATTTTGCTCAGGAAGAAGATCCAAATGCAAAGCTGACCTACGAGTGCGATGAATGCAAACGTTGCTACCTCTGCCTTGTTTGATAAAACCAGGATTACAGATGCAAAAGTTTGGAGCCGAACACTGACCATTTGGACATCCTCCAGGACAGTCAGCAACGCAACGGTTACCCAATGGTAAACTTGGATCTTTCACGTATCCCTGCTTACAAGTACAAACATTTGCTCCTGTACAGTCTCCGTTCAAACAAGGTTCGGTACAATGAGCTTGACAAGAAGTTCCTGTCGGATCCATAGTCCATCCAGGTTTACAAACGCATCTATTAGGTCCTGTACAGTCACCGTTGACGCATCCTCTAGGACAAAGAGATTCGCATGTGTTTCCTCTTCTAACAAATCCAGGTGCACAAGAGCACTGGTTAGGTCCAACACATTCTCCGGCTCCACAACCACCTTCACAGTGATATCCACATTTACCGGACTTGACATCTTTGTGGAATCTAAAAGTTACAATTCAAAAAAGTAAACCCAAAATTGCCGCTATTCTTACCCTGTCTTGCAACTGCACACTTCAGGTGCGGTACAATTACCACCAGTTCCACAACCACCGCTACAGTAAGGAGAACAGAAATCTCCTTTAGGATCCAATCTGTATCCAGCATTACAAGAACATTGTCCTTGATTTGTACAAATTCCATTTAAACATCCTTTGGGACATTTTGGGACGCAATTGTTATCCAAATCATGAATATATCCAGGTAGACAAATACATACATTTGGTGCGGTACAATTTCCATTAACGCATCCATTATCACAGTCAGGTTCGCAATGATAAGCGCTGTGTGGTTGGCGTTTCCAACCCGAACAACAAATTTGAATTTTGCTGAATCCAGGTCTGGACTGAAATTGAAAAACGTAGTGACAAAAACTTATGTGTTAAAATTGGACAAAATTATCACTGTTTGACCTTCGACTTGTAACATCAGTTTTATCTTGGTTTGTAACCCCCACGTAATTTATTATTAGCAAATGCTATCCAGGCAAGCAGCTTTCATCACATTTTTTCTGAATTTTGAAGATCGACCCTAAACCGCATCATTTATAGCCCGTAAAGGTTAAAATTAACTAATGCAAAAGTGCAAGAAAAAATTATAATCTTCCTGAGGTTGTGATCTTAGAATGACCTGATAATTTGGTAGGTAAATATTTTGCAGACAGAATAAATTGAAAAATTGGGTACTTTTCCAATTGAAAAGGTTTTTTCACCTCAAGCTACTAAGCGCACAACTTTCATTTTTTAATTAAAATAGAGAAAACTTACTCCGTTTCCTGCAGGTACGACTCCATGTTTATCGTGGTCGCTGAGAAGGTCGATGGTCCTAAAGAAATAAAATTATGTCAAGTATTAATTACTAAGCAAAACATCGATGATCTAATCGATGTTTCAAGGTCAATAATTAATATTGAAATATTACTATGATATAATGAATAATAAACAACCCCAACTTTTTATTGATTTTCAATTTACGTGGAAATTAAAGCACCTAATGAAGGCCTCGCTCTAATTTTTTTTTCAACTTTTGAGCGGGTAATGCTGACCCATATAACTAACCCATTTTTTACTTACGGAACTTCCAGTTGACAAATTCCAGCGTTCAATGGGTAGGATCCATTAGGTAAGCGAACTGAATGTTGAACTTGGGCACTGCTGGAATCGAAATTTAGATAAAACAACACTAAAATTGTGAAAAGCGATTTTTTGACGATATCTGTGAACGCCATTTTAAAATTAATAAGCGCGGAGCGAGTTATGAAAGTCAACTAAATAATCTTGAGTTGCGTTCTTTTGTGGGCGATGACGATAAAGCGAAGCGATGGATGTACGTTTCTCTAATGAACTAATATAAACGATTTTATTGTTTATCGTTCTGCTTAGCGTATTCGTTTAAATGTCAAATGGTTATCATCACGGTCGCTTTTTCTGAAAACTCGTTTGACCCCTAAAGAAATCAGTTTATAATTTTCTGAAAAGATTCAGTTTTCTGAACGTGTTTTGATGCCCAACGGGATGCTGATGGGCGGAAGGTGATAAGAAGGGTTATAATTAGGCTATCGACCAAAATATTTCATCATGGTTGATTAGATCAGTCAACACAAACAAAATTTTATTTTTGAAAAGATTATACTTTCTTAGAAAAGAAAGTTTGTTTGTGGTGTGGTTTTATCGAAAAGAAAGCTCAAAGGTTAAGAAAAACAACTTTGATTTTCAATGTTGCATCAACATAAACAAGAAAAAACTGACGTAGTCTGGAAAAATTGTCAAGGGCCAAACCTTGGATATCCAATACGTTGTAATGGAACTGCGGAGTAAAAAAAGGAACTATTACATATAAAAAAATTTATTTCTTCTTTGGTACATTTACTTAAAATTATATGTTAAATTTTGAGGATGAATGTGTTTAAAAAATTATGGTTTTGGAGAGTTTTGATATAGCGATAACGTCTCTATGGCCTTAAAACTATTATTTTCACTTAAGTTTAACGGTTGGTTCCAACACGGAATTTCGTCGTATAAGTGTTCTTTTGATTCAATCCCAAGAAGCTGCTGAGTGCTGTCTTCCGGTGGTTCTGGGATTGAAGCCGCCCTGTAGCTTCCAGTCGATGGTGGATGATCGTAAAACGAGCCTGAAATTTAAAAAATTATTGGACAATGTCTTAAAATATTTTAAAAGATCGGCTGGTAAGTGGTGTAAGTTGGTGACTGGAATTGCTATTTCCTCTCAGAAGGAAAAGTAGCAGAAAGCCACTAAAACGTTTAGTACATTATTAATACTTCGACAGTAAAAAGCTAATAATTATTCTAAATTATATCCTTTACGTGCGAAGGCCGCAGGCCGAGCTATGCAACGATGCTCAGGTTGCATTGTAAAACTTAAACCGGCGTTTACATGACAGAGGTTCTTGTCTCGTCTTGCATGGGTAAAAACTGGAAAGAACCAATTAAATTAAAGTTTTTCCCGTTAAGACGGCATAGCCGTCACTGAAGGTGTAAAATGGAAGAACGAAACTTCTCTCTCTAATTGCCTACCTCTTGAAAGAAATATTATGCTCTGGCTACACTGGACCCGTATTAGAACCGATCCGAACAGATTAGAATTATTCTGATGAAGCAGAATAAATATTTAAGCAGGATTTCAACACTTCAAAACCGATTAGACTGATCCGGATAAGATTGATCTGAACAGATTAGATTTGATCTGACTATAAATGTAGGTGCATGTCAGTGGCCCTTCCACTTTCGAATTTTTGGATAAATTTGGTGTCAAACGTTAGAGCATGAGCGTTCATTATTTTTGTTTGAGTCTCAAAGGTCGCGAAGTTATTCGCGAAAAACTGGTGGAAAGGACATGTTTTGCAATTTTTCTAGTCGTTTTGAATTTGTATGTGCAATTGATGTCAATCGATAGAGCTTCGTTTGAGCCTGAATGAGCTTCAGAAAGCAAGACTTTAAGTTAATTTTTTACATAGTTATGGATAGTTAAAATTTTTGACTATACTCCGAGCAACATGCGTTAAATCTAAAGTTTTTTGAAATCTCTTAAGCTGATAATCTACATACTTTGGATATAATTATAAATTCGTTAAACTCAAAAACGTTAGAGCATCGTTTGAACTTTCATTATTTTTGTTTGAGCCTCAAAGGTCGCGAAGTTATTCGCGAAAAACTAGTGAGGGGCTGTAGGGTGACGAAAAATGTAAATAGAAGCTCATTTAAGTTTAAACAATGCTCAAACGTTTCACATCAAATTCATCCAAAAATTCGAAAGTGGAGGGAGCCACTGACATGCACCTTGAAAATGTGCTTCTTAACATTATCACCCCGTTACATTTTTTTTTCATTTGAACCATTTAACCAAGCAGTTGAATAAATTATACCAAAAAATTATAACTAAATGGTTAAGGTAGGCTTTAGGCGGCATAAAAGACATAATTGCGACGAAATACTGATTATTAAATACTGAAATTATTAGACAATTCTCTAAAGTTAAGTTGAATTAACAAATGTTCAAATTACATAAAAAGGCTTAGAAGGGGTGAATCACTGAATGCGAATGAAACAATAAAAAATTCTTCTACAATAAACCATACCTAGCTGACAATTGCTTAAGGGGTAAGTCTACTGTAACAAGAGAAAAAACAGGCCGATTTTCCGGATTTTTTTTCTAACAAAATATAACTCGTACATTAAATTAAATTAAACCGTCATCTTTATTATACGTATATTCAAGTATTTGTAAAAAAATTTTCAAGTCGAAATATTCAAAATTGCCGTTGTGGCACTCCTTCAGGTCTGTTTTTCTTTTGGTGCCCAAACGATGTACATGAAATCTCACGTTTGAATAATTTAAAACAAAAATAAAAAAAACAAGCTGATCATCTACATAGTATTGACTCTCGTTTGTCGAGGGCTTTTTTCGATAAAAAATTTTAGCGCCGAAAAAAAATTCTTGAAATTTTTTTTTCTTTTTTTTGCCCAAATTTGATGTTATTATTGTTTATAACAATTAAACAAAATATGATATCAAAAAAATCTCTCGACAAATGAGAGTCAATACTATGTAGATGATAACCAATTTTTTTATTTTTTGTTTTAAATCATCCAAACATGAGATTTCATATACACCGTTAAAAACAGACGGTCCTGCGTTGAAGAAGTGCCACAACGGCAATTTTGAATATTTTGAATTGAAAAGTTTTTTACAAATGAGGGGTGTAGAAGCAAAAGGTACTAACTCCAACTTTTTCGAAAAATGAGTTATTGGTATCGTTGGATTCGTCTTGACGAACTCTACAAGTGTGTAAAATTAGTTTGAAGCAAATGGTACTAATTCCCATGTAAATCTGATTATAAAATAGAGGTTAGAAGCAAAAAGTACTAACTTTATCTTAAAACAGCCGGGAGTGAGAAGCAAAAGGTACTAATGTCCAATTTATTAGATGGCGCATGCGCTACGTAAGGTCGCGCATGCGTTTTGAGTCGTCAACTGTCACTAGTTGATTATTAATTTATCATTATTGATTAAAATTACTTTTAAATAAATAAATTACTTTTAAATAAATTACTTTTTTTAGTTTGATTGGCGTTGTATGTCTAATTTAGAAACCTTTGAACATAAAATTGGTGCTATAAAAGAGCAAACAGCAGTAGAATTGGAAGCAAACTGTGCTAAGTCCTGATTATAGAAGCAAAACGTACTAAGTGCATTTTAAAGTTTAATTAGTAAAGTTATTAAGCGAAGGGCGTATCTAATATTCGGGATATCCCTTCTTTGATTTATTTCTGATTTTTTAAACTAAGAAACATAAATATAACTTAATAAGTTTAGCAACCACAGTTATTTGGCTCTCCTGTAAAATAAAAAACTTTGGAGTTAGTACCTTTTGCTTCTACACCCCTCAAATACATTAATATTTAATAAAGATGACGGTTTTATTTGATTTCATATACGAGTCATAATTTTGTTAGAAAAAAAATCCGGAAAATCGGCCTGTTTTTTCTCTTGTCACAGTAGACTTCCCCCTTAATTTATTGTTTAGCTGGGACTGTTAACCCAGCAACTCAACTGTTTGAAATTAATAAACATTAATTTTTTAATTTTAACCACGAAAATTTTTTAGGAATCAAATATATTTTTATCTTTTGTGTATGTAATAGGAAAATATTTGCAATGTCAGTATTATAACACTTTAAATGCATTCAAAACACACTTGTGAAATGCATTTAAAGCAAATAATTAACCTTATTTTTTTGTTGAACTTGTAATTAATTACTCCCCCCCTCACTTCTTACAACAACGAACAAATAGTGAAGTCGAAATATATTAAAAAAATTTATTTTGTAAAATTAATTTTTTCAGTTTTATTTATTATCAAAATTTATTATAATACAGAGCAGGATTAGTTCTTTTAATCGGATTAAATATTTTAATCCAATGTATTAGAAAAAACTTGAGGATTATCACACGGAACTTGCTCGGAGGCTCGAAAATTAAATATGCTTGTAACTTTGTAAAAAATGAAGTTAAAATGATGGAAATAAAAGCTCATTTAAGCTCTAACAAAGCTCTAACGTTTGACACCATTTTCATCCCAAAATTCGACTTGGGGGGGGGGGGCAACGTGTCTACAGGGCCCCCCCCCCAACGTTTTCGCGAATATCTTCGCGACGGTTGAAGCTCAAACAAAAAAATGAAAGCTCATTTAGGCTCTAACGAAGCTCTAACGTTTGACACCATTTTTAACCCAAAATTCGACTTGGGGGGGGGCAACGTGTCTACAGCGCCCCCCAAACATTTTTGCGAATATCTCCGCGACGGTTGAGGCTCAAACGAAAAAAATGAAAGCTCATTTAAGCTCTAACGATGCTCTAACGATTGACACCAATTTCATCTCAAAATTCAATTTGGGGGGGGGCAGCGACATGCACCTTTGTAGGAAGTCACCATTTGTTTATTAGCCCCATCGACACGAGGATTAAAATATTAAAATATTCAATTGTTGTACATGAAACTAAACAACTGTGGTTTTATAACTTTTTCTCCACTCTGAAAAATACTTCTCTTTCCTTGCCCAACAATCAATGACTTTTCATACTGCCAGACTCCCCGGTTTTTCTATTATTTACTTATGAAAGCATTTTCAAGTTCAGGAAAATCCTTTTGTCAAGATCATAAACTACACAATATTTAATTTATCTAATTTTTAAGTGTTTTTGGTATTTTCTAAGGTGGCCAAGCCCAATAGACTTTTTAAAATAAAAAAAAAACAGGAATTCTGGAGGGAGGGAGTTTAGTTTAAAAATTTCCTTCTCCGGCCCCGCAACTTAAGGAAGCGACGAAATGACTTTTCATAATTGATCAAGACGCAAAATTTAATTCTTGAAAAATCATCTCTTTTTTCCTTACAGCTGGGGGGTATTCCGTACCCGCAGATCTCCCGATTTTTCAATTACAGTTACTTTTAAAAATACCTTGCAGGTCAGGAGAACATTTTTTGATAAACATAAACTACCTAATACTTACAATCTAATAAACCCGTTGGACCCCTCAAATGTAAAAAACCGGTGGCGAAATCAGCGATCTGGGAGAAATAAAATATCCCTTATCATAAAGAAGTAAAGAGATGACTTTTTAAAATTGATTAATTCAGTTTAATTCTTGAGAAAACATCTGTTTCTTGCTTACGGCTGGGGGGTATTCCATACCCCCCAGACCACCCGGTGTTTTGGTTATTTACTTTTAATGATACTCTCCAAGTCAGAGCAAGACTTTTTTCAGAAGCATAAACTGCAAAATACTGAATTTTATATCATTTCTTAATGAGTGCAATTTCTATTTTCTGCGAAACCTAAATTACCTAGCTTATTTTGCTTCTTAAATATGTGCGCCCTAGGTTTGCGCCACCTTTTGTTACGCCCTAGATGCTGCTCTGATAATTAGGAAGGACTTCAAGTTGAAATTTTAAATCTCGGTGTTCAGTCAATTTCAAGAAAATTAATGTTGAATCATTTCAATTAACAGCCTTTTTTTAAGGAAATGAAGTAAATGAATGGATTAACGAGATTCTCATTCACAAATTATGTACTCATTCTCATTTTACCTCCGATGCAACAAAGGGAGTAAATGCATTTCAAGTGTGATGTTTGTCTGAATGTCTGCTAGTTCCCCAATAACTTCAGAACAAAGCACTAATTTTGAATTTTCTTGCAGATTTCTCTAAACATAAGATTAACCGTCAGACTTGATTCTTAAATACTGATATGACACTGAACCACTAGAGGACGCCTTTACCAACCGCTACATGCAAGTACCTGCTGCGCTCAAGGATAATGATAAGATAACTCGAATTAAATGTTTATAATTATAATAATTTAAATTTTTAAAAGTTTACGGATTTGCATTGCTGATAGAGGTGCTGTGAATTGAAAGAATCGAATATCAAAAAATGTCTGTGTGTCTGTATGTCATTGAATTTTGTATGCGCTCTAGCTATCAAGCCAATAAAAATTTCATAAACAAATTTCATATTTAGTAGTTTTATACTGAAACAGAGTTTATTACAATTTGGTTAAAATCTTCACGAAAACTTGAGAGTGGGAGTGACCCGCATGAATGGATTGACGACACTTTTTTTTTGTTTTATTAATAATTAAACATTTTTACTAGGTACTTAATATTTTTAAATACTTTTACTTGCTTTCTATTTTGACCCCATTTACAAAATATCAAAGTATATGTCTAACTGGCAACCAAAAAAAGAGCAACCAGTTAAAAAGAAAACAAAATTTTACACGCTCACCTTGGTAATTGTTAGATATTTTTGGTAGTGTTAGGTTACAAATTACATGCGTCTCCAAAGCACCTTTGAATTCATTGGAGGCATTTTCATAATCGCCTGTCCCGCAAAATTCCTTATCCTGTACAGTCGACCCTAAAAATAAAATAAATTTGAAAAAAAAATTTTGACCCCGACGTGATTTGAACACGCAACCTTCTGATCTGGAGTCAGACGCGCTACCGTTGCGCCACGGAGTCTTGTTTATAAACGGTAACTACGCGAAAGACCACGTTGACATTTACCTAACAAAACAAAAAAATTTGACGTCTGTCAGTTTTGACATTTATTTAATATGAACCAATTACAACCCTGTGATATTATACGATTTCTTATTACCCTTAAAAGCTTATGAGGTTTTTCTGTTTACTTTTGTGTCGCATTTGTTCATCATACTGATGCTTATGAATAGATTAACAAAATTTCTGCTACCGACCGCTCACTGGTCACAAATTGATTTTAAAAAGAATACTTAGCACCGTTTAACAAATAGCAAAGGTTTGGAAACGTAAAACCTTAGGTTATTGTTCTTTTAGGTTTTCATAACATTTAGCATATTATATTTCAACTTGGCTCTTCTTTAAAAGTCAAATTGTGGTCAGTGGGTGAGAGGTTGCTAGCAGGAATCTCGTTAATCCATTAATAAGCGTCAGCGTCAATTACTTTTTGTGTATTCTATTTTTTTTTGTGTATTTTATGCAATTTAAAATTTAAACATTTCTGAACATTTAAAAAGTGGAAAGTTATAAGAAAACCCCCCTAAATGTTATTGTCATGTTTCAACAGAAAGTTTTCCTTTTTAATTTAATTTAATTTTTGAATTGAATTCGAAAAAACTGTAGAAAAAACTGGATTGTTTTCTAAAAATGTTGATTCGTTTATAAATAATAATAAAATTATTGTTTACTTGCTGTAATTTGGGTTGCCTATACCGTAGCAAATTTCTACCGAAAATTGCAATTTACCAAGTAAAAAATTAGTATTACATAATTTCAGTTTCCATACCATTTTGTCCAGCGTTGTTAAAAATGTTGTGGGAATAAAACGTAACCGTTGATACGCCCTTATCATCATGTTCCAAATTGGATTTTTCTGCAACAACCACAACAGTATCCGGCTGCTTTATTCTAAATTTACTAGTTGTTAGAATAACAATAAAAATAACCGTTGCTATGATGCCAGCAACCGCAACAACACTGAAAACTAAGTGTGAGTTTTCAGTTTGAAGCTGATGATCTTCTTTGACGTGCAAGTGCACATTTGGATGCAATTCGGAAGAATTAAACCACGTCTCTTCGGATGCAGGTGTGGTCGGCTCAAAAGTTATCGCTTTCGCTTTTAAATCAGATTTAGTGGATTGAGTAACCGAAAACAGATCGTCAGTTGTTGAGCTAGTAAGAAATTCTTCACCATGTTCACTTTCATTATAATCATATACAACAGGAACTGGTTTTAATTCGACTTCCGTACTTCTTCTTGTAGTAGTAAAATTTTCGTTTTCATGTGATGAATTAACTAACCACGTAACGTGCGGCGTCTCATTCAAAAAAATTTCCGTGGTTGTCTTGTTCAAAATTTGGATAATCGTATAGGTTTGTGGAGGAGTTATGGTTACAGTTGAAGGAGCTGAGGTTTCGTGATCTTCTAATGAAATTATCTGTTCGGTATACACAGGAATTGCTGTACTCGGTGATGAAATCGTGGTCGATGTACTTTCCACAGTTTTTTCTTCACATCTAAAAAAAGAAGAATTGCATGCTTCATTAACAACACGATTAATGTACTACATAATATTTACCGATTTCCTTCCCATCCTGGAAGGCAAACACAATTTCCGGTGATCGCATTGCAGTCTCCGTTTTCACAAACACAATCAAACTGGCAACTTTTACCCCATTTTCCGGCTTCGCATGCTGAAACAAAATAATCGCCTTGTTTTTATAATAATAATTAAATTAATTAATAACAAATTTTTGTAATACCATAATTAGGTAATTTGGGTCAGCCTTTCAAATCTGACCATTTTATGATTTGATATTATACAGTGTGTAAATAATTGATACATTTATTCATAGGTACTGTTGTAATTGATATAAAATTATTTGATTACGTTAAGTGACTGGTAAAATAAGTTTTTGTTATTACTTTCATACATACTTAAGTTGCAACTGTTACTCCAATATCCAGAATGACAATTACATTCACCAGAAACACAATCACCATTTACGCAGTCTTCACAATAGGAAACACAATTTTCGGTATTCGGATCTTTGCGAAATCCAGGACAGCATTCGTAAACGATTCGTGTTTTTTCTTCAGGCTGAAAATATTATAAAAAATTATTAAAAGTTTGAAATTATAATTAATTAATTTAGTTTTCTTTTTTTCTCAAATTCTCAAAAGGAAGAGTAATCATTTTCGGGTGAGAAAAGCGCCCTAGTTAAAAATAATACCATGCAGTCGCTGCACACAAACAAGTCACCTCCAAACTGCAAGCAATTGCAAACCAGGACGTAGCAAAACAAAATTTGTTGTTTAAAAGCTGTAACCTTCCAATTTTTAGTGCTCAGAGATTTTTTTCTATAGCAGCTGAATTTATATCTGGCTAGGGGGATTAGGATCAAAAATAATTTGCATGTTGGAAATACTCGACCGCCTATCAAAATTTTAGAAGGTAACTAAAAAAGAAGGCGGATTTCAAATTTGTATATTGCCATAGAAATGATGCATTTTAATAACATTTGGCATCTTTTTTTGATGGTTTAATTTTAATTTTGTGTCTTATACCTATATAATTTTGGTCAATATGGAAAATTCATCATCGGCAGAAAATAGTCAATCGAGCAATTCTGAAACATCGGTTAAGGAGGAACAACCAGTTAAAACTCCGCAGGTTACAGTCCAAGGCAAATTATCTCGAAATCCTTTTATAAACTTTTTGCGATATTTTCGGGCGACTCACAAGGAGCTCAAAGCGGTTCAAATTTTGAAAGAAGGTGCATTGGAGTGGCGTAAAATGAGTGACGTTGAAAAGTTTAAATATGTACAAGAAGCAGCCAAAGTCCCTAAAAAGGTTTACCCCAAAAGGAGGCACCGGAGCCCCAGCAGTCCCAGTACTTTTGAATCAAGTGCAAGGAGTGAAACCGATGCCAGTAGCCACGTTGCAACAAAAAAACGATATCCTCCAAATACAAAAACCAACAAAGCTAAAAGAACCCGCTTGACTAAAAATAAACCTCAGAATAGAGAACGAGTCAATAGACGTCGACACAATGCATGATTTAGTAGAACATTGAACCGTCCGATGATGATCTTCCTAAAATTTTAGTTTGTAATTTTGAATATTTTATAATAAATTTGTTTTTTTTTGTAATTTTAAAAATAAATATTTGGACTACTAAGAACTAAAACTTAATCTATCACCAATAAAATCATAAACAAAACACCTAAAAGTCTTTGGTGATTCTAATTTTATGCTAGGAATGACTAAATCTGAACAAATTACAAAATTTTTTTAGGAAAATAAAGGAATCATGACTTGTCTTGATAGTTACAGTTGAGTTTCGCGTTACATTTTAGCAGGTAAAAGCAGTGGCTGTAATGGGACAAAGAAAAATCAATGCTTAATGTGCATATCCACCAATTTCCTAAGGATGAATATTGATACGAATCTAGGATATCAAAACTTATGCCAAACGTCAAAGGATCCAGAAAGTCGAAAATGAAGCTACTGAGCGATGCAGCAAACTCCATCATACTTTACGCTGCTGCCATTTGGGTAGATGTTTTAGAAAAACGCACCGAAAAAAGCTGAGAAGTATTTAAAAAAAACTCAGTTCGTATCTTTTGAGCGAATAAGACGCGGTCTCCATGGTAGCACTTCTACTGTTGGCATCTCAACCCCCATATCCACCTTAAGGCTGAGCGAAGATCTGCCAAACACCAAGACGGGACCCAGGAAGCCTTCGATCACCAAAAGGCAAAGAAACCTTAAAACCATTCTAAACAAAAATGTAATAATTTTTTAATATAAAATGCAGCCAGCGGTGGAATTAAATTTTAGACCCAATGGTCATCTTCTTCACCACTTATCAAAATTTTAAATACACTAAATAAGAAGGCGGTTTTTCAAATTTGTATATTGCCATAGAAATATTTAATAAAGCATTTTAATCACATTTTGGCATATCTATTTTTTCTAGTTTAGTTTTAATTTTGTGTAATAAATCAACATGGAAAATTTATCGGAAGACAATAGTCAGTCTAGCAAATCAGAAAAATCGGTTAAGTCTGAGGTTAAGAAGGCAGAATCAGCTAAACCTCCGCAGACTACCGGACAAGGCAAGTTATCTCGAAACCCGTTCTTAAACTTTTTGCGATATTTCCGGGCCACTCACAAGGACCTTAGTGCGGTTCAAATTTTAAAGCAAGGAGCGATTGAGTGGCGCAAAATGAGCGATACTGATAAGTTAAAATACATACAAGAGGCAACCAAAGCTCCTAAAACTGTAACGAAAAGGAAGCACCGCAGCCCCAGTAGTGCCAGTAGTCCTAGTAGTCCTAGTAGTCCTAGTTCTATTGAATCAAGCACTGAGAGTGAAACCGATGCCAGCAGCCACGTTGTAAAAAAAAAACAGTATCGTCCAAAAACTAATAAAGCTAAAACAACCCGCTTGACTAAAAAGAAACCTCAGAACAAGCGACGAGTTTATAGACGTCGGCGGAATGTATAACTTATAACAATGTATAAATAACTCGAAATTTTAGTTTGTAATTTTGTTTATTTTATTTTAATAAATTTGTGGTTTTATATTATTTTTTTATTCTATTTGGACGCTTAAGGACTAAATCACCAATAAAATTATAGATAAAACACTCAAGAGTTTTTACTTATTTGGTAATTTTAATTTTATGCAAAGAACGACTAAAAGCAAAATGCACAATTTTTTAGACAAATTCGGCAGTCAGTCGAATTTAAACCTGACCGAGTTTTGAGTACATTCCAGCAGGTTTTACCTGATCCACTCCTAATTGTTCTTAGGACAAATCGTATAGTCGAAATGGTGCCTAAATTTTAGGTAAAATCCAATCTAGTCATTAACACAATTAATAGTAGATGTGAAGAATCAACTCTAGCAAGTACAAAATTTAGCCCATCGTAGGATTTTACTAAATATTATCTTTTGGTTCATTCCCACATGAATTTCTATAAAAATCTTTGACTTCATCAAAACAGCGACCATAACGTTGAATTTGCTACAGATGCTTTAGACACGGTGCTCCAGCAATTGGGTCCGTACAGCTTCCAAATTCTCAACAGATCTAAGAATAAACTTGGTCTTCTACCAAATAAACCCATAAGTGGTAAATTATCATTCCAAAAGACAATCTGGTCCTGATTTATACCAAGACCTCTGCAGTTCTCTTGGTTTGGTTGGTAAACCCAATTTTTATCACGATTTTTTTGGTTATGAATTCTCAAACTGTCTTGGATTAACAAAAACTCACTTGGTTGTGTGGGCTTTGATTGAATAACAAAATATTTTTACTTAAATCCAGTGTAAAACATAAAAACATATAACAGAGAATTAACGAGGGTTTAATTTATTTAAATGCAAAAAATTACACAATTATTTGTGATGCAGCACACATTACTTTTATATCACGTTGTGCTCTGATTATTATGCATTCCAGCATTCGATTCTTGGTGAAGAGTGAAAGCATTTCTTCACCGGAAGGACGACCGCCTCACGAATTTTAAAATCAACCGTTCTAAATTTATTGTAATTTAAACGCCTTGAAAATTTCGATAATTTAACGCAAATCCCGAAGGTTAAACTATTTGGATAAATGTAGATCACGAAATAATAAGCAATGAAGTAATAATGGTGTAATAGAAGTTGTTGTTGGTTAGCCACGCTCTCTTGTAGTAAAAATAATTATGGCAATTGTCTTCGACCCTAACAATTTTTCAAACTTGGATATCAACATAATGATCCACGAACTACATTTATCGAATTAAAATTATGGAACATTGTTAATTTTTGTTGACGCAACATTAAATAATAACACTGTAAAATTGTAATTATCCCAATAAGTACCTATAAGCACTTCTTTGTTTTACTTCTAATGTTTTTCTTTTAATTGGATTATTTGCAAAACAATAATTTGTTTTCAGGTCATGTACAAATCAGACATCTCCAACCACCAATTTAATCAAGTAAATTTCTTCATTTAAATATGAAATGATGTATTTTCCACTGTTTCGTAAACTGCTAACGTGCGTAATAAAGAAAGCGTGTGGAAAATTCTAGAATGTACCAAATAGCGATGATAAGATCAAAGGTATGCGTGTCAGGTGTCACGTAAATAGTGGCAATTTTACGTCGTAATTGAATTAATTATTATCAAGAACCCATCGCCTCTTCATTTCACCCTCAGAGAAATAAACATCTTACCACCGTTTCCTCCACTTCTCGTTCTTCCGTGGTGTAGACGGAGCATCTGGGTGGATAATGTAAGCACCATTTGTAGGATCTCACTTGATATGGTACCACAACTAATTGAGTGACGTTCACAGTGTATCTGCAAGAAAACATAATTAATTTTGCATAAACCTGTCCGCTGAATATTTTTGCAAAATTTTTTTAATTAATTATTATGTAAGAAAGTTTGGGTTACTTCCTGGGTGTAGTTCTAAATGCAAATCGATGAATAGATAATAATGAATTAATTTTTGTTGTATCTTTTAAAGTGGGTCACCTTATATTTTATTATTTAAATAAAATTTCTTTAAATTGCAGTTCCAAGTGAAAGTAATTGATACGATTTCAGCCTGGCAGGAGGTGTAACTTTATCGACCGGAATGGCGAATGGAACTTTGAAGGATCTAATCGAGATTTTGTAGGCTTCAATTCAACTGCCTCCTATTAAGTTGCATATTCACATCCTTTACAGATCTACACAACCGAACCCGGAGCAAAATCCACCTCTGGGAAAAATCAACAGGGACTTTTATAATTTTCACACTTAATTGAACATTGTTCTCATTACGACCCATAACCATAAAATACTAAATTTTTTATCTCGTCTGGAACCCACGTCGGGTGGTTCTCAGCAGACAAGATATTATTAACGATTGCGTAGGATAAAATATACCTACTACATTCCCATGATGTTGTTACACAATTTGTTGTGTTTTAATAATTTTTACAATAAAATGTGTTCCGTTTCTACGGCGATTACTTACTAATTCAAAATTATACAAACTGTGTATAGGAAGTGCCTACAGTAATATCTATGTCAAAGATTGCAATTTAACGTTCTATGTCGATTAAATTAGAAAAAAAACAATAAAGTGAATTTCTCGTATTTGTTAACATGTCACGTTATGCGCTTTTCTATGCAGTTCAGTTGCAAAAGCAAAGCACGTGAACACTGAACCGGAACAGAACTGGAGCTGATAGATCTGTGTGTGGTCAGAGAATACAGATTATTTAACCTGCGGTATTCGTAACGAAAGTAAAAGTTGATGGTTCGAAAATTAATTTTTTTATTTAATACCTACCATGAACAAATGAACTGGTTGTCAATTTAATTTAATTTAAAATTCATTTTGCAAGATGCAGTAAAATTGTTTTTGCTGTTCTTTTAAGTGTTACACAACAACTACAGCTTTCTTCTTCTTTTATTAATAAACAAAATTACCAAACAAAATTTTCCTATTTTTGAAATTATTTCCAAGAACCGTACGAAAGCATACATACATCTGAATATTACTAAACAATAAAATTGTTGGAAATAATTGGGTGACCTTAAGGTTTTCAAACTAATTAATGCTACACGAAAGTAATTTTTATAACAGAATGGCGCAAGTGGCTTTGTTATTTCCTCTCATATTTACGAATTTATAATTTTTTTTTGTAATATTATCTTTTGAAAAATTGAAGGGCTTTTGTATTATTGAATGGATTCTCATACAAAGATATTTAGTTTTCTAGACAATTTGCTACATAAATTAAACTGTTAATTAATTCTATTATTACTTAATTAACTGCTATAAAAATTCCTTGTAAAAAGATTGAATAACATTAATTCAACTAAATATACAATTTTACTCAATTAAGTAATACATTTCTCACCTCAAGAATATTCAATAGACAAATAAAAAATTAATTACAGGAAGTGCATATTTTAGGAAGTATTCAAATCAAATAAAAAATTCAGTTATGTGAAACTTCGGTTAAACAATTCCAAGCCAGAAAAATTTTAAACTAACAATTATACATTTTAAATAAATATAATTTAACGTGGAATCCAAACCATGGTCTAATAACAATTGAAAATCGTAAGGGCTAATAAATGTCTGTGAGTTCCAAACTCACAAGATTTGAAACTTTGTAGATTCTTCATCCAGGTGCTTGTTGAATAAAATTTTTTCATCAATAGAAAAAGTTGAATTGGAAACCAAAATGCAAAGAGCACCCAAATACTGAAAATGTCTGGAAAACTATGTTAACAGAGGTTGAGAAATAATAAGAGAATATTGGGGAAAAATAATTTATGTATGTGCCTATAAATAACATTGAAATGAGATGTTTTTGTTTTGCAATTTATAAAGGATGTTGATATTGTTATGACCGTGGAGTTATAATTTAATAAAATTTAATGTTGTTTTAACTATTGAAGACAAATTTATTTCTAACAAACAAATAGTATAAGAAAATAAAGAAATTAACCCTAACTTACAAATATTTTCAGGTCATTATCGCGAGTTGTGTTGCAGTACTCGATTAATATTGACGAAAAATTACTAATAAGTTATTAGGCTAAAACCAATATTAATTGTTGATATTACGAGTCTGAATAAAAAAAATTGGTATATTTAAAAACAAGGGGAAAAGTAAATGGCACTAGATGATTATTTATTCGAATCTGCTTTTTTTTATTTAACCTTTGATTATCTAGATTTTGAAAACACATAGTGTAGTTCAAGAGATCAGCCACAGATGGTGTTAACAAAGTTAAAAGCGCCATCCACTGACAATATTTTGAACTACACCAAGTTTTTCCAAAATCTCACAAAAAAAATGTTATTGCTTTCCAGTGAATTATAACACCAATTAGTTGATATATTATTTTATTTAACAAATAATGATAATAGCTAATCTTTTTTTTTGTTAAAAAGACGTACAATACTAAAACATGTGCGTCAGTAGGTAGTTATTAGCGCTAAATTAAAATGAAAGAATTAATGATATACAATAGCAATAAAAGGACTAATAACAGTAATAACACTGAATATTAATAATAGTATTGTAAGGTAGGTAAGGTAACATTTTATTAAATAAGCCCAGAAGCGGATAGAAATTTGAATAACTTTTAATGTTGATTTTTTTTATTGGAGAGAATGTCTGAAAAGTAAAATTATTATTGTAACCTTATTTTTCTTTTTATTTCGTTCAGTATTTGTTAATTGTTACCCCTCATTTTGATATTCTTTGGCTTCAATCTCCCTTTTGACGTTAGCGACCTCTAGCGTTAAAAAAGTTTTTGTAAGTAGTTCACTTTTTCAACGCTAGAAGCGCTAACATCAAGCTGTTTTGCTCTCGCAAAATTGCGCAAAAAATAGTAACTTTTCCGATGATTTTAATTATTTTCTAGAAAAATAAGCTTTGCTCACTTTGCTCCCTTCAAAGTGAAAAGAAAATTTTATTTTTTTAAAAAATATTGTTTTATTATTATTTTTTTTTAAGCGTGGGCCAGTCGAAATAGCATCAAAACAGGGGTGTACCTTGCTAACGGTGATGTACAAGATTTTATTTTTTTAACTTGTACATATGGGTGCCAACATGTAAAAAACAAAAATGCTAACACTATAGACCTCGGGAGAACTTTTGGCCTCCAAAAAACCTCCAAATTTTATAACTTTTCTAGCTTTTTCGCTTATAACTCCTAAACAGTGCATCCTAATAAAAAAGTTAGATAATATAAAACTTCAAAATATCGAGTTATTATTAAATTAAAAATGATAAAAGATTTATTTAGCTTTCAAACGATATTTCGTTCGTCATCAGAATAATATACAAATGTTATGTAAACAAGTCATGGAAACAAGAACAAGTATTGTCATTTGAACGGTGACTAGATAAAATCTAGGACCGTGAGTTAGGACAAACCTAAATTGTGTTCCGGCAAAGAAGGAAAACCTAACGAAATATCGTTTGAAAGCTAAATAAATCTTTTATCATTTTTAATTTAATAATAACTCGATATTTTGAAGTTTTATATTATCTAATATCAACGAGTTAATAATTTATATATTTAAAAAAGTTAGAATGTAATAAATTAAAGAGAATTAAATTCTACGTCGAATGAGTAGCGCCACTTAATAATTTGGTCAAGTAATATGGTCAAAAATCACAGTCAAAGAACAACATTTTTTTCCAACTTTGTCAAAAATTAAGATGTAGTTCTACATATGAGTCTGCAGCTTTGTAATGAGTACTCTAAGAAAAAAATTTATAAAATAAAAGTTGTAGTGCTTGAAATTCTTCATCTAATGAGTACCAACATTTTTACATTTGATCAACTATACCTTTCGAAATTAGCAATCTCCCGATGTCCGGCAATTGGCATATTATATTTAAAACATTATATAAATCCAAGATGTATGATTTTTAATGTCACCCTCAAAAGGAGAGACAAAGTTAAAACCTTGGCATCTGCTGTAAGCTGTCTTACAATAGGAAACTTCAAAATACTTTCTACTGATCCTCCGACACTGTGTCAAAAATTGTGTGAATACGTTTTGTATTCGTTAATAGTTGATGAGGGTTAACTAATCACCTAATCAGTGATTAGTGAACTATATCAGCGCCAGCGGTTATTAAATTTTCCTATTTTGTGCTTTCCATTTTTACCTTAAATAATCCCCCCCCCCCCGAAATAGAAATGATCTTTTGTTTTTACTATAATTATTAATTACTGTAGTACAACTCACAAATTTGAGTCATTTTTAATCATTGTGTTTTATATAAAAAGTGATATGAAAATATATAAACAATTAATTCTGCCTTGTTTATTATTCGGCGCCCCTCTTGTACAGCTCCTCCCGGAGGTGGGCATATTTCAGCATTTGACAATTTAACAATTTATTTCATTACACGAAAGTTATTAAAAAAAAACTATCCGGTGTTTTATTATTCACAAACTTCTGCATTTCAATTGTGTTTGGTGTTCATTTTGAGTGTTTCAAGAACCAAGAACCGTGAACCAAGATGACAACCATGTTGGGGAAAACCTTAGATTTGAAAATGTTTGAAGTTTAAATTTTTTTGAAATTTTGAGCAACGTCAATGGTTTGGTAAAAGCCGAGGTGGGAAAGCAATTTTAAGATGCGTGAGCCAAGTGAAAGGGACATATTAATTATGAGTTTCCAAATTTTTGTAAATTCTTCAAGGATGTTTTTGAATAAATTGAAAGTAAATTAGTTAGAGAAGTGTATATTATTTCTTGTAGCACTTTGTTTTTTTTTGGAAAGAAGAAAATTAAAAATGTTTTAGAAAATAATTAAAATTGGAATTATATATCATTAATTGTATAGTAAATTATTCTGAAAAACTACAAAGTGAAGATAGAACGACCGTAAACAACATAAATTTAACTGAGCTAGGTCAGGGCACATAATTCGTAAAATTCTGCAATTTGATTATTTTTGAAACACGGTTTATTTTTGGAAAAGTTAATTAGTTCATTCCTGAAAAGAATCAGCTAGCCAAGCTATTAAAAAAGTTTAAACTGTAGTCTTCTGGAGTGGTTGACTACGTTTTGAATTTATAACCGTAAAATGTTTATCTGTTCTTTAATCTTCCAAATTTTTTTAATTAATCGAAAAATTACCTTTCTTCCGTTGGACAAATATTTTCTTCTAAGGGTTCTAAATCTTCAGCACACGCACATACCAAAACTATAAAAATTAACAACCGCATCTTCATTTCCGTTTTGAAAATGATGTCATTTAAATGATTCTGAAACAAAACATAAAAATTTATTAGGAGACTTGCATTACTTCAATTACTCGTCAAGTTAATGTAATAAAGTAACAAAATTAAATTTCCTAAAAACATAAACATGTCACGCTGAAGAAATGGAAAGACATCGCAACTGTTTGAATTTGGAACTTTTTTTGCAATATTGTGAAATTTTAATAATGTCAATGCTAACACCACTTTAGCCCAGTTCATTATTTTTTATCATTAAAAATGTACCTTCGATCCACTTACCAGTTACATAAATAATATGTAAACGAAAAAATCAAGTTACGAATTCAAATAAAAGAAAAAGTGGCGCTAAATTACACGACTTGTGTTAGTTCTACAAAATTATAACTTTCTAGATCAGTGCTTCAGGGCTTCCATTTAGTAGTTCAAAACAAACGTTCGATAGGACATGATTACACCTGCTAATTACAAGATAAATTTCTTTTTCACTGTTCTGTGTCCTTACATAACAACTTAAACACTTGTCTCCTTTTTTAATGAACCACATACTTGTGTCGCACTTTCATCTCGATAATTTCTTTTATGGCAACAATTGTGATATTTTCCTTGCAATTTTTTACATTCGTGATGAAATAAAAATATGTTCGACCTAAAATGCAAAATAATTTTCATAACCGAACTCTTGCCACATTACATTTTTATTACTCCCAAAGACTCGATGATAATTATTAAATCAAAAGGTGCAAAAGGACAAATGTTTTGTTCAAAAATTGCAATAAATTTTCAACTATTTTTACGTGGGCTGGGTTGCGTAGGTAAAAGTGAGATGAATTAAAATTATGAAATCTGACCCCAAAAACATCACTTGAGTATTTTCAAAATGCACCGCTCACTTAAATACCATTGACTTTTGCAAAGTATTTAAAAATGATAATTTTTCGTATGTTTGTTTATAATAACTTCAAAAATATTTTTTTGTAGTTAACACTTAAACTCATCCAGCGGTGGTAGCCATTTTTTCAAATATTTCAGGAAAAAACAGCATTTACATTTTAGGACCGCTACACTACACCCCTGCAAATATTGTAACTGAAAAATGTTCCTTGATGTGAATTCAAACCCTATAGGGTACTAACTGTAAATTAGGTAGTCAATTTTTGATATTGTGAACCATTAAAAGTGACAGATATTCTTTAAATCTATGAATTACACAAGTGCAAAATATTTTTGGCATTTTTAGAGGTACCCTCATGCAGCACTTCTATCTGAAAAAATTGCAATCAGCTCAAAATTCTCTTTGGACCCCCAGTTGGTGAATGAAAACAAAAAGTTTACTTTGTAGACTTAAAACAAACAAATCTCAGTCTATGTCAACACTTTCCATGTACTTATGCAATCATAAAAATCAATTAAGAATCTAATCAACAAATATATTTAATTAGATTGGGATAATAAAAAAACCAATAGAATGCATGTCGCGTGTTAGTTAACCAATTCAAACACCCAGTTTACAAAAACTCGTTAGCAACATAATAAATAAAACTGTGAAGTTGTACAAATATTTATATACCATAAATTATTTGAGTGTATTTACTACCTTTTGATACAACTGCACGCTTTCGCTATCTCCAAACAAATTTGATGAAAATAATAGTAAGCATAAAATAAAACCTGATGACTTAAACAAAAAAAAATTATACTTTTTTATTCATGAAGCATTTGAGCTATTTTTGTAATCGTGTATTTAAATGGCTTAAGAGGAATAAATACAATTATTATTTGTGATCTACTTTTCTGAGGTCTAAGGTGTAGTAACCAAAACAAAATTAATCAAAATAATTATAATTGATACTATAAATGTTAAAATTAATTATTTGTTCTATCCATTAACTACGAAAATTCCAAATTAAAATTTTCTGCTTGAGAAATCTGACTTGGTTTTCTAATAATTTCCGTCCCGAATGTTTCCACATTATAAAAAAAAATATGTTTGCAAATAAATCTGAAAGGTTAAAATACGAACAAAAATTTTGTTTGGTGATGAGCAGTAGGGTAGCAAATTACTTAGAGCGGCTGTGCTTATGAATATCATTGAATTTGTTAGGTGTAATTATGTCGCTTGTTAATTTTTAATTTATTAAAATTAGGTTTGCTTTATGTAAATGTGCGACCTTAAAAATATAGGCAGTTTTTGCAATTTGAAATTTCACGTAATTTTGCAACGACTGCTAAAATCAATCAGAGCAAGAATAACCACCCCATAAGTTTCCGAATCTTGTTAAGATTTTAGGTTGATTATATTATTAAATTTGGAGTAATTAAGCTAAAAAAAAATTTATTTGATTCGTTTGATGATTTTGGCCAATTTACAATTATTTTAACAATTTGAGAATTCATTTCAAGTTCAATATAATAATTATTCATGGTCTTTTGGTTTTCATTGCTAATTCTGTTATTATATTAGTTCTTGTGCATTAGACCATTAGAATATTATTTATTAAAGTAAACTTTAATTTTTTTTATTATGTTACTAATGTAAGCCTAACGTTTTACTTTTTAAACTATTCGTTGTTTTTCTTCCTAAATTTTTAACTTTACATTTGAAATTTTGAAATTATGAATATGACCTTAAAAAATTTAATTTACCCAATATTTCAAGAGTTATTAGCTGTTGATTAATTTTACAAAAAGATTTAAACGATTAGTATTTAGTAATTAATCGTTGGCTATAAGTTATAAAATTACGTAGTATTATTATGGATCTCTAGCATTGTGATAACAAATTGCTGTTTCTAAATTTAAAAAAATGTAACCTAAGAAAATTATGTTGATCTTCCCCACCCCCCTCGGTTACCTATAATTAAATTATTACAACCTAAATGCCCGTTTCTCACATTTCAAAGTCGGAAGATACTCAATTTAACACTTAAGGAAAAAATTAAAACAATCAATTTTCGTATAGCTAAATGAGAAATAAATTATCGAAATTTTATTTTTCTTTGTTTTCTCATTACATATATCATCCCAGAAAGACATGACATTTCGGGTTATTTTCAAGATTTGCGAATTATTTTGGAGAAGGTGAGTTGAATTATATTTTCTTGCACAAATAACATGGATAAGAAGAGGTTAAGTTTATGATAAAAAAAATAACAGTCAAAACGGTCTTAGGCTGCACAACTTAGGCTAACCGCAAAAAATTTTTATAGTCCCTGGTTTGATTGAATTGGCAGTTCAACCATGTGCTTTCATGATGAATCAATCCATTTAAACTAAAATTAATAATAAAATCGATATTTTATCGACGTGCAATTGTAATTAAAAATAAATTAACAAAATCTACTTAGGTATTTAAAAAGATGTATTTATTTGTTCACAAGTAGGGTTTATTTCTGAACCTGAATTAACCGCTCCATAAGCACGGTTTTGCCGCACCACTACACAGGCAGCTACAGTATTTATATTCGCAAACTTTATTATAATATGAAATTACATATTATATTGCAACGCCTGACATGCGGAAATAATTCAAACAAGTTGCTAAAACGTTTCAAAAATGCACATATGGCATTCACATTAATTAAAATTTTTTTAATCATTTTATTAATAAATAATAATAAATTCATCCCGGTGGTGGTTTGACCAGAAAAACTGGTTTTATGACTGTTTTCTTGAAACATAACTGGGGCGAATTAAAGAAAAAAATTAAGGAAACGACAATTTCATCTTGAAAAATTGGAAGCATTTTGTTATATAAATTTATATGAACAAAACAGATGTGAGGCGATTATATCATATGTGAACCAAATAATTATGATTTTCAAATTTATAATACAAACAGGAACTTATGTAAATGTAAACAAAGCTTTGGTAATGAAAATTGTGTCGATAAACTCTACAACAATGGAGTCATTAATTATTTCTGTTCTAATTAATTAAGTTAAGAAGTAAATCAATTACGTATTATGCATTAATTATTTAATAATAGAAATACATAACATTTTGGAAAGCTTGCATGTGACACTTTCTAATTAACCGAGGTATCAATTTTTTAAGTTATGGTTTTCCTGCATGCGATTTTCTTACCTATTTGTAGATTTTCTTCGTTTCGGCACAATAAACAACGACATTTGAACTGTAACTGAGGGATCCTAAAATTGCAAAGCACATTTGAGTGATATAATTTAAACTTGGCGAGTTACACAAACAAGACTAAGTGTGTAAGTAATTTGGTCGAGTATTAATTTAAATATGCGTGTAGTAGTTGAGATGATACGAGAGGATGTTTTTATCATTACTACAAGATTATGATTCAAAATTTGTTAAAAAAATTTAATTGCCAATTTTATCCTAAACATACCAGTCGAGCTGACTTTCAGGGTAATAATTAGCCTGATAAAACTTGGGTTGTTGGGTTTAATTTAGTTCAATACAAATTGAATTGAGGATGTAACTTCCGCTGATAGATATATAAACCCTGATTCGAAATGATTATTTCAAGATTATTTAATATAAAATGTTGCTAATAGTTTTATTGGCGCAGCTATAACAAGCAACACTTAAGGATACGAGGGACGCTCGTGAAATTGGCCCAGGAATTTTTACTGTGTACGCTTCCTACCCTTCACCTTAACTTCTCCTAAAACTGCAATTCAATTTGCTCTAGAAACGATTTTTTATTTACGTTTTCTTCACTTTTACTTTCACGAACGACTCTTTAAGTATGTACACAGCGTATACAGTAATAATTTAATTTATAATCGTCCGATCTTGTTAATTTAAACCTGACCCAGAATGCATACTTTTACTAACCTATTCTTATTTTTTAAATGTTTCAAGTTTTTGAAAAAAAAGAGCAGTTTTTGATGAATTGGGAAAAATTAAATTTGCATATTTAACCATATCCTTGGAGAAAAGGTTACTCCTAGACGTGTAGATTTCTTAAAACATAATTTTCTTGTAATTAACCGTTAGATAACAAAACGGATGTGGTTATCTGAAAATCAAATTTTGTTGTAGTATTGAAAGTGCATTCTTTATAAAACTACGAACAATGTAATTGCTACAAAATTTTGTCCTTCTACAAGGACTAGGAACGCAAGGTTGTTCTATTAAATTTCATAAATCAGTTTAATCATTTGCTATTTTCGGAAAGGTATTATTACTTAAACTAAATAATAATAGTTCTTACAATGAATGAACTTGTGAAATTTCATTTTACCACGATTTGACTCCCACAATAATTAGCGTTAAAAATAGAAGATCAAGTTAGTGAAAAATTGACCACTAAATCGTGAAAGGTGTTCTTGCACTTTACAAATTGCTGCTCGAATAATACGCAATTGTTAAGAAGAAAGTTGCCTGGTTGAATGAAATTATATAATTTTCATTTATCGACAGAAAAACTTTAGTAATAGTAAAAAATTGGTGTATTAAAAATTATAATTACAAAATAATGGCATACGTTACAATTCATCTTAATAAATAGAAAATTAGAAAATACTATAAACAAAAGTTTTGTTATCAACAAATAATACCTAAAAAATTTTCTAATAAAAAGTAAAAACCTATTGGGTTCAATTTTCATCAACAGCCTAGTTTAAAGTAGTAATAAAACACAGAGTCTACGTAAGAAGGATAATATTAAAATTTAAAATATGAGTTAATACTGGCACATAAACCTAAAACTAAAATTGCAAACGAAAGAACAATCCGGGATGCTGAGTTGTAAAAACCACCGTAAACTTGTAACCCTGCAGTTTCGATACTTTGCTTACAATAATCTCCATCGTAAACCCAACCCACAAACTCTTGCGTCCTTAAATTTTCATTCCTCAACCACTCTTCCAAAGGCCGAAAATATTCCCTTAACGCGGTTCCATCCAACCTATTTTCACCTATTGTTTGGAAAAGCAGCTCGTTCCAAGGAATGGACGATCCCCTCTCCATCATTTGTCTGAAAAAAAAAGTCAGATTAGTGAATTTTTTGTGCAAAAAACGGATTAAAATGTTTTATTAGCCTGATAGGTCATACGGTCACTCGTAATGATTTGTTTTTGCAGGAAGCGGAAATAAAGTTAATTTTTAAGCAGTGGCCTAGAATTTGATAACATTTTTTAGTTTTGGCCAAAATTTGTAGATCAAGAAGTAGATGTAACGGACACCATGACACTAATGATGAACGAATTAATTTTTAAATTTAAAGATAAATTATTGCTTTATTGTTGTGCAGAACTTTGAGTGGTTGACCAGGTGAGATTGAAAAATTTTTATATTAGGTATCTAATTTTCCACAAAATTTTGTTGTTTTAAATATTTGAAAACAAATTTTTTAATTAATCTTCACTAACAATGGTGGCTGTGTGATCATTTATTCCCATATAAAGTGGAAGTTCTCTGGGTTCCAACACAAAATCTTTTTATTCGGACATTAGATTATCATGGTAAGAGATTTTGAATGCTTTTCAACGCTATACGAATTTTTCTAAATTTTTTTGCTATTTTTTATATGATGCCGATTCTAAATTCGGCTCTGTTCATCAATGTTTAGGGGTTTGTAAATATAAAACAAAACTGAAAATCCAAAATTACGAATGAGAATGAGAATGTAGAGAAGGCCGATCGACAATATTTGAAAAAATCAATAAAAAAAAGTGAAACATCAAATGCTTTTGTGAATTTACAGCAGGCTTTTGACACTGGAAAAAAAGTGTCATAATTTGAGACTAAAAAATTTCTTAAAAATTGATAAATTTTGCATACGTTACATCGACAAGTAGAAATTTACAATTTTATTGTCTTGAGGACAAGATAAACTTGTACCCACTTGAGCCACTTAATGGGGTCTTTTTTACTACCTCCGATTTCACCGCAGCTGTAGGAAGTCAACTCCAGTTAAAATGTCCTTATTGAAGGAAATAATAAAACAAAAACCATATTTTGTATTTTCTGGAGTTGCTTCTATGTTTCAGGCAGAACTGTATAACTTTAGAATGAGTAAACTCTCGGTCTATGACAATCGGTGACGTAATCAGGATTAAATTTTTTATTTACTACCCATCACCTAAAAGTAGTTCTCTGATTTCTGATTCCTGTACTGTACAATTCAAATGTTTAATCCTGCATTTGTTATTAATTAAAAATTATTCTAGTGCGGCCTTCAAGCCGCACAATCTGAGCAATCTATTACTAAAATATTCATTTAACGCAATTTAAAACGTCGTACAGGTCAACTGTTGGTACATATCCTGCGCCAACTGTGATATTTTAAATGTTGGTTATCTACAATTTCTGTAGCAATTCAATTTTTATTTAATAACTATATTACAAAAGTTGTGCGACCTAAAGGTCGCACTAATATGATTTTAGGTTAATTATAAATAAACAAATCAATTCTGGCTTCAATATTTCAACGTGTTTAACAAAACGTTATGAAATAATTAATATAGAGAAATAGTATATATATTGGAGGGGGGGGGAGTGTTCTCAGATTCAAAATTTGGTAGAAGTTAGCTGTCAAATTATAGATCCAGAAAACGTCACACACCTCCAATAGATCATTGCAAAAATATATTAGGCTTCTTTGAATTTTAAGAAATAAATTTTACAATAATATTCAAACATTTGGTCATTTATTGAGGTTAATTTGAATTTATATATTCTGAATTTTAAAAAATATGTACATTATTGTGATGAATTAGCGTTGGAGATGTTCATCTTTTGATAGATCATAATCACCAATTAAGTGCTTAATTTCTAGTAATTTTTTTTTAATTTTTGAATTTTGGTGTAACGAATTATTATAAATAAGAGCCTTTTTTAGAATTTGAATTTTGCATTTGCGATATTTACCTTTTTAATAACTTTTCAAATTATAAATTTTTTTATACAAATTTTTATTTGTTTTGGTTGCCATTTACGTATCTCCTGATGAAATTTGGTTTTCCCAACTTTACCCTTTTCTTCTTATCTTATTTATTTTAATTTTTAATAATTTTTATCCCTTTTTTTAAAAAAAAACTTTAATATTTTTTAATTATCTTCTTGCTTCTCCGTATTTCATAACCTTCCCCCTCCCTATGTCGCAGATTTTATTTTTAAAATGTTTTTCGAATATTTTCAGTTCATTTCTCTCCCAAAGGGGTAAATAAAATATCTTGAAAAAGTTTCATTAAATAAAATTTCTTCAGATTATATAATAAATAATCTTTGTTAAAATTTATACCATAATGTGCTGAACATCGAAAGGGACATTTTAATGTTTTTCAATAACTTTTAACTGATTTAAATATCGAAAGTGGTTATAACAACATAAAATTACTTTGAATTCACATTTAACTGTTTCAAATTCTGATATTGGCCTCCAAAATTGAAAATGTCATCGTGTACGTGTGGCAGTTAACATTTTAATTTTAATGATTCAGTTATGTTATTTTTGTAAATTTTTGATGATCCAGTAATATTAAAATTGATTAGCTTTTTACTAACGGATCTATAAATTAAATAGTTATTAAATATTTATATATTTTTCTATTAATTCAACAACAAACTTACGATGCAGTCAGTACACACTCATAATTGGAAGTCGTTTGATTTATTATTATTTTTATTGATTATTATAATTAACTGTTAATTACCTGTTCATTAACTTCTATATTATAAATATTGCAGCTGTAATTAAAATTACACGCGGTTTAATTAAGAGTAAAATCTGCCATAATGGCAATGCAATACTTTAATAATTTAGACGTCAGCACCCAAGTAACACATAATGGTATATTAGGCGTATAAAAATCGTCTAGACCAAACGTTAATACCAACTATAAAACGTATACCATTGAGGTATATTATCGGTATTTTTGGTCATGGCGTATCCCAATATATAGACGTATATTGTATACATATATTATAAATATTTCACATACTTTTATTATCCGTTATTATGCTACGCATATAAATTGTATAATACAGACGTATATTATCGGTATATTTGGTCATGGCGTATCCCAATTTATATACGTATTACGTATTACATACATATTTTACATACGTATATTATCCTATATTAAGCTACTCATATAAATTGAATAATACAGACGTATATTGTCGGTATATTTGGTCATGGCGTATCCCAATTTATAGACGTATTACGTATTACATACATATTTTACATACGTATATTATCCTATATTAAGCTACTCATATAAATTGAATAATACAGACGTATATTATTGGTATTTTTGGTCACAGCGTATCCCAATATATAGACGTACATTGTATACATATATTCTATATATTTCACTTACGTATATTATTCGTTATTATGCTACGCATATAAACTGTATATGACAGACGTATATTATCTGTATTTTTGGTCACTGCGTATCCTAATATATAGACGTATTTGATCTACAAATATAATACGTATATTATACGTTATCCGTTATCCGACTAACGAAGACGTATATTATCGGTAAAAAAATTGTTTCTAGCATTACATTTTTTTAATTTTATGGTAGTCTATTATCACGTTTGTATTTTTTAAGCTGCCGTGTTTTTATAGATTACCTGGAAAATTCTGATTAAGTTGTACCTATCTATACATAAACTTTAAATTTATTAAATTGTACTTACATTTTTTTCTGGCATCTAGGGGGATCGAACTCACGGTGTTAGGATATTGAGGCAAGCACTGTAACCATTTAGCTATGAAGCTTATATTGATATTTGGTGACTTTACTATTATAAACGTATTGATGATTCTAATGCAGTTTTATACAAATCGTACATAAATATTTAAATGGAATGCCTGTGCACTGCTATTCGCGATTTAAATAAAAAAGTGTTGTTATTATAATAATTTTTTTTTTTGGGAACACAACATTGTTGGGACTTTTTATCGATAAGCCAAAGTCCTTTGTAATTACAAAAGCTTTGTTACATTTGAAATAATCTATATCTTCGGCAAATTTTCCTTGAACACTCTTTTCAGTTCAGTCAATAATTTTCTGATGGTTAATAATTAGTAACACTAAAATCTATTTCTTTTATGCGGTTGTAAATTTGTTAAAGTGACAATTTATTTCTTCTTATTTTTATTTTTAACAGTCCTAAACAATTTTCTTACAAAAAGCAACTATAATTTTCTAATGGGCCATATCGTTCCACATCACTGCATATATGAATTAATTAATGAACATTGTAAACTACAAAATATGTCGGGACTTGAATTAACAAATTTATGCAATGCATTTTTGGGCACGCTGATATATTTCTTTAAAAAATAATCATTTGACAAAATAAATGTTCATAAGTGTCGCTATTGACATTACTTTTCAGTAAAATTGGTCCCCTATATAAAAGCAAAAATCTAAATTCGATAGCTTTTCATCTTTTAATTTCAAGAAATGATAGCAACTTTCTACAAAAACGTCGGAAAGTTTTAAATTTTTTAATTTTAATATTAATATTGATGATGGAATGTGTAGATATTCTAAATTGTCGCTTGCCTTCTACTAAATCTATGTACTAAATATTTAATCAGTAATCGCTAGGTAACACCTAAGTACAATAAATTCATTGGCTCTAATACGAATTGTGTTACCAACACAATATTTAATTGCAGCTATAGAGATTAGTCTTTAATATGATTTTTTTAATAACGTATAGTATAAGTTTTTCAGTTTTTTAGAGAAACCAAATTTTGAACTAATGTTATTAAAGCTTTTTCTGATTTTACCAGTGATTTTGGCATGGGAACAATGGCAACTTTCTTTCCAACAAATTCTACCGCTGCGTACATCTTTAAAAAATGGAACGTATTTCACGTACACCTCAAGTATCCCAATTATATACGTCTAATTTACGGATATTTTAAGTATTGTATATGAAGTGTATGTGATATCCGTATATCAGATATACCAATATTAGACGTATTTCACGTACATCTCAAGTATCCCAATTATATACGTCTAATTTACCGATATTTTAAGTATGGTATATAAAGTGTATGTGATATCCGTATATCAGATATACCAATATTAGACGTATTTCACGTACATCTCAAGTATCCCAATTATATACGTCTAATTTACTAATATTTTAAGTATAGTATATAAAGTGTATGTGATATCCGTATATCAGATATACCAATATTAGACGTATTTCACGTACATCTCAAGTATCCCAATTATATACGTCTAATTTACCAATATTTTAAGTATGGTATATAAAGTGTATGTGATATCCGTATATCAGATATACCAATATTAGACGTATTTCACGTACATCTCAAGTATCCCAATTATATACGTTTAATTTACTAATATTTTAAGTATGGTATATAAAGTGTATGTGATATCCGTATATCAGATATACCAATATTAGACGATTTTACGTACATTTTAAGTATCCCAATTATATACGGTTAATTTACGGATATTTTAAGTATGGTATATGAAGTGTATATGATATCCGTATATTAAATATACCAATATTACACGTATTCCACGTACATCTCAAGTATCCTAATTATATTCGTCTAATTTACGGATATTTTAAGTATGCTATATAAAGTGTATATGATATCCGTATATTAGATATACCAAAATTAGACGTATTTCACGTACATCTCAAGTATCCCAATTATATACGTCTAATTTACCGATATTTTAAGTATGGTATATAAAGTGTATATGATATCCGTATATCAGATATACCAATATTAGACGTATTTCACGTACATCTCATGTATCCCAATTACATACGTTTAATTTACGGATATTTTAAGTATAGTATATGAAGTGTATATCATATCCGTATATTAGATATACCAAAATTATACGTATTTCACGTACATCTCAAGTATCCCAATTATATACGTCTAATTTACCAATATTTTAAGTATGGTATATAAAGTGTATGTGATATCCGTATATCAGATATACCAATATTAGACGATTTTACGTACATTTTAAGTATCCCAATTATATACGGTTAATTTACGGATATTTTAACTATGGTATATGAAGTGTATATGATATCCGTATATTAAATATACCAATATTACACGTATTTCACGTACATCTCAAGTATCCCAATTATATTCGTCTAATTTACGGATATTTTAAGTATGCTATATAAAGTGTATATGATATTCGTATATCAGATATACCAATATTAGACTATTTCACGTACATCTCAAGTATCCCAATTATATACGTCTAATTTACCGATATTTTAGGTATGGTATATAAAGTGTATATGATATCCGTATATTAGATATACCAAAATTCGACGTATTTCACGTACATCTTAAGTATCCCAATTATATACGTCTAATTTACGCATATTTTAAGTATGGTATATGATGTGTATATGATATCCGTATTTTAGATATACCAAAATTAGACGTATTTCACGTACATCTCAAGTATCCCAATTATATACGTTTAATTTGCCGATATTTTAAGTATGGTATATAAAGTGTATATGATATCCGTATATTAGATATACCAAAATTAGACGTATTTCACGTACATCTCAAGTATCCCAATTATATACGTTTAATTTACCGATATTTTAAGTATGGTATATAAAGTGTATATGATATCCGTATATTAGATATAAAAAATTAGACGTATTTCACGTACATCTTAAGTATCCCAATTATATACGTCTAATTTACGGATATTTTATGTATGGTATATGAAGTGTATATGATATACGTATATTATTATAACCAAAACTAGACGTATACCAAAAATATCCCAAATATCCCAAAAATATACGTCTATTATACGATCGTGTGTTACTTGGGTAATTAAAAAGTCCTGGAGTTATTATAAAAGTGGCTTGACGAGCATGTATTTTGTCAAATAAATTTGAGCAATCGCAAATGGTTACCAGATGATATCAGAAAATAAAAGTATAAGTTTCAAATATTTCACGTACATCTCAAGTATCCCAATTATATACGTCTAATTTACCGATATTTTAAGTATGGTATATAAAGTGTATATGATATCCGTATATCAGATATACCAATATTAGACGTATTTCACGTACATCTCATGTATCCCAATTACATACGTTTAATTTACGGATATTTTAAGTATAGTATATGAAGTGTATATCATATCCGTATATTAGATATACCAAAATTATACGTATTTCACGTACATCTCAAGTATCCCAATTATATACGTCTAATTTACCAATATTTTAAGTATGGTATATAAAGTGTATGTGATATCCGTATTTTAGATATACCAAAATTAGACGTATTTCACGTACATCTCAAGTATCCCAATTATATACGTTTAATTTGCCGATATTTTAAGTATGGTATATAAAGTGTATATGATATCCGTATATTAGATATACCAAAATTAGACGTATTTCACGTACATCTCAAGTATCCCAATTATATACGTTTAATTTACCGATATTTTAAGTATGGTATATAAAGTGTATATGATATCCGTATATTAGATATAAAAAATTAGACGTATTTCACGTACATCTTAAGTATCCCAATTATATACGTCTAATTTACGGATATTTTATGTATGGTATATGAAGTGTATATGATATACGTATATTATTATAACCAAAACTAGACGTATACCAAAAATATCCCAAATATCCCAAAAATATACGTCTATTATACGATCGTGTGTTACTTGGGCATCACGTCAAATCAGGTGAAATTCCAGAGAAATATAAATAAGCATAATATTTGTTCCGATAATTGCTAATCTGGATTAGACATTTTTTTCTAAAAACGAAATATAAGATATATTTCAAAATTTATAATCTTTTAGATCACAGGTTTTCAAACTCTTTTAAACCACCCCTAAAATCGGTCATTCGTAAGTGGTTCTATAGTCATCGCTCCTGACCTGAACTCTCCACAAATTTTTTCATGCCCGCTATAAATCCCCCAAACCTTACCCAAGAACCGGCCCTGAAAATATATCTATTAATTATCATTAATAAAATAAATTTCCTTAAACATTCCTTAATGGAAATAGTGCGTAATAATCTGTTTAAATTATTTATTGTTAATTTATTATAATGCCCCATTTGTAAATTTTCTGTAATTTTGTCCTAAAAAAATGTTGCTGACGTGTCAAAATTCTTACAAAAGGACATTTCTTAAATGTTCTATACTCTATAAGGCAAATTACATCTCGGTGGTTTGCGGTTGCCTTCCGAGTGGAGACGGTCATAATAAAATTCTTACTTTGCATCTACAAGGCAAAAAATTATGCTATTAAATACACCAGCCTTTACAGCTTAAAAGTTACCTTTGAAGGCTGGGGTATCATCAATCTATTAATATTTGATATTCAATCCTTTGTTGATTGGTCCATAATAGTCAACCAGTTTACTTTACACAATTTTGTTGCGTAGAATGGGGGTCCTATGTAGATCCTTAGAGGTATTAATAAATTTGTGTTTTAACATTTTTTAAAAAGAAATCGACTTTGGTTTACTGTATTAAAAATAATAATATAAACTAGATTTAATTCTTGGCAAATTTTGGCAATATTTTGAACCACATTAATTCAAAATTAGTTTTGAAAATTTTAAAAGCATTCTTAACCAATAATTTTGTAATAATCATTTTACATATTATCAAAATGTAAATTTGTTAATCTGCACAAAATTCCTTTCGGAATAAAATAAATTTTAATGAATTTTAGACTGCCAATTTGGAGTGAAAATATTTTGTTAGAAAGTTTTAAAATTTTTTTACGTAACGTGCAACTTATGTCTCTTTTATCTTAATGTCTTTATATTAATTTTTTTTTTAATCGATTTTATTCAATTCATTTATGCAACGGAAATTTCAATTTATTTATGTGAATAAAATTTTAATAGCTTTATGTAACATTTGTTGCAATCAGGAGTCATTTTATTTACTGAAACCTACGACATTACAAAAATAAATTAGTAAAATAATTTTTGGATTTACAAAATTACGAGGGGGGCGTCGCTAACGAGTAAATTGACCACGAGGCGACGTGTAAAAATTTCAAGATCGCGTCGGTTTGGGACGAATTTTGCTTCTTCCTGAAATGATCACAAAACCCCGAATTTTCTTTGTTTTGTTTTCGTATCCGGCTTCAGATGCACATAAAAAAATTGGTATTTAAGTAAAACTTGACTGCTTTAAAAGGTGCCGATTAAAAGTGAAAGAAATCATAGAATATGCAAGGTGGAGTTGACGTTGGCATTGAAAATTGCCTGGCAGAAAAATGAGCTTTTTAAGTTAACGAAAAAATGAGAAAAAATGTAAATGCCAGTAAGAGAAAATTACCTATTTTCCATATAAATAATCCAACCTTAACGTAATTATCTGACGCAAAAATGTGTAATTATAATTAACAAATTTTCTTTCTAGCATAATCAAAGCGCATACCATTGTTGTGCATTATTTTTTTCAAGATAACTGTTAACAAGTTTCCTTTCTTACGACAGCAGATAATTAAGAGTTTATTATTTGCAACCCAAATAAATGTTCTTTGTTTATGTTTTATTTCGTTAATCAACGATATACAGTGTGTGCTAATTTCGCTAAATACTTGAGGACATAAATTTACCATGCGAATTGTTACAAAATTTACAAGAAATTAATTTTACACGAAATTTAATAATAATTACAGGCGGTTTGGCTATTTGAAAGTTACTATATGGAACATCAAAAAAATTCGTGTGGAGAAACCTTGATTGTACTTATAGTACTTAGTTGACAATATCGGATTGAATTTGCGGATAAATCGAACAATTAATCGTAAAATGTGAGTGGCTACTTAAGGATAGTCAAGGTTCATTAAAAAATCACTAAACTAGATCTTATTTTGTCGGTTATACTTAACACATATGGGACATAAGATCAGGAGCTTTCACATCGTTGTATTGAACTAGCGTTTCTTCACATAAGAATCTTTATTACTTTGGTTAGGTAACTCTTCATTGACGTATTGCTAAACTTATTCCGGTTTTTGTAACGTTTCCGGTCAGAACATTTTTTAATAAATGTTAATTATAATGAATGTCTTATTGTATATATAATTACCGCTAATATTTTAAGATTTTTGAAGTTGCAGCGTAAGGCGTAACTCACAAAAATTTTAAAATTGCATCGTCATTTATCATAATTATTTATTAATAAAAGTAAAATTGCTACTTATGCAACCGCGTTAATGCATTAAATAATAATTTAAACTTGAACTATTTTTATAAAAAATTATAGGGTATACGAGGTTCGTACGATTAGTCTTCGCGTAACACACAGAACCTCTACGTGCCCCGATTTCGTACACTCTCAGCAGCAAACTTACCGTAACAAGCGCCCAGCTTCTTTACTGCGGTAAATATCGCACTTGTGTAGAGGATGATTTATGTCCGAAGGATCGTACTGTCCTGCTGCTCTGCATAGCGAACGATAAATTTGAAACTGGAGAATGGTGCTCACAAAAAATCTGAAAAAGAAAATTCCACCGTGAGATCTGTTACAAAGAAAAGTAATTTTAATAGTAGTATTAAAAAAAACTGGTTCAAAAGTTGATGCATTACAATAACATGAAGTAATAAATCAATAAATATTTCATAATAATGTCGGTTTAGACCTAAATCGACTTTCACATTACTAACTACTGTTTTATCATTTCTTCCATAGATTACACAGATGACCAATTAAATCAATTCATTTCTAAAAAATTATTATTAATACTTCCGCATTGCCTTTGGGTGAATCGAATCTAATATGATTTAAGTGGGTTCATGTTATATGTTTTACAGTTTGGAGACATTTCTGGAGAAAGTGAAATGGAAGTATAAAAATAAGAAAAACATTTGCATCTGATGACAGTTTAGTTTTAAGATCAATTGGATACGCACGATAAACCATGAGGCTAAGGGTGAGTACTAAAAAACGCAAATTTTTAGGTAAGTGATTTCTACAGCATCGGATTTGTTACAGAACCTTGCAATCTTAGTCCTCGCAGTAACGCTTGTAAAAGCTGAAGTCGAGGAGAAGAAGCAAACAAAACGTGGATTATTATCAACGGGATACGGTTATGGTCCTGATTACAACAATGGGTACAATCTTCCACAAGAATTTTCATTCGATTCCTTAAGAGGAGGGGGTGCTGGTCATTATGGATCATACGGTGGTTACGGAAGCTATGGAGGAAATTATGAAGACCACGAACATCGTGTGATCAACCTAGGAGTTAATACAAATATTGAGAGGCTAATAACCATTCTCAAAGGTCTACCGGTGCCAGTTAGTGTTCCCAGATACGTTCCTTATACTGTAATCAAGCATCACCAAGTACCAGTCAAGGTATTAGTACCGCAACCATACCACGTTGCAAAACCTGTACCATACGAAGTCAAAGTGCCCGTTCACGTATCAGTTCCAGTTCCTCAACCTTACATAGTCAAAAAATACGTTCAAGTTCCAATTCACGTATCGGTTCCCAGACCATACCCAGTCAAAGTTTTAGTCCCTCAACCTTATACCGTTGAAAAATACATTCGTGTTCCTGTAAAAGTGCCAGTACCTCAACCCTATCCAGTAGAAAGACCAGTTGCTGTACCTGTAAAAGTAGGCGTTCCAGTGCCACAACCCTACGACGTCTACAGAAAAGTTCCCGTTCCTGTAAAAGTACCAGTTGATAGACCATATCCTGTCGCAGTACCTCAACCATACCCAGTAGAAGTCATTCGACATATTCAAGTACCAGTAGACAAGCCAGTCCCATACGAAGTTCGAGTACCAGTTGATAGACCCGTACATATTGAGGTTCCTAGACCAGTAGCAGTTCCAGTGAAAGTGGCAGTACCTCAACCCTACACAGTTGCAAAACACGTTCCCTATCCAGTAAACAAAGCCGTCCCTGTACCTGTTAAAGTTATTGTCGATAGACCTGTAGAAGTACCTGTCGCACAGCATGTCCCATACGAGGTTCCTCGCCCCTACCCTGTTCCAGTTAAAGTGCCAGTTCCATATGAAGTCCAGTCGCATCACGCTCAAGGGCATTACGAACAACCAAACCTTCAGGCTCAATTACAAGCAGCTCATATACAATCGGCTCAGATTTATGCAGCCCAAGCGCAAGTAAACCAAATTCAACAAGCTCAAGCTCAGGCAGCGCAATCGCAAGCCGCACAAGCTCAAATTGCACAGGCTCATGAAGCACAAAACCAAGCAGCTTACGCTAATCAAGTTCAAATAAGTCAGAACTACGCCGCGCATAACCAACAAGCTTACGCTAATCAAGCTCAAATAAATCAGAACTACGCTGCACATAACCAAGCAGCTTACGCTAATCAAGCTCAAATAAATCAGAACTACGCGGCACATAGCCAAGCAGCTTACGCAGAACAAGTTCAAGCAGGTCATAATTATGGAGCTTACGCTCAGTCAGGCCCTGAGTATCAGTCAGTCCAACAAGTACCTGACGCTCATCAAGAGTACAATAGTCATCATAAGTAGTAACAATTTTATGTGATTTGTTAAATGTATATACGAGAATTATGTGTGTGTGATGTGCGTTATTATTTGTAGAAAATAAAAGTATTCTAATTTATTCGCATTATTATGCTTTGATTAATTGTTAAGAATATCAAAGAATTATTTATAGTAGTAGGTTACTAAAAAAAACTAGTCGCTATTATGTTTACAAGTTATTAAACTTTGATGAAAGCTTTTGAATAAATAAACAAATATTTACATTGAAGTAAATTAAAAATTATGAACGCTTAAATTTAACGTAAAAAATTTTATATTTCAGCGCGGAGGTAGATACATCTGCAAATACAGTGCAACGTCGATAATCCGAACTTGATTAATTTAGAAACTTTTTAATAAAACAAAATTTAATTAATAGAATTAAAGAATAATAAAGAATAAATTAATCGATCCGATGTTTCTTCCCGTTTAAGAAATTTTGTAATCCAAAAATTCAATAATTCGAACACAGTCACAGTTTTACACTGTAAAACTTCGCTCTACTTTTTTAAAAGATTTTTCAGGACAATTGTAAAGAGAAAATGTACAAAAAAACTGTAAAATAAGTTAATGTAATCTAAATAATTTTAAATTATATTAAAACTTCAAAATATCGAGTTATTAATAAATTTAAAATTAATATCTGTATATTATTCTGATGACGGACGAAATAATCGTTTGAAAGCTCAATAAATCTTTTAATTAATTTTTAATTTATTAATAACTCGATATTTTGAAGTTTTAATATAATTTAATATCAAGGAGTTAATAATTTATATATTTAACTAATTTTAAAGATAATTCCACAAAAATAAAAATTACAGTTAGAATGAAGAAAGATATGAACGAAAAGATTTTCAAAATTAGTAAAAAAAATGGAAAACTTTGATTTCTGCATTTTATCCTAATTTTGTTACGTTATCGTTTTTATTTCCAATTTTTGTTTTACTTTCTTACTGTTACATTTATCGCATTTTAACGCACCATTAAAATAAATAAAGTTTTACAATCCCATTAAGTACTTTTCTAATTTTAATGTGAAAATCTTTGTTATAAAAATGCAGTTTCACCTTTAAAATAAAAATATCAAATTAAGATCTACTTCTGGTACAACCGGAAATAACAAATCCTTGTTAGTGTTAGTAAGATATCATCAAAGACGAAAAGTAATTTCCAGTTAGTGGTAATAAATTCTCTAATATTACAAACCGATAATGAACAAGATTTTATAAAATAAAATGCAGAAAAAATTCCGGATAGGAATAAATTAAGTTGTTAAGTTATTGTTTGGAATCTAAATTTTTTAAGGGAAGCTAAGGGATTTTAGGGAAAATTTGAGCGTTGCCTAACCCAAAGTACACTAAACGACAGATAAAAAATCAAAGGTTTTTCTCCATGAGCTGGATACACTGCATCCGTTCCAATCCGCAAAGATCAAATCTGAACAGATTTTAAAAATGTGGTAAGGCTATTACCAAGAAAATTTTTCCTTGCTGACAGCTACTGTTTTGGAGTCATTTTGTACTAGGGTTCTCATTCAATTTATGTGCTGGAGGTCCTGAGGGTCCTCACCACTCAAACCAATGATACGTTCAACGAATTTGTCACTGCATATTCTCATTTTCTCTGGCGGATAAACCCACAACTGCTAGACCAATAATAATCAATCCATAATGTTATCCTTTGCTGCACTTGTTATCCTTTACTTCTGCGTCATAAAAAACTGAATTGATCACCTTTCTTGCATAAACAACCAATTTAAAATTTACCGCTTAAAAAAATGCATACGGAAAAGCTAAATCATGATTCATGAAAATTATGATAGATTCCATGCAAAGGAGTGTTGTTATTCCACATCTTTTTGTTCTCGAAGGTTGCACAAAGATTATTGTGCAGAGTTGATAATAAATAAATAATTCTTGAAAATGTAAATAGAACATTGTGCAAAGAGCAGTAATTTTTAAAAATTATGCAATAAAATTCAGAATATTTTAATTAGAAGCAAATAGATTTGGATTAATAACTTTCACAACAGTAACATTTTAATAAATTTATTCGTCAAATTAAAATATTAAATAACAAAATATTTAAATTGAAATTTGCGTTAAAAAAATTATGGATGGTAATAAAAATCAAAAATTCTTTTCCGCTTTAATTTCGACGCTTAATTGATTAATTGGTTTGCTTAGATTACTTAATTAGCGCTTTACTTTTGTTTTACTGTTCATAATTAGACTATATACCAGATGACGCCGAAATACACGCATAATGTGTTACGTAAAGGCCGCTGAGATGACCTCGCGTAAGTCTGAAAAATGACTTTCTCAATCATGGAAACGGAGCACCTTTGAAGAGGGAGAATAATATGGTACAATGTGGGGCTGCAATTGTAGCGGTGGTGCTATATCCCCGGCGAAAGTAAAGTAGAGGTATAAAAGAACCTAAAAGTGTTTCGAGAAGGTACAGTTCATTTCTTGAACTCATTAGTAACGTGACTTATCAATCATGAAACCATTGGTGAGTTATTAGGTTAATACAGTGGCTGCGTATAATTAAAGTGTAATTAATTGTGTTACCATGTGACCTTAAGGATTAATTGGATTAACTACTAACAGTGCAAAGTGACGGATCTAAAATTAATATTCAAAAGTGTTAAAATTGGATCAACTCGAAAAACCGATCAAATTTTATTAATTTTAGAATCGTCTCAATTTTTGCTCCAGTAACTTACAATTATTAGTAAAATTTTTGTCAGATTTTGTGAGTAATTTTTTTTTCTCTTAATTCCAGCTACACATAACAATCTTAGTCCTCTTCGCGGTAGCTGTTCAAGCCGGAGTCGAGGAGAAGAAAAGTTCTGAAGCGAGCGACAAGAAACAAACAAAACGTGGATTACTTTCATTAGGTTACGGATACGGTGGTGATTACGACAATGGATACCTTTTAGGTTCAGGTGGTCACGGACACGAAAATCTTGGTTTCGGATTAGGTTCTTACGGCTCACATTCTTTGGGATTGGGATCTTACGGTGGACATTCTTTGGGTTTGGGATCTTACGGTCACCATCACGCAATTGATCTCGGCCACAACACAGCCATCGAAAAAACTATCACTGTATTGAAAGGAGTTCCAGTACCATACCCAGTAGAAAAACACATTCCTTATCCAGTATACAAGAATGTACCAGTACCAGTTAAGGTAGCTGTACCACATCCATACCCAGTCGAGAAACCAGTGCCATACCCAGTCAGAGTTGCCGTCAAAGTACCAGTACCAGTACCACAACCCTACCCAGTCGAAAAGATTGTTCATGTACCAGTACATGTTCCAGTCGATAGACCATACCCAGTCAAAGTTTTAGTTCCACAACCTTACCCAGTCGAAAAACACATTCACGTACCAGTCAAAGTACCAGTACCACAACCCTACCCAGTCGAGAAGCGTGTACCATATGAAGTTAAAGTAGCAGTTCCAGTACCACAACCATACCCAGTCTACAAAAACGTACCAGTTCCAGTCAAAGTACCAGTCGACAGACCTTACCCAGTACATGTACCACAACCATACCCAGTTGAAGTCATCAAGCACGTACAAGTTCCAGTCGACAGACCTGTTCCATACCCAGTCAAAGTACCAGTCGACAGACCATACCCAGTTCATGTAGAAAAACCATACCCAGTTGAAGTTAAAGTACCATACCCAGCACCATACCCAGTCGAAAAACACATCCCATACCCAGTTGAAAGACAAGTTCCAGTACCATACAAAGTTCTTGTCGACAGACCAGTCGCCGTTCCAGTCACCAAACACGTCCCATATGCAGTAGAAAAACCATACCCAGTTCCAGTTAAAGTACCCTACCCAGTACCAGTTCACACCCACTCCCACCACGAAGAATACGCTCCAGTACAGTACGAACACCACGGTCACCACGGTCACTATTAAATTAATAAGTGATCCACATTATGTTGTGTGTCTTTTGTAAATCTCATTCTAATGTATTTATATGTATGTTAATGTAATAAATTCTCTGTTTTATTTTTTTAAATTTGTTGTTTTTATTTACAAATTGTTTGTTTACTAAATATTAGCTCGGGGTCACGAGTAATAAGCTTCGATCAATTAGTTATCGTTGAAAATAGAAACTGAAAGTAAAATTTATGCACTTTCATTACAATGTTTTGGCCATTAAATTACGACGTACGTATATTGTGATATAATATGGGCTAACAATGAGTTAATGATGTGAAATTGCGTGAAAGGATATGTGACTTGTAATGTGGACATGTAATTTAATTGATACCGGTTCTATGTATGTCCCACCTCCGGTATATTATTTATAATGCACGCACGATCTAGCACAATTTCTAAATGATTTTACCTTACAGAAAAATTGTTTACAAAATTGACAGTTGTATTAAAGCAAATTTATGGGTAGTAGCAGAATTATTATTAGCAAAAACCGTTTGGTAATACGAAAATTACTTTCTTAATCGGCCCTCATAAATAATATGCTAAGTTGATTTTAATATTTTACAATTTAATAAATTGATAGTACAGGTTTTCGATTGAGGAAATATAGCAATGTTTACGTTAATTACATAAGTCGAAATAATTACATATGTAACGGAAGTTTTGTATGACCCAGTTAGACTAATGTGAAAAATAAACAGAAATTGAAACCGATCTGAGCAATCGAGGCATTTTTCATGGTTGGATTAATTTCGGAAGCCAAGCAAAAGATTTCGTTGTGAAAAATACCCGTAGAAAGGGTACATAATAATTACGAATAGTTTTGGCAATTTTGGTGACAACCTCTTTTAGAAATCAAATTCGAAATGCAAAGTTAAATTTAGAAATTTAAATTAACGGTCATCATTAAACCGCCCACAATTAATTATTATATTTTGACATTTTTTTTAAATATCCGCTTCCTGCCTTTCTTTATTGTTTTGGTTTAGAAAATTTGACGGGGGAGTACGAAGACATGGAAAACCTAACGAAACCAATGGGTTGCATTTATTTATAATCTGGTAAAATACTTTTAAATAGAATTGTATTTTTCAGCTAGTGGAGAAGCCTATCAAAGAAAAGAAAAGTGTGATAGCTTCACATCTTCATCAACTGAGAAGCGAACCAGAGTTACTCGGTTAACAACCTATGTTTGATTAAAGAAACCCACACCGCACAACAAAAATAATACTAATCAATAAAAAAAATTGACCAGCAAGTTCAAGCTTTGAGCAAAATTTAAATCAGCGATTTTCGACAAAATAACCAAGATAGAAATAGAATATTGCTTTCCCTTTTTTGGGAATTACAAATCTAATTGCCAGGGTGGATTAAATCCCATATTACATATTTCAGATAGATCAATATCGATTTCACCACAGCATGTGGATGCCCACTGGAAAACCAGCTAAGAAATTCTGTATAGTCAAAATTTCCGCTCTGTACTCAACCAGCGGTCACATCACTCCACGGCTGTGGATACTTAAGGACACAGAAAAATTTAATTAATTTTTTCTGCAAATACCCAAAACCAAATAAGGTGTCATCTTATATTCCATGCCGAAAAAAGTTGGATACCTTTAACCTAGATATTAATAAAGATTAAGCTTTAAGCATCCTATTATATAACAGGGACCATAATATATAGGGCAGTGGTTGATGACTTTGTATTGGGTCAATGTCGTTCATTGCTAAATTGTTGCAAAATTAAACTACAAAAGGGGCCCCATAAAATATTTAGTACCGGGTCCCGAAGAAGTTGAATCCGTCATTGACCTTACCATAAACGGTATCTTTTTTGGTAAAGTTCTGGTGATTGAAAATTTGTTAAAAGTCAAAAGAAGATGAATGATTTCGAAATAATACGACAAAAAGTGGAAGGCAAGATTTTTAGCAAAATATATGCTGCTCTGAAGAGTTCCAACAAGCGCTGGATTGTGGTAGATTAGAGGACCAGTTTGACACGATGCAATGTAATATTTTATAGAAAACTTTAAATTCCCGATTTGTTATAAAATTTGAAGATTATTTTAGAAACTTTTGCCCACGTTTATAGGCAACACACGATGACGATGGTGCTATAAACTAATAATATTTTGGAAAAATCGATTTTAAACATAGGCAACACAAATTGTCACGCAGTAGCAGATTTTTAAACTACATTTTCTCAAAAGTTAGTTCATCTGGTACTAGGTGTCCATCGATGCAGTTCAGCCGGTTCCCGGTCCAAAATCGCATTTCAAGATATTATTATTATTATCTAGCGGCTCCGGCCCCGATTTATCCAGTTATAAAAGTTATATACAATTTTTATTTTTTTTTGTGACATGGAACTTCCGGACTGTGTTTCATGGAACACAAGGAACACCGGTAGGTTAGCCACTATCACTAGCCCTCCTTATCTCAAAATTTTACAAATGCTTTTTTGGTTGAAATTATGCAAATTAACTCGATTCAAACGTTCCCACTTCGAATGTAAAATTTAAGTTTTCCAGGTGGATCAAATGTGTTTTGTCTCGTAAAAAAGATTAAAATAAGTTACAGTGCAACCTCGACAATTCAAATCTCTCGTAATTCAGTAATCCAAACCCGATTAAATTACAAAAATTTTTATTTTTAAAAATGAACTTAGAATTGTATTTTAAACTGCATTTGAAAGTCTTAAAATTAACTGTCATAAAGAAGATAAACAAACAACCCTTCCGAATGTGTCAGGCTTCATCAACAGGTGGCAGATACGTGGACTTCCCAATTTTGGGGAAATCAATTTTCAACTTATCACATCGGAATCAAAATTAAAAAAAAAACATTTGTGAATAAAACCAACATTTTGCATTTTTCCCCCATACCTACTTTTAAAAAGTTTGAAGAGGTGGGGATTAAAAAATCAAAGGTTCTGGAGCTCATTCTAAAAGACCCTGGATATTTTACAATCTTTAGTCTTCCACCTCAAAGAATGACCGATGGTCACAATAAGTCAAAGATCCCCTTTATTTCTCTAAAATCGAACTTAACGAAAGTTAATTATCATTAATTAATTAAATTTAAGTTTACGTGCTTCAAATATTAACATTTAACCAGTCACCAATTTTTGAAAAATAATTTTTTTTGCTTATGTTAAACAACTAAAAAAATATCAATGTAGAAGAGAAGATGATTAATTTATAGAAGGAGGCGAAACTCCAAAGGGTCGCAAAGGACTCCGGGGGGATGAGGGATAGCAAAGATCTAGTTTTTTGGCAAAATATTTTGTTACCGAATTTTGCAACGAAATTTTATCTGCTTATGTTTCCATATTTACAGCTGTTCGTTCAGTTGCATACGATTCAATTGAAAACTTTCTGAGTAGCTAATAAATTGTTCTATTTTTGCAATAAACTTCATCGAATTTTCAGATTTTATTAATAACAATTGCTATAGTTTGGTTGCATACGCTTCAGGAGCTATAAAACCTTAAAAAAATTTTATTTTTAATTTTGATTTACTTAATCGTTTAAAAAATTGATTCCTATCATCAACTCCAAAATTAAGCAAAATTTAAAAGTTTCCTAATTATTTAACTAAAATGTCTAATAATCAATTAAAATTATTATTCAAAACCCAAGTTGATGGCATTTTGCGCCAGACGTAAGCGTCAAATTTTTCTAATCAATGACTTTGTGAAATTTTACTAGTACCTAGTGAAATTTTTAATAATTTTCTCGAAAAATTATAAACGCCGCTCTCGTTCGTTTAAAGGAAAATTAAGCTAATCATCGAACTAATCTGCAATCAATCTCTGGTTTTAATTTAATTTGAAATCGTTCGACTACTAAACAATTAAGAAAAATTTAATTTACACTTTCGTTACCACCGTTGCGATTACAATTTTTGGTATAGCGTTACGATTATTTAAATTTTTGTTAATTTCATTCAGAATGTATTTAAAAGTCACTGATTATAGACATGGTTGGAAAACTAAACCGAAAATTAGATTAAATTGGTACTAATCTGCAATTATGATCTTCGCTTTTTAAATAATTTTACTTAGAAATTATTTTGGATCTGATAATTTTCAGAATATTTTCTTATGGGAGGACAATGGAGAAAGTAATTGTATATATGAACGAGATAACAGCTGAACTTGAAATTTTTGGTAGTTTGTAGTTATCCACTAAGTGAACAAGTATGAACAAATTCGTAAGTCACATTTATTTGTAACTTTTCTATGTGTTTGTTTGTTGAAAATTTTATTTTTAGTGTATAATGCTCGGTTACTTCAGCATATTCGTTTTAATTGTTTCGGGAATCGTAAGTGAAGACAACAAGACTTTTGTAAATGGAACTGTGATTGAAAATGAAAATCAAACCGTAAAATTTGAGGACCAGAAGATTACGAAAGACGCTGGTTTAGTCGACCTAAAGCCGAAAACTTTGCCAGCATCAAATATAACTTTGAAATCGAATGGTAACAACACAGATCAGAAGAATTCGGTTTCATCACAACTTACTGAAGTTCAATTGGATGAAAATGGAAAATCGCGTAATTGGAAAGATTTCCAAAATAAAACTTTTTCCTCCACCGTTGTTAATAAAGCGAATAAAACTGTGAAAATTAAGATCCGAAAAGTTAAATTGAATCGCAATTTGGTTAATCAAAATAGTTTACAAGAAAATCCATCATTTAATAACAATACGAGTAATAACTACACAGACCAGGAACCTGCTGAATCATCAATTCATATCGAAGTTGGTTCTATTCCCCAAAATAGAAAATCGTTGTATGTTGAAAATGATCAAAGGTTTGTTAATTGGAAATCAATTGGCACAAATGTAATTAAGGGTGCGGTAAATAAAACTTTAACGTTTAAAAGTGAAAATTTAAGTCCAAAAATTAAGTTTGAGGTCAACAGGAATGTACAAAAAAATTCATCGACAACGCCATCGCAACCTGAAAACCGGATAGAAAAACCAGCAATCAACTTCAATAGTACACAAAATTTTAATAATTGGAAAAATTCACATCCAAGTTCGAAAATTAATGTTGGGGTTGCACAACAAAATTCATCGGTGGCTACGCCATCAGAAACTGAAAAGCGGTTAAAAAAATCAGCAAAATTTGCACTCAATTTCGGTAACCCACAAAATTTTAATAATGGGAATCGTTCAAAAATTAATTTTGGAGTTAACAGAAATGCGCAACAAAATTCATCGACAACGTCAAATGTAACACCATCACAGCCTGAAAATCGGTTAAAAAAACCATCAATCAACTTCAATAATACACGAAATTTTAATAATTGGAAATATTCACGTCCAAGCTCAAAAGTTAATTTTGGGGTTGCACAAAAAAGTTCGTCAGTGACAACGCCAAAGACAATACCATCAGAAACTGAAAACCTGTTAAAAAAATCAGCAACATTTGCACAAAATTTTAATAATGGGAATCGTTCAAATCCAAGTCCAAAAATTAATTTTGAAGTTAACGGGAGTGACCAACAAAATTCATCGACAACGTCATATATAACACCATCTCAGAGTGAAAACCGGTTAGAAAAACCAGCAATTAATTTGAACAGTACACAAAATTTTAATAATTGGAATTATTCACATCCAAGTTTGAAAATTAATTTTGGGGTTGCACAAGAAAGTTCATTGGTGACAACGCCAAAGACAATACCATCAGAAACTGAAAACCCGTTAAAAAAATCAGCAACATTTGCACTCAATTTCAATGACTTACAAAATTTGAATAATGGGAATCGTTCAAATCCAAGTTCAAAAATTAATTTTGTAGTTAATGGGAGTGCACAACAAAATTCATCAACAACGTCAAATATAACACCATCACAACCTGAAAACCGATTAGAAAAACCAGCAATCAATTTAGATAGTACACAAAATTTTAATAATTGGAATTATTCACATCCAAGTTCGAAAATTAATTTTGGGGTTGCACAACAAAATTCAGTAACAACGCCAAAGACAATACCATCAGAAACTGAAAACCGGTTTAAAAAATCAAAAACATTTGCAGTAGATTTCAATAATCCAGAAAATTTTAATAATATAAATTATTTAAATTCAAGTCCAAAAATCAATTTTGAAGTTAACGGGAGTGTACAACAAAAGCCATCGACAACTTCAAATATAACACCATCACAATCAGAAAATCGGTTAGAAAAACCAGCAATCAACTTAAATAATACACAAAATTTTAATAATTGGAATTATTCACACCCAAGTTTTGCACAACAAAATTCAATGACAACGCCATCAAAAACTGAAAACCGGTTAGAAAAATCAGAAACATTTGCAGTCGATTTCAATAACCCACAACATTTTAATAATGCAAGTTATTTGAATTCAAGTCCAAAAATGAATTTTGAAGTTAACGGGAGTGTACAGCAAATTTTATGGCCAACGTCAAATATATCACCATCACAACCTGAAAACCGATTAGAAAAACCAACAATATTTTCGATCGGTTTCAATAACACACAAAATTTTAATGATTGGAGAGGAATGGACACGTTCAGTGACGCTAGTGAAATTCAAGGTGAAAAAGTGGAACTTTTTCAACATTTCAGTCAAATTTTTGACGATAAAAGAAATTCCACTACGTCAACACCACCACCATTATCGTCAAATGAAACCTCGTTAGTAGACAATCGTACAAGTGAAATTTCGGAAGAACTTAAAAAAACTTTTTCAAACAAAACTAACTTCAAATTGGATACAGTCAATTTTGACAACAGCAGTACTAGTGCTTGGGGAAGTATTGATTTTGGAACGAATCAAACTGTAAAGGTTAATGAAGAAGAAGAGCTAGAAAATGTAAACCTCCAACAAAATTCATCAAATTTAAGCATCCAGGAAAATTCGAATGCGACTTCACATAACCGTAATGACGAAATTGGTGAAGTGGTTGATACGTTAAATAAATTTAATATTGAATACTTTAATGTGAACAGAAAATTAATACAAAATCGCAACAAAAATTTTAACCAAATTTCGTTTGACGATGGTAGCGATTGGAAGGCTATTGTCGGGGTGCTTCCGATTACTAGCAATAAAACTTCAACAATTAGGAATCAAACAATTAACCTTCCAATTAATTATAATGTAAGGTACGTCTACGGTATACCAAGTAACCAGAATAAGCAGTCATCTGCAAACAAAACCGTAGATTTAACAACGAATGGCAGATACGCAGATTACCAACCGTCGGGATCAGCAGACAATTTCCAACTTCAACCGTTTGGAGAAAATTTTGAAGAAGCTAACCTGGGTGCCTTTACTAACGTTGGCAATCAAGAACCACACTTTGAAGAAGCCCAAATTTCAAAACCATCAATAACCGACGAATTTGAAAATGCTCATTTTGAAAATCAAGGAACCGAAAAATTTATTTCTGACGGAAACTGGAATTTAGAAGATGAATGGAAGGCAATAGATGGTAGTAATAATCCGAAATATCACCACATTAGTACCGAAACTGAAATCAAAATCGAAAAACATGTTCCGTTTCCTTACCCGATTGAAAAAAATATTTTATACCCTGTCGAAAAACAAGTACCGTATCCGGTCAAGGTTGAAGTACCTTCGCCGTATCCTGTCATAAAAGAAGTCCGTGTTCCCCAAAAAGTTTCTGTTACGGTACCCGTTCCGATTTATAAACCGATTCCGGTTGAAAAAGTGGTTAAATATCCAGTCCGAATTCCTGTTGATCAACCTTATCCAGTTCAAGTCAAAATCCCTCACTACTACCCCGTCGAAGTACAAATTCCATTTCCCGTCAAAGTTAAAGTTCCACAACCTATTCCAATTATAAAGAAGGTGCCATATGAAGTTAAACATATTTATCGTGTTCCAAAGCCGTACCCGGTTCATAAAAACGTGTACTATCCCGTCAAAGTTCATTTCGAAAGACTGGTTCGGTACAATGTCTACAAGCCAGTCCCTTATAAAGTTTATAAAAACGTTTACGTTCCATACTACGTTGAAAAACCGTACCCCGTTAAAGTTTATGAAGACAAAGGCGTTCACCATCCTCCTGTTGGAGAAAAACCTCAATTTTTTGATCACCCTCCTCATCCGATTGAGAACCACCAGCCTTTTCGATACAAAGAACAGCCAGAACTTTATGAAGACAAAGGCGTTCACGATCCTCCTGTTGGTGAAAAACCTCAATTTTTTGATCACCTTCCTCATCCGATTGAGAACCACCAGCCTTTTCGATACAAAGAACATCCAGAAGTTTATGAAGACAAAGACGTTCACGATCCTACTGTTGGAGAAAAACCTCAATTTTTTGATCCGATTGAAAACCACCAACCTTTTCGATACAAAGAACAACCAGAAGCTATTCCAGTTTACGAAGAGAATATAGAAAAAAATCCCAGCGAATTTGAGTCGAATGCTTGGAAAGTAAACTTTGATCCTTTTGGAGAAGTCAATCCTTGAAAGTTGTTGTAAGCACTCGTTTGTTGTACCCACTTATTGTTATTGCTTTTAATTTATTTAATAAAAATTAAGTAGGCTAAACGTTTTTTTGTAGTTCGATTTTAAGCAGACGACGAAATTAATAATTGGTGTAATTTTCAATCATTTATACTATTTGATGGGTAATAAAGTACCCACCCACATATTTTAGTGCACTTTTAAATTAATCGGTTAATTGCTTATTAGATCCAGCACATAAACCGTTTTGAGAAAGTAAAAATTGAAAGTATTTTAGATTAATTCATATTTAATTAATTCATAAACCTGTTAATCCAAATTGCAAGGAAGTGTTTCAGTAAGTTGGCACTCCGTTATAATTTACATTCTATACCGATAATTGTGGTCTAATTTTATTGATCTTGATTACGGTATAAGAGTTCAAAAATGTTTCATTACAATGTCTTCTATAATATCCACAGTTTCGGTTGATTTAATAAGTTTTCAATATGTTACGTTGTAGCAACGTTAAATAGACGCATATTACACGTTGCCTAAACGTGAAAAATATGTTGTTATGGGTTCTGTCATTAGGATGTTCGAAATCACGTAAAGAACTGACTCCAGGTGGGCGTTCCATAAATTTGATCAGACCGATTTCACTAAGTTTCTTTTGATTTACATTACAAGGCAGCCAAAAACTTTGTAGGGTTTCTATTTAGGACTTTGGATAAACATAAATTTTAGGGCAAATTTGTTTGGACATGAAACTTTTTTGCACTTTCAAGACCAAATAGCTACATTATGGATTTTGGAAGAGTAAACTGTTATTTTTCGACCAGCAACGTAAATGTGGAAGGAAAAGAAGAAAATATAAAATACGAAAATTAAAAAATACCACATATTTAATTTAATGGAAAACAGAGAGTTTTTTATAATAATTTTATTTTAAAGTAATATAAAAAGCTACATTAAAATTTATTGGGCTCACCTACTACAAAAATACACGTATTTTGCGGTCTGAATCCACTCTTATGTTTATTTTATATAAATATTTTTTACTATTTTTATTGTATTTGTTTATAGTAATGTATAAACTTTATACATTAGCAATGAAAATGTGGTTATTAAAATAACAAATAACCAAGTGACGTTGGTCTTCGTATGTTCCGTTTTTTCAAATGCTTCCTTCCCAATAATGTTGCAGTTTTTTGTTGTAGTTGCAAATTCTTTTTCACACACAATTGGCGAAAAGTTTTGTAAACGCAAAACACTGTCATCATCATCACCATTCTGTTTATTAATTAGAGATCCTACTCTTGTTTCAGTAAGGATTAAATGCTCTTCAAAATCAGATAAAAATTCAAATGTCTTAATTAATTGTCCCGTTTTTATACTCCACATTTTAGCAGGCCCATTGTCTTCCGAATAAGTAATTAAACACCTACTATTGCTATTCATACCCAAGGATGCCAAAGAGTTCCTTACATTCATATTAGTATTAAATTTAAGAACGTTTCCTTTAAGGAAATTCCAAATTATAATATTGGAATTTTTTTCACCTGTACCTACATCGCAAAAAATTAAACTATTTTCGTTTATTATACATGGATTATTTGAATTCAAGCAGATGCCTTTCATTTCGTATAATTTCAGCTTTTGCGTTATATTCCAAATGTAAGCCTCTAAGAAATTATTATCCTTACGGATTGCAACGCAAATTAAATGTTCCTTATTTATATTAATTTGTTTGATCTCCACATCTTCGTTATGGTCAAATTTTACCAATGATTTACAATGTAAGTCAAGAATTTGTATGGCACCATTATTTCCAAAACCTATCATATCATTACCAAAACAAAAACTGGTCACATCGCTATGCTGAAAAACGGTTTTTTGAGTTTCAAAATTAAAAATACGGAGATTCTTATCCTCATTTATAATTGCAATTAGGGTATTATTATGTTCATGGAAAAAGTCCTTACGGACAGATAAATATTCTTTGTTAAAAAGTTTCTGTAATCTGACAGGACCACACATCCAAGCTTTTGTTTCCATATCCCACACTTTAAACCAAAATATTCCCCAAAAAATAATTAAATTTTTAGATCTTGTCACTTTCGAGTAACTAAAAAAGCGTTCTTGAACATCAAGGTCTGTAATTAACTCACCAGTAGAAGTATTATAAATGTTTACTTTAGAAAAATATCTTCGTTTACTGTAATCGCTCATTACATCAGTAACGAAAATTTGATCATCAAAATAATATAGATTCATCCAATAATAAGCTTTATATGTTTCAATCTTAAAAATATTTTTGTCCCAATTATCTTGCAGTTCTTTGTTATAGTTGAAAATTCCTTGCCAATAAAATGGATACTTTTCGATGTAATCGTCGTAACCTTTTGATTTGCAGAATTCTTCCAGTTCTTGAAATTTATTTATTTTGCACAGTTTTTTCCAAATATAACCATCAAGTAACCATCTCCATTTTTTACAACACTTCCAAACAAAGTCGATGTCTTTGGGAGCTAAATGCAAAAGTATTTGTTGCGGAATTTCTGGTGGTAAATTTTCTGTAGAATAATTCACTTGGATAGCATTTTTAGTTTTTGTTACACTTTTACTGTTATATTTTGTAAAATCACACATTTTGTTTGTTTAATATTTAATATGTGTCATCAGTATTGCACTGTAAATGTTATCACTACATTAGAATCAAAAAAGAGAATTTCATTATAATGCCTTTTATGTTTTAGGCAGAGTTACTACGTCTAATATTGGGCAAAAAGCCTACTGGCAGGCAAAAAGTAGGCAAAAAGCCTCTAAATCTAAAGCGTGTATTATACGGCCACATTTGGTTGACCGAAATATGACCGTGTATTCTAGGATTAGCAGCAGTCAAGAGCTTAAAATCAAAATTATTTGTTAATGTTTTGATTTTTAATCAAATTTATGTAAAAATTAGATTTTGTGTCTAAATAAAATTTCTAAACTTTTTAAATAAATTTATCATTGAAATAAATTATAAACCAGATACACCTGATGTAGAATTAAAATTCAGAAAATTATCTTTAGTAAATTAAATTTTAAATAACTTTTTGTTTAACTGTTCTAATCCAAACAACGAAGAAAGGATTAAAATTCATTGAAAATCACTGCATAACCATAATTACGAAGTTTTAAATAAAATTTTAAACTTGAAATTATTTAATAATAAAAAAATTATTTGGAAAAATAATTTTTTGTTTGATTCAACTCCGCACAAAAACGTACTAATTACTAAAGTTCTATCAAAAATCAAAACCATATATTTAACAAAAACCTGACTGAAGATCGGAGTTCAACTATAAAATTTGTTTTAACTATTAAATAGGGTAATATCTACTAATTTAACCTTTTTATTTAAAATATTTTTAATTAATTATTTAATTTAGTTTCTTTAAATATTTTTTAATTAAAAAAAAATTTAATTAAAAATAATGCATGGACATGGATCACTTGTTATCTCCATTAACAAAATGATAGCAATAAATATATTTTAAAATATTAATTTAGCTATTTCATAAAAGGTTGAGCAGTTTCTTTTTAATTTACGTTAAATTAAAGAATTGTTGCGTAGACTTACCGATTAATTTCATGCTAAAACGACGAATTTTGAATATTTAGTTTGGAAATCAAGATTTAAAGTTTATTTTCCACAAATAGTAAAACAATTTTTTTTGGGTTCCATAAAGTGAATTAAAATTTAACTTAGTACTATAAAAATTACAAAGAAGTCAAACTATATTTTGACCCTCCTTCTCTCGGAGTTTATCAAAAAAAGGATAGTAACATGAAACCCGGGCCCAGAAGATATTAAATTTATTAATAAAAACTCAAAAGGGATTTGATAAAAAACATCAAAATGAAGCGTTTAAGATGAGGATCAATTCGAAATATCGATTAGTTGGGTCAAAAATTGATTTTAAAGTTTATATTTTTTTGCAAAATATTGACCGTAATCACCACATTCTGTTACCCGTCCGTATGCATTTAACCGGGCTTGTGGCAGGGCGTGGTGGTTTTTTTAATATCCACATTTAGGTTATTTGTTGAACCTATGGTATATCTATAATGAGTTCAACTGCCTCAAAGATCTACATTTTCTAATATTTTTCTTTTTAAACTACAGAGTGGGCAGAGCTTATGTCATCGCGTCAGCATGAATTTTTTAAAATTTTGAAAAAAATTAATGGTTATTGTTATCAAAGGCCCACAAATTTTTGATTTATATTTGATTTTTGAACCATTTCCGATCATTTTGTTAATTAAAAATTATTAAATTCGTATGCCCGGAACTTATGCCATTCCCAAAAAAATGTTGCCCTTTTTAATTGATATAATTTTTAAATTTATTGATATGCATTTCATAATCAAATGTTATAACTTGAAAATGCTTTTTTTATACAAATGACTTAGATGTAAATTTTCTGAAAAGTTTTAAGCAAAATTTCGATTGGTGGTTTGAATGAAATGCAGAATGACAAAATATTCCAAAAATTTTGCGTAGCTGTCAGTCACTTATAAGGTTATAAGTAGAGGTGAGATGTTTAGGTCGTATAAAATCAAAAAAAGGTACCTAAAAAGGTTCTAAAAAAGCGATTTTAGGTCTTATAAACACAAAAAAAGATCCTATAAACGTACTAAAAAAAAGATTTTAAACCTAAGCATTCTTAGATACCCACTGAAAATTTGTAATTTTTCTTAGGTTGCCATATATGGTAAACTGCCAAAACCGAGCAACAAATTCAAATTTAAAAAAACAATAAAAAAATTTTAATTTTTTTAATTTTTTTTTCTATTTAAACTAAAAATTAAAAAAAAGTTTTCAAAATGCTAAAATAGGTCGTAAAAATTAAAAAAATGCAAAAAAGGTCAAAATAAATAGGGCTTAAATAACGTAGTTTCTCATGAAACGAATTTTGGTACCAATAAAATAAAATTAGGACGTAAAATAAAAAAAGGTAAAATCTAGAAATCTCATCTCTAGTTATAAGTTACATAAAATTGTAAAAGCAGAACAAAATAATAAAAATGCATTATTATAATATTATTTAACAATTACTATTTTAAATCTGAGTCAAATTTTAAATCGCTTTTGTGAAACTCATTATAAAATTATTAACGCGAAATGACTAATTCCATCCAAAATTTGTTAATTTGCTAGGAAGCTCCTCCTTTTCTGTGTCATTTATAGGCGCGACTCTGATTGGTTTATTCCTTCACTACTAAACAAAAAGTTAAAAACTTAAAGTAATAATCTATGGCTTGCACGTCTGGTCGCATTCTACCTAGTCGAGGAAGAAGGCCGAACAATCACATCATGGGTATAATGTCTGAAAAATTATTTTTATTTTGATCATTTCCATAAGGATTTATGCAAAAAAGTTTCTTATATAAATATGTTTAATGTGTATATTTAAAAACTGCATGACTTTTAACCTCTTGGGGGGTATTCCATACCCCCCAGACCCCCCGGTCTTAATCCCATGACATGCCATTGCACCTATTTGAAACGGTGACAATTTAATAAATTTAATTACATAACAAACACTGCGTTGGATTCTGTAACCAGGGCGTTATTGTTATTGTATTTAAGAGTCGATTGACTGCGAGAGCTTTTCGATCAGAACTGCGACCAGATTTTATGTTTTGTTCTTAAGCCTTCTAATTAAGTTTTCAAGAATTTAATTTTGCTAGCAAAGCATATTATTTAAGCCTTTATTTTTCATTTTTTTTATCAAATCTATGTTGAAATTTACATTGATATAGGTAAATGACCCTCCCTAAGCAAGTTGACTGAAAACGCCCTTGATTATCAACCTAAAAAAGTTTCTTTTAAGTCTTTACTAACATTAAATGTATCTCTTCAAAAGAGAGAGAAAGAAAGAAGAGAAGAAGGGGCCGAGTAAAGCGAGAGATTATCGAGAAGAAATCAATAATAAGGTTTTAACTTTATAAAAGTTAGGATATTATTTTATTAGGAGCAAAAGTATCACTTTTGTAGCGATTCTGTAATAATTTTCATGAAGACTGTAGGGAGTCCTGCTATAAATTGGCAAGCCACAAAAAGTTGCTTTTACTCCGATTAGAACATTAAATTAAAAAATTGCAGGAGTTAAATTTTAAAATCAACGAACAAGTATTTTCTGTTAAACCCCAGAAATTTTGAATTCGAATTTCACACTTTACAAATTTTCTTACCTTGACTGTTGTGCACTGACAAGAAGTCAAGGTCAAAATCACATTAATCCGGTTAATAAAATTTTTTCACAATCATTAGGCTATTTCATACTTAATTTTAATAATAAATTATTTAAAAATATTCAAAAAATTGCAATAAAACGCAATACAATATTAATTTTGTCGTCATAATAACTCAAATTAGCATCCACTTTTTAAAATTTTGGTTCACAAGTTTTTCATAAACCGCATATGCGTGACAATGCTTTTTATATTTTGACTATCTACTAAAGCTCGTGCTAATTGCTAAATGGCAACCACTCAAATTCTTACATATTTATACTAAATCTAATTAATTACATTAAAACAAATTTTTTTCACTGTTTTATTGTAAAACCGCTTGTTAAAATTTTTAAGTGATTGTAATTAACATCGCTAAAAAGTTCAATTAATAATGCATTTTAAATTATTTATTACAGCTTTCTAGTGTAATAAAAGAAAGCCTCTACTCATCACTAAGCACAATTGCAATTTTTTTTGCTATAACACAATTATCTTAAGAATTTTCAAGTTAAGAGTTAATTTCAAATCTAATTATCAATTATTTTTTACGAATCACGGTTTTCAACACGTAAGCTGTGCTTTAGACTACGCTATCATTCCAGCAATCAAAATTTTGAAATTGTTTTTCAATTTTGGTAAAAATTAAAACCTAATTAAGAGCAATTAGGAAACTATAACGTTTTTCAATCCATTTCAAATAATTGATTGTTGATTAAGCAACATACAGACGCACATTACGTAAAATTGAGAAAGCATAATCGTAATTAATTCCTAATTGAGTATAGCTGAGTAAAACGCTTCTAAAGGCACAATTATGAAGTATAATTTTTAAACTTTAGTTATAACTTATATTTTAAGAGCGTAACAAAATTAAATTGCTGCATTAGAGCGTAGCTGCATATTTTAATTCTAAGTACATTTACAGTAAAAAAAAAACTTTCAAAAAAAATTGAACCGATTTAAAAACAAACTTAAAAATTTGCTTAATTTACCTAATAAAGGAATCGTAATTTTCTACAAAGATTTCATTTCCTTATAAAAATTGAATGATGTTTGCTTTTGTATACTTTTTATTGTGTTAAAATTTAATTGGAATAATTTTGAAACTTTTGATTAATTTTGAATGTAATTCAATTGGGTTAATTATATAAATTTACCGTAAGCTAGAAATATTGCACTTCCGTAAGAAGTTTAGTTATCTCGTTTTACAGATGCTAGACTTGCATATTATGTAATCTTTTACATATTATTGATTCCAAAATTGTGGAGAAATTATTAGTAGTCATGCCGTATTTACTTGATATTTACTACTTCCTTAATAAAGGCGAGCGGTTTAATCGAAAAAACCTGAATTATTAATAACCGTAATTAAAATTACTAATTCTAACTAACTTTTTACTTAAGTAATACAATTTTAATATTATTTTCTAATACTAATGCCAATAATAAAAACAATGAGGTTTGAATTTTGCATGTAGTTACGGTAAACTTTCAAAGATGGAGGGTGGAAGTACGGACATGTAGTGATCGGCGCCCCATGACCAGGGATTTAGAGGGGAGAGGCGAAAGTAGAAAAGATACTATAAAAAGTCGGGGCATCTCTACAAGAAGTATTCAGTTGGATTTAACTTCTAACACAAATATACATTTGGCACAATGAGATTACTGGTGAGTGTAACGGAAGTGACAGTGAAATACAGTGAAAATTTGTGATTACAGTGAATACTAATAAAATTTTTCTTATTGTAGGGATCCGGGGCGCTTCTTGCGTTACTTCTCATCGTTTCTGCAGACGAAACTAAAAAATCCGAAGCCAATGGCAATGCCAAGCTTACTGAATCAAAGCCCGTCGAACCTTTGGCTGATAAAAAGCAAGATAAACGTGGTCTTGATTTAGGATACGGTGGCGGAGATCATGGTGGACACGATTTTGGAGGTTTTGGTGGTGGTCATGAGGAGAGTGGCGGTTTAGAAGGCGGACATGATTTTGGAGGCGGCGAAGGACACGATTTTGGAGGTGAAGGACACGATTTGGGTGGCGGTCATGATTTTGGCGGTCACGATTTTGGAGGAGATCAAGGTGGTCACGACTTTGGAGGAGATCAAGGTGGCCACGAAGAACATCACGAAAAAGTAGTTACCGTTGTCAAAAAGGTTCCAGTTCACTATCCAGTCGAGAAGAAAATTCCCGTACCTGTCGAAAAAACCGTACCCTACCCAGTGAAAGTGCATGTGCCTCATCCTTATCCAGTTGAAAAGAAGGTACCTTACCCAGTTTCCGTTAAAGTTAACGTGCCCGTTCCCGTACCTCATCCATATCCAGTAGAAAAACCAGTACATTACCCAGTCAAAGTTTTAGTCGACAAACCTTATCCAGTCAAAGTTTTAGTTCCACAACCTTACCCAGTAGTCAAAGAAATTCATGTACCTTACAAAGTCCAAGTTCCACAACCTTACCCAGTCGAAAAGAATGTTCCCTACACCGTAAAGGTGCCAGTTCATGTTCCCAAACCTTACCCAGTTGAAAAAATTGTTCCATACCCAGTGCACGTTAATGTAGACAGACCTTACCCAGTTCATGTTCCAAAACCATACCCAGTAACAGTCGTAAAGAACATTCCCTATCACGTAGATAAACCTGTACCATACCCAGTTAAAGTGAGCGTCGATAGACCTATCCCATACACTGTTGAAAAACCAGTACCTTACCCAGTAAAGGTTCCTATTCCAGCACCCTACCCAGTAGAGAAAAAGATACCATACACTGTCGAAAAAGAAGTACCATACACAGTGAAAGTTCCTTACGATAACCCTGTTCCTGTAACGGTTTACAAAAAAGTACCCTACACGGTTGAAAAGAAAGTACCCTACCCTGTCAAAGTACCTGTGCACGTACCAGTCCATCACCATGAAGAAGAGAGCCATGGAGGAGGGGACGAACACAGCTTTCATTAAAAAATTCTAGTGATATTACTTTAGTCTTTTTTATGTTTTACTAAAAATTGAATCTTGTTTTCTATTATCAGTATTATCGTTTACTTTTGTATTTGTCTTTATGTTGTTAATAAATTATGAAAAAATATTTTTTTGACTTACCTCATGTATGGGATATTGGCGGGGACGTGGTATTTGGAACCTGGATCGAAATCCAGTTCTGATCGTAAAACTGGAGGTTTTATTCCGGTATACATTTCGCTCAATCTCCACCAGTGGCAATTGTATTGGTCTTTGGATATTTCGCCCTTAAAGACATCGTATCTCCATTTGTCGATCAAATAAGCGAAAGGGAGGAAAGCGACCTTGTCGAGTGCTGTCATGTACAGATAATTGATGTCTACGGAAGAGTCGTCGATGGATGTCTGTACCAATCCCAAAGCTTGCAAGTGTCTTGGAGTTCCTACCGATAAACCGATAGCTTCGCCGATTGCTTCGTGGAATGCTGAAATTTCGCAAGAATGAAACAATTAGATTATTTGCGGAAATAACATTAATTAAGAATATTAAGAAAGTTTGTATTAATATAACGAGCATGCAATTCATAAAATGGGTTTTGTTGTAACAATACTTTCACTTGTGTGTTGCTTACATTTTTAATAGAACAGATGATACTACCGAAGTTTTTTGTATAGATTTTATAACAACACGTCTAGGAAGTGCAAATAATGCAATTAGAAAATTAATATTTATTGAACGTGATCGAGTATTGTTAAACGATAATTTTAAGGCTGGGTTTATCGAGTCATCGGCATTAAATTGTATTACTAACCTGGATTGGCACCGTCTCTGAAAGCCTTTGGCAAATATTTATATTGCATAAAATAGTGAATGTGGCCCAATTCGTGATGAGCAGTGATCAAGTCTTTCATAGTTATATGAGCGCACATTTTGATTCTAAAAATTGAAAATTAATAAATTGAATTCATTTTGTGTTGTAGAGTGGGTACCTAAAATCTTCTCGGTTGCAAAAGTCCCATGCTGATGGTTGACATAAAACTGCCCTGTCCAAAGGTTCTTGTAATAAAGATCCACTCCAAAAGTCTATTGGAAGAGCTGAGAAGTTCATGGAAACGAAGAAATCTTCGGCTAAACGAAAAATGTCTATTGGACTGTAACCCTGAAAATTATGATATGAGTAAATAATTTACTTTCACCTGTTATGTATGTAATTGTAACTTATGTTGCGGAAATAGCAATTTGCGTTCGTTCATTTTAACAGCTATTCATTAGTTGAGCTTTTCTAAATTTATCTAAGATATGTGCGTCAAAAATCGGTGAAAAAAATATACAGAACGAGGTAATAAAATTAGTTTATTTCAGTCATTTCTCTATAAAAAGAGATAATTTATTGTAAAATAAAATTTGCCTATCTCTTTAAGAAAACTCAAAATTTTAATTTTAAAACCAGAAAAAGAAATTATTTAAAACTCAGGAAGTGAAAGAAAAAGAATTCACGAAAATTGTAGCCGTCGACAACATTCACATGTTAAATAATTACGTAACAATACCACCTGTTGAAATTTTCTAAAAATTTCTTTTGAATACTTTCTTTCGGTTTTTAAGGGTGGGTATATCTACTTTTATATTAGGGTAAGTAAGCATTAAACAAATGAACACTGAATGATGAACAAATGTTAGACTTCTTTTCGTACCAAGTCTCTCCAGCATAGGCAACCCTCCTTACTATGTCTGTAAACTTAAAGTGTGCGCATATAGGGGACCTACTGTTTAACGTAGAAAACAAACCCCAAAAGTGAAGTAGGTAAACTCGAGATTAAACTCGTTTTTGTTAAACAAAGAATGTAAATTCGAAAAACATAGACAATGAATCAAATAATAAGATCTTTTACTGAGGGGGGTTGCACGGATCTCAGTGCTGTTAGTGAGAAAAGAAGCAGATAAAAGTAAACAGTGCCGGATGTACAGATGAAACCAAAGAGCGACTGCTCCAGGCGACAAAAATATAAAAGAAAAGAAAAAGATATATAATTTACTATATATTTTTTGGACTTTAGTTTGACCCAGGTGCCAGAATGCTACCAACCGTGCTGAGGTAAAAATAAGATGGCTAGATAATGGAAGACATGGGAGTCTTTAAATGGAGTCTATAAAGAGTCTATGATGGAGTGATGCCGGATATTGTTTAATTTGTTGGCTAATTTTAATCGTAAAATAAATTTTAGCTTGTCTATAAATATAAAGACATAGCAAATTCACCTTTTTGTAACGTTTTAATGAAAGAGCTTGCAATTTATTTATCTTAACAATATTTAATTTGTTGAAAAATAAATATTTGAAATACGATTAACGCAATAAATTCAAAATTTACATAGTTTTTCAAGTTCACTGTAAAGGAAGCTGAACGGATTTATCGGAAGTATTTGTTTTTATAAGAATGGAAAGCGCCATTTATGTAAATAAATGTTTACTAAATATTAAAGTATAAGAAATAATAAATTTTAAATTGCAAAATGTTGTGAATTTCTAATTCTTATATAATCCATGTAAACAATATAATCTTTATGAAAAAATCTACAAAACTTTTTTCGGAATTGTTACACTAATAAACGTAATTTATAATAATATACAAATAAATTTTTTCAAATATCACAGTAAGTGAACGAATGCCATCAAATTTTAGGCGATAACTAATAAAAAGTGATCGCCCGTGCAATCTAATCGCATACTAATTCGATCAGATTTTTTTAAAAATTGCTATATCAGTGGGACAATGCAATCAAATACAAAATGTCTGTTGTATACTTTCACATATGCAACCAAATAAGCTTTCTTAATTGGTTAAGTTAGGGTGATGCAAGTGACAATTTCTTTTTTTTTGTAGATCTGGATTGACTATTTAAAAAGCCCATAGGAGTATCTTCCATCAATTTAACTGCAATCAGATTGCAAATTGGGGAGTCATTCATAAAGGACGTCACGCTAACTAATTGTATATTATGTGACTTGGGGGGGAGGTCTGAGTTACTTTTGAAGGTTTTTCTAACAATAATAAAAGATCAAATTTTGGATATTACTAAACTAAGAAAATAACTGAAAAAATAAATCCACCAATTTAACCTAGCAACAAACGATCAAAATTTTATTCCGTTTGCTTTTATTACCTGTCGTTGCATTTCGGGTCCTACATCCAAAAAGTCCCTTCCAGGATACGGTTGTGTTATATCAAATATATTCGTCCAGGACTGCGCCCACATGTTGCCCAAAATATGAGCTGGGATGGGAGCTCTTCTATTTATCTTTTCAGGTCCGTAAAAATCACGAAGCCGCCTTCTCACATAAGCATGCAATAATTCGTACAAAGGCTTCACACTTTCCCAAGCTTCTTCCATTTCGTATTTAAAAGATTGAGATTCGTAAGGAAAAGCCCAATATTCAGATGTATCAGTGAAATCTGGAATTTAAATTTAAGTTACATAACATCAATTAACAGTGTGGATAGCATCAATTTAAATTAATTTTTGCGGCATCATAATAACAAATGCGTTGTTTGCTTGAGTCACCCTACATGACAAACCGCAGTAATCATAAAATTGTCTGACACAAATTCTAATCGACATGGTTCAATAATTTTCTATTACTTTGTACTTTTCTTATCAAAATAGGAAACTATAAATATGAAATATAGAACTTCCTTTACATTCACAATTTAAACAGAAAAAAAATTTTTGATGCCCAAATTGAAACTTACTGTTTTGTCTGGAAGCCTCGTTCGATATGTGGACCATTTGTTCGAAAGCATCTTTATACACTTGTCCCGTATTTCTCCTCCATTCGGTCCAAACAAACTGTAACTCATCCCAATTTCGACTCTTAGCCATGATTAGTTTTATATCAGGGTTTAACTTCAGCCCACAATGGAACGGTTCCTTTAGCCCACAAATGGATGCCCCGTTATAAACAGATAACATATCGTTTATTAATCGGTTGTACTAAAAAACAAAATTAAGGATGAGTATTTCTTATTTTTACTTCATGAATGACCAAATTACCCTATCCAACTGATCGGGTGCCAGCGCCGAAGGACCAACAACAGCTAGAAACCTAAGTTGCCTCAAAGTTAAAATATCAGGACTTCTTTCGAGGCCAACTTTGTTTATTAGTTCCCACAGTCCGTGTTGAAATTGTGAATATATGTGTTGAGCATTGAGCTAAAATTCAAAAAAAAAATAAATAACACTTATAACACACCTTTTTCGCATTATTTTGTTCCATTATGTAAGAATTAGATCATGTTTGTTTTTTCAAGACGATCAGTATGATCCGATGAATAATTAAAATTCAATTTTATGTAATAATAGTAATCAGGGAGGATGAATTGATTACCCACAGTTGTTTTCAATTATTGGAAAATGTATAACATTGTAATGACTTCCTATATTTGTCAGGAACTACATTTTTAATCCGAATCAAGGCCAAGGACAAAATACAATTTATAATAACAACAAAACTAATTTTATTCAATTTTTATGAGAAAATTAATCATAATATGAAATAAAAATTACGCTACCTACTTTTAACGAATACAAATTAAGTTTTCAATAGCGTAAATATTAACTTAACGTAAAAGTAACTTATGAAGAGACAAAGAAGTTTTTCAGTTTGTATTCACCAAATTGTGAAATTAAACAAAGTTTTCTTTTAAATTCGACCGTGAACCTTGCAAAATATGCGCATTATGTAAGTTTAACTTGGCCTGCTTAAAGAACACAATACTCTTATCCTATTTAAACCACCAATTTGCAAATTTTTATATTGAAATAGTATGTACCTAACTTAAGATATACCAGGATCGAAATGTTTTACATGTTTGGCTTATGAAATAATTGCCGAAAATAAAACCGATGCGATAAAATGGTAATTTTTTAGAGTCATTGCACGACATTTTCACTTTCACCCATTATGGTTCCACTTTTGTTTTCACGCAAAAGTATGTGATCACTCGAAAATTTTTGTTTGAGCTCAAATGAATGCCTTTAAGCCCGTTAATGTTAAATCAATGAAATCCGGGAAACCTACCGTTTAAAAGAAAATTTAGTTTATTGTTATGATTTTCAAAGGTTTCCTCGACTTGGAGAAATCCCTGTCGTATTATGTTTGAGATTGTTGAACTTTAATTCCATTAGCAATTTAGTTACTATAAATCCGCGTAAAAGACAGTAATATGAAAAGAACTTTTTAGTTAATTCAAGAATTATTTAATTTTTTCACAGGGAAGCCGAGAATTGAATGTGAATTTTTGGCTCTCATGTTCATCGATCACACCAAGTCACTGTTGTAATTTGTTTCGTAACATTCGATTTCCAAGAAAATAATTATCGGCCACTGTTGTTCCACAGTTTTCAATTTAACCTGCCTAAGATCCAATTTCTGCTATTTTCGAATCGTTCCTCCACTTTGTTTTTTGGTCGACCGATACCTCTCCTTCAAATTGTATGTCTATCTATCACTTGTTGCACTACGTCTTCCACTCCATTGTTTGTCGAAACACTCCACAACTTTTTGGAAAACCACGCGTAAGTTTGCTTTAAAATTTAAATCGTAGTTGTAAATCAAATGAAAATGAATTGTAAATAAAATGAAAATGACCGGGAGGTTTGGGGGGTATGGAATACCCTCCAAAAGGAGCTACACGTTTTTGGTTTGCTAAATACACTTAAAATCCGAATTAGCACACCCTCAAATTTTTTACAGTTTTGCCTACAATATTAATACCGAATGGAAATTTTAGTGTATCTGTTCGTAACACACGGAATTGGTAGACGGTAGAGAATAAAAGTCTTATCAATATAAAATTTGTTTAAATTGAGAGCAGAAGATCAAACTATGCCATCAATTACAAAATTAAATCCATTAATCATTAATCTAATAATTTCTATCCTGAATATATAGGCATATTTTCAAATTTCAGGCATTTTTCAAATGTTTTCTGTATTTTTTACAATATAAGACAGACAAATTTAATTAAAAATTAAAATAACTATTCTGATATAATATAACTAATAGCGTTTTTTTTTTAATTATCCACTAATTATACAGGAACATGCAAACCAATCCAATAAAATTATGTTCAGACTGATGTTAATATTAAAAAGCAGAAGCCAAGCGTTTCGTAAATCCATTCATGCGCGTTTTATTTATTAAAAATTATCTTTATATTCATTTCCTGTTTTTGAAAACTAAATGCAATTTATCACCTTATCTCTGTCTCATAATTTTTTTATACGAATTACTCACCTTCTATTAGAAAAAATTTATAATGGTATGTACTGGAATTAAATGGCTCACCTTGTATTTAAATTGATAATAATTTACTTACTTGAACTGATTCATTATTTGACATTCAAGAATCCTCCTGAATATCCATACACATTATAATATAAACATTGTCTGACCCGAAGTATCAAAATGTTTTTGAAAAAATTAAAGTTCACTTGCATATTTTTGCAAGAATATTAATTTTAAAAAAATCGGAAAGATAAAAATAAACCGTAAAGAAAAATTCTTTGAGCGAGCTTTTTTAATTAACAAATCAACATAAACAGCCGTCCTTGAACTAATTAGTTAATTCACCTGTCATACTTAAGCTAAACATTTATAGCTCATTTAATTATGCAAAATAATTACAGTTTATTAAACTTTCCTTAAGTTGAAGTTTTTATGTCTGAGTTCCATTTTCACTCCGCAGGATATCAACAATTTAATTTTAATAAACAGTGATTCATGGAAGTTTAAAGAATTATGACAATAACTTTTTTCTGTAAGGGCTTCTTTTATAAGTTGATAAGCCTATGGGAAAAAATCAGGGCCGTTCTCATTGAATTTCGCAAGAACAGTGTGCATTGTTTATCACACAACGCATTCAACCTCATATGTGTTTCGTAATAATTATACAATTAAAGTAAATAGTTGTGTCTGCGTTAATGACAGGCTAAAAGTAATGTCAATGTCAAAAAAAATTTATGACAAAGATAGGTTTAGGTGTCCTAGTCAGGAATCTTAATCATGGGTAATCAAAAATGAGAAGGTGTTCCTGAAAAAATAAATGACACATCGTGCTGGTTTTGAAAAAAATGTTAATAACCAAAATGTTTCCACCAAAAACTAAGGTCGTCTTTGCTGGAGTGTGATTATCTAAATAATTACTGCAATAATAATCTTATTTTGGAGCGGTCATGAGCTGTGTCATATGTTTATGATTTATTAAATTAGTTTTTCGTGTTTTTTATATTAACAAGACAAGGTAGGGCTTTGTATTGCCAAATTTATCAAAACTGGGCCAAAATTTACAACGACGTTGGTAATAATCCTACAGGCGTGAGAAATTACCATGACATTACAAAAACTCCAGATAGACTTCGATCGACTGCTACATTTTTTTTAAGTATTTATTAATAACAATACAAAAAAAATCTCAGAACAAACTCAAAGTTAATATTCAAATTCGTATTTGAAATACGACGAATCAAGCGTATGAACTCGAACGTAACCATCTTCACCACCCGAGCTGTAACTTTTACCATCTGGATGAAACGCCACACTATTAATTGGACCAAAGTGACCTTTAACTCTTGCAAATTCTTCCTCGAATACTAAATGAAAAAACCTGGAATCAAACTTTCCAATTCTTGAAGCGGTAGTTGTTACATCCATCGCATCTTGTCCTCCACCAAGAACTACATGGTCTAAAATAGGACTAATCGCAGCAGAATTAACCGGACGTTCAGTTTTGTACGTTTTTAGTGACACCAAAGTTTCAGAATCAAACAAATTTGCTGTGTGATCCTTAGACGAAGTAATAAACATAGTTCCTTCTTTCGACATCTGCATATCAGTTATAACACCCTTGTGCTTCTTAGCCACTCCAAGCTCATTCCCATTTTTCAAATCCCACCGAACAATATCTCCATTTTCGTGACCAGTTATAAGGGTTTCGTCTAATGGTCCCCATAAAATGGCAGACTTTAGGACCATCAACAGGGATTTTTAAAATCGGTTTGGAACATTCAATGGATTCGTCTACGTTTTGAACGTCGATGATGACGATTTCGCATTTGTGACCCATCGCTTTATCGGTCGAATACGCAGCCATAGTACCAGAATAGCTGAAGCTGCAAGCACGCACGGAGGAATTCGTCGAAATGCTTCCCAAAAGTTTTCCAGTTCGGACGTCCCACGCTTTTAAGGAGTTGTCTCCTGAACCGGACAAAAATATAGTTGTAGTCCAATCGACATCGATACACCAGACCGCACCCTGATGCCCGTTAAAAGTGCCCAATCGCTCTCCATTTAAAGAGAACCAGACCGTCGGTTTGCTGTCTTTGGAGGCCGAAAACAACAAATCACCTTCTCTGTTGTATTTTATTTGCGTTATAGCACGTTCGTGACCGTGTAAAAGTATTGGTTTCATTTTTATCACTTTTATCAAAAAACCTAACCTTCTTCATAGATTTACACTTCTACCAACTTAAAACTGAATAACTAAGCGTTTAACGAATTGATTTTGGTAATTTGTGAATAAACGGTTGGAATAATTAAGTATCTACTAATTGATGAAAAGTATGTTGCAAATTTGTTTTTAAAATTACGTCAAATTAGGAGTACGGATTTGCACAATTGGAATCCGATAAATAGCAAAATCTGATATAACAGTTGTTGCCAATAATGTAAATATTACAATGCAATCTGCTGCATTATAGATTCTTTGAGAAATCCAATTCATGTTAAAGAGAAGCATAATTAAAAAGTTCTTATGAGACAAGACCTACATTGCGATTAATTTACGAAATGATGAGTTGTACACGTGAAATATAAAACAATTGCGAGAAACCGATCTAACTCTTAGCTTAACAGTGCACTTCCTGCCTCAATTTTAATTAAAATTGAAAGTGTTTATGTTTATGAGAAAAAATTAGGAAAAATACTTACAGCGTCCAATTGAGTTACTTGATTAACGTTGGTTTCAAAATTCCATTGAGCAGCAACATTATTAGTGCATTGTTGAGAAGCTTGCACATCAATAGCTTGCAGCAAAGCTCTGATATCTCCATTATAAGGTAAATCCCTTCGATTATTGTATTCTCTATCCCTGTCAAAAGGCGCTTGATTATTGGGCTGATCCTGTGAGTTATGGGGAAAGTTCCTTCCGTAGCCGTTCTGATTAGTATTGTAATTGTTTTGGTTCCCATTGTATCTATTTCGGTCATAATCGTTTTGATTTGCAACGTAGGGGATGTTTCCGTCATAATTTTGGCCGACTGAATTGTACGGTGGCAAATCCAATTGCGCTTTCGATAAGCACTCAAAAAAGTTTATAAAAATTACAAAAGCCCCTAACTTCGTGGCACACATTGTCAACTAAACACTTATATAACTAATTAAAATACACATATGGTAATGAAGGTGTACTGCTTGTAGTTTGTTCTACCTGCATAATATAACTAACTGACAATAGCATCCATATCATCTAAAATTACAGGTGAGAACTAAGGTGGGAGTCTCCCTTGTGTTTTACCTTGTCCTATCCATTGTCACTTTCACGCAATACCTACTAATTGTATTTTCAGATTTAATTATAAATAATAATGTTAAGACTTTTTGCTTCTTTCTTGTAATCAAGGTGCAAGTTGTAATTTTCTGATTATCACATAGTTAAGTCTATAAACATATAATTTCTTTTTACACGATTTTCACGAAGATTAGCTCTTTTTTATGCATTTTGTTCACGAAACTGGACTTAAAAGTTGAAATAAGGGTGCATTTTTAAAACCCTAGAAAAACTTACGAGACCTCCTGAGAAATGTACCTTAATTTAAGATCATTCTAATACAGTCAAACTGCAATTATAAAGCTTTTTTGGAATAATTTATGACGCATTGTTTACCATAAAATTACTCATCTTTTCTATATTTCAAATGAAATATAATCAAATGAAAATATTAAACAATCATGAAATTTAAGATTTTAGGAAACTTGAGAATTCTAATTAGGGCGAGAAAATTTTCATATGTTTTCACACTTAAACAACGATTTCTGACCTAGCATTTAATTCGCAACTTAATGGCTCTCTGGATTTAATTTAAAATTATTATTACTATAATTATCCAAGAAAGCAAAGTATAAAGTTTATTTTACTTAAATAAAATTACTTTAATACCTCAATCTAAACCGAGTACGTACATGCTTAATGATAAAAACTTTAATTTTCCTCACCGTATAGTAGAACATGTAAGGTACCTTTATGATACATAGAATCGCTAAATAATGAAGGTTGGAGTAATTATACGATTATACATTTCCAACAATGAATTCTTTTAGTAATTCATAAATGAACCTTTTTGTTATTTTTATATAATAAAGCCTTCAAGTATTGTTTTAAATTGAAACAGTCATATTTGGGCTACTTCTTCCAAAGTGGCCCTAATTGAGGTGCAATTACATAAGAATGTTCTTTAACTCATAATTTGGATTAAGTGGTAGAAAAACTACCCGTGTTAATTATATTAAATTTTTTTTTTTTTAATTTTTTTACTTATTTTCAAGGCGTTTGGTTTAATTTTTTCTAGCAGAAAGCGTAATTTCAGGTGATTTCAAAGATCTTATCTTATTTTTCAAAAATTGCTGGTGATAATCTAGAAAATCTTATTCCGTATGGGCTGGTCGTCTAGATCAATGGTACGCAAACCGTGGTTTGCTAAATTCCAAAAACAATACCAGAAATAATTTCCTTTAACTACGTTAACGATTAAAAAGAAAGTTCTGTCTATGCCTGGGAAATTGGAAGTCGGAAATAGAAATAGTTTAAGCATTGTTTTTTCAACATTTTTGTGTCGCGCTCTCGCGCGATAAAAACGGCTCATGAGCCCTTCACGAACAGGAAAGACCCATTTTTACTCATTCACTCTTAAAGAGTCAATCAAAACAAAGCTCTGAAACACCGCTTAAATTTTATAATATTTATAATTTTTGTAACATGATTTATTTTCATAGATTTATCGTAGATTTATAAAATTACAATAATTTTCCTTATATTATTAAAAATTGTACATTTATTTTGCACGTCCTGGTATCTTGAACTTAAAATTATAAGTAATTTGTATTAATAAATTGGTAGATCAGTTTTATGGGTAAAGAGGCCAAAATTATAAATAATCAAATATTTTTTAAATTAAACATTTTTGGTTCAGTTCTCAGGTTTTGAGAAAAAATTGAAGAAATACAAATAAATTTTATTTTTAAAAGTAAATCATGAAAATTCCCTGTATTACTACCAGGAAGAGATTTTCCCTTTTTCGTGTTATTTATAGCAGCTCGTCTGATTGGTTCGCTGTTTGTTGTTGTTTTCAAGCAAAAAAAGTTTACTAGCCTGAAACAAATTAACAAATTTTGAAAGTTTTACTTGATGATTGTCATAATCTCCCAGCCAAGATCGTAGATTGTACAACTATGGCCTGCACGTTTGGTCACAGTTTTTCTAAGTAAAGCTAAATGTCAAACAACGATAGCAATTATAATATCTGACAAATTTATTTATTTAATTAATTTTTACGAAGATATTGCAAATATTTAAAAACTTTAATTTCCTGGTACTGGGGGGTATTCCATACCCCCCAGACCCCCCGGTCAAAGTATCACAACATACTAATAGTACTTATGCTTATTTGGAATAGTTTCAATGTGTTGTTTTTCACTATGTTGGTTTTGTGTCTAGAACATTTGGGGAATACCCTCCAAGTATATGTAGATGGAGTTACGGTCCAAGTTTGCTAAGCACAAATAAAATCTGATTTAGCTCCTCTATTCGGGAATTGGAAAATATAAGTTTTGTATTCGACTGGTTATTTGTATGGCTGAATTAGAATCCCCTTCCCCTCCAATTTAAGAGACTAGGAGTAACACTGCTTTTAATAATAACACCGACTACAGCATTTAAATATCCACTATATTTAATAATTTGCTATAAAGCTCCTCCTCCTCTGTTTCATGTATAAAGTGGGTCTGATGGAGTATTTCATTTATTATCAAGTAAAAGTTTTTCAACTTCAAAAATGGTTTACAGCCTACAAAATACACGCACAAGATTACCATAAATCAGTGGTTTGCAAAGTCAAAAGTTTTTAATCGCCCTCCCCCCCCCCTGTGAGCGATTTGTTATTCTAGGAATAACTAGAAACAATTAAGGAGCAAAGTTTAGCAAAAATGGCCTATAAGTTTGAGACTTTGTGACGTCATATGTACGTGTATTTGTATCAAGATTTAAGTTTTAAAAATTAATTTTTTTTAACATTTAGCTCACGCGCGACGTCATTTGTTTGTATTTTTTTTGTTTGCTTTACTGATTGAAAGTCAAGGCGTGAATATAAAAGGTCAAATGGTCCAAGGCTACATTCTCTATTTCCACCCTTCTCTACATCGATGAAAATAATATCTGAGAGATCCATTCTATTTATTATAACCTCATTAAATATTAGCACCTAATTAATTTTTTACCAAGATTTTTATCAAGATAATGTAATGTATCCCATAAAAAAGTATACACTATATATAGATTTTTATGGCCGGGGGGTTTGGGGGGTATGGAATACCCTCCAAGTATAGACGGAGTTACGAGGTTTAAGTTTGCTAAACACACGTAAAATCGATAATACATTGGCTTTGAATTATTCAAACTTGACTGTATCTAGAAAAGTTGCAATGTAATGTAATCTATAAGAGATCACACACTGTATGGGTCTCTGTAACCGAGAGGTTTAGGGGGTATGGAATACCCTCCAAGTGTAGACTGAGTTAAGAGGTTTAAGTCTGCTAAGCACACTTGTTAAATATAATGGATTTTTATTTTTGATAAAACAAAGAAAGCAAGATTTGGCTACCTCTATTAATCCTTTTAAGTATTCGGCGCCCATATGAGGTAATAAATAATAAATAATTTAGATTTTTGGCCTCTTCTTATTATGATTCAGCATCCATGTGCGACAGAACGTGGAAGTGGAATCTCGTTAATCTATTCATGCACAGCACTCTCACTCTTAAGTTTCCGTGAACTAATTTTAACAAAAGTCTAATCAACTTTAACAGGAAGACCATTCTATTTTCAAATCACCAATTTGGTCATTTTTGGTGTATGTGCAGATTGTGACCTGAAATAAAACTGGTGAAAATTGGAGAAAACTTCTTACCCCAAAACACGTAAAGCAGATAAAGGATCTTGGTAAAGGGGGATTTCAAATAAAACGCTGTGATTCGTCGACCGGTTTTGATGCCTTTTGTATCATCATCAAAACTGTAATTATTATAAAAGATGGAAACACAATACAATATTATTTTCCAAAACAATCAATAAATGAACAACATTACCTGAGAATCAAATAAAAAAAATATTAGGCTGGTGCAAATATTTTATTGGTTTTGGTAGTACAGTCCACAAAAAATTAAGTGACAACAACATTTGTTAATGTTTCTTCTCTTTCAGCTAGTGCATCTTTTCTGATGGCAAGAGAAATACAAGAAATTTTAGGTTTAAATTCAGATCTTCCTATTTCGTTATAATTTTTAAAAATATTTTTAATTTTTTTCCCTGGACACCTATAATAACTGTAATTTCCGTTTGATATCTTGAAAATTTCTCTTCAATACCTACATTAAAATCGTAAAACTAAATATTTTGACAAATCTTTGCAATAAGAACTAAATTCAATTACCTACCACTACCTACTACCACTTTAGTCTGTTGATGATACATTTCCGTTTTTAAAGGTGCAAATATCAGCAATTTGATTGGACGAAATTGAAACAGTCGATGATTTGTTTGTGACGTAAAAGTGCCGATTGTAATTTAGTCTTGTTTTTGACGCGAATCAGGTAAACGCGTTTTGTAATTTCGGGGGTGTTTGTGCATTAAAATTGTAGTTCTCTTAACTCCGAAGTACTAAATGAATTTTATTATTAACTTTACTTAATAACAATGTTAATTTTAATTATCGTGATTGTCAGTTTTGTGGATGGTGAGTGAAGTGAAGTGAATGGTGCATTTTGGATCAATCTAGAAGGCTGATGTTACTACGACACACCAAGAAAAAAGGTACAGCAAATTTTACTATTGACTATTTTTGATTTAAATTATTTCTGGAGTTTTCTTGCACATTTACTTCTAATAGCATGCAGCGATACTCAAAGTATTTTCAATGTTGGAAAATAATTTGTACCTAGGACAGTATTTCTCAACCTTTCCTTACTCATGCCCCTCTTTACCCTGTAAAATTTTAATTGCAGCCACGTTTTACTATTGGTTCTTGTTTTATTATAGTATTTTTGAAGAATTGCACTTTTCTTTGCCCCTCACCCTCTACCATTTAATTATTTATAAGGAAAATTATATATTTCCGAAAATTATTTAACTTTTGGTGGTATGCTTGAAATTTTCTACTTTAGCTGCTACAAGCGTTTATTAGGTGAATCATAATTAGATTTATTAGGTGCTCGACAATATTGAAAACTTTAAGAATTAATATTGAAAAAATGTTTTCTTTTAATAAAAAGTTGTTGACGATGTCGACGTTTGAGTCATAATGGTACGTTTTCTTGAAAGACACAAATGTAACATAATCTATTTTTTTGCGAATGACAATTTGTTTTTTTTTTGTGAAAAATCCAATGGTGAAAACTAAAGTTTATTTTTTTGGTTTCTATTAAAAGATTACAATCATTGACAATCAAGACGAATTAATGATTTATACAATGAAGGAATCACCAGAATTTAAGGGGTAAAACGGTGAAGAAAATTTAATTTTTCATTTTGACTAAAAGTTTTCATTGTAAAGTGAAAATACGTTTAGAAACTTTTTTAATTTTATTGAATATAACTCTGCTATTATCGGACGGCTATTTATTATCAAGGGTAGAGTTGCAATGCGTCCGGGTTTTCCCAGACATGTCCTATTTTTTTAAATATTGCAGAACGTCCTGGGGAATATTTTGAAATATAAATTCTTGTGTAGTAATAGAAATAATAATATAAAACTCAATTTAATGAGAAAATTTATAAAAGAAATCAATAACTATTTTATTATAAGCAGCTGCTGCTTAAACTCCAAAAAAATGGGTTCACTTTTTGGGGCTTAAAATGTTATTCACATCCAAACTAAAAATTACCGTGAAAATCAGCAAAATACGAACTATAATCCACAACAATTTTGGATTACTCGGATAATTGTATGAAAAATCAAAACTCACGACTGACAATTTTCTTAGAAAGATAAGACGAATATATTTCGTTATTATAATTTTTGTGTACATTGTTTTTTTCTTACTACGCTACATTAAGTAACATTTTTGCAATTACAAGCTACATACACAAACATTTCTTGAAACGCGCAGGCGTTTGGATTTTATAAATTGCAATTTGGATTAAGCACAAGCTAAAAAAAAGAAAAAAATTAAATCAAAAACAGTTTTAAATAACACCAAAAATTAGTTACTTTTATCAGACGCTTCCCATCCAATGTGAGCGTTGTTTTTATTATTCTCAGCTTCGAGCCACGTTTGAAGTGGTCTGAAATATTCCAACAAACCACCAGCATCCATTTCACGTTGTCCGGTTAAAACTTCCATAGCGACTGGCCATTCCCGCGATGAACCCAATTGCAACATTTTCCTTAGTAAAAAAAAAGAAACGATATGGTTTAAATTATAAAGAGCTAATTTTGGCATAATTACTTGATGGCTTCTCCAGCTTTTTTATTTTCGTAAATATCACACTTATGTAACGGTTTAGCAGGATCATTTGGATCATATTCTCCAGCAAGTTCACATGCAGCACGGTGGAATTGGAACTGAATTACAAAACTAACGAAATATCTAATATATGGAACATCTGCTACAATGTGATATTTGGCGGCAGGATCGAATTCTTCGTTACTTCTGTTAATTGGTGGTTCAATACCTTGAATGTTGTGGCGGTAGTGCCACCATCTGCAGTTGTAGTCTTCTGGTTTAGTTTTGCCTTCAAATACTTCCCATCTCCACAAATCCATGAGGTAAGCAAATGGTAGGAAGACAATTTTGTCTAAACCGATCTAAAAATAGTTATCAGTAACAAAGAACATTTTTTAAACATCTTCAACTAACAGAGAATAAGTTGTTTAGGTCGCTCTCTTCACTGTCAGGTTCTTCTGGATTCAACAAACCAATTTTTTTCAAATGCTTTGTTGTTGAAACCGAAAGAGCCATAACATCACCTACGGCTTCGTGAAAACCTAAAAATGTTGTTTCAATTAAACTTTTGTTCCACCCTGTGCGGTTTTCTACACCTCTACCAGCACCGCCATAAAAATAGTTAGTAGGCATAGAAGAAAATGAAAGTATTATCTACATGGGTTTATTTTTAAAGTTAAATTACCATCATTTGCCCCTTCTCTGTAAGCCACAGGTTGTGATTTATACTGAAGAAAATATTGAATGTGTCCCATTTCATGGTGGGCGGTTTTTAAATCGTCATAATTAACCCTGGTGCATTGCTTAATTCTATAAAGAAAGAGAACGAAAGTAATTCGCCATGCACTACCCTAACACCATAATAGTAAAAATAGAAAAGAAGAAGCATCAAAACATAAAGCACATAAATCCTACCAGGATTTGGAGAGTTTCTATATACAATTGGAAGATTTTTATACTGAAGGAAGTACTGAATATGACCCATTTCGTGATGCACAGTCACAAAACTACGTTGTTCCACCCTGGTGCATTGTTTTATCCTAAGAAATGTGCATGTTTTAATATTGTGCTAAAATTCCTTACCATTATTAGCTCCTTCTCGAAATACCGTGGGTTGGTGTTTGTATTGTAAATAATATTGTATGTGACCCATCTCGTGATGCGCAGTAATCAAATCGTCAAAATCGGATCTTGTACATTGCTTAATCCTATTTTATTACAATTATAGACGTACAAATCAGACAACAATTTTTGCAACCATTCAAAACAAGAAAAAATTTAATTTACCTAAAGTCTTCCCCGTCGTAAAAGTCCCAAGCAGATGCATGGCAGACCAATTCTCGCCCATCTTTAGGTTTCTCTAAAATTGATCGCTCCCAAAATTGTGGTGTCATGGGATCGAGGTCCAGCGACACGAAGAATTCTTCAGATAACTTGAACATTTTTAAGGGGTCGTAGTTCTACAAAAAAAGATCGTTCAGAAAAAAGTATGGTCACATGGTTACTTAACCGACTTGTTTCAACATTTCGGTAGTTACGTCCAAAACTTTAGCGTCAGGATAAGGAGATGTGAAGTTAGCCAGGTTTCCCCAAGTTTGGGCCCACATATTTCCTAAAAAAAAAAACGGTTAGAACGAATATTTTTGTGGAAAACCTGGTTTACCAAGAAGATGTGCAGGAATTGGTCCCTTTTCGGATACAACGTCTCCATAACGTTGACGTAACTTTGTTCGGATGTAAGCGTGGATTTGTAAATACAACGGTCTCAGTTGTTCCCAAAGCTTTTGAACTTGATCTCTAAAATCTGGAGCTTCGTAGCTGTGTAACCAATATTCTGCGTTATCTGTAAAATTATTCAAGCGCGCCGATTCGTTGGAAAGAGCTACGTACTCTTTGTATAATATTTTAGCTGGTGCAGTTTTTTTTCTCCATTCGGTCCAAATATGTTTAAGCTCTTCAGGGTCTCGCGATTCGATCAAACGATAAGTTATCTCTGAAAGAGAAAAAATTAAAGGAGGAACTTGAGAAAAAATGTGGATTTCTCACCTGGTTCCAACGCTAAGTCACATTTGGTTTTGTTATAATAATCGCAGATTTTAGCAGTGGAGTAAATGGTTTGCATGTCGCTTACTATTTTATCCAACTTTTTATATTTCTCTTCGGGTAGGATGGCCGAACCCAAAACTGCATATTTCTTGAATTGTCTATGCAAATCGTAATCTTTGAAAGTTTGCCAATTAAATTTAATGGTTTCCAGCCAGTCTTCTTTAGTTTCTTTTGCTACCTCCGCATTCACTTCGAGTTGAACTTTTAAGTTTGGTTCCGTAATATTGGATGCATAATTCCAACTTGCAATTGAGGCACGATTATTTCTGATCCGTGTTTTTTCATTTAGTAATTGCATAAACGCTCGAGCACGAATTTCTTCTTCTTCAATTGCCGGATCGCTGGCACTTGCATAAACTATAATTTGTATCAGGCACCATAATAAAGCTGCTTTCATCTTTTACACTACAAAAATAATGACAATTATTGAACTAACACTAACGGCTACTGCGATTTGTAATTTTATATAGAATCAATATTTAACCGCAACTTTCTTGATGGGTAGTCATACGTAAAGTACCTTGTGCTTGTTAATTTTAATTGAGCACTATGAATTTATGTTATCGCATCGTTAAAATGAAAAAAAGTAGACAAAAAGTTGGAGAAACGATTTTTCGTGGAAGAGCAAAAAATGCAGTGGACTTCGAATAAGTAGGAAAAATACAATGTCACTTCACCGCAGGATTGCATGAAAGATCAGAAGTATTTCAAAATGAATGTTGAAAGTGCAAAAACTTGTTCGGATTTTAATTGTGAATGGTCGATTTATGGAAACTTTTGCAAGTGCATTATCAGCAGAATGATAAAACGTATCATATATTTGATTAATTAGCGGAAGCAATACTTTAATTATTAAAAATGCAAATACGTTAAACGTACAGTTTGGCAAAATATAATTTGGTGCTTCAGAATTTGAACAAGTTGCGCAAATGAAGAAGTCACTGTTAGAAATTTTGAAGACCAAAATTGGACCGAGAAAATTGTTGTTTGAACCCAGGCTTACAATACCATTAATAGAGAGGTTACATAGGGTCAGGGAAAACATTGGATCAAAATATCTAAATAAGAAGAAATTGTCTCTTACCAAATTGTTTTCCCTGGCTTATCAAAGTTTGCGTGTCATTAAACATCAAAAACTGACTGATAAATTTAAGGAAACTTTTGCAAGTGTCATTATCAGTAGGATGATAAAGCGTTTTTCGCAATCAAAGTACTTAGATAAATCAGCGGAAAAAATGTTCAAAGTTATACTGCAATTTAAAAAAAAGTAAATTTTGACTGAAAGCATCTCACCAAAATGAAAGATTTGTGCTTTGGAGCTTATGCTAAACTATAGGTCTCCTGAATGAATGATAACATTTTCTACGCATACCATACGTTTAAATTAAAAGAAAAAGAATTTTTAAATCTATTTTATTCTATAAGCTTTTTACGTTCTAAGTAGAACATCGCTTTTCCCTTTTTGGGAATTACAAATCCGGTTAGCGGGGTGGATTAATCCCCATATTACCTATTTCCGATAAATCAATATCTATTTCACCACACCGTGTGGAGTCACATCACTCCACGGCTGTGGTTTTTTAAATCTAATCAAATGAAATATAACCGATTTGGATTTTTGCATGCAGAATTTTTTGAAAATTATAAAAATGTAACCACAACAACTTATTGTTAGGTACTGTTTATAAAATGTGAAGAAAGGAAGAAAACCGGGGGGTCTGGGGGGTATGGAATACCTCCCAGCCGTAAAAAAGCAACAAATGACTTCAAAATTGATCAAGATACAATTGTGATTCTTGAATAATCGTCCTGTTGCTTGCTGGACGATTTTCGCTATTCCATACCCCCCAGACCCCCCGGTTTTTGGTCATATTTTTTAAAACAAACAATCTAATTTATCAAACATTTTGAAATATTTATGTATTTTCAACGTGCTTTTAATCCAAACATATTTTTCTTTGAAAGCTTTCGATTTTCAGCACCAAAAAGTAGCACCTACGCATTTTTATGGCTTATTTAAAAAAATTTGTCTGATGTGCTCAGTGTTAGCTCTATTTGTCCCTTAAAAAACCTTAAATAGATCACTCGATGATTTTCTGATATTTTTGCTCATGTAAATTTTAAAAATATGGCTATCCAATTGACTCAAAGACATAAAAAGGCTTGGCTTCTCTTGCAAATGAAAAAATCATTTTGAAAAAATGATAAATTGAAAAATCTAATAAATAATGTAGAGCATTTTTCTCAAAAAAGTTTGACCTGAAACCGGGGGGTCTGGGGAGTATGGAATACCCCCCAGCCATAAGTAAACAACAAGACAACATTTCAAGAATTAAATTTGCTCCGTTATCACATTTGAAAAGTCTTCTTCCTGCTTTCTTACAGCTTGGGAGGTATTCTATACCCCCAGACCTTCCGGTTGTACATCCACATATTCTGCACGGTATCCTACAATAAAGAATTGTAGCACTTGAAACTAGCTATGTCCCCGACATTGACCCTAGAAACAATTCTAATTGAGAAGGGACCCACTTTTAAACCTCAAACAAAAACCCCAAACCTCACAAATGTCATAAGCAAATTCGTGAATAAGTTCAAAACGACCTTGTAATCTACAATGAATTTAACTTTGTTGCTAATTTTTGATTTCGACTTAGCTGTTTATTATTGCATGTGTTGATGTTTTGTAAAATGTGCAATAACTCTCATTGTATTTTTACTTACACCAATAGAAAAATTTTTCATATATCGTTCAACTAATTGTAAGTTATGTTTATAAAATAATTTATACATCAAGTTGTAATCACAACCTACAAAAATATTTTTTTAAATGTTTAAGTCCATCTGAAAGTTCGGTAAAACCGCAAACGCTTTATACCTCCGACACACTGAAAATTAATGATCATTAACTGTTTTTTAAATCGGAGATTTGCAAAAAATTCATCAATCAATAAAATGATTGTGTATTAGAGACGTGAAATTCCTTTCGACAGGATTCATAATGATCATCAACTTAACAATGATGCAATATTTACTCGTATGCATCGAGAAAAAATGCACAGTTTTTCTTAGAAGAAATAATTAGTCGATTATGCAAATCATGTTATTGAATACACATTTTTATAAGTAGTCGTGAAAAGTGGATTTGAAATGGGTAACCTTGAAAAGATCAGAACCCAGTAATTAGTTTGAAGAACCAATTACGAAGTGGTACCGATGCAAGGCGTACAAAGTTGGTCAAAAATCGTCTTTAAAATTTGTCCTTCTTTTCAAATATTTTGGGCTTTGTTCTTCATTCCAACAAATAATCCAATAATTGTTCATTAAAAGTGAGTAGGGACTAAAGTACCCAAAAAAAGTACAATGGTCGTAATATATAATTTATTTAAGTCTTCCTAAAAATATGCTGATCGTTAACCTCTTCATTAAAAGCCTAAGGAATAAGTGCATTTTTTATAGATTGTCGTTATTTATAGATTTTTAGAAGGGAAAACGTAAATAAAATCAACAAGTAGCATTTATTATTTTCATAATATGGCAACCAATTAATTAGAATGGCGTTTAGAAAGTTCATGCAAAATTAATAAGTAGATTATCCTTGCTAATTTTAAATTTATCAAATAAATCTGATTATTAAAAATCCCAATTAAGATAAGCTTAAATAGTCAGGTAGGGATTAGCCATGTCAATGACTTGTATGTTTTTGAAATTTTAGTTTAAAATTTTATATTTATTTTTCGACATAAATTTCATAAGCTCTAACCTAACCAATCGTGGTACTTTATGTCCGATAAGATTTAAAATTCGATTACAACTTTGTTTCAACCCTAGTCACGATTTTCATGATATCTTCAGAAGAAATCTTACAAATTTTCTGAATATTCATATTCTTGAATTATCTTTCTGGTATATTCCAACTAGGTATTTTGCAACTCATCGTGAAATTTTATATTATACTAATTAATGTCGATGAGCTCGACCCGGTTATGCGATTTAAAACCATTGGACTAAAAACTTTTATTTTTATTGCACTTTAATATTATGACTAGAAATTTTATCCAATGTTTACAAAAGTTTAGATGCCTATTAAACTTCTTTTTAAATTTAAATTAAAAGTTTTATCAACTCAAAAATTATCCTTGTTTTATGTAAATAAATAATTGGTAACAAATAATTGGAAAATTAATTTTGAATAACTTTTTAATGAAAGAAAATTCACCTCCAGTAGTTTTTCCGTCTCAAAAATTATGCAGTCTATCTGGCAAAATTTTTAGGTAATAATGAAATTGTTGAAATGAACAAAAATTGTTATTGTGAAGCAGCAGGGTCGTCAACTTTGTTTACATGGATGTACGGTAAATTACATATTTCGCCGATGTAAAATAATTAGTGGTATGTTCAATGGTCAAGGATATCGACTTAATTTATATATTTATTTAGAAAATGTAAAAACGTTACCTTTACAAATTGAAAGATGCAGTTTAGTGATTAATTAAATCCTGCTCCACCAACACCAAAATTTTCGGACAACAAAAACAAAACTGACTCGGAAAGTTTTTCAAAATTAACTGCGAGGTGTGTAGGTATTAAAAATAAAAATCAAAACCGTTTAATTATACCAACAATGGACAACAAATTAATGATGACACTTGCGTGAGTGAATGGTTGAGGTAAACAATGTTAAAAAATGGCGTAAAAAATGTAATATAACTCACCTGTGCTTAACCAACTAGAAAATGTTGAATAACCAAGAGATGTTAGCAGAAAAGCTTTTTATTTCAAAATAGGTGGACACTGTCCACCGTCTGTCCCCAGTAAAGACCGGTTAAGATGGCCAACGACCGCTAACTTGTAAAATAACACAAAGTCAACTTTAATTGCTCTTTTTTGCTGGTTATTGAGGTTTCCGTTGATGACAATAATTTGACTATCAGCGCAACATTATTGCTCAATATACAACTGTATTATGTCTAACTCGAACTATTTCAATGTTAAAATCGACGGGCGTTTTCGACTTTTCAACTCTTCATTTTATCGTTTTAGCACGGAGCAAAGATTATCGCTATTTTTATTACTATAAGGATAATTTTTTGGAACGAATCAACGAAAAAACATATATTATGCATTAGCAATATCACAAAGTGTAATCAATTGTATTTTGTAATTATTGCGTTTTAATCATTTTAAATGGAACTGTCATGGTGTAATAAATGCTTGAACTGATTACTACATTTTTAACAATATTGCAAAATTATAAATGTGCTCGGTAAATAAAAAATCTCATAAAGCAAAATTTTATTACTAATATATACTAAAAATTGTTTTGGCCGAGGTGGAACAGAAAGCTTCTTAAAAAGCAAAACGCTTTTCTGATGTGAAACAACACATTTGTAACTTATTTTACATATCTGGTTTTGATTCCAGTTATTGTCATTCTTAAGTGTTTTTCTTAACCAGGTTATTGAACCTTATTGTTACCATAGATTGCCAATTCATTTTTTATCAATTTAACCATGAACAACTAATAATGGAGACGAAAAGTTTCTGAGTAGGTACACCTGGTGATGACCAGCTGGATGTGAGCGAGAGAAAACTTCGTCTGTGGTTCAATTAGCAATGTCTGGAGAAAATTTTTATTTGAAATAATTAGCTCTATTAGATGCAACTGCTCCTCTTTATCATTGAAATAGTAGGTGTCACCATCTGCATAAGAACTGAAACGTCTTGTTGTTGTCGTGTATAAAGGTGCATGACTTGGATGGAATGGTCCAGCGATATGATATGGAATTTTCTCTTCTTTTACGTGAATTTTAATTATTTTCTTTTTCTTTATATTATTCCACTTGTTTTGCTGGTTCATAAACCTTAATGAAGACCTTGAAATTTTGAAAACTTTTGTAGTTCTTATCACACCATTTTGGGTGACATCATTTTGGATATAATTTTTGTAAATTAACTTCACTGGTGGTATGCGGATTAATGACAAAAAATTGAACAACACCTCATTATAATATACCACTTCAGGATATGAAAAAAAAAACAAGACGAGGACGACAATATTTACGTAGATATCGCAACATCCACAAGAATGCACTGGATGTGACCCATTTTGGGCTACATAATAATGTTTTTGGCACGAATAGAAAAAGAACAATATAAAAGGTTACTATTGATTTATATACCCAACAATCTCAGGCGATAACTCCTCTACTGTTTCTGGAGTAGCAACAATGTAAAAGTAAAGAAATCCAATGTGTAGGCATAATATAAATATATATTTTATTGCCCATAAAATTTAATCTCCAAAAGGAATAATCTCAAACTGCATAAACATTGAGATACATAAAATTTAACCATAAAAATAACCCAACTTAAAATTTTGGTTATAAATCTTGATAGAAAGAAAGCAGCAAAAATATAACCCAGAAGGAAAATGGGTGATGGTATACCTACCATTACTTTTGTTCTTCAAATTTTCTTACCCTGAAAGTTTTTGTTTTCAATTGAACCGGAACTAGAAAACAAAAACTTCAGATTTTTATTCATTTCCAGACATCAAAAATAAGGAAACGTAAATTGCGTTTTGGTTTCAACGAAGATCCAATATAATATGAACGAAAATATTAAAATATTTACCTACTTTTTCTTAATTGATTTATTATTTTCGGGGGCGAAATGTCGGAGGCGAAACGGTACCAGGGCGAAACATCACATAACCCACACAACTAACTTTATGATTTATTTACTCATATTTTTTTGCAGAATTTGCACTACATGTTTTATTTTTCTATCGCATTTTTAACTTCAGTTTTTCAGTTTTAATGATTTTCAGAATTTCGAGTTTTACTTTCCCAATCCAAAAATAGATAATTTTATTTTATTTGATTTTTGTATGTCTCTTCAAAATCTTCTAAACGGAGAAAACTGCATTGATATAAATATAAACCACGTACGTCGTTCATTTCGTGACATTCGAAACATCCGGTAAATTTTATCGACTGCAGGATTAGGATTTAGCTTACTCTGTAAAGAAACGGCGTGATTAGACGATATTTCCTTTTCTAGTTATTATTATTTGATTTTGTAGAGACTATTAAAACTTAAAACGTAATTATCTCAATGTGATATATCTAAAGATTTCATAGACTTAACCGTGAATAGTTTGATTAAAGGCTTCCTAGTAATTTCCTTCAATGTACCTACTCCAATATTTTATGTTTTTTATTTTAAATAAAGAAAACGTCAGAAAAGTTGTAAGTTAACTTTTACAAATAAAACAAAATATACACAACAACATTAAAATTCAAAACAGCAAATTTGTAATCGCACTGTGCCACAATTTTACCTACCTAATTTTATTTAAATTTTTTTTACATTATGTGCTTTGAATTTTAAATACATTTAAATTTTTTGTTTGTTACTCAGCCTACCTTAACTTATCAAAACCCTACTGATTTTTACTTAAAATTTACCATTTTAGGACCTCTTTTATAATTATTATAAACGAATGTAAGATTTGTAAGTTTGTGTAAGTTTGGTGTGATGGAGATAATTTATAAACAAATTCAAAACGGATTATTTTTAGTAGAATACCAATTATTATGGATCATATATTGTTTTTTATTTATTCTTTGTAAATAAATTGTTAGTTAATAAATTAAGTTCAGGTTTATTTCAGCCTAGGTTAGGTTAGGTTAAATAAACCTAGAGTAGGTTCCAAAATTTATCTGCACCTAACCTAAGGTACCTAAAGTTCCTAACCTAATTTTAAATTATCTAATCTACCAAAATCTAATTTACGTTTGAACCCTAACCTAACCTACTTAACCTAATCTAACACGATGTGCAATTCTAGGTATCTCATCGAAAGTTTTTTGGTTTTGCTAGTTTTACTTATGTTATCTATCTTTTTCAACATTCAAGATGTGTTACTTTATCCATTCAACTAATTCTTAGCATAAGTCCATAAACCCATATCTAAAAAGCAGTTAGTTTTATTTGACAAAATGTTATGATATTAGAATCAGGGGGTTGGAAGATACCGAATAACTTCATCAAGGTCAGGATGCTCAGGAAGTTACAGTTTTGAAATAAGTACCTACACACAATAATCTTTATTTGAAAATATTGAAAAAGGTATTTCACTAGAATAAATCTACAAAACATAATCATTAATGTGGTTGTTTGGTCTTAAACCTTGATCATTAGACGATTGACCTCACTAAGAAAAACTGTGACAGATGAGATGCATGCGTTTATTCTGTATTAAGCTCTAAACTTTTATTTAAATTTGTCCTTCGAAGAAGAGCTTTCTGGCAAATTGTTAGATTAGATATTTGAATTTTTATTCCGTATTATTCCAGGCGGAGCTGCACCTTCAAATTTTGTGGGTGAAAATTCAGCAATACAAACTGTTACTTTTTGTTTTGCTTTGTATTCAAAAAAACCTATTATATTTTCTATTTCGTGAGTGGAAATGATAATTCAGATTTTACTTGTGCTTATCAAATTCAAGCCCGGTAACGCCGTCTTACTTGGAGATGTTAGTTACTCCATACCCCCAATTATAAGGACCATCACTTTGTATGATCTGTCATTATATTCTTTAAATTGTATGCGTTACAAATAGATAAATTAATATGTTATGGTGTTAAGACCGGGGGGCTGGGGGGTATGGAATACCCCATAATGCATAAATTTAAGTCTAAAATTGTACTGCAATCGAAATAACCTTAAATCAAAGCCAATTGAAGTCTTAAAATTTTTTACTTATTTTTCCTGTGCTTATTATAACTGAATTAGTATTTTCTTCAATTTTCAGAATTTTTGAACAAAATTTAACTTTTACCAAAAAAAACTCAAAAATTGTACTGCAAATCAAAATAACCTTAAATCGAAGCCAATTGAAGGCTTACAATTTTTTAGTTATTTTTTCTGTGTTTATTATAACTGAATTAGTATTTTCTTTGAGTTTCAGGATATTTTTACAAAATTTAACTTTATCCAAAAATTAAATCAAAAATTACACTGAATTCGAAGCCAATTAAAGGATTAAATATTTTTTGTTATTTTTCCTGTGTTTATTATAATAGGATTAGTATTTTCATGAAATTCCAGAATATTTGAACAAAATTTAACTTTTACCAAAAAATTTAAATCAAAAATTGCACTGAAATCAAAAATATCCTAAAATCGAAGCCAATTGAAGGCTTACAATTTTTTAGTTATTTTTCCTGTGTTTATTATAACTGAATTAGTATTTTCTTCGAGTTTCAGGATATTTTCACAAAATTTAACTTTATCCAAAAATTAAATCAAAAATTGCACTGAATTCGAAGCCAATTAAAGGATTAAATATTTTTCGTTATTTTTCCTGTGTTTATTATAATAGGATTAGTATTTTCATGAAATTGCAGAATATTTGAACAAAATTTAACTTTTACCAAAAAATTTAAATCAAAAATTGCACTGAAATCAAAAATATCCTAAAATCGAAGCCAATTGAAGGCTTACAATTTTTTAGTTATTTTTCCTGTGTTTATTATAACTGAATTGGTATTTTCTTTAAGTTTCAGAATTTTTGAACAAAATTTAATTTTCACGAAAAAATTTAAATCAAAACTTGCACTGAAATCAAAAATATCCTAAAATCGAAGCCAATTGAAGGCTTACAATTTTTTAGTTATTTTTCCTGTGCTTATTATAACTGAATTAGTATTTTTTTCGAGTTTCAGGATATTTTCACAAAATTTAACTTTATCCAAAAATTAAATCAAAAATTGCACTGAATTCGAAGCCAATTAAAGGATTAAATATTTTTCGTTATTTTTCCTGTGTTTATTATAATATAATTAGTATTTTCATGAAATTCCAGAATATTTGAACAAAATTTAACTTTTACCAAAAAATTTAAATCAAAAATTGCACTGAAATCAAAAATATCCTAAAATCGAAGCCAATTGAAGGCTTACTATTTTTTAGTTATTTTTCCTGTGTTTATTATAACTGAATTGGTATTTTCTTTAAGTTTCAGAATTTTTAAACAAAATTTAACTTTCACGAAAAAATTTAAATCAAAAATTGCACTGAAATCAAAAATAACCTAAAATCGAAGCCAATTTAAGGGTTAAAATTTTTCTTTATTTTTCCAGTGTTTATTATAATAGGACTAATATTTTCATAAAGTTCTAGAATATTTGAACAAAATTTAACTTTTACCAAAAAATTTAAATCCAAAATTGCACTGAAATCAAAACGACCTTAAATCGAAGCCAATTGGAGGCTTACAATTTTTTCAGTATTTCTCCTATTTTTATTATAATAGGATTAATATTTTCATGAAGTTCCAGAATATTTGAACAAAATTTAACTTTTCCCAAAAAATTTATATCAAAATTGCACTGAAATCAAAATAACCTTAAATCGAAGGCAATTTAAGGCTTACAATTTTTTCGTTATGTTTCCTTTGTTTATTATAAGGGGATTAGTATTTTCACGAAGTTCCAGAATATTTGAGCAAAATTTAACTTTTAGTAAAAAATATAAAAATAAATAAATCAAAATTGCACCGAAATCAAAATAACCTTAAATCAAAGCCAATTGAAGGCTTAAAATTTTTTTGTTATTTTTCCTGTGTTTATTATAATGGGATTCGTATTTTCATCAAATTCCAGAATATTTGAAACAAATTTAACTTTTACCAAAAAATTTAAATAAAAAAATGCACTGAAATCAAAATAACCTTAAATCGACGGCAATTGAAGGCTTGCAATTTTTTAGTTATTTTTTCTGTGTTTATTATTATAGGACTAATATTTTCATGAAGTTACAGAATGTTTGAACAAAATTTAACTTTTACCAAAAAATTTAAATCAAAAATTGCACTGAAATCAAAAATATTCTAAAATCGAAGCCAATTTAAGGGTTAAAATTTTTTTTTATTTTTCCGGTGTTTATTATAATAGGACTAATTTTTTGATGAAGTTCCAGAATATTTGAACAAAAATTTAATTTTTACCAAAAAAATTAATTAAAAAATTGCACCGAAATCAAAATAACATTAAATCGAAGGCAATTTAAAGCTTACAATTTTTTCGATATTTTTCCTGTGTTTATTATAATAGAACCAATATTTTCATGAAGTTCCAGAATATTTGAACAAAATTTAACTGTTACCAAAAAATTTAAATCAAAAATTGAACCGAAATCAAAATAATCTTAAATCTAAGGCAATTCTTACAATTTTTTCGTTACTTTTACTATCTTAAATAAAACTTTAGTAAATCTAAATCTAGTATGGAATACCCCCCAGTGGCAGTAAAATAAAAGTTAAAGAATAAGAGCTATTATTGTTATTTTCTGCCAATATTTAAATTATGCAATGATGTATTAAAGAAAAACTTCATCAACAGTTGCTCTATATTATTTACCGCGATTATGTCGCAATGTGCAGAGCTGTAGTAAGGGTAGAAAGCGCATATGTGACAACTCCATCAACGCGGGAATATAAAATATTAAATATTATTTTTTGCTAGATAAAGCTAAATAATGGTGGGTTTTTTTAACCATTTTACTAAATAAAATTGTCTTGTCAGATCTTGCGATATTCCGATTACTTTCAAAACCATCCTCTAAGTTAGGGGAAGATTTTTTCAGAAACGTAAACTACATCATCTTAATTAATTTTATCTTATTTTTATGTGATTTGGAATGTTTCTAGCACAAGAAAGTAACGAGATAACTATTATTCAAAATAGATAAAGCCCCAAATTTAATTCTTAAGAAAACATATTTTCCTTACTTTACTCTTACCCCCCAGACCCCCCGGTTTACTGATTATTTATTTTCAATAGTACTTTGTAGGTCTGAGGAAAATCTTTTTAGGAACAAGAACTTAATTTTAACTCAATTTTAAGTAGTTTTTCTATTTTCTAGGATAGATAAGACCCTTAGCTTAATTTGCTCTAAAAATTTTCAAATTTTTGACCTGCGCCACTTTCACCACGCTTTAGTTACAACTTTGACAATACGTCACAATTGAATTTAACGCTTTTGTTAAATTATACATCCCAACGAAAAACCGGATTTATTATAATGAAAAAACGCAAATTGAATCATATCAACGCAAATTAAATTTTTGATTTCTATTGTAACAAAATTAAAATGATATAAATCAAGACCCTCATCCCCCATTGCTACGTGTAAGTTCTAATTTTAATCATCATAAGAGAAATATCACTCACTCGTTCAGGCTTCAGTAATCTTATCTTACATATTGTTTCACTATTATACCTTCGACACACTGCCTAGTTAATGATCATTATTACGGATCCTCTCAGACTGAATTTCACGAATTGGACACAAATATAAAAAATATTTTAATTATAATTCATTCAATTATGACTTAAGATATGTAAAAAATTAAATTGTTGACGAATCTTTTACTTAAAAAAGTTAATGATCATTAATTTTTAGTTTTGCAAAAGTATAAAGTCCAAAGATTGAGCCACAGCAGTGGAGTGATGTGATCGCTGGTTGAGTATAGAGCGGAAATTCTGGGTTCAAATCGCGGATTTGATCACATTGCATTTAATCACATCTAATCAGATTGAATATGAATTTTTGCAGTTAATATTTTCTACCTATTAATTAAGAGTGTAAAATTAGATTTTACTTGATCTTAGCAAACTCAAACTCACAACTCTTTTTGTGCTTGGAAAATATTTTATACCCCCAAACCCTCCGGTCACGAAAGCCAACATAGTGTATGTTGTCATTAAATTTATTACATCGTAACCATTTCAAATAGATATTATCAACATACCCTGGTGGTACGAAGGAGATATGGTACCTTCATCCGTCCGTGGCAGGAAGTTAAAAGTAGTATCATTTTATATTGAATATTTTGCAATTTTTAGATTATGGGTTTTGTGTTAAACATTAATTTTTTAATTTTTATACCCTCCTGGAAAAAAGTCTACGGACACCCCTGATTTATTTTGGTATTATCAACGAAAGAGGATACAAATACCACTAATAAAAGTAACCTTTACGTATTTATTATGGTGAGAACAAATTACTAAATTAAGGTTTTCGTTCTACCTCAGTTATTGTGTAATTACCCGTTATATACAATAAACGCAGAGGGTTGCTTATCCTTTTGACCATGAATTTTTTATTTGATCAATATCAGGATAATTGGTAACAAAACCGAAAACCTTCACAAAACGCAATATTTATGTATAATTTTCCTCACTTAGTGTCACCACAACCCAGAAAACGTTGATCACGTTTTATATTAAACAATAAAGCAATTTGTTTAAATAATTTTAAAAAGATCCTGGTAAAATTTATTCCAAATTAATCTCGCTCGTAATAGCAGCAGACATCTAGCGATGGCCCTCACAACTGCTCCATTCATAACAACCGCGTAGTAGATTACTGCGAAAGGTTGTATAGTTCTGAGAACGCCCAACGAATCCAAACATTTTTTTTCAGTTCGTTATGGTGCTCGTTCGGTAACAGTGTTAAGATGTGTACTCCTAACCTTATCGTGGTTTTATGTTTTATTATTTCGTGAATTTAGTTTGGTTAATTGGTGATAAAGTTTATAAATATTGTTGAACGTTTGTTATTTACTTCAGTGTTCGTACCGATAGGTTATTATTAAATTTTGCGTACATTTGTTATTAACAAATTTGTTGTTTTTTAAAAACTACAACAGCATTAGCGTTGCAATTGGTAATAAGGTACCAATTTGTGATTTGACAATTTTTAAAGGTTGTTATGTCGTGTTAAATATTAACAACAATGAATTCGCGAGGACATTTACAACCTTTTTTGAATAACTCGTTGGCAATTAGGCAGGAAATACAGAGATTTGAGAGTGTGCATCCATCGATTTATGCTATTTACGATTTGATTGATTTGTTACCTGATGGACTTGTAGCTGTTGCTCAACAAATTCGAGATCACGTCGTATGCATCGAAGGTGAGTTTTAAAATTTCTTTTTGTTTTTGTGGAGATGTTCGTTCACTTTGACAAGAGGGCATTTATTTACATGTCTACCCGAAAAAAGAAGTTAAGGTCGCGTCTACAGGTAGCTAGGGTATCAGGTCGATTCTTGTATTCGTAGCATCTCGAAATACGTAGTAACGGTAGATTTGAAGCAGATTTTGGGTGAAGTTTACTGTTCGAGTCGTTTGAATTTTTGACTCTTCTTTATTGTCAAAAATACAAAACTAAAAACGTTACCTCTAAAAATAGGAGCATTTAATTGTTTAATCTGACAAGAGGTGTTAGATTTTCTTTTCTAAAGTGGAACCATATTTACATTATGATAAATAAACTACAACAGTAAACATTTGCGTTTGAATAACAAAACCTGCACCAAAGAAGCTGAAAGGAAGTCGTTTCAAAAGTTTTAGCTTCTTTATGCAACGTAAAAACGTGTTACTTTCAAATCCGTAATTATTTTTGAATTCACTATTGTTAATGCTCAAGGACTCTTTAAAATCGAGATAAACAAGAGATCGTAGAGATGCTGAGTGGAGATTTAAACTTCGTTTCGGAAACAATATGCTTCGCATTTTCCTCCAAAGACAATGCATTGGGGGTTGAAATCGGAAAAATGAAAATGCGTTTGTTGCATAAAGCTGTTATACTGAAGAGCGTCTTTCGCAAAATTTAAAAGGAATTTAAAATACAAGTTTAATAATCGTGTTGTGTGCAGTCAACCAACCACCTGAAGATGGCCTGCAATTTTTTTCTTTCGGTTTCCTGACTCAAATTGTCGTAAGGCACGTAACCACCTACCTATAATTAGGGGTTGCTGCTACCTCAATTATCTTTCAGTTTAGTTTCAAAATCTTTGTGTGCACACCACTCCCTTATTTCATATTTACTTGGGGTATAATTTGTGGGGGATGATTTTCTGCACTAGTTTAACGCTCCAGGTGGTAATAACAAACTATTGCTTGCATTTTCGAAATGTTTAGCAATTGCTAGTCAAGTAAATCTTGATAACCATTACAAGAATAATAAATCTGCTAAATTACAAGTAGCTTTCCTACAAGTGCCTAAGATAATTAAGATAATTGCTGTAGTTAATTACACCTTTTAAACGATAATCCGGGTCTTAGTTTGTTATAGTTTTTGCAGGACACCAGATAGCTATTTAACGGTTGGTTGAGGGGTGGTTTTGAACTTCAACAAATTAGTTAAATGGTTTCGTGTCATATCGACATGAAAATCAAAGACCTCATATTATGACTAATAATTTAGTCTAAACTAGAACGCAACAATTTAACAAATGTTTAGCCCAATTTCGTGGAAATACGAGAGACAACCTCTGCAAGGCGGTTCAATGAAATACACAATTTACTAAACAAAATTTAATTAAAAAGCAAGAAGGTGGAAGGCGTACGTCTCTGCACCATCAGTTTCAGTATTTCAGCAGAAAAGGAACTTTTATAACGAACAAACTTGACTAACCATGATAAGAAATATAAGCGTTCTGGATTAATGATAGATAAACTGGGTATCTTCTTTATTTTTACTTTATGCTCACCCAGCTTTGAAATGAATGGAATGTAATGAAAGTTGACCTGGAAAAACGCTGAAGTCATTTCCTATTTTTTTAATAGGAAAAGACAATCAAGCTTAGAGATTCAGTGTCGAGTGAGTTTTGGATGGGTTGGATTCGGAAAGCTTCCAAGTGTTTTATGAATATTATGTCGTGGTTGATTAGAAACACATAGTTCAATTGAAAGTTAAGATCACTGGAAACAGCTAAACGTCAGAGGACATCTGTGTTTTCATCGTTGAATAAAGACGGACGGAATGAAGTCCAAGTTGACGCCACCACATCGAATAATCTGACAAGAAAACCTTTTTAAATGAAGTGGTTAACAAACCTAATCCTTATTAGAATCAAAGGATTGAGAACCCAGAGATCGGTGTGGTTGCCTTGTGTGAAAAGGGAAGTATAGGCAGACTATCAGCTTTCTGAACCGACGTCAACAGGATAATCTTCAGAAAAGCAGAAGAGTGGAAATTTTTTAGAAGCCTACGTAGTACAGTAGACAAATTTGGTTATGCTGTCATCGTCGTATGTCAATTGAAGGGCTTATTGTTAGAACATGATAAGCCACACATTTTCCAAAATTGCGTTAAGCATGAAATTGTATCAAATATCCGGAGTGCCCCTACAAATATTTCAATTTTTACTTGAAAAATGACACTAGTAGTAAATAATGTGTTGATCAGAGGTTAGAACGAAATAAGCCACAGTAAAATGGTACAGTAAAAGCATGCTATAGTATGAGTAATTTTGTCAACAATTCATAATGATAACGTAATTTAATTGAGTATAAATTGTGGCATGTGATATTCTTGCAATAAAATATAATATATCACCTAGAGATGAATGCGGGACTAATTTTTTTGTCCCGTCCCGCAGTGCCGCCTCGTCGTGTAAGTCCCGTCTCGTCCCGCCGGTCCCGCACGTCAGACGCATGCGCAGATTAAAAATTATGACTTAAATTTGAACTGCGCATGCGTCTGACAGCGTCTACTTTCCAACTGCTGAAAAACTGGGCTATTACTAGGGCAATTGTTTTGTTGAAGTTAAAATAGAGATTAATGCGGGACGGGACGGGTTATCCCGCGGAATATTTTTTTTGTCCAGCGGGATATTTCGAATATTTAGTCCCGCGCGGAATATTTTGTCAACTCAGTCCTGCGCGGGACAGAATTCCGCAGTCCCGCATTTGATTTATTTTATACAACGCAGCCCGAGTAAATTTTTTTGATTTTTTTTGTTAACGCATATTACTTAGAGTAAATGTAGGGAAAAGATTCAATAAGTTAAATTATGAAATAGAAGGGGAAACAATTTCGTCCCGCGTGGGACTGCTTTAAAATCCCATCCCGCGCGGGATTGAGTTGATAAAATGTCCCGCGCGGGACTAAATATTCTAAATATCCCGCGGGACAAAAAAATATCTGGAGGGATATTCCGTCCCGTCCCGCATTTATTTTTATTTTAAAACACGATTTTATCATAAATTTTAAAACACGCATTCATCTCTAGCTTTATTGTACAAAATAAATTTATAAATAAAACGCGGAACTGAATTGGCATCCCGTCCCGCGCGGGACTAAGTTTATAAAATGTCCCGCGCTGGACTAAATATTCTAAATATGCCGCGGGACAAAAAATATCCCGCGGGATATCCCGTCCCGCATTCATCGTTAAAATAAATTTATAAATCAAACGCGGGATTGAATTGGTATCCCGTTTCACGCGGGACTGAATTGGCATCCCGTCCCGCGCGCGGGACGGGACGGGATTTTTTCCATCCCGCATTCTTCTCTAATATCACCTGTGTATTGTGGCTTGTTATGTTACTGCTTTTGCAAAAATTATTATAAGCTACATTTTTTAGAACAGCTTTATTTTATACGAAATTCTTGATTTTATTGCACTATTTTCTGAAATGGTAAACATTTAATTAGGTACATTATTGGCTTATCATGTTCTAGTAATAAATTTCTTGTAGTTTTCCGAACGTTAATATTTAATTGAGTTTTTTAAAAATTACATAATTACTTCAAAATTCGTTGAAAGATTATATTTTTATTTAGCTATTCAAGAAAACACAGTGGATGAATAAAAATAAGGTCAACATAAAAGACGAGAGAGCCTTGGTGACATAAATGCCACAAGGACGTCGTCAGGGCGTGAATCGCAAAGTTTAATGTGTACACGGTACTGTAATTTATCAACATCAATGAAAAAGTGGTACTTATTACTGCAGAGCAAATTATTTTAAAATGCTTGTAAACTGAAATTTTACTTCCAGACAAAAATCTAATGATTTAATCTTCAGAAGCTTTAATATTATGTCATTGCTAGTTCACATCCTTGATGCTATATATGGACCTATTTTGAATAAAAGATCTCCATTTATACCTTGAGAATGACTTTAGTTACATAAACAAGATACATACCTATTTCGTGCTTTACCTGAACTTGCCTTATGAGATTTCCATGGGTCCTTCGTTCCCATCCATTTTTCTTCGAGTTAACTCTTCTCTCTACAGTGTAAAAAAAAGTAACCATGAGCCAGTAGCAGTAGCTCACAATAGAGAGATCTAGAGATCGGGAACACAGAGACGACGATAACCATGGCCCTTTTTATTAGTCCATGTAAACGGCAACTAACTGGAAAAATAACAAGTACCAGTAGGAAGAAATGAAAAAGTTGTTTATTAACTAAGCAAAGAGCTAAAAGACGGGGTGACGTTTAAATTCCAAAATCAGGATCGAGCACAAACTTAAAAAGCAAGTCTAACTAGAATTTTGGGCTGAATTCCTAAACCCTAAACGTTATAGTTGAAATACTCAAGGAGTCACCCAACCCAACAACAATTTATCATCTAAATAAATTAACAACTTTGAAACAGTGGTTGTGAACCTGAAGATCAAATGAGTCATCTCAAACAGCATCACCAAATCAATGAAGTAAAAAGTAATTGTAATGCGACTCACCTCATGCAATCGATTACATCAATCATCTAGGTTTCTGCCAACCTAAATTTCATTAGCGTCAAGATTATCAACCACTGAGTGGTTTGCGAACTAGCATGTACCGGGCGGTGCAAACAAATTGACAATTGGATTGCTACAGAAGTGAATGAAAGAGATTATTTCTGCTTAAGTCGAAGGCCGCACGTGCAGTAAAATGACGTTAGCAGCCAGAAACCATGGTCACACGAGTAGTGCACTACGAGAGCAATTAGTACTGATATCGCGATTGAAAAAAAGCTGATACAAGTGCATTGCTGAAGCTGTGACATTACCTTGAAAATGCGCCTTTTTACGTTTTTTTAAGCAAAATTTCCAGCTCCAGCTACTGCCTTACTGCAGCTTCATTTTATCGCTGCAGCTAGCGACATTTTAGTGTACGTGTAGCCTCAGACTAAGTGTCTGGCCACACGTGCAGTGGAATGCCTCTGGCAGCAGCAGTAAAACCGCAGGAACGCCCATTCTCAAGGTAAATGAAAGGGAATGTCGCAGCTTTAGCAATGCACTTGTATCAGCATTACCTTGAAAATGCGCTTTCTTGCATTTTTACTGCCACTGCCAGCGGCATTCCACTGCACGTGTGGCCAGACACTAAGTGCTTGGCCACACGAAGCTGTAAATGTCGCTTGAAAAATGCAAGAAGGCGCATTTTGAAGGTAATGCCGTAGCTTCAGCAATGCACTTGTATCAGCATTACCTACCTTGAAAATGCGCCTTTTTGCGTTTCTCAAGCGACATTTACAGCTCCGTGTGGCCACTGGCTATGTCTCAGACCAGAAACCATGGCCACACGAGTAGTGCACCACGACAGCAATTGCAGCGGTGAATAGTACTGATATCGCAGTTGAAAACAGCCGATACAAGTGCATTGCTGAAGCTGCGACATTACTTTGAAAATGCGCCTTCTTGCGTTTCTCAAGCGACATTTACAGCTCCGTGTAGCCAAGCACTGCAGTCCCCATAAGGTGCATTTTTGTCGACTGCAGCTTCATTTTACTGCGCGTGTGGTCTTAGACTTATGGTGACGTTTCTGGGACCCACGATTTGCACCTATTAGATAATAACTTCACGCTTGAATCGGATCACCGTAGCAACCATATATCATTAATAGTTTATTACGTATTATAGCTGAGACAGGCGAGATTATGAAATGAGGCATCAGGCGAATTCTCTAACCTGGCGAGTCTAGTAAAAAAAAATAGCTTCATCAATCGAAGTGCATAATCTAGCTTTTCTCCAACCGAAATTAAATAATTTTAAAAATGTATTAATTACAGATTTTATTTCTAGAGGTAGCAAAAATGATTGCATTTAATGACATTTGTACTACGTGTGCATCTATTTGTTACTCATTTTTCGTAGAATCCGATGATAATTCCATCACTTTTAGCACTTCGTTGACATTTCTCTGTAATATGTAACAGAAATATTTTTATTATTTTTAGAATTATCCTTTCTATTTTTGCCTTATCAGTCAGAATGGAATGAATAAATGAAAAAACATCTTTTCTTTCTAATTTCTTGATGTTTCTACATCCTCGTACGCAGTCATAGATCACCTCTTATCTATTTCCCTTCCTTGTCGTTTTTCTCAATTTTTCAGTCCCGCTGATGGAAATTGTCCAAATTTATTATTCTATCAACTGAGCAAGCTACTGTATGCTACAATAACAATAATTTATGAAGAGCGATCAATAATGATTACGTTTAAGAGGGTGTCATTTGTACAGAAACCCATCTTTGTGTGTCATATCAAAGTGCAAATTAAATGGCCGGAATGTCATTGTCTTTTACATACAAGATAACTGGGGGGGTCTGTTTACAGTTCAGAAGACAGGTTATCTATCAATTGTCCAAATTCCATTTGAAGGAGCAAAAAAGTTCAATCAGTTCAACTAAATAGATTTCAATAACGCAGAAAATGGCCGAATTGGAAATCTCATGATTATTCCCAGCGATCTACAGTACCACAGAAGAAAATTAATTTTCACAAAAATTTGAGTATACCCATAAAAAAAATTTCGTTAGTTGTGTGTGTGAAAGGAATCTTCATCTTTCAACGCTTTTTTTGCACCGTTACTTGGACGGTATTTAGACATGAATGAAAAATTATGAAAGACATTAAAATTATACTACTATTTTACCCGGCATCTAAATTTAGAAACAATAACTTTAAAGGTTTCACGATTATCAATAATTCTATTTTAACGTTTTCGTGAGAGGAAAACTTGTATTTCAAGCCATATAAATTTAGTGCCATATCATCAGGTTTTACGATACCTAATTGCGTAATAGATTTAGCATAAATGTTAATTTGATGCCAAATTTGCTTTTCGAGATGTAAATTTAGTTTTATATTCAGCAAATGTGTTTATTATAAGTATTTGCATTCTTTATGGAAATAATTTTATGTTTACGATTACATTTTACAATTTTTTCTCATGTAGATTTTTAATGTTCCATTGTATACTCCTACATTCTAAACGGTACCCGTATGTAGTACATTTTTATATAATCGATATTTAATTACTAATATGATGTGTATTGGTTTTAGTGCGTTTAGTTTATCGATTATCTCATTTAGTCACTCAAAATATAAAACTACAAATTAACGTGGAATCCTAACCTCGGTCAAGTTTCCCCACGTCTTTTTTTTTAAACAAAACTGTGGATATTGGTGAAAGAACGTTGATTGTAAATTTCCTTCAAAAGAAAATTTTGGTATTGATTTTCAAACGCTGATCACCCACTTGTTAATATGTGCCACCATATACCACGTTTCCTATACTTGTGTCTCTAATAAGTGGATACTAAGCAAGTGACCTACATTTGAGATTGTTTCAAAGTTTTATTTTGCAATTAAATTGTTTCAAAAAGTGTATTTTAGCAGGTACTAATCGCTTGCCTATGACGTCTAAGAAGTTATTTTGAGTTGTGTACATTTCACAAAATTTAGACTTTGTAATATTCCATTTTTGCTTCCTGTGCTTTTTGTAACTCCAGGAGTACCACAAGGAGTAAGGACCTATTTTGTCCTGCCCCGTATTCAAATCTTTATTAGGCCAATTAATGATCAAATCTGAGGTTAACTCTTCGTTTGCACTGTTTTAACTTTTAAATTGGATAGACGAAATAACGAAAGAAGGGCATTAGCATATAAACGAATCCACCTTCCCACTGCAGTAAGTATGCACCGCGGCTATAGACGCTCTAATTTTATGCTAGACGTAGCTAATAGGATTTCATCGCAATTTTACCATCAAAGAAAAACTTTGGTTATTTTTAGACTCCATGCGGTTGTTTAAATTTAATTTCGTTAGGAAACAGGCTGTGTTTATCAACAACAGTTTAATCACCTAGTGAAATGCTTGAGGAAGCAGCGATAAAATCAGAAACGTAACGACAACCTACATTATTTTATTTATTTGATTATTCTTCAAATCCAATAATATAAATAAACATTCAAATATTTAAAAAGGTGTTTGTTTATTAATATTGTTCGAAAAACATGATTAGATATACAAAGCATAATATTGGAATATTAATTGCTTTGATAATTTTAATTGCAAATTACTTTGAATCCTAAAATGTGCACGATTTATTAAGGTGGTTATATTATTTAAAATTTGTTGATGATTAAGTGGGACTAATATAATTATGATATAATGAAGTGTTAAATTATGTTAAGCCACTTGATGTGATTCGATTAGAAGTGGTTCTTATGAAAGGAGCTGATTGTTTATAAATAAATTAGCACGTTGTATGTCTAAAAGTATTTGCATTCCTTTTAGATCAAATTTGTGTTGTATTATTAGTGAAAGTAGGTGGAAATTGGACAATTATAATGTGCGCCTCGTCTGATGTTATTTTTTATTTTTATTTTTACAAAATAAGAAAACTGGTTCTTCTACCTACCATACCTAAAGCGGCTTCTTCTAAAATAATTCTGAGAGATGCCCAAAAAAAGAAACGTTTTTTTTATTAGAACCAACCAAATAGTTTTTCAGCGCCACCCATCGGGAATTTTAGTAAACTCAAACATACTGTACCTGCCTTACTTGAATTAAATAGCTTGGTTAATCATTTAAATTAGCTCGGAGTAATTACATTTCTGTTTATCCATTGTCTTCCTTTGCAGAAAATTTAAGGAAAATTCCTTCACAAATTGTTTCTTTTGTAAATAAGTTTTGATGTAGCGTACACTTTGTTAAACAACATGTTCGGTTAACTTAAATTGGATATTTGATGTGGGTGGTATCCTTAAACTTGTTATTATGTGATGAACAAATAAAATCTGAAGGTTTAAATGCTGCAATTTACATATTTTTGTAAACCGACTTATGATTACTTGAAAGATTATTATTTATGTTTATGTACAACAAAACTATTAAAAGATGAGGCACGCGGTTTACCACCAAACCACACGCAAGTTTAAATATAAATTAGAGGTGGTTTCACGAAACGACTGGATTTTTCAAATAAAAACGTACTATACAATAGAAAAATGAATGCTTGTCGTGTTAGTTTAATTTTGTCTCATGGTAGGTCTGGGTAGCTATATCACTCCCTGGAGCAGAAAACGCGAGCGCTTCGGTAGCATATCCTTTCAAGTTTACCATCAGGATTGTATCTGTTTTCACTTTCTAAATTACCAAATGTTTTTACATCTCTACTGAAAAAGAAGGTATGCATTTGAGTTAACGGATGTTTGTGTAATTTCTCAAAATAATTACCTTTCACATCTATACACTTAGTACTTCTCGCAATTAATCTCTTTAATCTCTCTAAAAATACGATTCTCATTTTCTATCGAAATGCTCATGAAACGCTGCCTCTTGGTAAATCAATCTCACGAAGGTCATTTTTCAAATGAGGGAATAGGAAGTAATCATTGGGACCACTAATTAATTTCAAATCGGATAATACAGTGCGGTGAGAAATAAAAGTCAACCGCTCCAAGAAACTAAAAAATTCTAATTATTTTATTTATGTATTTACCACTTCGATTTTCACGGATAAATTTTACTGGGAACTAAAGCCGTAGCTTGAATTTTCACCGCAGTATTAAGGGCGAATCCTTGACATTGACGGGTTATGACTAATCCTTTCCAGGAAACGCAATATTGATTGATTTCCTCGCTGGAACTTTTTCATGTGCAACATATTACTACTTAATACGTAATTTTTAAGTAAAAGAAAATGTTGAAAGGAACGGTAAATTTAATTTTATTCTCCATTGGTTTATTTAATCTTGCGTAAAAAACATTTCTTTCTGCCCAATTTAAGTTATTGATAATATCGAATTATTTCTTTTTAAATGAATTAACTATAAAATTGGCCCTGTTTGTTTGATTAAATTTCAAGTTGCTGTTTTTGTGATTTATAACCGGAAATGGTTCTACATACTTGCGCTTCATAAATAGATTTTTTGTACCTATTGTGGCTTCCGTACGATTTGATTGAAATTTTTAAATTTATGCGAATGGTACTGCATGTTTAAAGGGATTTGCTGTAGGTACGCTTGGCAAAAAACGAGTAAGTATTTGTTTTATTTTTGAAACGGTGCGATGCCAAATCGATAACTGTGGTTTGTTGATACGGTTTTATATTTGAATCTAGAAATAATTAAATTAAACTTTTTTCGGATGTTGTATTTTCGCTAAACCGGACGAAAACGTGCGGATTTCCATTTCCTCTTGTATTGTGTTAAATAAAGGGTCCAAATTGACCCTTAAAACAAATTTCCTATATCCCGACGATGTTAGTTATTCGTTTCGGACTTTAGTAAGAATTGTGACAAGATAAGAAAAGCCTGGGGGAACATCATAATTACAGCAATATTGCCTATCAACCTAATCGGTTTCCTTTTACTTATCTACGATCGTAATAATCTTGTGGAGCTTTTAATTTCATATTTTCGGGAAGCTTTTCATCGCAGTAATAAAAGCGTGCAGTTTTTTTCACTACGTTTAATTCCAACACGCAATCATTTACGTACGCAATGTAGAATGGCGTCTGGATGTCTGCATGCAAAAATTTATATTAAAAATGTTGTCACGGAATTTGATATCGAATTGTAATTCGTAACATAAAACCAAAATAAATCGCAAATGAGATTTTTATCCGAAACTAGGTGTTTTTTTGTTGTTTTTCCATAAAAGTTGTTCATTAGGGGTGAACTTTTATTACCATTAATTTTATGACTTTTACACCACATAAAGATTTTTTAATGGTAACAAAGCTGCACACAAATATAGAGCGCCGCGACGTCTGGTTATATCCGACGCCAGACAGACGTTACCTCATTACTAGTACATCTTTTTTCTGATGGTGTAATTTTTTTGAATAACCGAAATTTGCTTCTAAATGAACGGGGAGGGGCGTCATCTAGAGAAAATTAAGTCGTTTCCAAGTTTGTCCATTAGGTTCTTCCATTAACCAATTATTAATTAAGAGGGTGCAGCTTCTTCTTCCCGGATCGATATGTTGACGTTCTTGTATTTCTCAAACAATTTTAGATTGATAGAAACGTGACTTATGTGCCACTTACTCGGATTTGCAATAAATTGGTGTGTTTAACAGTTACGATTTTTTTAAACAGTTATTCGCACCGTAGTGCGTGATTAATTTCGACTATTTGCAGGCTGCAAATTGTTAATGATTATTTTATTTAATTGTGGCATAACTTGAAAGTAACTAATAGCTCTTGGTATTTTTCGTTCATTTTACCTTTTTTCTGCAATGAATTGTATCGTGTGACTCGAATAAAGGTGAAAATTAATAGTGCGTAAAGGTATTTAAACTCGTTGATGTAATATAATTTTGTTTCTTGATTGTAAGTTGATTGAATAATTTTTTGAAGCGTATCAATATGTGCAGTATCGATTTTAGTACCTATAGGTGGATTGTTTGTTATTGGATAAGAAAATATTACGTGGACTTGGATACCGCTTGGGGACTTTTGCTCATAAAATTCTGCCGTAAAAATGGAATTTTTTGCCATGTTTCGATGTTCAATGTTTACATTTACTTTTTCTGTAAATTGCAGATAAATTAGAGAATTTATTTTATTTTTCGAAATATGCGAATAACATTCAACCAACGGTTCACACCGCAAAATTGGCGCCCTCGTTCTTTTCCTTACGTGAAAATGTTTTGTTTTAATCAAAGCTTTTCCGGAGAAAAACCTAAAGAATAAAATTTACATTGATAATTAATTTTTTAACAAGAATTTTATAAAGTGTCATCGGTAGACCTTTTCAATTTTCGTGTAGACTGAATATTTCTTGAAATTATTTTTCAAGATCTGAATAGAGAAGCTTTAGAAATTTCCATATTTCATTTCCTTTTAATTTGTTTTTGCTTTAATTATGTAGGTTTAAATTTTTATGAAAATATAACCAATTTAAAAATTTCTCCAGCAAGATGTTTTTTCACACGCACTATTGATCTGGACGTGTTAGAACCGAAAAATAATCGAATGGACTCTCATCTCGAAAAATAAAGCGGATGTGTCCTAATTTGTTATCAGGCATAATTGAATTATAGGTTGATCGAAAGGACATTGTGGAAACTAAATTTTCTTCTGCTAACAAAAATTTTTCCTGTTTACTGCTGGTTGAGTATAGAGCGGATATTTCGGATTCAAAGGACAGGAACATTCTGTGATTAATTTCTTTTGCAACTTTTGCATCATCCTATATAAAATAAGATAAACACTTGCAAATTATGTTTTGTAGTTTTCTGCAATTCCACAGTTTAAAGGCAAACAGCCCCGTTAATATTTTGTTTTTGCTCCCTTGCAAAATGGTCGATCTTGTTGATGTCGTAAATTTTAATTACCAGTTTCGTGTTTATAACGATTAATAATTAACACACTACAAACTACGGTTGTTTAATTACCGTTTTATTGATAATACAGTAAACTTTACACTTCGGAATGTTTTCTGAAAAGGTTTTCCGTAAAATCTGTTCAACGTGCTTAAAATGTTTCCCTTGATTAACAAGACGAAAAGGTGAATTTGATCTTTTTGAATTTAGTTTTCCTTCATCCGTAGGGATCTGGGGTTTATTAGCAATTCATTGTTAGTGAAAAATATCAAAATGTTTTAATCGTAGACATTATAAAATAAATATTTGAATTATAGTTGAATTTCATGTGAGGGAATTGTCATCAAATTGTTTTATCATTATCCTTAACCGTCAGTTGCATATAATCAAGAAAATGAGAAAATAAAAAGAACACAACGCGACCCCCTAAAATTTCTTTACGTACCCTTCTTGTACCTCTGTATGACCAGGGCTAGTTCTAATTGCAACTTACCTTAATCTGTGACCAATCCTGGTAGGATTCCTCACTAATCTCCAAGCAAAAGTTCTCTTTTTTTGCGTGGTTTTCCAAGAAAAACTTCGCCACGAACAAAAATCAGTCATCTCTCATTATCAAATTTTATCGATTTTTCATGAGATTGAAAAAATTTGCATTTAAATCGCCTCCCGCCCCCCGCTTTTCGGATCTTTGTTTTCTTTCGTTCCAATTTTTGATCTAAAACCACCTCTATTTAAATTTCATTTGAATAAATTCGTCTTACATTTATAATTTACAGAAACACCTAATGGAATTGTCTCAGTCATAATTAACATTCTAAGCAAAAAATGAGGGCAACTGAAGTGGTTGTTATCATTTTCACCACTTCATATTGTTGCGTGAGGGTTTTTAGTCGTAATTTAGCTTCTCATTAAGTGAAAACAAACAAAACAATTCGTTGAAAATACGGGAGTAAAACAATAATTCAGAATAAGCAGAAATTTAAGAAAAAATCGGCTGAAAAGTGACAAGAAATTTGGAAAAATCCTGACAAAACAAAGAAATAATAAAAAGTCAGTTTAGTTTTATTTTTTTGGGAATGATTTGCAATTGCAAACTCTACGTTATTTTTCACTATTTTTTTGTTTCCAAGTTTAAATTTAATATCTTACTAATTTTCCCTTCGATTTCCCCCATTTTGGCACAGTCATCATTTGCTAGAAATGACTTGCATTGGTATTTCTTTTACGTCTACTAGAATTTTTCAATATTTTATCTTTTCCTTACTTCATGCTTAAATAAATATTTAATTTAATATTAAATATTCACAGTTTGTAAAACTCGTAATTCCTATAATTCTGACGTGGAAAGCTTTTGGTCGTTTTTCACCTTTCCATTATTTTCAATCTGTCTACTTAAGGCATTCAATAAATTATATGACAATGGTTTCGTGACACGTAAGGTATTGTTCATTGAATTTCGTTTTCTAAAAATCGTACTTGTCCAAATTCATTTTTAGACATTGCTCACCAAAATTTTGGCTATGATAGCTTTTTTTGAGTTACCTGTGCCAAATTATGAACTAAATACTTGGGAAAACTCCAAGAATTATCCTTACTGCAATACATTATTATTATATTATTTGAATTTATCACAGTTTTCAGCAAAGTTTTCTTTTGCATATTTTGGTTCAACTGCAGGTTGGTGACTCGTCTGCATTCTCATAATAATTTTAACATTTATTCATAGTGCAAATATCTGAATGCAATTCTGGTAACCATTCGTTGTTTGCATTTTTATGAGTTGATGAATCAAATTGGCGACAATTTGATTGTATTCTGCATTCCAAATAAGCACCTCCTGTTTCCGTTTCCATCTAGCACACCAACATTGCAATTTGATTTTTTACACTTACTTGGCTCGTCGAATTCTAACAAATCGAATTTGTAATTAAACTGGAAACTTTAATTACGAAAACTTTCTAAAGTACTACAAGAATTAGTAAATAAATAAATTTCAGTACGGTTTCGCTTAACCATAACCTACTTTGCTAATTATGATCTTTACAATGTAATGAAAATTTTGAACAAATGTTTTGCCATTGTATGCAAGTTAGTTCGAGTAACACAAATTTTGCTCACGTTAATTAATGTGACTTCACTTTTGTTTTCTTGATTTGCTTAGAAGGTCGACCCATTTTATCTATTTAATTTGTTAGGTTCAAAAAAACCATTTTATTCACCAGAAGATGGTAATAACAACGACTTAATTAGCAAGTGACCACGTCTGACTCATTGCAAAGTTCAAAACAATGATTGAATACAATTTGACCACACTCAAATAAAGAAATTACTCGTCTTGAATACAAAAGATGGGTTTGGGAATTTGAATCTATTAAAGGGATTCTCACCTCTCCGTTATTTTATTTTTATCAAACGTCTTGTGCAATTCCAATGACAGAGCTTTTAATTCTTATGGTAACTTGTATTAGCACCTGTGTATAAGCAAGCGATTTTAAAACTGTAATCATTGTAGATTACTTAAAAATTTATTGTTGTGTCTACTGAGATTAAATCGACAATTTTAAGTGCTCGATTTTTTCATTGTTGGGTGTTTTGTTGCGGTTTTCAATTGATCAAGTCCAGCTCTAGATGTTAGATGCGTAGGTTTCAAGTTCTGTTCCCTATAGAGTAGATTTTCCTTCAGTCAATTCTATTGTGTCTAACTTAAAAGTCTGAAACAAAAATAAATACATTTTTAACTAAAACTCACCAACAAAGGAAATCACTGTAAGCTTTTAAGACTTTCTAGAATTATTTTTACTGTGCTTTCACTTTTGTCATTGTACAATTCTTGGTGAGCAGTACATTGTTGTTGGTACATTTTATTTGGGTTGAAATTTTTGTATAAAAATTCACTGCCCAAAGTCCTGTTGAATTTATTAACAATTGATTATGTTCAGGACTTTACCTTTTGTGGTCAGTAATTTTCTGAATTAATTTTTGTTATTACTCAGAATTTTGCACACAATGAAGTTTGATTAATTGTTTATAAGACGCTCCATGCATAAAAATGTAATTTTCTTATTTTTTGCGGTTCTATTTTTGAAAATCGATGCTATAATTTTTAGGTTGCAGGTAGCTACTCTGGGCGAGAAAATACAAATTTTACGATTGAAATCTCGATGAATTCTGAAAGAGTATATTTTAAATAAGAGAATAAGCGGAGGTACAATGCCCTAAGTGCACCTGTTTTTTCAAAAATCGAATTTAAAAACTTCGATTTTTGCAGTAAATTTTAAAGCAAAGTCGCTCGGGATTGGTTAATTCTGTCGGTACGTGCACCCAGATATAGTCTTAGCTTTGCGCGGAGTGGGAGCGACACTTGCATTGCGATGCAGTAACAGAGCACTTCGAACGAAAATCATGGTTTTCAACCCTCAATGTGCTGGTAAAATGGCTTAAAGCCCTCGAGCGCAGCGAGAGGTGCTTTAAGTCGATTTTTCCTTGCACAACCACCTTTCCGAATAGTACATGTGCTAGAAAAATGGCTTAAAGCCCTCGAGCGCAGCGAGAGGTGCTTTAAGTCGATTTTTCTTCGCACAGTTACTTTGCGTTACAAATCCACTGTCACGAGTTTCACCTCTCAAAGATTCACCTTTTCATTGATCTGTCGCGCCTAGGGATATTTTTAAATTAGTTGTCATTTTGATGAAAATGGCTCGAAGCGCCCGAAGGGTGCTGAGAGTCAATTTTCATCAAAATCACCCTGGCAAGAGCCGGACCTACCGGCAAAAGTAACTACCGTTCGTTAAATTTAAGTAACCCTTTTCTGAAGTAATTTTTAAATAATTTTAAATTTTTAAATTAAATAAAAAAGGAGAACGCATTCCTACCATACTGCAAGAGTTACTGAGTAATTGTTAAAGTGTAACCCTGTTATATATATCGGCGCACGTACCTCCCACAAACGAAGTTGATTGACCAATCACGAGCGTTTAAACTTCGAAAATCAAGCTTTTTTAAATTCGATTTTTGAAAAAACAGGTGCACTTAGGGCATTGTACCTCCGCTTATTCTCTTATTTAAAATATACTCTTTCAGAATTCATCGAGGTTTCAATCGTAAAATTTGTATTTTGTCGCCCAGAGTAGCTACCTTTCCCCTCTAAGGAAAAAGGAAAACATTCGACGAATGGAATGGAACAATTGCGACTACCTAGAATAATGAAAGAGTACAAACCTAAGGAAGATAAAGATGTGGGAAAATCAACGCTGAGGTGGTGCCAAGTCGGAACAAGACACTGGACAATGATGATGACGATTTTCTTTTAAAGCATCCGGAAGAAATTCAGGAAAAATACTAACAACTGCTCTGAAAATTCATCACTACTCGCGTAGTTTACACTCGGTGTTTCATATTATTGAGATGTCGTGCGTTCCTCCGTTTTCTTTCATAAAGTTTCTGGAAGGTTTTCATATTTTTCAATTTTAAAATTATTGCAGCTCCAATATTTTGCATTCTCGTTCAAGTCGTACGTGATTTCGCATGAACATCAAAATTGAATTTCATGAAACTTTCATCATTGCAATTTATAGTTACCCTAAATTTAATTCTGAATTTTCATTTTGTGTTTGTAATTTTTATACCTACGATGCGATTCAATAAATTACACTACTTTATCAGTTTGTGCATACAAAGCTCGACTCATGAATTTTACATATTTTCAAGCTATGAAGTTTTCTGTTTGATTCCTCGGTGAATATTTTTGTTACTTCTGATTCTCTGCATATTACATGACTATTGGTATGCAAAGCTGTTTTCAACGTGGTTATCCTCAATTTGCACAAGCACAATATCATCGTCTCACCCGCATTCTTTCGGATACGGAATAGTAAATAATGAGGAAAAATTTCTTTTTTGCTCTACGAGTTTGCTTAAAGTTTCTTGTTTGGACTGATAATGTGCCAAGTTGGAGTCAAGTATGCACTTTTCTGCAAGTTTTCTATCGACTTTAAGCTCGATGATGCATTTCAACTGTACTTGAAAACTGCGCTACGCGAGAGACCGCTCCAGGCAGTTTTTTAAATATTTCTTTTAAAGTCTTGAAATAAAAACCATCGAGTACCGACGTTATCAAAGAAGTCGTTAGTAGTTTTCAAGTTAACGACATTCTGAAAAAGAACATTTGAAATGCGTGACTTAAATTCGAAAGAGAAGGTGGAAAATTCGTTTGGCTGGCGCGCAAGTTGCTATTTCTGTAAATAATTGAGTAGATAATGTGACACTTGACAAGGACGTCTTATTTCCGATTATGTCAAGAACTGATAACGGCTCGTCAGTACAAATTATTTTGATGTTTTGTACTACCCACTAAATTTCTAACTACACAATTTAATAATTTAGGATTCTTGTCATCTCGGTAAATAATTTATTTTCTTTTTGTTTCAGGTAAGCGGAGCATATTCATATTCGTAGTCTAAGTTTTCCGCTACTGATGGTGAGTTTTTCTAACATATCCGGAAAAAAATGGTAACCACTAAGCGGTCCTGGAAATGAGTGGCTACCTCGGTGGCTACTATAATAAATTCACTTTTTGATTATTGAATTCGGGCTTCCTCTGGGTGTCCGGAATAAAATTAACCGCAAATACAATATTAAAATTTTGAATTAAGTTATTAATACCAAATTTCCTTTGCGGTTATTACACTTCCAGGTAGTGAGTGGATAACCGCAATTTATGAACGCTCAAAGCTAAAATTTTACCGAAATTATTAAACAATGTGTGATAAATTGGGTTTATGTAAACTTGAAAAATTAGGGTTTAAGGTTTACTTTGCTTTTGGCAATTTTAAATATTTAAAATTGCAGATTACACGAACAAGATAATGACACATTTTGTAACTTTCCAACTTTTCTAATTTGGAGCACAGTTTTATAGTGACATAGGTTCCACTTACAGAAAACGAAGAAGTCTTACCGAATATGTAAAGCGACGTACAAAAGTAATTAAGAACTTTTTACTGGTTTATTTCTTTGTCTCGACTTCGGAAAACGGATCTGGAGGGCTACCTATCTCTCTTTGTTTTCTGAATTTACTGTTTTGTTCAATATTCGAGATGCAGGATTTTAAGCTTAATAACTTTTACCAAAACGAATTTCAATATTTATAAGGTGGTTTTGACAGATTGTGAATTTTTCACTTCCATTTTGAAACGAGAGAATGGTGTGCTAAAAAATTACATCGGAAATAGTTATTATTACAGATTATTATCTAATATTCAATTTAATTAATTATTATTTGCTATTACAGTTAATTACGGATATTATTTTTTAATTATAGACATAATAATTTATGTACTTAATCTAAGTATTGTTATTAGATACTAATAAGTGGGCCACTCCTCGCTTCAGAAGCTAACTATTTTGTTTTTGAATTACTTTGTGTTTGTTTATCTCCCCTTAGAAAAATTTTATTGGTTTATAATTTCGGTTTTCGACAAACTTATAGATAAACATTTCGAATGTTGATATGTATGTTGAAGTGGTACTTGATATAATAGTGATAGTAAAAGTACTTTATGCTTCAATTCGATCTACATTTCAAGTAACTTGTTTATTACTTTCACCTTTGTTTAACCATTTCCTCACATTGTACGAGTAGTTTTAACCCCGGGAATTCTATTTACTTTTAATTGCTTTAGTGTTATTTAAATAACAAAAGGAATTTTTTGACGTCACATCAGCACTTCTTATTTTGAGTTGACCTTTTCCTTCTTCCATTCTGAATTACTCTTCGAGTACAAAAAACACTGTTAGAATTTATGTTAATATTTTGGGTTCTGTTGGAATGTAGCACCGTATTACATAAATTTAAAATGTTCACGTTTAATGTTTACTGCTACCATATTTCAGCGTTTTGGTTGGTAATTGATTAAATACAGTTAGGAATTTAAACGACAATTTCCGGAATTTAATTCAGATTTCCATTATATTCAAATTTTTTAGGACATAAATAAGCTAGCCACTAACTTCCTACCGATTTTTGCTCCAAATTAACACTCTTGCTGACCTTCAGCGTTCTTCTCCGGAGGAATCGGTTATGAAACACTGCAACCATTGGTTTTTTTCACCACCAGGAAACTAATTATGCATCTCTAGTTCCAAGTTCCATTCCTCATAAATTATTCCATCACTTAAAAGGTCACAGTTTTAATTGCTATTTTTTCATTAAATTACGTATGACACACCTTCCCAGCAATTTGTTTAATTTTTAGAGTTGCAAATTTAATTAAAGCGAAAATTGTAGCTTTCGCTAGCACGCTTTTGATTCCTGCAGCTTTTTTTGCAAATGTATAAACCAACAATGGAATTATTGTTATATAATGTTCTATGAAGAGATATCTAATTATAGGTTTTGTCTTGAAAACAATGCAAGGACGCATCAGTTTCAGTGTCCTTCTACAAACAGCACACATTTATTTCATAACTGCATTGTGCCACAAAAAATTTAAATTTTGGAAGTACAGCTATCAGCTAAATTGCAGGATTCCTTATCATCATAAAATCTAGAACCCGAAAAGTTACGATGGTCCATCCATTACACAATTTCAAGAATTTTTTAATAATTCCTCAACATCTTCATCATCCTAATGTGACATTTCGTTATTGCAGTCACTTTTAATTAAATTGAATTGATACAAATTTATTGCATTGTAACTTAATTCCCCATAGTTCAATTTAAGTTAGATAATTGAGGTATTTTATTTATGACGACATTGCAGTAGTTATTTTTACCACAAATGATGAAACGAAGCGCAGTTATAAAAACGTAACGAATTTTCTCATACATAAAAAAGACAATTAGCGAGTTACATTTTTCCAAATTACATTGAATAGATTTTCCCGTATAATAATTTTTCTTCTCCATACATTTCTCTTCCTGCTCTTTATTCCCGATAAGGGTTTATCTCGACATATTTATTTTGCTTTTGAACGTTGTTTCCTTTGAAAATGTTCTTAGCATATTTCAATCACAAGTCTCTAGGTTAAACTCTACATTTTATTTATTTATATTTGTTTTGAACGTAGGTGCGTTGTATATCGACTGAAACAAAGTTTGAAAGCATAAGTTACCAGGGCAAGCTTCCCTCTAAATCGATCCTGTTGAGGGTGCAAAAATGATGACGAGATGTTTATTTTTTTAAAGATTTCCGTACTGCAACCGTTTATTTGTTTTAATTGCTCGTGCCCATAAAGGCACGTTAATTATCCTTAAAATCCCGAAATCTATTTTGAATTTTTTTTATTTAACCTTCTGCTTTGACTTTTAACAGTTCAGAACTTAAAAAGCATCGAGGAACTACTACACTTCCTCATTTTTTAAAAGAAATTTACAACCGGCTATTACATAATTAATTAAGCAGTTCACCTTAAACAATAATTTAATGTTAGCAAAACGATCGAAACACGTGAAAAGTGTAAACTCAAATTTTTATTAAATTTTTCTATTTTTGAATTCATATTTTTTTGGTATTCGTTTATGTCTACTTCTGGTGATTTATTTTATTAGGGGAAAATTTTTGCTTCTATTACGATTTAATTTTACATTAGGAGATAATTTACTTACTGCACTAAATTCAGGCCACAGTTATCCTAAAATAATCTTCTGCTTCTGGGAATATGATATTCTAAAAAAATGTCCTAAAAAAACCTTACCATTAGGCACTTTTTAAAATGGAATAAAAATAGCAATCGATAAATTTTAATTTTTGAATTTAGTTTATGGGAAACTCTTTAGTTGTTAGATGTTACATCATCGCACGTAAGCACCACTTTTGGTTACTAGGAGCTACTTTATAATAAAATAATAAAAAATATTCACTTCTTATCGAATCAAGTCTTTTTCGTAGAGATCAGAGCTGCTTTTTGTTACAAAGATCATATACTTGAATAATACGGAGGAGATTTCTAGCATAAGTAGTTTCAGAGTAGCTTAGAATTGAACTCGTGAGTCATGGTCAGCAGTTCAGCTTTTTACCACTGACTGATTCCAAAATCAGGTACAAGACACACACAAACATTTGTAAAATTTAAAGCTGTCCTGGTAGGACACCTTGGAAGAATCAAGGAGCCAAGAAGAAGAACCTGCCATCTGCAGGCAAACTCCTGAAAAAAGTTGGAGCTTGAATTGTGACATGTGACGATGAATATAACGTATCTTCTGGGCGAAGCCGCGATCTGCATTTGAATAATCACAGTGACAAACCCCGACGTACACAAAATTAGTGTATAGTGAAGTCAGGTTAACCTAACCTTTTCTTGTGTTCTCAGGGTATAGAAAATTTTTTCCACCTCTTGACCGCAAGAATCCGCCGTCATGCATTACTTTCACGGCTAGGAGTATCTACATATATCCTTCGTGTTTGTCTTGGACACCTGAATGATTCATCTTCCGATGCACATGTACTTTGTCCATTTTACTTCTTCACTTTTTCGGAACTTAGACTGCACACTTCGCAGTCTAAGAAAGTTGGCCGCGTGATGGCCAACTCTACAGCACTTTCTTGGACCATTTGTCCTAACTCTTGCACTCATTTGCTTTATGACCCAGCATCTCTTGCATTTTGTACAACAATTTTTTTTGGCTCTGGAAACGTTTGCAAAACCGATTTTTAGCTTTGGGATGTTCAGTAAAGTTTCTCCGCTTTTTCAGTCAAAGTCAATTGTCTCAAGTTGTGTGCCGACTTGCGTGCGTGGTTTTCAGGAATTTGAGGAACAGCGTTCCCCTTCTTCAATCACATTTGTAATGTTTTTTATACCACTTTCGGCCATAAACTGGCCAAACGAATTTTATTTTAACTAATTTTATGAGGTAAACTACATTACAAATAATAAATTAGTCACAATACGATAAGTGCAAACTAACATTTAGAATATCACAAGATTATACTGAATTATGAAACTTGGGTATCTTAATAAAATAATATAATATGATACATCTGTTATTTATATTAGTAAAGAAATTTGAGATTTATTATGAAAAAAATTATGGTAGGTTGGTGGAGGGATCTGTATCCATGAAGGGGGTATCATATTACTAATTCACCTCTTAGTTGTAATTAATTAAATCTTATTTTCTTGAACACTAATTTAAAAGTTGATCACTTTTCAAGGAAATATTTTTGGCTACAAAGGGAGAATATCTAAATAAACGTTTTTCGAAGTTTCTAAAATATTTTCGGATTTAGTTCATATTTGTTAACTTTTATAATTTTACGAACGTCATTACTAAAATTACCACCTAATTATTTAAAAATTACTTCTTAAGTACTTTTACATTAATCAATTACATTGTGTACTTTTATGTTTGAACAAAAAATTTTCATCAATGATGAGCAGTGAATACGTACGGTGAAGGAGGAGGGGAAGGGGTGAATATTTGCCAGATTACTTTTATATTTCAAAAATTATCTGTGGTGCAATTTTTGAAATTTCTAATTAAATATGACCTGCAATCGAACTGCAAAACCGAAAAAATTTCATGGCGATCAACTGCTGCCAGGGTTCAAATTGGAGGAAAGTCAAAAAATTTTATGATCGTCTACGTGCTTTGGAGAGCACGCAAAGCTGTTGGTCCCCTTGGATTGATGTCACCATTAAATGAAAACCTGAAAAATTAAAAATGTACAAATTACTTTATTTTACAAAAACCTCTTCCTCATCTTCCAACTGATCCAAACGACATTGCTTGAAAGAGAGAGGAGCTCCTGTTATGCTAACACTTTTGTTTTTTGTGTTTTAAATACCGTAATATGTATTAATTAATCTCACTTATGAAAGGAATTTGATTAAAAAAATTGACGTATTACCTATTTAATGGCGCACCGATTCTTTAATTACTCGGACGACTTTAATTGAAACTTGTTTTTATGTAATTGAGGAAAATTGAATACAAAAACAAGGTTTATTGATTTACAGTAATTTGCTATGTAGGTCGAGCATATTGCTTTAATTATTATTGTATATGTTAATGGAAGGTTTGTTAAGGCAACAGTCCTAGTTGAGATAAGATAAATTTTGTGACAGTTCACTCTGATGTGTACTCATTTAGTATTAATCAGGCGCAGATCATTTTGCAAAATGTCAATTATGTACCTACCCTATTTCAGGCAGTATAACAAGGAATCCATTCATCATTTTCTAATTTCATCCCAAATAATTATGGCGACATAGGCGGAACACAACTCTTAAATTTGGAGGTGCTAATTCAGATAATTTCTTACTTCACCCGGAATCGAACCGAATACTTCCCTAATTAATTAGCAGTCGACTCCAAGGAGGATTACAATTTCTAATTTCAGGAAAATTGCGATTTTATTTTAGGTAACAACAGCAACTTGAAGTCATAAATACAACAATGCTCCAGTCCTTTCATCGAAAAAGTGACAGTAAATCCTTTCAAAAGTTTCTGGATCCTTTCTCGACTTCTGCCGTATCATACAATTATTCCAAATAATTATTATTCTAAAGAATTAAATCTTCCTTTAAGTGGCAGTCTCTCGAACTGAAGTTCACCTTATTGTAATTTTCGCTTCAACAAACATTCAAATTAGGACTAAAATCGATTTAATTATTTCTATGCCGAATTTTGCAGCTCAAACTAGCACGATGAAATTTTGATCACACAAGAGGAATTAGTTACTGAAGATAAATTCGAAAAATCCCGGAAACTATAAAACTTTGAAACTTCACTAAATCCAAGCGTTTATTATTAAGGTAAAATGATCTGATAAAATACCCCGCGTGTGATTTACCGATAGCATTGGCATTTTCAAGTTTTAAACCCATTAATTATCTTTACTTCGTACTTAATACGCCGCTCAAACTTAAAACATTGTGTAATTTATTTATTCAAACAGAATAGATCATTTTTTGCGTAATTGAACCGTAAATTACACTCTTAAAATTAAGTACCGCTGTTCTATTTTTGTGAAAAAAATTGTCGGTTTATTAAATTTTTTTGACGTTTTGGATTTATGCGAAATATTTTTCAGTTTGTAAGGTTTAAATTTTAATAAATGAGCAAATTTCCTGGTGGCTGCGAATTCTGGAGCAAATGCCTGATTATTTTTTAAGTGTTACTTAATCTAATTAAGCTCGTAAATCTTGAAAGCTCAATAGAAATAGCAACCGAATACTAATGAATGTCTGTAAATTTCATGTAATAATTTAATATACATTAAAGCGGTTTACTCAGCTATTCTGGATCTTGCTCGGGACCTTCAGCCAGGACTAGAATCCTGCATTTTGTATGTTTTAATTTGGTACTAAAATTTAAGTCTGATTTAAACGACTCGACCGATTATAATTATACTGACATATTTGACCTTGTTTTGAACATTATTATTATTATTATTACTCGTTTGCTGAATATAACAATGAGATAAGCCATTTAAATTATGGGAAGTAATTTAACAATTCACTTGCTGCTCCATGGTGAACTTTTAAAGGTCACATCTTGTTTGTGATATTTGAATGAAAAATTTCCAAATAAAAATTTAGGGCGTTTTTCGAATTGCCATTAAGTTAAGCTTTCGCATCTTTGTTATAAATTACTTTACAGTAACGCTTATTGACACGGGCCTACCCTACTCAAACGGTTTGTTTTTCTGGTAAATTTTTTATTTTCTTTCAAAATTTTACTTTTAGTTCACCAAGTGCACTAAATTATTTACTTTTCTTTTTTAAGTCGGTTTTCAGTTCGTGAAAATCATTCAAAATTAAACGTGAATCATTGATTATAAATTTAAGAAGACATCCGTTCATTTGCAGCGAATCAAACTGAACATGGAAAGCTAAAAGTCCTCACTCACTCATTCATAAAGAAGTCGGGATTGGTTCGCTATGGACATATTAAGTGACCAGAGGCTGAACAACCACATCGATCATTTGGCATTGAAACCCCACAGCTGCCTAAACCCGATTGTATATGGTACCATTGGGCTACTCACATACTTTGACCCCTTTATAATTTGGGTGAAAAACTGTCAAATTGAAATGTGAAGCACTCTTGGAATTGCCATTAAGTTCAAGTCATTAAGTATTTTATTTTTAGATGTAGTAAATGCTTTATTGTCTATCAAAAGTTTACTTTTAGTTCTTCAAGCGCGGTGAATTATTTATTTTCCTTTTCCAAGTTTTAAATTATTAATTGGATCATTGATTATTATTATAAATTAGATCCGTAGATGCCTTGCATATCTTTCTAGAATTTGTGATCAATGGTTGAATTGGAATAACTCCAGCAACGAGGATCCTCTCCCGAGATTTGATTATATATCAGCCAAAATTTTTTTATCGACCCGACTTGTGACATACCCATACACTTGGGATCGCACTACACTAACGAGGGTATCTCTCGCAGTGCAACTGAATCGTAAATTTGTGAAAATTACAGTGTGAGACTGCCAAGCCAAACAACTCAATTAACAAATTTATTTATGAAGCCAACGAAACTAAATACTTCACACTCGATTCTTAAATAGCAACTCCGAATGTGCACCAATAAAGTACGCTACTACATTGTCGTCGCGATTTATTACGACGTCAGCAGTTACCGTTTTGTCCCCAATTTCCCCTGAAAAATAATATGGGCAAAAAAATAACTGTCAAGCGTAAATCTTACCTGAAAACGGCCTTCTAAAGTGAAATAATTTTCTCAATAAATTTCTTTGTAAAAATTACGAGTGATTAACTGCCGATCTATGAGTAGGTAACCATTTCCTCATTTCCTCTCCCATAATTTATGGCATAATAAGAATTTTAATTGGCGATTGAACATCTGGGAGCGAATAGGTTAATTTGCACTCATGAATTACTAATTGGATTTAAAAAACAGTTTGCCGTACTAAGTGACGACCCCGACGTGACATACATACAAAGAACCTGAGGGATGTGCCAGCTAATAATCGTGATTTCTTTTGTTTAATATTTTGCGTGATGTGTATCATCTCGGTCTATTTCTCTAGGATCTACACGAATGACTTTAACGAATCGGCTTGGGAAATTCGATTATGGTAAAACGCTTCTGTATTATCACATTTTTCAGCTCCAACAATCTTGCACAATGCTGAATAACCTTTTAACTTAAACTAAATTAATGCGATGGTACCAACTCGGAATAGATAACGGTGCGTGCTGCGTAGTCTAATTTAAATGCTTACGTCCCTCGTACGTTTATCCAAATCCTATTCAGTCCTCATAGTACGGAAACATCTTGTCTAGCAAATGGAAGATGCTCAGTTTGATCCCACCGGGGATCTAACTTTCCTCCCTTATTTCGTCTTCTCAATATTTAATACTTGCTTATTGGTGTCAATAACCTTATTTGTTTTTAAATTTTTCACTGTTAATTTAGTGTAGCCATCTCCGAGTAATATGTTCCATTTTTAAATAACTTCCACTTCGAGAATGCTGCTTTTGCAATTTTTTTCATTTGCTTGATGGCTTTTGCTTTGCCCGATTTCCGTCTCTCGTTTTGTTTTATTTTGCTTCAATTATGCGGATAAATTTACTACTGCACGCTAAGAAATAGAAAGCTTTTCCTCCGGAAGAAGCAGTAGTGCAAAGTTAAATATCGCATCTATATTTGCATTTCCGCTCAGCGTATTTATAAAGCAAATCGACTTACGATATCATATCCGCAAAATTCCAACTATTTCTTTTTTAATTTTAAACGGCACACATTCCAAGTTTTTAATGTTAAAATTTAAAGGACGAATGAGCTGTAATCGAACTTATAAATCGAACGGAAAATGCAACATTTATAAAGTAATTTTGTACTTTTTTATTATGTAAGGATTTATGGTGGAAGATATCAAAGAGGAACCACCCTAATCGTGGAGAGTTTTCATTCACGTATCTTGTAGGAAATTTGTTCTTATTTTTGGTCTGAAAGCGCGAACAAGGAGTGGGCGTTTCGATAAGCTACTAAGCTCGTGTATATTGAGGATAAAGCTAGGGGTAAATGAAATGCCATTGACTGTCGGATCGGGGAGAGCTAAATAAACTTACACTTTACTATTACACTTTTTCTATACAGGCCAGTGACATTAACCACGTGTCAAATTAGGAAATACTACTACGAAAACTTCCATTTGATGAGCTTTTCATAATTTTGAGATGGCAAGTTTTCCGCAACGCAAACTTTTAAACGGTAGCACTTAAACATAAAATTTAGGTAAAACTTGTCAGATTACGAAACAGTCTGAGGTTCAAGCCCCGGAATGAACCAACGGGATTGTTATTAAAATTAATTTTACCGTCTTCCTTTATTGTTTATTGGAAAGCTTTCATGTATTTTAATGAAACGTCGATTCGAGAAACAATAATTGTGCTTTTCATGGTTGAAATAATCCACTTTAATGAGGTTTCCAGTTTAGGGTTATAGACATCCATTGAGAAATTATTTTAATGGATGTGGGATTATTCATTAAAATAAATTTTTGTTTCTATTTCTCAGAGTTTAACCTAATTTTTAGCCGAAAATTAGAAATATGTATTAAATTTATTGATTAAATATTGGGCACCCACAAACAACAATTATTCGGCGATTAATGCGATCGATGTTTATTTAGTAACTGATTTGATAACTTTGTTATAAAATATTTTTGCACGTTTGGTAATAATTTAAAATTAAAACGCTTTACTTAATTTATTATTTGTAAATAAATATATTGTACGTACATGACAAAAAGAATCTCTTTGTGGCTTTGTTCGTGTCTGATTTAGATTAGATAACGAGAAATTTTTGAGTTAAAAATAGTTATTATCGTTACAATAAAACAGAAAGTAAAATTAACTTATTATGGATCGAAAAAATTTGTCCGATTGTTCCTATTGTGAAAGAAAAATCATTGTTATATTCATTTGGATAATTTCACTTCAATTCCATGTTTAAAATTGAAAGTAGCTTAATTATAACCGAATAAAGGTAAACAGATCTGAATATGTAAAATTAAGAGCCGAGATAGTCTGGCTTAGTGTTCGTATTCGTCGTTGTCGTCGCTACTAGCGTACTAATTAATAATGAAAACTCTGCAGTTGCGTTAGAAAAGCACATTCACACGTGCAAAATTTTTCAGGTCTCCAAATACACCCTGGACACCGATGAAATATCAATATATTGGTAATACGGTCCTTTCATGTCTGTTAACTTAGCGTTGAACAGGATCGAACGAAATTAACATTGACACAAATTGGATTTAGAAAGGGGGTAGAAAAGAACAGGTTAAAATAAAATAAGACAAATCAGCTTGATTTAACGTCCGACGTGTCTGAGTTTTAAAAAGTTAAAATTATTGTAGTACGTATTAAATGTAATAAACTGGAAAGAAATGCATCTGCCTCGTCCCGAAAGGGATAAACCGATAAGACTGGAAAATGTCCTGGATTTAACCCAACAAACCTCTAGTGGAAATGACATTAGGAAATAATAAAATCAACCACAGCGGAGCTCTCGAAAACATTCATTGAATTGAAATTTTGTTAAATAGACCTAAAATAATATAGGCGTAATTATTATTATTATAAGTTATTTTGAAGTCAAGATAGGTACAGCAGTTGTAAATTAACTTACCTCTTTCCAGCCGGAAAATTGATGTTTAATTTTTTAACTTAAGCTCAGGCTATACAAAACTAAACATAATCAGGATCTTATAATATCAAGAATCAAATCACCTGTGAAGGTTGACGACGCCGGCGCCGTTTGATCAGGTTAGAGCTATCCATGGTTTGGATCCCACGTTAAGTTGTAGGTCATGTTATTTACGTGTAGTTTACAAATAAAAATTTCAGACTTCCAATTTGTTAGTGTGGATTATAGTCCTAAATATAAAAGGTTTATTCGCAAAAATACCGTACAATACAATAATTAATTACAGCATTTTAAAATTTTATGTCCGCCCTGCGGAAGAACACAACGAAGAACATTAATTTAGTGAATAATATTTGGATAGAAAAGTATGCGAGTTGACTAATTGACCCAAATATTTGATATGCTCGAATGAAAATTAAATTCCAATTTAAAATTCGTAATTTCCAACAAAAAACTTAATTTCGATTAGATATTCAAATTTACTTTGTGTTGAATAATATAGGACAAAATATTTTTCCTAATTGCGATGACCTACAAGTGGAACACTTTCACTTTAAATCCTTTATTTTAGAAGCAATAAACTTTACGTGTTTGTAACGAGTATAATTATTAAAACACGTGGTTCATCGCCGGCCGCGCCGGTGTAGTCGTCGTGCCTTCCAATTATTGCTAGGTAATTTCAAATATCGAATTGTAAAAACTCAAATTCAGCGCCAACTTTTAAATTAACTAATTAGAAACGTCCAGCGAGAGTTGATTTTGCTGAAAACTGTAATTACTTTAAGAGATAATTAAAATGAAATTGCAGTTGATTATAAGTTGGTGTCGAAACCGGAAGCAAAAGCTTTGTTTTAATTAGATTTGCATTTGATTTGGTTCGAATTTAAATTGTGCTTGCAGGATTTTTCAATTAAAATATTTTAGTAAGAAATTGGATCGGATCAGCTTGACAAATTTTATTCGTTCTTATGTGAAAAACGGTAATTTAATCGTGACTAGTTACTCTACAAAATGCCTGCTAAAAAGTTTACTAGCGGAAAACACGAAATGTTACTTTGGAAGAATATGAAACTTGCAATTATTTTGACAGTTTTTAAAATGTTGCTTGTTGTAGGTACTTGAATGTGTAATGAAGATTGATGTGAATATCGTGGGCGTATTATGTGCTTTTGTAAATATAAATTACAATTTTCCAACTTTCTGGCGTGACTGAGTTTTTTCATTTTTTTGATTGAAGCTTTTTTTGTTACCTCGATCGAACCTAATGAGATGTTATTTACAAAAATTTCGAAATGATCGATTTATGCAACCAGGGAATTTAAAAGTGCTTTTCGATTCACGATACAATAAACCATTATAGATTCTTCCAAGGGCATAGAACAATGCATTTTACATCCCACTAACATCACCGACGATAAACATCTTTGCACGTGCAAGAAGAAGAAAATTTATTACAATTTTACCTAACATGTTCGTTCTATCGAAATTACTTTACCTTACCACTTTAAAATGCGCCAATTTTTTCAGCTTTCGTGAGCTTTTACGTGCGCTTCACCGCTGCAAAATGTAATTTAGGGAAGATCTTTTTGAGTTTTTCCAATGGTTTATACTTTATAGCCTTTCCGAGTTAATTAATTTTAGAGCTATCGAACCTTGACTTACTAAAATGCGCGCGATTTAAATGTTGTTCGAAATTCAAACTTCAGTTTGTGTTTCCCCCTAGCGGTTGCTAGATCCACCTTTAGCAACGCTCCAAACCAATCCAGCTCGAAGAACCATAATGTTATCTACTCACGACCGAATTCCTGTATGCTGGTTTCCTGAAGTTTCGACCTTCTCCACTAGGTGTCGCAACCGCACTAAATTTGAATTTTAGTTTATGAGGTCTTAATTAAACGGGCTCCGATAATTAAGCGGAATTACCATAAAAACTAATGCAGGTTGTGACCCAAATACGAAAAACTTGATTAAGTAATTTTTGGGCGGATGTTCATTAAGATGTGCGATCGTTACTCATTCTTACTTTTTTATTTACTTGTAACTAGGGAAAACTCGTTTATAAAAAGCTCCGGGCATAAAAACATGAAGAGCGAATAAATTGTAAAGGTACCCACTTTTAGGTCATACAAAAATAACCCTTGGGTTGCTTCATTATGATCTGCTTGCATAGAAAGAGGCCCTGAATAATAACAGCAGAAAAAAATTTGTTTAACGAATGCAACCGTTATTAAAAATAAAACACGATTTTAGAAAAATCATCACCGGGAAATTGTTCGAGTCGGAGTCGATTCGTACAATTGCAGGAGAGTTTCGGGTTGCAGGTAGCTACTTTGGGCACGAAAATACAAATTTTACGATTGAAACCTCGATGAATTCTGAAAGAGTATATATTAAATAAGAGAATTAGCTATGAGCGAATGCCCTAAGTGCACCTGTTTTTTCAAAAATCGAATTTAAAAACTTCGATTTTTGCAGTAAATTTTAAAGCAAAGTCGCTCGGGATTGGTTAATTCTGTCGGTACGTGCACCCAGATATAGTCTTAGCTTTGCGCAGAGTGGGAGCGACACTTGCATTGCGATGCAGTAACAGAGCACTTCGAACGAAAATCATGGTTTTCAACCCTAAATGTGCTGGTAAAATGGCTTAAAGCGCCCGAGCGCAGCGAGAGGTGCTTTAAGTCGATTTTTCCTTGCACAACCACCTTTCCGAATAGTACATGTGCTAGAAAAATGGCTTAAAGCGCCCGAGCGTAGCGAGAGGTGCTTTAAGTCGATTTTTCTTCGCACAAGTACCGTGCGTTAAAAAATCCACTCTCACGAGTTTCACATCTCAAAGATCCACCTTTTCATTGATCTGTCGGCCTAGGGATATTTTTAAATTAGTTGTCATTTTCATCAAAATGGCTCGAAGCGCCCGAAGGGTGCTGAGAGTCAATTTTGATGAAAATCACCCCGGCAAGAGTCGGATTCACTCGAAAAAGTAACTACCGTTCGTTAAATTTAAGTAACCCTTTTCTGAAGTAATTTTTAAATAATTTTAAATTTTTAAATTAAATAAAAAAGGAGAACGCATTCCTACCATTGCGCTAGAGTTACTGTCTAATTGTAGAAGTGCGACACTCTTATGTATAGCAGTGCACGGACCTCCCACGAACGAACTTGATTAACCAATCACGAGCGTTTAAACTTCGAAAATCAAGCTTTTTTAAATTCGATTTTTGAAAAAACAGGGGAATTTAAGGCATTCATTCATAGCTAATTCTCTTATTTAATATATACTCTTTCAGAATTCATCGAAGTTTCAATCGTAAAATTTGTATTTTCGTGCCCAAAGTAGCTACCTTTCCCCGAGTTTCGAATACAATGGAAGTTTCTATTAAAAAACAAAGCGTGTATCATCAGCGTTTAGGGGTTAAAAATGTTCGCCGCGGAGGAAATACCGAAGTGGATCACGTCTCTATGAAGTTACATCGTTTTGCCTAAAACTGAAAATGGTGGAAAATCCAATTTATTTTTAACCAGAAGCGCTTTCCTTTATTTTATTTCATTTTACAAATAAATTATTTCGTTTTTACGTGTGCTTTGTTATAATAGTACATGGGATTTTTGTAATTGATGTTTTGAAATATTCGCAAATACATCATTAAATGGGTTGGTACGCTATAATTTAATTGAGCCGGCAAGGCAGCTTAAGCTTTTATAAGAAATATGAAGCTTTAATTTTAATGCACTGCAGTGGGTAGTTCATATTTTAATTTCCTTGCGATACAAAAGGAACGAAACCTTAGAAAATTGGCTCCAGGTGGTCCTTAATCCAGCAATTAACCTTGCCCGAACTCCCGGAGTTACATAATATTAAACAAGCTTAATTTAATTCAGGTTATTTAGATGCATTTTCTGAACACTTTCGCAAGCAAGATTATTCACAATGAAAGTTGAGTGCAGGCATAAATCGATGTACAGAGTTCTATCCGTGTAATCGGTAATCATCCATCAATTTTCGATTTGACGTTATGTCGGAAGAATCTCAGGCATGCAATCTTAATGTGAGTTAATCGAAGTAGACTTGAATTGCTGTGGAAAGGGGTCGAAAATCTTGTAGATTAGCGTGGAACAATGTTATCTAAAATTTGGAATCACAATAGAAGCGATCCACCGTGACCACAATGAGACCGCAAGGTCCACATGGACATTTTGAACTATCATCTGTCCATGTTTGTCTTCTTAAACAGATAGCAACAACCGGTACGTCCACTTGACGTACACTTTAAATGCAGTTCATCTTACAGTATAAATCCAAATGGGGTGGAAACGAGATTAGCTCCGTCTGAAGTGCACTAGAGCTATGTGCTACAATAACAACATCGTAAAATTTGAATATAAACTCATGTATCATTTTCAACCGGTTTTAGCAATATTATTAATTTAATATTAGCTTGAAAAAATCCTAGACGTTATAGCACATCCAAGAGGCTTACCCTTGTATTACTGGGGAAATAATAGTGTTATGGTAATTTTCTACAAAATGCTTTTGCATCCGTTCCAGACAAAGCGAGAAATTTTCTTGTGTGTGTCTCATCCCTATCTATTTTTTTCCTTCGTTCTTTGTGTGCTTTTTTATTTCTTTTTGTATCTTCTTATAAATCCGACCAAGAAGCATTTAATTTAATTTATTTAAAAAAAATAAATTACTTTTATAATCCTATTCTGGTAGACTAAATCACGGTTTTTATATCTTCCGGGTGACGGTGGATAAAGTAAAAAACTTGAAACGTCTTTTTGTTTTGTTTTCTGGAAAATGTAGTTTTAGTTCAGCGTCAATTACATGCGGCTACGCTGTTTAGCCAGAGTTTTCACGGAGCTAAATTCGCTTGGTAACAAGGACTAAAGTAGCCACTCGAACATTTGTATTATGGCTGCAAAAATAGCGGAAGCGAACTTAATGAAAATATAATCAAAAGTCGTGTACCAGAATCACGAAGAAATAATATGGTTGGAAGCTGAAGGTTTCACTCATATATGTCATAAAATATCATAAAAGAAAATTCAACAGTCAGATTTTTGGTGATGCCATAAAATTGTTACTATATTAAAATCCCAAAAGTCGCTCAATTTTGTTGATTTATACCTAACTTTTAAATCTGTTTTAAAAAATGCGATTTGTATTTTTGTATCTTTTGATTATGAGCGTAATTAATTACAAAAGGGATTGAAAAACAAAATTTTTACACCTTTGAGAGTAAAAATACTACTTTAGTCCCTAAAAATAAAAATAACACTTTCCTTTTTTTGTGACTAAAAGTGACACATAAGTCTTTGAAAAAGAGTGATTGAAACTGAAATAGCATTTTTACGCGCCAAAAAGGGCAAAAGATTGTTATTTTTATTTTATTTGCAGCTTAAATTTGCTCTAAAAGCGACAAAAAATAAATAAACTTGAAATTTTTCTTTATTAAGATTAAAAAATGTAATATTACAAAAATCATTTTTTTGGGATAACCAATTTTTGGTACTTCACTTCTCCCACGGTTACGCCCATGGGCCCATGTATTTATCTGCAACTAAAAAACCAAAAATATTTATAATCACGAATGTTGTGTCGGTTTGGTGTGAACAAGATTTAACAAAAATAAACTGTGCATACAAGAAAATGGCGATTATGAAAAATATATAGTTCAATTTTTAAGGTTTTCTTTTTAATTTTTAAGGGTTGCAAAAATGAAATGCTATAAAAAAACTGCAAAACGAAAGAAATCAAGATGAAGGTAATCCAATTCCCAACGTAGGGAACTCGATGAAAAATCTGTAGTTTTTCAGAAAACGCGTTGAAATGGTACAATTCTCATGTCGATAAAAAATAAAAATTTACACTAATTAAGAAAAAGTTAAAGTTTAGCTGATAGAGAATTTAATTATAAATCGAATTAGTTCGGAATGAGTAAAATCCGTTGATTGATTTTTGAGTTATCGTAGAGAATTTGTTGAAAAATTGTAGTTTCTTAGAAAATGTTTTTTTGGAGTATTTCTTTTGCTGATAGAAGTAAAAATTTTAAACTAATTTTAGTTCACGGAACACAGAATTTATCTAAGAGTCGAATGAGCCTAAGATGAATAAAATTGGTTGATTAGTTTAGAAGTTATCGTAAAGAATTATTTAAGTAGTTTTTTTTATCAAATTTAAATTGAAAGAAGTGTTAAATTTTTAATCACTGTTAACATTTAATTTCGGATTGGAGAAATCCCCCTCCCCTCCATCCAATTGTAGTGCTTTTATGATGAGTGTTGTGGAAGTACCTATCATGATAAACCATTTTAAAATAATTAAAGAGCAAACTATGAAGTACTAAGTATCAGAATAAGGATAAAGAGCAGAATAAAACTTTTGTTACTATTGGTGCCATTTTTCATTTTTATCCGTTACAATGAGAAGTTGTATGGACTTCATCCATTTATTTCTTCTATGAAAATATCTGTTTTGAACGAATAAATCTCCGAGCATTGTTCAAAAAATGCATGCTGCATTGGACGTTGCGGCACGGCTGTTTTGGTACGGGACGAACCTGGACAGTTCGGCGCAAGTTAATTAACTTTATTTTATATTTGTGTTTTCAATATGTCATGAATATGAATAAGTTTGGAACGGCAAAGCTTAGGTTATTTGTTAAACCTAAATAATTAAAGGACATTAATTAATTATCTTGCGCCGAACTGTCCCACGTTAGAACATTTAAATGGAACGGATTTGTTTAATTGAATTTGTTTTCCTCAAAAAAACTTCACATTTGCTGTTCTCAATGACAATACTTTCCTTTACGATGTATATGATCAGTAGCAAAAGAGAATTATTGTCTGTCAAGTAAGCGGTTAGCTCAGTGGTAGAGCGGCGGAGTGCTGAGGTGAGCATATCAGGTTTGGTTCATCATGAAACTATGAAGCTAATGTTGTAATCAGGGATCGGAAGCAGCCCAATTTTTGAATAGCTTTGCTCTAGCATCAAAGTTTTGCTCCGAGCTCTGCTCTATGCTCCAGATAAAATTTTTAATTTAAATTTGGGGCGGAAAGATATCATAAAATATTCATTGCTGAGTACTTCAGCTTCGCTGGCTTACATTTAGTCATTCAAAACCAACGGTAAACTATAGATCCTTCCTGCTCAATATTTTTAGGGCCCAAAAATAAAAAAAGTTGACAAGTACTCAGCAGTAGGATCTTTTCTTAAAAATCGAGTTCACATTATTGTCTTTGATTGATAACCGAATGGAATATAAAATTTAATTGATTCGATTAGATCTCTATCTGTGTGCGTCTTCATTGTGGTGGTAGCTTTCGCTTTAACTTGAATTTTTTTTAACTTTCTAATAATTTGCAATAAAATTACATCAGGAATAAATTTTATCGTCGATGATTATCAGTTCAATTGCAACACTTATATCGTACTTTTTGACGTCAGATATAATAAAAACGATTCATCTCTTGATCCTGGAAGTTCATGGTCTAACAACACGACTGACTGTCCCGAGCGGATAATGAAAAAGGTTATTTATTACCCAATGTTTAAAGCATAATGATCTAACAAAAAATTAATATACGTTTTCGTGCCAGCATAATATTTATTTTACAATTTCTCAATACATAATTGTATTATTCATGTATCGATTTCATAATTTATTTATCAGGTCGAGTTCAATTTGTCATTTATCTGGAGTCATCTACCTATAGGTTATTAATAGTTGTCGATTCCCGCTGCTTCACAACTTGACACCGTCATCCATATAAAGCTTTTACATGGGCGTACCTGCATTAAGCTCACTTTTCATGCCGAACACTTTTCTTTTTAAAACTCATGGGATTCGCTGCATCGTATTTGAGATAAATTTTGTGTGTTGAATCATCACCACCCTCTTTTTTGATTCCCCTTCAATCTGTAGCCACATACGGTACTTTTAAAGCTTCATTTATAACTTCGGATTAAACATTAAATTAGGAACTTAAGCTCGACTTTTGATTTTAACTTGATAGGAGAAGCCATCAGTTTCCAGCTATCGATCGATCCAAGAATGAGTTTCTTGTCAACGCTGCTATTCTCTTTGATTTCAAAATAAGTGGATCCACTTTCAGAAAATTGGCTACCTTTCCATTAGACGGAGCGAGTTACTGATTGGAGTTCTAGGTGAAGCGCTACCATAAATAATTAGGGTCCTACTGGTCACAATGAATAAACAAATTTTTACGGTGTAATGTAATTGTAAGTAACGCGACTGAACTGGTTAAGTAATAAATCAAGGTAAACAATACTTAAAAACGTTTAAACACCAGGAGAGAACTATTTGCGGTTAGAATACAATACAGAACTGTCACATAAATATCAACATATTGTATTTAACCAATGGTCAACCGGTACTTCTAATTTACGTAAGAAAACCGCGAACTTCTTTGCATGCAGCAATGAATGCTCTTAGAAGTCAGCTGGACGTGCAATTAGAGCGTAAAATTACCGGGAGGCAGATTTTGTACGTAATCGGGTTTTGAGAAAAATTTAGCGCCCTACACATTACTTCGTGAGGGGAATTAATAGCATTGAAAAGGGATTTGCTGACTCATCAGTCACTCATAGGCATCACTTGACAATAGATTCCCTTTTCTGATTAATGAACTCTCAGAGTTACGTATGTATGCGTATATCATAATTATCTTATTCTTCGTTTCGAGAGAGGATTAAGAAAAAAGTTGCACTCTGTTTTAAGGATCCAGTTCCTTAACGAGAATCTTATTGCATAACAAATACTTTAAAATGAATATTTTTGGGGTGTTCGGCACGTGAGAAAATCCGTAATAATCAGAACTGACAGTTCGTCAAAAAGCATAATCGCGGTCTGTCTTTTCTATTATGAAGGGTCTATCTTACTGCAGCTAACCTGCAGAAACTAGAAAAAAAAAACAAAACGTTGAATACAATGCTATATTTGTAACGTTTATAGAAACATCATATCGCAGTCAGCTGTCACATCAAGTACGAGGTAAACTTGACGGACCTTTCTGATGTTGCATGAAGTCGAAAGGTCTACAAGGGTCAAGTTCTAATGAAGTCCTGTTTTCTGATTTTTTAAACATTTCAGGAATACTTTCGAATTTCTTATGCTTATGACTATTGCGAATCATCTTATTGATGCTACTTTGTTTTATAATAATGTAGAAAATAATGTTACTTATAATTAAACTAATTAGTAATTAACGTTAGTGGAATATTAAACATAATGTATCTTTTTGTTCTCTTATTTATAAACAATAAATCGATGTGCAATTAGCATCGCCTGATCTAGTCTATGTGACCTCTTAGATACCCCATTGTTCTGTGTTAATGTAAAAGCATCGCTTGATTACAATAATAATTATTCAATTATTATAAATATAACGTTCTTAATTTCTGTTTTTTTTTGTTTCAGGTAAGACGGTTTGTTGCATTCCGATGCTGGTATGTAAATTTCTCGTTTTATTAACCACTTCGGATTGAGCTTTCGTTACTAATTTAACTTAACGACATTCTTTGCATACCTGGTGCAAAATGGAAAAACTGAATTTGAAATGATACGGTAGCTAGTAAACGCAGCAGATTACGGTTTATTTATGATACCCAAGGTAAATTAAATGATTGCAGTATCGACTAACGTGTAGTTTGCCTCCTCATATATCGTGTCACTCCACGTCAAAATTGCGTTTCCGAACACTTTGTGTCAAAATAAAAATGCGAAATAATTCAATTCCTTCGTCTTTCAATTCGAGGAGGGTTGCGTCGGTACAGCTTTTGGATCTTGTTTGCAAGAGATTCATTCGTGTGTATCTAACCTATGGCCTTCTAGGTCCCGATTTCTTCCTCTTCCGGATTGTTTCCATTATTCTTTTTCATCTGCAAGGCTAGACGTGAGAGCCGTTGAAGCATCTCTCCCCATTCTTGCAGAACAACTTTTAAGTATGAAACCCTAATTTAAACTGGGTCTCCCCTTCTAATATCTTACCTGAACGACTTTGATGTTACACCTTGCGACCGTGCGAACCGCCCAAAAATTACAAATGTTTCCGTAACACTATCGATTTCACGTTGCCCAATCGATTCCTTATCTTGAAGTTCGCTCTAAATTATTTTAATCATTTTCATCCCTTGGATCTTTTTTATGGTTTTCTAAGTTGAAATATGAAATATTGCCTATAACGAAAAACAATAAATACTTTTCGGGAGGCTTCATGAAAAATTCATTTTTAAAATACTTCTGCACAGTAGGAAGGCTGTGTATACGCATCCCTAATAAAACATGGAATAATTTAAAATGCTGGTATCTCTCTCAGTTCCGCACTTTTCTTAAACGTATATTACACCTGGATAATACGAATTGTTACAGTGAGTTAGCGATTTTTATGTACCTACCTATAAGAAGTGCCAACAAGCCACACAATTTTACTTAATAACAGAATTTATGTCATCCATTGTTATTGTCACCGCGGGTTATATTTTAAATGATAGTTTGATAGGCACTAAAAGTATTAAAAGATTGTTGAGGTTATTTACCGATTTTTTTATTGAAATCGTTCTTCATGGTGACTTGGTACTTTTTGATTAGCATTTTGTGGGGCCATTATAACAAAAGTCTTTAAAAAAACAGTAAAATGAGTTACTCTTACTCTTTTATTCTTCATTTCAATAGCATTAATACAAAGACGTAAGTAAGATGAAGTGGAACGAAATGATGAGATGTATTCAACAGTTATTTTGTCCAAAAAAAAAGTAAGACTTGGAATGGTTTTCGAAACATGGCAATTTTAATAAATCTAATAAATATATTTTATGTATGCCAGGTGGAAAGCAAACGTTTCATATCCGAAATTATGTAACTCGACAACACCTTAAAATTAATTTAAAATTCAAATTACCAAACAAAATAAATCAAAACAAATCAGCTTGAAATTCAAAAAACCGTTTATTCTGCTTTATTATGCGATCAAAAGGTTATCGAGTCCAGACTAAATGGAATAATTGATTAAAGGTAAATATTGAATTGTTAAAAAGCTTCGCTTCAAATATCTTTCAACCAATTGAAATTCCGTTTTCGATTAATAATTGAAAAAAGGTTTCAAGATTTCAAATTTTCTTTCTTTTGTTGGGAAAATTATCTCCCGAAGGATGAAATTTAAACAGGCAGGTCACGATTTACAGTTTTAAAAGAGAAACCTTTGAAGTGATAAACAGAATAGTCACGTGAGCTTTCTCTCAAGAATAAAATTCATTTTCAGCATCCGTAGGTAGTTCTTTAGTGACAAGAGAAGGATTTCCATTTTTGCTTTTTGCATCAAATTGTAGCTGAAGGAAAGCGAATCCTACATACCTTCTCGCTATTCCCAGAAGAAATAGAAAAATCCATCAAAGCGTTGCAACTTGTTATAGTCATAAAATGAATATCAGAGATTTGAAGGATTTTCAATTTTTCTGTTCTCGTCGCAGAGGTTTTTTTTATGCATACTCTGAAAAAAGCTGTAGGTATAATATATGCATTTAGGGTAAATTGACAAGGTTCTTAGTATTCAAATGAGGGAAATCGGTTGCAATTCAGGGGCGGATTGTCCATGTGAAATATGGGAAATTTTCTGCCTGCTTTACCTTGTTTCTGGGCAAAAGCTTTCATATTTTTACGGTAATGACGAGAAGTAACTGGAGTTAACTCGGGGTTTGCTGTGTTTTTGTTAGAAAATTTTGAAATAGAATCAATGTAAAATGACCATAAAATTATTATTAAACTATATTTAATTTGTTCCAAGTGTAAATAATAGAATATTGCTTGCTAAATAGAAATTTGGGTGGCATTGGCTAAATTACGAAGTTATATTTCCACCTTTTCAACCCCATTTAGCGCCTACAAGCCGGTTATTATTATATTATACATTTTACAAAATGACTTTTATTTAAAATAAAAATAAAAAAATGTTGGACGCTACATTTACTACATTTATATCTGCTTTATTGTTATCATTTTGTTAATGGGTAGAGATCACCGAGTTCTTTCATGCAAGATTGTTGCTCTTACTATGTATTATTTATTGCCATTTTTCAAAAAGCTTTATAACATAGTCATAACTTCCGTGCTTGGTATCGGCAGAAATCGATATAAACCCAATTACAGTGGAACTTCGATAACTCGAAGTATGGGCGACGAATATTATTTGACTTCGAAGAATAATTAAATTATTCACTCTTGAGAGACCAAGAGTGACGCAACGGACAATGTCTAAAGCATGAAGATGATGATGATGAATAATTAAATTAATGAAGTGCGATACAAATGTAAGGTTAATAAAGGAAAAGAAACTGTAAACAAAAATATCAAGAGTTTTTAAGTTCCATGGGGAGTTCAACTCCTCTTTTATAACGATATTCGTATAAAATGTAAGCAAGGAATTTAGAACGGAATTGTATTTCAAAAGCGCATTATTGGATTAACGAGATTCCCGCTGCCAAAACTTTTTTTCAATATATCACGATATTTCAAACACATCCGTACGGACTAATAACAAATAACCTAAGCTTATTTGTCAAACTCTGCTCTTCTTTTTCGAGTAAATTTGTTGTCAGTAAGTGAGCGGCCGGTAGCGGGAATCTCGTTAATCCATTCATGCGCACTAGTGGTAAACACAATATAACGGATAAAACTTTTAAGAGATAATACTTTGAATATACGGTTTAAATTTTCTTACTCAGTTCGAAGTGTGGCTGGGGGGTATTCCATACCCCCCAGACCCCCCGGTGATAGACTGATTTCCATTAATTGATACTTGCTGTATACAATTATAAATTAATATTTATTCAAGGTGAAGGAGTTAAATTTTTTACCCTGATAATATTAAATAAGGCGGTGGAAGATAATAACATTTTGCAGGGTATGGATTATCCACGGCAATAGACGTCGAATCTACCATATTTTTTGCTTTAAATGTTGAAATTCATAGCAACGGTCATTCAGAGTTCAGGATTGTCAGAACGATTCAAAATTTAACGTTTTTCGTTAATTCTATCGTAATTTTTGTACTACATTAAATAGTTTTTATTGTAATGAGTAATTTAAGGTTGTAAATTTTCAAGATTGTTCAGCTAAAAATAGGCGTAATAAACCGGGGGGTCTGGGGGGTATGGAATACCCTCCAGTACCTGGTGATTAGATGGTTAAATAATCAAAAATTATACAGAAGCTTAAAGATATCAGTTTTTTTGTGGACATAAACATGTAATGTTCTGGAGGGTATTCCATACCCCCCAGACCCCCCGGTTTCTTTACAATTTAAGACGTCTAGCGGGTTTCACCACCCTAAACTAGAAAATATAGAAAGCGCTTGCATTTTTTTATTTCTGTTAAGTCTTGTGTATGTACATGGCTTTCCACTTACCTCAATACTAGAGCCAGTTATAGTACTAAAAATCTGGCAAGTTATGCGCATCATTTAAAATACTAAATTTGATTATTGACTGATTCACTGCAATCTCATGCTCTTGTTTAAATAGTACTATAAAATATTCCTGGGTCGGGTCTGTAGGTACTTCAATGCAAGGCAAAAAGTAATTTTCCCTAAAAAAAACTCCTCTAAACTGGAGGGTCATTTGAAAAATAAACAATCGGAAAACCGGGGGGTTTACCCCCCAGCCGTAAGTGATAAATTTTTTCAATGCAATGTTAAAAAAAGATTATGCATAATAATAGTAGGTAATGTTTAATCCTTTATTTTTTACATAGGTATTCGGTCATACGTAACTTCGTAAATTACTAACAGACAGACAGACAACATTTATTATGTTATGATTGTTCCAACTTGACGTTTGTAAGCTAAATTTCAAATTTATACTTACTGAAAATATATTATTGACCTTCTTCGGATGTTTTGATCTGTTTTTATTTATTTACATTCATGGCGACAAACATAATAATGAATATTGCAAATTTACAAGAGTGAACCACTAACCTCTTAACATGTCTTGCTTATCATTATCACAAGGTGTTACTTATTCATTAACAGATTCCATGGACCCAATAAAAATTATTTTTATGAAATTTTTTGAAGAGCTTTTAAATCCGGTCCTTCTTCTTTTTAGTGAACATCTGTACAAATATTAACAATCGAATGAAATACGAAAAGAGTTGTTTGCACCCTATAATCGCCGTTTATTTGCGATTTAAAAAACACGCCCTGTATATTACCAGTCAGTAAGCAAATCAATTGAATAGTGATTTGAATTTCAAATTTAAAGTGGAACCTCCTGTGAAGTTGTCGTGCAAAGTAAATAGACTTCTTGGCGAGCAATCGCTGCGAATTCAAATCTTGAAGTGCATATCACGTGAAGTTTGAATACCTTAAACACTAAGTTACCCCTTTATAAAAAGTAATATTTGATTTCTGATTCATTACGATTGGAACCGAAACCTAAGATGCGATTAGGGTATAATAAACCACACACACCAAAAGAAATTTTCCCCTTTTATTAGCAAAGCAAAGTTCAAAAAATGAGTGGTGTAAAATTATTAAATTATAGCGAAATGAACCCTTATAATATGATTAACGCTTTCATTTAGATTCTCATCTCTATTATCTTTGAAAGTACCCATTAGGGAATCGTTCGATGAATGCGAATATACTGCATAGATTCCACGGGGTGTCTTAATCCAAGTTAACAGAAAATTTCGGTCCCGATTATATCAATACTGACAGGACCGGGTGTATCCACCACCCAATTCTTAAGGGATTTCGTTGCTCAAATATTTAGGAATGGGATTAATTGTTACGCCGTATGGCCTCTATTTATTTTGATTTGCTTACATTAAATCTTACGTGTAAATAAACCAAAAAAAGGTAACGAGGGTAGGCCCCTGTGTAAAATTTTATTGGTACATGGAAGCTTATGAATTAACCGGGTAACACGCCGAGGTAATTAATTAACTAGATTCTTAGATTAGGATCACGTCAAAGTGGCGATAGTACATCGGCAATTAAATTTAAGTTGAATTTTAATTTTTAATTGTGAAAGCTGGTAACATAATTACAGATACGGGTCAACCACCTTACTCCCCCAAATTTAGGCAATAAAAGTTTTGCATATATTACCTTATAAATACATTCAAACTTTCATTATGGCACAATTACTACACACAGAATTAAAAAAAAAAACGGTTGGGTGGAATTCTATAAACATAGCAATCAAGTTGGGGTGGTGTAAAGGGGTGCAATGTAACGCGAATGAAATACGCATGAAGTTATTAAAAGTTAAACATGATGTTGTAACATATGTACCTACTGGTAATTCTTAGTTTATTATGTTGATGACATGTCAAATGCATACAATTAGGTACGTAATTAACATTGGCTGAATTTTATTGTCCGCGGCATATGGCAATTGTGTTTGGGTTAGCGCGTGCCATACTAAATACCATCATAGCATCCCAGAGTGACGCAAATTTTTGACGTGAAAGTCAAAAATATTTTGTGAATAATAATGATACACATAACGTAATTTTCTTTGGTGAATCACACTGCCTTATTTGCGGCACCGCGATGCACGCAGCATCTGACTTCACTAATTTGTCATCTCCATAGACGGTAATTTTCAGCGTGGGTGGTTTTGATTACAACTTTGTCATGCGAATCTTTTACAATTATGTTTTGAAAATTTTAATTAAGGTCGTCGATGTAATTGTATATTTGCATATTTGAATTTCATTGAAATGGTTAAATTATTGTGCAATCAATCGGTTTAATTAAATGTTGATGTTGTTGTAAATATTCGTAATTGCGTTTTTCAAGTGGAAAATATTGTGCTACTAAATTAATTTTGTTATTTTGCATATTTAACATCGATCTAAATCGACTAGCTTACTCATCAGGTTTTTAGGTGACTCTCCGAAAGCAGACATGTCCAAAAGTTTGGTTGTCTGGTTTTTTCATCAATGTCCTTGACGGATGTGAATTTTCATTAAGCACGTGCTCCAGACTTTAAGATGTAAAACTCAAAAAAATTAAACTTACAGTATTCCCCGAGGGTTACTAAATATTAGCAATTGAATACAAGCAGGCGTTCACCCTCTCCCTATAGATTAAGAATCGTGATGCACACTCCTGATGGTTCAGTCACGTTTTGATAAGAGAATACTAGAATTTCACTGCCTAAAGGACAAATTCCCAACATGTTAATATTTTGGCTGAGAAAATCATCAAAAATTGGTTTTATCTCATTTGGAAGCAGCTCAGAAATACTACAATATTTTAATTTTATTTGCATAATTTTTGCAACTACTGAAATATTGATCGAGCAAATGAGATGCAAGGAAAGCTCGAGTAGTTTTCCTCTTTCAGACATTAGACGTTTAAATATTTTTTATGTGCTTTATAACTATCAAGATGAATGATTTTGTCAGCTCATTTCATCCAGAAAATTTCCACCATGAAATAGTGGAAAAACACAAAGATAATTTAGTCTAAAAATAAAGTAGGTTATGTTTAAACTTTAAGGTCATTTCCATGATCGCTATTTTTCATGGGAAATGAAAAACTTACCCTATCCTTAAAAAAATCTAACTGTTGAAGTGTGGCATTCTGTTCATCGAGATTGAATAAGAAGTACGAAAATAAATTTCCGTTTACGTTTCTGCAAGTCATTCCTACATTGTAACCCCCCAAATATTCAAAAGTGCTGCTTGTTTGATTTACACTGGGCGCTGAAGCACCAAATATTTGATTTAATTGAGTTTAGATTTTGTGATGACGCAGCTCAAAATAACAAAAGTCTGAAAGACCTGTTAACTTTTTGGGATCAGAAAAGTTTTTCTCTGACGTAAACAGAGATATTCAACCTCCTAAAACTGGAGTTCGAAATGGGAAACCTACCCTATCTTAATATTTTCTATGTGGTTGGATGATAAAAATCAGACTTTTAACTGTTGAAATGTGGTTTCACTGACGAATGAATAAAAAATGCCGAAATAAATTTTTATCAGGATTTCTGCAAGTCATTCCTACATTTCAACCCCCTAAGCATTCGAAGTGTTGCTTATTTGATTTATGTACATCGGACGCGAAAGCACTAAATATTTAGATTAAATTTAGATTTTTTCGGAGTACCTACCGAAATAAGTTGAGAAAAATGGATTCATGTTTTGAAATTGCAAGGTTACGTTGATGGTAATCGATAATCTTCCACCAAGACAATTCTTAACCTCACCTGTCTATTTTCATAACAAAGCTTTTGGAGCTGCAACGGAAAGTAATTCTCATCCACTGTGTATGAGCAAATTTAACCCCAATCGCATTCTTTCAATAAAACCACGTCAAAGAAAAAGATGAAAAAAGAATTTGTTCACTGGAGCTTTCTAAGATTGAAATTTTTCATTTCGACTAATCCGATTACTTACGCATCACCCAAATAAATAGAGGAAATTTTATATTATTGTTGTTTTTTTACTTTACGTTTATTTCTTCCAGATTATCCTACCCTAATGGACATTTAATTATATGAATAAAATTAAAAGCTCTTATATCTTTCGAAGTAAATACGTCCGGCCATCAGGCACACCCATGAGCCATAATATTCAATTTGTAGTGGAAGAAGTGAATTTGGTTGATTACTTAATTAACTAATTTATCGTGACGATGCTACCATTGATTTTCTTCCTGAGCGTTGAACGTTTTTAACCCTTGGATATGGAATGGTATGGTATGTTCAATTATGCTAATAGTTTCTTGGCGTTTTGATAACGATTTTTGATAAAGTTGTTGTTATGTATGAACAAAGTGGGCGTGCAAGTGCAGCGAACCTTTGCAACCCTTATGTAACATACTCTTTCTGTACCCCTAATCAAAAATTCGGCACGTGGACTGTTGACCTCGTTGTGATATCGCATCATGTACATAGTTTAGCAACTACCATCGCTAATGAATTGACAGCTGCAAAAACTGCTGGACATGACACGTAAATTGACTTTTTAGTCCGGATTTATGCTAATGATAGCGCCCTTTTTATTATTGATAATTTTTTCATTGAAACTTGCATGCGGTGGCATACACGTCACTTCATTACACGGGTCATGTTTTGAATATCATTTCGGTAACGGTTTTAAGTGCGATAGCAAAAATTGTTATTTCTTCGCTTTTTGGTTTCCGATTGTATCTCAAATTGTTTTCTTGGCAAACAACAGACGATTGCGAGGAAGATAGGAAACCTTTTAAGTTGACTACTAATGAATTGTTTTGTTGGTGGGTGTCTATTTACCTGTACGACACCTTTTATTATTAATGACATCATTAAAATAATTTTTCATCTTCATTATAACCGTGTTACCATATGCTCCACTTTATGCGGAGTATCAATTCCCAGTAGGCCGACAGGACTTCATTATATTGATGAGTTTGTTTCCCCAATACCTACTAATTATTTTCATTATGTAGAAATTGTGATTTACAACAGCCACTAACCGATTCGTCGTTATTCCATTCTTTCCGTATTATTTATTTTTACCGGTTTTAATTTTTTCATTTTTCATTTTGAGGGGAGACGAATCCAGCACACTTTTTAATAGGATGTTTACTAATTATAAATATTCAAAACATATTAAGCGTGCTCTATGTTTCCGTTAATAATTTTATGACAGACCTTACGTATAGATAGGTAATTGTTATTTAATTACCCGTATTGCCATAACAAAATGTAAGAACCCACGGAAGTTGACACTTATTTTTGGTGTCGTACTTTTAAAATTTACAATTTTATCATTTTTATCTAATGAATTTGTTAAAACAACACCATTTTTTAATGCACATCTGCCTCCTGTGTACACAGAAATTTGATATATTTATTGTGTTTTCCGGGGGTGGAAATGCGCCTAGTATATTAAATCCTCCACCAAACCAAATTAGTTCCTCGGTGCCTGTATTAAAATTTATTTTCTTATTAAAAAATTCGCACAGGATTACAACATTTTCTTGTTTTGGTGGGCAATTGAGTTATTTCCGGATGCGATACTACGCAACGTTTAAACATTCTTTATAAACGATTCTTTTACCTTGTTAGGAAGTGCATCAGTAATTTCAAACAATGTGAATCTCATTTGAATATTTAATGAAAATTAAGAAGACGGACGGTTTTTTTTTTAGTCAAAATTTATGTTGACTAGGAGGCGGAATACATAAACAAGTCATTGTTTATATGCTACTAAAATGTGGGTGAATAGGTAACCGGACGGTTTGTACGGTATCGTCGTTCCGGTTAGGATAAAACATAAAAATCTTGTAATAAATTATATTTAGGAGATTTTGTGTTGGTTGTGTGTTATCAGTAACAACAGACGTATGGGTGATCAGTAATCCATTGTATTAAAACAGCTTTTGAACGCTTCGAGTGAGTGTCATGGTGTAATTTAGATTCGGATTTTAATCCTCATAAAAGATTCAAATCCATCACCATCCATTCAATAGATACGAGAAAACTTTATGTGAAGTTCTATTTGTATTGTAATATCCAGATTGATGATGATAAAATTTTGGCAGCATGGAATTGTAGAATAAATTGTACACTTAAAAGTATTTGCAAAATTTTTAGAAAGTTATTGAAGCTTTGAATCTTTCAGTCAAAACTCAAACAGCCATCCAAATCATAATTCAGGATTAGATTTAAACTTTCAACTGCGGGTTTGTAGGTCGATTCGCTCACCGCTACAGTAAACTATGTGGTCCAAATTGTTCATTTTTGTTCAGATTTCCTAGCCGTTGCGTTTTCGTCTTATCTCTCATGCCAATCAAATAATATCAATGTAAAGGAAGACAATTTAATTTCCCGATATTTCTGTTTGCATAGCAAATTCTTCAAAATAAACCACGAAAATATCTTGATTAATTAGACCTCTTTGTGGAGAGTTTGAATCTCAAGCAGGACGTCTGAATAAAGTCGTTTCAAGAAGTTGTCTTTCTCTCACTTTGTTCAAAATCATATAGACAAATCCACAAGAGTGACAAAATAAATATAAAAATCATTACGAGCTAGCGGGTTGAAAATAAACGAAACTAAATGTGATTATTTATTGATTGGAAGCAAAATAATTGAGAAGCTTCCATTGGAATATATCCACATAAAGGAAGTAAGGAGTAGTAAATTACTTGGTGCTTGGTGTCACATCTGTAGCAAAAAATGAATAAGATCTATTAATTCCATATTGTGGATTCACTAGAAAATCGACTTCGTAAGTTGAAGTAGTTAAAAGGCTCGAATGGAAGGCAATGAAATCACTGGAAAGATAATGGAAGTGGACAAAAATATTATTGACAAAGTGCAAGAACGATAGTTAATATTATAATGGTTTGGTAACATAAACCAAATGACTGAAACAAAATACATATGTCCGGAAGATACTGAAATGGATTCCGAACGGGAAAAGATGGAAGGATCAACGAAGGCAAAGCTGGTTGACCCCAGCTTAGAATTTTAGATTAGAATCTTTTTGGTCTCTTATAATAAGAGACTTTGAATCCACGATGCCAATTCAGGGGGGGGGTTAAAAATTAAGGATGAATTGCACAAACATCACTAAAGGATTTTTTCTGTGTGGCTTAAATTAATAACACATAACTTTGTTGCTTTCTTAACCAAATTTTTTTAATGATTTAAGTTTGAGGGTGAGGCATTTGCCTCCGAAGTCTCTTCTAGCTTCAGGCTTGATAAGAAATGTCCGTGTTGCAAAACAGATTAGTGCGTTCATTTACTGATTATCTGAAAATAGTTTCAGTGCGGCCTTCAAGCTTACTAGACGTCTTAAATTGTAAAAAAACGGGGGGTCTGGGGGGTATGGAATACCCCCCCGCACAAGAAGGTAATTAAGGACTTTTTAAAATTGATAAAACGCAAATATAATTCTTGAGAAAACATTTATTTCTTACTTATGGCTGGGGGGTATTCCATACCCCCCAGACCCCCGGTTTTGGTGAAAGGTAGGAAACGTAGACCTTTAAATGCAAATTTTACGATTGAAACCTCGATGAATTCTGAAAGAGCATATTTTAAATAAGAGAGTTAGGTGAGGAAAATGGCCTTAAAACCAACAGTTTTTTCAAAAATCGAATTTAAAAAAGCACGATTTTCATAGCAATTTTCAAGTTCAGGTGCTCGGGATTGGTGAATCAATGCATTCTATTGACAGTCCGTGTGGTTTGAACTGGCCTTAGCTTTGCGCAGGGCGACGATTACCGGAGCGACACTTGTATTGCGATGGTGCAACAGTGCACCTCGAACGAAAATTATGGCTTAAAGCGCCCGAGCGCAGCGAGGGGTGCTTTAAATCGATTTTTCTTTGCACAACCACCCTGCGTTTAGAATCCACTCTCACGAGTTTCACCCCTCAAAGATTCACCATTTTCCGTAATCCATGGGCTTAGGGGTATTTTTAAATTGAGTGTCGTTTTACGCACCCTTCGGGCGCTCCGGGTCATTTTGATGAAAACCACCATGGCACGAGTAGGATCCACACGAAAAAATAATCATCAGCGGGGCTCTTATGCATAACAGTGCACGGACGGAGCACAGAATGCATTGATTCACCAATCACGAACGACGTAACTTGAAAATTGCTATGAAAATCGAGCTTTTTTAAATTCGATTTTTGAAAAAAACTGTTGGTTTTAAGGCCATTTTCCTCACCTAATTCTCTTATTTAAAGTGTGCTTTTTCACAATAAATCGAGGTTTTAATCGTAAAATTTTTTATTGCGGGGTCTATCGTTCTTGCCTTTTCCCGTGTTTTTCTATTTTCTAGCTAAACTAAGCTCCCTAGCTTATGTTGCGTCTCAAATCTGTGCATCCGAGGCCTGCGCCACCTTTGCCACGCTCTGTATAAACATCCTTTACAGAGCTACCTAACCAGACCAAAATAGAAGCATTGCCTTGTTGAATCTGAATTTAGGGGTCGGTCTACCCGTTGAACTCCCCATGGAACTTGAGAACACTTGATATTTTTGTTTACAGTTTCTTTTTCTTTTATTAACCTTACATTTGTATCGCGTTTCATTAATTTAATTATTCTTCAAAGTCAAATAATTTTCATCGCCAATATTTCGAGTTATCGAAGTTCCACTGTAATTGAGTTTATATCGATTCTTGCCCATACCAATCACGGAAGTTATGACTATGTTATAGAGCTTTTTGAAAAATGTCAATAAATATTATATAGTAAGAACAACAATCTTGCATAAGGAACTTGGTGATCTCTACCCATTAAGAAAATTATAACAATAAAACAGATATAAATGTAGTAAATGTAGCGTCTAACATTTTTTACTATTATTTTCAATATAAGTCATTTTGTAAAATGTACAATATAATAATAACGGGCTTGCAGGCTGTAAATAGGGTTGAAAGGGTTGCAATATAACTTCGTAATTTAGCCAAAGCCAACCAAATTTCTATTTAGCAATACATTTTGGATTACAACTGGAACAAATTAAATTTATGGTAATTTTACATTGATTCTATTTCAAAATTTTCTAACGAAAACACAGCAAACCTCGAGTTAACTCCAGTTACTTCTCGTCATTACCGCCCCTGAATTACCAGAATCAATACTAAGAATCTTGTCGATTTATCCTAAATGCATGTATTAATCCTACAGCTTTTCGTCAGAGTTTGCACAGAAAAACTTAAAATAAAAGAACCAATAGGTACATGAAAGAAACCGGGGGGTCTGGGGGGTATGCAATACCCCCCAGCATAAAAAGGTAACTAAAGGACTTTTCAAAATTGATAAAACGCAAATGTAATTCTTGAGAATATATTTATTTCTTACTTACGGCTGGGGGGTATTCCATACCCCCCAGACCCCCCGGTTGTCCGATTTTTTACTTTTAGAAGTACCCTCCAGATTAGGGGAAGTTTTTTTCAGTAAAGTAATCGAAATAATACTTTCTTATATCTCATTTTTAAGTGTTTCCTATTTTCTAGGGTAGCTAAACCCCCTAGCTTTCTTAGTCTTAAATCTGTGCTCACCTTCGCCACGCCCAAGTTACGGCTCTGAGCACGATACAGCGGTACTTTATTTAATGAGTCATATTTTAAAATGGAATATAATATTTTTTAATGCTTTTACGTTAAAGTAAAAAAGTAAATAAATTCTTTCAATAATTGAAGTTTAGGTTAAACTACTGGGGAGTAAGTGGTCCCATTCAATTATTATTAAAGTATTCGAATACTCGACCAAGAATCAATTTTTATGAGATTCACTTGTCTCGCAAACAAATTCTTCTCCAAATGTATTATATCAGAAAACCATTCATTGTGTGTTCAAGTTCTGATAGGAAAACTTAGCAAAATAGTAGTAAATACAACAAATAATTTCTGAAACTAGCAAGAGCTCACCAGGCGGTAAGATTGAAAGCAATTCGCACTGAAAAACTTCACCCTAAGCCTAAATCATTAATTTTCTCTACCCGAAGAAGGTGATCCGTATAATTGCGTAAACACAATTGAATTTTTTTTGGTGTCGATGAAATATTGCTGCACCCTATCGAAAACACTTTGTGTTGTTTCCTATACCTTCCACTTTCTTTAAATTTGAACTCGTGGTTGCAGAACTGAAATTTAATTAAACCAACTCGTTTCCGTATATTACTTTAGTTTTCACTGCTGAAATCTGAAAATTCCCAAGGCAGCCAATTACTGCAATCGTATACGAACGGAAACCACTTTTTATCGTGATATAGCGTTTCGTTCCTGTCCTTATCAATTTCTCAGATTCTTATTTCTTTGTCTGTGTAATGACAAACAGTATTTCTTCGCTTAATTTCAAAATTAGTATGACAAGAAGCGTGAATTACCTCGAATTCCATCGTCAAAGCTCCGAAATTCGTTTGATCTGCTAATAAAGGAAGAGAAGTGGCTCATGACGCATGCAAATTTAATGAAATTTGTTTTTAAAAGGTTTTCCTCAAGTACCTTCGCGTAAAATCTGAGACCTGCAAAGTTCATTCGTGTACTGCATACTTTATCGATTTCCGCGATTTGGTTCCTGTATTTGAAATGCTAATGCGAACCAAAAATTTAGTTCGTGCGGAGTGCAACTAACTGCATCTGTTTTAGTTTATCAAACAGCAGTTGCAGCAATAATATTGGACAGGTGCTGTTTAGCATTTATTGTCGTGATTCGTGACCAGTTTTGATTTTTTACTACTTTGATTTTACGAAAAAATATTAGTTTTCACGTTTTCTACAATTCTGTTGCTCGAAAATCGTTACCTCATTGTTCCCATCCACTTCCTACTTTTATGCGGGCATTTACTATAAATTACAACTTTTACAAAGGTCGGCTGTTACGCTAAATTTGCAAGCTGACAGTCGTCATATTCAAATTGGCTATGAATATAAAATATAAACACTGCCCATTTTTGACACCAAATAGGTAATTATCATAATGTAAAATTTATTGGTTCGTTGTGCGACAAGTATGGGGGCCCATTATTGCTAAAATCGACTGTTTATTACTAAACTTTTTTAATGTTTGCTTCCTGTCGCAAAAATACCATCATTTTTTGTCAGGATGTGAATGTTTTGGAGCACTTGGTTGCATAACCACTTCGTTTATCTAATTTTAGGTTTCCTTATCAATTAATTTAATTGGGGCACACATTTTGCACAAACGAGCAAATTGTTTACGTTTTTTTTCTTCCAAAGTGTCAACGAACGTTGCTTCATCAACATTGCAGAACACAAATCTGATATAATTTTACACTTCATTGTAACGCAGTTATTCGGAGGCCGTCAATCAAACTTTAGTTTCTCTTCAAGACGAAATTACTTTTTAATGGTAGTTTTTTGTTATTATTAATCTCTTGCCCGGTTACTTTTGAAATCGCCATACCTACGATACGTATAATTAAGTGCAAGTGACTTAAAATTGGCTTAATCGGTGCAGTTCCTCCTGGTGTCGTTTCCGATCGCAATCTAAAGTGGAGAAAGATATAAAAATTATTACAGTAATAAAATTATAATAAATAATCGTAATCTCGATTCTCAACAAAGAGCGTGCGCATTTTCTACACGCGTTCGGCGTGGTAGGGGAAAACCCTCCAGCTTACTCTCTTCAATCGTAAAAGCTCTTATTGTGGGTTCTCCGGTATATGCGCGCGCGTTAAATTTAAAAGTCCTAGGTGAACTTTTACGTAATAAAATGAAAAACGTGTAGTTAATTACCGGTTTGTTGTGGAGTGTGTCGATACCACGGTTTATCATGTCACGTGTTGGATTTATAAATTTCAAGTGCTCGAATAGATAACTGAACGCAATTTTTGGATTAAAATGGTCGATTTAAAAGGTGATCCTGCGGCGACACCGAAAAAGTCCAAGCATGGACTTTCGATGTCCGCGGTCAAAAACTGGCTTCTTCCTGACAGGAAAGCTCCAGATCCTTTTCGGAAAATGCCCGAATCGTTTTTGCGCTCTTTGAGACGTCGATCCTTGCGGGTTAAAAGGACCAAGTCGTTGGTTTTAAACGAAAAACGGAAGTCGGGTGAGTGTTTTTTTTTTGTATTTTACGTAACTGTTATAAGTTCTGGACCCTATATTTATCTTATTTGTTGTAACAATTTCCGCTCGTTAGATTCATGTAAAGACTGATAATAATAATAAAGGCGGTAATATCATTTGAGACGTGGATTTATAAAATTATCTTTTACTTGATTGGTTTTAACAATCATTGACCTGCAAACTTTATTTTGCGTTATCACTTTATTATTTTTTGTTTATCAACCTTCGGATTTAAGGACACATAAACGACGACGTGCAATAATTCTCACCAAATTTTGTTTTAATAACACGGAAGTAACTTCTAACTTTTTACACCGTGAAAGTTTCTGAATTTTGATTTGGTTTCAGAACAATCGCTATATTTTGACTTAATTACCTCGTCGATTTCCTTTTTTTGGTTCCGGTTAAGCGAACTTAAAGGTTTTGACATTGAGTGGTTACGACCGAACAAATTTTTTTGTTTTTTTTTGTAATTATGTATTTTTAAGCCCTTGTGATTACTGATTAGTATCCGTTACGGTGATCTCTTTGGCACCTGCAGTTTAAAGGTAATCGAAAGTTGCGCGTCCATGATGTCCTTAAGTTCAAGGATTTTCAAACAATTTGAATCAAATGTTTTTTATTATGATGTAATTCTGTAAGTATTGTTTACATAATAACAACAATTTTCACCATTAGCCGTAATTTCATGACAATTTGGATTTGCGCTCCCATTGTATTAATTTGTATTGTTAAGCTGAGGGTTAAAGAGACGAAATAACAACTTCATAACCTCCCACTGAGCAATAATACTATCATTAATTATACTAATCTACAGGGGATTGATTATCCTTTATCCATACCGAAAAAAATTAATGTTAATGTATTCCACAAATCCACGTCGTATCGACGCTACTTTACTTTTTTAATCCACCCCTTCAAATACTGATTTATTTTGACACTTTTTTTAGCATATTTGATAACATTCGCTAGCGCGGTAATGTAATTTCGGATTTTACTAAAATATTTACTTAAGAATTTATTCGGGGACGCAAGACGGATTATTTTTCTTTTGTGGATCATGTTTACCAAGGTTTCGGGATTGAGGAGCAGCTGGTTCGATTGAATAAGAAGGTCCCGTGCTACAAAATTTGTCAGCTGGTGATGATATCCTTCTTAAGTCTCCTCTGTTTTATAACAGTTTCAATTCTTTACAGCAATTACAAAAAAACCAGGTTAATCTGGAAAATTAATTGGGTACTCTTCTCCATCGGTCTTTTGTAACTGCGAATCATGTTATTATCTTTTTAAACGAGCAATTTTTTCTAATACACTTTTGATTGGAGAAATCGGTTAATTTATTTGCAAATAAACCTGAGGGCACTTTCACAAGTCGAAAAATCTATTATTAGCGGCTAGATATTGTTCGACCTTTAATTTTTTTTATCTTCAAGTTAAAACTTGCAGACTTTCTATTACAATCGTTTTCTGAAATGTGAAATAAATTCGCCAAGTTTTGTGAAGTTGCGGTAATGACCTAATAATTTAGGTAGGGGAAAATGTAGTAGTAAACTATGATCGTTCCCATAACAATGGATTTATTTCGCAAAGGACCCTTTTCTTATCGAATCGAATTTTCTGAAGGAATTTTATACATAAATTTCATATAAATTGACGCAACTGTCTTTTGGATTTACCTGGATTAAATCATTCCGTGTGCAATTGTCTGTGACTCGAAAGGAAGTGGGCATATATTAAGGGTTGGTTTGAATATGGCCTGAAATGTTAAACAATGAAAGAAATTAAATAAATAATTGTTTTGCATTAACGTGAATTTAATTTAGTAGAGGGGGTTCCAGCTTTAAGTTACACTATTTGGTTGAATAAGTTGTTCACAAACAAAACGTGAACAGATGTTTTGGGACTGTTTGATTTTTCTTGGTTTAATTTATTTTGAATTAGTATGGGTGGTCAATGGCTTGACATGAATTTGCCCGGATAAGGGTTAACAAAACTGCATTGTATAATGTGGTTTTTGAAAAGCAGTAAACCGATGTTAACATTTTGAATCTGCCAATTTGCCAGTTTATCATGAAATGTTCATTAGTGAAGTTTGCTTTGCAATATTTTAGTTATTCCCCGAGGCTTACCATAATTTCACCTCTTTTCCATATTATCCCTGGAAGGGCTGTTTCTAATCAGCACGGTTTCTGTTTGACGTTGAAAGATCTGCTCTTCCCCATTCAGCTTTTCTTAAATTATTAATTAAAAAGTTTTTCAATAGTTTCGCAGGCTCAGTGGATCGCCACCCTGATTCAGGAAGCGTATCTTGGGGCCTCGGTATTGTGGAAACCTAAAAAAATTGGAATCAAAACGAAAATAAATGTATTAACTCCCCCCCCTCTATTTGTTAGTTTACTGACCCAAAATGGGCTGGTCCTGTAGCTGACAATTATTTTTTTTAAATTTTTGCTTGAAACAGGTAGTGTTATTATGACGAAATTACTTCTTACAAACATAAGCTAATTTACTTCTTATTAGCATAATAATTCACCATTTCTTATACTCAAATACCAGGCGTTTCTTGTTTGATTTTATCTATCTAGCTAGCCACGACGATAGATTTGCGTTTTGCTCGTTAACCGTTAGTTATATATAAAAAATGAAGGAAAAGAATTTTGAAGAGAATTTAATTACCTTTCATTGTTTACTACAGAATTTTGTCATAAAATCGACTGGTTTTGAAAAAATCGTCATAGAACAAGTATTTGAGTATTTTATGCACGTCTTTTAAATTCACTGTTGGGAGCCTATAAATGTTTTATTATTTTTCTAAATCAAAACGAGTCGGGGAGCTGACGATTGGAGATTTTCTCCTTATCGCGCGGGTTAAATGGTAATTTTTGATTCAGATGCTCAGGTCGCATTTTTCAATTTATTAATCTTGATGAATTTTTACATACCTAAGCTATTTTACGAACCACAGTATTACTTAATTGCTTAATTGGTTAAAATCGGTTTAGTACCTTTAAAACGGCGGTTCTCAATCTTTGGGTCGCGATCCAATGTTTAATCCTTTTCAAGACAATAAAGTTATAAATTTTGAAATTCTTTAAAATTTAATTGGCTAACTAACGACTTAATTCTTACGCCTTACTTGCGCTGCTCTTGACGTACACCCAAGGTTTGGATTTGCGTTGCATTAAAATTATTATGAGACCGAATATTTTTCTCTCTTTCAGATAAAATAAATCGGACGGCTTTTCAATGATTGTATGTACATTTTTTTAACTGAAATTTAATTAACAGCAAATTAGATTAGCCAGGCTGTGCGGCCTGAAGGCCGCACTGGAGCTACTTTTAGCTTGGTTATGTAACAGATCAGACTTTATGGAGAGATCTAGACATTTCATATTTTGATCATAGTTTAATGTAAGGTTAATCCGAACAAGCCAATTGTACAATATGATATTCTTAATCCGAAATTTTGTGTTTTATAATTCAAACTTCCAATTAACACTTCTTAAAAGTTCTAATATATAATTTATTTTGTACGTAATTTGCATATAACCAAGTCTATTTTAGACTGGGATAAACAGTAAAAGAGACCGGGGGGGGGGGAGAGCTACATTTTTACCAACCGCCAATACCATATTTGCATATAAATGTTCAGTATTTGGCTAAATTTTTGTTTTATACTTGCATTATAATCTTTCCACTCTCATTTCTTACCTCGTAAATTTTTAAAATTGGGTATTGGTTTATCGTCTGTGTTTGGAGGGTATCCAATACTGAATACTCCCACACCATTTGGTTTCAAAAATCAGCATACTGTCGTAATGTAATTGATTTTATTAAATCACCACCGTTGCAAATATAAAATATATTATTATGTTGTGGTATTTGACTGGGGTGTATGGAATACCCCCCAGCATAAGAAGGTAATTAAGGATTTTTCAAAATTGATAAAACACAAATGTAATTTCATGGTAAGAAATCTGTACGGTAAGGAGTCTGGAGGGTATGGAATACCCCCCAGCCGTAAGTAAGAAATAAATGTTTTCTCAAGAATTACATTTGTGTTTTATCAATTTTGAAAAGTCTTTAATTACTTCCTTATGCTGGGGGGTATTCCATACCCCCCAGACCCCCCGGTCGAATACCACAACATTATATATTTTATATTTGGAACGGTGGAGATTTAATGAAATCGAGTATATTACGACAACATGCTGATTTACGGCTGGGGGGTATTCCATACCCTCCAGACTCCTTACCGTACAGATTTCTTACCGTAAGTAAGAAATAAATGTTTTCTTAACAATTACATTAGCGTTTTAACAATTTTGAAAAGTCCTTAATTACCTTCTTATGCTGGGGGGTATTCCATACCCCCCAGACCCCCCGGTTTCTTTATGATTTGAAGCTACACTATTTCTAAATATACACCTATACTTAGTAAACTTTGATCAATTAAATCTGAAGAAAAGTTATTTAAATATATTAGATTTTATAGATATAGCCGTCGATGTAGTTGTTTGATAGCATTCAGCTTCACTCAAAGAGAATCCGACGATACGTGAAGGTCATAGTTTTAGTTGTTAATAAACGAACGAACCGATCAGAGGAACTTCTATCACAAACACAGAGGAGGAGCTTTTTAGCAAATTGTTATATTGAATGTTATATTTTGTTAAAATTTTATTGAAATACTTCCTTGTATTGGTATCTGGAACTGTTAAATTATAATGTTTGTTTTTTTTGACGATATACGATTTTATTGAAGGCCACAGTTGTTCGGTCCTCAGCTGCAATAACTTGTAAAATATTGTAAAACAAAGTGACCATTTTTTTTACTACTGCCTTGATGGCCCACCTTATGTTCTTGGGTGACATTGATTCTAACATAATAGTCCAAACGTGCCATAACTCAACATTTCATGATTTTAATTGGCCCAAATGTAATAAAACTGGAACTTGACGTTACATTCCGTTACAAAATCTTATCAATGGAAGTGGATTTAGACCAGGCGTTTATTTTATCGTGGTTTGCATGCAAAATGTTATTAGTGCAAACTACACCAAATATTTTCCTCATTTTGAGGTTAATACCTATTTCTCTTTTTTATAAAAAAAACTTTCATCTTAAACATTGCATCATTAAAATAATAATCTCTTCAGGCTATCGTTAGGTCTTCGACAGACCCAAAAAGATGTTCTTATTTAAAATTCCCCCCAAGCAAATTATCGCATGTCATACACTAATATTTCTGGACTCCAGATGGCGATTTCCCAAATATAAGATATTCTCTTTTGAAACAATTTGAAAAGTTTTGTTTTTGCAAACTACCCACACCCTTGCACGTAACAATAAAGCTTAAATGAAAAACTCAACAATAAAAAGGAGGCTTTTACTTGCACTTATAAATCCAATACACGGTTTTATTTTCCCGCCGTTTTCGAAATCACGAAAGTCACCACTTGATTGTTCTTTTCTCTCCCTTTTTATTGCCCAATTTCTATATTAGTATTATGACAAATTTTAATCACAGTTTCGTAAAACAAATAAGTTACAAATAGCTTTTAGTGGTAGCAAACTGTGAGGTGAAATTTTTATAGCTGCCTATTATGCGATCTTTTATGATCATTTTATAGCCCGTTTCACTTTTATCGCGTGTAAAAGTTAACATGTGGGTCACCCACAACTTGCTATTAGGTTTTCGATTCAATTCGAAATAGTAGGTAATCATTCGCATGTAAGATGTAGGATAATGCAGGTGCTTTTACGTGAGTTGGGCGTCGCATCTGGTGCCCGGAGGCGGAAACCGTAGGAAGCTTCCGGAAGTTCCGGACGACGCAAAATTAATACGGGCTATCCTTTCGTGTATTACACTTTGAATACGTGTTTTGTTTACCCCTTAGCAACAGCTATGATTACTTTTAAGGATCCTCAAGAGGAAGTGCGTAATTCGTTGTGAACTTGTGGTTTACCTTTGGCTTAGAATTTGGACGTGCAAATTGATTTAGCAAGGAGGATCGTTTAACGGAAACTTGAACATTCGCGGTTAATAAAAAATGCAATGTGCACCTTTCAATTAAATGCAAAAGTCGTTATTTACGTTTTAGCTTAGATGTAATTGAAATGATAAACAGAATTTTTTAATTTGTTACGTATTAAAAGAAAACTGGAGCAGATGTCCTGACCTGTGTCCTTCCTGCGTTCCGTTACAAGAAAAGTATACAATTGATCTTTCGGTGGCTTCTATTGGATTCGCATCTGCCTAAAAGTGAAAATCTATACAAAATCTGGAGCACTTTCGTTGTTAACACGCTCTTATATTTCAAACTTAAAGAAGCGTTCACCCTCGTCAAATTTTGTCTTCCTCATAGCTTTTGTTCAGGATTATTTATTGAAGAGCAAATTGACTAAATTGTACTCGCTAGTTTGTGGAAATCGTCCAATTTTAAATTTAAATTTTGGTTTGACCCGATTTAACCCAAATTATTTTTACTGCTCGAAAATTATTTTTGCAAATCGAAAAGTATTTTAACTAGCAGAAGTTGTTCCGCATCTAAAATTGTATGCTGCCTCATGATGTGAATAACATAAGTTAATTGATTTAAAATGATCTAACCGTGATGTACACAAATTATGCTAGTACTACGTCAAACTGTCGATTAAATAAGTGAATGGTATCTATTTTTAAATATAACTTTTACTACTTTAACGTTCCAAGTCAAAATTGAAGTGAAAACAGGAAATTTTGACACATTTTTTTGGTCTTCATGTTAACAAAGCGCGACCTTATGTTTGGTTGCACGGTGATTTAGGTCATGGGGTTTTTGATTATAGGTTTCAAATCACACTTGACCACTTGTGTGTATAATGTAATTAGGGAAGTTAAACCAGGGCTCAGCAAAATGGTGTTTATTTTACGAGACTTTTTGAACCGCTATACTAAATTAGCTTCATCATGAGCGTACGTACCTACGACTCAAATCCAGTTGTAACATTTATTACAGCAGGTACGAGACCGTAAATAAAAATATTAAATAAATAATGTTGGTTATTTATTTGTAATTTATGCGGACAATTTTTTGCTCAAATCGCAGGTCCCAGGTCCTGGGACTTACGGTAGAACCCCCCGAGACTTATTGTAAGGCGTGCTGCTTTGTTCTTGTGACAGGAGGTCGTTATTGCTCAAACCCGTAATTCAAGACTCGTGAGGTGAAGTTATATATATTTAACCGTGTTTCAAAAAACCAAATCCATCCCGTAAGCTGTTAATTTTCAATGTGTACGCATTGGCCGGAATAAAACGTGTAAGCCTAGCTATTCGGTGCAACTGGCCCGATGGGCCAAGTTTGATAATACAAATTACCACCCAAGAGTTTCCTATTATTGACTTGGCTATTAAAGCAACACTTAATTAAAACTTTGGGGTAGTTTATCGCCTTAAAACTAATTAATTAGTGCTTCGCCTTCGGTAGAACAGCGATGTCGTGAATAGCTTACACATTCGTTAGTCTTCATTTTGAAGAAGTAATTTATCCCGAATCAACCCCAGGTCTGGGTTTTGTCGTCCCGTCTTTTCATATCGCACAAACATAGGAAACGTTTTATCCCGACTTGAACGGACAGTTGAATTATTAAAACATTAATCTACGGGCGATTACATTTTTAGCTAACAATGGAACCGCGGAATATTCCATTTTGAGCTTTCGTCGAGGATATCGAATTTGTTAACGGTAATAAAATTGATGTCATCGTGTGTTTGAAAGAGCCTAATTTAAAATTTTAGTTCAAAATGTTTGACGAACAAAATCAATATTGCCGTTGGCGAAGCTTTGATGGGATGCAATTTCATCGTGAACGTAAAAGCAATTACGTTTTTTTAGATTTATATTAAAAAATAATCAAAACGAAGGTTCTAAAACTAGAATTGTCTATTTTCCCAATATTTTCCACTTTTAACCCTTAGGTACCGAAGACCTAGATTTTCCCGGAGCTACGTAAATTTGTATTTCCTTTTGTGCTTATAAAAGCTTTACTAAAACTTTTTTATTCTTCACTCCAAATATTTTTACTAAATTTTTCTCTAAAAACCATGGTAAAAAGCTTTCCTTTTATTCGTTCCATAACAGGATTAAGAGACCTTGATCATTTAAAATCGCCAGCTTGTCCTTTTCACTTATTAGGTAAAACTTTTCCTCATCTTTTTATTTCGTTGTAATGAGTCTCCAGACAGTAATAGAAAACTTTTTCAAAATTGTTTAATATTGCGTGGTTAACTTAGCGTGCATAGATGTGGGTGTGCAGAAAGTTTAATTAAATTAAATTTGCTTTTGTAAACAAGGACGTCCGGAAAGCTTTGCGATGTTGTGGTAAAATTTTGTGGAATGCTGCCCATCATTTAATTCAATTATAATTCTAAGAGGATTGTTACATCCTGTCACGTCATCTTAAGGAAAATAAAAATTTAGAGGTACCGTTGCTGAGCAAATCCTCGAGGAAGGAGTAACCTTTACTACATTATTATTAATACAAAATTTTATAGTATGTTAGGTACTTAGTATCTCTACGTATTTAGAATTTTAAATGCGTCCAACGTGCGATTAAATTTTTAAGGTGTGAATTACATAATGCATGCGGTTTTCATTATCGTATGAATTTTAAAATTTATGTCGGGAATGCTTCGTATTTTCTACACCGACATTTATTAACTTTTGGAATTTGTAAACTGTAATTTTTCAATAAACCGGAAGAAGGTAAAAAGCATGAAATTTGACTACTTTGGTAACCTTCGATCGATTTTATATCATTTTACTGCAATAAGTTTTGCTCCATTTTCTAACCTCGTTTTGTTTGTTTTAGATTCGTTCGTCAATAGTCAAGAATGGACCTTATCGCGTTCCGTTCCAGATTTACGTTTGGGAATCGTGGGTTCGCTATCATCAGGAAAATCTGCCCTGGTGCATCGTTATTTGACTGGATCGTACATGCAGGAGGAGTCACCTGAGGGCGGAAGGTTTAAGAAGGAAATTTTGGTCGATAATCAAAGTTACCTTTTACTAATACGTGACGAAGGAGGTCCACCAGAGCTTCAGGTATTTTAATATTCTAAAAATTATTTAGAAAGTAAAATCGTTTTAACGAAGTTTGTTTTATTCATGAGGTTTCGTTGATAAAAAATTTAAAAGTGTCGATATCCGAGAATTTATAATTAAAATAATTTCACAACCAAGGGGAGGGTTCCTCCAGGGGACTAAAATTAAACTGCAGCGCGAAGATGAAGCTACAAGATAATTACGTAATTAAAAATGTTATGAAAGAAACGAATTAATTTTAGTATTTTCATTTGAAAAGCTAAGAACGCAATCACGGAAAAGTTTTCAGACTTCAAAATAATAAGCTCGAGCTTTCATAGACGAACAAATTTCTTTATTTGTTTTGGATTACCGACTTTTATTTTATTTCTACTCGAGTTTTAGAAAAACCGGTTAAAATTATAATGTGTTCTTTTTGATTGGCTCCAGGTTTTCCGGGTCTTGAAAAATTAGCACTAAAATTTCTGGTCACGTTAGTTTAATTCGGGAGCAAAATAGGAACCCCGTAATCGATATAATGCAGAAAATCGTTGTCTACGAGGAAATTCCAAAAAGTGGAACTAATTAACTTTATTACATTTTAACGAACCCTTAAATCTGGAAAATAATTATTAAAATTACGACTCTTAAATTAGAGTTTTTAATTACCTCGTAATCGAAGTTAAACACTTTTACCTTTTTTAAGCTGTAAAATTTATTTAAATTTTGATAATTCTACGATTATAAAACTTTCTTAATCAATTTTTTTATTGCGGGTAGCTGTTCGTTGTCGCATAATAATTTTTAACGAACACTTTATGCAACAAATCACCTGTTTCGAATAAGACACCTTTCATTCTAATCGTTTTTTTTTGTTCGAAAATTAATTCTAAATTTATAAAAATAATTATTATTCGTCTGGGTTTTGTAATATTTCCAATTTAATAGGAAAAGTTATAATTGGTATCCTTTAGTTTTGAATTTGATGGCACAAAGAATAATTTTCAAACTTCTCGTTTGTATGAATAATAAAATACCCGTAAGTGAGTGATCGCGTGACTATTCCTGCAGGTAAATACAATCATAATCGACGCCTTGCGTCGAGGCGCCACTCTTACTGTTTTTTTGGCGTCGTGTAGTCTTCTCCTTGCTGTCATTGATTAATGATTGCAGGAACTGATATGTTCGTGAAAAACGCGACATTAAGATTTTCTGTTGTTGTTCAGCCGACTTTTGAAGGGTCGTTTTACCCTCTTAAATATACGAGGGTCGTTCAAACGAAAGTTTTTAAATAATCTAGGATTTTACATTTCCTCGCGAGTTCTTTTGAACCGCTCTTGTAAAATCAAAGCGATGATTAGAAATTTTATGGTTAAGATTACAAAATAAACGAGAAATTAAAACGTTCGTTTCCTTTTCCAATTTATAACGAACAACGATGTAGTGGTTATTGAGGAAACGCTCTTTTACAAGAACCCTTCCCTCATTGTCCACTTTCTGATGATGTTCATTATGTTACCTCTTCATGAGGCTCTTAAAACCAAGTCTTCGTCTAATTCTTTCAATGTTGTAATTTTCAAACAGGTTTCGCGTTTTTAAGTCGGATTCTTGACTTATTTATCGTCGATAAATGCAACCTGTGGCTTAAGAAATAATGCAAGTTTAATAAAGATAGAAAAGCACCACCGTCTGGCGCCTCACGTTATCGGATTTAGTATAAAGAATAACTTACAACATGAACTAATGTACTTTTTCCATTTAGTGCTAACAGGGGCGGATTGGACGCATTGGCCAAACTCTGATGATTTCTTTTTTTATTGTAAGATTTTTGTACTGGCAATGTCTTAATTACGATTTTAACTATTTCATATGCTTAAGGTCATTGTGAATCAGCACTTACAATTTGAATATTAGGAATATTTGACTAGTCTAGGTAGGTTGCGAAATTCGCCTATGGCTCTTCTAGAATGTTTCGGCCAAAAAACGGACTTAAATAATGCACCACTTTAACACCTAAATAATAAAACTATTTAACCTTCAAGTCCTGCTAAAAATATTTTTTTTATCTGCTTAGCGTAAGCCATAGAAGGTGGCCCGCCCCTGCACGACATTTTCTACATTGTTGTTGGAAATAACTCATTTTCGTACATTATTTGGCGTTTATTCAAGCTTCCTTGTTTGTTATTTTTTGCAAACGTAGTTTACCCTAGTTATCCACCCCAAGACATAATTTCTTACGTTTTTTTTGCAATGCGTGATAAATTTAAATTGAGGATAGCGTCCGTCGTGCCACGAAATTGGTGCTTAAACCTGTAGTCCTTTTGGTTCTCCTGTTCTGCATACATTATGCATGGGTGAGTGTTGCACAGTACAGGGGTGAATATTGATTGTGGGAGATAGCAATAGGAAGTGCATTGAAGAGAGAGCCTGCAAGTGTAAACAGAGAGGGAGTAGGCGCCGCGGTGCTACCGGCGCTCACTTGTCGGCTCAATTCAGTAGGACTTCTGCTGCCTCGCAAGATCCTACTTTGTGTCTTCTGTACTTGCGAGTATGAAGTTCTTATAGTCGAAGTAAGTCACTTAAAATGATTTAATTTATAATCCTGTAGTAAACAAATTTAAATTTATAATTATTTAATTTAATCAATTTCTCGTTATTTAAATTTAATCGTTTAGTTTAACCCAAATAACAACGAATCGATTATCAGTTAATTTCAAATTTTTTATTATTTTCTTTTGTTCGAAAGTGTTGTAATTTTTTTTGCTGTTGCGGCCGGCCGGCCCTGCCTTTCATCATTACTACGTTAATTCGGGGGGCGAATTTGGCGGGTGTACAAAACTCATAATTTAATTATTTTTTTTTAATTATAGAATTGAATAAATCACTTTCATGTCGTTGTCGCTGCAATATTTTCTCGATAAAAATCTAATCAGTGTTTACCAAAAATTGTTTTGTTGACTCTTCTCTTCACTAATTAAACGATATTGATTGCATATTTAGCGCAAAAACGGGTTCGCTTAATTTATTTAAAATTGTCGTTTGTGCAGGAAATAGTGGAGTTATTTATTTTGTAAGCGATTAAAATAAAATGTAGAGGAAGTAACGTAATAGAAGAGCATTATTAAATTTCTAATGCGCCTGCATGTTTTACGTTATTTCCATTTTTAATAAGTAATTAACATTATTTAACTTGTGTAATTTAATTGCTTAGCAAAATTCTCTTGATACGGTTCCTGCAACTCTTAATTAAAATTTCATAAGTTTGCGGCACCGAGAACTGCTTAATCAATTATTGTAGGGCGAATTTCAGGATCAGGGGTTAACTGCCGAATTACTTCTTGAGAAATCCTCGTATTACAACTTTCTACGATTGCAAACTTCTTCAAAATGTAAATAGCAACTTTCGCGTTGTTTATTTTCATTACCATACAAGATAATAATTAACACGAGTAATAACAGCTTTCTTACTTTTTCAATATAATTACAACACGATTTTTATATTTCAATAAATCACTTCTTGTCAATTTCTCTTTTACACAGGGGCGACTCGTTTTTTTGACGAGGAGAGTCGCATTTGAAAATACAACAGAAGGAAAAATGAAAATCTTACATTATTAAAACAAAATTGTTTATTTTCTCTAGTATTAAATCTAATTATTATGTACCTATTTTAATTAACAATTATAATTTTCAAACTAATTTTAATTAAGTACTTCGAATCTATAAATTAATTGAACTTCTATTTTAAGTGCACCTATAAACTTTATGAGACACAAATACAACTTGGAAAGGATATTAATTTTTTTGGAATTTTGTAATTATGTCGATAGTATAATATAAATCTTCGGACTGGAGTGTTGCGTTATCACTTGAAACCGCCATTGGTTAACCAATCGAAATGGTCTCGTGATTTTTCAACTGTATTTATTATCAATATTTCATTATTTAAATTATATATTCACGTTTTGATTTTTCATAGGGAGGGCGCGCGACAATGCAACCTCAAAGACAAACTGGTACTGATTTTAAATTTCGATTAGTTATTATTCAAATTTTCGAATTTCGGTGTTCTAATTTTGTTTTTTTGCAGTTTACAGCCTGGGTGGACGCAGTTATTTTCGTGTTCAGTTTGGAGAACGAATCCTCATTTAACGCAATTTACAATTATTACACTAAAATGTCGCATTATAGAAATTCCGCCGAAGTACCTTTAATACTTGTGGGAACACAAGGTGAGTTCCTCTTATATTTTGATCATTGAATTGAAATGAATTGAAACAAAACTATGGAATTTAATTTAGTTTCGTTTTCCTGAAAATGGAAAACGAAGCAGATAAGGCAAGACAAAACGCTCAGGCTCGCTATGACGTGAAACCGTAACCCACTTTGTTGGTAATTTTGTAGTGTAGTACATTGACTCGGGGGCGTTTTGTTTCGGTTTCTAATATCGATAAATTATGTAAGTTTATTTATTCAAAAAAATTGAAATGTTTCAGATGCCATAAGCGAAAATAACCCACGGGTCATCGATGATGCACGAGCGCGAAAATTGGCCAACGATCTGAAGAGGTGCTCTTATTATGAAACATGCGCCACATACGGCCTTAACGTTGAACGAGTTTTTCAAGACGGTAAGTCAATTTTATAGTTTTCCATCAACTTTTATTTTCGTCAAACCACTTACGCTTCGAAATTTTTATCATGAACCAAACGCTTCATTATCGTTTTAAATTATCACGTTCAAAACGAGTTTTACTACGACCTTGCATCAAGACGAGCAGTTCAAGCTTGTCTAGATAGACAGTGTTGGTCATCTGTTGTTCCCAAATGGCAGAAAATGCCGAACTTGACCACGAGTGCTGTGAAATGCCTCAGTATTTTTCCAATCACGACAAAGTCTCCATTAGAAATTTTAAAGTGTCGGGTTATTTAAAAATCGGTATGATGAACAAGTTTTTTAAAAAATTTAAACGGCGTGCATTTGGTTGTAGAAAACGTTACAGATTCTCGCGTAAGTTTTTTTTACGAAACCCAGTGAAGTTAATACGAAACTTTTGCATTTGTTCCAATTTCAACATTTTTTTTCAGCTTGTCAAAAAATAGTACAACAGAGACTGTCGGCTTCGACGAGCTGTTTAACGCCCACGAATTCGAGACCATCGACGCCCAGTAATCATTTTCATTCTGCAAACGTCGGCATCCCAAGACATGTTGGACCAGTTCCTACAAACAACGGATATCCGCCATCGGGACAATCATCAATCACGAATCTAATGTCTTCTCCTAGTCATAATCACACACTTTCACACAAGGTAAATCCATCTCGTCCCCTTTCATCCCCAAATTTAATGCTTGATTTTTCAGGAATCCTTCAGCCTTGGAAGCAGACAAGTGCACACACTCTCAGCGTCTAACCAACACTTGTACAGACAATCAGAGAAGCACGACCCAGTTTTCAAGCACGTCGACGAAAAGTGGACCTCTTCCTCAACCCTCGGCAGTCACGGTTCCTCGCAAGCACTTGTAGTACAAACAGAAAATAACAACGTGGCTAAATTTACCGTGCCGCATATAATCGACAATTTACAAAGTTCGACACAAAAAGACGCGAAAGACCTACCCACGCCTAGTTCCACGCCAACGACGTCGAGGAAGAGTAGGAGGCGATCGAACCTGTTCACACCTTCGCGAAAAGGCGAAGATAAACTCAAGAACGGAGGCGACATTGGTAGCGGTCGTGCAATCCCCATCAAGCAGGGTTATTTATACAAACGAAGCAACAAACCCTTAAACAAAGAATGGAAAAAGAAATACGTAACTCTTTGCGACGACGGTAGACTGACGTATCATCCCAGTTTACACGTAAGTTTCCCGAAACTCCTTAATTATTCTCGTTTCAAACATCTCGCTTTAGGATTATATGGACGACGTCCACGGAAAAGAAATTTCGTTGCAATACGTAACTGTTAAAGTTCCCGGTCAAAAACCCAGAGGATCAAAATCGATCATAACTGTCGCGGGAACCAACGGAAGCAGCAGTATTAACGATGGTATCGTCGGACTTTCGATAACTGGTTAGTAGTTCGTCTCACTTAACCGCACAATTTCTCACTTTTTTCATTTAGGGGGCAAAGATAAAAGACTGACGGAAAAGGTGTTACTCACCGCGTTCGAAACCGTAAAAGATCCCGGTAAATACACCCAAATGAGCGGCGACGAAAGCATCGCGCTTCCAAACAGCAATTCGTTCCTTAACGGCGACAATTTGAAAACAGAAACCCCCAATGTTAAAAAACGACATAGAAGGATGAAAAGTAGCAGCGTGAAAAATGCCGATTATGATGGTAAGCTGTTCGCTTTTCTCGGGTTACAAAACCTTGAATTTTTTTTTCTTTAGATTCGGACGGATACGAATTTTACATTGTTTCTTTGGATAACAAGCAGTGGCATTTTGAAGCGCTGAGTTCGGAAGAACGGGGCGAATGGGTGGCCGCAATAGAACAACAAATTTTAAGTTCTCTTCAGTTGAACGAATCGTCAAAAGCGAAAAAGATTAACAATCCTATGGAAGCGGCTACGATTCAAACCATCAGGAGTCGCGTTCCTGGAAACGAAAGTTGCGTGGATTGCGATTGTCCAGGTAAGATTTTACTGTTGCACGTTTTGCTAGCGTTCTAACGACGATGTTTCTAGATCCCAGTTGGGCTAGTTTAAATTTAGGAGTTCTCATGTGTATAGAATGTTCTGGGATTCACAGAAATCTGGGTTCGCACATATCCAAGGTTAGATCGTTGGATTTGGACGAATGGCCGTAAGTTTGGAAAAAAAATTAGGAGGTGGATGTGGTTAAACTGTTTTATGTTTCAGGGCTGGGCATCTCAGTGTTATGTTGGCTATAGGTAACGCTTTAGCAAATTCTGTTTGGGAATGTAGGGCTCAGGGTCGGACAAAACCGTCGCCGAATTCACCTAGGGAAGAAAAAGAGAGGTGGATAAGGGCGAAATATGAGGCTAAAGAGTATTTGCCGGCACCAAGCAATACAATGCCGCTTGGGCAGCAGTTGGTTGATTTTGTGTGCAGCTCAAATATTAAAGGTATTATCACCGTTTTGGGGCAAGCAGGAGTGGAAGATGTGAACTCTACTGTGGCGCCTAGAGATCTCAGGACGCCGTTACATCTCGCATGTGCCATGGGAAACTTGGCTGTGGCACAACTTTTAATTTGGGTAAGAACCCCATTTTCCAAAATTATCATGATTTAGCATCACGAAATTGTTTTTTAGTACGGCGCAAATGTTTCGTCGATAGATCAAGATGGTAGGACTTGTTTAGCTTATGCAAGAGCTGCTGCAAGTGTTGCAGCTGCAAAGTCACAATCTGGAAATGCTATAAGTGCAGATATTTCTGTAGCAACTAGCAGAGCACTGGTGGATCTTTTGTTATCCAATGGATGCCCAGATATCACAAACATTCCCAGTAATGGAACTTTACCTAGGAGAAGAGGTAACCAACAAATACCGACATATGAGAAGCTGCCCTCAAGTGTTATATAATTTTTTTTGAATTCCACACGACTTAATAGTTTATGCTGACACAAAACGTTTTTCCTGTACTTACAGTTAGACTACAAATTGTTGCCTAAAAAGTGTATCCATGTGACTTTATCCAAAGTGTTCGAATGTCAATTCTAAAAATTTGTTTTTGCACTGTCGACCATTTACTGTAAAAAAAAAGAATAGTTCACTTTTGTATGTCGTTTTTGTAATGTTTGTACCTTGTTAGTGATAATTATTTATAAAAATTGAGCAATATGAATTCGATAGGCTTCTTGTTTTGTGATTGTGGATAAGTTATGTTATTACAAAAATAATACTCTCTTGTTGTTATGTAAATATTTTCACCAAAGAATATTGTATGTTTTATTTTGTATATAGAAAAGAAAAAGCTAAATTAATATGTACAGAAATTATATGCGTTGTTCTTCCGTATTTTCGTGTTTGATTACCCTCTTTTTTGTTTGTGCCACTCCTTTGAAAATAAATAAGGAATTTGTGTCTTATTATTGATTTTTTTCTCTTTTAATTTTCATGTTAACTAAAATTTTGAGATTTTCTTTTTTGTTCAAAGTTAAATAATTTTTTTGATTTTGTTGCAGGTATCTCGAGTGACTTGACAAGAGGTTAAGTAGAGGTCAAAATGTGTTTGAGTTGGAGAGGTAGTCTTTAAAAAATTTTTATAATGTAGATGGCTATAAGTGAAAATTTATGGTAATCTATTAAGAACTTTCGGAAAATGCCACTAGGGTACGCTAAAGCATTCATTCTGCTATGAGTTAGTAGATGTCGCTGAACTTCTTGAAATAGTCCTGAAAGGAAACTTTATTACGTTTGGTTCTGTTACAGAAAAAATTAAAAAGCTTTCTGTAATAAATTTTTTGCAGTGCGTTACATATCTCATATTGGGGTTGGCTGGCGCACTATATTTTATTTTTCATGCACCATAACGTAATTTTTACACAGTACTAAAAACTATTACAGCAATCTGAGCCTACCAACCCCATGTCATCTTATAGAAATGTTTTTGATAATAATCTATTATGAATTATTTTAAATAAATTATGAGTTAATGGTAATGTAATAAATTTATGATTGATTGCTTACTTTCTCCCTCTGCTTTTTATGCTGACGCTTACTGTTTTCATTTTTACCCTTCCTATGGAAATTTTATTTTAATTTCACCCTACAGTTCTCGCTGCAAGCAGCCACCTATTGCTTATTATCACACAAACCACTGGTAGGTACTTTTATCAAGAATTTTACCGGCTCAATATAATATTTAGCCGAGATTTTTGGTTTTTGTTACTGACATAGTAATTTCATTTATTTAGTAAAAAATAACTAGAACAATGAAAAAAGCGGTACAATATAAAACTAATTTGTGGAGTCTAGTTAACAACATTCTAGTCTTGATTACATAGTAAAAAATGATTTCAGGAATGCTAAGCATAAACCTGGTCAATAAATACCATTCCTAGACAGGGATGATCTGAAGGGTTGAAAGTTTCACCACTAACTATCATTTTCGCGCAGAAGAGAATTTTGGTACAGATGAGAATAAATTCAAGAAAAATACCCGGAGTTACTATCCGAGGAAGATTTATCAATTGGGAATGTCAGGAGATGAAAAAGCAATAATCGTTTTAGCGTTAACAAAGGGGTATAGAAGATCTGCTGGGGTTTGCTTGAACAGTTCATTTAGTTAACACCAAAATGCTTCCTCATCCGTGTATAAAATGCACTTCAGTAGTCTATGAATCAGAGGGTCATCGCCTTGGGAGAGTCTCCTCCAACCTGTAAAAAGTCTACATCCAACAGTGGATAGACAAAGGCAGAGAAGAAGAAGTCTAAAAATGGACTCGTCAAAAACAGAAGACGAAATACCGTTACTCTCTGGATTGCTACACGTAGGACAATCCCATTTGGGTTTTTTCGCAATATTTTGGGAAATTTACCATGGCATCTTGCAAAATTAAAGGAGTTAATATTGCAGCTGGCTTTTGCTTTTATCCTCAGACGGCTTTGCCGAAGACGTATTTAACCCATGAATTTGTTCTCAATAATAATACTGGAGTATTTACAGTTGTTCATAAACTTAGGATCTTCTCTCAGTTTAGCTCCACGTTCCATCTGAAGCAATTCTTTCAAATAGGAGAACGGCACATAATTTTGGTTTTGGTTTCAGAGAGGTTTAATTTTATGCGTCCACACTATTTGTTCATCAGATCCACACAATTTTGTAGTTTATTAACAACTAATTCTTCTGATGAGAAGACGATTAGAGCAATTTCGTCCGCATAACTTATTTAACCACTCTTTTGGTAAACATGCGGGGGTCATTGCAATAATTATCTGACTTTGCGTTCCAAGAAATGGATTTGAAGATTAACTCTTGAGAACACCTTACATTTTTGTGCACTTTTCCAGATACTGCAAGAGTCTGATGTGAGGAGAACAACTGTGTGAGCTAGTTAGACTTTGAGGAGTAGCCTGAGGAAGAGCTTGATTTTTTGAACAGCTTCAGCTGTTCAAAATTTGCTACCGACAGAGACAGGAACTTAGTTACAAATTCTAAATTCGGGTTTTAATTTACTTTGAACGTGTAGAATGTAGATTGACGTAATAAGCATAAAAACAAACAACTAATTGAAGCAATAAAAACTTTGTGAAAAATATTAACTTATTCTTTTTTCAGATTCATGGGGACCCAAAATATCTACTACATAGAAGAGTCTGGCGTAGAGCTCAAGATGGACAGTAACCTGAGAAGAAGTAGAGAATGCGTTAGGGCAACGGTGGCGAACTTTTTTATGTACGAGTGCCAAAAATTTACAAACAGTATTAATCAAGTTGCTCACTTGCCGAACACTTTTTAATAGGGGAAGAATTAAAAAAAAATGTTTATTTCAGAATTGTATTTTTGCTTGAATTGTTTAAATATCGAAGAAAATTCGTTTATTATCTACTGAATAACTGCAGAAATTTTTTTTATTAATTTAACTTTATCTGGATTTTCATGAGACATCTGCAACAGATGCAGTATAAACTACTAATTTAAAAAATCTACTTTGATCGTTTAAAAATGTACAATACGATTTTGAAAAAAACTGTATTTACTCTTCCGTTCAGGGCCGTAACAAGTGCTTAGGGTAAGCGGTGTAATTTGAATAACATTACTCCCCCTCACCATTAAAAAATTTTTTTTTAATACTATTTATTTATACAATATTAAAACTATGGTTAAACCAAAACAAATGTATTCTAAAATGTGAAGAAATTGGTGTAAAACCGGGGGGTCTGGGGGGTATGGAATACCCCCCAGCACAAAGAATCAACAAGGTAACTTTTCAAAATTGATAAAAAAAAGCCAATTTAATTGTTTAGTGAATATGTCCTTTTTATTTATAGCTGGGGATATGAAATACCCCCCAGACCCCCCGGTTTTACGCCAGTTTTTTTAACCCTTTAAACGCTTAAATCGACTTTAGTCCACGGCTTATAAAAACCATTAGCTTTGCACGCGGAAATACGATCTTTGTCGCCTCGCCTCTCAGACACTGTTTATTTCTATCTATTCGTCATTTATTAAAATAACACCTGGCATCATTTTTTTTTTAGTAAATTAAAGTAAGAATAACAAAATAAAAGGAATTTTATAGTACACTATTTTATATAGAAAATTTGCATCTTTATTTTATGTTTTGTATCCAGCGTTCAAAGGGTTAAATTATAGAAGGTCTTTACTAGATCTTCTAGAATGTGAAGAAACGGTCGTTAAACAGGGGAGTCTGAGGAAGTTTTCCCCCCAGCATATAGAATTAATGAGCTGAATTTTCTAAATTGTCGAAGACGATAAAAATGATGATAATTCTTGATAAAACATTTTTTTACTTGCGGCTGGGGGGTATTCCATTTTTTAAATTGCTTTTTGTACCGTTTTGTATCATTCTGGCCAGTCAAGATTTTTAAAATCAGAGTTCTGGATATCGTCTTACTTTCGAACAACGGAAGCACGAAAGCTGACATTAGCGTCCTTTAGAATTAAAAAATTTAATAAAAGAAGTTTACTTTTTTAACGTTCAAGCCGCTAACGTCAAACTTTATCGCTCCCTTATTAGAGAATTTGCGAGAAATCTTGACGATAGCGTCTTTTAGCTTTAAAAAAGTGAACTTTTTTTAAGTGATCATTTGTCATGAACTTTTATCGTGGGGGAGGGGAACTTTCTCGCTCCCTATTGCTTTTGCTTAGCCGTTTTTCACAGATGCATGAATTCGACTATTGATATTATTATTTCGAGACGGTTATTTGCCTTGTAGGTAACGCGATCAACTGCAAATGCGAGGTACCGGGTTCAAATCCGGAAAAGGACAACTTTCTTATGACTAGTCTCCGTGCTTCGGAAGGCACGTTAAGCCGGTGGTTCTCTTCGGTTAATGAATTGCCATCATTAACATAAAAACCAGGGTTACAGGCTCGTCTGGAGGCCAGTCTAGCAAACTTCCTATCGGACGTTAAACAATTTATATGCTCACAGATCTAGCACTGCGAAGGAAACGACGCAGATGTTGGAAATAAACAGATCTAAAGAAGAAGAAAAAGATATTATTTCACGGTACTTAATTTGTAGCGCGTATAAAATGATATCACTTGTAAATCGTTAACGTGTCATTAAAATTTTCGTACGTGCCACTTCTGGCACGCGTGCCATAGGTTCGCCACCGCTGCGTTAGGGGAAGAACTACATGAAAATAATATTGTATTTTTGAAGATATACGGTGACATGGAATGGAAGACTATCGTTTATAGTTTAAACAATTTTTACAAAATGCTAAGTCTTAATCTCTGAAAAACAAGGAAAGAGAAGCGCCGCAGGTGAATTTAACCTTGTTAATTTGTGTATAACTTTTGTATTTTTAGGTGCAATTCAGATAAGGAAACATGAATAAACTAGAAAGAACCTGAAGAAGTGAAATGGTGACTATTGTACTAAATGGGGTGAGTTAAGTTACAATTGCTGTGCTTATTTCAGACTCTCGAAGAGAATGTTTGCGGATGACCCTAAATTTTCAATGTGGAAGTAACATTGTGATAAGTTTGCCAAAGAAATTTATTTTTTTAATAAAATGTCTTGATTATTATGAAATAACTTAGTACTACTAACTATAAATTTGTTAAAATTTGTATCTACCATTGTATGGTCAATTTATATTTTTACTTTTAAGCAAAATTCTGTGATCACAGCTTGCACTAAAAGAATAATTTCATGAACACGTAATTTAGTTTTAAATATTTATTTTCCAAAATAATTTCTCCTAGAAAATTATGACGGCTTAAATTATTAGTTATTACGTGCAATATTAGGCGAACACTAAATCATCAAACTTTTACATGCAAAAACAGCGAGGCAGGGCTAATTTTCCTGGTTATTAATTTCAATTTTTGTAATTACCCGCTGCCTAAGCTGATTTCGGCTAAAACACCCTTAAAATTGTTCGACATGGTGAGAGACAATAAATAAACCTACGGGTATTTAATATTGTATCAGAGCATACAAAAACATAATTTAAATAAATTATGCGTAATTACCTATTTAAATTTTGAATTCCTTCCATTGTATGATGAAAGTTGCATGAAATTATTAGTTTTCAATATTAAACTTTTCATATAAAACTAATAAAGTTCCCAAGGAAAATGAAAATGGTGCCAGTAGGTAGTAAGTAGGGAAGATCAAATAAACAGTTATTTATAACAAAAGCTTTATTTTACCGTGGAGAAGAACTTTGTATTTTAAATTAAACTCATATTTGCATTAATCGTACAAATACTACACCCCAGGGCGTAATTACTTTGGATAAAACAACGAAACGTAACAAACACCTGATTTAAGATTCATTACATCACAATTTGCTGTTGTTATTGTTTCTCCAAATTAAACTTTTTTTCGACAAGAAAAACTATTTTCCGAGAGTTATGAGGACAAAAGAAAACTTATTCGATCATAATTTTGCATTTATGTTCTGAAAGTTCTATGTTGATATTTAGTCATCAAGCAATGTTTTGTTTAAAAAGGTGAAACTTTTGATGAAATTGTGGAAGATAAACTGTGGGTTGACAGTTCAACCCAATTTTGGGACCAATCGACTGACGTGTGAAGCTTAAATTTGTAAAACACTTCGAGCGTGTTGATAGCTTTCGCATTGGTTCGAGATGAAATATGAAATAAGTTGGTCGACATTTTTAAATTTCCTTTTCGATTCAATAAAGCTGAAAGGTGAGTGAAGTAAAGGAATTTTATTTTTAGTTGTTTTGCGACTTACCTAATTACTCATCAGAGAGATTTTGTTTTTTTTTTAAACTGGAAGGTTGGAACCCCGAATTGAATTACAACTTTAAGCTTAACAAGAGCTTAAAGCTTTTTTAAGGTACTTGCCTGAAAATCCTGATATATTAGGGATGATTTAATTATTATTAATACCGACAGGCTTCTTAATTATTTTCCCCTTAATTTTTTGGCCTGAATAGCAACTTTTTGTGCTTAGAAACAACGCATTATTAGCAAGGATAATGGGAGATGATAGATAATGAAAGTGCGTGCTTTTGAAACTACTAAAGCGTTTTGTTGTCAATTTTTGAAAAAATCGTCTCGAGGTCCATGGGAAAACTCTTAAAATTAAATTTTAGCATGATGAGTTTGTCTTAATTATCGTGTCGTTTTTAAGTCGAAATAATTACAAGCCGCGTCTCTTGGTGACTGAATAAATTCGAGTCAGCGGACCACAATCTTACGCTTTAATTTTGAAGTAATTATAATTTTTTTGTTTTTAAACTAATTTAAGGATAAAATAATGTTTTTCCAAGTTTTTTTTGTGGTACAATAATAAAATTAACTACTAACAGTTTTAAATTTTATTAGATAAAATTTACAGCTAATAATCTAAAATGTGAACAAGAAACATAACATAATTGGATGATTTACAAAAAATATTTTATTGAACACGTAAACATTTATACAGTAATTATGCCGTCCATTTTAATGAAATACGCATATCTATGATATTTACATTAGGATATTGGATAAACTACGATGTTGGAATTTTAATAATAGCATTACGATTAGCTTAATTTACAGCTTTCACATAAAATATTGAGCATGGGTCTACAGTTAGAAATAATAAATATAGAAGAAATAAGAAGGATTAACAGTTTATAACGCAGGATTACAATTAGTTGTAGTTGGTTCCTTGAAAAAAAAAAATAACAATGCAACAGCCACACTTCTAGACAGCTATTGTTCTTGTGTTTTAGTATGGAGATACTGTAGTATTTTCAGTATAGAAGATTGGAAGAGAGGAAGAGAAAAAAGAAGAATGTGGAGGACATCAAAACTACTCTTGGAGAGAAGGCCAAAAAGAGGAAAGTTGTGCAAGGTGGAGAAGGAAGAACTGAACATTGATCCGCTTCATCTCATTTTACGGCAAAGCTTCCAACATTTTTCAGTACCTAACAAAAAAATGACCCAATAAAAGTTGCAATTGGCGTATAAAGTTAGTAGTGCAAAACAAAAAATGTTAATTCGTTTCAACAAATGGCGAACAATTTTGTTAGATGGCCCAAGCGCGTTACTGTAATAATTGCGCCTCCAACTTCTCCAAGAAAAAGCAAACACTTTTATTATTGTTTGGTAAACTAAATGGTTGGTAATTTTAAAAAGGCACTCCAACATAAATTTTGCCACGTTTCTTGAATGAGAGTAATCGAAAGGGCGTGCAAGTGACTGAAACTAAACGTTTGATTTTTTGCTGACATGTTATAGAAGTTGCGTTCAATTGTTTTCAGTTTCACTGTTTTTTAAATATATTTTTTGGATTAGTCTCCTTCTTATTTCACTCAGTCAATGTTTGATGTACGATGTGATTTCTTAGAGTAGGCATTTATGTATGTACAAAGTGGTCCAGATATTTAATATTCTATCAGTTTTATAAAATTTAAGTGTAAATATTTCTTATTTAATATTTAATCAGAAAAATCTGCATTTGTTTACTAGAACTGTATTTAGAATTTTACTTTATACCATCCAGGCCACCCTGCTGACTCTCTCGGTGGGTGAAGTATTAGCAGGAACTGTGAAGCCACCGACGCCACCAATTACACTGACTCCAATTTGAGTCGCTTGGGCGTCAGTGGCAGGCGTAGATCAATCGGGATCAAATTTACAATCGATACGAAGAAGTAAAATAATTGAAAGAAGCGTTATGACCGATAGTATTAGTTCGACTCCAGCTAAGACCGTGATATCGGATAAATTTTCTTCTGCTATAAATTCTTCGTAAGATTCGTACTCCTGAATGCCTGCGATTGTTCGAACGCATTGAATAACAACAGCAGCCACAAAGGAACACGTCGAACCCCATAAAATTGCCACCGGAACAGCAATTCGAATTGTCGGTCCAAGAAATCGAAACGGAGAATCAGGCAGACACGTTGACGCTCTATATCCTCCAAAACCTTTTGTCGTGTGTATACTCGCAGCTGAAAAAAGAGAATTAGAGAAATGTAACTTACTAAACAGTTTAAAGAAATTTTAATAATAATATTTTTGACTAGCCGGTTTAAACAGCTAGATAACAATTGTTTAACTTTGATTTGGAAATTGAGTTCAAATTTATTAGTTGGAGTAGTGAAGTTCGATCAATATGTAGTTGAAAATTGATATTACTTAGGATTTATTTACAGCCAACAAAGAGCCAATGAAAATACAAGTTTAAATTTACAATGGAAGTTTTCTTGTAGTACTAAATTTAATAAGAGAAGAACTTAGAACTAAAATTGTATAGAATTGGGAGCAGGGACAAAATTGAATAACACAGAGAAAAAGAATTTTTTCGTAGGTAGGTAAATTTTTATGAAGTTGTACAGTTTTGACAACACAATTTTATGTAGTAAATTTGTTGAATTTATTAGTTTGAAACTTTTTTATTTGGAGAATATGAAAAATTTAAATATTACGAAGGTTGGATTGCTCCACCGTGATTCCGATTCCAAGTTAAACTGTAGATCCATTCTCGGTCCTGGGCATGACATTAAACTGCATCCTACTTGCAACGTGTAAATTTGGTACCTCTTCCTTCATTGTGTTGAACCATTTTTACAATAATCTGGATTAAATAATAATGAAGAATTTCTGAATTATTTTGGCCGAGCCTTCAGATCTTGCTTAGATCAAGTTTGACAAAAAAATTCCTGCACCTAATCTAGCATTACTTTTGGAGTAATCTGGGAAATGCAGCAGAGGTATCCTCCAAAATCTGATCTTCGCCTTTGAATCCGCATCTTCCAAATGAACAGCCATCTGCTCCACATGAAAATCAAATGGTGGAAGGCGGAAAATAGGCTTTAGCGTTCTATTTGGGACTGCTCACATTACTCCAATTACAGCCAGATAAATTAATTTCTTGAATCTGGTGCACGGAAAACGCAGTTGTTACATGGTTTTGGGATACCACGGAAAGCACCGCTAGCATGGATCTGCCAACAGCAGGATTACCAGAGGGTGACAAGCCCATGATGTCGGTCTCATTGCAAAAAGCATAGTTAAAATTTTACTTTGAATTTTAAACTTGTGAATGATATTTTGGTTTCCATGGTAACAGATTCAGTAACTCTACGCTAAGTTTTCAAAATGTAACGAAAGATTTTCTTTTAAATTAATATTTTTTGATGAATTTCTAAAATTTCCAAAAATATTCTGTAGATGCTACTAAATTAAATTTTAATCTTTACACTGTAGGCATTAATATCGAAATTACTCTTGTCTAATCTGTAATTTATAACAGCTATTCGCGTAATTCAAATCTTAAAAGTAAAATCTGCAATTTGTAACCTCTATAATCTTTAATTGCAGTCTTATTTTTACAATTCATTTTAATCTTTCTGATCTTATGCTTAAATCTCGAAAGGTTTCTTAACTTGCAAAATTTTTGTTGTAGAGTTTAAGCATTACATCACAAGAAGTGGTGATCTTTTGTTCGTAGTTCAATGCAAAACATAGTTTTATTTAGCATCAAAACAGGGGTGTACAAAGTTTTATTTTTTTTAACTTATATATATGGGTGCCAACATGTAAAAAACAAAAATGCTAACACGGGAGGTCTCGGGAGAACTTTTGGACTTCAAAACACCTTCAAATTTTAGGACTTTTTTTTCTTTTCTTTCTATAACTCCTAAACGGTACATCCTAGTAAAAAAGTTACGATATAACAAGTTGAAGAACATTAAATTCCGCGTTGAATGAGTACAGTCACTTAATAATTTGGTTAAGTGATATAGTGAAAAACAAAGGTCAAACAACGACGATTTTTTCCAACCTTGTAAAATACTGAGATAGAGACTATGTATGAGTCTGCAGCTTTTAAATGAGTACTCTAAGAAAAAAAGTCATTAAATAAAAGTTGTAAAGCATCAAATTCTACATCTTATGAGTACCAATATTTTTAAATTCGTTGAAGTATACTTTTCTAAATTGGCAATCACCCGATGTCCGGCGATTGGCATGTGAAGGTGAATTTGAGTTACTTGGCTTCAACTCGTACAGGTGCATGTCCTATAAAATTATTCTTGCTTTAATATTATCAAAAAATCATCTAAAACAAAAATATTAACACGGATGAACTCGGGACAACTTTTGGCCTGAAAAAAAACCTCCATATGTTAGGACTTTTTTTGTCTATAACTCATAAATGGTGTAACCTAGCAAAAAAGTTACGACATAACAAATTAAAGATCATTAAATTCTGCGTCGCAAGAGTACCACAACTTAATAATTTGGTTAAGAGGGGCACTTTTTTCAGGGCCCTTTTAATTTAATCAACAGATGGCGCTTACTTAAATATTTTTATAAAATAAGAGGAATTTGCTATATTTAAAATATAGCAAATTCGTTGAGATAATACTATTCTATAAACAATATTCTTGATATTAAGCTATTTTGAGTTCGTAATATTTATTTATAAAAACACAATTCATAATTAAAGTTTAATTATCTTTTTTTGTAAGTGAGTGTGTTTTGACATACTCAATACGAACTCAAAATAGCTTAAGATTAAGAATATTGTTTATAGAATAGTATTATCTCAACGAATTTGCTATATTTTAAATATAGCAAATTCCTCTTATTGTATAAAAATATTTAAGTAGGCGCCATCTGTTGATTAAATTAAAAGGGCCCTGAAAAAAATGCCCCTCTTAAGTGGTATGGTTGAAAATCATGTTCAAAAAACGACGATTTTTTCCAACTTTGTCACAAACTAAAATATGTCTGCAAGTCTGCAACTTGGAAATTACTACTTCAAGAGAAAAACTTATAAAACTAAAATTTGTAAAAAGTCAAATTCTGCATCCGATCAGTATTAAAATTTTTAAATTCGAGCAAGAACATCTTTCTAAATTGGCAATCTCCCGATGCATCTCCCGATGGACATGTCCGAATTGGCAAATGGCAACATCTGCCAAATTTAAGCAATCCATATCTAGTCACATGCTTTTCATCTTGCCATAGAGCAATCAATAACAAGGATAATAAAAGTCCAAGAAGGTATCGCACATAGGGGAATATTTTAGACGAATGTTTTTGCGAAATGGATATTGGCAATAGTATTCATGCAAGATGTCTGTGATGCTGTTGAAGATTACTGCAACGTCTCATTTGAAACATTAGAGCATCATGTGAATGCCTAAAGTTTTCGTGTCGACAGGGACGCCAATCAAACTGAAGGAGTGGCTTACACAGCACCTCCAGGGGAAAGGTAGCTACTTTGGGCACGAAAATACAAATTTTACGATTGAAACCTCGATGAATTCTGAAAGAGTATATATTAAATAAGAGAATTAGCTATGAACGAATGCCTTAAATGCACCTGTTTTTTCAAAAATCGAATTTAAAAAAGCTGATTTTCGAAGGTTAAACGCTCGTGATTGGTTAATCAAGTTCGTTCGTTCGAGGTACGTGCGCTCCCATACATAAGAGTGTAGCTGTTGACAAGTTTGTCAGTAACTCTTACGCTACGGTAGGAATGCGTTCTCCTTTTATATTAATTAAAAATTTTAATTTAAAACTTTAAAATTATTTAAAAATTACTTCAGAAAAGGGTTATTTAAATTTAACGAACGGTAGTTACTTTTGCGCGTGGGTCCGACTCTTGCGAGGGTGATTTAAAAATATCCCTAGGCCCGTGGGTCAAGGAAAAGGTGAATCTTTGAGAGGTGAAACTCGTGAGAGTGGATTTTTAACGCAGGGTAGTTGTGCGAAGAAAAATCGACTTAAAGCACCCCTCGCTGCGCTCGGGCGCTTTAAGCCATTTTTCCCGCACATTTAGGGTTGAAAACCATGATTTTCGTTCGGAGTGCACTGTTCCGCAATGCAAGTGTCGCTCCCACTCTGCGCAAAGCTAAGACCATATCTCGGTGCACGTACCGACAGGAGAATGAACTGAATGAATTGATTCACCAATCCCGAGCGACTTTGCTTTAAAATTTACTGTGAAAATCGAAGTTTTTAAATTCGATTTTTGAAAAAATAGGGGCATTTAAGGCATTCTGTCATAGCTAATTCTCTTATTTAATATATACTCTTTCAGAATTCATCAAGATTTCAATCGTAAAATTTGTATTTTCGTGCCCAAAGTAGCTACCTGCAACCCACCTCCAATTTCCATACTCAGCTGCCATAATTTCGTTAAGCAGTGGTGTCGTTGAAAGAACCATTTGGCTCACAAAATCATTCTCAAAGGGGTAGCCTAGATGATTGATCATAGCAACTTCAAAAACGTCACCTTAAAAAAATGAGACAAAAAAGCTTAGCATCTGCTGTAATCTGTTTCACGATAAGAAACCTCAAAGTACCTGGTAAAACCTATTTGTAGACCATATGTAAATTTTGTATTTTGGCGCCATTACGCCAAGGGTGATTTACCAAGTTGACACATCCGCCACGAAAGCCACCACGAGCCTTCGCTGGGCGACCCAACCAGCAAGTATATACCTGACCATCAACCAGGTAACTTCAGGTTTCACTGTGTGTAAAAATAAACGTTTTTTTTTGTAAATAAGTGCAAATCTTTTATTAACCACGAAGAACAATATTTTTCTTCTTGAAGATAGTTCAAGAAGCGTCTTCAGACAATAACTAAGCAATTGGAAGACTACAAAAACCATCGTTCAAGCCATCGAACAAACAGTACCTACTATTGATCCTCTGACACTGTTCCAAAGACTGTGCCTTACAACAAAACAGTCAAAAGAATATTTAAAAAACTTGTCGACTTACGAACTCGTGCCCTATCCGATGTCACTCTTTGCAGAAAGAGCAATGCAGAAATGAACCAAATCGATTAAGTACGCAGCATTCACTCCGCTTCCCTCCAATACTATAGAAGGGTGGCAGTATTTTGCAGTAGTGGATTAAGATTATATATTTCATGAAGTCTTTTGGTTTTGCAATCATCGCTAAGAGCTACTCCTTTTTTTTTTAAAGTTACTATGGGTCCACGGATACTTTGCTCAGAGTGACACTAAAAAATCGGAGCGATTACGGTGGATGAAGCTTCACCAATCCCCGAAGTGATCTTTGATGTAAATATAATAATTATAAGGAAAATCTTTTGGCCAATTAAAGTCCTGAAAATTTATTTCAAGGATTGTGACATTAAAGTAAATCAGACCCAAGAAGATGCGGAGTTGCTCATTGTTAGCTCCTTCATTTTTAAGATAAAGGAGCACGAAAATGTCAAAATAATTGGGGAAGACCTAGATCTCCTTGTGCTTGGAAGCCTGGAAGAGAGGGTGCTGCTGTTGTGCTATTTTTGACAACATCATTTAAATTTAACCTATCTACTATATCCAACCACATTCATTTCATTCACACGTATAGTGGATGTAGTATTTTCTATATTTGGCCAAGGAAAGATGAAGTTGAGCGCTATGATCAACTTTTCAAAAGAATTTAAGGACATTTCCCGACGCTTTCTCAACCCACTCACCCAGACATGATGAAATTGTTGAGGTTTATGAACGTGATTTTGCGGCCCTCTACACCGGTGACTCCACTAACGTATTCTTAAATAAATTGCGTCACTCTACGTTTATACGAGCAGTGACCAAGGAAAAAGTGGACCTAGTAAGACTGCAATATGCAAATTTCTTGACATCGGGAGATGGCCAATTTAAAAAGGTGAACTTGCTCAAATTTAAAAATTTTGATGGTAATTGGATGCAAAATTTGACTTTCTATAACTTTTATTTTTTGAGTTTTTTTCTTGGAGTAGTCATTTCTAAGTTGCAGACTCACATATAGAACTATTTCTCAGTTTTTGACAAAGTTGGAAAAAATCATCGTTGTTTGACCGTTGCTTTTGACTATACCACTTGACTAAATAATTAAGTAGTTAAAACGGAGAATTTAATGTTCTTTAATTTGTTATATCGTAACTTTTTTACTAGGATGTACCGTTTAAGAGTTATAGATAGAAAAGAAAAAAAAGGTCCTAAAATTTGAAAGTTTTTGAAGGCCAAAAGTTCTCCCGTGTTAGCATTTTTGTTTTTTACATGTTGGCACTCATATAATATATACAAAAATAAAATTTTGTACACCACCGTTTGCAATGTTCAATGTATATTTCGACTGGCCTAAATATGACAGTCATGAGAGATTTTTCCTTTTTGGCTTTGCAGAGACAATGCAGAGAATGTTTTTTAGAGATTCGATCTTCGATTCACGAAGCCTGAAGTTTTTGCTGCCCTCCATTGCCATTTTTTTTGAGATTGTGAGTCTTGGTGAGTTTTTGTTATTTCTTTCCCATTTCTGAATTTCCATCTTTCTGTGTGTTTCAGGTAGCCGATAAAATGGGTTTCGATCCAAAAAGAAGTGTTTTGTCGGCTACTTGATTTTCTTTCAGTAAAGAGCAACTCTTTCTTGTCTCTGGACAGTTTCTTGACTGATTTCCTACATTCCCATGTGGAAAGAGACTCAAACTTATTTGATTTGAGTACTTTCATGGTATTTTAGGTGGATTAAAGTAAACATTTATATTTTTTGCGGGATAATTCATTAACTGGTGGATTCGTGTGACTTAATTTTTGAACGTCCCTGTATTTCATCCTCTGCAAGTTGCAGCTGCAACATTACCATTTTTGTCTTCAGGGAAATACGAACAAAATATTTAAATTTAAAAAAATAAAATTAAAAAGGATGTCGCTTATATTTTAAATAAATGGGATGTAACTTGCTAGACCCGTATACGACAACTTTTATATTTTACATTATAAATGTGTCATAATATCAAAACTGATATATTTAAGTGTTGAATATGGTAAGCATGCTATTTGGAAGAGGCATTTTGTTAAATAAGTGACTATAATTTTTATGATTTATATACGGAGCTTCGTGAAGACATAAACTGAAATAACTTCACCATATAATTTACTCATAAAATTATCCATAGATTTTCTCCTTATTTTAAAATTACAACAAGATTTTAGCTTTAGCTTTCCAAAACACTGTTTTTCGTTTTCTTATTTCAGCTTTCAAAAATCAACCAATTTTTGTAACTCCATTTTAAGTTTCAAAGTGCTGAGTTTATTCTTATTAGCCGTTTTTGTGAAAAATATCGAGAAAAACCGAATTCTGAATTAAAATAAATTTAATAAAGGTTTCCGAATATTCCAAAGTTTGCAAGTTACCAGGCTTCTTTCAGGGAAAAACTTGAAGAAAATTATACGCGTTTTCGGATCTACTGAATAATGCAAGCTAAACGTTTCAGTTTGTATAAGAGATCATTAAATTTTCATACTTCGTAAGGTACACTAATGATAACATGAGCTTTTAAACATAATTTCACATTTTAGCCAAACCCAATTAAAACCGATCGTAAAAATTTGTGCCCGAATTAAGGTGAAGTCGACACGTGACCATAAAAATAATGAACTTATAAACGTAAGAGTTTTTGTTATTTAGGAAAACTTACAACATTAACTTTAATTATTTTTCTTAGACGTAGCAAATGTTTCAGTCACACAGGCGTAATAAATATAAGATTGATTTATTGTTAAAGGATCCATACGTATTATTTTCTTTTTCAGTGAACATTTGAATAGTAAACCTATTTTCTTATCATGTTTCTTCCGAATACCCGATTTAGGAAAATATTGTCGTTCGACATATCTATCACTGATCCTTACATATTTTCCAACAATTCCATCGTTTCATTAGTCTCCCACAAAAAAAGCTGTTCTTGAAAGGATTTTAGTTTGCGATTCCTTTGAAAATTATGGAAATATTCATATAGCTAGGAAAAGTTTTTGTATTACCACACTTTTGTTTGGCGCTGAAATTGAATAGACTAACTTTTAGTTGGAAAAACACTTTGTAAGATATTTAAATTGTTTACCCATTTAAAGTCGAAACACAATGAAGGTTTCAAAGATGGAAAAGCTTACATATACTACGTGATCTTAGACATGAAAAACGGATGGGAATAGTTTTAATTTTGCATAATTTAATTTTGAAATGTAGGAAAATGTGATTAATTTTTGGTACCTAAATGAAGTGTCGGTTTCAGTGTCGTAATTGAGAATCCCGGAATATATCAAATAACCTGTTAGGTTTAAAGAAAAGCCGAAAGGTATAATTTTCACTATCGTTATCCTCAAATTTTAGAGATCAATAGAAACTCCGATTTAGGAACTTAAATTTTAAATTCAATTGGAAGGATTCGTGAAAATACGAAAATAAGGAAAAGTTCTTCAGAGTATTTATGTTTTGTTTAACTTTCGTGAAAAATTTAAGGAAAAATTTAATTAATGTTACTGCCTTTATTTAACTTCCTAATTAGTTTGAATAATCAGAAAAGTTTCTGGATATTGTTGGCAGGAAGGATAATTATCCTTTTGTTAAATTTTATTATTTTAGGTTAGAATGGCAATCGAAAATTAATGGTAATCACAGCTCGTTTAAGTATTGTAAATTGCTGTACCTGCAGCCAGGATTGTAGTTCCTCCTGCCGGGATCCCAAGTGATAAATTGAGTTCTCCTCGTTCTTCGATAAAAGCTACCGTTCCTACTATCAGAAATGAAATTCCACAGACAATCTGTAACAAAATATTTTTTGTTAGTTGAGTACCTAATCAATTGGAATTCAAATTTTTTTGTTTTATTCATCGCGAATCAATATTCGTCGATGCTGCTTCAAAATAACAACAAAATTTAAATTACAAGTTATCTGTTTGTTTAACGTGCAAAACACAACATTTTCTCAAGTTTACATAGCTGTATAATTAATTTATTGTTATTTTTGGGTTAAACTAATAATTAGATTAAGCAACTCTTCAAAGTTTTGATGCTAATTTATTTCAGGCTTTGTCAGGAAATACAGAATTATAATAGTAAAATAAAAATGATAAATTTAAATAATATGAAGTAATAAAATTAAAAAATAAATAGAAAATGCGATTTTAAAGCTGTTTTTGAAGTGAACATGAAAAGCCGTAAACTCACCGAATACCTCACCTTTAACAAAACAATGACGACAGATGGCATTGTCTTTGAAGTATACAATGCTAAAAACAAAAAAGGGACAATGAGACAGAACAACAAATAAAACAAAAGCAAATTAAAAATAGATGAGTAAAGAAATTAATATTATTTTAGTCCAGTGTTTATTATTTTATATTTTTTCCATTAAATGTTTGTACCATAGATTACTTTAAAGCACAGTTTTTTTATGCAAAAAAGTATATAATTACCTTTAAAATAAAATATAAGATGCAATGTAGAAAGAATAAAAACTAAAGAAAATGCAATTAGAAATTGGTTAGATGCCGCAGATCGGCCGAAAGAATTAAGACGCAATTATCGCAATTGTAGTGTGCGTTTGAAGTGTTTTCACATACACAAATGACAAATTGTTTAACGAGAATTTCAAACTATGGTAAATGTGACCAGTTAAATTGGAATTTTGAAACCTGGGTTACATAATGAAATTTGTATTGAAAATTCTGCAGGAATACTAAGAAATATTAACAATTTGTAAAGAAACAAATTCGTAGGTAATTAAATTTTCTACAAAAGAGGTTTAAACGTAGGAGATGTCCAAGCTGAAAGTTATAAAATTTATTTTAACTACTTTGACCTGGATGGAGTGGAATTTTTAGTTATAAAATTTAATATCTATACTTTTGCGTTACATGAGAACTTCGAAAACATTCATGACAAAACAAATTTTTGTCTTGTTTAAAATATTATTAAAATTTTTTTTACATTTTTACCTTCAAAATTTGAGTTGCACTTCGCAATTAAAGTTTCAGATTTGGACTTTAGCTGTTAGTTGTAACTTGAGATGTCTTTCAAGCCGAAATATTGCTCAATTTACATCAAACAATGGGAAATTATTTTGCCAATTTTTAGATTTACTCGACGCTTTGATTCAAAATTTATTTTTGATATTTGGAACGATAAGGAATCTATTGAGAAAGTCCATATTGATTCACTTTGATGTATAAACAAAAATATTAATTTATCCCAAAAGTTATCAACTTCTGGAGTTTTCAGCCTGAAATTCATCAAAAATTACTTCGCTATTGTTGTCAATTTCTGGTATCCTTTTGTATTTTTTAATTAAAAAGCTTTCTTGGGTTCTTGTTTTATGGAAAACCGAAGAAAATAAATATCACGGTATGTCCTGTATACTCAATGAACGAACACATCACTTTAAAATTCAAGCTCCTTGCAATTTATCCTGCAGGATCAAAATACCATCTTAAGGAGAAACAAGTTCAGAATTTTGATTCCAATTTTACGTACCTATAAATAATCTGATAGTTTTTCATTCTTTCCAAAAATTTATAAGTTGGAACGAATCGAAGTGAAGCAATTGCATTAACTTTTTTGAAAAATGGGTAGCAGCAATACATTCCATGATAAACGGCAAGCAAAAAATTTACGGTACTTACTTGTAAAACACGAAGACGTAAAACTGTTGCGAAAGGATAATAATCATTATAAATTCTAGTCTCAGGAGTTCTATCACATTCGGATGGGGCTACAGTTTCTTTCAAACGGGAGAGGCAAACCTGAAATAAGCGAGTTCGGTTAGTTATTTGTAACAAATTGTTACAAGCGTAATAAACATAAAAGTTTACATTAAATCTCATAAATTTAAACTAACTGTAGTTAAGTAAAAATAGCACCTTTTATGTTTGAAATGTTTCCCATAATTTTTTTGGGAAAAAAATTAACTACAATCAAACACTTTTGATTTTTTGAAAACAGTGATCAAATACTCTCTGAAAATGAGTTACAATATGGTCAAATTATTACATTTTATTAGTAAACAAAGGATACATAATTAAACTGCAGTGAACTGCAATATTATTGCAGACAATGGATTGGTTCAGTAACAATAGAATGGCGTGCATTGTTTATTTATAAAATGGAAATTGAAATCGATTTCTGGGGTTTCATAATTTTCAAGTACTACAATAGTATAATCTCGGGGTTACAATATTTTAAATTGGCTCAAGAGAAGCTTAGAGTACTACACGTTACAGTGGAAACTTGCCAAGTAGTTAAAATCGATTCTGTGTAGTTATGGTTGTTTGTGTGTGTTCATCAGTAGATTAATGAGCCTAGATTAATCCTACAGCAGGAGGTCGTGATAAAAACTTCCTCGTAGGATATCATTTACTATATCTAATCCTGCATTTTCCCTTAAATTAGACTTTTACAACTCTTACAATGTTTTTTTTGTTTTCCAACCTGTAAGGTTTAAATGAACGCAAAGGTGTGCTTAAATTTAATTTAAATGGATAGAATTGAAACGAGTTTTTTGATGACTTCTGTTAGTTTGGGTATTTTTCTAAATTTATGCAAATTGTTTACATAAAACGTAACTATAACATGAAGTGGCGCCCACTATTAGTGAGTAGGTAAATCTGTAAATTAATCGACCTCCTTAACGCAATAACTGAGATTAGCAAACTTAATTATGATGTTACATAACAACTTTAATTGCTAATTAGCACCCAATATTTTAATTTAGTTTAACCACTATACGAATAAAATTTAACCAACCGCAAAGTTTGTGATTTAATTAATTTTAGTTTGAGTTAAAATTTCATATTTATTTAATTAGTAAATATTCACCACAATCAGAGCTCTGATACACATCTCATGTCAGTTGGTTAAGTAAGATACTATAAAATTAAATTTGAGGTTTAATAGAAAATTACATTGTAGCTTCATAACTTTCAAAAGCTCTCCTCCAATTTAAGTGGCTTAAATGATAAGAGAGGAAGTTGTCAAGTAGCAATTATGCTTTCTCACTAACTTCCAAGAACGTCTACATATTCTTCAATGCAATAATTTAAGAGACACATTTTGAGCACTTTTCCAAGTGCTTATGTTTAGGTGATCAATTTTAATCAGAAGTGGGATCAACAATTTTTACCTTAAACAACAAGTTATAAAAATACACAAAGGACGAGAATAAAATTTTTATTTCTTCCTTCCAATTAAAATTCATTTTCACTGTTTTGATGATGCAAGTTTCGACGATCAGATATGAAGGTTTTGTATTCCTAAAGCCTGTTTGCTTTTGTGGCTCGTTGTATAGCATGATACAACAATGTGACAAGCTACAAGCTCAATTTTGCGTAATTGACTCTTCTGAGTTTAACATCGCATCGTTTACATTGTTGGATATTTTTGATAAAAAGCAGAATTTTTTCAGATTATTGAATCCACCCTTTAAAAAATTAAATTCTTGATATCCTTTTTCAGTTTATAACAAAATAATTTTATTAATAAAAAAAAAAAATACCGGGGATACACCCGGTATCCTAAAATTCAAAATTCAGTTTTAGGTTGTATTGGTAATTTGTAAGTTCTCAGTTACCATTTTTTTTTGTGAAAACAATGTTAAGTCATTGCAAAAAAATGCAGCTTTGAAGCTAAGGTTAAAGAGCTCTCTACGGGAAGGGTTCAGGGTCTTCAGACTTCTGAGGGGCAATACACAACCAAATCAAACTTCAATCGGGATCATACTGGACCTGACTGCATTCGAGAACAAAAAAATGAAAGAACAGGACCACTCAAAGAGAGAATTTTCAAAAGGTAGGAAGAAAAGCAAAAAGAGGAAATCCGAAGCCTTCACTCCACCACGCCATTGGCTACGTCACTGGTATGTTGGAAATGTTTAACTGTAGATATTCTTGCGCGCTCAACATTTTAAAATTAGTAGGGAATTTAAACTACAGTACAAATAAGATAAAGCGGTTCAGAATTTATTACACAGTTAAAAATACAAAACAATACAAATTACAATCGTATATTATATAATATACATCCCTAATATAACTGAAGAGTTTATTATCAATAGTATAATAATAGTTGTTTAAAAAAATTAATATAATAAAATCACTCTATCACTCTTCCTAAATTTTACGTTGATCTTGCGTTGGTTTAATGTCTTGAATATTTATACCATTATCATCTGTAGATGAATTGATGCTATTTTCACAAGCTGAGTCAGATTCAGTTGTAGAAGGTCCTTCGGGTAAATGAGAAGATCGTTGGGATTCATTATTGACAGATCTGTCATGTCCATTGAGCAGCATAGCAAGATCTCGTAAAAATCCAATTTCTGTGCTGTGTATTGAGCAAAAATTTTCATTTGGTGAATCGATTGTATTTAAACTATCTGAGGCAGAATTACATGTACAAGGGTCAGCTTCAGAAGATCCTTGGTGTGTGGATATAGTCGGACGAACTTCACGATTGCTAAGTTCTTCTCTGTCATTGTGCGGCCATTCAAAATTTACCGAGGTAGGTAGTGGATCTAAATTTATTCCGCTGTTTCTCAAACCAGATCTTTGATATTGGTAACGAGAATTGGTGATGTTTTGCAATTCGCTGTCAGAGCCGTCCCGATTAGATATAATTCCTCTCCTAAGATAAATTTCATGTATATACCGGGGATAACGAAAGATTGCAGAGTTTCTTTCAGCGTTCGCACCTCTACCACTATTCGCATTGATAATGGGGATTGGGATTCCGATCCAATTAGGCCAATCTGATTCATCGTTTCTTGGATAACGCTCGAAAGAACTTCCAGAATTTTGATTAATATGATCAACTAATGTCACAACTGTTCCATGGGAATTATTTTTGCGATAGTGATTTTGAGAAGCATTTAAAACTCCATTTTCGTAAAATTCTACGTATTTAAAAATCTCTCTATCAAGAGGACATGTTTCTTGACCACTATCAGACCATTGTGTAATACACGAAAAACAAAATTGGTGGTTACAACAGTTAGGTTTACCTGTTCGCGTTTTATCTCGTACTTCGCGGCATATACTACATATTTCGGAACACTCATTATTTGTTTCGTTTACAACATCGTTTTTGTTATTTTCCGACATTTTTGTAAAATTTTATATCAATCACGTTAATATTCAGCGTTGCCAACTCTTACATTTACGAAATCGCTAGATAGAACTCCGCAAATATCAGGATTGGTCAAATCCGCCAAGATATCAAGGAGGAAAAAATTTGCATTTTAAAATGCTAATGCTCCGGGGGTAGAGGTTAATAATACCCTTCCCTCCACTGGTTACGTCACTGGTGGTAATTTTTGCGTGCAAAACAGAAAAATGGGCATCAAAATTAAAGTGGAATTTGAACCACGGCACAAATAAGATAAAGCGGTTCAATTTAATGATGACAATTTATTGCACAGTTAAAAATACAAAACAATACAAATTACAATCGTATATTATATAATATACATATCGAACATAACTGAAGAGTTTATTATCAATGGTATAATATTAGTTATTTAAAAAAAGTTAATATAATAAAAACTGTCTCTCTTCCTAAATTTTACGTTGATCTTCCGTTGGTTCAATGTCTTGAATATTTATACCATTACCATCTGTAAATGAATTAATGATATTTCCATTAGCTGAGCCAGGTTCAGCTGCAGAAAGTCTTTCGGGTAAATAATAAGATCGTTGGGATTCATTATCGTCATCCTCATCACTAATAAGTCGAGTAGGTGGAGGCAGATCACCTGCAAGAGTGTTATATTCTACTTCACGTATAGCTCTATTACTTCTGCCGTATCTCCAAGCAAAATACTCATTTTGTAAATTGATCCTTGAATATTGTGTAATATCTTGAATATTTATATGCAAACTACCGGGATTAATCCTATTTGAGGCAGAACTGCTTGTGCAAGGGTCAGCTGTAGGAGGACCTTCGGGTAAATTAGGTGATCGTTGGGAGCCACTAATAAGTTGAGTGGATATAGTCGGACGAACTTCGCGATTGTTAAGTTCTTCTCTGTCGTTGTTCTGGCGTTCGAAATTTTCAAAAGCAGGTCGTGAGGCTGCATTTCTTCCGTTTTGTGTCCAATCAGGTCGTAGGTTTTGGTAACGTACATTAAAGAAGTTTTGCATTTCGCTGCCTATAACTCCATGTGTAGACGAGGGTAGGGGAAAGACTGTAGGGCGGCTTGAATTTGGCACACTACGTAGCAATTGTGTTATATTTCCTTCACGAGGAATTCCAGATAATAATTGCGGTATTGAGATATTATTTCGAAAAGTCCTACTTGCTTCAGGGTCTACAGCCCATATATTATCAACGCGTGTTGAGTTTGCTTCCAAAATCCAATGGAGATATGCAATACTTAGGTGACGCTCTAGTAATTGTCCGGAATTTTGATTAATAGGATTAACTTGTGTCACAACTGCTCCATAGTGATTTTGAGAAGCATTTAAAACTCCATTTTCGTATAATTCTACGTATTCAAAAATCTGCCTATCAAGAGGACATGTTTGATGACCACTATCTGACCATTGTGTGATACACGAAAAACAAAATTTGTGGTTACAACAGTTAGGTCTACCTGTTCGCGTTTTATCTCGTACTTCATGGCATATACTACATATTTCGGAACACTCATTATTTGTTTCGTTTACATCATCGTTTCTGTTATTTTCCGACATTTTTGTAAAATTTTATATCAATCACCTTTGCCAACTGTTAAATTTACAAAATCACTAAATGACACTTACGGTTCCGCCAGATATCAAAATTGGTCATATCCACCACGATATCAGGGAGGGGGGGGGAAACTAACATTTTGCAATTTTTTCATCTTTAGTCTCCACGTAAACTAACCTCGTCTGTAACTCTTGGTATTTTAGCCAAACATCTCTAAATTAACAATAAGACAATATTACAATAATTTTATTATCTGTGCGCACTCTCCATATTAAAAATTATTTATGACAAGCACGAAGATACTTACTTTTTAATTGGACTAGAAAATAATCACTTCTCAGAAAAAACTAGCAAAAGGGAGCTTTATAATTAAATTCTAGTTAACCTGGGCTGCCATTGTAAAGTTTCTGCAAATGAACTTTCCACATTTATGCAAATTTTGTTATTATGTGGGTCGTCGTAAATTATTTATAAGTTTAATTACATGAAATTTTAATTCGTTTGTATATTACATTCGTAAGGTGTAATTAGCGAAAATGTATAAAATAAAGTAGTCAGATGCTTTGAAAAATAAAATCTTTTAATCTCAGATTTTTATTTGCAGAACTTTACAAACAGCAGAGCCACGTCAGAGTAGCAGATTAAAAATAAATAAAAATTTTAATTACCCCTCCTCCTCCTAGGTTGTCACTTTCACAGATTATTTATGATAAATTTTAGTCTTTGGTTGTCTTTCATTTCTATTACAATGTACGTCCTCCTTTATTATAGAAAACGAGAAATCCCACTTTAGCGTCCTCTAGAGTTAAAAAATTTTATGATAGAAATCCACTTTTTTAACGTTAGAAACTCTGACGTCGAGCTTTCTTGCTCTCTTATTGGACAATTAGCAAAGATTAGCTCCTTTATTGGAGAATTATCCAAAAAGCTCGACGGTAGCGTCTCTAACGGTAAAAAAAGTGAACTTCTGTCATAACCTTATTTCATAGGGGAGGGGAGCTTTCTCGCTCCCTCTGGCCAAAAATGACAAAAAAGGTTTTTTATCTTTATGTAGGTATATTATTTTTGGTTAGGCAAAGCTTATGAACAAAATGAAAGCAATAAAACATAAATTAATTATATCTATGTAAAATAAAATTTATTTTTTAACAAATTACATATTACAAACTTAAATTTAAAAAATTTTTTTTCACAAATAATGACCCACAAAAACTTGTTTTAGTTAGGTAAAATTATCTTAATTTTTGATGAGCGAGCTATTCTTCATTTGTTAAGGACGAAATATCTTCGAAATAACTTCAATAACATGAAAAATAATGATACATTTGAAACTAAGCACCTACTACATCAGTATCATCATTATCACCAGCAAATCGAATGGTGACTTGAATATCATTGTCCTGCCTTGAAACAAGTAGTCTCAACGTCGGAAAAACTGGACTGTCTGACGAATGTCGGTTAGGAGATAGAGAAGTAGAATTGACTCTCACCGAGAATTCAGTATAATATGGAAAAGTCTCTCTGACCAACGTGGCTCTTGCGTTGTCCTCCGGACGAGTCAAATTGTATCTTCGAGAACCATTCACGACAAATAATCGTCGCTCTATATTCGTATTTCTATAATATGGTAAAACCCTCGGAGAAGCACTAAAATGCCGAGTCAACCTAAAAAACCTACGTAAATCAGAAATACCTCTGGTCGTGGTCCTGTTGTTATTTCCTCTAACTTCATCCATAAATCGAACACCTTCCAAATCGAAAGGATTCGGACGTAATTCACCATATTCATATAATTCGATATATCTAAAAACTTTTCTGTCCAGAGGGCAAGTTCTCTGGTGGTGATCTTTGAACCATTCTACTATACATTTGTAGCAAAATTTATGGTCACAACAGTTTATCTTACCAGTACTCAGTTCATCTGTCGGTTCACGACATATGCCGCATATTTCTTCATCACTGTTTTCTTCCATTTTTGATTCACGAAATTCTTCAAAACACGTTATTTATACTACGTTATTAATAAGATTTGCCAACTTAAAATAACCAATTTATAATTTTTTAAATATTAATAACAAGAAACAAACTTCGTTTGAGTTTATCTCAGTTCTTCAAAACATTCATTGCTGGTATTTTCTAGTGTTGGGCGATGTTCATCGATGTTTTCTAAACATCGATGTTAGCCCGACCGATGTTCGATATTTTGATATCGCGTCAGACGTTTTGAAACATCGAAACCATCGATGTTTGCTTTTCGATGTTAGCCTTTCGATGTTACAGGTAGATATGCAGGGACGTGCCCAGCCAACTTTTTTCGGGTGGGGGGGAGAAATTTTAAATTTTCCAACTGAATTAATTCAAAATTGCCAACTTTTTGTAAGTTTCGCAGCATTTAGTAAATTTAGACATAAAAAAATGGCAAATTAACCAGCTTTTGGGTGTTTTTGCCAACTTTCTGCAGCATTGCGGGGGGAAAGCTCCCCCCCCCATGAGCACGTCCTTGTAAATATGTAGCGTAGCCACTAAATAATTGCTCATTTTATTTGCTAATTTTGTAATTTGTTGCGTTTATTAATATTCATAAATAAATTTTTTGTTATAATAGTGTGTTTCCTGAATTATTTAAACTAATATGCAATAACATCGATGTCCCGAAAACATCGATGTTTTGCAACCGATGTTATGCTCACATCGATGTCCAGGTTCGATGTCAACATCGATGTTCAACATCGATGTTTTGTATCGATGTCCCAGCACTAGTATTTTCCATTGTTTGTAAAACTAATTTTTGTCTTAATTAGGGTGAGTTGTACCAACATCGGTTAAACCTTGTTTAATTTTGAACTTTTAGTTCAACCAATCAACATGGTTAAATTCGGGTTTTTTAGCCATATTAATTGGTTGAGCTGAGTTCAAAGTTAAACGAGGTTTAACCGACGCACAGTGGTCGATTTGAAGGAATTAGGCGGCCAAAATTATTTTAGAATGTATTTCAATTTTAAATCATATATCTTAATGAAAATTAAAGTTTTTTGTAAAATATTTGTATTTTCTGCAAAAAAAAATAAAAATAAATAAAAAATTTAAAAAAAAAATTTAAAAATCACAAAATATTTTATTCACATAGGTAGAAGTATTCTATAAAAAATATTTATTCATTTATAAACAAATCTTCATCTGTGTCTGAAATATGGGATTCAGTATTCGGGTCAGGCGTAGCCGGTAATAACATTTTGATTGCTTCAGAGCAAAATGATCTTGATTTGATCCTTTTTTTGTTTGATTCATGTTGCTTATAAGAGCATCTGAAGTCAATAATAATCTATTATATATATCAAAGTTGCTTTGCTCCCTCGAAAATTTTCTTGCGTAGTTTTTGCAGTATAAACGAAAGTGTTTATTTCTCGCTTCTGCTGCCTCTTTTGACAACTGCCCTATGAGTAATATGGAATTTTCAATAACAGCACCACCATGTATTAATATTTTCTGTATCGTGGGCATCATTGGGTGCCATCCATATAGGTCGACATACAATTTTGCAGTTGCCATGACATATTCGTCGAACTGCTGGACGTCTATTTTATGACCATTTGAGATGCAAAAAACGTTATAACTTTGTCATCCGCAGCTATCCGCAGATAAGTTATACATCATTATTTAGCCTGATAAGTGAAGTATACAATGCAATTAAAATCATTGCGCGATAGGGGGCGATAATATAAAAATATACCTTTTAAAAATGAAAATTAAATAAAATTTTATTGATAAACGGTCTATTTTTGAAATTCTACAAATAGTATAAAAAGGCTTTAAATATCAATTAAAAACATAAAGAAATATTGATTCTTAACTGAATTATTTGGATCCTTCACAATCACTTTTAAAAGTTACTTGGACAATTCACAATATCACTTTGTTTAAATGTATAAACTGAGAGCGTTGAAAACGAGACTTACACTTCTTGAGAACACTAAGTTTCAATTGCCTGTACACATGAATGGTAAGAAGTTCGGAACTCGGGATGGTAAATTATTGTTGTTGGCTTTATTCTTGAGCTCTGAGAATTTTTTTGGATTTTTTAGGTTACTTTTAACAATTGACTTTTGGCCGCCTAATTCCTTCAAATCGACCTCTGTGCGACGTTGGTGCAAACCCACCCTTAGTATATCCAGGTACAAAGTAACTTACTAAAAAAAGCGGTCCTCCCTGTTCAAATTTATTTTGAACAAGTTTTTAATAGTAGTTTATATCACTAGGGCGATAAAGGGGCCTTTTTTCATCCCTGAGGTCGACCGAAGGGTGAAAACCCTTATCGCCCGAGTGATATGAACAATTTTTCGTTATTTCAGAAAAAATATCCTACAAAATTCGCGATTTTATATAATAGCTCTAAAATAACAACCGATAGATGGCGTGAAGCTTGCAAGTCATTTATCAATGTTTGTCTCTTTGGAGCGAAAAAGGATGATTTTCTTTTCTTTTGAAATTTCCGAGAGGAGGTGAATTAGGTGAACGGGCTAAGGAGAGTACTCTAGTTTGGCGGGGCTAGGTTCGATCCCCAACCCGGCCACAAAATTTATCCGACTCCGTGGTTCGGATTCCACGTAAAGCTGTAGGTCCCACAGGTTAACACAGCCAGGACTTAGTTTCGCGCTAATTTTCAGAGGTACGCCTCAATAAAAATCATCCGACGTAACGTTGCGGGCAAGCCCGGATTTTATGTCGGATTTTATCTAAATCTATGAGTTTGTAAATAAACATAAAGTAACACATAATTTAATTTTTTTGCAATTATTGCAAAAAAAATCTTGAATGATAATATCTCACAAAATTCACGATTTTTTTGCTCTGAGATAACTATCGATAGATGGCGTGAAGATCGCAAATCATTTGCAAAGTTATTAATAACATAAGCGAAAAAAAATTAGCTTCGCGCTAATTTTCAGAGGCCTCAATAAAAATTATCCGACGTAACGTTGCGGGCAAGTCCGCAACCTTACTCTTCAAGTCTGCGAAGATATGGGGCAACAGCCCTGGTGCTTCGCACCACACCAGAATAAATGAGAAAAACGGATGAACCCGTTCGGGCAGGTACCCGAACAAAGACTGTTTTTATAAGTCCTAGGACCTTATAAAGTTAGGTTTTTATAGTCCTAGGACATAATAAAACTTAGGTTTATGTTCGGGTTGGTCCCCCTTGAGGTGACCTTTTGAGAAAAGACCCCCTTTAATTTTTTACAAAATTAAAAAAATAAAAATTGCAATAAAAACGAATAAATTTCTTCATTCCAAAATAATACGACAATATTATTCGCGTTTTACATTACCGTTGGTGGCGCCACTGTCAATAACAACATTACGTCTTTCAGCAGTTCCAATTATTCCGTGTGGTGGCGTTTTGTTAATGTAAACAAAAGAAAATGTTTATTTGTGGTGTTTATTTTGGTACTTACTATACGTTACAAACGAGTTTGAAATTCTTCCGCATGGTGGCGTTTTGTTAATGTAAAACGCGAATATGATTAATAAAGATGCAAGAAACGTTTACAAAACGGGAGGGGGGGAAATAGTTTGATAGTTATTGTTGGATATTTCGATAATTATCGATATATCGGTAATCGGATACTTTTCGACAAATCTTAATTAACCGAAATTATTGATAGTTTTTTAATTATCGATATTCGATATCAATATTAGGCTCAGCTCTAGTCAAGAATAAAGTGGAATTTGAATCACGGCACAAATAAAATAAAACAGTTCAACGTAATTATGAAAATTTATTGTACAGTTATAAATACAAAACAATACAAATTTCTATCGTAGTAATGATGATATACATAGTAAGCATAACTGAATAATAAAAATTATTATTATTGGTATAAAAATAGTTATTAAACAAAGCACATATTCATTATGTCTATTGGGTAGCTTGGAACCATGGCGTGAACCTCCATTTCTTCTACTGTATCTCGAACCAAAATGTTCATTTCGTAAATCGATACATTGTGTAATATTTTGACGATTTTCATACGATCTGAAAGACTTACCATCATTAGATGGATTGCTGTTACTTGCACAAGGTGAGGAAGAATTGTTGGTAGAAGAGTCATCTGCAGAAGGTCTTTCGGGTAAATTTAAAAATCTTTGGGATCTATTAATGAAACTATTTAAACGTCGAGCAGCTGCAGTCAGACTAACATTACTATTGTTATGTTCTACTTCATGATTGTGCTGGCTTTCGAAATTTTCAGAAGCACGTATTAAAGCCATATTTCTTCTGATGTATCTCGAAAAACGATTCTCAATTTGTGAATCGATACTTTGATTTGGATTACTTACTATAGACGATCTGCAACACATACCATCATTGCTGCTACTTGAACTAGATGAGGAATTACTGTTGGTAGAAGAATCGGCTGCAGAAGGTTCTTCGGGTAAATGAGAAAATTGTTGGAATTCATTATTGTCACCATTAATAAATCCAGTAAGTGCAGTCAGATCCTCTTCACCATTATTATGTTCTACTTCATTATTACCCTGGTCTTCAAAATTTTCAGAAGCACGTGGTAAAGCACCATTTCTTCTTCTGCGTCTCAAATTTTGATATTCCGAATTAAACCAATCCCAAGGATAATCATTACTATTAATGCTATTTATACGATCAGCTAAGTTGGAATAGCTGGTAAAAGAGTTCTCTGAAGAAGGCCCTTCGGGTAAACTGGAAAGTCGTTGGGATCCATTACCGTCACCACTAACAAGTTCAGTAGGTGCACTCGGATGAACTTCACGATTATTATGTTCTACTTCATTATTGTGCTGTTGTTCAAAAATTTCAGAAGAAAATTGTAAAAGTCCATTTCTTCTTGTATGTATCAAATTACGTCTTTGATTTTCGTAACTTAAATTGTGATCTTGCAATGCCCTGGCAAATCCATCTTGATTAGAAGTAACTTCTCTCCCACTATAAGTTTCATCTTCATGTAGAGATGGAAAATAACGACCGTTTATATTGTTTCTTACATAATTTTCAATCACACTACGAAATCGCCTCATAGTTCTTCCCATGCGATAGTGAGTTTGATCAGCATTTAAAACTCCATTTTCGTATAATTCTACGTATTCAAAAGTCTGTCTATCAAGAGGACATGTTCCACGACTATCTGACCATTGTGTGATACACGAAAAACAAAATTGGTGGTTACAACAGTTAGGTCTACCTGTTCGCGTTTTATCTCGTACTTCGTGGCATATACTACACATTTCAGAATCTTCATTATTTGTTTCGTTTGTATCATAGTTTTTGCTGTTTTCAGACATTTTTGCAAAATTTTATATCTATCACGTTAATATTTAAATCACAGTAGGTACTTATCTTATGCATGGGCATATTAAAGTTTTACACCATAATTAGTTCTAAAGCATTGGTAACACCTGTTGTATTATTTTTAAATTTATGTGTACTAAACTCTAAACAAAATAGTTCTAACCGAAAGAGAAGGCCGTATTAAAAAAATGAGAAATTTTGCCGTGTGACACGTGTGTAAATTTGTTAACAACCCATTGATTGATTAAACAAACTTATGCTGGTACCGATGTTGGTTGGTTCAACCAATCAATGAGTTGTTACCAATTTGCTAACAAATATGTTAAAAATTTTCACACGTGTCACAACTCACAAGGCCTTTATGTGTAAATTTAAATTTGCATAACCCGTAAGAATAAAAAATTTATACATTTTGATAGGGGCCTTCCATAAAATAAGTCATTCAAAATTCCATCATTTTTGGTAGCCTTATTCTTCATCTCTCTGTGTTACATTTTTTTAATTCTTACTTTATAACACGTCACAAAACTTGCCCCCCCCCGCCCAAATGAGCTTTAACATTAAAAAATATTACTGCCCCTTTCTTTTGGCTACGTATTTTATGGACAACCCCACGTTGACAATAGAATATTATTACAATAATTTTATTAGCTATGCGCACTCACTACATGAAAAATGAAGTATTTATGACAAGCACAAAAGTAGTTACTTTTAATTGGATTAAAATATAATCACGTCTTAGAAAAAATCTAGCAAAAGGGAGCTTTATAATTAAATTCTAGTTAATATGGGCTGCTATTGTTAAGTTTCTGCAAATGAACTTTCTACATTTATGCAAATTTTGTTATTTGTGGGTTGCCGTAAATTATTTATAAGTTTATTTACATGAAACTTTAATTCGTTTGTATATTACATTCGTAAGGTGTAATTAGCGAATATTTGCAAAGTAAAGTAGTCAGATGCTTTGAAAAATAAAATCTTTTAATCTCAGATTTATTTGCAAAACTTTTTAAACAGCAGAGCAATTGCACTAAAACATTTTATCCTGTATTTTATCTAAACACTAGGTGGAAAGCCTGTCTACGGACGGGTAGCTATATTTTAGCGGTATTAATTTAAAACATCAATACTAACCTAAGCTCAACCGACGGATCTCTCTTTTAACATTTTTTATTAAGAAAAATAAATGTCTAATACTGACGTCTAACTGCGACCCACCTAGGTTGAAAACTCGATTGGTGTGCAACTCGATCTCTAGGGAGGTAATTTTAAGTTGCTAAAGACCAACGACAACAACCAATCAGAGTGTGTTGTGTGTTTAAAAAAAAATGACATGCTGCTACTGCTGTTGCTCCTCCAGTGTGTCATTTTTTTAGAACACACAACGTACTCAGATTGGTTGTTGTCTTTGGTCGTACCAACTTAAAATTACCTTAGCGCACACAAACTAGTTAGACGATATAACGTCGCATTCTTTCTTTAATATTACTGGAAGACGAGATAAGGGGGGGGTAGTGTGTATAACAGCTTTGTTTGGTATCACAATATTAGTGCAACCCTAACTACACTAACTATAAATTGATTGGTGTAAAATCACCAACTCACATTTGAAATAAAAATAGTAAAATATAAATTAATTATAATATAAAAAAAAATATTTTATTTTGACAAATTACGTAACACACAAGTTATTTTAAATATTATTAGGATTAAAAAAGTCGTAGTTGCGCCCTTTGCTTTCGTCTTCTTTTATACAAAACAAAAAATAATCAATGTTCACAAATATAACTCAAAAAAGCTTATTTTAAGTTGCATTGTCATGGATGAAATCTCTTTAGAGTTTGTATGATGAAGAACTTGAATCGAACTATTGGTATGACGGAGAATTTTCATTTTGCGCTGAAAAACTTCTATCGTTATCAGAATTTTGATTGTAACTTTGAGAGTCAGCACTGTACGATGGCCTTGTTGAACTAATTGTTGGATGAATTACACTGGTTACACTGGATGCTGGGTTATCTATATTACTATCATCATTGCTAGTAGATGAAACGGTGATTGTAGAGTGAACGGTGAACTCATCGTACCACCTTGGAACAAGTGGAGTGTCCAGTAAATCTGAATCAAACCAATTCAACTCTGGAGAAGACGAAATGTACAATGGAGAATTACTAGTGTACTCAGGAGATAATGCCGTTTGACTCCAATATGATTCGTCCATATCTTGAATACCTTCAGAATCGAAAGGATTGGGACGTAACACACCATCTTCATATAATTCGATATAAGTAAAAACTTTTCTGTCCAAAGGGCATGTTTTTTGTCGATGATCATTATACCATTGTATGATACATTGGTAACAAAATTTATGGTCACAACAATTTAGCTTACCAGTGCTCTGTTCGTTTCTAGGTTCACGACATATGCTGCATATTTCGTTATCACTGTTTCCTTCCATTTTTGATTCAATTTTGTTTTGATATTTTTGTTTTTCAATTCTTCTTTTTTTTATTTTCATTGTAATTCTTCAAGACACAATATTTATACTATGTTATTAATAAGATTTGCCAACTTTAAAAAAAAAATTTTAATTTTTCAAATTTGTTCAACATTTGTTCACCACCTCTGATTGGTTTTTGGAACTTTAGTAGATAATAAAAATTGAATGAACCAATCACAGATTTGCTATTGTAACTTTGTAACGTAATAATGATACCCATGTCCAATAAATAGTTTTGAAAGCACTTGATGTGGTTGAAATGATTACTAATAGATGGCGGCACTAAATTAAGAGCCACCAATACGAATTACAATTTAGTCCCGGGCACGACTTTAAACTGCATCCATTGTTCTTCGCAAAGTGAACAAGCCCTAAATTTTCTATAATAGTATTTAGTACCGCAGTTAAATAGCAAGTGATTATCCTGAAATATGGTACTGTGGTTCGATTGGAATGGAAGGAGGTACCAGAAGGTATCCAAATTAATTTTGAGTTTAGCTGATAACCACATATGCGCATTTATTTGCTATAAATTGTAAACGAACGAGGATCTGGTACAGATGATCGGAAAACAATTCAATTATAAAATAAGCTGTAAAGGAGTAAATAAATAACAAAGTTTTGCACTGTGAAAATACTTATTATATTATGACTGAAAGTTTAAAACTGAGCCAGGAAAAACTAGTTCCAATTTCTACAATACAAGAAAAAGAGCTGCACGTTAACACTTGAGGCAAAATCTTTAACAGCAAAGTTTTCCTTTTTAATGAAATTAAACTTTTAAAATACAACTTTGCGGAGAAACTTAGTTTTTCCACAATTTTTCTAAGATGGTTTTATGTTGTCGACGAAGAATGTACCTTCGTAGTAATTTAATATGCTCTTTTATTAAGTAAAAACTTTATTTTGATATCCTCGTAAAATAAACCAATAACGTTCACGGATCTTTCCTCAAGAGCAAAATCGATACAAACAACTCATTTATAGAAAAAATTACCGGATAGGATTTTTGAACGGCGTAATTTATGGCCACATTGATGAAAGTAATTTAGAAATTTGTTAAAATTGCAACACACTAAAATTTTATGTAAATTACCAATGAGGATATTTCCTGTAATTTTAGTACGTATTATACGCAATATGAGCCACAGCAGTGGAGTGATGTGATCGCTGGTTGAGTATAGAGCGGAAATTCTGGGTTCAAATCGCGGATTGCACAGAATTTCTTGGATCGGCCTTCCGGTTGGCATCCACACTCCTGTGGTGATCCCTAATATTTGTGTCGACGTCATTACCGTTGATACGGCTGCGTCACACACGGGACTTTACAAGACAGGTTAGGTAGGCAGGGAATGAAGCCATGGGCCTTCTAGGCCTGTAGAGCTGTAATATAGTATACGCAATATTTATTATTTTTGTGGTGTTTGGGATGAATATAGAAAATTTGTTTCATTTATGATTGAAATTGCTTTTATAACCCACAAAATAAAATCTAAAGTTTTCAATTTGCAACTACCGCTGTATAAATACATAAAATAAATAATATTTTCCCGTAAAAAGAATTTATACCCACTTAAATTTTGAATATTAGTTCGATTTTTGAAAAACTTGATGGCCTGTATTTGTTCCTCGAAATTAAGCATTCTAATTTGTTAATTACCGGGAAATTTATTTCTTTGCGAGAAAAATTGCAATATACAAAGTGGGAAAATGGGCAAAGAAAAATGGAAAGCAGTTTAACATTTAATTTTAATCTGAAGAAATTGAAAATTACAAATTAAAGAATTTTTTTGTTCTCATTTTGTATAGTTCGTCAATTTTGCAATTTGTAATTTAATATTACTATTTGGTATTGTGTTTCGTTGTAATTAACAATCTAATTTGAGTTCACAACAATCGATTTTGCTTTATTAACTGTAAAGGTATTCAGGTGCTCTGTAATTATACATTAATTTATAGTATTAAGCATTGATTATAAATTTTGGGAAGATATGCAGCTTTTGCTGTAATTTATTTCAAAAAATACGAACGTTTTGTTTAGATTTGAACACCGACCTAAAATTCTGAGTTCTTTAATTCTTGAATTACCGAGTGAGGTTGAGGGCCGAATAATAATATTGTAGCAAAACTACGAACTTGCAGTCAGGGGCGGATCCAGGAACTTTTTCAAAAAACCAAAATGTGAACCCTTTATACTTTCTACCAATAATTTGAGTTTTTACGTGTTATAATTAATGATTAATTTTTTCAAGGAGGGGCGATCGCCCCCATTACCTCCTTAAATTCCCTCTGGCCTGGGCTCCAGTGCCAAAGATTAAAAATTAAAACTACACCGTAGATCTTATCTTAAACAGGACCGCCAGATTAAACCTTAATTTGAGTTGAAAATTCACATTTTGGCCAAGCTACAGGTTGTAAATTTTTTAAGTAATCTGCAAATAATTCAGTACAAAAAGGCCTAAATTATTTAGACTGATATTCTATACTTCAACTCTTATACAAAAGAAAAGTTTAATTTTTTAGGGAAAATTATTGAAAGTTTTGTAAAATTTTAGGTGTAGTGAACGGAATTTTTTTTGTATTAAAGTATTTCCTTTCCTTTAGTATTTAAAAAAAGATATAATGGAGTATAGATATAAAGCAATATTTTGTAAAGGAATTCCGCTTGGGTTCTTTAATGAATTACATGAGCCGGCCTGAAAGCGACTAATTTGAAAATATTCAAGACAGAATGTTTGACCCTTATAAAAGAAAAGGCACAAATATTTTAATGTAATTTTTACTTACTGAAAAAAATTGAAGCTACTCTCAAATAAATTATGACACAATTTATTATGCGGTTGCGTATCTTTCTCAAATGTATAATCAATGCTTTTGGCTATTGTGCAACGTTTATTGTAAAAATTACATTGAATCTTAGAAAGACAGATTTTTTTACAACATTGAAATAAAAAATAAGTTTTTAAGCTTTCTTAGATAATAAAACAAAAATATTTTGAATTTATCGAACAGAATAAGAAAGGATAACGAGAGAAAATCAAAAATAATGATGCGGCCAATTTTTCCTACAGTCGCACAAAGTCAATAATTTTGAAAGACATTTTTGACCTTACGATATTATGATAACAAAATATAGAATTTAAAATATTTTTATCTGAAACTCTGAATTAAACCAATCCATTTATTAATATTTCTTAATTATTTGCTCTTTGTCAATGTTGAATTATCGGGACGAACCGAGGATAAGTCACTTAATCTCCTTGTTTTATTTTAATCTCCTTGTTAAATCTCGTTGAACTAAATGAAAAGAAAAAGTGCCACTTTATGGTTTAAATAAATAATCCGAAAAGCAAATATTGCGAAATGCGTAAAATGGCGTATCGATGGAACGTGTTTTCAGGTTGTGTAGCAGTATTTGTAAATATTTTATGCAAATCTGACGCGAGGTGTAGTTTCAAATCAGCATCTACTAAATTTTGACAAAATAACAAAAGCTTCGTTTTTGATTTGTGTACTGTGCTGATTTGTATGCTCATTCCTGACGCGTCCTGAGCTACACATCAGTTCCTTACCTAAATTTAACAAGCCAAGTATAGCGAAAATTGAACCATAACCACCTTTTCTCACTATTTGGGTTATGCAACCCAACTTGCACTAACTAACCTTAACCATGTAATTAATATTTTAAGCAACCAAATTTGTTTAAAAGTATTAACACAAAACAACGACCATTTTTTCTTAATTACATATTCAGTATTGCCAAACAACTCAACTTTGACATTTTACCTATAACCCCAATATTAGTAATGTAAATGTTTAAATTTATAAACATGGTTAAAGTTTAAGAAAAAATTTAATTTATATCTTGGCACTAAAGTTATTTTCATCGACTCGGCTAGCGGCTAGTGCCTCGTCAAATAATATCCACATGGTAATAAAACCTTTAGTGCCTAGTAACACAAATAACTATTAACTCTTTTTCACAGTGAAAAATGTGCGTGGAAAATTCCTGTCAAATTTTTTTTGTTGAATTTATTGCTTTGTTTACCTACTCGCCAATGAAATTTTGTTTGATTTTATTTCAGATTTTGCTTTAAAACAAAATAATTGTTTACACAATCGCATTTATAAAGTAAACAGTTACTTGTTGATATAAACACAGAAGTAAACAAGAGGTGTATGTATCTTATAATTACATAGTTTGTCACGAAAACCTTCTACATGGATGATTAAATCTCATTTTACTGATCAATAATGCTCTGTAGCTTTCAAAAAATTTAGTTAAAAAGTTTGGAGAGATATTCGCTTTTGTAAATATTTGATACAAATGCTTTGATAGAGTCAATCAACGAATTAATGAAACGGCAATATAGAGATATTATTAATTGAATTTTTTTAGATTTTAATTTGGATGAACGCTCACAAAGCTAAAGTCGAGGCTAAACTGTTCAATAATAACTAAAAGAGGATCAGTAGATTAAGTTTTTTCAGGTTTACCGTTTAATATGGCAAAAACAGAATTTTTTATTAAATATCGATTTTGTTGCTAAGCGTGAAGTTTATATAAGTTTATTCAGAACTGAAAAAATCAGACAAAATATTTCTCATTTCAAAAAATACTTTATACTATTAGATTAGATTACTTTGATACTTATTGATACTTGTCTAATTATGTGGAAAAACCCACGATTCTCAGCTCCATGACTGGCGTGATTAAACCTTAGTTAGCCTGTCCACTTCTACAGTCTCGAACTATCGGGGCGAGTGGTCCAAATTTAAAGCAATTATGCTGTGATATCGATGTAAGAATTTAAATTCAATAACCTAACTATTGAGCTCGTAGAGCTGAACACATTTGAATTGACTTGTCTATTCCTATACTTACTTTTATTGATCCCAAAAACACCTAAAATTAATGTAATGGTGCTTTACAACAAATTCAAAAATAACGACTTTTATTTATTGTTTGCTCAGTCCAAAAGACTTCAATTAGCGTGTAGTCGTTACATTATTATGCAGCCATTTACACTGCTAATGTAATACAAAGTTAGAAGTTTGTAATCATGATAAAATTTTGTTTGGATAACATTAAATTTGCTAAATTTAAATTTAATATCATCAATTAACTTATCCACATACGCCAAATGCCATATACAGCAATTAGCTTTGATTAATCTATAGAATTTAGTTAAGCACTCAGCAAACATTTCAATAAAATATTAGAATTGAAATGTATAATTAAATTTTGTCATGACGCCGCCCTTTGCCAACAAATTAACTTTATGTCTTGGTGTATCGCATGCAAGCAAGTCGCATAAATTTTATAAACAGCATCACATACATTTTTTATATTATGTGAAACTCGAGAAACGTTGTTATCAAAAATTGAAATATTTTTTACCCAGCAATTCAGCAGGAAAATTTAAAAAATATTTTTGTGAAATCCATTAAAAATAAAATATTTGTTTGATTCCTGTTCTCAACTCGGAAATGGATTGTTTACCTTGTTTTGTCAACCACTTTTACGATGTGAAGTGTATTATTTAGTTGAAAAGTTGAGTTAAAAGGACATCAAATATGAGCAAAATTTTTAGTGTCAATAAAAAACCAAAAGGTCACACACAGTTTCAAGCATTTTAATTATTCATTTCTTGAAAATGATAATGGATTAGGTATCTAAATTTTGTTACAAAGTTTGTAACACTTGACCTTTTAACCATGTATTATGTATAAACTCAGAAAGCATTAAATTATTGTTAGAGAAATTATGGTCATTTATTAATGCCGCTGTAACACAAAAAGTACACAAACATAATGTAAACTGTGACAATGCATTCTTAACCGTACATTTATCACACGGTTGCATCTAAAAGCAAAATGCTGGATTTCAGAACAACTGAGATAGAATATGTGCATGTTTATTTTATGGTGAACCGGAAAATTAATACCTTTTTCAGAATGCAGGTCGGCTAAAAATATTCACCAGGGTTTCAATTACATAGTTTCACACAGATAAAATCGATTTAGCAAACAAAAAAATAGGTAATTGAAAAGATAAAGTAGGACCTACTAAATGTTACCTTCTTAATTACTTTTTGGATTGATGCAGGTGACAAATGGGGAACCGTTTATTACGTTAATTTTCTACCGTGTAAATTTTAAGAAACTTCATATTATAAAACGTTGGATAACAAGTTTCATAAAATATCACTAAAATTGCGATTTTGAAACGTACAATTTACATTTTTATTACTTGAAAAATAAATATTATGTATGCCGAAAAAGTGTAACTAAATAAAGGACGTCCTGGTAATTTTCAATTTCAAACGACTTATTAATATACCTGGCTTTCATGTTTTAAATGAGGTACCTTTGAATTGCGTAAAATTACATTTTTAAATTAAATTTTCAGCAATATTAACCAAAATTAAATTTTTTAGAAGGTTTTTTCGTGTATTGTATAAAAAGAGGATTTTACAAACAAGCTGAATAGCAATATTATTAGTTATGCTATTAGAAATGGTCGTCCACACGAAGCTTTTCAGGAAATGGGAGCAAATTTATGTTTTAAAATAATTTAAAATACGTTTATATATTTTTTTTAAATGAAAGCAATTAAAACAATATTTATTCAAAAATTGTAATAAAAAGTGGCACAATTTGGTCCAATAAAAGTGGAACAACCCTGAATATCACAAAAAAATTTAGATTTTAACTTTTTAATTATTTATGAAAAGCTGTAAATTTACCTCAATTTATACCATTATTAAAAGGTATTAAAAAAGTTGTGATGCACTTTCAAATGTACTTTATTAAACTTTAAATTTTTGAGCTTGTCTTGCAGAATTTAAACATTAAAATACATATTGCATGTTTGAATGGTTCGCCTACCAGCATGAAATTTTAAAACAGGAATTTTAAATATGCAAAACCAGATCAATATTTAATCGTTTTTAGCTAAACAAAGCTTCAAACATTGAATAATAATTTTTAGGGATAAACTTCCGAATGCTGGTTTAAGCGATGTTTTAAATTGTATGGTTTATTTCAAAAATAAGCGACGATTAAATCCGTAATTTGTAATTCCGATTCGTGGACTAAGAAATTGGACTCTTTGTCCTGCCAGGACAACTTTGCTTAACCAAATCGGTGAAATTCTCTCTAATGCTTGATGCATACAGATGAGGAAATGTTTTAAGCGTTCACCAAAAACATTAAACTCCAGAGTAAGTTCTATTACGTGTTAAATGGAAAGTGGAAATAGAATATCAAAATATCATAGTTTCAACCAACTTCGCAGACTTGCAGAAAAAAATTAAAGAGAATGAGTATATCTTAACATGAAAACTAATCTTGTACTTAACATCAATGCATATTGAATAGTAAAAATTTCCTTTGCACAAACTCCAAGATGAAACAAAAATCATACAATCAAGGAGGAACGGCAGACACAACCTTACCAATGTTTGCAACCCAAAACCACAACGAAAAAACACTGTGTTTCGAGCTTGTTAGCTCTCATCAGTACCGTACACCTCTTAAAACACTTGACTGTATAATAATAAAATAAAACCGGCTAACGTTTTATCAATGTGAGGAGACCGCTATATGCCGTACCTATGGTATAAATTTAAAAGTGGGAGTATGTGAGGTTTTGGAGTAATCTACATTTTACTCTGCAAAATTTCCCGGCGTATATTCATTTAAATCGCGTTTTCACCCCCGGGGCCCCTTTGCAAATCCACCAAATTTAGATGGTATTGTAGCCCATAAAAGGTAGTACTCATGGTATAAATTTAAAAGTAAATTTAAAATTTAAATTTAAAAAATTTAAAATTAAAAACCGCTATATGCCTGTCAAATAGAAATTTTTACTATTCAATATGCATTGATGTTAAGTGCAAGATTAGTTTTCATTTTTATTCTTATTGGCATGCGCCGAAGATTGCACGTTTGGCGGTGGTTTGATATGTGAATTTGACAGGCATATAGCGGTCTCCTCACATTGATAAAACGTTAGCCGGTTTTATTTTATTATTATACAGTCAAGTGTTTTAAGAGGTGTACGGTACTGATGAGAGCTAACAAGCTCAAAACACAGTGTTTTTTCGTTGTGGTTTTGGGTTGCAAACATTGGTAAGGTTGTGTCTGCCGTTCCTCCTTGATTGTATGATTTTTGTTTCATCTTGGAGTTTGTGCAAAGGAAATTTTTAATATCTTAACATTTTGAATGAAATGTATTTGTAAAACTAACACTTGCATTAGTTAATTACGTGTAAATGAGTTGCGTAAAAGGATCGGTCCTTCCCATATGACAAGAAATATCTTAAAATTCGAGTTTCTGCTGATATAAAGTGACACTTTACGAAACCCGTGTGAAAACAGCGACTAAAGTCAGCGACAAATTTTACCGAAAATGCCCGAAGTTAGACTATCGAGAAAATAAATCTGGATAATTATTTTTCGGCGCATGCGCATTAATATAACATAATTAATAATTTTTCAAATTACTTTCATAATTATAGATAAAATTTAATACTACTAATCAATATTATTATAATAATTATTATAAAACACAAAATATTTATATCTGTAAACCAGCACATAGTCCAACTTTTATCGCGAAATTTTGCAGAGTAAAATATCGAGTTCTTCAAAACCACACAGACTCCCACTTTTAAATTTATACCATGCGTACTCCCTTTTATGGACTACAATACCATTAAATTTTGTGGATTTGCAAAGGGGCCCCGGGGGTGAAAACGCGATTTATATGAAAATACGCCGGAAAATTTTGCAGATTAAATTGTAGATTACTCCAAAACCACACATACTCTCACTTTTAAATTTATACCATGGGTACTACCTTTTATTGGCTACAATACCATCTAAATTTTGTAGATTTGCAATGGGGCCCCGGGGGTGAAAACGGGACTTATATGAAAATACGCTGCAAAATTTTGCAGAATAAATTGTAGATTACTCCAAAACCACACATTCTCCCACTTTTAAATTTATAGCATGGGTACTACCTTTTATGGGCTACAATACTATATAAATTTTGTAGATTTGCAAAAGGGGCCCCGGGGATGAAAACGCGCTTTATATGAAAATACGCCGGGAAATTTTGCAGAGTAAATGTAGATTACTCCAAAACCTCACATACTCCCACTTTTAAATTTATACCATAGGTACTACTTTTTATGGACTACAATACCATCTAAATTTTGTGGATTTGCAAAAGGGCTCCGGGGGTGATAACGCGATTTATATGAATATACGCCGGGAAATTTTGCAGAGTAAAATGTAGATTAATCCAAAACCTCACATACTCCCACTTTTAAATTTATACCACAGGTACTACATTTTATGGGTTACAATACCATCTAAATTTTGTGGATTTGCAAAGGGGCCCCGGGGGTGAAAACGCGATTTATATGAAAATACGTCGCTAAATTTTGCAGAGTAAATTGTAGATTACTCCAAAACCACACATACTCCCACTTTTAAATTTATACCATGGGTACTACCTTTTATGGGCTACAAGACCTTCAAAATTTTGTAGATTTGCAAAAGGGCCCCGGGGGTGAAAACGCGATTTATATGAAAATACGCCGGGAAATTTTGCAGAGTAAAATGTAGATTACTCCAAAACCTCACATACTCCCACTTTTACAAATTTTATATAGTTTTGTAGCCCATAAGAAGTAGTACCTATGGTATAAATTTAAAAGTGGGAGTATGTGAGGTTTTGGAGTAATCTACATTTTACTCTGCAAAATTTCCCGGCGTATATTCATTTAAATCGCGTTTTCACCCCCGGGGCCCCTTTGCAAATCCACAAAATTTAGATGGTATTGTAGCCCATAAAAGGTAGTACTCAAGGTATAAATTTAAAAGTGGGAGTATGTGTGATTTTGGAGTAATCTACAATTTACTCTGCAAAGTTTAGCGACGTATTTTCATATAAATCGCGTTTTCACCCCCGGGGCCCCTTTGCAAATCCACATAAATTAGATGGTATTGTAGCCCATAAAATGTAGTACCTGTGGTATAAATTTAAAAGTGGGAGTATGTGAGGTTTTGGAGTAATCTACATTTTACTCTGCAAAATTTCCCGGCGTATATTTATATAAATCGCGTTTTCACCCCCGGGGCCCCTTTGCAAATCCACAAAATTTAGATGGTATTGTAGCCCATAAAAGGTAGTACCCATGGTATAAATTTAAAAGTGGGAGTATGTGTGATTTTGGAGTAATCTACAATTTACTCTGCAAAGTTTAGCGACGTATTTTCATATAAATCGCGTTTTCACCCCCGGGGCCCCTTTGCAAAATCCACAAAATTTAGATGGTATTGTAGTTCATAAAAAGTAGTACCTATGGTATAAATTTAAAAGTGGGAGTATGTGAGATTTTGGAGTAATCTACATTTTACTCTGCAAAATTTCCCGGCGTATATTCATATAAATCGCGTTTTCACCCCCGGGGCCCCTTTGCAAATCCACAAAATTTAGATGGTATTGTAGTCCATAAAAATTAGTACCTATGATATAAATTTAAAAGTGGGAGTATGTGAGGTTTTGGAGTAATCTACATTTCACTCTGCTAAATTTCTAGGCGTATTTTCATATAAATCGCGTTTTCACCCCCGGGGCCCTTTTGCAAATCTACAAAATTTAGATGATATTGTAACCCATAAAAAGTAGTTATTATGGTATAAATTTAAAAGTGGGAGTATGTGAGGTTTTGGAGTAATCTACATTTTACTCTGCAAAATTTCCCGGTGTATTTTCATATAATGCGCGTTTTCATCCCCGGGGCCCCTTTTGCAAATCTACAAAATTTATATGGTATTGTAGCCCATAAAAGGTAGTACCCATGCTATAAATTTAAAAGTGGGAATATGTGTGATTTTGGAGTAATCTACAATTTACTCTGCAAAGTTTAGCGACGTATTTTCATATAAATCGCGTTTTCACCCCCGGGGCCCCTTTGCAAATCCACAAAATTTAGATGGTATTGTAGCCCATAAAAGGTAGTACCCATGGTATAAATTTAAAATTGGGAATATGTGTGATTTTGGAGTAATCTACAATTTACTCTGCAAAGTTTAGCGACGTATTTTCATATAAATCGCGTTTTCACCCTCGGAGCCCCTTTGCAAATTCACAAAATTTAGATGGTATTGTAGTCCATAAAAAGTAGTACCTATGGTATAAATTTCAAAGTGGGAGTATGTGTGGTTTTGGAGTAATCTACAATTTACTCTGCAAAATTTTGCCGCGTATTTTCATATAAGTCGCGTTTTCACCCCCGGGGCCCCATTGCAAATCCACAAAATTTGGATGGTATTGTAGCCCATAAAAAGTAGTACCTGTGGTATAAATTTAAAAGTGGGAGTATGTGAGATTTTGGAGTAATCTACATTTTACTCTGCAAAATTTCCCGGCGTATTTTCATATAAATCGCGTTTTCACCCCCGGGGCCCCTTTGCAAATCCACAAAATTTAATGGTATTGTAGTCCATAAAAGGGAGTACGCATGGTATAAATTTAAAAGTGAGAGTCTGTGTGGTTTTGAAGAACTCGATATTTTACTCTGCAAAATTTCGCGATAAAAGTTGGACTATGTGCTGTTTTACAGATATTAATATTTTGTGTTTTATAATAATTATTATGTTTATAATTTGTAAAATCGTACCTTTTTTGTTATGTAATAATTATTATAATAATATTGATTAGTAGTATTAAATTTTATCTATAATTATTAAAGTAATTTGAAAAATTATTAATTATGTTATATTAATGCGCATGCGCAGAAAAATAATTATCCAGATTTATTTTCTTGATGGTATAACTTCGCACATTTTCGGTAAAATTTGTCGCTGACTTTAGTCGCTGTTTTCACACGGGTCTTTACGAATCGTCATAAAGGTAACCTTTTAGATATAATTTTTTTTTTAGAGATAAACTTCAGTTATTTACTTAGGTTTTTTTTACAGATTAACGTAAAATTCGAACCATGGTACGAGTAATTTAGGAGTAATCGGGAATATAATCGCTCTCTATTTGGTCTCATTGCTTGGGCAAACAAAAAAATTAATTTCTGACTGTCGGTGTAGTTCACAGACGTCCCATTACCTTACCACCACAGTAATCCTGATTTTGTTGTAAGTATTGAGTACTAAACTGTATGGGCTGTTTTTTTTGGGATCTGATTTTAGGTTGTTATGTTATATCCAAAGATTATAAGGTCCTGGGTAAGACCAAAAACTGCAACCCTTGTTTTTAATGAAAAGAACAAGCCCCATCTTCTAGGACTAGTAGCCCAATAAAAAAATGTTCTCTAAAAATTCGAAATATTGCATTTATCTTGAAATTGGATATATTAAGTGAGCTGCCATAATTACATAAAAACTAATGTTTATCAATATGATAAATGTATAACTTTTACCTGAATATATCACAATTTTTAAGACAAACCAAAAATGTATAGACACTTTTTGGAACTAAAAGTATTAAAAGTTGACACAATGTAAATTATAATAAATGTATATTTTTATTCATAAACGTTTTCGCTATACCATAGCATTGTCAGGTGACTAAACAGAAAGTGTAAAAAGAATTCTTGGTTAATCATCCTCGCAATTCAAAGGTGATCTACTTCTGGAATAATTTTGTTTATAACGCTTAAGTTCCGTTCCTGATTCTTCTTCAGAATTTTCTCGCGATCTCTTACGCAAATTTTTGATTTAATCTTCACCAGAAATTGAACGATTTACAGGTGATCGCGATCGTGATTTAGTCACATTAGCAGGTGATTTCGTTCGGGAAAATGATTTAATCATCGCAATTGGCGATCGAGATCTGGATCTAAACTTAAAAAAATAGCAAGAAATTTGAAATAATTAATATTAAATGTACGGTCGTAAAATTGCCAAGTTGCTAATATTTTATAAAACTCTTTTTTTGCTTCTGGCTTTCCAGCCACGATTTTGGAAGTGTAAAATTTTAAATTAATATTTATTAAATCAGGAAGGTAAACCTTCCACTTCTCACTTTTTGGAGCTAAAAATATTAAAAGTTGACACAATGTAAATTATACTAAATGTAAAATTTTATTCACAAACGTTTTTGCTATACCATAGCATCGTCAGGTGACTAAACAGAAAGTGTGAAATTTGGTTAAACATACCCGCAAAGGGGCGTGGAAAATAAGATTTTGGGGAAATTTAAAAAAAAATTATTTAGTGGGGTGTTGGTTGAAGGGGGATGATGTTGGATTGGATGGGGGGACTATTGAAAATATTTAACAATGGCGAATTGTTGAGATCAGATCAGATCAGAGGTGGATTGATATTTTAGTCTATTCATTTCCATAACCTCCAAGAACTCTAATTTTATACTTTTAGACTCAATATGTAAGATTTTTTGACCAAGTTGTTTATGATTATTTTCCGTGAGGTGTTTTGCAAAAGTGAGTGATAAAGGACCCCACTACGGCCTTATGGGTTTTGGGTCACAGTCAAATTTAACCAAAATTCAGGATATTGTAGTTCATAATATGCTGATAAAAAGTGTCAATGGGCACAAAGCCAAAAATTGGACAGTTTTCGAGATATACGGCATTAAAGAGTTAATCTAGTCATTCTATGAAACACACAATGATAAAGTCAAAAACGATACTACCTAGAAAAAAAAATACTGTCGTGTAGAAGAAAAAATTCTAAAAAATATAGCGTTTTTTGCATCGCTCTAGCTAGTGTATTACATAACCTAAAAAATTAAACAAAGTCGAAAGAGCGGTTTCTTGAAATTAAAAAAAAAAATGAATTTTCCAACTAAAACAAAGTTAAATGAAAAAGTTGTAGAAAGTAAAAATACTGATTCATTATTTATTTTCTGAGAAAAACGAAAAATGCCGTCAAAATTTGCCGTTTTGGTTTTTTTCTTAAATCGCAAGAAACCGCATTTTCGACTTTGTTTAATTTTTTAGGTTATGTAATACACTAGCTAGAGTGATGCTAAAAACTTTATCTTTTTTAAAATTCTTTCATCTACACAGCCCTATTTTTTGTTCCCGGGTAGTATCGATTTTGACTTTATCATTGTGTCTTTCGTAGAATGACTGGACAAACTTTCTAATGCCTTATATCTCGGAAACTGTCCATTTTTTGACTTTGTGCCCGTGGACACTTTTTATCAGCATGTTATAAACTACAATATCCTACATTATGGTTAAATTTGACTGGGACCCAAAACCCATAAGGCCGTAGCGGGGTCTTTTATTTGTAATTTTAAACAATTTTAGTTGTTGAAATATAAATTGCCAAATAAACATTAACAACTTATATAATCTACTTCACGTAAAAATGTTACTGCAAAGTGGGTTGCGTAACCCAAATTCGTACAAAAAGTCGAGCTTTAGTGCCGATCAACAATAACATAAAAATAAATAAATAAAAAAAATTTAAGAGTGATATTTTTACAACATATTTATAGTAATGCAAAATTTTACTCTCGGAAAAATCTTCAAGCGCATTTACGATAATTGTGTCATTATTCAAGCGTTTCCCTTTACCCATGACCTGTAATATCGATAAAATGCGAATCTGTATTTATGAAAATGTGGTAGGTGTCATAAAAGCTGGATCTTCCTGAATATGAAAGTTGATAAATAAATATCCTGATTTACTCTTAAAATTTTATTACACATTCAAAAATTGCGGATATTGAATTTTTAAAATTTAAAAGAAGATTAAAGTTTTGAAATTTTTTTGTATTAAAAATGTTGACGTCTTACAAAGTTTCAGTTTTTCCATCTGATAAAAAGTTTCCCGACGTTTCGTATGGTTCAAACTTTATTAATTAATTTTACAAAATATTAAGTAGGATACAATTTTCACCAAATCAAATAATAAAATTGTGGTACTGTCGAAACAAAAAAAGATTAAAATTAAAAATACAAATTTTGTATCATCGCATTAGCGAATTTTCGCCTGAAAGTGAAGGAAAATAATTTATTACAGGTAAACGATCAATCGAATTACAATCATTTTTCATACCAAACAATCACTTACATTACATTAAATAACCCAACCTAGGGTTTGGAACCTCAAAAATATTTAGATTTGTCAATGCAGCGTGGGTTCATCAATCATTCGAAAAACGTTAAATAAAAAGCAAACTTTACGTATCGACCAAGTTTCGGGAAGAAATAAAATACTAAAAATACTCTCGACGTTCGCACAAAAGCTGTGTTTTAATAAAATCATAATATGAAAAGTAAATAGAAAGCAAACAAAGACTTATTGTGGGCCACATATAACAGAAAAGTAATCGGATGAAAGTCATCTCCGACATTTTCATTTAGACTTTTCATTTGAAATTACAAATTTTCGCGTCCGTGCTCTTTTAATCAAATTAAATTTTATTTAATTTTAATGTCCTATCGCTACAAGTAAATTCGACGTCAAAATAAATTTTAATTTACGATTACTGGAATACAAACTTTTTTGCTTTATCATCAAAAAAACCGTTTGTACCACTTTGCTTCATGGAATCAATAATTAAATTATCAACTTTAATTTACGTTCATGTCGATTAATAATAATAATTAATATTAATGACAAACTTAGTTTTTTTTATAATGCGAATTTTTAATATTCCCAGCCGAACACGTAACTTATGAAATAAAATTATTAAATATTAAGCAAGAAATTTTCTTTGTTAAGATATTATAAAATTATGTCAGACGTTCACGTACTTTGGCCGCTAAATTATTCTTTCTTTTCGAAATTTATGCGTACTTTCAGTAAAATATAAATTTTTAAAATTTAATAAAGTTAGAATAACATAAAACCTGCAATTAATTTTAAGGAGACGAGGGTTCGAATGCTTTAATAATTCCCTCACAAAGTACATCTTAGGGGTAAGTACTCGAAAGACGCTTTTGTTGTGCAAATCAAAAGGGATTTGTTAGAAAAGTTTCGATTTTGTTGTGAGTAATTACTTGGTTTTTCATATTTTGAATGGGATGTATGGTTTTCCTTTATCACGTTTCAAAAATCACAATGAATTACAAAATATGGCTGTTAATTGGGATGGAACAGTGAGCTCTGGTGCAATCCAGATCGATTCGGATTTAAGGTATTGTTATAATAAAACAAAAATAATTAAATTTTATTTTATTTGTTTTAAGAAACTTAATAGGGGATGTGATTTGTTGTTTCAACACTGAAACCTGCAAGCAAACTCGCCGAAAAGCATGCAAGTAAATTGCAGTTTGTGGAAGTTCGTACCGCATACTGAATAAACTTGATAATTAACCCTTAATGCATTTTGGCTTTGGAAAGGTTTTTAAACCGTTTTAAATGTTGCTGCATTTACAGCTTTATTATGATTAAATTTTAATTCATGCTAATGAATCCGATGCAGCTTTGCTTTTTCCATGTTATGCATAATATAAGAGATCCATTGCACCAGTTTTATTTAAATTACATAGAACTTTAATTAAAATCTATAAATAACGTCAATGATACCCAATGTTTTAAGAATAATTTGGTTTTGAAAAGACCGCCCCACGTTGGGGGCCAAGTTGATATAGTATTAACATTTATAAAAAAAATTTATATGGAAAATCTTCCTTTTTTTTTAAACTCTGCTAGATATTTATTTCTATATAGGTACTCCATTTTACGATACAAAGTTTTTGGATATTCCAAGAATATTCAATGCTTTCTGAGAGCATTTTATCCCGCGTATTCAAATTCTTTTCTAAATTAAATTTTTATTGTTGATCTATATAATTATGAAATCCTTTGTTGAAATATCAAATTATTTCAGTTTCTAAGTAACAGCGCACCGAAGTTATTATTTAATAAAGAGTTCCTACTGATTTTTAATAGTAGATCAATTGCACTTATTTACATTTGCATAGTAAATTTAAACTTCCACATTGCAGCTTAACGTATTTAATGAGATTTAAGTTACTCTAACTCGGCAAGCCGACTTGAAATAGTTTTACCTACTTTTTACTACATCTAAGTTTGAAAGCTTCACCGTGATTAATTTGAAAAGTTAAAAAGTCGTTATGGTTAAAGTGGAAAACAAAATTTAACATGATAATTTAGTTCTTATGACAGAAAACCACCAGTTAACGAGATAACTCACAGGTCTGTGGTATACAATGCCTGTCTGACTATTTTTATCGTTTTAATTACAGTGTTTGAAGAATCACGATAAATGAAAAGTTAAACAGGAAATTTGTAATATAAGAACTAATTAATTAGAAAGCATAAAGTGTTTATATCTTTTATAAATGTTTAATGCAATTTGAAGCACTAAACGGCTTCACAGTTTTAAATTTTAATGTTGCTTGAATTGATAATGAAATTTTAATGTGATTTTTATGCTTATTACTTTGTTGCTCGTTTTCTCTAGACTAACAAAAATAAAAACTACACTATCGTAAACTAAACAAAAACAAGGATTTTCTGTTTATTTTTAAATTTCAGTCGGTGCTTTCTGCAAAGGAGTTATTCGATATAGGACGTTGCGTAATTGATGATGCCGGAGTTACTATATTTTTGATCTGGTCCTGGATAGAGTTACTTTATAATATTTCAAAGTGTGTTTTTCTACAGAAAACTTTCTTAAAACTCAAACATGAAGAAGTTATTATTGAAAATGTCGGAGGTGTGAAGATGAAAACAAATTACTGTTGTAATAAAAATATTATGTAAAACTTTTTCGACTTGCTTAATTTTATTCAAATTCAACACGTTATGGAACATGTGCATGCACGTGAAGATACATAGGTGGTTTCAAATTTATCCTTATGGAGTGCCTTAAATCAAAATTAGTATTAGAGGAAATGGAAAACCATAAGCTTTCCTTGAAATTGATCGTTAACGTATAGTTAGGTTTTCTGTTTCAAAATCAAACGCTCGTTTTACATATTTGCTACTACAGTTTTATGCATTTCAGTTTTACGCTTAACCAAATGTAGGAAATTTTATGTTTTTATTATTCCACTGTAAAATTTTCTATTTAGTTTGAAGCAAATCTCTCGGGAAGTTGTTTTCCATATTTTTAAGTAAATGGGAGTATTCGTATAATAAAATTTTCAAAAAAAGTTGTAGTACTACCTAATCTCTTCAGGGCAAATTACGAATTTTATAACAAATTTACAGACCCTTAAAAGTAAATAGTAGGGGAGATAGGAGGCGTCTGGAACATTTTTTCAAACGGTGTTTACAAATCTTTTTGGGAATATTTAAACAATAGTAAGAGGTGTATCAATCTACCTTTAATTTATCTAAGATTTACTTACCTTGTGTACAGTGAGACAATGTTTTTGTTTCAGTGTGAACTACTCTTTCTTATTAAAATAACAATGACAATGTTTTATGTTGGTGGTTCAATAAAATAATTAAACTGTGTTGCTTATATAGCTAAGTTGCTCCGGCTTCCATTATATGTTTTCTACCCTCGGGAAGCTTTGTGTTTAATTTTATCGTTTTTCATTTAATTATTTACTATGCTTTTAGGTGCGCTTTGCTTATTAAGTTATTAATAGGTAGTAACCGCACATAATTGGATTGGAAACTTAGCAAAAATGTTAATTACAAAAGATGGAATGTCTCTCATATGTATACGTCACACTAAAGCTAAAGTTTCTGCAAACTATCAGATGGTAAGACAAGTTAAGTCAAAGTTTATGGAAATTAACAAAGTTCACAAAAAATTTAATAAAATCTTAGCAGACATTTTGGAATAAAATGTTTTTGTGTAATCCTTTTAAGGAACAACTTGATGTTATTCTATGCATGGCTAAGAAACGTTTAATAATTCTCACCACGAATTTAGAACGCTTTAGCTTTCCCTATTAGTAAGTTTGTGGTGTCGAGAAAATTACTAAATTGGGAAGTATTTTCAAACTTTATTACAAAGCTTAACCGGATACAATTTTTCTAACAACTCTATTAGCAACAATTTTATCAAATTTAGTTCTTCCCACCTTTTAACAATAATTTGTTCCTAGAGTATTAATGAATATTTGGTACACTTTAATACTTAATTTTTAGAAAGGGTTTTTAACCCTTTTGATACTTCAACGACAAATAAATCACTTTTAAAAAGGGGGGGGAGGTTCGGGATTTATAAGTTGTTATTAATAAACCACCCATATAAAATAAATTGTATATTTTATTATTCACTTGCATAATCACACTTTATGATCTAAAAAAAAAATGTACAAATGGGTAAATTCATTTATTCTACATCTTCTGATGCTATGGAAACCGATTCTTCACTTTCACTTCCGGATGACACTACCTGGATAACGCGAGGTGGCGGAGCTGCTTTAGCTCGAGCAAGTTCAATCTTTTCTCTTTCTATCCTCAATTTATGGTTACATCTGATATAACATCCATCCAAAAACTGCCTTCTCTCTTTACCTTTCTTTAAAACCATTAACCAGTTAAACATGTACGTATGCGGATGTTCATTAACGAATTTATTATTTTCATATGTTATATTTATGTATTCTTCAACAATATCTTGCTTTAGTTCTGGTGAATCACATGATATGTATGGATCAGGCGGAGTTATTTGTTTCCTTCTCAGAGCACTAGGAAACATCATTCCCACCGCATCCTCAAATAGCTCCTCCGAATTTTCCAAACGCTTTCTTTGCTTTTCTTTCTTTACATGTTCTTCTCGCAATATCTTTATAATCGGCAGCTGTTGCTTGGCCAACACGTCCAAATCCAAAGATTTCTTCTGCAACAAAATCTTGTTCATTCGTTCCTTTTCCTTTGCAAGTAACTGAGCTTGAGCCCATTCTTTATATCTCCCCGGTTCCGGTCTGGAAGCCGCGCTTAGTAAAGCCGCCTCTTTTTCCAATCTTTCTTTTTCCTGAATCAAACGTGCCTTTTCTTGCTGTAACTCCTCTTCTTTCTGTTGTTGTTCTAACAACTTTCTTTCGTACCTTTCTCTTAATAAGTCTTCATTTCTCGTATTCCAGTCTTGCTGCCACTTAATCAACGTTTGCTTTCTAACCACTTCCCTTTCGCATAATTTGTTCGTACTAAACTTATCTTCTTCACTCACATCTAATAAATTTTGGCTAACATAAAACAACCGCATTGCTCCATTATCGTCAGCTATTCCCATAATACTTTGTTTTAACGGAAGAGGATGAGCAAAAGTACCCGACAAACCCGTTGCGGCTATAATACGAATATCTTGGTACCTATCGGTCCTTGTTCTTAAGTGCCAAAGTTCCAGGCACCCGTCGGATCGCGTTAATCTGAACATCGAAGGACGTTTATTATTCCACGCACCATGAGTATAACGATATTTGCTTCTTTTCCAAAAAACGGGTTTGCCAGGAAGAGCTTCCTTCCAAATAGCAAAAACCTTTCCTCCAACTGTTAAGCACATATCGGGAAACAATTCCGTCCTTTGCACACTTACAATAGGACCATCGTGAAACTTCGCATACGACTCCACTTTCGCAAATTCCTTGTTAACTACTTCCCCCGAATTAGTATCAAACCCACTCCAATTTGCTATAACAAAATCGCCCTCCGTACTTCCAATAATCACTTTACTCATTATTGGATGCTTAGCTTTATTAAAAATTGGTTTATATAAAATTCGATCGGTTATATCAAATTTCCTGTTGGGATCAGGATTTTCTTCCACATATTTCGGCATTGTGTTTCGAATGCTGATCGAGCATATTGGTAAAGGTCGGGTTGAACCAGGCTCTAAAACAATGATTTTAAATGTAGGATTTAATTTTCTATCTAGCGCTTTATACGGAGAAGTTTCCATAGATAATGCCTCTGGACGCTTTTTCAAACGTTTCAACGGTCTTGGGCGCTTGGGGATATTAGCCGAAGCAGTTAAATTTAAATCCCAACTTAAAATTGTACCATCACGTGACGCGCTCAAAAATGATAAACTATGTGATCTCTCTTCCGATTCTAAAATTTCTCTAACTTTCCCAGTTTTTGTCATTTCCCTGTGCGGAGAAAACCATTTGATTGCTGAAACAGGACTGCGGTGTGAATATTCTAAATTTGAGATAGCAGTTGGTCTAATCCTTTGGATATTTCTTGTAATTTTCATCCAACCTACTAAAGAGAACATAAGTTTTCTGTATTTTTGCTGTTTGTCGGTTAAAAATTCTTCAGTTTCTACTTGTTTTAGTTTATTTCTTATATCCCAAATCACTATTTGGCCGTTAATGCATCCTGCAACTAATAAGTTTTCATCGTATGGGCAAAATGAAACCACAGAAATATCCCTATATGTTTCAAGGTATAATTTTGGAAACAATCCATCTTTGAAACTCCACAACAAAACTGGATTGACTTCATAAATCGCATTATTGACTTCATCTTCTGTCGGTTTTGAAACTCTGTAACTAGTTGATGCTTGGTCAGAGTAAGCTATTGCTATAGTCCCTGTCCACATGGGATGCCAACTGATATTTGAAATTGAAACTCCACTCTTTAACCTTGTATCTACCAGCGACATGTATTCTTTTATCGACGCCACTTCTGGAACGACGGTGTATTTTAAATCATTAACCAACCCCAAATAGTCGTTGCTATAAAAATTGATGAAGCTGTTAACGTAAACCAAATCACACATACCATCAATTTTATCTTCCATGAATTGGTTAATTTTGCGTATGCCCGCCTCGTCAAGTTCGATGGTATAACCACCATATTCGTACTGGGAATATGCATGTTTTGGAAACGTATACACAGTTTGAGCTTCATTACATTTGGAAAAGGGTTTAACTTGGACAAACGCATCTACTCGACTTTTCCACACATTGTGAAAAACCGTTCTTCCAGATAAAATTTCGACGTACCCATCTCTAGCGTTTTCGACATATCTGAATCGAAACTTGCACTGTTTGGATTTAATAGGGTAACTGGATTCTACTTCGACTAAAAGAAGGGGTCGATTGCTTTTTTCTGCCATTCGACTTACATCTTTTTCACTACCACGTGTTTTCCACGGTCGTGTAGACCTTTCGACACAATTTTTCAGTTTTCTTTCTTGTTCAACTTGCATTGCTTTTAAATAGTCAGAAATTTGTTTTTCAGATTCATCAGAGAGGCATAGATAAAATTCATCTTCGTCTTCGGAGTTACTTGGTATGTAAATCAATAATACTTGTTTACCTTCATATCGATAGATGTGCTTTTTAAATGGGATAAACTCAGAACTGGCTTTATAATCGGTGAGGTTTTTTTTTATTTCTTCTGTTGGAATGTATTTCCAACGATTTTCTTCGGTGATATCAGTACCAACCACACATCCGAGTAGAAGTTGGGATTGTGGGTAGAGAATTATTTTGACAACACCAGGAAAATCTTCATAATTGAATTGTGGTTGTGGTTCTTCCTTCACTCGTTTAACTTTTCTCCTTTTCCGCTCCAATATCTCTTCTTCCGGAATCGCGTTAAGCTCTTCGATGGTTGTAAATAGAGAATACTCCATTTGGTGTTATTTTTTGATTAAAAAAAATTATAAAAAATATAATTAAAAAAATATAAACACAAAACTTACAAAAATTGGGTTTTGTAAAAACGAACAAAAATGTCACATTGAAATATTACAAGTCACTTGATTTCTAAATTAGAATTGCACTTTTCAACTTGAAAGCTTGGAACACGAGCCAGTGTTCGACTGATGAAATTATTGATCAAACTATTGTTAGTTTGTAATGGAAAGGCGTATACTATCGATGGAATTAATGCGTTCAATTAATTTCACATGATTTTTCCAATTAAAATTTTGATGTGAATAAGGAATAAACATTTTTAGATTTTTTTCAAAATTGCAGAATGAATCGTTTATTATCATAACATTTACGGAAACTATAGATGCATTTTTCTATTAACGAAATACTCGAGTTTTAGCAAAACATCGTTAAATGTATTTGTTTTGCACATTTGTAAATTTTATGGCTCAACTTGAATCATTAAAGTTGTAATAGAAAAATTTTATATTATTGATGTTGCAAAAGTTTACAAATTATTTTTAATATTTACATAGTATTTACTTCGAGATTTCAAATTTCTATTTGACTAATCATAGCATTAACTACCTTTAGAATCTAATAACGCGAATAACTTATAGGTGCTAAAAGAACATCAGTTGTAATAAATTTTCAATCATAAAAAAATATACATCAGTTCGAAAACGTCAATTTTGTTTGAAAAACGAACCTCGTTTTACTGTGGTTGCGGTAATGTAGATAAATACACTAGGGACTCGATTTGCGTCGTTGTTATGTACAGACACACATCGAAACAAATAATGCAATTTTTTTAGATTATTTCATAAGATGCCACAGTCTTATCCAATTAAGTCAATCGAATTAAATTTGGTCTTATTTTCTTGATACAACACAAATTGAATCGACGCAATTCGAGACCTTGTCATAAGTTAATTCTTTTAATGCTAAAACTAAACATCTTTTTTCACTTAACATAGCTTTTTTTGCTGATAGATACTTAAACGCAAAGTAATATTTAAAAATGAGTGTAGAAATCTAATTACCAGTTTGTTTTGCACCACCAAATATACGCTAGTTCGAAAAACAAACCGGGTAGTAATGGTAAAATCATCAGATTTCTTTATTAGTTTTGGTGACCGGGGGGTTTGGGGGGTATGGAATACCCTCCAATTACAGATGTAATTATTGGTTTTTTGTTTGCTAGGCACAAGTAAAATGTGAATTAGCACTCCCACTAGTAAAGTGCCAGGTACTTTTTTAATTCGATTAACCGTTTTCATTGCTAAAGTAACACTTCCACAATTTGATAGTATATAATTTTGACCTCTATTGACGCATTGTATTGTCGGTACGTGAGCGGCAAACAACATTAACGGTCGGGGAGTGGGGATTCGCGGATGCGTCACATTTTGTCCTTAAGTTCACTTACAGACGTTAAAGTGATTCACATTTTAACCTCTTTGAGTTAAAGCTGCAAGTCTCACTCCCGGACTTTAATGCTCCAAAAAGTGACTATCACTTCTTGGTTGATAGTTTTGGTCTTCAACCAAGGCTAATGCTCGTTATGAGATTGCTCACGACGAGGTGGTGTAGAAGTAATTTTTCTACACTTACAAGTTTGTAGGTTAGCTTCTAGTTGTCCCAACAACCACGAACTGCTAAACGAGAAAGATCTACAACGATCTTCAACTTTGCGCATCAAAACTGCGTAGAAGTTAGCACATACAGAGTTTCTCAAATGTCTCAGATATCTCTGCAGAAATAAACAAAAGCCTGTTGATAGTTGGACTAACTGGCCACACAGGAATTTGTTGAAACTAAATATAAACCAAACCAGTCTCTCGGTTTCTATGCTCGAGCAGGAACAACTCTTTTATATGCCAAGTTTAAGCCAGCACAATCAACATTTGCGCTCCAGAGCCTGGAATACCAGAGCCAACAAAATATTTAAATTTTTTAATGCTTCTAATCTTTAAAAAAAGTATCCACACTAGACCCGGTTTCCCCTGTATATAATTTTTGCCAAGGAACTTTAGCGTTACGTCACATTAGCCTAACCAATCGTAGACGATTTTTTGCTTAAGTAATAACCAATGGTGGTGTATACGTAGCGATGGCGTAATACTAATAATTCTATTTGCGTTACAAACAGATCCGAAATGATATCAACCCTTTCGATGTGACATTCAAATTTAATAACTTCACCATTACTCGTAATTAATTAATGGTATTCTGTCACTGTTCTGTCACCTTTCATATTATATTATTGTAATGAACGTGTCAGCTCTCGGGTTACCATGACGACAGGTAGAGGTTATAAAGAGAAGGATAAACTGTGCGTTTTATGTTCTAACTACTATATAAGGAGATGATTATTTATTCTATTATTAACTTTTAAACAATTTTTGTTAAATTCTTTTATATAAATCCAAAGGATTAATGGATTAGTATAGCATGGTTTTTCTCGAATTCTCGCTTAAACATTTTTAAAAATCGGACATAAGTGACAATTAAATCCCGAGTAAAGCCGATAAGCCTCGCAATCGAATCAGCCTGATAAATAATAAATAAATGTTAAAAAAAATATTTAGTTAACTATAAAACAAATAGCAGAAACAAAAAATATTTTGAATTATTCAAATTGAGGATAAGCTTTCGCTTTTCTATTTACTATATACTACAGGATACTTTGTTTTTAAAGGCTCACAATAAAATCGAGTTTTTGCAATAAAAAGACAACAGTGACCTTAGAAATAAATTTCAGTAGGTCTATGGATAAAAAAAAATTCAACTCAACAAATTTGAATTAACAACTTAAAGCAGCAAACAGTAGAGCGGTATTCTCAGAAAGGTCACCCATCCAAGTGTGAATCAGAAAGAATTTAGGTTTCTCCGATTTCTAGCTAGAATTGAATTAAAGTGAAACTTGTTGATTGGTCTATTGCAAACCAATCGTTGATTTTTTACTAGGTGAGTGCATTTTGTAAAAATGTAAATTTCCATGTGTGTTTCCAAACACTGATTTGAATTTTCCATAGTTCAACAAAAAGTGTCTCTTAAAAAATTCGGGTCAAATTGAATAATGTTTGTATTATTCCTGAAAAAAACAAAGCAATCTTGCCGTTTCACATTTTGATACTCCTAATTTTACGTTTTTCTCATTTCACGAGCTTCATTATTTAAAATTTTCGTGCTGTACGATCAAATAATAAAAACAATTATTCTAAAAATGTCATTTATTAATAGCTGCGTTTAAAATGTAAATATCTTAGTATAAATAAATAACTATTATTAAATGTTTATCTTAACAAGTCTCTATGAAGCGAAACGTTTGCTTCAGTTTTCGCCCTCAGCAGGAACTTCTTCTGCAAAATCGGCATAAACGATCGATTCTGAACTTGCTTCATTTGGAACTTCAATAATTTTTGGAATACTCTCGTCCCTTTTAAACTTTCGAATTTTTCTTCGAGGCCCGTAACTCAAAAATTGTCTTCTTTCTTTACCCGTTTTAATAATATCTAACCAATCGAACCTATAAGTATGTGGATGCTTTGGAATATATTTATCACAATCTTCTTCAGTTTGTTTGTAATCGTTAAAATATTCGACTACTTTATTCGGTGCATCACCGCCTGCATAAGGATCCGGAGGAGGTTTTTCCTTTTTTACAGTAGTTTCTGGAAATAACATCGACAGGGTCTCTTTAAAAATTTCAGCGGAATCTTCCAATCGCTTTCTTTGTTTTTCTTTTAGCAGTCGAGTTTCTTCTTCTTGTTTGAGCAGTGGAATTTGTTGTTTTTTTAACACGTCCATGTCGAGAAGCTTTTTACTTAATACAATTCTTCTTACTCTCTCTGTTTCTCTAGCTATCATTTCTTGACGTACCTTTTCTGCATACAAACCCGGATCGGGTGGCTTTTCACTCGGAACAACCACTTTTTCAGGTTCGGCTTTCTTTCCGCCCTTTTTTTCCTCTTCAAATTCATCCCCAGATTCTTTTACTACATTTGTGTGACTTAAAACCCATTGCTCTTGCCATTTTGCAATGCTGGTTTTCCTGTCTATCTCTCTTTGACTAAAGTTGAAGGTTGAATCTTGATCATCCCTGTGTAGTGTAGTATCACGATTAGCTATATAAAATAATGTTAACAGTCCTCTTGCATCTGCCGAAGATATAATATTTTGCTTCAATGGAAGAGGATGGCTGTACGTCCCAGTTACTGGATATCCAGAAAATCGTGCCGAATTTATATACGTATCACTCCGTGTTGGCAGGTGCCATAATTCAATATAGCCGTCACTGGTCGACAATCGAAACACGGATGGTCGATGAGTGTTAAACATGCCATGTGTATACCTTACTTTCGACTTTCTCCAAAAAAATGGTCTTCCAATGAAATCTGTCCTCCACAGAGCAAAAATACTTCCACCGACTGAAAGTATGAGGCTTGGAAACAATTCGGATCTAGCCAAAGAAACCACAGGTCCATCGTGATATTTTCCAAAGTTTGAGAATTTGCATGTTTCTTTATTAACTATTTCTCCAGAATTAAACTCAAAACCTTCCCAAGTAGCAACCATAACATCTCCTTCAGCACTAGAAGCAACGAATCTGTTAACTAATGGATTGACTGGACGTCGATGAACCACATCATATAGAATTCGATCAGTCACTTCAAATTTTCGATTCGGATCGGGATATCTTTCTACATAAAATGGTTTTGTACTTCTGAAGTTGACGTGCAATAATGGTAAATTTCGTGAAGTATTTGGAGCTAAAACGTTTACCTTAAAAGTAGGTTTCAAGATTCTATTGAAGACTTTAAATGGTGACTCTTCTAACATTAAAGCGCTTGGTCGCTTTTTTAACCTTTTCAATCTTCTTTTCGGTCTGAAACTAGTGCCAGCGGTTGATGGTTTTGCATTCAAGTCCCAAACTAAAACAGTTCCGTCTGTTGACGAAGTCATAAATTGAAGACTAGTGCGATTTTCTTCTTCAGGTATATCTTTAAGTTGTCCAGATCTGCTGACTTCTCTGTAAGCCGAAATCCATTTGATGGAAGTAACAGTGGAGCTGTGAGAGTAATCTAAATTAGAAACTATCGTAGGCCGGACAGTTTTTAAGTCTCTAATGTTTTTCATCCACCTCATTAACGAAAACATTAGTAATCGATATCTGCGTTGATCTTCCGTTAAAATTTCTACTTCCTCAACGCCTTGCAGTTTGTTTTGAATATCCCAAATTACCAATTGCCCGTTTATACAACCTCCTACTAAAATGTTTTCGTCGTAAGGGCAAAAAGACAAACATGACGCTTCTCTAGGAGTTTCCAATATTAATCTTGCATTTAGGTGGTCTTTAAAACTCCATAGTAAAACCGGCATGGTGCTGTAAATTGCTTCCAATACTTTGTCGGTAGTTTGTACACCTTTTTTGCAACTTGCAGGTGCATATGCTGAATAAGCGACTGCCACTGTACCTGTCCACATTGGATGAAAGGCTACACTTACAATTTGTTTTCCTATACATTTATCCGTATCCATGAAACCCGAATAGGGCCTTGAAAATCGTTGTTCTCCTGCAATCGTATACCTATCGTCTCTTACAAGAACATTGTAGTCATTTTTGTAAAAATCTATAAAACTATTCACACGTATCGTATCGTCTAATTCATCAGCCGTTGTTACTACAAATTTATTTAGACGCAGTTCAGCTTTTTCGTCCAACGGTGTCAACAACGGATCATAATGATATTGGGTGTAAACGTGCTTGGGATATGAGAAATTGGTTTGAGCTTCGTTGCAAACGATAACAGGAGATGCTTGAATGCACGCGTCAACTCTCTTCATTTGGAGGTTATAAAATGTGGTTCGTGAGCTTAACAATTCGACGTAACCATCTTGAGCATCTTGAGATAAACGGAACTTAAATTTACGTTTTTCTTGCTTTATTGGATAATCAGTTTCGAGTTCTATTGATAACAAGGGACGATTATTTTTATAAATTAAGAGCTTCACTTCCGGGTGACTACCATACGTTCTCCAAGGACGCGGATATCTTGTTAGCGACTTTTGAAGATTTTCGTTCCGTTTTTCTTCAATGCGATTGATGATGGTTTCAACGTTATTTATTGATTCTGGAGTGATACACATGTAATATTCGTCGGTTTCTCTTTCGTCATCCGGAATATAACCCAAAAGAAAATCTTCAAGCGGAAAATTGATAATTTGTTCTTTCAGTTCAGCAAATTCGGAATCCTCTGGTTCTAATAAATCTTCGTCAAATAAATCTTTAGAGACGTACGTCCACGGGCTTTCCAAAGTTACGTTTTCCCCAAGAGAGCATCCCAATATTTTTTGGGTTTCAAGTGACAAAGTCACCCTTACAACTCCTTCAATTTCAAAACTTTCTGCAAGGGCTGGATCTGGTTCTACTTCCTTCGGTTTACGTTTCACTCGTCTATATTTTCTAGGCTTAATTTTTTTAACTAATCCAGCTTGTTCTGCCAATAGTTCCGCTTCTGATAGGGTTGGTAAAGGGAAATCGTATTCGTCCATTTGTAAAAATGTAAATATTTTAGTAAATAGGTATAATATAATAAAATGGATATATTTTGTAAAATATAAAACCTTCGACACTAAGTAAACGTCAAATTAATATAGATGCATTGTTATGGTTACGAATTCAATTGTTATACAATATTTTACGGTTAGTGCTGGCACCAGGCATTCGGGGGCCGGTATTCTGAGGTCCTCCCTTTTAAAGGAGCGGAGCGGAGCGATATAACCTTAATCAGATCTGAAACGAGCAGATCAAAATTGATATTTTTAAGGGAATTAACAAAACCGATGCTAGTTGTATCATCCAATGTGCTTCTTCAATCAGACGTGCTTTGAATATATAAGAATATATAAGATTCTTCCCACAAAAGGAAGAGCATACCAGGGAGGCCAATATTAGGATTCACCATTAAGCTGGTGTTCCTAATAATTTATCTCATTTGTTCAAAATCACTATGTGAAAAATTAGACATATTGGATACTTGGTTTGAATCCCCACTTAGCTAAAAGTTTTTAAATATTAAATTGTATTTTATTATTTTTTTTGCAATGTATTTTCTACAATATGTAAAAGTTAAAAGTTTAACAAAATGAAATCCGAATCAAATTGGACTTAACGGAAAAGCATTCAACTGAAAATGCCGGAAAAATTAAAACTAACCAATACTTTAGGTGTTTTCTTCGTTTAAATTCTCTTCATTTTCTTCATCACCAACATCGCGAATAGAGGTTGCACTTTCTCGTGATTTTTCATTAGTATCCGTCAGTCTTCTATATCTTTCTTGACTACGCTCGTTCAAATCTCTTAAAATTCTGTCTTTGTGACTGTGGAAATTTTGATTCAAAACTTGGCGCCGTGCTTTACCCTGAGATATAAGTAAATTCCAATCAAAATAATGCCTGTAAGGGCGTTTACTAATAAACTCGTCACACTCTTCCGACATTTGGACATATCTTTCAAAATGCTTCAGTTTTCTGTCACTTTCTTCTGGTTTTAAATATGGATCAACTTTTGGAGAGGGCGGTTTATTAACATCCGGAAACTGCATCTTAACATTTTCTTTAAATATATTTTTAGCATTTTTTATACGATTCTTGAGTTTTAATTTCAATTGAATTTTCTCATTTTCCTGATCCACCAACGGCTGGCGCTGTTTAATCAGCACTTCCATATCAAAACCATGTTTGGCTAAACAGGATTGCTGTATGTATTCAATTTCTTGCTTCTTAACGTTTTGTCTAACATCCTCCCAGTAAGTGGAAGGTTTTGGTTTGTTTGCTGCAGCTATTTTCATTTTTTCTTCTTCAGCTGCCCACAACTCTTTTTCTTTTGCTGCAGCTTCTTCCTTTCGTCTTAGCTCTTCAATTTCTCTTTGCACCTGTAAAAAATTTGTGTTTCTACAGACCCAATTATCTTGCCACTCTTTCAATTTTGTTTTTCTTTTAACTTCCCGTTTGCAAAATTTTGGTATAAATTCATGTTCTTTGGAATTTACGGTGGATAACGAAGCAGAAACATAATACAATTTCAGAGTTCCATTTGCATCAGCAAATCCTAGTACGTTTTGTGCCATTTTCAATGTGTGGACGTATGAGCCCGTTAAAGGGTTTCCAGTTATAGCAATGGTTGAAATGCAGCGATCAGTTCTTATTTCCAATTGCCAAATTTCAAGCACTCCATCCGATCTTGTTAATCTAAAAATTGAAGGCCGGTAGGTATTCCATAAACCATGGGTATATTTGTTTCGAGATCGTTTCCACATAATAGGACGACTAGGCAAGGATAACATCCACAACGCAAAAACCTTTCCTCCAACCGTCAATATCAATTCGGGAACTAACTTCGATCGCGATAACGAAATAACGGGCCCGTCGTGAAATTTTGCAAAATCTTTATATTTGCAAGTTTCTTTATTTACCACTGCTCCAGAATTGTAATCAAACCCATCCCAAGTGCCTATAAAGACATCTCCTTCAGTTGTACCGCCAGAAAATGTACCTTCTAATGGATTTTTTGATCTTTGAAGTACACATTTGTATTTAATCCGCTGAAAAACATTAAAAGGTCTGTTTGGATTTGGTGAAACTTCAACATATTGAGGTCTCAAAAATCTTAAACTTAAATACGCTAATGGTAAAGGCCTTGAAGTTCCCGGAGCAAAAACTTCGATTTTATAAGTTGGTTTCAAAACCCGATGAAATTGTCGTAACGGCGATACTTCGAGGTTTAATGCACTGGGTTTCTTCTTTAATCTTCTAAGTTTTCGTCTATTTGGTTTGTAGGATGACGTTCCTAATGCTGGCGGAGCTAATAAATCCCAAAATAGAACCGTACCATCTCTAGAAGCTGTTGCAAACTGAAGACTTGTTCTCTCCTCTTCTTCGGGAATATCTTGAAAGATTCCACATTTTGTGATTTCCTGATAGGGATTAATCCATCTAATAACCGTTACGGTGCTGGTATGAGAATAATGGAGTTCTGATTCGACTGTACATCTTACTATTTTATTATCATTAGATCTTTTAAACCATTGGGTATTTGAAGTCATTAAAGCGTGATAGACTTGGTGGACGTCAGTCAAAACAATTTTGTTTTCCACTTTTTCTAATCTATCCTTTAGGTCCCAAATTAATATTTGGCCGTTTACGCAACCTCCGACTAAAATATTTTCGTCGTATGGGCAAAAATCCAGAATGGTTACTTCGCGTGGCGATTGTAACAACAGTTTTGGTTCCACAATGTCATCAAAACTCCACAACAAAACTGGAGGTGTGTTGTAAATAACTTGAGTAACTTCATCTACATTGCTTTTGCCCGTTTTGTAACTGGATTGAGCATGGTCGGCATATGCGATAGCTGCAATTCCGGTCCACATTGGATGCCACACGATACTGCTGATCTTTTTTCCTTTGCAGTAATTTATGTCCATGAAGAAAGTGAATGGTCTCATTTGGGCTACGTCTTTAATGCGGTTGGCATCATCATCTAGTACTAAGTTTTTATAGTCTGTAGTGTAAAGATCGACGTATTCGTTTATATCAAGCATATTTCGTAGAGTGTCAAAATCGTAGGTCAAAAAAAAGTTAAAGTTTTTTTGAAATTCTTTGCTTACGCTGTCGGCAAAGGTTAGATCGTATTCATACTGAGAGAAGGCGTTCTTGGGGTAATTATTGTAGGTGGCCAAAGTTTGTGTTTCTTTGTCTTCTACGGTGCTTCCAGCTTGACACCAAGCATCAATTTGAATTTTTTGTAGATTAACAAAATGAGTACGAGTTGACAAAATTTCAGAGTAACCATCTTGGGCGTCTTCGGAAAATCTAAATTTCAAAGGGCGTTTGGGATGAGGGTCGATCTGTATGGGTGGATAATCGCATTCGATTTCTGTTAGCAGCAATGGACGACTGTTTTTATCGTTCAGTGCTTCAACTTCACCTTCGCTGTTTAATGAAGTCCAAGGTCGCGCTGTCTTATTGATCATTCTCTTAAGGTTTTCTTCTCGAAGTTCGATAATATCGTCGATCATTTTGCCTATATTGTCTTCAGCTTCTTCAGTTATGCAGATATAAAATTCGTGTTCTTCAGCCAAGTCGTCGTATTTGTAAATTACCAACATTTTGTCACGAGGATATGTTAAAATTTCGTTTTCGATACTAAAAAATTCGGATTCTTCACCGTTGAATAACAAACTGTCGGTTATGTCTGCAGTATTTATGTACTTCCATGGAATTTCTGAAGTTACGTCTTGACCAACGACGCATTCCAAATGAACTTCAGTTTGTATTTTCATAGGAAAAACTACTACACCTGGCTGATCAAAAGCATCAGATGGAAGAGCGAGCTTATTAACTCGCAAAACTCGTCTCCGTTTTCTAACCCGCATTCGTACGAAAACCTTTGGGGCTTTCACCTTCTTAGTTTTTTTAGGCGATTTAGCTTTTTTCCTCATTTTTATTTTATTATAATGACGTTTTCAGAAATCATTTATTACTGTAAACGTCCATCGTCAAGGTTACACAAACCGAAATCTTTGAAAGTTTTTTAAAAGCTTTCTAGAGCAAACTATTAAATTTAAGTGTTTTATTGCTAAAACTTTGAAGCCGCTTTTATAATTAAAGCAATAAAAAGAAAAACTAAAATTGTTAATGAAAATATGTACTAAAAAATTTGATTAAAACAAACTCTTCGATTTATACAGCTCGAGAACTGCGGAGATATTCAAATTTTCAGAAAAGAATGCGACGCTCTTTGAAATACGCCAAGTTTAATGAAATTGAGTTATCAATTTTTTTCTAAAATTTAAGTCTGTTATCATCGATTATCTTTATCCAAAACGTCTTTTTAAAAGACGTAATGGTTGTTCTTAAAGCTTTCTAACTTACTTAACTTCGAGCTCGCTTTTATAAGACTAAAAGCAACTGAAAACGTCTAAATAACTTTCGATAATGTAAACAAAATAATTTATTAGTTTTACAAAAAAACACATTAAAAATCTAGAAGAAACTTGAAAAAAACTTACAGCTTCTGATTCGTCCATTGCTTCGAGATCCTCAAGAAAAAACTGTTGAAAAAACTTTTTTAATTTCCGTATAAATACGTAAAACGGCGCTAATGAAATCATGCGAGCATCGCGACGCCAAGATGCGGAAGAACTACAGGTGCCTAACACAACTTCGGATGCCAAGCCTCCGAAGTTGATGCTAGCGCTGGCGCAATCCAAGAAATTTTTGTAAAACGCGTTCCGTTCTTTCAGAATATATTTTAATTTTGCATTATTACATTTTGAGTTTTTTCATCAACAACAATAATAATCAACTTTCAAAATAACGAACCCTAACAAACAAATGGAAGGCAATTACCTAAATTATATTTATTTTATATGAAAATATAACAATACCAAGCAGGAGTTTTTCTTTTCAATGTTTCGCATTTTTAATTTAACAAATTGACTTTTTTTGTAATTGTTTTACTTTTAAATATTCAACATCTGTGATTGAATTTAATGACCTCTTTGAAGTCTTTACTTGAAGATGTAATAGTAGAGTTGACGTTCGAAAGGCAAAAAGGCATATTTTACAGCTCGATTTGTTGAGATATTCAACGAACTTTGAATTATTTAGTAAAACAAATTACTTTTTGCTTTTCCGCCTTAGGGAGTAAAAGTAGGACTGAAAAGTGATACTTTTATGCGATTGGACAAAATGTACTGTTTTTTCGCATCATTAAGCCATCTCGTCTCCGTATAAGCAATAAAATAAGATTTGAAAATAAGAAATTCAATATTATAAAATTGTAAGCGTGCCATAGAAAACTTAAAAATAAAAAATGAAATTTTCGTGACGACAATATTAAATTTTGAATAAAATTTGATGCTCCTATATAATAAACTCAAAGTCACTTCTCAATTTTCATATTTAATTTTCCTTAGTTCTTTGCACCCAACGTCTCTTTATAACTAAATTTTCAATGTTAAAATTATAGAAAGCTCTGTAACCACTAAAGTAAGATTCGATATTAAATTATCACATCTTTCTTTCGTCTAGACTTCTATATAAAATTTAATTTAAGAAGAAAATAGTGACCTTAAACAGAACTGTTTTTTTTGCTAAATTATTGTAATTTTATTATACGATAACGGTTGAGATTGAAAAGCTTGAAAATTGTAATTTTTCCACTAGTCTATTAAATTAAATCAAACGCTGAAAGATAACATCAAATCAATAAACGGCTTCAATTAAATGTAACTATTGAATATAGTTGAGAAAGATTCGCAAACAAATGTTAAGAGACTTGATCGACTATGGTAAAATTATCAATTGCACTAAACACTAAACAATCAAAAAAAAACTTTTTTAATAAATAATCCATCTTTCCCGAATTTATAATCAATGGTATAATCTAGTTGATTTAATTTTGTGCACATGAAAACTTTGTATTATTAAGGATAGTTTCAAGTGCAGTATAGATAATCAATATGAGGAAAGTTATCCCCGATTTTAACTCATCTATCCACATAACAAGCAAGTTTATCCATTATAATCTACAGGGTATTCCACCCACTTTAATAAATAAAAAAAAGCGGAAATGAATCGTCTGGCTGTCCACTTCAGATCATCCTACCCTATAATAATTAATTTTGTGAACTTAATAAAATGAAAAAAAATCGTTATAAAAATTCTGTGGGTAAAATTCAAGGAAAACATTTATTTATTAAACTAGTGGGATATCGCATGATAGAAACTTGATATATTTTTGCACGGGCACAGAATGTTTAGTTTTCTGGAAGTCTGGACACGGAAACAGAATTAAACTTAAGTGGAGAGCTAAAAATGATATAACAACTGAACAAAAGTGCACTAAAAAGATTCATTAATGCTATCGATGTAATCGTTTTAGATTTTTTAGATTTAGAGAGTGATCGATTCAGCACATATTTGATTCACGTATAATCCACAACTATATTTTTAAGCTTATCGAGCTGCAGGATTTTGACCTAAGATCATTTTGAATAACATGTAGTGAAAAATGTCACTGTTGCGTTTTCTGCAGGTGATATAAAAGAAAATCAAAATTTTAATTTAAAGAAAACAAGTTCTTCAATTCGATCCGGTCTAAAAGCTTGAATCGCTTACGAGTCTATAATTCCAAAAATTAGGAAAGTCAGTTATTGTTTTTCATGTTATAACATTTTTATGTATAAAATTTAATTTAAAAATTAATCCTTCAAGAAGGAAATATTAGTTTTACCGAGAGCAAATATTTTTTAATAGAAATTTTAATTACGAAATTGTGAGATTCTTAAATATAATATATTGACGATCAAGTCCAAAACAAATAATGTCAATGCCATCGATGGTTTCAACTTCAGTATAAAATTTGTTTATTCGTGAGTCGCTTTCTACCCATTTTCTCGAGTCTAGACCAATTTGAAAGTTATGGGAATAATTTATTACATTAATTTTCACAAAAATGGGTTATAAAAATCAGATATCAGAGTTTTGTATGCAATTCTTATGTTTATAGGTATATAAGTTTAGCTGTTCATCAAAAATGTTTGCCAGCCAATGTTAAGGTTAGGAATCTTTAACAAAACCAAAGCGGATAATATTAGGAATTTTTGTCAAAATTTAGATTTGATGGTATAATCACTTAGCAGGTCCTTGTGCTTTCAGAAAGGTGGGGTATTTGATCAAAAAAATTTAATTATCTAAGGCAGGAAATTACAATGAACTTAAAATGATGTCATGTTATATTATAGCCTAGTTATTAACCAATAATAATTCAATGTTAACGTTATTAATTAAAATAAAATTACACAAATCTGTCTATTCAGCAAATGTAAATATTGTAAATAAGTAAATAATTTCTTGGTAACCAAGTCTATCGTCTTTTAAATGCTAGTGGAACCGCTAGCAGCCAAGAAAGTTATTTCGTTTACCAAATTCCAATCGAGAATAATTAAAATAAAAAATCCATTTTTTGAAATTGGATTCGCTCTTGTAATATGAAAATTAATTTTATAAAACAGCAAACTCACATTACAGCTAACAATTAAAAACGTGACAATGACGTTGCAAAAAAGCAATTTTTTAAATTTAAAACGTAAACAATTAAAGCAAAATTAGCTTTTTTTATTCCAGTCGCCACATGATTCTGACTTAAATCCTTGATGTGGTTTGAAACCAAGCGAACCGAAAAATCAAAGGAAGATTATTTAAATTGTAAACAGCACAATCTAAAGTTTTAAGCAGGCTGACATAAAAATTGACTAAATTTAACATTTTCTGTTTCATTTCGGTTCTGTGGTTTTCATTTCGTTCATAAACTGGTTCAGTTCTGTTTTCGTACTTGTAAGGGTAAAATAAACATAAACTTCTATCGCATTTCTGCTTTTGACATATTTATCTATCGAAATTTCATGTTATACTTAAAGTAACATAAATTTTTATTTAACTTTAAGTAAAATAGTTAACTGCAGATGTATAGTTTAGAGAAATTTTTTAAACTGCAAATCCAATAAATTTCAAGCTTTATGAACCACAAATACGAAAAATATGTACAAGAAATGTTGTGGTTTCCGCTACTTGAGGAAACTGTTTTGTTAATTCTGCTGACTACAAAGTATGTTTAGAAAACGCAAATTACTAACTTTATAGGAAAATAAAGTGAAAGCTGGTGGAAAATTAATTCCTGAAAGTTAATTTACCAAGAAGTTTGACCTGATAATCCTACACATGCAGGCGGAAATTATGCAAAATATGTAAAGTAATTTTATTTTATAGTGGTGATTTGCACACAGAACGAATGCTGAGCAATCATACCTACCTCGAATGAGTATGGAGTTTTCCATACTCGTAACGGTCCTCAAAGAGCCACTAACAGTAATAACTCTGCCGAGACTTCATTTTTCAAAAATTGCGCTTTTTTAGCTTTCAGGTCATTTAAACTTATAATTTATTTACTGCTTTTGTTCATTTAGATTCCGTTCTTTCATTTAAATTTAAACCTAAGAATTTGCCAACAAAGAAATTAGATTTTAAAACGTTTTTAATTAAGCAACGCAGGTAGAACAAAGCCGATAATTTAACTTAAATTAGTAATACACTGCAATATACTGCTAATTGTACTTTGTGGAAGTTTTCCCTGTGGTTACATATAAGATTAATTTATAGATTAATAAGAAGGAAAATCCAAATATTTTCGTAAACTTTCTTATATAATTTAAAATATATTTGATTTTTATTTTTTTACTAACTTGCCTTTAGCTTATTTTTAAATTTTTAAACAAATATTTTTGTAGTGTACGCTGAAACTTTTTTCACATTGTAAAATAATTTTTTACCTTCTATGTAATATCCCTTATGAAAATACTCAAACGTAAAATTTGCTGAGACGTCATTTTTCGATAAGTTTCAATTTTCGACAGTACCTACAAAAATAAAAATTACATTTTTTGCATTCAAAAGGTATACAGTTGAATTTGAAATTTTTTAATATTTTTCTTTGCACACCCTTCATTGCATATTATTTTATTTTGTATTATTTTCTAAATCAAGCTAGAGTTTTGTTATTTTTAAAAAAGGGGTCATCTTTTTTTATCGGTTTTATTCAGCAGTAAAGTCGACTGAATTTTTCTACAAAATTTGTAAATGATTAGAAATTATTTTTGAAATTAATCTTAACATAATTTTTTGATAACAAAACATTTGAAGTTGATTTTATAAAATCCTATCCCTTTTGTTAAACGAAAAACTATTACAATTATTTGGTTCAAATTGCAAAATAAACATTATAATTAAATTCTACCTGCAGGTCATTTGATGTGATTACGGATAAAACAAACTTTATCAATTTGAAGTTAAAGTTATTTTATTTAAATTTGATTAAACAGTAAAGTAAATGTTGAATTTTAGGTTATTACTTATTCGTTAACTTGGTATCCGAGTTTAATTCCAAATGTACTAAAGCAGCAATATACGATAACGTATAATTCCATTTGTAAGCCTATGATTCGGTTTAATTACGTTTTTGTTAAGGAAAGCTACGATTAACGCTGGGTGAACAATTACGCATTTGCTATTTTACACTAATTTAAACATAAGTTTCGGATCAGTACGAGAGAGATACAATTTTTTTTTGGTCGAGGGTATAGTGAACTGCCAGCTGGTCAAATAATAGCATTTAAAAGTTTAATGTAAAGGTAAATATTAATAAAACATCACTATAAATCCCTTTAGATGACAAAAACGACCTCTTGGTCCTGGGTACGACCTAAAACTGCATCCCTTGTTCAACAAGACCAATTTTGGTTACTTAGCAAAAACTTTTGCTAAAAAGTACGTCAGTTTATGTTTCAGTTAATAATACAATAAAGATGGAATAGAATGAGAGGCGGTAGGCCGAGTTATATTTAATGTTTGTTTCTAAAGTTTCCACCTCAAATATTTCCTGAAAATCAAGATGTAAATTTAAAAATAAGGAGTAGGTACAAAATTTTAGAACTTTTAAATTGTAGGTACCTCTCCGCGTACGAACGCCATAAAAATACATTATTATTTAGTTTAAAACAAATCAAATTAGTCAATTGCTTCTCGAGTTATTACAAAAAGTATCCAAAATAATAACTTTCTAGAAATCTTATCCTTCTGGACTTACTTCTGCGTATTTGCTGGATTTTTAGACACATTTCTGATTGGCTAATTCATTTATTAGCTACCCAAAAAAATTTACCGCCCAGGGTAACCACGCAGGGCTGCCTACTACTACTACATATCATGGAGAGCCAGAGAGCTCTCCTTCTTCATGAAAAAAGTTTATGATAGAAGCTAACTTTTTTAACTTTTTTCAATAAAGAAGCTAATTCTCGCTAATTATCTAATAAGAGAGCGAGAAAACACCTCTAGCGTCAAAAAGGTAAACTTCTATCTTAAAAGAACGCTAACGTCAGCTTTCTCTCTCTCTATTTTGTAGTCACTGTTTATTTGAAATACACATTTCTTATTTTCAAAATTTGAAAATAAATTAAATCCAGACAAAATTTCAATCCGAATGATATTATAATACTTTCAAAATTTGCATTAACGCGGGAGGGAAACAAGGGGAGGAAAACAGAAAAGTCTACTCTCTAGCAACGAGAGAACAAGAGAAAACACAAATAAAAAATTTTGTTACTTTTACTTAAATATTTTCGTACAAAAATACGAAAAGAAATTTACTATTAAAATTGTTAAATATTGGGAAATAAACGTCTATGCATAACGTGAATGTTTTGGGGTAAGGAGAAAGGGAGTAGTCACCTAAATTTATTATTTCTAATTATTCATTTTAAAACAATCAGATTGGCCTTCAGGCCGCACTAGAACAATTTTTGGGTTACAAATAAATAAATAAATCAATCTCGATTGCGCCTTGAACGGAATCCATGATTTTTTTAACATCAACTGTCAGAAAATAATGCAACCAAGACGAGAACATATAATAATTAAGTCAAATCAAGCACCACTAACAGCGTGAAAAAGAGACCTTAACAATCTTACGAACGCCTACAAAAGGAAGGTGGAGAATTCTTCATTCATAATTAACATAATTTAATTAAAATTTTTGGATTAGGAGCAAGTGTTTTGGTGTTAGCCGCTACTCCAAATCTCTGCTTTTTACATAGCAACTCAAGCAAGAATTACAACTGACACTTGTTGGGAGCAAATTCTTCAAAATCTTACCTGGTCATACCACCAGAGTGATTAGGCTTTTTGACCAAAGCTCACATTGTAATACATTTTTCAATTTATTTGTTAGTTCCTTCTTAAATCATTCTCATTCACATTTCTTATGCCGGTCCTGCATGAATTTTACTTTCAGTGGGTTCCACTTAAGCCCATAAGCGACCGCGGTGTGGTGCCGTAATTTTTTGATAAGACTAAAGCTAAAAATAGACCAACTCTTAAGTGGTACGCACCCTTTATCGTGCAGATATTGCTTATCGAGGTCATCGAAACTGCACATCAGTGCATAGTTTATGCAGTCTTGCATGGGTAGCAATTGTAAGCTTTCACGGTTGGATGGATTAACCAATTTTACATCCTACTAAATATGATATCTAGTATGAATATTGTCCTCTCTCCACTACTTTTTTAAGTGTCGCTTGTGCACCATTACGCCTAGTCATCGTTACCTATGTTGATATGGTATGATTTTTCACCGTCTGGCTAGTACGTTTCGTGGCCACACTTGGCCATTTATGTTTATTGTTGTAATTTTTGTCATCCAAGAACTTATCATCTTATCTCCAATTTCCGTTTTTTGCACTAACTTAGTACTTCGCGAAAATTATTATATACTAAATTAAAAATTTGTTGAAAAAACTAACAAAATTGGGTTTGAGTGGCCTAAGGTAGGCCACCCGGTATATTCCAGTTTATATTTTGTCAACGCATCACTTAATCCTAAAATTTCTTTTTGTAATTATTTTCAATTCTTAAATTTTATTCAACTTCATTATTTATTTTTAATTTCATTCTTTACGATTTTACAAATTAATTATTTAAATTTTAGCTTTATAATTTTTTTTTGTTAAAGGGAAATAATTTCCTCACGTTTCAACGTCCCACGCAGCTGCCTGCTTGCCTTGGATAAAACATCAGAAGCTTTTTTTTAATTTTTCTTTATTATTCCTTATTAGCCAATTTATTATTTACTTCACTTCCATGCTACGTTAATTTAATGTTATTACGTTACTATTAAAATATTTTTACCTTCTTCGCGTCTAACTCGACGTGTACTTCCTTATTTTTTCTCCTTTATTTTATCTATTCAATATTTCGTATAACTAATGCCGTAATTTTTAACATAAACTTCCGCACTTAAAGATAATAAACGGTCGGATAACGATAATCCCGTTATTCTGCCAATTCAGTTTTGAAAAGTTTGGAATTAGTAGAATTCTAGAAACAGAAAATGACTTTGCTAATCAGAAAAACTTGATGTCTTAATAAATTTAACCCCGTTAAAAATGCTATAGGTAATGTAGCTCGATACTAAAATCTTTAACCATCCTTGAAGCTTTTAGGATGTCACAAGCAGCTTCCGAAATATAATAAAGTTGCAAAATTATTACCATGTGCAGAAATGCTTATCCTTAATATACAAAGAAAATCTTATTTTCTTTCCCTCTTAAAAATGTATAAATCAATAGCGAAAGGTAATTGAAATTATAAATAATAAATTAAATTTGCTAATCCGTGAAATAAATCATTCTTATAAATTAATTTAAATTTCAACCTCAGGAACTCCAAAATTAATTGATACCTAAATTAGTCAGGAAGACTCTAATTAACAATTAACTAATTTTTTATTCAATCTCTCAGGTCCAGGACAGGAGAAATCAGGAACATGAAAAATGTATTTTAAATATATTTTAAATTTACTTACAATTAGCAATTTTAAATTGATAAAATGTTTAGATCTTTTTCGTTTGGCTTTATTTCCTTTCACTTAAAAAATTAATTATTTTTTTACGGCAATAAAACATTAAAGAAAATGGAAAAGTCGCTTACTGCGTTTACACGGTAAATTTTTAAGTGTTCAAAGCTCCCGATTAAAATTTAAGTGCACCATCTTTTGTGGTGTTTATACCGTGACTTTGTCATTTCTAATCGGATAAAAAAAATTACCATACTTCTACGATATGAAAATTCAACGTTACCTGTAAACGTAGCGATTAACTTTTAAAATAAATTATTTTAAATTTCAATAAAATCTGAAATTTTACAAATAAAAGTCGAGTTTAACACATTTTCAAATTCATAAAGCTCATAAAATTAAATCAAAAATATTTTAGCTCTTATTGAATAAATTTATTTACGGTGAAGTTAACTGAAATGTTAAACAAGCCGCCAAACTTGATTATACAATATTTTTTTGAAAAATAATTAATTTTCAAAGTACACAGCTTATTTTCTACCGAATATTTTTTGTTGCTATATAAATTCATTATTAGTGAAATATTTATTTTAAATAACAATAAATAACTTTTTATCACAGATTGGAGGTCCAAGTAATCCTGAAACAAACTTTTAATTTGCTGTTTTGGAATAAACCCCCAGGGTATACTAAATTAGTAATAATACATTTTTATACAAAAGTTAAAAAGGAAATTCACCGAATTTCTATTACATTCCCGACTCTCATAATCCAAAATATTCCCGATAGAGAAAAAAATATTGTTATGCCAAACGTTATTGTTGGATTAATGCCTGGTAAAGTTAAAAATTGTAATGTTACTACAAATAGGATACATCTGAGAACTTCAAATATATAAGCATTTTGCTTGTTGTCAAACAACATCCCGATGGTGGTAAGGGACGCAATGATGTAGCATACAAACCCAATTACCGATACTGGATTCATCCCCTGGAACAATTTACACAAATTAATTAACAGTATTATAGCAACAATTTGATAAAAAAAGATTTGATTCGATGTTATTGTTTAAACCATGTTAATTAATTATTATTATCATAATGGAAGATGAATCTATTCAAATCTATTCATTTATGGATAATATTAGTTATAATATAAGGGATGTTTCCTCTAATAAATTTTGTTTAACCTAACAAAACTGAAGTAATTTATACTGGTTCAAACTATTTATTTTTTCTCTTTCCTTTTTTCCTGATTTTAAAATCAAATTTGAATTTCAGATGTACCAGGGGCTGTCAAAAACTAAAAATAACAATTTAAAAAAAACGTTTAAATTGGAACAATAACGTGGAGAAATAAATGTTGCTAGTGGGACAAACTTGTACTTGAATCGCTGCAAGGGTTTAATGTACTTTTATTCTGCAATGCTTCGAAGACTAACCAAGTGTTATAAAATTAATTTCAAAAAAGATTCATGATAAATTTCATCGTCTGTAAGATCTCCAAGAAAGACGATACACGGATTTAAAATTAATCTGTTTTATAAAAAAAAATGATTTCGAAAATCCAAATTGAAACTTTCAAGCTTTAAATACGTAATTTCGCAAATATCAAAGTCGAGTCTACAATGCTCGTTTGATACCCAAAGCTCAATACGTAATTCCCGAAAGACTGAGAATATGCGATTATGTGCTTTGTATTTGTATTAAAACAACCCTTATCGTATACGGTTCGTAGCTAAAAACGTAATCTGAGACGGAACAAAATATAGTTGTAACATGCTATACTCTTGAACCCTTTACAGTAACATTACAAGTAATCTAGAGAATAACAGTGAAAAAGCTTTCACTAAATGAAGTTTTGTCTTCTAGACTAAATGGAAGTAGTACATAGTTACAAATTTTCGTACATAATAAGACATTAAATTAAATTTACCACATATTTACAATTAATTTTGACATGCAATTGTGGAAATAATGAATATACATTTTCGGTACCATGGTTTGCCAAAATTTACAATAACTTATTTCTGAAAGTCTAATTTATTCAGGTATCCATAGACTAAAGTTACTGAAATATGAAATCAAGAAATATCAAGCATGATGCCTTTAGAAAATCTTCAGAATTTATAGTCGGAAAACCATCGTTGCGAAATGGAATTCGTGTAATAAATTATTTCATTTCAAATTGTTATTTTTCTAAAAATTAAATCTTGGAAACGTCTACTAAAATTTAATTAAAATGAAATATTCGCTTTAGTTATTGTTAAATAGAAATTAATTTGAAACAAATTAGGTTGACAACGAAAAAATTCCATTTTCAAGAAGTGGAACAAATTAAATAAATCTCTTTTAGTTTGTTCTTTCAAAACTTACAATAAATAATAACGTCGTGCAAATTGAAATGGATTCAGATCGTGAAAATAAAAGAAAAACTTGCTTACAATATCGTTAAGCTTCAGCCCCTGGCGCTTAAGTAAAATGCATTGCATCGAACCGCACGTTTCCCCGTTATCTTAAATTTAAGAAAAATGAGAAGAATATAAAATGCGGCTAGAAAATTTTTTATTAAACTTGTCCAATTTGGGTTTAGAAAGAAAGTCGGAAAATTGCACAAAAATGGTTAAAAGTAATTGGGAAATTTCGTGCTGCTTAATTTTTAAGCTCCTTAATTGCATTTCCGGAGAAATGCTGAAGTCAGGAAACAATAAATAGTTCAAGCCTCCTCTTCAACCTGCACTATAAAAGGAATGCCTTATGAATAAATTTATTTTAGACATAAGCTTTGTGCACTTTTTGTGATTTATTCCCTAATAGATTGGATAAATTGAACAAATAAAAAATAATTTTTGATAGAAGCTTTTCTGGCAACAATATAAAAGTTTTCAAAAGTTAACTTACCATATGTCGAGCGGCAAGTTCTTGATATCCATAAATAACCAACAAAAAATGAACGGATAGGTAAAAATTACACCACATCGGAAGATGGACGTCATAATTTTTTCTTGGTACAACCTAATTTTAATTATTTTAGTAATTATGGTGGATTTTACAACTTAACACAACCTTAAATTTGTCCTCTTCGGCTCCCAATCTTGGCTTTCCGGGTTGCCAACTTGGTCCATAAAATACAGCCGAAAATTTATCTTTCCATGTGTTCATCGATTTAAATCTCTCGATAACGTACCGCGTATAAAACGTCTGGAAATTTAAGGGTTAAAATATAAACTTAAAAAAGTCCATTGGTCACCTGCAAATGAAGTGGATTGAATGATGGTTGATTGAAAACTAATCCATAAATAATTGCTTCGTTCTGGTCTTCTTTAGCAAAAGTTCCGAAAATTCGATCCCAAATTATGAGGACACCACCGTAATTTTTATCCAAACAGTACAGGTTACTCCCTGAAAGCTTTGTGTTGCATAGTTTGCAAATTAATTTGGTGTCCTTTTAGATAAATACATACCATGGTGCACTCGATGATGGTTGGGTGTATTGAAGATGAACTCTAACGGTCCCAATGTGCTGATCGCTTTGGTGTGTACAAAAACTTGGAACATTAAATTGAACTCTTGGTGAACGATGAACTGCTCAGGTGGAACAAAAAGTGCCAATGGAAGGTTAAAAATCTGAAAGTGTAATTTTTGATTATAATAATCGATGCGCGCATAAATCGTAACTTACAACACTGCACATGCTGGCCACGATGGATTGCCGAAAGCCAACGGCTAAATTAAACTCTTCTGAACTATGATGTACTTGATGTTGAGCCCACAATATATGAACTTCTATGAAGGAAAACTAATTAATTTATTAAAAGGTTTACTGAATGCATCATTTACCATGACTAGCTCTATGCAGCCAATAGTAACAAAAGTCGACTCCTATTGCGGCTAAATACCAAGTCAAACGATAATTCCATGGCAAATCCAAAATATGAAAATTTGTGTAAACGATTACATACAGGTACATTTCCGTTCCTCGAAAAATGAGCCTAATAAAAAGAATTACATTATTCGTCTGCTTAATAATTATTGCAACTTTTTCTCACTTTCCGCAATGATGCAGGATTCCATTTGATACGCTCGTTAGGCTATCGTTCAACCTGTAGGTGGGCTTTTTCTGAATCCATAAAATTATATTTTCCAAAATTAAGAACGCCAAGAAATGAGGAATAAACTACAAAAATTGACTCTTGTGAATAAAAAGTTATTGTAATCCAAAGCTTCGAAATTGGAGCTTTGGGGGCCTAACAAATCACATACTAAAACAAATAACATCTGCATGTTTGGATAAGATTAAAAAGCAATTACTGGCTAATCTTTCATAAATTAATATTTCTTGCCTTAGGTCATGTTTTGAAATAGATTACAATTTTTAAAAATGCCAATTTATTAGTGATATCTAAACAGGTCAATTTTAAGTAATTTTCAGATGATTCTGAACGTGTGACATTTGTACTATTTTGTTACCAAATTAGTTGTGAAATTTTATCATTTTTTTGCTACCAAATTTTGACACGTGTAAAACGTAAAAATTTTACTATTTTATGAAGAAATTTATGCAAGACTTGTTCTGTTTTCTTTTATCTGAATACAGGTAAAATAATAAATTTTACAAAAAAATATTTCTCTAGGGTGTCACACGGAAAAATTTCTTCGCAAATTTTTTCGTTTTACACGTGTCAAAATTTGTTAGCAAAATAGTGATAAATTTTACAGCTAATTTGGTAACAAAACAATACAAGTGTCACACGGCCTTAATTTTTAATAAATGAAAAAGTTTCTAAATTTTAAACTTATCGAGAAACTTTTTGCAATTTTAAAAAATTACTTCTAGAGAAATTTAATGTGTAAACTTTTAAGTTATTTATTTATAATTAAGTAAAAGGGCGAAACTTACGTCCATAATTTAAATTAGTTTTTCGGAACACAAATTTTTTAAATAAAAACATCTAAAATTTTGAAAAACGGCTCTACTAAACCTTTATCACTGGAGCATTATTTATTTGTGTTGCACATTGATTACTTTGCTGTGAGGTTATCACTATATAGATTTATTTAAATTTAAAAATTGTTTTTCTTAATGCTGGTGCTATAGACTAGAAAAGATTATTTTTAGAGCTACAAATTACTTTATTTATAGTGCAAATTGACTCCAGCAGTAATTATTTATAGATTCAATTCTCCATTAATTTCTTCATTAAGCATTCCATTAATGCTGCTAGGAAATATTTAATAAAGTCGGGGAACGATAAGCATCCTCAGCTCCATTCCTGAAGAAATTACTTTTGTGACCTGATAATGATAAAATTTCAAGCAAAACGTTTTTCTATTGTGAAAAATTAATTTTTCAGCTAAAAAAGCGTTTCAGTAATTTGGTGTAACTGCTGCTTGTGTAGTCAAGAAAAAATTTGTTTTTGAATCTGGGTAAACAAAAAACAAAAATTTGGATATCAAATATTAATATAAAATTTGATTTACTCGTGTAACGCAGCTAATAAAAGGAGTTAAGCTCCATCTCTGAAGTAATAGTCGAAAAAATCAAATTTAAAATAAAACTTTATAGAATTTTGTTTAGAAAAATGGAACAGTTCTGCTATATTTATTATTTAAAAGTTGGAATAATATTTTGACGGATGGGAAGACTTAAATTTTCACCCTAACATCCATTACTAATTAATTAAATGTACATAAATTTAATTATTTTGATCTCAATTTACCAATTTGAATCATAATAATGGTAATTGCGAATTACTTATGAATAACAATTTAATGAAATTATGTAAATAATTACTTCATGAAATTGTAGGGAAAATATGCCCTTGATGGTACCCTAGTCATTTATCCCGCTCCAATTTAATTAATAATTTTACTATTTAATACTTTATATAACTAACTGTCACTTTGATTCACACATCTCAAAAAATTTTCTTTTTAATTTTTAGTGCAAAAAAAGTATAAAATCTTATCTTGCAATTTTGTAACTTTTTTATTTTATTGGTTTTCTTTTATTAAGTTTCTAATAAAATTGTTTTTATTAAGATAGTAAATTTTTTTATTATTACTTTTAATACAATAAAGATATAAATAACTCGGTTAATTGAAATGTTATTGAGTTCATAGCAATAAATATATACAGGGTTCTTCGTAATAAGAAATAAAACTTCAAAATTTAAATTTTATAATTATGAGACCTAAAATTATTTATTTTGAAACGTAATAACTTGACACTGTAACATTAAATTTCTTGCCCCCCTCAGGGAATTACTCGCAACAAAATAACAAAACGGAAATCTATTTTTAAAGCGCTCTGTATAAAATTAATAAATTACGCAACGTAATAAATAATAATTAATTAATTAATTATTGACATAATTCATTTTAATTCTAAAAATATCGAACTCTCGTTAACATTTAGCATAATTACGACTTACCTTCTGATAAAACTTGGACAGAAGTTCAAGTTCACTGCAAACAACGTGGTTTGAATTTTTCAAAATCACCAACCGTTGAAAATCACTTTTAAAAAAGTCGCTGAAATTATCTTTGCTTCTATTAAAGCAAGTTGCATCCATTTCGTCGATATTTAAAATTAAAAATATTTGCAAACACCTAGAAAATTTTTATTTGTTTATTAATTATTATCAGAAACTTACAATTTTATTTATTTATATAGAGGTTTAGTGCGAACGTAAGTAAATAAAAATAATGTATTTTAAAGTGGGGAAACATCCTCATGTTCTTATGCTAATTGAACTTGATCAGGACTGGACTGAGAATTTGTTAACATCGACCCACTTCAGTTTAAGTATTTTTTTTTTTTTTAATTTTGTTTATTTTTTTTCTTAAATTGAATTAAATTATTATTAGAACAATAAATCATAAATTTTTAATTATTTTTCAAAATTTATTAGATACTTTTTATGTCAGTCTCTGGTTGGTCCACCCAGAAATTTCCGGTTTCCGGTGAGCCAGTCCGGCACTGAGCCTAATTATAATTCTAATCTACGAATTACTCGTACACTGTTCTTGAATTAACCTAAAGTAATTAATTATGAATATTGAAATTCTTCAATGACCTAATAAGACGCCTGAAAGGTAAGGTAATTGAACAAGGAAAAATCTTGGGCGTTATTTTCACCCAAATAGCAAATGTATAAATCAGCAATATAATTGTTTATTTATAAATTAGGGTGATGTAATATTATCAATTATTACTAAAAAATTTCCTATTGTTAAAAAATTTGAAATGTTAATCAAATTCTAATGCATATTTATTTATTTATTTATACTGCTAATATATGGAAGTATTTATTAACTATTAATTTAAAATCAGATTACTAATATAAGTAAATACCTATAACGACCTAAATGTAAATATAACAACTTATTTGGCAACATTGCAAGGCGTCTATGCAACTTATGTATATATAGAACTTCTTTGGAATCTTCTTGTATGTGGCAATATTCGGACATGCAACTCACAGTATAAAAAAATACTATGTTATAATTTATAAAGTATTTGGTACAATTCAGCAAAAATTGAATTACAATCAGCAGTAAAAATTATAGAAGAATCGATAGTTTAACGTGTAACTTCAACCACGGCACAAATAATTTAGAAGCAATCGAGTTCTGAATCTATGACCACAAGGTCTACAGTCTAACTCCCCAAATACAGTACTAAATCTGCATTGCCTGACATTAAAAAAATTTAATAATTCTAAAAATATTATTCGTCGCTTCCGCTACTTTCATTTGCAAATGAAGCGGTCCACCATTGATAACATTTTCAAGTATTTCCGGTCGGGCATAAAATACTGCACGAGGATTCCTTCAAATTAATATTCAGTTTATGAATAAGCAATTTTTGAATATATAAAATTTAATTGATAATAAATGAGCGTTTCTCAAAATTTCGCTTGTGCATGGTGACCTCTTTTATGCTTGCTGTACACTCTCGGCGAGACAGGGCGAGACATGGCGAGGACGAGAGTGTAGATGGGTGCTATTGCCATGTCTCGTCTGTCTGTTTCAGTGTGCCTGGTACTGTGTACCACGTGACCTCTCGGCGAGAGTGTACAGCGGGCATTACGGTGCATCATGCTAGCAAAGCCAATCGGCTGGGCTGGGCGGCCTACGGCCTCGCACTTCAATAAAACTTTGCCCAAAACAAATCTAATTAATATTGCGATATCTGTTAAAAAAATTTAACTAACAATAAGGGTAAGAAAAAAGGGTACAGAATTCTGATTAGTCAAAGTCCCACTTTTAATTCTCGAATCAAAGCCCTAACTCTAGCTACACCACTGCCTTGGTTTCCTAGTTACGCTTTTATCTGAAACCAACTTTATTTTTAAAATAACTTCAATTTATTTCAAAATACATTTTTAAAATTCAAATCTCACAAACAGAACGCTCTTGATTTGCTCTAAGACGGTCATGTGACCTATCCCTTAACCAAAACTTTCAATCGACACTCACAAATTTAAACGTCAGTTTTGACAGTTGTAAACATGTCTTCTGTGACCACCAAGTTAGAAGAAAAAGATGAGGAACCTTTTGGTTTGGGGTGTGCCTTGGAGTTATTTTCTGAAGTTCACGAAGTTATGGAGATGATAGACAATTTAAATAATGTAGTTAACTCGAATCAGTCGGTCTCGGAGAAAGCTTACGAGAGGTTTATATTCATTTTAAGTCAATATCAAGAACAACCTCATTTATTAGACTCACATATCGATGGTTTATTAGATAAGTTCATTTCCATTGTCAGGGATCAAAACGTCGAAATGAAAGTTAAACACTTTGCTTTCAAATACATGTTCGTGTTGATCAAAGTTAGAGGTTATAAAGTTGTGGTCCGGCATTTACCCCACGAGGTGGGCAAGTTCATGAAGTTTTTTTTGGTTAAATTTTAGTACTCTGTTTTTAGGTATCTGATTTTGAACCGGTTTTACAAATGCTGGAGAACCAAGATGCTTGTGATTCGGAGACTTGGATGACTCGTTATGTTTTATTATTATGGCTTTCTATTATCGTGATGATTCCTTTTCATATGTCGAGATTAGATGGATTTGATTCGACGTCTGAAAATTGCGTTCAAAAGACTGTGATGTGTAGGGTTTTGGACATTTGTAAAAGTTATGCCATTGTTCCAGACAAATGTCGAGATGGTGCGGCTTACTTGGCTGCTCGCTTTTTAACCAGGTACTTTTGGAGCTTAAAAGTTTTCGTTTCTTAAAATTCTTCTTGTAGATATGATGTGAAACAACAGTATTTGTCCCAGTTTTTCGATTGGGCTTGTAATTTAAGTGTGGATCCTGAAAGCAATGTTTTTGTCAAGTATGGCTGCTTAGCATCTGTTGCAATGATTTTAAAGCACGGAAAAAGGGAGGATTTGGTTCCTCATGCACCAAAGTTACTGGAGTGGATTGTTAATGCTGAATTTAAAAACAATCCAGGAACAAATATTCAAAAATTGGTTTACAAAAATATTCAGAGAATTGGTAAATTTGTAGTAAATTTGATATGTAAAATTTTGTTATTTGAAATTTCATTTGGTAGGTTTAACATTTTTACCCACTCGTATTGCCACTTGGAGGTACGAAAGAGGTAACAGATCTTTAGCTGCTAATTTGAGTGCTGGGGATGTTGGTGTAGTTAATGTTGAGGTGATTAACTCTGACAATGAAGTGCTTTCAGAAGATATTGAAGTTCCTGATGAAATTGAAGAAGTGATTGACCAACTAATTCAGGGATTAGGAAGTGCAGATAGCGTTGTAAGGTTAGTGAAAGAGGCACAGTTAAAGGGGTTGTTATGACTATTTTAAATAATTCCATACACTTGATAACAGTCGATACACTTGATACAGTCAATACACTTTTGGTTTGTCTAAAAAATTGTGATAAAGTTTTAAATATTTTAAACAAAATTTTATTACTTATGGCTACTCAAAAATCACCCCTCTGTGATTAAAATTTTTTTACTATTTTTGTGGTATTTGCAAATTTAATATTAATAAATTTACCTCGTTTCAAAAACTTTAGACAAAATATTGCAATTTAAGCCCCTCAAAACTACCCCCTTTTTGTGTAGAATTTTTTCATTATTTTTACAGTATTCACAAGTTTAACAGTAATATATTTACAACGTTTAAAAAATTTTAAGCAAAATTTTTATAGATTTTTCTCTCCCCCCTTGAAAGTCTTCACCTAAGTTTTGAGAATTTTTTAATTATTTTTGCAGTATTTACAGATTTAACATTAATAAATTTACAGTTTCACAAAAATTTTAGACAAAATGTTGCCATTTGTTCCCTTTAAAAACTACCCCTATATTGGTTAGAATTATTTCACTGTTTTTTTCAGTGTTAATCAGTTTAACAGTAATACATAATATACTAATATATTTACATTTTAAAAAATTTAAACAAAATTGATATTGCTTTACCTCCCCCCAACCCTTAAAAATCACCCCTTTCTGTTTATAATTTTTTTAATATTTTTGCGGTGTTTGCAATTATATACCAAGTCTCAAAAATTTAAAAAAAAATTTATAACTTATCTCTCTCCCTCAAAAACCACTCTCTAAATGTGCGTGAAGTTAGCCCCCCTTTTTTTGAAATTGTAATTTATTTTTATTTGTGCTCAATTGTGGTCAAGTTGTGCGTAATGTGCTTAAAAGAATTTTTTAATTTTGAACAAAAATAACAGAAAATCGAAAAAACACTTTTTGACGCCAGCCCCCCTTATTTTGAAATTGCAACTTTTTTTGGTTGTTCTCAATTGTGCTCAAGTTGTGCTTTAAAGAATTTTTTAATTTTTAGCAAAAATAACCGCGTAAAGCGCGAAATAAGATTTCGACCTAGCCCCCTTTTTTTGAAATTGCAACTTTTTTTGATTGTACTCAATTGTGCTCAAGTTGTGCTTAAAGGAATTTTTTAATTTTGAACAAAAATAACCGCGTAAAGCGCAAAATAAGAGTAAAAAAAGCTGCGCTTTGAACAATTTTATCATAGAGGGTGGAAAGTAAAATAGATTTTTAAATTTTATTTTTAAGGACCGCATTCAGGCTAAAGTTTTATGGATTAAGTAAGAAGTTATGGATAGTTGAAATTTTTGACTAAACTCCAAGCAACATGCGTTTAATAGTAAGATATTTTTAAGGCTTTGTTAGAGCCTGAATGAGCTTCAGTGAGCGAGATTTTAAGTTAATTTTTTACAAAGTTAGGGATAGTTGAAATTTTTGACTAAACTCCGAGCTTTAAAAAAATCTTACTATTAAACGCGTGTTACTCGGAGTTTAGTCGAAAATTTCAATATCCATAACTTTAAAAAAAATTAACTTAACAACTCGCTCACTGAAGCTCATTCAGGCTCAAACAAAGATCTAACGTTTGACACCATTTTTATCTCAAAATTCAACTTGGGCGGATCTAACGTGTCTACCGTCCTTCCCCCTCCAAACGTTTTAGCAAATATCTTTGCGACGGTTAAGGCTCAAACGAAAAAATGGTAGCTCATTTAAGCTCTAACGATTGACACTAATTTTATCCTAAAATTCAATTTAGGGGGGCCAGCGACATGCACCTGAGCCTTCTTACCCACCTATAAATAAACAGCCTTACGCTTTTCTTTCTTCTTTTTCGTATGCTTCTTGACAGAAGCGTCGTGACCAATTTAATATGCTATTATTAAATGGCTTTCTTGGCATATTACTCTCGGTGGTTTGTCATTGCCTTTCGAGAGGAGAGGGTCATAATGAAGTCGGATAAATTTTGTAGCCAGGTTGGGGATCGAACCTAGGGCTTCTAGCCTAGAGTCCGGTCCTTGGCCATTTTTATCTCAATTTTTTGAGATAAAAATTTCAAAAAAAGGGGGCTGGCGTCAAAAAGTGCTTTTTTCGATTTTCTCTGTTATTTTTGTTCAAAGTCAAAAATTCTTTTAAGCACATTAAGCACAACTTGAGCTTGAATAAAAAAAAATCACAATTTCAAAAAAAGGGGTGTTAACTTCCTGCACGTACTCTCTAAGCACTTAAAATTTTTCTTAATGACTCCACCTCAAAGATCATCCTCTAAGCCCTTAGAATTTTTATGTTATTTTTCCAGATTTTACAGATTTAAGAGGGGCATTTTTTCAGGGCCTTTTTAATTTAATCAACAGATGGCGCCTACTTAAATATTTTTATAAAATAAGAGGAATTTGCTATATTTAAAATATAGCAAATTCGTTAAGATAATACTATTCTATAAACAATAATCTTGATCTTAAGCTATTTTGAGTTCGTAATATTTATTTATAAAAACACAATTCATAATTAAAGTTTAATTATCTTTTTTTGTAAGTGAGAGTGCTTTGACATACTCAATACGAATTTCAAATAGCCTAAGATCAAGAATATTGTTTATAGAATAGTATTATCTCAACGAATTTGCTATATTTTAAATATAGCAAATTTCTCTTATTTTATAAAAATATTTAAGTAGGCGCCATCTGTTGATTAAATTAAAAGGGCCCTGAAAAAAATGCCCCTCTTAACATTAATAAATTTACATAGTTTTAAAAATTTTAGACGAAGTGTTACAATTTAACCTCCTCCAAAACCACCCCCATTTTCTTTAGAACTTTTTCACTATTTTTGCAGTGCTTGTAAATCTAACACTACTATATTTACCAAGTTTCAAATATTTTTGCTGTGTCGCCTCCTCAAAAATCACCTCTAGCTCAGGGGTTTCTAAATTTTAAAATTCTCCTTTGAAAACAATTTAATTTTGGCACCATCCCCCTTTATTTCATAAAATAATACATATATTTTTGCACACTGTGCTCACTGCACAGATATAATCTTAAAATTAGTTTATTTACAAAATTTTATAAATTTTCAACAAAATTTATGTTTTTTTTTCTCTAAAAGGCTACCCCGTAGTTCTTCAAATGTTTTTAGCTATTTTTAGTATATTCAAGGATCGTTTATTACTACATTCACAAACTTTCTGTATGTTGAAAGTTGCACTTAATTTCTGCTTATACTGCGCCCCAACTTTCTTATTAAATTTTCCAAATAAAATTCCGGGGAGGGGGGAACCTTCAAACCAAACCTCTACTCGGATTTTGGCCGACCTTCGCCAATTTATTTTGCATACATTAGAAAATTATGTTACACCTCCGCTAGCTTTGGCTTTCTATAGCCAAACAAAACTTTGTTAACTTAGCACATATTATAAAAGGTATTAATTTGTTTAGATGGTCTGCTGCCAAAGGCGTTGGTCGAATAACAAGTCGACTTCCAAAAGAATTGGCAGATGAAGTGGTTGGATCAGTTTTAGAATTATTTAATCCTAGAGAAGGTGATGGAGCTTGGCATGGAGGTTGTCTGGCCTTAGCTGAACTTGGTAAAATTAAAACGGTTAACAAATGTTCTTAAAATTGTGACCAATTTTGATTTGATAGGGCGCAGGGGTTTACTTCTGCCACAACGCTTGCCAGAAGTTGTTCCAGTGATATTAAAGGCACTGGTTTATGACGAACCAAGAGGTTATGCATCAGTTGGATCACATATAAGAGATTCGGCTTGTTATGTTTCTTGGTCTTTTGCAAGAGCTTATGAGACGAATATATTGCAACCGTTTGTTAACAATATTGCTAGTGCCTTATTGGTTGTGACTTGTTTTGATAGAGAAGTATGAACACTTGTGGATTCTTAACGGTGGTGTATATTTTGTAATTTTATTTTTAGATAAATTGTAGAAGAGCTGCTTCTGCAGCCTTTCAGGAGAACGTCGGTAGGCAGGGAACTTTTCCACATGGTATCGATATTCTTACAACCGCCGATTTTTTTTCTGTGAGTGTACGCAACAATGCATATCTCACTATCAGCACTTACATTGCACAATTTGAAGAATACACAAAACCACTCATCAAACACTTAGTGGACAGAAAAGTTGACCATTGGGATATTGCAATTAGGGAATTATGTGCAAAAGCATTGCACAGTTTAACCACCAAGGTAAACTTTTTTTTAATTGTACCGACTTAAACTTATAGGGGTTTTATCACAAGATTGATAATACCGCTTTTAGGATCCTGACCACATAATACGGGAAATATTACCGATTTTATTTGAAAAAACCAACAGTATTGATCTAAATTGCCGTCACGGTGCTGTGATATCAATTGGCGAAGTTTTGCATTCCTTATCGCAAATAGCAGAGTTAAAAGGAACCAAGGTTGAGAATTTAATTGATAATCATTTGATTGAATTGACTCGTAATTTGGTGACAAAATTCGACGATCGTCTCTATTTTCGTGGAATGGGAGGGGAACTTATGCGGCAAGCTTGTTGCGATTTTATCGAAAAATGTTCATTGTCTCATTTACCTTTTCACAACGACCAGGTTATAGGTGAGTTGAACTTAAAAGTTTGATTTTGTTTCTTAACACTCGCAAATTGCAGATGTTTGGTTGAAATTGTTAAACGAATGTTTGTCTTATGATGTTAAGAATATAAGAATGGGCGCCATTAACGCAATGCCTGCGCTTTTAAAGGAATATTATAACAATTCGTCAGAAGAATTTCTGAAAAAGCAAAGCGATCTTGTCGAAAAGTACATTTCTGAATTATCTTCAAGCAATCAAGTAAGTCGGATGGGACATTCTTTAGCTTTAGGGACTTTTCCAGCTTTTATGCTACGTCCTCATCTGACCCACATTATTGATGCTATAATTTTAACCACAAAAATTACTCATGATACGTTAAAATGGGCCGAGAGTAGAAGAGATGCTATTAAATCGCTCACCGCGATTTGTGTAACCATGGAAGAATTTGTTGGAACAGGTTAGTTCACTGTAAAAACCTAATGCAAATTATTTTTTGTGATACAAATTTAAGGTGGTTTAACTGACGATCACATAAACAAAATTTATGCAACTTTTAATGAAGGATTAAGCGAGTACACTCAAGACAACAGAGGTGACATAGGCGCTTGGGTTCGTGAAGCATCCATGGTAGGATTGCAGAGTTTAACTTTCATGTTGGCCAAACGCAAGCCGGAATTGTTGGTCCCTGATCTCGTTGCGAAGGTAGTAGCTGGAATAGCTCAACAAGCAGTTGAAAAAATCGATCGAACCAGGGCAGTAGCAGGAAAAATATTCTACAGTTTTCTTCACAGGTTTACAAAATCCAAGTCTTATAGGTTTAAATTTCACGTGTTTTTTATTCCATTAGTGAACCAAGAATTCCACACATTCCAAATCACAACAAATTAATTGAAATATTCCCAAAAGACGAGTGTGAATTGCTAAATTGGAATTCAGCAGCTATAACATTTCCAAAATTTGTTCTTTTGATTCCATTTCCAGATTACACATACAATTTACTTTTGGGCTTTGTGAGCAGCGTGGGAGGTTTAACAGAAACTTTGGTAAAAAATTCTAGTACGTCGTTATTTACTTACTTGAAATCATTGGAGGAAAAAAAAGACGTTGATGAAATCGTGCGCCACTGTGATGTAATTTACAAAATTTTTTGTGATTATCAAAAAGTCGACCGTATAGTGGTGTCGATGTTTAGGTGTTTAAACAAATTAATGGGTTCTGGATGTATAGCCTCGTACATCACCGATCCTAACGCCGATTTTGCTAGAAAAATACTGAAGCTAATTCAGTCAGAAATTGCTGATTGTAAGGATATTTATAAACTTATCGATGGAATTGAGCTCTTGTGCCAGTTTTTGCAGGTAACGAGTCTTAATTTTTAAAAGCAGTTTTACAAAAAAATTATCTTTTTCAGATTAAGACGGACGTGTGTAGTAGGGCCTTGGTACAATTGAGTATTCTGCTTTGTCATCGTCAGAGCTACATACGGAGGTCCACTTCGAGTAAACTTTACGAATCTCTTATAGTATACGGCGATGGAAGTATAATTCCTGAAGAAAATTTGGATGAAATTATGAATTTATTGAGTAGCACGAATTGGGACGACGCTGTTCCTGTTGTAAAACCTATAAGAAACACTTTATGCGAGTTAATGAACATTAGAGTTCCTGTTCCCAGAACGAGAACTTAATTTTTAAGTATTACTTCTCATTCAATTTAATTAAAAGCTTTAATAGTTTTACTAATGTGATTTTTTTATACTTTTAAAGTTAATAAATTAATATTTTACGCATTTTTTACTTTTTCATGACAGTTGGACTAAATATGGGGTTTCCCACGGACAAAATTGATAAGATGTGCAGTTTTACTTCCTAACACAAATAAAACAAAATTGGGAAATGGATGATATTATTTATTCACATTTCATTAAATTAATTTTTATCAAATTTTTTGTTTAAAAAAATTATTTACGATGTAGACACAGTGACATGGGTTAAAGGTTATCAATTAGCACAAATGTTTTCAATTTTTGTTTCAGTTGTGCGATTATTGGAGAAAAGAGACAGTTTTGTAGGTCTGTACTTTTAAGTTAATGATAATTAATTATTGAATTAAAATATTTTTTTGAGTTTTTAACTACAAGTTAGTGGTAATGTTTAATAATTATAAAATGGTTAAAAACGTAACTTTTTTTTTCAATTTATAATTTTTTTCAAAAACTTCATCAATTACATTCTAAATTATTTTAATATTTGATATTCATACATTATTTATTTTGTAAAACATCGGAGGAGCTTAACTAAGATCACAACATATGTCATAGTTTATATACAAGCATTAAATATTATATTACCACTAACTTGTAATTTCTTTAAAATACACTTTTTCTATTAACTGTTTAAAAAATAACTCCGGGGATAAAAAAAATTTATTTTTGTTAGGGTCAGTTTATTAAAGTTTGACTTGGTTTTCCTGCCAATTTTATTGGACAAATGGAAGTTACATGTTAGATTTATGTGTGTGAAAGTTCACAGAAATTTAAAATGGAGACAGGGAGAAACCCAATTAACATTTCTTGATTAGAGAAATTCCCAATTTGCAACTGAATTAATTAAAATTCAACAACTTTTATATTGGCAAAATTACAAACAAAAATTATTTTTTTCTGTGTTTGCAAAATCATTCAGAAGTCACTAACTTTTAAGTGATTTTAGGGATTGTATGAACGGCTATCTCAGTGGAAGGGGGGGGGGGGTAAAAATCCCATTTTTTGGGATTTGTAAAAATGTTCTTTTGAATATTTTCTTTGAAATTATTAGTTTTTGTCAAGTTCAATTTTAGAGAATTAAAGGGGTTTTAATTTGTGACTATCGGACGTTTCTGAGGAGAGTGGGGTCAAAAAATAGGAAAAAATTGCGAACGTCCTTTTTGAACGATTAAATAACGAATAATAAATTATTTTAATATTTATAATATTCCTAGTTAATAAATATAAAATATTTTACGTCTTTAACTTTTGAAAATTATATTATGAATTACGTAATACCTCGACTTACGCGAACTCGGAGCTACGCGATTTTCAAATTTCGTTGATTCTACATCAAAATAACTTTGGTTTACGATTTTGTATTAATTTGTGTTATCTAAGATTTTATTAAACATTTTTTTTTTTGAAATTATTATTTTCTTTTGTTCCCTATGTACATATGGGACATTCCACATCAAATCGACTACTTGTAAACCCGATCCTTTTTGATTTGTCTGAAATTTTTACATATTATACTATCCCACCAAAAACAGTTCTGTGAATTTTTTCAAAATTTTTTACTCAACCGAAAAAAAGTTAAGAATTTTTAGAAAAACTGATGTTTTTTTTCTTCAAACGATCACAACTATTTCAAAAATTGACTAATTAAATCGTATTTTTTTTGTTTTTGTTTGTCCTTAAACGTACTTTTCAGGAAAAAATACAAATAAAATGTTCAAACTTGGATTCTACAAAATTTTTCATTTTTTCGGAGAAAATCATTGATTTTTCAAACTTTTCCACTTTTAATTTTTGATTTTTTTATTTCAAGAAAAACTATGATTTATTCCGCGTATAACAACGAAAACTCTATAATGGGCCGACATTTTTTTTTGTTTAATTAAAAAATATTTTTTAATTAAACAAAAAAAATAGAAAGAAATGTCGGCCCATTATGAGGTTTGCGTTGTTATACGCGGAATACATCAGAGTTTTTTTTTTAAATAAAAAATCAAAAGTGGCGAAATTTGAAAAATCAATGATTATTTCCGAAAAAATTGTGTAGAATACAAGTTTGAATATTTTTTTTATATTTTTTCCCGAAAAGCACGTTTAAAGACAAAAAAACAAAAAAAAACCGTCCCGATTAGTAAATTTTTGAAATAGTTATGATCTTTTGAAGAAAAGAAATATCAGTTTTTCTAAAAAATTTTTAACTTTTTTTGGTTCAGTAATAAATTTTGAAAAAATTTACAGAACTGTTTTTGGTAGGATAGTATAATATATAAAAATTTTAGACAAATCAAAAGTGGTCGATTTGATGTGGAATGCCCCATATTTAAATAAGAAGTTATACCCCGACTTACGCGAATTCGACTTACACGGTTATCACTCACTCACTTTCACCTATTGCGTAAATTCGGGGTATTACTGTAATATTAAATAAAGTTCAAGTTAAAGTTGTAGTTTATTGTACCTACAAGCATTAATTTATATAAATTAATTCGTAATATAATAATTTATTAATATTTAACTCGATAATTTTGATTAGACAAACATTCAGGATCAAAAAATCAGCAAACAATGTTTGGTGAAGGTGGATACATAGTTTTTTTCTTCCTATTTCTACCCTACATTGAAAGTGGTAAGTGCTGCTTTTCGTTAGTCCCTCATTTTGTATTAACGCCCTTTGTGTTTCATTGCGTCAAATTATTAATTCTAGGAGCATCAAAATGCTTAAAATATCGGAGGGGGCTAAAATAGGGATTATCACCTGTCATAAAACCAACAAGAGATTTGTGATTGACCGAATTTTATAACATAGCGCTGCAGGCAAATTTTTCAAGGTTGAAAAGTTTAAAAATAAAGATCATAATTTTCTAATTTTTAATTTATTATTTAATAATTTTTTATCTGTTTACATGCGACTGACGATGGCCAATAAGGTTGAAATAACGTCATATTGCATTACCACGATAGATTCTATAATAATTTTACTCAAATATTTTTCAATTTTTTCGAAAAAACTACGTTTTTTTGTACCTTCTACCCCGTTTTTTCATTTCTTTCATATTTTTCAAACATTTCTGGTTCTGGTTATTTATAAACATTTTTGCATGTTATTCATTGGTTACAGTTCAAATTCCAATGTTTTAGTGCTTACTTAAGTTTTTAGAATAATTAATACAACGAACTAAAAACCGTCATTATATTCGTTATACTATGATGAATCATGAATCAATGAATTGCATTCCATGAACATAAATTTTCTGTATTTGAGAAAATTTCTTTGTATTGTAAAAAAAATCATAAAATTTTTACATGAACATTTTTTTGTAGATTTTTCGAATGCATTATAAAACTTTTACTCTTCACCTTGTCTGCGTTTTTTAGGCAGTTGCATAGCCCGGAAAGATATGGGGACTGCGTTACCCCCTTAGACAGTCACAGCAGTGGCCTGATGTGATCGCTGGTTGAGCTGCAGCGCGTAAATTTTGGGTTCAAACCGCGAACTTTAATGTTTCAGTGAAAATTCACACGTTGTGGTGAAATCGGAGTGAAGATCTTGCTCTTCACAATAAAATTCAAAATCCAATCCCTCTTAGATCATTTAATCTTATGGATACGCCTTGACGTTTTCGCTCAAGGCAAAAATCTTCCCCGTTTAGACGTAGGCTAAACGCTAAAAAATAGGTTTTGTACTGTAAAAGTGAAGAAAATTTAAGGGTTAGTTGTGCAACCAGGCATTACTAATTCATTACTATTATAATTCCCGCAATTCTTTATCACCAATTTTTTACCTTTCTGATGATGACTCCATGTGGCGCAATCATTTGAAATTAGGTCAGTGGAAAACGCTAGCTTTTCCAGGAACAATTACGTTTACCCTTCTATTTATTTTATTTATGAGTTTATTGTGTCGTACATTAAATAATCGATTGTGGAACAAATGACTTCTTTTTGTTTAGCTCACCGCTTGAATGAATATATTTCTCACTACGAACCTCTCAACTACAATTCTGCAGAAGTGCACAAAGCTCATCTGAAGGCAAGGAGATCGGAAGTTAAGGATAATATTGTTCACGTGTCCTTTGGAGCTCTTGGACGCCAATTCAAACTGAGATTAAAAAGAGATCTGACGGTATTTAATCCAAATTTAGAAATACATGGATCATCTGGTCCAATTGATGTGGACACATCTCACATATATCATGGTCATCTCGTCGGTAGGTTTACCTAATCCTTCAAAAATAAAAATCCATTTTATATAAACTTAAATGGAGTTTTAATTTTTTTTACAAAAATTTCTTTTGGTAAATTAAATTTGAGTTTGTTTAAGATGAACCTGGTGCAAGTTCGGTGTTTGGTTCATTAAGAGATGGAATATTCGAAGGTAAAATTGTATCACCAAAAGGTTCATATTACGTGGAGAAAGCACATCATTATTTTCCGCATGACAAAAATTTCAATAGAACGTTTCATTCCGTAATTTATCGCGAAGACCATGTTCAAGATCCTCACGAATCCAAACGTCACGGTGAGCTTGGAATTTAAATTTTTCCAAAACAATTTTAATCTTCTCAAAATTTAGGCCACGGAAGAAGTTGTGGTATAACAGATGATATTATTCAGTGGATGGATAAAATACAAAAATCTGCCGTCAGCGACGAATTCTTGCGAGTTGCTAAAGCCAAAGAAAATATAGTTTTAGTTACAAATGAAGAAGATAACATTAATAAATATTCTAGAGAAGCAAATCATGAAAAGCATAATCGATATAAACGGACGACACCGTTAAGAGAAAAAACCACTTGTTCCTTATCCATTCGAACCGACCCGTTCATTTGGCGACACATTCGGGAAGGATTTCCAGAAGTACTAATATTCCAACATTGAAAGCAAAATTTTTTCTTTAATATACCTTTTCTTTTTAGCATGCAGATCCAAGGAAAAAACTCGAAGTTGACGAAAAAACTCGGGAAGAAATCTTATTACTTGTTGCTCATCACGTCACGGCTGTTAATTACATTTATGGCAACGCTAAATTCGATGGAAGAAACGAACACCGCAACATTAAATTTCAAGTGCAAAGAATCAAAATTGACGACGATTCAGCTTGTACATGCACCAAGCCCCATTGCGAAATTGATCCGTTTTGTGAAGAAAATTTAGACGTCGGTAACTTTTTGAATATTCACTCGTTGGGCAACCACGAAAATTTTTGTTTGGCGTACGTTTTTACCTACAGAAACTTTGCCGGAGGGGCGTTAGGTTTGGCGTGGGAGGCTTCGACTTCGGGTGTGTCTGGCGGAATTTGCGAAAACTACAAAACTTACACTGAAACGATTGGTGGGATACACCAATCGACCAAGAGGTCTCTCAATACTGGAATCATCACATTTGTGAACTACAACAGTCGGGTTCCCCCTAAGGTCTCCCAGCTCATGTTTGCTCACGAAATTGGTCACAATTTTGGATCACCAGTAAGTGTTTTTGTAAAGCGATTTTAATTTACGTATCAAACAATTTTTAGCACGATTATCCGCTCGAATGTAAGCCTGGTGGTCTGAACGGAAATTACATCATGTTTGGGTCTGCTACAGGTGGAGATAAGCCGAACAATAGCAAATATTCTTCATGCAGCATTAGTAATATTTCCAACGTTTTAGACTCACTTGAACACAACGGAATGAATTGTTTTACTACTTCAGACCGTGGTTTCTGTGGGAATAAAATTGTAGAAGCTGGTGAGGAATGCGATTGAGGGTACGACATGGACGAATGCACCGACAAATGTTGTTATCCTAGAACTGGTATTAAAGGATGCCAGCGTAGGGAAGGTGCACAGTGCAGGTAAGTTATTACTTATTATACTTTCAGTTTTATTGGAATAACAAAATTACATCCGTATTTTCAGTCCAAGTGAAGGACCATGTTGCAATGAAGATACTTGCTCTTATATTTCATTAGACAGGCATGCGATGTGTGAGGTAGAATCCGACTGCTCAAGATCTTCCAAATGCGACGGAACATCGGCCAAATGTCCTTATCCCATGCCAAAACCTGCAAAAACCAGGTGTAATAATGGAACCCAGCTGTGTATCAGTGGGGAATGTTCTGGTTCAATTTGTTTGGAATGGAACTTGACTGCTTGTTCTCTGAGTTCTCAAGAGAATCCAGATAAGGATAAGAGACAATTGTGTGAGCTTGCTTGTCAAAATGGAACGGATATTTGCAGAAGTACAAGCGAGTTTGCACAGTTAGTTGATTTACCACCAGGAGGTATAAGTTTAATTCCTGGTTCTCCATGTGACAACTTCCAAGTACACGATGTTTTTATTGGAAAGAAAAAAAATTAATATATTTTATTTTAGGGCTACTGTGACGCCTCTTTGAATTGTACACCAGTTGATGCAGATGGTCCTTTGGTCCGCCTAATGCATTTGTAGCTAAATTAAAATTTTTCTGAAAAACTTGTGACTTTGATGCTGCTAGTTTTACAAAAAAGTTTTGCATACAGAAATTGTAGAAAATTTAATACTCTACAGCTTTAAATTACAATTTTTGACTTTAAAATGTATTGGTAAAAAAATATGATCAATAAACTGAAAAATGATTAGAATTTTGTCGTGCGCACATGGAAGGGGAGGTCGAAAACTACCACTGGAACGACCTCTATAACATACCAAAAATTAGAGCCCCTTTAACCTTTTATGAGGTAAAGCCCCTAAAATTTTGTATTCATGCGTAACTGAAGTGTAATAATTAATCACCATGTATATAGTTTACAATTTTGTAATTATTGGAAAAAAAACGTAGAAATTTGTAAAAGTAGTAGTAGAGTTGCACACCAGGTGGCGTCGAGTACACTTTGTTGCGATGTAAACACATCAACACCAGGTTATCAATAAGAGCAGATGTGCATTCGTTTCAGTTGTGTGGTTGTTGGAGGAAAGAGACGGTATTGAACTTTTAAATTAGTGTTAATTAATTAAAGGCGGTGTGTTTTGAAATGAAATAAGAAAAATAAATTATTTTAATATTTAAAACAATTGAAAACATACGCATGCGTATTTTCAGAATTAGACAAAGGTTTAGCGTGCATTCGGGATGAAACAGTCAGCTGTGGAAGAAATGGCTTAGATCGTTTTGGGTGTGTTTTAACTTGTGTTGTGGGCTTTGTGTAGTGCAAAACAATGTTCAGTGAGTGTGGATATATTGTTTTTTTCTTCCTATTTCTACCCTACATCGAAAGTGGTAAGTTCTCTTTTTCAATAGTCCTCCATTCTGTGTTTATGCCCTTTGTGTTTCGTTACGTCAAATTCTTAATCCTCTCAAAATATTGCAATGTTTATGTTGCACAATTGGTCACATATTATTAATTTATTAAACAAAGACCCACCTGCCACCTGACCCCACATCCAGCAAGACAAACCAAAAATTACTCATAAATAAATTGAAATGTATAAAAACACACCGATGCTAATTTTTGTTGTTAAGTAATTTTGAAATAATACTATTATAGAATAATTACATTTCGAGTTTAATTAATTTTAATTTTGAGTACAAATTGCAGCTCGAATATTTTTGTGTTGTTCAATTTTACCGTAGTAAAAATGCAAATTTTGAATTACATGCGGTTTTATTAAATTGAAATTTTTGTGCGTCACCTAATAAAATTTGATTAATAATTAAATTTAATTGTCGTTCTAAAAATACCGACGGTTTTGGGTTAGGGGTGTGCGTGTATTTTGTTTATTTTTGGAATTTAATTCCATATTTTATTGCTGCACATCTTTGCTTGCTGCTCAAGTATGTAATTTAGGAATTTCCTGTTTAGAAAATTCAATTTTCTCTTTTTCACGTCTCCAACTTTGCTTTGAATGCTAATTATACAAAGATTTCGAAAAGGAAATTACGTTATTAATAGACGATATGAAACAGGATGCACACGTAAAGAATTATAAGTCGAAAATATTTTGACTGAATTATACAGAGTAATCGTAAAACGAAAGAACAGGTGACTCGCGTGAGTAGATTCTTTTTTCTCAGATCTCAAATTCCAATGGTTAACAACCCACATTGCATTTTGCTTTTATAATAATAGGTAATTATGGTCTTTGGAACCCAAAGGAAGCTTTAGATTTCACTTCGATTTCTTAAATACAATAATTCAATTAAGGTTAAACTTGAAACTTTTGTCATTAAATGCGGAGTCAAATTTTAAAAAGAATTAATCGCAAGTCGACGAATGCATTTATTTATATTGAAAATTAACAATTTAACTTTTCACAAAGAAGTTTTATTCTCGACTACATTGAATTCTAGTTGGAAACCGAAGAAAATGTTGGAGTTGTGTTAATTAGTTGTCTACGTTGTTGAATAGAGTCAATGAGTCAAAATGTTCTTGTGAAAACCCAGATTGTGAAAACCAGCGACGTAGATAAAACCACCATAGTGAGGTAGAGGGCCTCTATCGCGATTATTGATAAAGCATACTTCTCTTTACCTTACTCCAGAATTCTAAATAAGCAAAAAATTTCAATTTAATTCTTGTTCAAAGCTAATTTTAATATTTTTAAAAATAACGTTATTAATTTTTTGTAAATTTCCGGATTATACAAAAATTTGGTCATTACAGAGAAAGTAAATTTAATTATTGTTGGGTATCTCAGTTTTGTTTAATTTATCGATTTCCTGTATTTTCATGTTTAACTTTTTACATTAGATAATTTTTTTTTGAAAAACACAATACTAAATTAAAATACATTTCCAAGTATTATTACTTAAAAATGTGGTTTAATTAACAATCTAGATAAGTTTTTGTTATCTACACATTCTGTGTTTACCTCTGCGTAATAATTAGGTATTACTAATAGAATTGGATAACAAATAAGTAAAAATTATACATTAAATATTGTAAACTTTTTATCTACTTCTATTTTGGGTTTCACTTCTGTAAATCTAATTCTTGATTTCCAAAGTGCCCCTGTTCACTGATAAAAAACCTCGTTACTAAATTTTTTGTGGCGTGGTTAGGATTACACGTTAAACTATCGATTCCAATAAATAAAACCGCGGATTTGTAATTCCATATTAACGGTTTACATTGTGATAACTGATAATACAGTTCGGCGTTTTTAGGAACGAATCACCGATTGAAGTTGTATTATACTTCAAAAATGCTGATTGTATGGTTATAATATGCAGAATGCGAAGTGTTAATAACTGAGGAATGCGAATTACGTCACAAATTAGTAAGTTTATTGATACGTCAAAGATAGACTTTGTCATGTTAAACTGAAAATAATTATTCACTTCAATTTTGTATACTTGCATATATTTTAATTAATCAGTAATGTTTACAAATTTTGTCCAGTTAGGCGATGATCCCACTACCGGGTACGACAACGTATAATTAAGTTTGAGATTTTAATGCTTTTTAAATTTAGTCAACTCATTTAAAATTGTATTCAACTTTGTTTTATGAAATTTACTTACGGTACAACGAAGATTGCTGTGTGACATGTGGCACCATCCTGTTGAAACCACATCTCTTCAAAGTCGGTATCGTCCAATTGATCTCAAAAATTATTCCTTATATCATTAAACGATGATAATGTTCTCTATTGACAATAAGAGCCATAATCATTTTCAAAAACTAATAGTCCAATTAAATAAGCTTCAAATAAAACAAAATGAAATTTTAAATGTAAACGTATAGATGGCATAAACTGATACCATTAGTTGGGTTAAAATAACAATGTAAATTGCAAAGTTTCTGCTCCGATTCTGTTTTGTCGTGAGCTCTCTCTAGTGGTAACTTCGAATTTCTCAACATTTTATTTTTGTCCCAAAAAATTGGTGTAAATTAAAATTACTAATTGATCCCCAATAGCTCAAAAACATTTTTACAATATTACCGTAACGTAAATTTTTGCTTTTATTTTCAAGAAATTTTTATTAAAAGCCATACATCCGCGCTTTAAATTTCCCCTCTTTTATCTTTGTTAAGTGGTAACTTGTGTGAGGATTGACCTTTTCGCAGCTTTTCAACTTTATGCGGTTTTCGTGTTTTTTCTTTATAATCTCCCTTATATGCTCTTCATCACTAACTTACCCTTTTTGCTTTAAGGTAATTGACAATCAGGTTAAAACTACTTCTTGTAAGATTTAATATTTAGAGCTTTTAGTAACCCACAAGATACAACTTTTTTGCGCAGTGGTGCTCTAATGGAAAGAGGTCTCTCTTTAGTTTTATTCATTGAACGTGCTGTCGAGTTTCCTCTTGAAAAACAAAAACTTATCTGAGGAAAAATCATTATCTTTTTCATTAAGCGAGATTTGAAGCAAAATTGACTGCTTAGGAAATCTGTGCAGTAAAACGACGTTCGCATCGATGTTTTTGTCTTGCGTTGCTTGAGAAAACTAATGAGATTGAAGTATTTTTTAACTAGAAAAGGATAAAAGAAAATAGATTGATTTGATTGGTTCTTGCCAGCTTGCACTCGAGCAAGGCAAGACAACAATCTTAATGTAAGCGTCGCTTAACCCTACGATTATCTTGAGTATATCTGATAGTCTTTTGTTTTTATGGTAGAATAAACTTATTAAAGGACGGTCATTATGTCATCATGTCCTTTCATATGACGAAGGAATTTGAGAGAGAAACTTATTAAACAAACGGAATTCTCAGATCTTAAATAATCTTTTCTGGTATTATGTGAGTGAATCGTGAAAATATTTAACAATAGTGGTTTTTTGCTCAAAATTATATCTTCAGCTTTTCTCCCTTGATGCACAATATACTATTTTTTTAAGGAGAATGGCTTGGTGGCTCTGGTTAGACATTTAAAAGCTACCATAGAAAATAGAAAGAACACTTAAAAAGTGAGATAAAAATTAAGTATTAGTAGGTTATGTTTCTGAAAAACCTTTCTCTCCCTTTGGAGTACTTTTAAAAGTAAAGAATCGATAAACCGGGGGGTCTGGGGGGTATGGAATACCCCCCAGCTATAAGTAAGAAATAAATGTTTTCTCAAGAATTGCATTTGCGTTTTATCAATTTTGAAATGTTCTTAATTACCTTCTTATGCTGGGGGGTATTCTAGACCCCCTGGTTTCTTCACAATTTAGTACATCTAAGGGGCTTAGCCATCCTAAAATGAAAAAAACGCTTGAATCTTTTCATTTCTGTTGAATCTTGTGTATATGGATAGTAGTAAACAGCAGTAAGTAAGCAGATTCTTTTTTCTCAAGAATTTTGAAAAGTTACCTAGTTACTTCCTAAAGAATATGTACATGTTATATTTAATTTACACGAATTTTCAAAATTTGTACAAACAAAATTGTCAGTAAAGCATAGGATACTTAGCTACTTGATCAAGAAAAAAACGGAGACATTTTCTAGTAATATTGTGGTTGTGGCCTAGAACTCCCTAGAATCTTATTTAGGATTATGTTGAAATTTTCTTTTTTTTGCTCTGTATTTTCTTGTTCCGGTTCTACCGAACCATTGGAACCCTGGTAGTTGCACCCCTGCACCTAGTTGATGTAATCTTGCTGGTACTCCCGGTTTAAAAGAATGAAAGCTCTTGACAGTTACCTTACTACAAACTCAGTTGGTTATATGAAATTATATAATTAGATATTTACTTTTATTATGGTCATGTTTTTCAGATGATGAAGAGAATCAACTTTTTTTATTCTCCATTCTTCGGTTCTTTTTCAAGTCGATCAAGTATTATAGATTAGTTAAGTTTGAACATCCCAACCGGATGTTAGAATTACTCAATCATTTTACAAAAATCTTTTGCATGTTTGGTAGAAGTAAAGTATAAATTACTGTATTTTGAAATTAACTTAACCGTAGTTAATGTAGGTAGTGAAACTTGGTGGTAACCATATCAATATTTTAGAATTAAAAACTTTTCAAATTTAAAATGCACTATGTTTTTGCTACCTTTTTAAGTGAAAACTTTGTAGGTACATTGATTTTAAAATACTGATAATGAGTAACGATAACGCCTACTATCTCCATACTAAGCAGTTTATACTTTTCTAGAATTTCTGGTTGTAGTTCTACTTTAGTTATGCAGTTTTTACTTTTTATGGTTCCTGTTTTTGGTCCTAGTGGGTTCATGAAGTGGATACAATCGTCATATGGTTTTATTCGAGCCATTTGTTTTTCGTGCTTTTGCAGGAACAAGAAAACTATTAATAACCATCCCAATTGGGTCCATTATTTAACTAGTACCATAATCATCACACTGATTTCGCCAATTTCGTCAACTCAATTTTATGGCCATAATAGTCCAAATTTAATCCATGGATACATGGAGTATTCGTATTTGGGGTATGTTAGTACCAAATATTATTGTGTTTTTGACCATATTGTAGGTTGTAACGCCACTGATTCTCGTTATAGTTATAATCAATACAACTATAGTACAGTTAATTCATTCATAAGGGGTTTCAGTGACGTACAGGGTCATTATTCTTCCAAGTAGCTGTCATGTTTGCTTCAAAGTTATCAGTGTTTAATTTATCAACAACGTGGTATCCAAGGAAGTGTCTCTCCTAAAATGTTGTAGTACACGTCACCACGCTATCATTGCTTTGCTAGAAACTTCTCCCCTCTCAGTACACACTATTTTAAAACACTGTGTACTAATTCTAGAAAAACTAGTTGGAACAAGTTGAATTTCTTCATTCACTGAAACTCTTCATCTATTTGACCTGTATCGAATATTACATCAATACATTTTGTATTTTTATTATATTATTATTATCAATTTTAACATTTTATTGTTGTAAAATAAATTCTTTACGGTCTGTGGTTTGTTGAAAATAGGAGGTCAGTGAAATCGGGTACGTTTTGAGGTCTGGTTTTTATTAATATTTGGTTGAATTACGTGAATTGTAGAAAAGTTGGATTCTGTAGACGAATGGAAATCAATCCAAGATTACTAAAATAAATTTTAATGATCATAACTGCATCATTAGGGGGCAACACACTTGAGTCAACACGAGGTTAACGAAATAAAATGTCTCTCATTTAGTCTGTTTTGTTTCCATTATTTTCTTTTATTAAGTTCAATTACGTCATGATAAATTAACCTATGCATTTGTAGTGAGTGAGTAGTCGGTGTATGTACATACATCGTACCTTAATGTATTTATGTTCAGTCAAATATAAAAGTTATTGTCTCCTGTCTGTTTTGTTATTTGTAAACGTGCAGGTATCATCAAGGCTATGAAACGTGAATCACGCAGGAAGTGTCAGTGTCCTCTTCGGATTTACCTTGCTAATTTAAAACACACATTTTTAGATCGATGAAAATATTTTAAATGGGGTGGTACATCGGTGGTGGTGAATATTACAAAAGAATGGATATGTTTCTCTGGAGGTTGTCGAACTCGGTGAAGCGATCGTTGTTAATATTTAATATCATCGATTCCATTCTACTGTTTTCTAAATTTTTTTTGATTATTTTTCTTTTTTCAAAACAACGTCTAATAAGAGCAAAGTTGTTAAAAAGCGATTTAGCGTCTTGGAGCACAATAAAATTTAAGTTATTGTTAATAATATTTTAATAGGGTTATAAAGAGGAATTTTCGTTTTACGTAACTGCATTTTGATTGCAAATATTTATACAGTAAAAGCAATAAACGCGATTTTGTTTGTAGTTTTGTTATTTTGTTGGTCAAGTGTTTGCTAAATTGCACATAGTGGACATTTACTTTTCCTATCTGGTTTCACAATTGCATTTTCGACGCTTTCGATAGGACATTGATGGAAGTTGATTCTCTGAAAATGGGGACAATGTGATTATCAGTACGGATCAACATCCCATTTGATAATGCCGCACAGGAAGCAGCAATATGTTGTTTTAACGTTGGAACACAATTTTTGAGTATTTTTATTATTATCGTCATAGCAACGACTCGCTGTGGAACTCTTTGATAGGTATATTGTAATTTTAAGTCATTCGTGAATTTATATTATTTATTAACTTCTAAACATACAATAAAGGCAATGTTTGATTCAATTTCATATTTTCTCTTTTTTGCTATTATTTTTATCTTTTATCCCAAAAACGACTTCGCCATTCATACTGCATTATTAGATAAACGTATTTCTCGTTTATATAAATGGCAAGTGCGGCTTGAAAGGATTGGCTTTTTTTGTAGCGAGTGAAAGCATTTCGGCGACAGATAAAAAATAGGGAATAATCTAAACCGTCCTAAAGGGCGACACCTAAGACCTATCAGATAAAAGAGTTGTCGGAAGATTAATTGATCCAAACATGCTTCTTGTTGCAAGGACACGATTCTTCGGTACGCAATTATTTTTTCTAACTCGCCCATTTGTCTTTAAAGAAACAATGGAGTTATTTTCTGATACAAACGTATTATTTCTTATTACCGTTATAAAAGAGTTATCGACACTTGGAAACAATTTTATGTACTAGCAGAAACTATTGGGGTCAATATATGGACCTTTTATTATTATTATTATATTTTTAATTATTACACTTGTGCCCTGGAGCGTAATTAACTGCTTTCATGCTGGAGTTATAATTTTTTCATCTCAATTATAGACAAAATTTCGAGCCTCTTTGATTCAGTTTTCAATAAACAATGAGTTATATTTTTTTATGTTCAACTTGATTAATGACGGAAACTACCGACAAAGATCTTTTAGTGACAAATTTAAACTTTACAATATTGTCAACTTGGTTACAAAAAAACAATGTCGGTGCATGACTGGTTTCGACTCAATTCACTCATCGATTCATCATCAGTAGCTCCTACTATTTTGAAATTTTAATCACGTCTAAATAAAAGTCATTCTACTTTTATTGCAATCTGAGGGGTAGTAAACCCTCGATATCATTTTGCAAGTAGTTTAATCTTGTTTCATTTTGAGATTCGCTCACTAAATTGTGTTCACGAATGTATTCAGAAATTTTCATTTATTTCAAACGATTTGTGTGAATCAGATAACAGTTTAATGGTAAACCTACACTCCTATTATGCATCGCATCTTTATTAGAATTACGTACCTACCTATAGAATGTGTACTACGTTTAATATTTAATTATATCGAGGGTAGCAAAATTCTCCCTAGTTACATTAATAAATTTGTAACACCATGTGGATAATCTAATATGTCGCGTATACTTTGCGTGTGCTTAAACATTTTGAGACCTACTTTTTACACTTTACCTGATTGACACTCTTCCTAATGACATTATGGTGAAATTTCTCGTCTAACAATAAATTTGTACACTGAAGAGAGTGCCCAAGGGATGTCTTCTTACTGGTCAATTTTAACGTCGCTATTTCGTAACACAAGTGAAGACGGATTTATTCTAGAGATTTCGATAAAATAAAAATAAATCTTCAGGACATCCCAATGGAAGGAAACCAACAAAAAGTTAAAGCCGTCGATATCCAAATGACCTCACAACGCATGCGAGCATGATTATTCAACACAAAAAGTTTACTTTTTATCAGATAAAATTAATTTTGGACAAAAATTACTTGAGAATTATGCGTTGATTTGACAACATAAGTTTGATAAAAATCACTTCATGGTCACATTAATTGTGGGTGGTCAACGTTAAACAATGATGCGACATACACATTAATTAAACCTACAGTACATTAAACAAATGAATAGTAAATTTTAGAGAGGTCTCGAGCCCCGGAGCTCTCGGGTATTAGAGTAACTATGGTAGCGTAAAATCGTCATCTATAATTTGACTCATCTAATTAGCCACAAAACAATTAGAGAACGAGAGTACAGCATTATGGAAATAAACACAGTGCCTATTATTTATTTGGTTTCTGAGTTTTACTTTTTATTGGTAGGTAGTTTTTACACAAGCGGCGTACTACCGTGGTTCCAATGACTTGATGGGCTTGGTTATACTATGTAGGAGCCCACACACTCCAGATAACTTATTTATATAATCGCCGTTTTCTTCCTGATCAGCATGGTCACACCATGCTGCTGATATTGTTGCTGTAAATTTTAAATTGGCTTAGGGATGTAGCTAAAAGGAGCTATGGATGCTAGCTCACCCTAGAAAATGGAAGAATCACTTAAAAGTCGAGATAAAATTAACTACATGCAGGTTATTTTTGCCAAAAGATTTCCACATGCCTGGGAGGATTACAACTTTTTGGTGCTGAAAATCGAAAGCTTCCGAAGCAAAATATGTTTTACATAAATATTTCAAAGTGTTTGATAAACGAGATTGTTTGTTTTAAAAAATTTAACCAAGAACCGGGGGGTCTGGGGGGTATGGAATACCCCCCAGCTGTAAGTAAGCAACAGGACGATTTTTCAAGAGTCACAATTGTACCTTAATAAATTTTGAAGCCATTTGTTGCTACATTTGTTACAAAACGATTTCTCATTTAAAAAGAATTCATTGCTTGATAGTGACGCCTTATGCAAATACATCATAGCACTACACGGCCCTGATTACATTTACAAAAGCTTTCGTTATTACTGCTTATTTTGGAATTCTTTACAGATTTGATGAAATGTTTCGTGACTAATCCGCCTACATCCTTTTAGGATGTAGGGTTGTCCTAATAATATATTTTTATTTCTATCTCATGAACTGATCGACCGAATGAAATTTTTTTAACAAGGGTAAATGAAAATAATGCTTTAGAATTGAGTTTAATATTTTTTTTTCGGTTATCGTAGAACTTGTAAGCTTTTGGTCAGGGTTTATCCAACCGATAAAATTGTAATTTTACGAAAAGTGACCAATATTTTGATATCGCTAACGTTTGTTTACCTCACCGCATCATATGATTTTGCGTACGTGTATGATTCAGCATTTGATTAATGTATTTGTGTTGTAAGTCCGGTGTATGATTTGCTCTTATCAGTTTTGATTGGTATGTGTTGTTTATTTAACCATTATTTGGTGTAAATATATAGGATCATGATGAGATTTTTATTCGATTTCCTTTTTTTATTTCTTTTTATCCTTGGAGATGCAAGGTTAGTTTCATAACGCATATTAACGATCATTATCCGAAATTCACGAATAATTTAATGTTCATATTGCTTAAAAATAGTCGAGTAAATAACATAATAAATGGTAATTTGACTATTTTTATGAAAGGATTCTTAATGATCCTGAACTTGGCAGTGTCTTAATGATCTTGGACCAGCCCCCTTTTATCATAGTTGGTTTGGTTATCTCTGGCAAGTCGAATTGCTTTTTAATCATTAGTTTTTGTTGGGAAAATCACCATTTTGGAATTGATATAGTTCCTTTGAACCTACAGCCTTGCTTGCCACTTACAACCACTATTTTTGGTTGGTTCATTAACGTGAAGCAAACCGTAGTGACGTAGTTTTGAAACAATTTCAACATCGTCAGACTAAACAGCGGCTAACCGCGGTTCCAACGTTGGTCGCGCCGGCTACATTGTTGTTATCTCAAGTCCCAGATCGATCTGTGAGCTAAACGGAAATTACCCTATTAATATTAACCCTGCGAAATCCGATGCCACCACACCCTGTGGAAGAGTTAAAAAAGTTGCAAAAATAAATACAAATGCTTTCAACATCATAATTTAGAGAAGTGCTACTGTCGCGTCGGTGATAACCTGAGAATGTGAATTGATTTTAGTGAATAGTTTTTGCTTGGAAAGTTGCAGAACTTTTAACGAAAACTGTTTCAAAGTTAGAAACTTGGAACTTGCAAATTCGCACATATTTTTTCGGAATAGGGATTAAATAATCATGGATTCAGATCTTAATGTTTGCTTTTAATTTCAATTTGGCAACATAAATATTGCTCGAGGGTGGACAAAAAACTTAATTTTTTACATTCAGTACTCTTGAGGATTTACGTGCTTCATTGGTTATCGGTTCAATTGCTCGTAAAGCATTTCCAGCATTATCTCATTATTTCTTACCGGTTTTCAATAAACGGATGTAGCTTGACATTTCTAAGCACTTTAAGGGCTTCATTGAGTCTTTTTTACAGGAAACTTTAAATATTAAATAAGCGCTATTTTCGAGTCGGAAACAGTACTGGTTGTTTATTCATAGCGATACATTTTGGTTACCGCTTTTAAATTAAATTTAGTTTCGTACAAAGGCGCTTAAGGTATAGTATGCTACCTACAACCGCATTTTCACGCTTGGAATTCTGTGCTGTATAGACATTAGGTTAACCAAACGCAAATAAATTTAAGACGTCAAAACATCCTACTGCAATCGAATCCTTTATTTGTACCGTACAGGGTGTTGGTACATGAACTTATACCATTCGCGTTCATCGGATCTATCACAAAAGTTGGAAATTAATTTTGATATGTAGGTACATGAAATATGAACAAGTAGGTTTAATTAATCTAACGATACAAACGCATATTAATTTATGTATAATACCTACCGTTAGAGCAATAAATTAAGAAAAATAATTAAAAAAACTTTTAAAGCAGTCAATTTTTAAATTAATTAATTTTGTTCTTCACACTAAATGAACTAAATGCGAGTTTAGATGGAGCGAATGGGCATAAAGTGTTTAATTCATGATTAATGTTCCATTGTTATTGATTTTATGTTCGAATTTTTAATTCCTAAGTTTTTATCTAAAATTGGAATTAAATTTTAATTTATTCTTAATTCTGGTTCCGAAGTCGAATTGTTTAAATTGTTGACTAATTTAAGACAAAGTAACTTTGGAGTTGATACAGCATAAGCAAGGATTAGTGTTAACATTTTGATATTAAGTGGAAAACTATCCGGATTATATCATTCCTAAGTGAAATTTCTAGCAAAACTCATTTAACTTTTGCCAAATTACAAACGAAAATGTATTAAGTACACTCAACTTTAGAGAAAGAAGATTTAACTTAAAGTATTGTTACGTGTTCGAATCAACAGTTAATTTACATTAAAGCTTCTTGTTTTGTTTGTCCCTTATTACTGCTGTTAGGGGTGAACGACAACACAAAACGAAAAATTGCTTTTTTGTTTAAGTTGGGATTTAAATTTGTTCCTTTAGACTTTTTTTTAAATATTTGTAGTATTCCTACAATTAAGTTTTCTTCTAGTATTACGTCTTTTCAAGTTTCAGAAGCCAATAAAATTCAATATTGACAAACCTTCAGGACGTCTTGCATCGATTTTCTGAAATCTTTTTAGTATTACAACTATACCATAACATTACTTGGCTTAATACTGATTTATTGTAAATCTGCCATTGGAGTTTTGATAACACAGGAAGTCTTTAGAACTGATATTGAAAAGCTTACTTTACAAAACCAGTTTTGTTCCAGTTTTTCACCAAAATTATTTACTGAAATACTTATATACCGTTTGCAAAAAAGATTAACAAGGTTGAATTATTTTTACCCTATAATTAATTGTGTCACGGATTATCGATCGATTGGTGTGCAATTCACACGGAAGTATTTAAATATTTGTTCATAAGATAGCGTCATTATTTACATTTTCATATGATCATGTAAAATACTAAAGTAATGTTTTTTCGATTCATGGTGATTTATTTTCAATTAAAACTTTGAATGTCGACAAGCGGTGGAAATGACCCATATAAATGTTCTTAATTGCAGTTGTAATTGAATAACGATTTTCTTTGATACGTAATTGTCGTGTGCCTTTTATTTAAACAATCAAAACTGACTGAAAAAAATTTTTTTTTAACAGAACAGAGACAGGACTTTTTATTTATCACTACTTTAACTTTACTAGTGCGTGCATAGGTCGCAGACGCAGATCGAGTGCGAGTAAGTTGCTATGGCAACCAGGTGAAGTCGAATAAGTACGCAAAATTTTCAGCAGTAACTTGAAGATTGCTACGGCGAGCTAAATTTTAAAAAGGGGTTAATTGTAAAGTAAATAATTAAAAAGTTAATTAATCAGTGTTTTAGTGCATATTTTACAAGAAATGTTAAAAAAATTACGATTAGTCGGAGTATCTTAATGATGGTTAAAATAGAATACGGAAATAGGTAATATATTTCATTAATATGATACGAAAGGGGAAATGAGCTTAATCCCGTTGTAACCTTCCACTCAAACCACTGCAAGAACCATAATACGAGGTTAGATTGATATTTAAGGTCGATGCAGATAAAACAGATTTGAGATTGGATCGAGTCATGAAAATGTAGGAAATTTAATAAAAATTGTACCAAATCACTTAAGTAAACATCTGTTCAAAGCTCTATAGCTGAAATTTCCAACTAAAAAGTTCGAGACGGCATGTACTAATAATTTAAGTGCTGAAGATGTTCAAATATATCGAATATTGAATTTTTAAGCTAAAATGACGAAATCCACGAGCTTGGTTGCCTTCTGCAATTATTGTACCATCAGGGAATTTCTTGTAGGAAATTTAATCCTTTTTATAATTGTCCTATCATTTAGTATAAAGTTTTTATATGGTGGTTTTTGGAGAGGAAGGTCGCGGAATATTTTATTATTTCAGCTTTTACGTTAATTTTTGCATATTTCAGCGGAAAATATTACAAGAAGGAACATTTTTTGTGAACGAAGGTTCATGTTGGAAAAACGAGGCCACAAAAGTACTAACAAATCGAAAAGCGTACATTATTTTTTAAAGTGCTTACAAAAAATATTAATAAAATTAATTTGACATATGAATGCTTTTCGAAATTTTGTTTTTGTATTCTAGTATTTACGTAGCGGAACATAATATTTACATATCCGTCCTTAGACACGTAAGTAATATTTTAGTCCTGTTAAAACCATGACAACAGTAACAAATGGTAAATTTCACTTACGTCTTTAATTTTTTGTCAATATTGGTTCAGTTATTATTTGGGAGGGTAAAAATGTATTATTTTACACATTTGAAACAAGCAAAATTTGTTATACCGGGTGTTCAATTGTCCTATTTCATTTGACGTAAAATCACACATGTAATTTTGTGCTCCTTTTGGAGCAAAAATGGTGATGTATACAAAATCTACATACTCGTAATATACTACAATGGAGTCGCGATATAGTGGACGCCGTTTCAAGTGAAACTATAAAAAAATGATTATGGAACATTTTACATTGCGTAGTTCACTAAATCGTGACTTCACTGTATTTACGTTTTAAATCTGCAACACTTGCATAATAATGTATTGTTTGTTTTTATGTTTACAATACGACATCATACTAATGATTAATATATTTTATATACATAAATAAGCTATTAACTATTTGTTTTGTTTACAAAATAAAATAATTAGTAGTGATACATTCTTAATGTTTTCATTACTGATAAAAAACACTGAATTGTTTTTGAAGTTTACTTCTAATTTTTCTTTTTTATTATTTACGTCTGTTCACATATTTATCTTGGTTCACTTGATCTAAAGTAATCAGCGAAACAGGATATTGCATTATGTGTAATTTTGCATATTAAATCTCTACGTACTACAAGAAAAATTTGTACACAGTATAATTTAAATGTGCGAACTAATTTTTCTATCTGTAAAATTGAATTTTTCTCCAACCAACTTTGAAAGTTATCTTTTATCTAAATACTTTCTTGAGCGATTCCGATAGCAAATTGTAGTCAGCATTTTTAGTTGGAGAAAAAATAGCATACGCATCTCGCTTGAAACTGCATGACTCATCTAACAGTTCGTTTTACAAATTTTCCTGCTCGTTCCGTAAAATGCGACTTTCCAAGCTTTCTGTTTCAAATCGCAATTTCTGTGTTTTCGATTCGTTTTGTTATTTTATTAAAATATAAAATTTTCATATCTCATATCATAATAATGCAAAAAATTTGTTGCTATTGGTACTATGAAGCAGCCGTATTAAACTAAAGCTAGCATGAAGTATATTTTTATTTTTTGTGATCTCAAATTACCAATTTGAATTCTAGTTACATACAACTACGAATCAATTTTGATTAGTTTGAAAATTATTACTGTTAATTATTGTAAAAACTTCAATCTCGCTTGCAGAATTGGAACGTTCATTTTCAACGGAAACCTATAAAAACATAATTATACAGGTTCGTAACAGTATAATTGATGGACTTAATGCTGTGCATTTTATGATGTATATCCACTAAAATTTAATAATACACAAAATAAACAATTTCAAAGACATCATTTTTATGATGTACGAATAATTAGATCTTCGTTTTAAATGGTTGTCATTTTCTAAACGTCACGAATTTTCTGCCACATTACGCCCCCTCCGTATTTATTCGAACTAACCTCGTAGGTGCAAACTAGCGCGAAATTTTATAATTTTTCGTAATTAACATTGGTCAACCATAATTCTTGGTCGGTTTGTTTTATTAAAAATAAAATAATTTCTTTTTTTTGCATGAACCAGATTAAAGTAGCTTATCGACCGTAATTGTGTTCACAAAGCATGTACCGATGTAATCGTTTGAAGTTGTTCCTGTTGGACATCACAATTGTAAAGCTTAAAGAGTTGGCAAACTAGAAGATAGCATTATATTTACCTCAAAGAAAGGATTGCATACATGACAGGAAAATTATACTCTACTTATGTTAGTGGTGACAACCTACAACACGTGAGACATTTATTTTTGTAATAATGTGAACAAGAAACTTGGGATTGTTTTTTTTTCTACTTTTATTTTAATAAAATATAGGCCGTTACCTTAGAGGGGTATTTATGGTTTGGGGAGCCATTAATTTTTATTTTTGCTCCGAGCAACGCGCGAGAGCTTTACTATGTCGTTTTATTTATTGTCGGTATTACCGTCTACATATGCGGCAGTTAATTGAATTTTTAAATCTATCGTGCAATCCCAATTAGAATGTTATGTAGGAACATGAATAAACAAATCAGTTGTTTATTCAAGCCCTGATTAAACTCTCGATTGAATGGATAATCAAAAGTTAAGGTAGGTTAATTTGCCACTCGAGTTGGATAAGTGAATTACCACAAAGGGTGTACTCAAACAGCTGCCTGCTATCGCCAATTTTTGTATCGATCATCTTGGTAAAAAGTAAAAACACAGCAATGGTAATAAATTTGGTTTTATGAAGTAGAGTAGAATTTTATGTAATAATGATACAGCAATAAATATATTTTATGAAAATTGTTAAAAAATGGAAAATTATTTACATATCGGAACCGAAAAAGAATAATATTATGAATACCTAAACACCAATAAATTTTGAATAAGTTCCACAATAAATATTCAGGAATAAATTGACAAATTTATTGGCAAATGTAAATTGGTTATAGCAAACGTAGCTTGTGAGGATTTCGAAATTCTTATCGAAAATTGAGAAATGCACCCGACTTACTGCATTATTTAGGAATGTTTAATTTCGTTTTTAACAAAAATATGCAAAAATGCTAGAGAATAAATAGAATTTATGAAAAGTGTTATGTTTAAAACATAAGCTCATTTACAAGTTGCAGTAGCAAATTTTATGTTAATTAAGAAAGCTTTACATACCGCTCGTTGATATTTGCACCTAAAATGTTGCTTTTGACCCAGAGAAGTTTGAATTTATTATTAATAATTTCGACTAATGTTAAGTAGATTAAATTAATTGGAAAACTAAGTTGCGAGCTTTGGAAAATGATCCCTGTTAGTGTTTTTTCACCGCAAACAAGAAAATTAGTTTTGGAGGTTACCACCGACGTAAATGTTGAGCATAAATTTTTCACTAATTCCACACACAATACATATTTTCTTTTTATGTCCTTCGCCCTTTCAAAAGTAGACTGTACCACAACACAGCTGAGGTAAACATATCGATTCATCTCGCACGAGGGGCCCTTGTTGTAATCGATTTGTTTTAAAAGGGAATTTTAATAGCACTGCAGCATTAGCGAAAGCTCTTTTAGTTTAATAGGGCAATTTTCCTCGTTTTCGAAATTGTTAATGCAAGCCTGCGTTTAATTATACGTCTTGCTTCTTTACATTTAATTGCATCAACTTACTAAATTTGCCCTTATCTGTTTAGCTCGATTTTAAATTATTTTCGAAAATAATACAGTCTCGCATTAATCAGCTCAACTTCTTGGATAGTAATGAAAGAAAGTTTAAGCTTTAATTTGAAACACGAAATTATAACTGGAGTAGAAATTTTAATTGAAATGCATAAATGAGTAGAAACTAAAAATTACTTCGTTCCTATTACAACGATTTAACCTATTTTTTTGTTTTGTAATTAATGGTCTAAATTTTGTTGTTTATACGATCAATTTTGGTTAGAAGAGCAAATACCAAAATACGATAGGAAAATAGATGAGGAACGCTCGAGGTGAACGAGCAAGATAAAGTAACCATCAAAACGTTAAACTTAATTAAAGAATGAAATAAAAGATTTGTAAAATAAAAACTAATAATCGTGGTTAAGAATGAACAATAAATGAAGCTCAGAATTTTCGACGAAATTAGGTGGAAGAGGATTATTGTGTTATTGCAGCAAAGAAATGAAGTGACATCATCGTCATAATGGCATTACTTACATTCCAGAACGACGACGGCGACGCCCCTTCAAAGCTTTAAATTTTCTTGTAACTAATGATTGGTGCAACCGAGACTCGAATCCAAATTCTCCGTTTACAGTCGACCTGTAAGCAAAATTTGGACTATAAAAGTAAAGAAATTCTTGAGTTAAAATGTCATTCAATCAAAGCAACCTCTGCATTATCCTGAGGAGTTTGAGTGGAAAACGCGAATTTCTTGAATGCAAATGCATTCCTAGGCGGATTAATATTTCTGAAAGATGAAACTTCCAGGGTTGCTCGGGGAGAAATGCAACTTATAAATTTAAATTTTATAGTTCGCTTTTGTAAATCTTGAAAATACGTTTCGTATTTCTTTTTTACAAAAATGCTTCGATAGTTATGCAAATGATTTAGATTTGGATGTATTACTCAAGTTTGATCCGTTGCACAGAACTTGTTGAACATACATATTGTGAATATAAATTAGATATTACTACGAGTGCAACTGCTTACTTCGCATAATTCATACACAACGATTTGCATTCTTCGAGCAGTTCAATTTGACCACGATTGGATGGTAAACCGAGCGATTTCGGTATTAATCAAGTCATGGAATGAATATGGGACGATCTGACTTATCGAGATATGAAATTTTTAAACTCGCCGAACTGGGTCACATACACAAATAAATTTGGCAAAATCCAGCCAGCATATTGCATATTATTTAGTGCTGGAAAAATAAGCAACAACATTTTTTTGCAAATCACGTAAAAGTAACTAAATTACAACTTTACAACTTAAAAAGCATTTTAAAAGTTGTGCATGAAGTTGAAATTGAGAAACGAGCGTGCTGCTTAACTTCAGATAAAACTTTCGATTTTTTCAACAATCAAAGAAATAAATTTTTGGTGATTGTGTAATGTGTGGCATCAGGAAATAACATTGTTAAATTGAGCGCGAAATAGGACATCCATTTGGAAGGGCATCAGATCTATTCTGTTGTCGTTACGGAAGAGTTTGTTGTGGCAAAAAATTTACTTACCTCAAATTTGCAAGTTACCGCCAGTTACTGTACTGGGGCGGTTCATAAGAAAAGTGAATAGAAAAATAAATTGAAGATTAACTCGGCAATTTATTTCGTGTCGCTTATCTGGCACGTTACAAAATTTATAATGCTGAATGAGGGAAAAGGGAAACTTGACGTACCAGTGATAAAATTTGATGGATTGGTTTCGATGTTTTTCTTTTCTTCAGAAGAAAGATATGAATATTACGATATGTTGGTTTTACGGAGGGGGGACGAAAATCTGTTACAATTTTAACCCCCCCCTCCCCGAATGTAAACGTTAATCATTACGACATTCATTCAATTATTAGGAACCAAATGAAATTGCTGAATCAACAAATACTTTATTTTCTACGCTTTTATACAAAATTCTTATAAAAAGTGTTTATTTACAAACAAGGGGACGAACCCCTAATTCGCTTTTTTATTTTAGGGTGGAACTGTTTGGTTTGCGTAGTATATTTTGTTACTTTTATTACTACGCTTCTGTCAATAAGTGGAAGCAGGGTTGTACCTACTGTGTTTTCGTGATAGTTCAACTAAATTTTATTTATTAGGAGTTGCCGGAGGCAGCATAACGAATCACTATCGATTATGATATTAATTATGGTCAGTTATGCACAAGCGAATATAGATTAGTGGAATCGAGGGGTAGGGTAAACTATAACCATATAGCAGAACTGGAAACAATCATCCCTTAACGCTTTACTAGTAATAACATTAATATGGGAGATCGATGACTTTGTAACGTCCTAAATTTGCCTTGAATGTGGTTTCCATTAAATGCAGAACCGCACATCGCATTGCCGAGCTAGATTACCGGCGAAAGCAGCAAATTTTGAGATAAAGTAGGATTCGCAATTTATGAGACCTACTAGTCTGGAACTACAAAAGTGCGAAGGCGAGAAGCATACGCAATGCGTTTTATAAAAGATGCGAGCCAGCGCTACGTGAAAATTCTGCTAGTCTCAAATGATGAGAAAATGTGCAAAAGCATTTTTCACATTGCTCTACTAATGTAGTCAGATTTAACTTAAATTTATTTTATTTTTTTTATTCTGTGGTAGGTATGTGTGTGTGTTGTAAAGTTGAAGTAATAATAACGAATGGCGAATTTCAGTTGGAGATGGAAAATTTATGATTAAATTTTCTTAGAAAGGTTTTTTAAATCGAGATATCTAAAAAATATGTAATAGAAATGACAAAGTGAAAAATTTTCTTTTACTAAACTATATTCAGCTAACGTTCGCATAGCGGGCAACATATTGAAAGGGAAACTGCTGAATATACGCCCTAAAATAAATGTTTGCATTTTGAAAACAAAGCTCATGACCACTGGGATTTTCCTGTAAAGCAGTTCAAACAACTTCCAGTCTTTTTGTTTTACAACTCACGTGCGTAAACAACGGTATGTACTAATTTTCTAGTTACGTTTCACAAAAGCAAGACAACTGTGATATTAAAATTATCGATCTTTCACTTCAACCCTTTCTTTTTATTATATCTGGTCATTTTAATGCTCGTTTTGGTCCAACTGTTGGGTTGGTTTATTAGGAGACTTGAAGTTGAATTAAATTCTTTACAGTCGTTTTACTTTTAGTACTGCAATATTTGATTATATTATTTAGGAAGTGTCTTAACAAAACCACCACACCTAAATTGACGCGACTCTTGCATTAGTATTCTAGTAACATTTTCACGCCTCATATGTTGTTGAATGCTTTTATTTTATATCTACCGTACAATTTGGACTTGTAGTGTTTTCGGAACACTTAAAACTCGTCCCTCTTAGCGCAATGCAATTCTTGCTACATTCTGGTGAAGTTTAAAGTCTCTCATGTAATTAGGGCATAAATTTTGACTTGATACTCCATTTGTTAGTTATAGCGTTTTATTTCTTTTCATGAGTGAAAAGCGTTGTTCAAATAGTATACTACGTACAGGGTTCAAATCCAGAGAGAGTCGAACTTTCTTATGATCGTCTCGGTGCTTCGGAGGGCACGTAAAGCCGTCGGTCCCCCTGGGTTTATGAATTTTCCCGCCATTAACAAAAAACCGGGGTCGCAGACCAACCTACCGGATGTAAAACAATCTGCTCGTAGAACCAAATTTTCGGGGTCCACTCACGTGGAGTGAAGTTGACGCCTTTACAATACTTCAGGTTATTAAAGGATTGGAAAAATATAATAATAATCATAATCAATTTTGATTTTCAGACGGTCATTTGCCTTGTAGGTAACGCAATCAACTGCGAATGCGAGGTACCGGGTTCAAATCCGGAGAGCGGCGACTTTCTTATGACTAAGTCTCCGTGCTTCGGAAGGCACGTTAAGCCGGTGGTCCTCCTGGGTTAATGAATTGCCATTATTAACATAAAAACCAGGGTTACAGGCTCGTCTGGAGGCCAGTCTAGCAAACTACCTATCGGACGTTAAAAAATTTATATACTTAGAGCTCTAGCACTGCGGAGGAAACGATGCAGATGTTGGAAATAAACAGATCAACAGATCTAAAGAAAAGTCAAGGAAGAAGAATTTTGATTTTCAAGAGGCTAACTCAATTGCAGAAAATAATATTATTTCTTTTTAAGCTAAGGACGAAATTATTGTTTAATTATGGAGATTAGATCTCATGTATTGGAGAATATTAGATCTTATCTCCTTCAGGAGCTTAGTAGATAGATTAGTTTAATCTGCCTCTGAAATTAGGAGAATTAATCTTCGTAATTATCAATTAATGTTGTCTTTAGTTTACAAGGTGCTCCGCATTAAACGTGTTACAATAGATTTTATCAATATAGTTTAAAAAATTAATAGCTTTGTAATTTATAAAATTATAAAGTTCTGAAATATAACTTAGGAATTCGTCTCAAAATTGCCATCGGTGGCAATTGCAGATCGTGTCGATTAAAAGCTGTCGGATAATTTTCTATCGAAAAAATGCTGTCGTACAAATGATCTAAAATCCTGAAGAGTACATCACGTTCATAATTATAAATCTTTTGAAGTTGATCATGCAATTTAGACTATCAGCGTCTAATTTTTAATACGTATCGTAAAACTGAAATTGTTTTGAGAACAGTGGAATATAAATTAACAGCTTAAAATGCAATTTTATGAAAATTATTTTAGTAAACAGTCTCAAAAGTTGGAGGGGGGAAGATACCTTCATTGATCCATCCTAAGAACTTGACGAGTGAGATTCAGGTATATTTCAAACAATATAGAATTTCGTATATTAATAAAAAATTAAATTTAGAGCAACCATCGGAATGGAAATTAAAGGAAATTTTTTTTAAATTTTACAATAAAATAAAACAATTAAAATATTTCATTTATAGCATGTGATAAATTTTTTATTTAAACGTAAGGTAATTAACTTCTATTCTTTAAAAGATTGGATGTAATTACTATTTGTTTACAAATCATTGCATGTGTTTTGTTTTTATTGCGGCTCTTATCATATACTTAATATGCAAAAAATAAAAAAAAAACAATAAATTGTTTCATAAATATTATGTACACTTAAAAATCTCTTACGGTTGTCATTCAGATCTACTAATTATAGTGCATCATTAATAAAGTTTAGTAATAGAAATAACTTGCTAGAAAACTTCTCCTCGTGTCATTTATAGAAATGTATCTGATCTCACTGTGTATGAGTGATAATATTATGTGGAAAATCTATTTTATTTAGATAATTTTATTAAGATTTAATTGACAAAGTTTACTGCGTTTATTTAAAAGTTGTGTTACTAAACTTCCTGGCATTGGGGGGTATTCCATACCCCACCGGATCCAACACCACGACAGTTTGATATATCTATTTCGAACGGTTGCCATTTAATATAATCAATGAGAAACATCCACTCTTTGCGACCGGGGGGTTTGGGGGATATGGAATACTCCCCAAGAACATACGAAGTTACTGACTTAGCTAAGCACTCCAAAATTTGAAAGTAGTCTCTCAAGTTTGATGAAAAATTCAGTCTAATGATTTACTAGAAAACTCCTCTTGGATTGGTTTATTTATTTATTTCGAACCTAAAAATGACAAAACCACACTAAAAGTATTAAACCAAATCGTAACATGGCAGATTCGAATCTACCCGATGCGATGGCAAAATTTTTATTTAAATAACACGTCGCTGATATGTTAAAACGATAAATGTTGTATGGCTCATTGCTTGATTACATGTATTTATTCCAGCAGTTGACTGTATCGGAATGTTGCTAGCTTTACATGTACATTGCGTTAATGAGCGACGAGGTTTAATGGGTAAAATTAAATAAATTCGTCATTTAACTAAAATTCATTACCATTTTACTATGCACAATTTATCCGGGTTAAATTATGTCATAGAACGAAAATTATGTATACATACCTAATGGGAATTTAATTGTTACGAGCAATCAGCTCCAGCAGAGCACCAGGGGTGTAACAAATCTTTTTGGAAGAATTGCACAGAAAATTATTGGCCTGGTAAAAGCAATATGTGAACGAGAAAATCGGATGCGGAACATTGAGCTCAATGATGTGGTAGCTAATTGCACGATGTTATTCAAATTTATATCCCCCATTTGGTTTTACTCTTATTTCGGGTTATCCTTACTTCGAAACATGCACGTGGAGAAAAGTAATTGGATGAGGCTCTCTTAATTTGAAAACTCGATCAAAATAACTTTTGCATTTGAAAATTTAAATTTATGATCTTAATATTGAGAAGCTTTCGGATGAGCTCTCCACCCTCGTTAACATGAAGCTTATGCATTGGATATTGAAACTAATTCCTTCTTTTATTAACTCACCATTTCTTTCGCATTTTGGAATTGCATTATCTATCAGTATTCTTTTATTTTCGCATTTTCTGGAAATCTAGAGAAAGCACTTCATTTTTTACGATTCGGTGTCTAAAAAATAATCTAAAAAGGTCGCAGAGCTGGTAGACTCCTCGGTGTCTCGAATTGTTATTTATGTGTCGGTCTTTATTTCGTATCTAAAACAAGCGTGTTCACAAATAGCTTTTTGGAAGATAGGCGAATTTGATGAAATCGTACGTCTTCATAACTGACAGTACACCGTCTTGCCAATTTACATGGCGCTCTGTTTAGAAAGCAAATTGTCTGCTAAATAATGGAATCGCAAAGTGTTTACCGAGATCTGCACGTGCAGATTCACATGTTTTTTTTAGCAAAAACAATTAACTAGCAGTACACGCTCAAGTAACTTTACTACACTTTTTAAGCAAAAGTTGGAAGTTTCATAAAAATGGGCAAAATGAAAAGTTTTTATGTGTAGAGAATACTTTAATATCTGAATATTTATGGAATGTTACTCTCTCAAGATTGAAAAAGTAAAGACTTTCCGAATACATTTGTAGTTTTTCAAATCGTATTTCACTCCGTTGCAAAATTTAACAATATTTTGTGAAACTATTAAATAAATTAAAAATTCGAAACTTTTCGCTTCACTCGCAGAGAAATAGTCAATTGATTCACTTTACATAAAAGTATCTCTTTGAAACTTTTTGCATTAAACCGTTCAATTGTTTCTCGCTTTTCCTCACCGAAACGTACACCAAAGCTTCAAATAAAAACAAAAGTGCTAATAGGGAAATGTTTTATTCATAATTTTGGCACTTATTTAATTTAGGAAGAGTTTCTTCGTTTTCCAACACACAAACTTCATGTGTCGAGCATCCTCTGCCCTTTAATTAATTTTATTGCTCATTTAAAATTTTCTAGCACTTGTTCGAGCACAAACGATTTGTTTTATAGGTTGAGGGATTTGACAAACTTCTACGTAGGTTAGTTAAAAAGGTCTTTGTCTAAAATTCATCTAACAGTCCTAAATTTTTTTGAATTTCTGGTCATTCCAAAAATTATTTGTTCCGTGGTTTGGATTCCACGGTAAGCTGTAAGTCCAGGTTTACAAGGTATTTGTCGATAATTCGCACATAAAATTAACAGTTGGGTCATAAATGAACTCTCATATTGAATTAAAAAATTTTATTGATCCATTTTATGTTCAGTAATTCAAGTTTTTAATGTTCAATGCGACAGTTCATGTAGTAATAATACGATAGGAAATCATTATTTGAAGCAACAGTTTCTTTGGTATTGAGAACGGAAGGCTCGAGTACATTTTACGTTTCTGCATTACATCGGACTTCAAAGCAGCCATTTCAGTTTTTTTTTTAATTTTTATGAAATTCAGAACATGCGTTTCGTGTTTATTGCGAATCATCGCTTTCGATCTGTCTAACCGATCTTAATCAATGCGATTTGATGAATTTTATACACCTTTTGATAGTAAAATTTTATCTCCGTATCAGTTGGAGAGTATAATATGATTTTAATGTAATATTTTCTAGCGTGCAATCAAAAAATCTAGTAGGTAATGCGACATAATAAAAGTCGATTTGATGGTTTACAGACCACGGCGTTTTATTATTACTTATTCATTTATAAAACCTATTTATAGTACGTGGGGTCATAGTTTTCGCCCTCGCAAGTTGGAGGTGGTTACTGCTCCTGAAGGCCATAATTGATCAGCCTCACTTGTCACTTAGCGATTTAAGATTCCATCGACTTTCAAAAGAAAAATCTCATGATGTGACCACTGAATTTGAATACTCGTTCGTAAAAGAGAATTAAATATTTGGCAGAATTAGAACCGACAAAGATTGTAAAAGTTTCTTAAAATTTTAAGAAATGTAAACGTCCGAATCCTGTAAAATGCTCTCCAGACCTCCTCGTTCTTATTTCCTAAAAGCATAGCTTGAGGTAACAAAATGATATTCTCATCCCTTCGCCGCACTGGCAACTATTCATTATATTAAAAAAAATTCTAAAAAAAATTTACTTGCTTTATGGTACTTGACGTAAAATATGCTCAATTTCCTAAGCCATCACACCGAAACGCTGCAAACGTCTTCTTCATTGTAATGAAATAATTGTGGTTGTACGGGAAATGATTCTGGAAGAACCCTAATATTTCGTGAGGAAATCAACGGGAAACTACCAGATTATTCTTGTTCCTGCATTTATTTACTGATTTCGTGTTGAATTACAAATTTTATTGCCACACTTGGATTTGTATTATTGCCTGCTCTTAAGAATTAAAACAAAAAAATCGATAAAAATGTATTTTAATTGGGGAGTCGTATGTATACTGGCAGCTCCTCGACTAATGAATGGATAAGCTGTAAAATATTTAATTTTATTATTTTTTGTTGCATTATTATTAATTAATTTCATAGTATCGAGGTGACCCGCTTCTAGCGAATTGTTTATTGGAATCCTTCATGGAGAAATTAGAAATTTTATTTATAAAAATAATTATAAATGAATAATTAAAACTATTTTGGTATATTATACAGAGTGTTTGTTACATTGCGGTAAGATATAACTTTCATATTTTAAAGAGAAGTATCTTAAATTCTCTATAGACTTTTTTTTATAAAAATACGTTTTATACTTGATGATAATACGACACCTGCAAAAATGTAACGATAGAACCGAGGAGAATCAAACTTATGACTGTCTCCGTGCTTTGGAGGGCACGTAAAACCAACCGTTGTTTCTTTTAGGTTGATGAATTGAAGGCTGAAAAACCGGACATAGTCCTAAATTAATAGTAAGAAGGGCACATTATTACTGGGGAGAGAGTTGTAGCGGTCCTATTATTAACTAGAAATATAGCAGATCTGTGTAATATGAACCTAATCACCTCGGTAGCGTAGTTGGTTCGTCTCAGACTACAGTCTGAGGTCGAATCCAGATCGATGAATAGTTTTCAACACTTCATTAGACTAAAGTTTAAAGGTACACCTGCGGTAGAAAAGCTCCAAAACGAACCTTTTCTTCTAACACAATTGAGTGCGTTTCTATGAAGACATCAACCCGATAGCTTTTATAGTTGCGGAGAAAACCTGTAACAGACTCGGCACGAGACATCCATACAAATAGCAAATACATATTAACCCATTTATTCAGCCGTAGCTCCCTAGACAATCGCCTAGGTTTTTCCTAGCTCTCAGGTCCATCCATACTTCTGTTGTTAGCTTTTAATTTGTAACTCCATTATTTTATTAACTAAATTTCAGAATAAATCGAACAAATACCGGGCGATTTTTAACTTTTGTCTGCAGGTTTTTGTTTAGCTTTTTTGTTTTCGAAGTTGTTTAATGTACTTCATATGACAATCTCGTGTATTCCCTCAGGACTTCTTTGTTTGTTTGTACAACTTTTACTTGTATTTTAACGTATACTTTTTGTCTTTTATAGCCCCTCGTTTTATTTAGTTTTCGTGGCGTGTATCTGCAAAGTACTCGATCATTCAACTCAAGATAAAATGTTCACTTGAATATTCATTTCCAGGCTATGATATTAAAAATATTGCAATTTGCTTTATCTGACTAAAAAATTACACGTTAATCTATTTATGACTTTATTTCTCCTTGTTTTCGAAATTTACATGTTTAGTGCTTTTCACATATTTATTTGGTTTAAACGCCGGCGTTGATTCGATTTTGAACACAGATCTATAGATTTTGTTGAACGAATATTTATGTAAAGTAGGTGACGATATTTTCAGTACATTGCTTTTAAAATGGAAGTAAATAGCGAAATGAAATGAGTCGAAAACTTTTATAGTCTTTTCTCTATGTATAATTTACTCATTTAAAGGATTGACTCGAATGATTTGAGAGGTTTTCTTCTATATCAAGTTCCTATCAATATGAAAAGGGAGCTCGAGAGTTTCCTCTAGTTGTCGAGATAATCCTCAATTTAGCTTAATTACGTCGATGAAAATTTCTTTCCGATGTTCCTTCACTTTTATGCATATCCGTAACAAGTCTTCATTGTCTTTGATGTAATTAGTTCCGATGTGGATGGTAGTTTTACTTTCATTCCACTAAACAGGTGCTTTTAGTAATGAAATTTTAATTAATTCGTTATTTTGTAACAGTAGCGGCCAATTATGTATTAACGATTGTGAAATTAACCTTGAAATCATTAATTATTGTGTAACGTTAATGATGAGTAAAGATAGACAATGGAAAAAAATTTAATTTTTAAATTCGTTTCAGTTTACTGTGCGAACTTGCAGCAATCAGTATCAAGTGGTTAACTCAAAAAATTGTTATCATTAAACTCCTACTTATTTAAATTTTTTATTACTACTGTACATTGACTTTTACGTTAATTAATTGATGTATTATTATTTATAAGCGGCATTAATCATTGATACTTGCTTTATAATATTTAAAAAGTAATTCATTTTCGGGTTAACTACTTATTGAGCTAGTTTTCTTGTCGATGTTGTCTAGAACGAGCTTTTTAACTGCAAAAACTTTTAAATGTGCTGAAAACTTGGAGTATTATGGTTTGTTCAGTGCATTTAGCAAAATTACCAGCTTTTTATTTACTCGGGAAGGAAGTTAAATTGAGCTAAATGACCCAACATTTTTCTTGTTTTCTTAACCCCTTTTGCGAATTTCTTCTTTTTCTTCTATCACTTGCGATTCCTGAAATAAAATAGAAATTGTTTGTTCCTTCGTTCCTGTGGTGGAAACGTAAGGCTCTGCGCATTATAGGATTTTAAGAATTGGCTCGAAGTCTACTATCTTACCGCGTTTATAGCGATTCAAGGCGATGTTGAATTGCAGTATAATCTGATGTGACCTCGTCTGGTCCGTTGGTACAACGCCAAGTGCAATAAATTGTGGAGGCGAATGCGGTTGATTAGAACAAACCGCAAGCCGCCGCCACTGACCTTTGGTGTGGGTGGAATTTATAGTTGAGTGTGTATTAATTCCACCATATTGAATGAACATCAAATTTTGATTCCAAATCGTAAAATAACAATTTCATGGATTTCACAATTTCTCATATGCGACAAATTTGAGTAATTTTTCGTTCACACTCAGATAAATCAAATCGTTACTACCAACTGTAGAGATTTATTGCGAATTATTAAAAAGTAATCCTGTTAAGTGGTACTCGACTGTACTTGAAGTAATTAATTAAAAAATTACAAAATTAAATTTATACCTTGCATAATGAACGATGTAGCGTAACGAATTACGATATTTATATAATTTTGAAAATGTGTTCACTGTTTTACAATAAATGAACTAATTAGTAAGATAATTTAAAAAGTTTCACTTTTATGAAATGATTATAATTTTCAGCTACATCATTATTTAATTTATTTTTTATTTTTTTAATTTATTTTACTTTTCTTTATCACCTTAATAACATTATGATTTGTTTTATGAATTTTAAAATTACAATTAAAATATAATTATTCAGACTTGGCTTCTTTTGAGTTCAAGTCGAACAAATTAGTATCTTATGTGAGATGGGTTCTTTAAGAAATTTGCTAACTGAATTGGTAAAATAATTTTGGATTCGGAAGTCGATTTTATAGGTAGGATATTTTAAGTGTAGCAGATGGTTTTCCTCCAATGAGTTCAAGAATTTTCGTTATTACCGATAATTTTTCAAGATACTGGGGATATTTTAGCCGGCTATTTTCACAACAACATTTTTATTAATAATCTCTTTACACAGAATTTAGTTAAGATAAAATCCATTGTGGCGGTTATTGGTAAACCATAAAATAATCTAATCGTGCAGGACAGATATAGGAAAAAGGAAGTTCGTGTTGAATTTAATTTGGATATGTTGAAATAAACATTGCAAAAAAATGTGTCATATAAGTAATAATAAATTATTGTTGGGTTTTCTCAGAAGTTTATTATCATTCATTAAGCCTTTGTTTACATTTGTTGTTTTTTAATTATGGCTAATCTTATCTCATTGTGCAGAACCAAGAGTAACTAATGCTTATAATCAAATATACCATAGTTGTATCGTGGTCTTCGATTTTTTCAAATTTAGAACAGACCATCAAACGTCTGACCCTGACGTGCATGAATGGATTAACGAATTTCACACTGTCTTAAAAAAAACTTTGAAAAATAGATTGGTACCAGTTGTCAATATATTTATTTTTGCCCCCCCTCCTCCACTTATTGTAATTTTTAATTCAACCCTCATTTTGAGAGTAGAAAATTTTATTAGAATTTTCTGTTCGATTCGAGTCGTAATAGCCAAGAACATAGAAACGGAATAATATTTAGACGGTTTGAATTCGCCCTATGTCCCAGCAAAAGCGATAATCATATCGTCACCTTTTTAAACATATTGGCAGCAGAGATCAATGACATTCCTGTTTTTTAAGACAAACTAAAGATTGGCTCTAGATACTTCCACCCTGAGAGACCACCAGCCGAGATTTACGACCCCAGTCAAGCTATCGACAAATGGCATGTCAAGGCTTCAGGAAAATGTCATGTGAGCGGACATTAGCACAAGCTCGCGGTAGCTGATTTATAGGTCAGCATTTTTTTATTTTTTAATAAAAATTGCAATTATTTTGTTATAAAACAATATTTATTATTATTTGTTCTATACACAGCATTCTAGACTTGAACTTTTTTTTGTTCTCTACAATCCATATGTGGTTAATTTATATGTGTTTTTAATATAGATTGAAAACATGTGTAATGTATGTTCAGCCTTACGATAAATTAAAGCGTAATAATTATGATATAAATTTACGACCATAATGCAATAAATTAATAATAATTTATAAAGTGTAGTGAACATTAAAACCTGATTTTATTATAAAACATTAAATAATTTATATTTGTATGCGTAATCGCATATAATTGATTAATTAATTGTATTTACCTACCATATATTTTCTTTATATACTAAAATCACGAAGTTATTTCATAATAATCAAAATAAGATAACGATATTTTTTTTCCTTAACTTACGGTACGGTGGAACTTCGATAACTCGAAGTTAACGAAGTATTGAATTTCTCACGTGTAAAGTTTGATACTTCTGAATTACATTCATTATCGTGTCCTTTCACGATACACTAAAGTTTAAGGAAATCAATGATAAGGGTCGTACACTTAGGTCAATATTATTACAAATTTTAGGGAAACGAGACGATACAAGTATTTTAAAACATCCATCAGCTGCTAAAGAAACTCCGGGCCATATGGAAGCTGTTAATTATTGTGAAATGCTTAATCTCTCTTCTTGTTCAGTCGAAGGATTAAAAGAAATTCTCTTATTAAGTTTGGATGATTTAACTTAATTGGTTTTAATTAATTCGTTAATTTTAAATTCAACTAGTATTTATGTTGGATAAAATGTCGAGGATAAATTTCAGGATTTTAAAGAGGATCTATCTAGTGAAAAATTCTTCCAGTGCAGTGCGTGTTAATCTTGGACACACGGTATAAACTATTTGATTCTTTGGCACTGGAGCATGTCATTGTTTTTTGGGTGAGTTTTTTTCAGGTGGTAGTTTAAAGTCGATTATCAGCTAGAGATTAAAACTTCGCTCTATTATTTTCGTGCGTCTGGGGGGTGGTGTTAATTAGTTCTGTTATGAAGCAGATTAAACCATATTGAAAGTTTTGGCAAGTTGGTTAAACTGTAAACTCGCACGATTTGTTTTCATACTACCAAGAGCAATAATTTTGTCATAATCTTATACAACAAGAAAATTTATGACTTTGGCGCTTATTATGACTTAATTATTATTTTTTGTTAAAATCGTTGTCGGATGTAGGTATACTAAAGAGTGGATTAAATTAAATTACCTTTTCAAATTTGTTCAAGTTAGGCAAATTTAACGATTTATTTGCAAGTGACTTAACATATGGGTCGGAACAAATTTAGGACATAGTTTCTGTAAAGCTTGCATAATTCAATTTTACTTATTTGCACCTAAATTACCAACGCTTTCGTTTTTTATTAATTTATTTTTCTGTAAACCTACTTTTTATAATTTAAAATACTCATTTATTTAATACATTTACAGGGAGAAAAACGTAGTGGTTGTTTACATAAATTATACATTTAAATTATGTTATTCGAGACAGCACAAAATATTTTTGTAGGTTTCTATAACGTTGTTATTCCAAAGTTTTGTTCATGAAATTTTTTTTTATTATTTGAAGTTAGCAGATTTTCATTGGCGCAGTCAAACTGTTTACTTTGTATATTTTAACTATTAGATAAAATTTTATGACTTAACAAAAAATTGTCGATACCGATTTTTACATTTTGTTTAAACTTTTCACTGTTAAATATACACCACTGTGCAAAATCTGATGTCTGATGGAAGTTATACAAATAATGCTTGCTGACATTCAAGTCGCTTACACAAATTGGAGTTTTTGCTCTTATTTCATAGATAATACTCAAGCTAATAGATTTTTACTGGAATAAAGCACGGCATTTACTCTAAGATGAGATGAGATATGAGTCTGAGATGCAATTTTTATCCTCAAAGCAGTTAATTTGATGGAAAGCTTCCAGAAGCCAAGGAAAGGAAACAAAATATGTTTATTGGTTATTTAAGCATTTCTAAAGATAAAGAAAGAGATTATGTTGTCTAAGTAGTTTTCTTTTTTATCAAAGCACATACAAATGACAGCACTCATTTTACCCTAAATTTAAATTCATCCAATTGTGTGCTTCTATTTTGATCCACTTGTGTAGGTCTGTAAAGGATGAAAGGTCATTCTGAATTTGACGGGGGGGGGGCTGAATCTCAAAGTTTCGTTGCATCAGTCACGAAATGCTCAGTCAATTGAAGCGTATGCAGTCCGAGACTAACGACTTCGGGGAAGATATAATTCACCAAATGCTAGCCACAAGCTTCGCGTATTTGGAATTTATAATTTAAATAAAATTTAAGATTCAAATATTTTTACTTTGATAACTCTGAGCAACATCTGCGACGAAAGTATCGTCCTATATTTCATCTTATTTTCTTGCATTTGATTTAGTTAATAATCCATTTTATAGCAGCAATCAAATTGATGAAAATGAATTAATGTAAACTTTTAAACTGATTTTCTCGTGACCTAGAAAGAAAATTGAAACTGATTTATTCTGTCGCATAGTTTTAATTGCATTGCTGTTCCCATCTGAAAATTTGAAAACCCTCACTTTGTGTGTGAACATGACTTTGTATATCAAAAGAGGAATTTCAGGAAGCTATGCAATAGAAAGCTCTGAACATGTTAATATACGAATTCCACGTTAGTTTTATGATGGAAGAACAGAACCACGTTTGTTTTGGTGACTGCAATAACAGAACATTTAATATCTCTACTAGTTTAGTAATCGATTTTCGAAAATCAATAATTTAGCTAATTTCAATTTTTCAGTCAAAATCAGCGAACAGGTAATACTACCCTTATCAAGTAACTCGTTGAGCAAGACTTCTTTACCAAAGTAAGTTTTCCTATGGAACGCTTACCTAAATGAGCAGTTTGGGTTATTATACTGTAAAATTTAAATAATTTCTCGTTGGCAGCGTACTTATGAAACAATTTGGTTTGCTTCTCTTGACGATAATATAAGCTACTACGCCTCTGACGAAAGTTATACGTAAGTCAATTATGCTCGATCGTTATTTGTAATTGTTCTAATCATACTCCAGTGCTTGAGTAGTTCATACAACTTCTCAACTTGAACATATTGTAATTACCCCTTTTATGCGAATTAAAATTTGGGAAGATACTCTTAATTCCAACTGTATAAAAGTGTTAAGTCCTCAACAAAGCTTTTCTCATCAAAAAACATGTCAGAATAAAATTGCACAAAAATGGAATTGGTTTTAACGACACGTCGCATTTGATATATCCATTTCCCAGATCGATATTTTGTAGTAATATTCTTCCAGTTTGTTTTATTTCATAATAAATAAAATAAAATAATAAATTGAAATTTATTATTTCCAATAAATGATGACCTGACCAAATGCATGGCTAAACTCGGATTTGTTACGTCAGCCGAATCCACTAACGAATGAAAAAATTGCCCCACGGTGAAATGGATTATTTTCCCTATTTCCGTCAGATTTTGGCTTACTTTTAAAACAAATTTCAAATTAAACACACTCAATTAACGTTGAAATTTTTAACCATTAGTAGGGATTTTTTGTACATTTACAACCGTAATTATTCTTTTTTCTTTATATTTTCTAGAGGATTTATTGTTGTGTGCCTCTATTATGTTTCGTTATAGAGACAATTTTTGCAAGGATTCCTTCTAAATATTAAATAATTACCGAAACTTACCGGAATTCCGCTTAGCGTTATGGATGGTAGAAAAACTTAACAACAATTTATTTAATTTTTTTGAGTTGCTATTATTTACGCAAAGTAAATAATTTACGGTGGTGTGGTATAGTATTGAGACGGTCTCGACTTCTTTCGACCTTTACCTCGATAACTTAAATTTCTAATTTGTGTTCCATCGATAAATTACATCAGTCGGCGTTACAAACGCAGATATCGATAAAGCCCTACGCGTATTTCTTATCTTTTGTGGTTTAATAGGTTGAAAGAAACGTTTTAATCGATTCATTTATTAAACAATTCAGTAGGTGCAGTCAACAACCTTAAAATAAAATCGGTTGTTTTAAGCCATTGTTTTTCGAGTTGGAAGAGCCAAGTTAAGTGCACCTCAGGATATTTTTAGTATGCACATCTTGAAAACTTTGTTTTTCTCGTGGTACACCACTTCTTCGTAGTTTATGTGAGCAAATTTGCAATGTAGAAATAAAACGCACGAGTGAAATCGACCTTGTGATGAATAAGGTTACAATAATTTATGCAAATCACGGTATGACTTGTTGTTGGGCGTTGTTTGTTGTTTGTAAATATTTATTTTTATTAATTACAATTTTATTTGTCTACACCACGTTCGTATACACCGCTCAACTCTTAGCGCTTCGAGCCGCGCGGTATTTGTTCGATACCTTCGTCTGCGGATGAGGATTAAAATTTTATCGATAAGAAAATTATTTGAGGAATTATGAACCTACAATTGCGCTTTATTTGCATATTCAAACACGGACAAGGGGGATTACAAATGAGATAATATAAGGACTTTTATTTACATCTACGTTGGAAATATTTCAGTATATTACGGGCACAATGAAAATTCCAACTTAAAATCATAAATGAAAACTGGTGCTTTTAAGTTTCTTTATATTCGTTTAATTTACATGCTTGTCGTAAAAAGATGCGGATTTTTGTTTCATTGAAGTTACAAACGGCCGTTTTTATTAAAAATATGTTTTGCATTTTTGCTTAAATTGGGATTTTAAATGATACGGATTTACAAGGGTTAATAAAAAACTTTCTGTATTTTACAAAAACAATCATAAGAATAAATTATACTTTACCCAACGCCTAATTGCGGTTATCTAACAGCGACGTAGGCGATTTTTTGAAATTTTGGAGTTAAATTTTTAAGAAACTGAACGAAATTATAAACTAACTTAAGCTTGTCAGAAGTATCTTGAGTACTAAATTTAGCTAAACGTAACTGACTTTAATGAATAAGCAGTGGTGTAGTCGGTTCAATTCCCTAGTCGTCTGTTGGGTCAATAAAATAAGAACAAAATAGCCAACTCAATACAATATAATACCTAGAGTAAACAAATACGAAAATGTGAATAAAAACATTTGCCTGGTTAGGGTTAATGCAACTGATTTTACCCATTTGCATCAGATAGAGTTCATTGCCTTTAGTCACTTTCAGGGTATCGTATAATAAATAGTATAACCAATGCAAACCGCGATGCACTTTACAATATCTTAGACACGGATGTGGTTAAAGGAGGTCTCCATATTTGATTTGTTGACGTGAGTTGACTATGTGTAATTGTTTTCGTACTATTCCAGTGTTGCTTATGCAGTCATTGTCAGGAAGATGGACATTGCATGAGAACCATTTGCATTTTAGCACTGATAAATGTTTATATAAATTAATAACTAGCAGTACCAAATATGACAAGAGACATAATTTAATGTGTCTAAAGTACCTCGAGACGGTCAATATTGTTGTATAATAGGAACTGGGTTACTAGGTACTGCACTGGCATTGTTTAATATGATTGACAGTGCAATGTATTGCACAATATATTACTCGTATCATCAGGGTTTGCTTAACAGGTGTATTATGTTTTATCCAATTACCCAACTTTAATATTATTGTCAGCCATTTGTATTTATTAAACTAAATGCTCATTTTAGCGATTATAATAAATTTTACTCTATCAAATGAGGCAATGTTTAAAAAGGTTAGAGATGTTATACAAAACTACCAATGCAATTAGGTTTACGTCGTTATAGTGAATGGATTTGGATGTTTCCGGATTTTTTGAATTTCTTATACTAAAAAATAAAAAGTTTACATTTCGAAACCTTCCACAGGTTATTTGGGGGTACTCTAGGATGTTTATCCTAAGTTTTTGACTTCAAAGACTCTGTGCTAACTTAGGAGGGACCAAAAACCTCAAAATGTTTGGACTTTTTTCAGTTTTTTGCTTATATCTCGTAAACTGAGCATATTTTAGGTATCATAGTTTATTATGAAGTTATAGAACAGTAAATTTGCTAAAATTTGGTTGGTAAACCGAATTTTTATACTCAATATTAACCGAGATACAGCCAATCAAAGTTAAACAAAGTTTCTCAAAATATAAAAAATAGACAAAAAACGAAGGTTTTGCCCCTATAACTATTTATTACCATATCATTTCCATGTTAATTATGATAATAATTACTCATCAATATGAACATCTTGGAACATTTATGACTATCCTTCTCTTCACCCCTCCCCCAAACATGAAGATGCCTCATATTAATTAGCATATTTTACATTAAAGTGAGGCATCTTCACATTTAGCGGAATAAGAGAGGGAAGGATGGGGGGAGAATGGTCATAGGTGTTTCAAGATATGTATATTAATGAGTGATTAACATAATTAACATGTAAATAATGGTAATAAATAGTTATAGGGCAAAACCTTTGTTTTCCGGCCATTTTTTTACATTTTGAGAAATTTTGTCTAACTTTGATTAGCTGTATCTAGGTTAATATTGGGACTAAAAATTTGATTCACTAACCAAATTTTAGCAAATTTAGTGCTCTACAACTTTGTAAAGATCTACAGTACTCAAAATATGGTTAGTTTACGAGATATAAGCAAAAAACTGAAAAAACTCCAAATATTTCGAGGTTTCTGTCTCCCCCTCTCTTAAGTTAGCACAGGGTCATCGAGGTCAAGAACTTAGGATAAATATCCTTAAGGATATCCCAAACAATCTGTCAAAATTCCATTAACTTCGAAATATTCGAGCCAGAACAGTGGCTGAACAAGATTAAAATTCTTTATACAGAATGTTTCAATGATGTTGATTCTTCTCACAAAATTAAGCAAAGAACTAGAGTACTATTTTTTTTTTCTAAAAAGTAAAATCAATATTGGCTTAATATTGCGCCAAAATTTGTGTTGCATGGCGCTAAGGGGGAAAAAGAGGGTAACTTTTGTTTATTGGATGAACTCGGGTTTAACTTGAAAGCTATTGATTAATGATTAATATCACAAAATCAATAATAGCCTCGGTGCTATGGCCGTACAGTGGTGTAGCTTAAAATTTCGGGCTTTCTGATACATTTTTTTAGGGTTTTCGTTATATTTTTAAATATTAACTGTGTCACCCAAATTTTATAAATTTTTGAATTCGCGATTATCAACTATCAATGTTGTTTTGATATCGAGATTGATTCGATCGGGATTCGATAAGTTGCTAGGCCGCACATCGAGTTAAATATAGCAACCGTAGATCGTCAACTATCACCTGGTTAGTCGTAGGTAGGTAATAGGAAATCTGTAACATTTGGTTTGTTTATTTATTACCCACTTATTAGTTTCAGTGCGGCCTTCAGGCCGCACGACCTGCGATATCTAAGTATAAAAACGTAATTAAACGTTAAAATGTTTGAATTTGACTATTTAAAATGAGAGAAATCTTGAAATTTATAGTAATATAACCATGAAATGATGTAATTGCATTCATTATCTGTTTTTATAATCTCTAAATCTATCACAATTTTTGCTTTCCTTCTCATTTTCATCCGACTATCAAAAATTGAAGCACAAAAATTATGACATTTGACCTAGATCTAAAGCAAATATATTTTCATCCCTTGTTAGCCGAAACGATAAGCAAAATACAGAGGAATTTCACTTAGGTCGTTCCCTACATTTGACCCAGGCCCGTACCCAGAGGGGGGCACCTGCCTGGGGGCACGTGCCCCCCCCCCCGAAATGTTAAAAAAAAATTATTTTTTTCAAAGTAAATGAAAATTTGTTTATAATAATAAAAATTCTCAAAAGAAAAACCATTAAAAATTTTACTTTTTACTATGTGCCCCTCCCGAAATTAAATCCTGGGTACGGGCCTGATTTGACCCATTAACTGAGAATATAGAATTTTTGGCTAACCCTCGTACTTGGAACTTAATTCTCGGCAGGGCATTTAAGATAAGTGTTAATCTGCTTATATACTATTGAATAAACGTAATTTAATTTAAGATGCATATTTATGTACCTATTTCGACAATGATATTGTTCTCAATTGAAATGCTAAATTCGAATTAATAAGTTAGGATTTGGGAGACAATGAGGGTTAACTGTTTCATAACTGGAATAACATGACTTATCTACAAGGGTGCACACTCGTTATTATCTAACCATTGTGCTGTAGTTAGTTTTTGCCAGCATGGTGCTACTTGTAAATTTAATGGACCTTTTCCTTGTTTTTCATGTCTTGATGAGTGTTTGGGTTCATATTTCAGGAGATGGATAACGAACGTAAAAACTGCAGCTAAATTTTGCGACGTTTGCCATCAATAACAAACTTGATAACCTACATTTTGAAACTATAAATTAGATGAAACTTAAATCCAACAATTAATTACATGGACAGTATACCTTGCGGTACTAACCACTCCATTAACAAATCACAGAATTGGAGCTATCAAATTTTTGAATAGCTCGAGAATAATGGCATGGCGCTCCTCCATCTCGCTCGTTGCACCATCGGGCAGCTTCAGGAATCGAAGCGAAAGGCTTGGTTTCTTGTTTCTTCGACATTTTTACTTTTTCTTTTTAATTTTCAGCGTTCCAATTTTTAAATGAGCAAAATTATGAAGTTTTAGAAGCTTTTCTGTATAAAGTACGTAATTAAAAACTTTTTGTAAATTCCTGCCAGTCAAAAGTGAATTTTCCTGTTTATAACGAACACAAAAGTTTTGGTTTTTAAAGTAAATCGCACTCGAAAAGTAATTCTGCCCTTTAAATATCGCAGTGAAATTTTTATGGAAGGTGTAAACAAAAGAGGCAGTCGCTTTTACGTTCGGAATTCGTCGATACAAATCAATCATTTTAATTTATCATACAAAAGTAAAATTGTTGGGGGTAGATTTTCGTATCCATTAAGATTAAATGAATTAGATTTGGCGTGGTGGAGAAAGAAAGTTTTGTATTGAGGTATAAATCAAATTAAATTTGACAATGCTATTAATTACTCCTTTGAAGCAATTTCGTATCATAAAAGATTACAATTTTGTGTAAATTTTTAATTCACGATTTTGTCAAATCCTTGGCACGCTCAATTGGTTTTTATTTTGATTGCGCACTGTCTTGAGTGTTTCGACATAATTAGCAGTTTAGGGAAATAGAAATAGGAAGTTGTACGTGGTTGACCTCCTACGTTATTGTTGCAATCGTGTTTCATAAACTTTGGTAATACCTGAAATTAAATTAAAATTTATCGGTGCAGATTTTACCATCAAACCGACTATTGAAGTTAATGGTGTCCTTAAAATAAAACCAAATAAAACCAATCAGTGCTTTTGGTCCCATTTAGATTGTAATGCGGTTTATGTTTGTAATAAAATTAGTCTTCTACTGCTTCCTATACTTTGAGACAACCCATTCAGCCATCCCCATGCACACATCAATGACTTTGGACAAAGAACATAAACAGAAAATGTCAGAGGCTTACCGTAATCCGAAACTGTCACACCTAAACTACTTACCGCTAGATATACGTTTTTTTATATTATATAAAAAAAATGGACTGGCTTCACTATACGATTTTTGAAATAAAGAATTTTGATGTTAAGCTAATTATCTGGGGCTTAATTATGTGACAATTAAGTTACTTGTTAGCGAGACTAAACTTGCTTTTATAATTGCAGGAAATGCATTCAATTTTACGTTAGGATAATGAGAAAATAAGCAACTTGTTTGTAAACATTTCGATTATATACCGTTAAACGCTTACTTATCGTCGTGTTTAGGTCAATGGAATTCATTTTACTTTTCGATTTTGTCTTCCTTTAACTTTTAACGTCTTAATTAAAATAATCGATTGTCTATTAAAATTCCTCCATCGAACTCAAGGCGTGGGAAGGAAAATACGGGGTATTTTCTAAAAAAAAAAAATTTTTTCGTAAAACTGGAAAGTGTTGATTTAGGGGTGTGAGGGAAGAAATACACTCGACCTCCGCTTGTGTTGGTCAGGACGTGCGATGCTTTAAAATGAAGAATAATTAAGAGTTCTTTTATGATTGCTTGATTTGACATAATCGTGATGACACAGCAGAACATCGAGGTTTAGCCTACATTTCTTTCAGCTGCCCATTTGAATGGAACAATTACATTGGAAAATTTGCTATGGTAATAGTGGGTTATTAAGCATGTGTTCAATGTCTGAAGAACACAATAGCCTTTCTCTGATGATTGTACGTTTTACTTCTTAATTTTTAAAATTTTTAAGTTTATGGTCGTCTTCGTGCTTCGGAGGGCACGTAAAGTTCTCGGTCTCCCTGGGTTGATGAATCGCTACTATTAATTTACTCATTTATAAACAACAAATATTCTCCAAAATTAAATCTCAGTATAAAAGGGAAAATAATTAACAAAACTAAAATTCAAGATTATAAAATGTTTATACAGAAATTAAATTTCTCCACTAACGTATTTTTCCTGGTTTTCTTTTGTTTTAAGCTTCTATTATCCGTGTACGAGTTACATTTTTGACGTTGAAACAATAAATAGTACACAAAAAATAGGATAATGTAGAAATTATTACAAAGGCTTCTGTTAAAATGAGAATGGTGGAAAATTAATAAAGTGCATCTGAAAATAAAATTTACGTTGGAATGGCTCAAGGGTTAGTTGCTATTACGTAGATGGTTTTACCAAAAATAATCAAAATTTGTACAAAAGTTCCACTAGTTCAAGCATAAACATAATAACATTTAAATAGAAACCAAATAAAAAATTTATTTTCTATATTTCTATGTAATTTTTAAATTTATGTTCTGGTCTGAAATGATACCTTTGACGACAATAATTCAAAAACTGCACCGTAGAAAGAGATGTAATCTACAACTTTAATTTGGAATTAATTAATTAAAGTTTTAATTATACGTATTACGACACCCTGTGTATAAATAAAACGATGGAAAGAATATTTCAATATTTAATCATCTGTAGTTGTAATAAAAGGAAGTTGCTTAATTAATTCAATTTTCCAACTTTTTGTGTCTTAAAATAATCGCCAAGCTCTCATTGTTAGGTTTTCCCGATGAAATCTTAGCAGACACTTAAGTATAAAAGAAAAATGCAGTGTAAGTCGATTAATTTTCTCTTGAGAAAATTCTATCCGCAGAAATTGTGTACTTATCCATGTTAATATTTGGAAACGTTTACGAAAATCCTAAGTAAATTTACTCATCCAGTTCTGAGTACTAAAATATTGATTAGTTAAATGCTAAATATTAATTATTATACGTTTCCAATAATCTACGTAATTTGTGTACATTCTGGAAAAGAGGAAAACAGGCGAGTAATTGGTTTCTGGAAATCGGATATAGGGTAGCAGTTTTCTGGAAAACCGAGAATTGTTATAAACATTTTGTTAGGCTTTCGGCTAATACTTTTATATGAAATAATAAACATTTCTCGTTATTGTATTCCCTCCTTCTGCAATACCAACAGTTGTTACTCAAGTAACCCGATTGTACAAATTGAAATTAATAGCGAGGAAAGTCGCACAGACAATAAAGCAACCATGTAACTCATTTTATTTATGGAGGTCAAGGATATAGTCGTTTCGTAGAATTTAATTTTTCCAATTTTCCTACTAATCTAAATACGACTCGTGAAAATTGTGTCGACATCATCTGCTTTAATTTATACTTCCACAAACTTGGTTTTGCCTTAATTATTGAAAATTATGCGAGTTAACGTAGTCGTTACGAAAATGCAAGAAAGTAAGCTGGACTAATCAATGGTTTATATGAAGTAAAAAAGTCAAAAATATACACGCACGCCATACAATGCTTTCAAATTTGATGCAATCGAGACTTTGTCAAGCACAAAACAACAAAGCAAATGAAATCTATTAATGAAATTGACATTCACCGAACTATAATTGCGATGCATTGCCGAGACAACTCGGAATAAAAATCCAATAGAGATTAAAAATATGAAACTGCTCTCAGCGAATTTTCGTTCAGCCAATTGTTACTCACTCTTAAAGATCTTTTGTTTTACGACACAAATAAGCTCCTTTATGTTTTATTATGCCTTTCAGGAAAAATAAAGGAAATTATTAGTACTTCTTAACGCTTAAGTATACAAGCACGCACTTTTTTGTTGAAAATGATAAAACATACCAAAACAATTCAATTTAAACGAAAACACAACAAGGAAAAACTTATGTTGGTGATGAAAATAAAGTCCGAAGGCTTATCAGTCTTCCGTTTTTTTGAGATTCGCAGGATCTGCTTATTAGCTCGCCCTTTCTACAAATCTGCTATTTATTTTGCACCCTATTTATTTTGGTTTAAATCGATGTAAGGAAACAACACGTTCGGATTAAGGGAAAGTGACGTCTCGATGCTTGTAAAATAAAATCAAATTAGCAAAATCTTCGTTCTCAAAGGATTTGTTAGTTCAGTTCCTAGTACGCAAGTTTGGTTTTAGGATCTGTTGCATGTTCCGAAGTATAGATGGCGCTAGTGATTGTAACACTAAAGCCATCTTTGTTTCGGGACATGCATTTTACCATATTGCGTTTTTTGACGAATGGTAAAAATATTATCGTATTGAAAAAAGCTTAATACAGTGAACTAAAATTTATGGATTATTCATTATTCACAAGTAGAAACGAAACTCTAAAATTGGTTATTATGCGTAAGGAAAATGTTTAAACCAAATTATTGCTAGCGTATAGAATTTAAACTCGGCAAAATTCTAATAATTGTAAATAATGAATAGGACTCAAAAAGAACCCGTTTTATCTTTTATACTTCCAAAAACGTAATTTATTATTTTTTTAAATCTTGCATATTGAAAATTATGTTTAAGCAATGGGAACTTTGAATAAAAGTTCAATTAAATTTTTCCATCACCCGACAAAAAGTATTAAATTTATTAGTATCAAAAGAGAGGTCATTTTTTGTGTGGTGTCGAATTTTATTAAGAAGTTCTGAATAACAAGAGAGCTTTGATTAGTCCAAACCAAATTGATTTATCATCTGTTTAGCTCCTACTCATCTATTTCTGGACAAAACCCTGCTCCAATTTATTGTCTCTTAAAAACTCTTTATATCGTCAGTCTATCTGAACTGGGGTCGATCTTTTTCTTTTTTCTGTTCATGGTTTTCTTAGTTTTTTTGTTCCATCTGCAGCATCTCCGTTTAAGGCAGGCTATCCAGTCGTTTCATTGCACTTTGGTAACTGACCATTTAGTCACGTTGTTCTTTTTTTAGGGGGGGGGGGGTTGTTTGAAAAGATTAAACGTTCAACGTTTGCTTGGTTTATTAAATCAATTGGGAGAGCAGGAAATTGGTTGTATGTGGATTTAGTAAAAATAAACTATTAAAATCTTAAATGTGCATGGACATCTATATAAATTATCCTAGGCCTCTAGGGATCTTAATAACTGTCGGTATAGTAATAATAAATTAAACGTAATTTAGGGTTTTCGTTTAAAAGAAACCACAATTTGAAAACTAACCACCTGCACAATTAAAAATAATTTTAGGTTGGACACGTAAAATTTTGTTCTCTCTATTTTTCTTAATATTTTGTATCAAAAACAGCAGTTAGTTCGAATCGTAATGAAATTTCTTGTGGTGGGGGTTAGAGAGGAAAAATTAGCGGTGTCACTTAATAGAGGTCAAAAAGTGGGGGCTCGCCCCAACAAGGGAAAGGGGAAAACTTTTCCTTCGTGATGAAAAGTGACACTTTCTTCCCTTGTTGTGTAATATACCATTTCACTATTAATTTTCTCTGAAAAACACCCTGTATAGTGTGGTATTTAATTTTGTCAACCTGATTACTCACTTATTGTGTAATTTGTGTTTCTTTTAATGTTGTCGTAGTTTTAATAAAAGCAATTTGAAATATCCTTCACACTTTTTTGTTTCTATGTTAATTAATCATAATTAAAGTTTTATAATTATCAACGCATTTGTGTACTTACGTGCTTGGTAAATTACTTTGGTGAAAAAGAATGTCCCATCCCTTTTCATACAAAAATTGCTTTTTAATTAAATTTCCATAAAATTGGATACAAACAAGGCTTATAATTAGTCGAGATTTTTCATAAAGTTCTAATATTTGGAATTATACGCCTTGCTATGTAAATTGGTGCACTAATATTCTCTTTCTATGTATTCAAATGTGCGATCTAATCTTTTAGAACATTTAAAGATGATTTTTTTTAGAAGATTTAAAGAACATGCATTTAAAAGTTTTTAATTAATGTTTCCAAAAAGCAGTTTGTTTTATTTGGTTTCAGTTCTAATATTTTCTTCAAATAAAAGTCCCATTTTCTGTGCTTACTGCCGAAAAGGTTCCTCCTGATGTTGTAACCACCATCCTGAAAACAGTTCAAATAGAACCAAAAAAAATAGCACATGCTTGGGTAGAAAACACAAGTAACAATAAAAAGATCAGTAAATTTAATTTTTCCTAACCTATCCCGTGCTTTTGTGCCTAAAACTGCAGGCTTCACAACATTTTCCGTTTTCATTTACCCTTTAATTATGGATGAGTAATTTAGTCGTTTGTCGCATTCAATTACATTTTGTGCAAATTGTATTATTTACCAATCAGTCGTTATTGTTTACAATTGTTGCTTTTAATTTAGACGCTATCAGTTTGCACACAATTTTTTAATTAATTTTTGATTTAGTCTTAGATAACGACGACAGTTTATAATTATTTTCATTCCCACAATTTTTTGACCTTTATGATGGTGACTCCATGTGGCGCAATTATTTCAAATTGTGTCAGTGGAAAATGCTGGTTTTCCAGGAACAATTACGTTTAGCCTCCTTTTTGTTTTATTTCTGAGATTTTTGTGTCGTACATTAAATAAATCGATTGTGGAACAAAGAAATCTAATACTTTTTTTTGTTAACAGCGCACCGCTTGAACGAATATATCTCTCACTACGAACCTCTCAACTACAATCCTGCAGAAGTGCACAAAGCGCACCTGAAGGCAAGGAGATCGGTAGTTAAGGATAATATTGTTCACGTGTCCTTTCGAGCTCATGGACGCGAATTTAAACTGAGATTAAAAAGAGATCTCACAGTATTTAATCAAAATTTAGAAGTACATGGATCATCCGGTCCGGTTGATGTGGACGCATCTCACATATATCATGGTCATCTCGTCGGTAGGTTTTACAATTCTTCAAAAGTAAAAATCCATTTTATACTTAAATGGACTTTCTGAAAGTTCTTTAAGCGCCACAATATCTTATTTAACGATCACATAACAAAAGTTCTTGGTATAAAAGAAAATTGCCTTAACAAAAACTTTTTTTTATCAAAGATAGATTTTTATACAGTAAATAAAATGTATTTCTCAAAAATAAAACTTTTATTGGGAATTATCAAACATTACACCGCAAAATTTTCATTTATAAAACAAGAACGAAAATTGTATTGTGCTTATATTACGTAAATTTCTTCGGGCGAATAAAGTTTGGGTTTGTTTTAGATGAACCCGACGCAAGTTCGGTGTTTGGTTCGTTAAGGGATGGAGTATTTGAAGGTAAAATTATATCACCAAAAGGTTCATATTTTGTGGAGAAAGCGCATCATTATTTTCCGCATGAAAAGCATTCCAATAGAACGTTTCATTCCATAATTTATCACGAGGATCACGTTCAAGATCCTCACGAATCCAAACGTCACGGTGAGTTTGGAATTTTAATTTTTCCAAAACAATTTTAATCTCCTCAAAATTTAGGCCACGGAGGAGGTTGTGGTATAACAGATGATGTTATTCAATGGATGGATAGAATACAAAATTCTGCCGTCGATGACGAATCACTGCCAGCTCCTACGCCTAAACCTAGAAAACACAAAAAGGCGAACGAGCGTAGTAAAACCAAAGAAGAAATCGTTTTAGTTTCAAATCAAGAAGATAATATTAATAAGTATTCCAGAGAAGCAAACCAAGAAAAACACAGTCGACATAAACGCGCGACGCGATTAAGAGAAGAAATCAAAAATACGTGTTCTTTATTCATCCAAACCGACCCGCTCATTTGGCGACACATTCGGGAAGGATTTCCAGAAGTAATATCTCCACATTGGAAACAATTTTATCTTTTTACTCAAAACCGTTATTTTTAGCACGCAGATCCAAGTAAACGACTCGAAGTTAACGAAAAAACTCGAGAAGAAATCTTATCACTTATTGCTCATCACGTCACGGCTGTTAATTACATTTATCGCGACACTAAATTCGACGGAAGAAGCGAACACCGCAACATTAAGTTTGAAGTGCAAAGAATCAAAATCGACGACGATTCGGCTTGCAGATGCACCAACGCTCAGTGCGAAATTAATCAGTTCTGTATGGAAAACATAGACGTCAGTAACTTTTTAAACATTCACTCGTTGGGCAACCACGAAGATTTTTGTTTGGCGTACGTTTTCACCTACAGAGACTTCACTGGAGGTACGTTAGGTTTAGCCTGGGTGGCTTCTGCTTCAGGTGCGTCAGGCGGAATTTGCGAAAAGTACAAAACGTACACCGAAACGATTGGTGGAATGTACCAATCGACTAAGAGGTCTCTTAATACTGGAATCATCACATTTGTGAACTACAACAGTCGGGTTCCGCCTAAGGTCTCCCAGCTGACTTTGGCTCACGAAATTGGGCACAATTTTGGATCACCTGTAAGTTTTATTTTTGAACGATCTTAATTTACTTATCAAACAATTTTTAGCACGATTATCCGCCGGAATGTAGGCCTGGTGGTTTGAACGGAAATTACATTATGTTTGCTTCTGCCACAAGTGGAGATAGACCGAATAACAGCAAGTTTTCCGCTTGTAGTGTTGGAAATATTTCCAATGTTTTAGATGCAATTGAAGATAACAAAAAGAGGAACTGTTTTACCGCTTCGGCCGGTGCTTTCTGTGGGAACAAAATTGTGGAAGCTGGAGAAGAATGTGATTGTGGGTACGATATGGAAGAATGCATGGAGAAGTGTTGTTATCCTAGAACTATAGAAAATAGCAAGAAGGGTAGTAGTGATACGGATATTAAAGGATGCCACCGTAGGAAAGGTGCACAGTGCAGGTAAATTATTTTTAGGTTTGTTTGAACAGCAAAATATGTTTATCTGTTTTTTTTTCAGTCCAAGTGAAGGACCATGCTGTAGTGGAGAAACTTGTTCTTACATTTCATTAAACAGGCATGAAGTTTGCAAGGTCGAATCTGACTGTTCAAGATCTTCCAAATGTAATGGAATATCGGCAGAGTGTCCTTCTCCTACTCCAAGACCGGACAAAACCAGGTGTAATAATGGAACCCAGCTGTGTATCAGTGGGGAATGTTCTGGTTCAATTTGTTTAGAATGGAACTTGACTGCTTGTTCTCTGACCTCTCAAGAGCATCCAAATATGGATAAGAGGAGATTGTGTGAACTTGCTTGTCAAAATGGAACGGATGTTTGCAGAAGTACAAGCGAATTTGCGCAGTTAGTTAATTTACCACCAGGAGGCATCAGTTTGAGGCCTGGTTCTCCATGTGACAACTTCCAAGTACATAATTTTTTTTATTGAAAGGAAGGAAGAAAAATTAATCTATTTTATTTTAGGGTTACTGTGACGTCTTTTTGAAGTGTAGGGCAGTTGATGCAGATGGTCCTTTGGTTCGTCTCATGAATTTGTTGTTAAATAAGGAGACTTTGATGAACGTTGCCCAATGGGTTACCGAATATTGGTGGGCAGTTATGATTATTGGAATTATTTTTGTTATTGTTATGGGATTGTTTATCAAATGCTGTGCTGTACATACTCCATCTTCAAATCCCAAAAAGCCTCCAGCTAGGAGAATAGGGGAAACATTAAGAAGACCAATGAATACGCTTAGAAGAATGGTAAGAATATTATTATTTTTTAATTTTTTCTTTTACTATGGATTGCCTCATTGCCTATTCTTTCTTTTATTTTTGTAATTTTTTAAATAGTAGTAATGCTACAGTTGCAATTTCAATGATGTCATCAATTTATGTCTCCAGAATTCTCATTTTATAAATTAATCTTAGTTTTTTCTCATGTACTACTGGGGTGTCGGATATTTTCAATATGTAATGCTCGTATGCCTGCAATTTTTGCAAAATTTTATCTAATTTTTTTCATTAGTTGCGCATTATTTTGTCTATGTTCAGGTTGATTGTAGTTTTTAAGATTGTACCTTTCTATGTTACTTGTGGTTTTCTCTTCTTTAAATTTTATTTCATTTTCCTCCTTACAAAAATTTTTCCGTTTTTCAATACAGAAGCCAAAAATTTACTTGACTCTTGACATTTTTCATAACAGCAAATGAATGGTTATTACTCTGGGTTTTCCCCTTTCCATTGAAAATTTTCATTGGAATCCTATATTTCAAGTCTTTCATTTCTCCTTGTGTTAGCCTCTCTATCAATGGTTTTTAAATTTTATATTACTACGCCCCCCCCCCCCGGATAAAATTCCAATCCTGGCGCCTTCTCCTTTTATTTCATAAAATAAAACACACATTTTTCTTCTTCTTCTACTTTTGGCTAGGGTCAACCCTGTTTGCCTTAAACAGCCACTGCGTTGTTTCCTTGGCATCCTTGAGCATATAAATTGCTTAACGTCTGAGAGGTAGTGTGCTAGACATGTCTCCAGACGAGCCTGTAACCCTGGTTTTTATGTTAATGATGGCAATTCATTAACCCAGGAGGACCACCGGCTTAACGTGCCTTCCGAAGCACGGAGACCAGTCATAAGAAAGTTGCCCTTCTCCGGATTTGAACCCGGTACCTTGTATTAGCAGTTGATCGCGTTACTTGCAAGGCAAATGACCGTCACATTTTTAAACAATAAAATTGCATTAAACAATAATTAATAAAGTAAAAGCTTTTTTCTTTAAGAGCAAAATTTTGCACCTTCTTTTGTACCAGCCTCCCCCCCCCCAGTTTAGAAATTGTTGATCTATATAATAATTTTGCCCATTCTCTATCTCTGAATAGATGTAATCTTCAATCTCCTCTTATGTTTTTATATCTGATCTTATCTCTGGCCTTTTTTTATCACCATGAGTGATACGGCACGAATGCTCTCTCCATTGAAGATCCTCACTTAAAATCGTATCTTAAGCTATTTATATTTAATTCCATTTAATGATTTTGTCTATTTTGACATCAGCAAAGCTGCAATGTACAATCCTCACTGAAAATTGTATCCATCTGCTATTATCAATTCTTTCCTCAACAACCAATATTTTAAATGATTTAGCTTTTCATTGCAAGTATAGATTAAGTAGAAAATTACTAGTTATTTATTGTGATATTCTCTCATATAAAATGTAAATTTGATCATCTTTGAGTTTTTTTAGCACATAACTTAACTGATAAAGTTCATTTGCTTCATCAGCTCTTGTCAGTTCCTCCTTCTGCAAACTTTATCAATTTATAAATTTTTCATTTTGTCTCATTCATTGCAAATTTTAGCCCAATTTTGCTGCTCCTCTTTTCAACTTAAACGAATCCAAAAATTAACCTGTTATTTATTGCCTTTTTTCCAGATAAAAAACTTTTGCTTCTTGTTCATGAGCTGTACCCTCATCACAGCTGGTGAAACTATTTAATATTTTTTAACTACTTCTCAACTTACACTCACGATTTTGCATCAAATTCTTCACATCCACAAACTAACCAAGTTTAGCAAAACTGCAATTTGTGCTTCTCACCTCAAATTTGATATAACATATCATATGGGGCATTCCACACCAAATCGACCACTTTTGAACCCGACCCTTTTTGATTTTCCTGAAATTTTTACATATTATACTATCTCACCAAAAACAGTTCTGTGAATTTTTTCAAAATTTTTTACTCAACCCAAAAAAAGTTACGAATTTTTAGAAAAACTGATGTTGTTTTTCTTCAAACGATCGTAACTATTTCAAAAATTGACTAATCGGAACTTTTTTTTTGTTTTCGTTTGTCTTTAAACGTACTTTTCAGGAAAAAATACAAAAAAAATATTCAAACTTGGATTCTACAAAATTTTTCAGTTTTTCGGAGAAAATCATTGATTTTTCAAATTTCGACACTTTTGATTTTTGATTTTTTTATTTCAAAAAAAACTCTGACTTATTCCGCTTATAACAACGCAAACCCCATAATGGGCCGACATTTCTTTCTATTTCTTTTGTTTAATTGAAAAATATTATTTGCGTAAAAATAAAACAAAATATTTTTTAATTAAACAAAAAAATAGAAAGAAATGTCGGCCCATTATGGGGTTTGCGTTGTTATACGCGGAATAAATCAGAGTTGTTTTTGAAATAAAAAAATCAAAAGTGGAAAAATTTGAAAAATTAATGATTTTCTCCGAAAAAATAAAAAATTTTGTAGAATCCAAGTTTGAATATTTTTTTTGTATTTTTTCCTGAAAAGTACGTTTAAAGACAAAAAAAAAAAAGAAAGTTTTGATTAGTCAATTTTTGAAAAAGTTACGATCGTTGAAGAAAAAAAACATCAATTTTTCTAAAAATTCTTAACTTTGTAAACAATTTTGAAAAAATTTACAGAACTGTTTTTGATGGGATAGTATATATAATACGTAAAATCAGTTGTGTAAATTTTTTTAAAATTTTTTACAAAGTTATAATTTTTTAGAAAAACTGATGTTTTTTTTCTTAAAACAATCGTAACTATTTCAAAAATTGACTAATCAAAACGTTCTTTTTTTGTTTTTGTTTGTCTTTAAATGTACTTTTCAGGAAAAATTACAAAAAAAATATTCAAACTTGGATTCTACAAAATTTTTTATTTTTTTGGAGAAAATAATTGATTTTTCAAATTTTTCTACTTTTGATTTTTGATTTTTTTATTTAAAAAAAAACTGATTTATTCCTCGTATAACAACGCAAACCCCATAATGGACCGACATTTCTTTCTATTTTTTTTGTTTAATCAAAAAATATTTTATTTTATTTTTACGCAAATAATATTTTTCAATTAAACAAAAGAAATAAAAAGAAATGTCGGCCCATTATGGGGTTTGCGTTGTTATACGCGGAATAAATCATAGTTTTTTTTGAAATAAAAAAATCAAAAATCAAAAGTGTCGAAATTTGAAAAATCAATGATTTTCTCCGAAAAAATGAAAAATTTTGTAGAATCCAAGTTTGAATATTTTTTTTCTATTTTTTCCTGAAAAGTACGTAAAAAGACAAAAAGAAACGAAAAAAAAAGTTCCGATTAGTCATTTTTTGAAATAGTTACGATCGTTTGAAGAAAAACAACATCAGTTTTTCTAAAAATTCGTAACTTTTTTTGGGTTGAGTAAAAAATTTGGAAAAAATTCACAGAACTGTTTTTGGTGAGATAGTATAATATGTAAAAATTTCAGGAAAATCAAAAGGGGTCGGGTTCAAAAGTGGTCGATTTGGTGTGGAATGCCCCATATATAAATTGATATAAAATTGGTTTATCCGTGAAATAAATTATTATTATTATTATTAATATGTTTTTAGCAGAGGAATTATAATGGTCAACCGCATCCATCTACTTCATCAGCAAATCCTGGAAGAAGTAGAACTGATAGGTCGAATAGTAGGCCATCAGCAACACAGGGTCCACGCCCCGGCTACGGTCAAGGTCGTGGGCAATATTATCCACCAAAAGGTAATTAAATATCTTTTTTTTTGCATAATTAATTGTTGACAAAGGTGCACTAAGGAGATTTTCTTGAAGTATTTTTTGTTTTAGTTTTGAATGAAGTAAATTTTATTTGATTATCGTAATAGTTCAAATATTGTTTGCTTCAAGATCACTGAGCCACTAATTATATTTTCGAGTTTTTTTCTCACTTTATTTTCACTCCATGACTGTTTAGTGTGCTGGATGTGTGTGAAACTAATAATATTGTTATAATACAATAGATTATTCTCTATTAGCGTCAGCACCTCCTGTCAACCATACTAACAGACCAAACAATCATCCTGAATTGTATGCAGGTGCCTATGACAGAAACGCTTATGAAATGCGCCAACAAAAGGTCTGACAGTACGAAAATGCCGGTGACACTCGAATTTCACCGCCGCCGGAGTACCCAGGCAATCCTATGGCCAACATTCACTTTGAAGGCCCTTCCGGTAACGCGATTTCAAGTACCGTGGTAAGTGTACCCAGTTGTGATGGTACTGTCCAACCGGGCGATTCGAGTACACGAAACAGTTCTTCAACTTACACCGGATAGGGTCTAAAACTATGAGGTCAGTGTTCTGTGATTTAAACTATAAAGACACGTGTAATTTTTTTAAGTTGGATATGCGTGAACCATGAACAGTAAATCTGGATTAAAACGGGTGCATTTCAATATAGTCACCAATAGTTTTAGTTAAATCTCGTATAATCTTTAAAAAATAATTATAATGTAATTAACAAATTGTTTTTCTTGTTTGTTTCACAAATTGATTAGCTTCCTATTCGATGAAAAGGCTGATTTATTAACTTTGTATTGTCGAGATGACAGCAGGCATTCCGAGTTGCATCTCTTGTTTTATTTATTGGATGATAACATTAATTATTGCAAATTGTTTGTTGATTTTTAAATTTTTGAAAAGCTTGGTACAAACGTCTTTGCCAAATTAAATAGAGGTTTGTATTTTTATGCAATTTTTTAGACGTGTCTGGGTTTGCAGCAAGCTTAACAAGTATTTAAAAAAATTTGCTCATTGTTTAGTACTACTATAAATTAGATTGATCATTTTTCCATTCCTACTACCTAAATACAAAAAGAAATTGAATTGATATAGTCTCATTTTGCTCGAAAGCCCTACGAATCAAATTCAATCAATTTTTGTATTTAAAGTTACGTACACACATAATACATCACATTGATTTTTTTAACGAAATTTCGGATCTCCTTGTAGATATAAACTTCTCAAAGATCACCTTTGTGCGAAGTGACTATTTTTGTAATTGCGATGTGAAATTACCAGGCAATTGTGATATTTATTGATTGCAATCATAAATATATTATGTAAAATATTCTCCACAAACACAGATGATGTATAATTTTTGAAAAGGCACAGACAAATAAAACAAAAAGTTATATTTGATGCTGCGGTTGTATAATTATTAAATGTATTTGATTATTTATTGTACAAAACTATTGAAATGTACATATTGAAAAAGATTTGTTTTTTATATGAAATTATCTGTACATTTAGCATTTTTTGGAGTTGTGGATTTTACCTGTTGTTCATAATAAAGTATTTCTTATCATTGTAAGTTAGTTTTTGTATTATACTTGCAGGTATTATCCAAACTCGTTGACCAATTGTTGTCGTGCATGTGAGCTTGAAGTACATGTACCAAAGCCATTCATTGTTGCAGTGGCATTTATTGACTCCAAGAATAATTAAATGTATTCATTGATTGTGAATTGTAATATAAATAAAACATACATTTTTATTTTTTGTTTTTTTTTTAGGTACCTCTCCGCTTTTTTCGTCATTGCTTAGGAGCATCAAATTGGTGGTCCTGTTAAATTTTTAATAATAATTTTTTTAAACTAAATACACATTTATCTACAAACTACATGTAAAATAATGCTGGTAATTTTTGTTTTAATTTAAAAGGTGAGTGAGAATCAGTTCAGTATTTTAGAAGTTATCTCTCTAGTCCTTTCATGATCGTCATAATATCGTAATGCTTACTAATCCTTTTCAGTTGATGTTTGCTTAATTTTAAAGTAGATCCAGTCAGTAAAAAAATATTATTAAAATTTATAGGTAGGTACATTTTTTGTAATGCTTGTTCATTTCAACTGTTTTTAGTCTTGTCAAAATAGAAATTTAGAAAAAAAGAGGTACTATGTACTCTATAATACCATCGTATCAAACTAAAACAGATTATTATTGTTTTAAGACAAATTTACAACTTTTTGATTTCCAACACCATTGCCTAAAAATTGTGAATTTTGAAAATTTCAAAAATTGTGAAAGTTTTGAAGAAACGTTTAGATCTGATGCTTATATAAAGCGTAGAATCCTTATATGAAGGATAGAAATTCTGTCTCTCTTACTGTCTTTTACTTTAAGAGTCGTACTCTTACTTTTTTTTACTCCCTGACAAAATTCATGTGATAAGTATCAGATCTAAATGTACCTTTAGGTTAATTGGTCGAAAATATAATGTAACTCGAAATGAAAACATCGCAATCCCGGTCCTGCAATTCGTCAAATAACTTTGTATCTGCGATTGCTAATAGTTGCAATAAATAATATTTAAAAATTATTTTTACCCCTTCGTGAAAAAATCGTACGGACGCCTATGTTTGAAATCGTCAATCGTCGTTTAAATTTTTTGAACTTCGTGTGTTCGTGGTTTGACACCTGACCACAGAATAGATGACAGTTCGTGTTTGGTTAGGTGTTAGTACACAACAATGCAGTGCAGGATATTTTTACCAAGTTCTTTACCGATTATCATCAATTTAAAAATGAAAATTAATAAATAATTGTTGTACATATGTGCTCTGGATGAGCGGCTGTAACCATGTAATGCTATCTGAAAATACTAATAAGTTTTGGTAAGTGGTGCAATAGTTGCAATCAATTTATAACCTAACAATAAACAACTTAATAACTTTCAAATAAAATTACGAACCAATCTGTAAAATTTGCATTAAAGTACATAATTTTTATTATTTGTTATAGGCTTTCATAACGAAGGACATCAATGGTGGAGTCCAAAATTGTACAACGACAATTGGGAAATTGAAGAAACCTTAAGCTGCTGCAGCATTTGAAAACACGAAAGGTTAGTTTAGTCATTTCTTTAAAATCCAGTCTTCACTCTCATTTGTAGTTATCTTAATGTAATTTCGTTTTTCAAAGTTGCTAATCTTTCGAGTGATTTTGTCGAAAAATGATCTTATCATTTACGTGCCTACCAGTAACGCTCATGAATGGATTAATTGAATGTTTATTATGTAAATTGTTGCTCGATACAAGAAGTACGAAGAGCTATGGTTTGTGATGATCGAGAGTGGTATCAGAAAACTAGATAAAAAGAGTGGTTATTTTTCAGGGCGCATATTTTCTATCATAATGGTCACCACTTGCTGTGTTACGTTCGTTAACAAATACAGAAATTTGGAGTACCCTCCATCTACTCCAAATCTCTGTTTTTTCTAAACTAGCCATTTTGTTGATAAGCGCATTGAAAAGCGACCACTCTTCTCATTTTTATTTTTGAGGACATTTTCCATCGTCACAAAATTTAGCCAAGCCTAGGGCCTCACACTTCTCACCAACATCCATAATAAACGTAAAGATGTCGTTGAAAATTTAATATGTATCTAAACCGTTATATGTAGGGCCCGGATTTATAGGCATTAGCAGATTGAACTTCACTTTTTAAGTTCCTAATGGCGAAATTAAAAATAAATTTGTAGTAAGCGAGCGGGCCGCCGGTCGGTAGCGGGAATCTCGTTAATCCAGTCGTGCACGTAAGTGGTGGATACTTATCGGCAGGGGTGGGTAAAATAAGTTTGTATTTTAAATTGTAAGTAGTTAGCAAGCACACGATAACTTTGATAATTTTGTTTGAAATTCAAAATAAAGTGCACATTCACAATATCTCACAGTATCTCATATTATGTTGAATTTAAAATAAAAGTTCAAAATATTTTATGTTTTGTACTTCGAATACATTTTGTCCACTTCCGATTCCATATTTGAAGTAAAAAATGCAAAATATTTCGGAATTTTTTATATTAAATTCAAAATATGAAATATACAATGCGTGAGATTTGTGCACTTTATTTTGAATTTTGAAAAAAAAATTTGAAGTTATCGTATGTTTTCTTTCCACTTGTAGTTCAAAATACATTTGCTCTCCCCTGCTTATCGGTGAAGATCTTTAACATTTTTAGTTTAAGATTAACAAAAATAAATCTCGACTTGAAAATGCGAATCCGCTCCTGCAATTCGTCGTAGGGTTACATTGTAGCATGAGAATGTTGTAGTAATATACCTCCCCTTTTTTGTAGTTTTTATTCTTCGTATTTTGACGTGACCGCAATTTTGGTGATAACGTTAACAACAACGGAACCACGAATCACATTCGGCACTATTACAAATGGTTAGTGTGCGTCACGCGAGTGTTATAATTCCCCTCACCACCAATGCAATTTGTAAATTTTATTTTAGTTGCCATTCGCCTGAATGTTTGAACGCACCGACAACGCGATTGCGATGCGGAACTTAGGGCCAGTTTTACAAAGCAAGTTTTCGTATAACGTTATTTGTTGTATAAATTTTGGTATAAGTTATGGCCCTGATCTTGGGCAGATGATTATCCCACAATTTTTACAAATATACAACGTTATTATGACGATTGCGAACGAAATCTGTGTGAGATATTCTCAATATAGCTATCATAATTCGCTGCAGCGGATGAAAAAGGGGTTAAGTCATTTTTTTCGAAAATGGGTTTTTGTCATTTTTGGAACCTATAAGCGTTCACCTTTGCATTGGTATAATAATTATTATTTATATTTAATAATTGACATAATAATTATTATTATACCGGGTGATTATTATATTATAAAGGTGAACGCTTATAGGTTCCAAAAATGACAAAAACTCATCTTCGACAAAAATGACTTAACCTCTTTTTAACCCGCTACAGCCAATTTATACTTGCATTGTAGAACTGGCCCTTAATAAAAAAGTTAAATATATTAACGGCCGCACTAAATTCCCCTCTCTTTTCAAGGTGATGTGTAAATTTGATGATGGTGAGCCGTTTCGTTGGAGTGAAAGTTTGAACACCGAAAACGGGATTGCGATGCGGAACTTAATAAAAAAGTTAAATTTAGTAGCGCCATCACCGTAATTGCCCCCCTCCTCTTCAAGACGGTGTGTTTGCTTATTTAGTCGACTAATTTTTATAAGCCTTAATAATTTTTAATATGTATTTGTACTTAGCAGATTCGAAATGATGGGCCCACAAGGAAGAGTCCAGTGCAATGATGGCCGAGGTGCACCTACGAATCCAGTCGTTTACGCAAGTGTCGCAGTGTGTGTTAAATTTATATGTTCAAATACTTTGCAATAATTTTGTATGTTGCAATGATTTGTAATAATTTTATATGTTCAAATGTTTTGTAATAATTTTATATGTTGAAATGCCTTGTAATACCATAGGTTCAAATACTTTGTAATAATTTTATATGTTGAAATGATCTGTACTAATTTTATATGTTCAAATTCTTAGTAATAATTTTAAATGTTGAAATGCTTTGTAATAATTTCATATGTTCCAATACTTTGTAATAATTTTACTATATGTTCCAATACTTTGTAATGTTATATTGATGTGAATAAAAATACAAACTGAAGTACAACAGAATTTTATTTAAAAGTGTCATACAATTCAAACTTAGAAAATATTTTAATACAAAAAATATTCAAAAATCAAATGGACAGCCTTTCGTTTTAAGCCTCTGAACCTGGACTCCTCCAGTCGACCACCGCTCGCTTCGCTCGCGGCAGCCCGACCACCCGCCCCTAAGAGATACATTACTTATATACCCGAAATTCCCCACTCTTCTATTACGAATGGGTGGGGTCGGTTTCCGAATGCATACGAAACTCGAATCGCATTTTTCCACTACCACAAGCACATACGTAAATGTCAAAAAATTATTTGACAATTGGACTTAGCAAAATTTTTAAAATTTATTACTACTATACACCGACTTTTTATTTTATAGTTTCCGCCTTTGTACAGCTCTCGTTGGTCCATAATACAAATACATGCAATTTTAAGATTCATTGCAAGAGTACAAGTCAATATCTTCCGTTCCATTTTCTACCGAAAATTTCCGAGTCCTGTGGCCCAAATCGCAATTCATAGATGGATGGATGGACGCATATCTGAAATTAAAAATAATCTTTAAAACTGTAATTAATAGGAGTTACTATAAAAAAATTAATTCAAATAAATTATTTATTAGGCTTTAGAAAAGTTAATTTATTCCTTGTACTACATATCATTGTAACATAATATGTTACAAGTTACGAGTTAGGGTGACTTGTATAGATCTAGTTTAAAATTTTAAACTGTAGATTAACCAATCACAATAGTCAAAATCCGAGTTTAAACCATAGTTACCGGTTAAACTTAGACTATACAAGTCACCCTTAGGGTGACTTTAAATCTTTAAATCTACAGTTTAAAATTTTAAACTAGATCTATACAAGTCACCCTTAATAATATAACATTTTAGAAATTAAAAATAAACTTTAAAATTACCGTTATACTTTCCAAGTAAATTACAAACATTTTATTAGGAACAATGCTACGATAACCGGAACACTGCAAATAGTTGTGATTATTAATTTGCTTTTGGATTGCATACGCAATTATTTGTCTGTCCTGCGCAGTGTTTTTGACACGATATACCACAATAGAATTAATAAACTACCAGTTGCTATGTTGCGGTCATCGTAGTAAGGTGCAAATTTTATTAAAGTTGTGTAATATAATAACTCTTGACTCATTGCTTAATGTTCATTATCACAGAGTCTTAACACAAGTACTGATTAATTAATGCAATGACGTCAAGCATCAGACACAGAATAACATTGCGCAATGGCAGCTTACATTTTAATTAATTAATTTTAATTGACCATAAACTGTAAACTGGCATTGCACAATGTTATTCTGTGTTTGATGCTTGACGTCATTGCATTGAGGCATTAAACAATGAGTCAATAGTTATTATATTACACATCTTCAATAAAATTTGCACCTTACTACGATGACCGCAACATAGCAACTGGTAGTTTATTAATTCTATTGTGGTATTGTGTGACAAAAACACTGCGCAGGTCAAACAAATAATTGCGTATGCAATCCAAGAGCAAATTAATAAACACAACTATCTGAAGTGTTCCGGTTATCGTAGCAGTGTTCCTAATAAAATGTTTGTCCTTTAGTTGAAAATTAAAACGGTAATTTTGAAGTTTATTTTTAATTTCTAAAATGTTACATAATTAACTCGTAAATTATTAATTTTTCCAAAGAGCCTAATAAACAATTTATTCATTTATAGTAACTCCTACTAATTACAGTTTTAAAGATTATTTTTAATTTTAGATATGCGTCCATCCATCCATCCATGAATTGCGATTTGGGCAACAGGACTCTGAAATTTTCGTTAGAAAATGAAACGGAAGATATTGACTTGTACTTATATTTGCAAGGAATCTTAAAATTGCATGTATTTGTATTATGGACCAACGAGAGCTGTACAACGGCGAAAACTATAAAGTAAAAAGTCGTTGTATAGTAGTAATAAATTTTAAAAATTTTGCTAAGTCCAATTGTCAAATAATTTTTTGACATTTACGTATGTGTTTGTGGTGTTGGAAAAATGCAGTAACAAACTACAAATGGCAAGTCAATGTATGGTAATAATAAATTTTAAAAATTTTGCTAAGTCCAATTGTCAAATAATTTTTCGACATTTACGTATGTGCTTGTGGTAGTGGAAAAATGCGATTTAAGTTTCGTATGCATTCGGAAACCGACCCCACCCATTCGTGATAGTAGAGTGGGGAATTTTGGGTATAAAAGTAATGTATCTCTTAGGGGCGGGTGGTCGGGCTGCCGCGAGCGAAGCGAGCGGTGGTTGACTGGAGGAGTCCAGGTTCAGAGGCTTAAAACGAAAGGCTGTCCATTTGATTTTTGAATATTTTTTGTATTAAAATATTTGTATTAAAATTGTATGACACTTTTAAATAAAATTCTGTTGTACTTCAGTTTGTATTTTTATTCACATCAATATAACATTACAAAGTATTGGAACATATGAAATTATTACAAAGCATTTGAACCTATGAAATTATTACAAGGCATTTCAACATTATAAAATTATTACAAAGCATGTGAACATATAAAATTATTACAGATCATTTCAACATATAAAATTATTACAAAGCATTTGAACCTATGAAATTATTAACAAGGCATTTCATCATATAAAATTATTACAAAGTATTGAACATATAAATTTAACACACACTGCGACACTTGCGTAAACGACTGGATTCGTAGGTGCACCTCGGCCATCATTGCACTGGACTCTTCCTTGTGTGCCCATCATTTCGAATCTGCAAAGTACAAACACATATTAAACATTATTAACGCTTATAAAAATTAGTCGACTAAATAAGCAAACACACCGTCTTGAAGAGAAGGGGGGAATTAAGGTGATGGCGCTGCTAAATCTAACTTTTTTATTAAGTTCCGCATCGCAATTGCGTTTACGGTGTTCACACGTTCACCCCACGGAACGGCTCACCATCATCAAATTTTCACACCACCTTGAAGAGGAGGGAGGAATTATGGTGCCGGTGCTACTAGATGTAACTTTTTTAGTCAGTTCCTCATCGCAATCGCGTTTTCGGTGTTCAAACTTGCACTCCAGTGGAACGGCTCACCATCATCAAATTTACACATCACCTTGAAAAGAGAGGGGAATTATAGTGTGGCCGTTACTATATTTAACTTTTTTATTAAGGGCCAGTTCTACAATGCAAGTATAAATTAAGAATAGCCATATTGAGAATATCTCACACAGTTTTCGTTCGCAATCGTCGTATAACGTTGTATATTTGTAAAAATTGTGGGATAATCATCTGCCCAAGATCAGGGCCATAAGTTATCCCAAAATTTATCCAAAAAATAACGTTATACGAAAACTTGCTTTGTAAAACTGGCCGTAAGTTCCGCATCGCAATCGCGTTGTCGGTGAACTGAAATAAAATTTACAAATTGAATTGGTGGTGAGGGTAATTATAACACTCGCGTGACGCACACTAACCATTCGTAGTAGTGCCGAATGTGATTCGTGATTCCGTTGTTGTTAACGTTATCACCAAAATTGCGGTCACGTCAAAATACGAAGAATAAAAACTACAAAAATGGGGAGGTATATTATTACAACATTCTCATGCTACAATGTAATCCTATAACGAAATACAGGAGCGGGTTCGCATTTTCAAGTCAAGATTTATTTTTCTTGATCTTCACCGATAAGCAAGGGAGGGCAAAATACGTTTGTATTTTGAACTATAAGAGCCAAACTACACGAGCGTTGTTTCCGTCGCGTATTTATCGTCGCGTAGTTTCCGCTCGACCTGTAGCAACTACACGGGAGCGTATGAGAGCGATATTAACACGCCGAGTACAGTTCGCGAAGAAACTTTTGTTAATGGTGTTAGTTAAAAATGAATACCACTACGATTGGTTGTATTTTTGCACCAGCTATTTATATGATTTTAAAGAAAGAAGAAAAATCTCTGTTGCTGTACTCTTTCATTTTCATATTATACAGCGCTGGATGTTTCTCAATTTTGCTAATAAACTTTTCCGTGTCAAACATTTTTTACAGACTGTACACTCGCTAGCGTTTTACGCTTCAATGTAGTTTGCCAGATTCAAACACTGCGTTTGCGTTCTCAGAAATACGCCGGCGAGCCTCGACGGGAACGGAAACAACGCTCCCGATAGCGTACAACTCGCTGGCGCCGACGGAAGAGCGTTTTCAACGTTGGAAATTACGCTCGTGTAGTTTGCTCCATTTAAACGTGTGGTTTTCAATACGGCGGAGAATACGCGACGGAAATAACGCTCGTGTAGTTTGGCTCTTAGTGCCAAACTACACGAGCGTTGTTTCCGTCGCGTATTTATCGTCGCGTATTCTCCGCCGTATTGAAAACCACACAGCGTGTATTATGCTCGTGAAGTTTTCTCCATTTAAACGTGTGGTTTTCAACACGGCGGAGAATACGCGACGATAAATACGCGACGGAAATAACGTTCGTGTAGTTTGGCTCTTAGTGGAAAGAAAACATACGATAACTTCAATTTTTTTTTTCAAAATTCAAAATAAAGTGCACAAAAATAAAGTATATTTCATATTTTGAATTTAATATAAAAAATTCCGAATTATTTTGCATTTTTTTACTTCAAGTATGAAATCGGAGGTGGACAAAATGTATTTGAAGTACAAAACGCAAAATATTTTGAACTTTCATTTTAAATTCAACATATTTATGAGATACAATGTATGTGAATGTGCACTTTATTTTGAATTTCAAACAAAATTATGAAAGTTATCGTGTGTTTGCTTACTGATTTCAATTCAAAATACAAACGTATTTTACCCATCCCTGCCCGTAAGTATCCACCACTTACGTGCACGACTGGATTAACGAGATTCCCGCTACCGACCGCCTGCTCGTTCGCTAACCACAAATTTATTTTTAATTCAGCCATTAGGAACTTAAAAAGTGAAATCCAATCTGTTAATGCCTATAAATCCGGGCCCTACATATAACGGTTTAGATACATATTAAATTTTTTACGAGATCTTTACGTTTATTATACATGTTGGTGAGAAGTGTGAGGTCCTAGGCTTGGCTAAATTTTGTGACGATGAAAGTTGTCCTCAAAAATAAAAATGAGAAGGTTGATCGCTTTACACTGCGCTTATCAACAAAACGGCTACAGTTTGGAAAAAACAGAGATTTGGAGTAGATGGAGGGTACTCCAAATTTCTGTATTTGTTAACAAACGTAACATAGCAAGCGGTGACCATTTTGATAGAAAATATGCACCCTGAAAAATTACCACTCTTTTCATCTAGTTTTCTGATACAACTCTCGATCATCACAAACCATAGCTCTTCGTACTTCTTGTATCGAGCAACAATTTACATAATAAACATTCAATTAATCCATTCATGAGCGTTACTGGTAGGCACGTAAATGATAAGATCCTTTTTCGACAAAATCACTCGAAAGATTAGCAACTTTGAAAAACGAAATTACCTTAAGATAACTACAAATGAGAGTGAAGACTGGATTTTAAAGAAATGACTAAACTAACCTTTCGTGTTTTCAAATGCTACAGCAGCTTAAGGTTTCTTCAATTTCCCAATTGTCGTTGTACAATTTTGGACTCCACCATTGATGTCCTTCGTTATGAAAGCCTATAACAAATAATAAAAATTATGTACTTTAATGCAAATTTCACAGATTGGTTCCTAATTTTATTTAAAAATTATTAAGTTGTTTATTGTTAGGTTATAAATTGATTGCAACTATTGCACCACTTACCAAAACTTATTAGTATTTTCAGATAGCATTACTTGGTTACAGCCGCTCATCCGGAGCACATTTGTACAACAATTATTTATTAATTTTCATTTTTAAATTAATAATAACCGGTAAAGACCTTGGTAAAAATTTCCTGCACCGCATTGTTGTGTACCAACACCCAATCTAATCTAAATAACACTAACGCACTAACTGTCATGCTGTCATCTGTTCTGTGGTCAGGTGTCAAACCACGAACACACGAAGTTCAAAAAATTTAAACGACAATTGACGATTGAAGACATAGGCATCCGTACGATTTTTTCACGGAGGGGTAAAAATAATTTTTTAAACGACGAATTGCAGGACCGGGATTGCGATGTTTTCATTTAGAGTTACATTATATTTTATTTTTGACTTATTAATCTAAAAGTGCATTTCGCTGGGTTAATGCAGAACTAATGTATGTCCATATTTAGCGAAAATGACATTACAAAACTGTGCTGTGTCCAGTATTTTTCCCATTTTATTAAAAACAACCAAAATGATATTAGGGCTTAAACAGGTGATTTTTCTAATAAGCAATCATTAAATTAGAATATGGGATAAAAATTTTACAAGAAATATTCAGTTTTGTATTGTCTCCTGAAAAATCACTTTTTGTGACTTATACTAGTTCTGCATTAACCCAGCGATTTAGATCTGATACTTATCGCACGAATTTTATGTCAGGCAGTAAAAGAAAGTAAGAGTACGACTCTTAGAGTAAGAGACAGAATTTCTGTTCTTCATAAAATTCGTGCAGTAAGTGTAAAATCTAAACGTATCTTAAGAACTGTGTAACCAAAAATATCAATGACATCTTACATGTAACCAGCAGTGTGGTGTTAAGCATATATTACCAGATTAGAAAGCGGAAAACCACGGCTTTATTCCTAGTCGTGCCACACACACTGCTGGGAAATCGGAGTACAATGGGCCCAATTTAGAGGCCCAAGTGTATGCGAGCTTGTCTTGCCCTCCACAATAAAGTCCAGGATCCAGACAACTAACACGTTTTTTGCGTGATGCGCTATAAGTGGTCGCAAAATACAGAGCCGCGTTTTGCGCATTTGACTTTTAAGCCATCAGACAATGATGTCCGAAATCAAACATACAAGTTAATAGGATTAAGATCAATCGAGGCAAACTACTTAATTCTAGGCAAGAAAGTAAAACACTTACCGTTTCATTAAAAATAATGCAGCAGCGTTCTAAGATAACTCCTCCGCAATTTATGTTTTCTTCATCTCGTTAGACCAACAAACATCTTTTTAAACTAATTTCTTCTAACCTGATATCGTAGATCCTTCGACGTTTTTGAGCGCGTACAGTGTGCAAAGCGCATTTTCGAGAGCTGAAAATAGAACCTCAAAGCTGAAAAATTAAAAATGAAGTTTTATTACTTGAATAGCCCATAAAAGTTTTATTTTGATACTTACATTAAACAACTGCGCCAGTGCCATTTTCTCATTAAAATACATGAGAAGCCGTCGAAAAAGCGATGATTTTCCAACATTCATTCTTTGGGGCGAAAAAAATTCAAAGGGGTTAATGTCTTCGTAAAATCCGACAAAAATTTTCAAGCCTCTTTTGTCATTCTATACGACGTTTTCGGGTGCCTCGAAGTGCAAAAACGCCATTTCGGGAGCTGGAAATGCTGGTAAACCTTAGAAAATCTCTTACAAAGCTAAAAAATTAAAAATCAATTTTTAATACTTCAATCGCCCATAAAAGTTTTATTTTATCTAATACTTAAATTAAAATACTTTGCGCCAGTGCCATTTTCTCATTAAAATACATGAGAATCCGTCGAAAAAGCGAGGGCTAACCGACCCCATTTTCAAAAAAATTGGAGAACTGGGGTTGTTATTAAAGTTTTCCAGTACAAACCTGGGAGGATGGATGTCATCTATGAGGGGACTTACAGTTTTCGCGTAACGAGTGCTAAATTTGACTTCCATAATATCAAAAAACGTTCTAGTCTGAACGTAAAAAAAATTCTCACATGAGCAATCATATTATAGTGAGAACAGTTAACAGAATAATTTGTTAATCAATAAGAATGTATCGTGGGTTTTGGAATTATATAATTTAAAACAATTACTAATTTGGTTTCGAATATTGTTCAGTGAGCGGTCAGTAGCGGAAATGTCGTTAATCCATTCATGCGCGTCAGTGCTAAACACATAACGGCAAATTAAATTTTCTACAACATTTTTATGTTTATTTTGGGTTTTGGGAAGAAGTACGAGGCCGCAGGCCAAGCTAAGTTAGAAGAGGAGCATCACTGTGAAGACGAGCTATGTTTTGAGATGATGGAAGATGACCTTAGAAAAAAGATGATAAGAGTGGTCGTTTTCAGTTTGCATGCTTACCAACAAAATGGCTACTGTTTGGTTTCATAAACAAATCAAAATATTTGGCTAACAAAAACACAAATTTGGAGTAGATTGAGATTTACTCAAATTTCTGTTTTTTCAAACGAAACATAGCAAGAACGACCACTCTTTTTATCTAGTTTTCTGATGCCACTTTCCATCATCATAAGACATGGCTCTTCGAACTTCCTATATCGAGCAACAATTTACATAATAAACATTCAATTAATCCATTCATGCGCGTTACTGGTAGGCACGTATAAGTGTTGAGATCCTCTTTTTCGTTACACAGCACCGTTTTTTATTGCAGTTTAGTATAGGATTTGACCAACTGTTTTGGGGGGGGGGAAACCCTCGATTTATCGTTAATTAAAATTTGTCACCGTTTGTTGCTGACAAAATCACTCGAAAGGCTAGCAACTTTGGGAGCAAGATAAAAACTAAATTACACCAAGATAACTACAAATAATAGTGAAGACTGAATTTTTAATAAATGACTAAACTGACCTTTCATTTTCAAATGTTGCAGTAGGCTTAAGGTTTCTTGAATGCCCCAATTATCGTTATACAATTTTGGACTTCACCATTGATGTTGTTCGTTATGAAAACCTATAACAAATAATAAAAGTTATGTACTATAATGCAAGTATCACAGATTGGTTCTAATCTAATTTAAAAATTAGTAAGTTGTTTATTATAAGGTTATAAATTACTTGAAAGTATTTGACCACATATCAAAACTTATTGGTATTTTCAGATAGCACTACATGATTACAGCTACACATTCGGAGCACATTTGTACAAAAATTACTTATTAATTTTCATTTTTAAATTGATAATCGCTGAAGAACTTCACGCTAACTAATAATAACAACTTTCAAATGCTGTGTACTGACAGCTGTCAGATCGCGAAGTTCATAAAATTCACACAACGATTTTAGACATAGGCGTCCGCACGATTTTTTCAAGGAAGGGTAACTGCATCATAATATACAATGTTAAAAACGAATTGGAAAATTTGGTCGTATTTTACAAAAACTACAGGTTAACCTTTTTGAATGTTTTTCACCCCAAAAACTCAATATTGCAGCTGAAAATGCAATGCTTGCACTCTATGCAGCCAAATGCGTAATATACAACGCGTATAACAACTTAGCAATTTATTCCCGGCATGGGAGAGTCTCTTATTATACATTTTTAACTCCCGATACAAAAAAAGGGGTGTTATGCGTTTGTCTGTCTGTGGGGTCGTAGCTCCCAAACGAATGAACCGATTTTAATTTAGTTTATTTTTATTTGAAAGGTGACTTGACCGAGAGTGTTCTTAGCTATGATTCAAAAAAATTTGTTTAGCCGTTCGAAGATCATTTGCTCTTTTGTAGTCTAGTTGATCAAAGCAGGGTCGTACTAGTAATATTTAAAGTTTATTAAAACCCCCGACAAAGAAAATTTTTAAAAAGTAAAAAAATAAAATTCAAGCGTCGCGGGACCGCTAAGTAAATAAAATAATAACAGAATTCGACTAAAAATGATACAGTATGAAATTTAAATACACGTCAGCTACCTAAGTCCCCCAACGCGACCACGCTTGAATTTTATTTTTCACTTTTTAAAGATTTTCTTTTTCGGAGGTTTTTAAAATTTTTAATTTAAGTTTTTTTATGATTATTGTGCAAATCCGATATAATATCATACAAATAAATATTTAAAAACCAATATTAAATTAAGACAAAGGGAATCTCGTTAATCTATTTATGCGTGTCATTAAATCTAGATTTGCAACCACTTGAAAAAACTCATGTTTTTGCTTAAAGGTTAAGAACCCCTGCAGTAGGGTAACCCCTTAATTTCTTCCAATCTTAAAATACATAATAAAAAAGTTTTGATATTTAAAAAAATTTATTATTCTACTACTACAGGCCTGCGTAGGAATGCAAGTTTATTTCTAAACATGGCAATGAATAATTTATGTAAAAGTATTTAAAAAATCAATTACAAATTAATATAATTAATTACAATTTAAAAATTATTATTTATTGCAATGTACGTATATAAATATAAAACTTACAATCTACATATTATTACTATTATAGGTAGGTGAATTGAAATTTTTTGATTATTTTTTTATTAATAATAGTAGATAATTATAAATAATAATACATCATATTGGTAAAATATTATACAATCGCGTTCGAACCCTATGTACAGTAAAACCCTATTTTTGCACCTGGATTTTTTATGTTACCTAATTTGATTCCGCTCTAAACCATGGCAGCTTCTTGCTTAAATACGGCGTGATATGCGTTACGAATCAACGCGTACGGAAAACAAGATTCAAGTAAATCCATGGTAAGAAATGGAGACTCTTGAACAATCAAATCGAGTAACAAATAAACAGATTCGCGATTTTTAATAACATCCTTGTCGGCCTCCTGTCCCAAACGCAACAAACTAGAAGAAGCGAGGGCTAAAAATTCTTTCATCCTATCCTCGATGTCGCCTTGCGCGCAAATCGTAAACAAAGCCCCAAATATGTTATTAATTGCCAACGCCATGCAGTGAATGTTATTCGAGTGCCCCTCCAACGACGCTCTATAAAACGACGATTCAGATTTAGCCAATTTTGGTATTGAAACGGCTACAAAAACCATTAGCAAACAGACCAGCAAGTGCTCATCCACGTCCAATTCCGGTTTTTGTAATTTTAACGCATTAGTTAAAGTCGGATCGACTTTACACGGAATACCCGCCGCGGAAGTCATCTCACTGACGACCTTCATTGGATCTCCACTAGGCAAATGATGTCTAAAATCGAGGATCGAACTTAACAAGAATGGAATGCGTTCTTCCAGTACATCAGTTAAACATGACTGCGATAGATTTCTAAAGCTTAAAATCACTCCAATTATGGTCATCCGCTGCAAAACATTATCGACGTTCGTTAACCGCTTAAACTGTTCTTTCATAATGTCGGGCTTGTCGAAATTCGTCCTTAGAGACAACAAAATGTCTTTGTTGGTTTCCGCCAGCTTTTTCAGCTCTTGCACTTGGCTTGCTATGTGCCACATCAGGGTTTCATTTAGTAATTTCATACCGTACGGTCCGATAAGTTCGGCTAAAGCACGAAGTTCGTTGATATCGGAAAATTCTTCTGGGTTGAATGGAATCGTGCCTTCCGCGGTTAGGCTAACAAACGCACGTTGATTCATCGAGAAGCAAATGTTCCCAGCGCTTACGCGTCGCAATAATACCTCAGAGTACCATTGGGTGTAAAGCGAGGCGATTGTTTTGTCACCGTGACTATCAACCGTTTGTGTCTGTTGGAGTAAGCAGTTGTTGAATACGCGAGTTATATCGATGTGGACGTAATTTTCCACGGTTTGCAACACGTTCATGTAGGCGCGTACGCTCACAAGCAGCTCGGAAGGTTTAGCGATCTCATTGGTGTCGGGGTTGTACATAACCATGCCGACTAAAGCGCGTGCAAAACGATTCTCCAAATGTTGGTAGAGGTACTCTCGAGGCGCGAAAGTGTATTCCCACACGTTGATGGTAGAGAAGTAATTTATCGCGTAGCAGAGTTCGGTTAACGCCATGTGAAGCTTATCCATCGTTGTCAAATTTTCACGCGTTTTCCGGTAACTCTCTTTTCCGGGTTTTTCAATTTCAGGCGCGTTCTTTTTGCTCTTGTCCTTTTTCTTACGGTTCATTTGCTGCGAGATCAAAATTGCGCAATGTTTTGCCAAAAGTTTATCGCTCAATTTGCACTGTTCATCGCAAATTGCTGTGATTATATTTTTAGCTTCTTTTGCCATTTCGTCTAAAAACATATTTACCACCGAAAGGCTGCGCTCGCGTATGTGGTGCCGCTCTTCCGGGCACAGTTCGTGGGTACAGTTTTGGAAATGACTGCAAATCGAAGGGAACGCAGTTATGAAACGATTTTGGGCTGGAAATTCGAGACACATGTGGAATTGGTCTTCAAAAATTTTGCTGTAGAAACAAAAGATGGACAAATCAGAAGTTTCGGTCAAAAGTTCGTCTAAATTATCAACCATTCGGGTGTGAAACTGAACGGAATCGAGAAAAACGGCTAAATCTTTATTATCGGCGATTGCCATGGCGGATTTGCTGGTGGACATGTAGGCTTGCAGACGGAACCAATCCAAACGGAACGCGAGAAAATCGAAAATTTCGTTTTCTTCCACCTGCTTTACCGACAAATTGGATATGGTGTTGCATAAAGAAGATAAAATTATACTTTCATCTTCAGGAATGATGGGCAGATTTTGCATGAGGTGCTTTAGCGCGATTGCATCAAAACCTGCTAAATACTGTACGTAGTATCTTTGCATGACTTGACTATATTTGCGAACTAGGACGCGTAACTCTTCCATGTGGAACAATAGTTCTGGTAGCTGGCGGTCTACTAAATCCTCGGCGGTTTTCCCCTTTCCCTTTGCTTGTGGTGGATTATCGTTATGTCTCAATAGCCAGTAGACTTCGTCGCGAGAAAAACAAAGGCCGATGAAGACCATGACAGCTTTTGGCCCTAACAAACCCGGTTGATCGGTTAAAATTAACCCCAGTTCTTTTAGGGAGGTTCTCAAAAACTTGCGACGTTCGCGATGGCGGTAGCCCGCTTTTTGTACGGCTTGACTGTAACAGTCCTTCACTTCTGAGATTCTCTTGCTGTAACCCTTAAGAGTCTCGAAGTAAGTTTGTATGTAATTGTGAATGTAGACGACTTCGTCGCGAAATAATGGAATGACCCATGAAGATTCGAGTGCGCTCACCCACATTTTATTGAAATGATCCTGCTGCAAATTTTGGTTACACAAAACGAGACCAAACACGACCCAACGCTCCATGGTCTCCAAAGAAAGATACTCACACGACATTCGATCGGAAGTGATGGGTTTCAGTAATTGACCAGGGTTTCCCACCAAACTAAGTTTCAAGTCGTTTCGCCACGTATCCGCAGAGACATTTCGAGAAATAAAAATTGGATAAAGAGAAAATAAAGCACCGAGAAGCAGCTTGGAATGGGTAACGAATTCTTCGGAAAGTTTCTTGATGGGCATATCGTAGTCGATAATCATACTACCGAGTCGTGGAAAGCTCGAGTCGTGTTGTGAGTGTACCATTTCGTGTGCTGCATTAAACAGACCAAGGACGGCTTTACGATCCTCCACGCGAGACAACAAAATCATAAGTGAAATGTAGGTAACCACCAAATCCAAATAATTTTTTGTGATCTCAAAGTTTGTAGAAATGTCCAGATGAACTTGCCATGCATCCAAACACGTTAAAAATTCACAAACGCAGTTCTTAAAGTCTAGTAAATCTACAAACGTGTAATAATATAAAGACAGCGATTTGATGATATCGTTTCGAATTGGATGCAGAGGTTGTAAACTTTTAATGTCTATGTTAGGGAATCTACGTACAATATTTTTAATTGACGACTCCAGGGTCTTATCGGAGAGAAAGCCGGGTTTAGATTTTGCATCTCCACATGCCTTTTTAATGTTGTAAATTCGAGTGAGCATTCCAAGTCCACGATCATTTAAAATGATGAGCTTTTCGGCCAACTTCCGCTCGTTTTGCGTGATGTGGCGACTCATAATTGTATCTGATGATAACTATCAGCTCTAAAAATTGAAACCGTTAATTCTTTAATTTGTTTAATTAATTAGTAAACTAACCTGCAAAAATTAATCAAATTGGTTCTTTGAACATAACTGCCAAATTAAAGATGTAAAGTGGATTCTAAAATAACTAATTAAAGATTTTGATAAGAATATTGCGTTTATATCACTTAAATGACTAAGAAATTACTAATTCTAAAGTTAAATAAGTTAAATACGACCATAATGACATTTCTTAGCCAAGTTCCGAACCACATTTAGAGAATGCAATGCAAATGTTACACATTGGTGACCGGGAATTTTAAAAATATGGGATGGGCTTCGAATTATACAAAGTATTATAAAATGTAAGAAAGTTTTTCATAATTTTCATATTAAAAACAATAATTTTCTTGACTTTTGAGTAGGAGTGGGTAAAATATATATTAAAATTCAAATTGGTATTGCAGCATCGGCCATCGGCGTCTCTATGGGCGTCGCTAAATAAACAGAAATCTCTCTGTGCGTTTGTATGTGTATTTTTGAAAGACCGATTTAAGCTATTTTTCAAAGTGTATTTTGAGAACCAAAAATTGGCTGCTTCAGTTGATTTTCCTTATCGAAATAGTTAAAAAGTAATTCGAAGCCGGAGAATCCAAAAAATGCTAATTCAGCTGGGGGAAATGCTAATAAAGGCTCTCAAAATTAAAAGCCAATAACATTGCAATATTTTTTACCTTAATCACCCCTAAAAAATAAAATATTATTCCTAGGAATATACCGACTACCGAGTCAAATTTTCTCATCAAAATACATAAGAATTGGTCGAAAAAGTAAAATTCCTTTCCATAATAATTTATATTTTGGGATGAAATTTTTTTAAAACTTTTGTTTTTCTTTTTCGACTTCTGATCTAAATTTAAATGTTTATTCTAATTAACTAAATCGGAAGCGGAGAGCTTAAAAAATGCTAATTCAGCTGGTCAAAATTCTGACAAAGCTCCCAAAAATGAAAAACAATAAAAAATTTTTTTTGGTTTGGAAAAAATTCAAATCTTAAAACTTAAGATTTCTGATCAAAATTTGAATAACCATTTTATTATTCTAATTGACTAATTTAGGCGTGGAGAGACCAAAAAATGTTATTTTAGCTGAAGTAAATACTGACAAGTCTCTCAAAAATTAAAGACATTAATACTACAATTTTTTGACTTTGGTCGCTCCTAAAAGGTAAAAATAGGGCAAACCAATTCAGTCGGTTTTTCTCATCAAAATAAATAAGAATTATTCAAAAAAGAAATTTCTTTTAATAGTAATTTATATATTGGGGTGAAAAATTCCAAATCTTAAGTTTTTTTTTATTTTTGAATAAAATTTAGATATTTATTTTAATATTCTAATTGTTATTATAATTAATTTCCTTTATTGAGTCCATTATTCTAAATAAATTTATTATTTTGCGGGTGGAGTGTGGCGGGCAATAAAATAATCTGTAGTTTTAATTATAATTATTTTATAATTAATAATTATTTTAACATATATAATTCGATGACGGAGACCCCAAAAAATGCTAATTCAGCTGGAGGAAACGATGACAAGGATTTGAAAAAATGAGAGGCAATAAAATTGAAATTTTTTGACCTGGGAATAAACCGAGTCAATGGAAAACCAATTCTTTTTAATAATTTATATTTTGGGTTAAAAAACAATCAAATTGGTTAATCTCAAGTTTTTCTGTTTCAATTTTTGATCAAAATATACACTTCTATTTTATTATTCAAATTAACTAATTTGGGAACCTACCAGAGACGTGCCCATGAGGGGAAGCTTCCCCTCCCCCCAATGTTGCAGAAAGTTGGCAAAAATTTGACAAAAACACCCAAAAGTTGGTCAATTTGACATTACTTTATGTCTAACTTTACAAAAAGTTGCAAAACTTACAAAAAGTTGGCAATTTTGAATTAATTCAGTTGGAAAATTTGCATATTTGAAATTTCTCCCCCCGAAAAAAGTTGGTTGGGCAGGTCCTTGGAACCTACACAGTCCAAAATATTTTAATTTGGTTTGGTTTGGTTTAATTAAATAATTAATTCAAAAATGAAAGCTTCTAAAATGTAAATTATTATTCGTAGGAATAAACCGACTCGATTTCAGTGAATTTTTAATCAAAATACTTAAAAATCAGTAGGAAAAGTAAATCTTTTCAATAATTTATATTTTGGGGTGAAAAATATTCGAATGGGTTAATCTTTAGTTTTTCTCGATTTTTGACCAAAATACACAGAGAATTTGTACTTACAAAACAATTCGTGTTTAGATTGTCTATAAGTACAAATTGTGTGAAAATTTAACAAAATTTTATTTATTTATAGCTTAGTTGTACAATTTTCAGCACAAATTGTACTAAATTTATACACAATTTGTATTTTTAGACAATCTAACTACAAATTATTCTACTTTTAAGTACAATTTTTTCTCTGTATATAGACGTCGATTTTATTATTATAATTAACTTATTTGGGGGCCTAAAGTCTAAAAATAGATATTTCAGGTGCAGAAAATGCTGATAAGTCTCTTAAAATTGAAATTCAATGAAACTACAATGTTTTTTACTTTAATCGCCCCTAAAATGTAAAATATTATTCCAAAAAATAAACCAACTTGCCTAGTCGATTTTTCTCATCGAATTACCTAATAATTAGTTGAAAATTACATAGTTCAATAATTTGTATTTTGAGCTAAAAAAAAATTAAAAGGGGTTGTTAAAAAAGTTAAAAGGGGTTAAAACTCGTCTTTTTTTTTTTGATATTTTGATCAAAATTTAGATGTTTATTTTATTAATCTAATTGACTAATTTGAGGGACAGAGAGTCCGGCAGATGCTAATTCAGCTGGAAGATATGCTGATAATTTTGCTAAAAATTGAAAACAATGAAACTACAAGTTTTTCACTTTAATCGCCTCTAAAAGGAAATTTATTATTTCTGGGATTACGCCGACTATACTCAGTCGAATGTTTTCACAAAAATATTAAGAATTAGTCGAAAAAGTAATTGTACTCAATAATTTATGTTTTGGGCTGAAAACTTCAAACTTTACTACTTTTTTGTGATTTCCAGTCAAAATTTAGATGCTCATCTTATTATTCTAATTGACTAATTCGAATGCGGTTAGTCCGAAAAATGCAAACCCAGCTTGCTGAAATGCTGATAAGTCTCTCAAAAATGAAAGCAATGAATCCGCAATTTTTTAACTTTACCGTCCCTAAAAAGGTAAAATATTTATTCCTGGGAATAAATCAACTAAAACCAATCAAAATTGCTCATCGAATTACTTAATGATTAGTCAAAAAATTAGTACTTTTTTTAGAAAATTCATATTTTGAGGTGAAAAAATTCCAATCCTTTCTTTAAATTGGGAAACCAAAAACTTGTTTTTTAATATTCGTTCCATAAATTCGAGAATTTGCATCTTATAACAATTCTACCCTTGAGCCAAAAATTCAAAGTACTACTACTAAAATTTGAGTTGCAGCTACGCTACTGATGAAACCATAACTGAAATTAGAAGTAGCGATTATTATATTTTAATTCAGTTTCCTCCCCTCAACCACGAGTGCGAATTGTTTGCGTGCTGTTTCTTCTGAGTTTAGTGGTGACAGATGAAAATATCATTCCAGAAGCATTTTCTGCTGGTTTCCCAATTGCGTAAAAGGAAAACGCTTCTCGAGAGAAGTTTTCAGATCTGTTACCACTAAAACCACTCGTGGTATTACGACTGGTAATTTCCAAGTTAGGGTGGATTCTTAGGTTCAGCGTGATGCCGTCCAACTCTTCGAGAAATTGCTTTATCGGAAAATTTCATCCAGAACGCTAAAATAAACTTATTTCATAATAGAGACCATTTCCATAAATGGTAATGATAATATTAGAAATTATTGTTTGTTATTCCTTTCTGAACAGACTTTTATTCAAAAAACTGGAATAGTTTACTATGTATCAGTGAGGTAGTGTTCTTAATTTTGCAATAATTTTTTAGTTTAAACACTAAAAATGTCAGATTATGGTCAGTTTTTGATCCCAAAAATTTAATTTTGGAAAAAAAATTTTTGGAAAGCAATTACTTTTTTGAAAAATTCTTTTGTTGTTGCGATAAAAAAAATAAATCTTAGAGAATATTTAAAAAGCATCAAGACTGATTTAATTGTAGTTTCAAATTACAAAGAAATTGCATACTTAATCCATTTTACCTTTAATGTAATAACTCAATTTGTTTTAAATTGTATTGAAATGATTTTATTAAATTACAATCTTATGTTCATATTGTTTGATTTTTTATTTTTAAATCAAAAATCCGTTTTGAAAGTCAAATAAGAACACTCAGATTTTTCAGTTATTGCAACCTAAATTTAGGATTTTCATTTGTAAAACTACAGCATATAATTATCATATTTTTATAACATTTACGGTTTCTTAATAATTATAAGGCTAAAAATTTTACAATATTACTTTGTCAACTTTTAACTTTTTCAGGGTAGTTTTCAGTTCACCTAACTGTTGTTTGTATTTGAATCAGTTTTAATAATTTTCCTCATTTGTTTCGCTTTTCCTCGTTATATTCTTTCAGTTCACGTATTTCAAATTTTTATTGTATGCAAGATATTCTAAACCTTTGATGGTTTATTTTGTCTCAAGTTCTTTTGACACGTCAGTCAAATTTTTCCCACCACTGTAAAGAGTATCTTTTTATTGCTTCATCATGCTTTTTCTGAGCTAAATTTATAATTGTAAGATCCTGCGATTTTCTAAAATCAACATTTTTGAGCGATTCCAAATTTGTTACATTTTTAAATTTATTTCGAACTTCATCGCATTTATCGAATAAATTATTTATGCGTTCGATACTAACATCATTTTTATGTTCGGGGATTAGTACATTTTCGTCATTTTTGTTTCTGGAATTATAAAATTATGAAAGTAACAATTAAAATTTTCATTATTTTGGCTACATACCGCCGGTTTTGAGATGTTTCGTTTTCCACATTTAATTTTTTACGTTTTATGAAATTTCTGAAACTATTTTGAATAATTCTAGCGGACCTGTCGTACAAAATTGAATCGTTCGCCATTACAAAATTTTATTTATGTTCGTGTACGATCCGGAAAATCAATGTTCCTGAAGTAGGTGCCTGTATGATACATAAACACGTAGTGCACTCTGCCCAAAAGCAAGGAAAGCTTTTGTTAAATTTTCCATTATTTATGTTCTAATGAATTAGTAACAAATAATTGTAAGTAATAATTGAAGACAATTTTGATTATATTGAAATTAAGTATCACAATTTTATAAATTCTACAGTTTTCCTCGATGTACCGTTTCTCAAGATATCAACTTTTTTAATTTTCAAAAGCGCTAATCTAAATCCGTTAAAATGTTGGCTTTTCTAATTGGGGGGGGGGGGAGGAGCAAGTATTTTGTTTGTTTAAAATCACCTGCAGTTCAAATTGAAATTTCCTTTCTTCATCTCGAACAGCGTTTGAAAGGTGGAAGACTACAAATGAAATTGGATTGTATGAAATTCGGCTTTAACTGACTCAAAAGTGATGTCCAAAAGTGTGGTTTAGAGAAGTAGAACTTCTCGTCAGTGAGGTGCATTAAGAGGCTCAAAACAATAATTTTGAATGTAAAATTTGAAATTACCAGTTTATGATTCCTTGTAAATTAGTAAATATTTTTGTTATTTGATAAAATGATGTGCTAATTAACCTGACGGATTAATTAAGAAAACAGAAGAAGTTAATAGAAATTTTAAAAATTACTGAACAGAATCATTAAAGTTGTATAACAAAAGTGCACTCGGTGTAACTATTTTAATTTTAATTAAAAATTACAACTTTTATGCTACACCGTACACAACAAAGTTTGCTATAACACGATAATATAAATTTATTTAAAAAAATGATAGCACTTTTAATCGTTTTATTATCATTGGGTATGTTCAGACCAGTACGTCCAACTTATAAATATTCAACAGCGTTATAAGTTAACAACATTCTTTGTTTAATAATTCCTTTTTTAAAATTTAATTTCTACGAGCATTTCTAGTTTAAAGGATTATAAGATAAAAAATTCATCGAAACATTCAACAAGCTTATTATTATATCCAAACTAGCGAGCGCAACAGTTTTTGTTTAAAAATTAAATGCTCTTGGCAAGATGCAAAGAAAATACCTTGCCAAAGGATTTGTTTGGATTTTGAGTTAGGAAACGAATCGGAAAATGTGTTTCGTATCACGGTACATTAGCTCTCGGAAAAATTATTATTTTGATGCTAAATTGCGAGACAGACATTCAAGAGAATTGTCGTTTCCAACAAAGGACATATGAAACTGAAGGACTCGAAGTTAGTTAAGTATTGTTCCTTTAATGATCAGCAAGGCAGAGAACCCTGCAATTTGATATGCCTCTTAATGACGTTATTCTGCTCTAGAACCATGCAGACGTCAGCCGTTTACTTCCCACTATTCTCAACTCCTTTACGTCTAACTTACGTATTTTCAGGATCATTATAAGGTACTTTTGAATAGAGAGCCTAAAAAACAACTTTTTTATTCTCATAAAAAATTAAACAAAAGTATTCGACCTTACAATTTGTGAAGCTTTTGTGTAAGTCTAAATGGAATATAACAATTTGTGTTTAATTTACTAAGTTTAGAGGTCATAGAGCACAATGAGACACGAAATGAAAATTCCAAGTTACAACTTCGCATGTTGAATTGTTCTTTGATTTTCAATTTTCGTCTCGACCGACATCCGATATCACTGTCGCCGGCCGTCACAGTCAAATCGACGTCCGTAACCGAAATTGAATCCACTTATTTTTTATTACCGCTGAATATGAAGATAAACCGCATTTATAACATCAACATCGAAACAGGACAATAAAATAAATAATAAAATTTTTTACCTCGCTGCACTTCCTGAATTATTTATTTTGTTTATGTAGTTTTTAGAGAAAAATTTTCGCATTTGGTCAAATCTGCACGTTGTATATTGTGGTTAATAGCTTACGTCTAAAGCTCTAAATCTAAGGATTTAGCGTCGCAAATACGTGAGCCGTGAACAAGGTAACGCAAATGAAAGACGCTACCATAGGTGGTTTATAGTTTAAATACGGCAAAGAATCTTGTTTTTCTTTCGTCATTTGTGACTCGACTTTGATTTTAAATGCGAAAAAGCGTGTGAAAAGCAACACTCGTAAACCCTTTTTACGTTAACCACGTAAGGGTTAAAAAGTCTCACAGTTGAAAACATTTCTCTAAAAGATGTTTAAAATTATACGACGACACGTCAAAGACTTTACCATTTATACCCCGGCTTTTCTTTTCCGTTTTGACGAATCGTTAGTCCGGATAAACAATTTTTATTATTTCAAAATTGATTAAAATTTAGTGCAGACTTGGCACTTAATTCTAATCTTTTTTATGACTGCTTTTAAGTCAGTCTAGACTAAAGTTTATTATCTCTTTTCACAAGCTAGACGTAAACTTTATAATTTTGGGAAAATAATCGCTTCGCTCATATAAACGTAATTCATTTGTTGTAATGTTTAATCAATTTCGCCATATGCGACGAATTTATTTTCGCAAAAATAAGATCGAGAAGTGAATGAAGAATGAGGCCTGGGTCCTGGCGATAATTAACTCTGTCCGTCAGAGCCGAATCCTTCTCTTCTGGCTTAAGCATGGTTTCGCATTGTGGCGTTTTCGAATGGGGAACTTGAATGTGCAAGGAAAATTTCCGACAAATGTAATCTGCTTGAGTGGTTAGAAAGTGGTACGTGCGCTTATTTATTAAATATCCATGCATTTGCTTGTTTCGCTTATAAACTTAAACTGTTATCACCAGGGATTCGCAAGAAACTAACAATAGAAATAACTTTTTGAAGTTACAATGTAAGAAAAATGCATTAAAAGTAAGCATAACGTAAGAGACAATCCCTTATGACCATATATTTCTTAAAAGCGTCTTTTCTTCTAAACACGTCGTGGCGCATTTATTGTAATTACCAGAAGTAAAGCTCTTCTGGCGTCTGTCCACACGTTCTTGCAAAACTGCAGTCTCCATTACACTTACACATGCTATAAATTAAAACGATTTCGCTGCAAGAATATCTTAGCCAGCTTAAAGTTTCCTTGGAAATAATTTAATTAGAATAGAAAGCAAAATTTTTGAAATTTAAATGCCATTTCTGCTTACTAGTTTAAATATCAGCAGCATTCAACATAAACGATAAAACTCATTACTGTTATCATCATCACGCAACATAAATAATTTAGATGGTTTTATTTGAAAATGCCTGTAGGATGCAGCAATTTACTGTTGGTGATTATCTGCATAAATAATTTCAAAATTATTTATCTTGACGAGTGGTGTATGGAATACTTGAGTATGACCGTTCGTGTTCGAATAGCTAATCATTTCTGGCATTATGCACTTTCATTTGGAATCAGACGCAATTTCAAACATTCGACTTTAATTCACCTCTAACCACATCAAGTCTATTACTTCCATGCATGCATGCATGCAACCAATTTGAGTACTTTTGTACGAACATAATAAAATATTTTTTAATCAGTTCATTACATCCACCCATTAGGCATTGCAATAGGTAATAATAATAAAAAAATTTGAGTAAAAATTAATTTGTTCAAGTTGTAAAACCACAAGAAGTTTATTAACTATTCAGGAAATAATTATCATAATTCGTATGTGATAACTAATTTTAGCATTTGGTTCGACAATTATTTATGTAAAATACACGAACATAAATGTAACTGTTGAATAATTAATAGCACCGCGCATAATAAATTATTTGTATAAATTGAACAAAACAAAAAATATTTGGTTATGCTGTTAATTAATTATTTAAAATTTTGTACATCACACGGTATCACATAATTTATTTATCTATAATTATTAAAGTTGCTGTTTGCTTTGCATTGGATATTGACCAACTCGACTTTCTTTTTTTTTGCACCGAATTCAACAGTTTCAGTTTATTTCCATTATATAAACTATCGCTAGTTTGAGGTACGGAAATTTAGATTTTCACAAATGTTATGGAATGGCTAGTCAACAGGAAGCAAAAATGCGGCTTACCTGAAAAAAGAAGTGGATTTTACAAATTGCTTAGTGCGCATTTATGCAATTTCAATTTCTCCTCCCCAATTCACATGAGATTAATGAGGCATTTGCCTTCAAAGTTAGAAAAATTGGTTTCAATTTATAAATAGACAAAAATTATTAATGATATTGTGAAAAATGAAATTTGAACAGGAACTCAAATTTTTGATATGCAAAATTTGAATAAGACTAATTAAAAGTTTTTTGGTGACATGTGAGAAAAAACCAATCGGATTGGTAATATCTTGTGTTTATTTTCAAAATCTAATTTTATTTTCCTTGCAATTTTCAAAACAATTAAAAAATTTTAAACTGATTTTGTTGTGTGTAGCCTAAAATATACAAATGCCTATCATGAAATAATTTTTAAAACTGTAGTGATTTATCCAAAGATTTGAAATGTGTAACTTTGAAATAAAGCAGTAACGACTTTTGGTTTCAAATTGCTGCTTTACTTTTATTTCAATTTTCAAGCAATTTCAAAATTTTAAACAAATTTGGTCTAAAATACACAAAATTCTGAAAAATATTCTGATTTATCCAAGATTGAACTGTGAAAATTTAAAAGAAATGGAACATTTTTAAACCGATTTCGTGTGTAGAATAAAATATACAAATGCCCAGAATGAAATTATTCTTCAATATTTATTGTATTATTAAAGAAATTTATAATGGATCGTTATAAATTTAGGCTATTCTGCAAAAAATTTAACGACCAATCAAATCAATCCAAAAATGAATTAAACCCGTAAAAAGTACTGACCCTTGAGTGTAAAATTTTTAATTTTAAAAAGTTACTGATAAATTTTCTGCACTAAAAAAAAACTAAAAGATGGCTGTTAGCGGTCTCACTAGCGTTTAAACGATTTTTGAAATACAGGGTTGAGTAATAACTAAAGACAAGCTTTCAGTCAATTCCAATTCATCATCATCACATCATCAACCGCACGTTCAAGACCAGCGGTCCGTTACGTCACTCAAATTCCAAATTGATCTCACCATCTCATCCTGGGAGCCCGCGGATCTTCTTCCTCTCGGTTTGTATTAGAACAGTCAATACCAATTTATTTTATCAATTCATAACCTGATTAACTTAATGTACAATTCCAAAATTGACACCTTTGTTTATTATTAATCTAATATTATGACAGATATTTAAGTTTACTGTAATTACTTGACCTAGTAAAATAATTTTTTCAAACTTTATTGCTAGAACAATTATTATTGCAAGTTTGTAATATAAAAAATTCTATGGTTTCATCACGGTCGTAACGAAAGTAGAAAGTGGATTAATTTGCGCTACCCTCCCCGTTCGACCCAAAGATTTTTTTAAATGTTAAATATGTATGTTTGTTAAAAATGTTAAATATTTATTTAACAATTTAAACATCGTTAAGCTAAAACAAATTTTACATTTGTTATTCAACAACGAACAAATAATGAAGCAAAAATATTCTATTGTAAAAACTAACCTTTGACCTTTTAATTTTAGTTAAATAACGGTGGTCCACACAGCAAAAATAATGATTTCTTTTTAATGAATGACTTTCTTTTAACCCTTTGAGAACCACTTACTCGTATTTTACATACATTCATCAGTTCATCAGTGCAGTTTCGTAAAATCTGTACGCCCTACTTACGGCGTTCTTACTCTTACATTACTTTTCAGCTGTAAGGAAGCATCAGTATCAAGACAACTTTACTAAATAATAGAACGATGTAAATTTGATTCTCGAAAAATCTTCTGATTGCTTACGTGCAGCTGAGAGATATTTACTTTTAAATCCGCTCTTTTCTTAAGTCCTTTAGCTATTTTCTAGAGTAGCTAAAACTAGGCAAGAAACGTACCTGAAACCGGGGGGTCTGGGGGGTATGGAATACCCCCCAGCATAAGGAAGTAATGAGATGTCTTTTCAAAATTCATAAGGATCCTTGTGATTATTTACGGCTGGAGGTATTCCATACCCCCAGCCCCCCAATTTTCCAATTGTTTACTTTTAAAAGTATAGGTTAGAAAAAGATTTTCATAAGTAAATGCCGAAAAACCACGCAAAAAATAATATCTGGGAAGTCACTTCCATTTAAATCATTTTTTTATTAGAAGATTTTTGACAAATCTTATTGCGTACCTATATTTAAAAATTGTATAAGATTTAATCTCTTGACATTGGAAGATATTCCGTACCTCTTAGACCCCTCGCTCATTTTGCGACAACAAGTTGGTAATTATATCTATTTTTTCAAAAATTCACCAAAAGATTTACCAAAAAATCGGGATTAATCTACCATACACTTCAATTGTTTCAAGGATAATATCAATATATAATAAAAATGTAGTTCGAATGAAATTTTCTCGAGTGAGAATTACCATAGTCGCCTACACGTATGGTCGTATCTCTCTAGAGTGAGACTAAAGACCGAGCACCGATAACTTATTAAATTTTTGAAATTGTAGGCTTTACAGTTTGATTTTTCTTGGGTATTAAAGAAAAACTTCTTTTTCTTTTTCGCCGGCGTTCATTTGTTCCGGATTATAGTCACCTCGTTGAGGTCGTTTGAATCTATTCAAAAGTGGATTACTTCTTTTGTCTCTTTTAAGTTACTCTACAACTTGATGTGCGTTTTTTCTTGCTGTACCACTTTCTTCCATTCTTTGCTATCCACGCATTTTTTTCTCTAGTTAGTTACCTATGTCCATGTTTTTCAGGTCTTCTCAGCTCCTCCCATTATCTAGATTTTGGTGTTCTTCTGGCTTTATTACCTCTTGGTTTAGTCTTCTCCCTGGAACACTTGTTTTTTTACTCATTACGTGACCCAACCATCTCAGTCTCTGCTTCTTAATAAACTTCACTATGTCTCCTCTTCCAATTTTACCCATCAATTCATTCTTTCTTGCTCTTGTAACTTCATCACTGATCTTCTTTAGAGCTAGAATAGTTTTCAAGATTCTTTTTTCAAACATTTTGAGAAGGTCCTTTTCCTCACATGTCATGATTATTGCATACATCATTATCGGTCTTATCAAACATTTATACATTCTCGTTTTTGTTCTTCTACTTATTTTCCTATCTTTTTAGTAGTTTCTTATTCACATAGTATTCAATATCCGGCTTGTATTCTTGCTCATGCTCTTATTTAATCTCCGCTCTTGTTTTTACTATTCAGGTAAATTTCCAAATATTTAAACTTCTGCCATTCCTTAAAATTGTATCCTTCTAATGATAAACTGCTTTCTGTAGTCATTAGCGTTCCTTTTGCATTTTGTTTTGTTTTCATTTATTTTCATGTCCACATCTGTTGTTCTATTTGACAACCCCATAAATATTTCATCCATTCTTCTTCTTCTTCTGGCTATTATCACTATATCATCGGCGTGTGTCATTATTTGCCCCTCCCTGGCAATTATTGTGTCTTTACAGTTCACTTTTTGCACCACATATTTCATCATTATATTAAACAGTTTGGTGGACAACGCATCCACCTGCCTCACACTTGCATTAATTTGCAAGACTTCTGCGTCTCCTATCATAGTTTTTACTATTGCTTTTGTATTAACAAAGTTAATTTTACCAGTCTTATCAGCTTAGCAGGAATTCTAAATTCTTGCATAATCTCATATAGCTTTTCTCTATCCAGCAATCTGCCACTTTTTGGGCATTTCATATGCTGTTCATTTCTTTCCATTTCTTGGTTCTTCCAGATCAATTCAATTATTTTGTAAATTTTCCTGAACAATTCTTTTTCTATGTTTTTCACTATTTCTTCAAATATCTCGTCCTGTCCTGGCGCTTTCCCATTTTTCATTTTGTTTATAATCTCTTCTAGTTCCCCCGTTCCCCCTGTGTGTTGCTATTTTACTATTATTGATCTTTCTTTTTGTCATAACTCTTGTTTAGCAGTCTTTCAAAATATTTCTTCCACATGTCTTTGTTTTCTTCTCATTGCTTTCTTCAATACCATTTTTATTTTTCATGGATCTTGGTTTTGTTCTTGGGCTTCTTGTATACTCTTTGATCTTTATGAAGAATTTCTTCATACTATTTCTTCTGTTATTATCTTCTATTTATTTTATCATATGCTCTATCCAATCATGCTTTCTTGTCAGCTTCTTTTTTATCTTAGAGTACTCTACCCTATTTGTTTGTTGGTCAGTTGCTAACCATTTTTCTCTGCAGAGAAAAGCCATGGCTTTTCTCTTCTGTTTTTCAATTTTTTTTCGCATTCTTTATCAAACCACATTTTATTTATTCTCTTCACAGCATATCCCACGTTTCTTTCCGTGCATACTTTTAATGCTTTCCTCATGTTTGACCATTCCTTGTTAATATTGTCGTGATCCACTAGGTGTTTTATTTCTCTATTCATATCATTTTTATGTATTTCCTGCACCGTTCTATCAGTAAAATTTTCCATTGCATCTTTCCTTTTCATTCCTTTTCTGTTTACAAAATTTATTTTCTGATTCATCTCACCAACCACCAGAAAGTGATCGAAATCAATGTTTGCTATTCTATAAGTTTTCACATCTCTTATCAAGTTTGACCTTTTCTGATTTACCAAAACATTTAAAAAAACAAATTAGACACTTAAATTTTTGGATACTTCGGGTATCTAAATAAAATCCATATATTGATAGGGGTATTATTTCAGATTTTAAGGATACTATAGGTCTCGACCCAACTCCGCCGATGATACTAATGCGCTACGTCCTTATCATTGCTTATGTCATTAGTTTAAATAGAGTAAATGACTATAGTTTGGATTGATCGATTCCAATTTCTTGTTTCAATACATTATCAAGATTAACAAATTTGGTGATCAGGTAATTGACGACTTCGAGATGTAGAACAGATATCCATACCATTCACAGCCACAAACAAATTGTGCCATCTCGCAGAGCAAATATCAGCACCATTTATTTTATATGAAGCTGCAGGTTAAACGACCTCGCTAAACAGATAACCACATCATTCATAAAATGTGAACGCAAATTTTGTTAATTAATTACTACCTACAAATTATTATTATAAAATTTTTCGGAAAAATGTTTCATCAAAACCGCAAAATTTTCAAATAGAAATTAAAATTTTGTAATAATATAATAATAGTTTAGTTGTTGAAAAAATTTCTTTGTGTTTTAAATAATAAAAATAAATTCTAAAATATTCTTTGGTAAGTAGGGGGGCTTCCAAAATCTTATAAAACCTTACATAATTAATGGCTTTAGAAATTTCACTATCGAGAAATTTTTAAAGTTCTGAATGAACATTTCAATTTTGACCTGACTAAGCTTAATACTTCGCTATGCTTCGCAATAGTTGTTGGGTAATGTTAACAACCACATGGGAGTACTGCTGGAAGCTCCCTGACTAAAAAGCTTTTGTTCTATACATTTGTATATTATAATTTACTATTTTTGTTTAAATTTTGTATTACTCTAAACTTTCTATATCCTGGTTTGTGTTCAAATGTATTGTTGATATTATTTTAACATTTATGTGATATTAAATTTTAATTAAAACTTTCAAAGATTGCAGCTTTATGTTGTGAAAATAAGAGATTACGGAGGAATTTACGATTTAAATGTAATTTAAAAACTCAATTTGGAGTTAAACACAAAATCCACTTAATCCACTTTGTCGTTACACGAATTGTTTACAAGTGATTATTTGTTTATAATTAGTAGGTAGGTACCACGTACAGTAAATACAAATAATAAATACAAACCAATTTAATTAAATTTATTGAGATGTGCAAATATTATTAGTAAAATAAGTTAATTAACTGTAACTGTCGGTATTTCGGCATTGCGGAATTTTGTAATGAAAATAAACGGAGTTGTCATAGTCAACTGCTTCATGTAATAAACGTTGCTGCTTGGCTTCGGTGTATTACTGCAGAATTGCTACAAAAACTTTGTACTAACTAGAGTTAGCACAAGCAAATTTTGTTTATTTTGTTTCTCGCAACTTTCTTGCTCCAAGATGATGTTTTAATAATAAATTACATACATTTAACCACACTCTATGCATACACCAATCGCTTTATTTGCAGAACTTCATCATCTTCATCCCACTCTCGATTTGTAAACATAATCATTCGATTTTACGTAACCAGCAACAAAGTTAGTACTAACATATAGTTTCTTGGAAGTTTACAATCATCAGGTGGTTTTAATTAAGTTGAATAAATTACTGGCTGGTGTGACGGCTGCTGAGTTGCAGTGTCGAGAAATTTCATCAAAAAGGAACGAGATTCGAAAACATACAAGCGGGTTTTAATGCGAAGCAGTGGTGCCGCCCTCTGTGATCAGATCAAGTAAATCTGGTAGCATACCTCACGCCTTAACACATTGGCGTGGATACTTCTCTTGTCTGACAACCTCCTTATTTTATTCAAAATTGTAATAGAAATGTAATTTACCGTGCATACAGATCACAGATTCCTGGACTCAGACGTCTTCGTGGAGATTCCTTTTGTCTGTTTTGTCGTTGAATATCAAATTTATCTTACTTGAGAAAATTATTTGTGTTAGTTTATGTGCAAGCTTTGCGACAGAAGACGTTAATATTCCATTATCTGTCTTCGTACACTATGACAGTCTGAATTATTCCAAATTCGTACTACTGAAATCAGTCGAAAATTTCTCTTAAAAATTAAAGCGGAAGTAATCAAAAGTATTGAACTTTTTTTACTTCTCACAGATGCATTGATAATAATGCAAATTTTCTTATCAATTTCTACAACGAACGGTGCAGTCGATCAGTCTAACCTAACAAATGGAATCGTTTAATGTAAAATTGGCGCAGTCGACCAATCCTATTCATAAGTTTCAGCTCATCCTATTACGATTACAATGTATGATAAAGAACGTAATCGAGTTTTCCTTATCAAAAATATGGCAAAAATTAATCGATATTCAAAAGTTACGAATAATATCAGCGTTTTAACTTTTATTTCAACGATGACATTTTAGATTATCGAATTTCGATTTCGCGCGTTATAATGCGATTTGCATAAATGAATAGTTTTATATGCACAATTTTAAACATTGATTACGTTATCAAATTGCAATCGCGGTGTTCAATACGAATGTGACTACATTTTATCAAATAATTTAATTTTTATATCAAAAATGGAATCACATTTAGGACCATCTTTCATAAATTTACTTATCCAACTTTTATGATCATTTAAATTTTATATTTGGTACACATACGAACGGTTGCTTAGAATTCGTGTCACATGCGCCACCGATAAATTAAACGAATGTCTTATTTTCAACGTACGCTCGTAGTTAATTGATAAATATTTCTTACTTGTTGCATTTCAGTTCAGTGATATATTTTTCTTTTAAAATCAGGTTTTGGATCATCCCAAAAAACAAGATGAAGACTACAACTAAAACACTGGTAGTAGGATGGACACTGATAGTTGAAAAAATTCTTTTTGATTCGTTTTTCCTTCATCATAAAAAAGAAATATAAGCAAGCGCTAACAGGCCATGCAGGCCCAGGGCTGATGACGATAAATCGCCAAAAAAAAAAGAAATAAAAATTAAAAAAAAGGATGCCATGTATTTTTGACAAATCTAATTCAATTGCCTTATTTTATTGTAGTAAAATCAGGAGACGATAAAGATGGAAGAACAAAAATTGATACAAACACTGTTAAAATAGAACCAGAGCAAAGCGGAAATAAATTAGGAATAGAAAACTTAAACCTCACTTATGAAGAAATCACCGATATAGAAGATTTAAACTGCGATTTGCAAAAATATCTGCACCATTCGATCGATATTAAAGATGAATGGAAAATGGAACCACCCCAGCCTGATCAGGCAAACGAATTCAGTTGTGACGAAATAAGTACACCAGGATTTATCTTGGATCATGACAGAAGCCAGTTAATATACAAAGTCATCCTTTCAAGACTTCCATCAAAGTCAATTTCTCCAGGTCGCTTAAAATCTCCCTCGAAGAAGGATAGAATTAAAGATAAATATAAAATGGAACCACTCCAGCCTAATCAGGAAAAAGAATTCAGTTGTGACGAAATAGGTACACAACAAATCGTCTTGGATCACGATAGAAGTCAGTTAATATGTAAAGTCATCCTTTCAAGACTTCCATCAAAGTCAATTTCTTCGATTCGTTTGAAACCTCCCTTGAAGAAAAAAAATTTTTCCTGTAACCTTTGTAAATATGAAGGCGCTCGAAAAAGTGATTTAAAAGTTCATTTGAAGACTTACCCGGTCGTTAGAAAAAAAGAATGCTCATTTTGCCACAGTAAGTTCTCATGTAATTCAAAGTTAAAACTTCACGTGAGAACACATACGGGGGAAAAACCGTACACTTGTGATATCTGTCAGTTGAAACTTTCCAGCAAGACAACTTTGATACGGCATTTACGAATTCACACTCGTGAAAAAACGTATACGTGTGAAACTTGCCAGTTAAAATTTTCCACTAAGTCGTGCTTAAAAATTCATTTACAAGTACATTTCGGCCAGAGGTCGTGTACATGCGAAATTTGTAATTTAAAATTTACGAACAAGTCCCAACTGGCAATTCATTCAAGAATTCACACAGGGATAAAACCGGATCCTTGTAAATTTTGTGATTCAAAATTCAGACACTTAGGTACCTTAAAGTACCACTTAAAAAGTCATTCTGGTGAAAAAACCTATCGGTGCGCGGTTTGTAAATTAAAATATAAAACTAAGTGGGATTTAATTGTTCACCTACGAACTCATTCTGGAGAAAAAAAGTTTGCGTGTGAAATGTGTCCATCAAGATTTTCTAAATTGACGGACTTGCGAAATCATTCACGAATCCATACGGGTGAAAAACCGTATATTTGTGGAAGATGTAATTTTAAATTTTCGATTAAGTCGAACTTGAGAAGCCACATGCGTAGGCATACGGGTAAAAAACCGTACGGCTGTAAAATATGTGACTTAAAATTTTCACGAAAAAAGTATTTACATAATCATTTACAGACTCACACAGGTGAAAAACCGTATCGGTGCGAAATTTGCGGGTTGAAATATTCGAGGAAGGAATATATAGCAATTCATTTAAGATCTCATACAGGCGAAACGCCGTACGGCTGCAAGGTTTGCGAAACGAAGTTTAAATACAAAAGAAACTTACAGAGGCACTTAAAAACTCATAAGTGAAGTTTAATTTTCGTTAATTTTGTTTATAATTAAAAACAAGTTGCTTCTTGTGGATACTTAATTTTGATTAGTTTTTCAACCTTCGAGATAAGAAATTCTGTTTAGTCCGTGATTTGAACTCAGAATTTCCGCTCTGTACTCAACCAGCAGTCACATCACTCCACGGCTGTGGCTAACAGTACAATTAGCCATTATAAATGAAAAAACGACGGAACCTAGCTATTATAATAAATAGATTTGAATGATTTTTCTTTTTGATTTCTAACACCATAAACTAAAAAGTTTTCCCATTAATAATTACCGCTATTTTAAAAATTTGTAAATTAAAAAAAACCAAAATTTTAATAAATAATTATAAATTTTTATAAAAACGATGATCATGTACTTAAATAAATATTCTAAAGTTAATGGAATTTTGATATATTGTTTGGGGGTAATCTAAGATAACTATCCTAAGTTTTAGACCACAAGGACCTTAGAGTAGAAAGGGAGGGGTCAAAAACCTCAACATTTTTAAACTTTTTTTTTTAGTATTTAGCTTATTTCCCGCAAACTAAGCATAATTTAGGTACCATAGTTTATTACAAAGTTGTAGAGCACTAATTTTGCTAAAATTTGGTTAGCAAAACAAATTTTTAAACATAATATTAACCGAGATACAGCCGATCAAAGTTAGACAAAGTCTTTTGAAATGTAAAAAAATGACCAAAAAACAAAGGTTTTGCTTCTATAACTATTTATTACCATCATTTCCATGTTAATTATGTTAATCACTCATCAATATCAACATCTTAAAACATCTATGATTACCCTCCCCTCACTCCTCTTCCTCATTTCACCAAACATGCCTTATTTTAATGTAAGAAATGCCAATTAAAGTGAGGCATCTTCATGTTTGGGGAAGGGGAAAGGGTGTGGGGAAAGTGGTCATAATAGATGTTCTAAGATGTTGATATTGATGAATGATTAACATAATTAACATGGAATATTATATTCAACTAATACATTCTAAATAGAATATTGCTATCTCTTTCGAGATTTAAAAATCCTTTTATGGGGTGGATTAATCCCCTTATTACAAGATGTTAAAGTACAGTATTGTATTTTCCCTTAGTCATTTGTTCATTTCATTCCCTTGTACGGTCTTGATAACATATTTTTATAATCTCGGGTGATTTGCTGCCATCCTCACAATATTCCTCTATTTCTGTCTATCTAGGACCCTTTCCGCCCAATCGTCGATCCCCATCTCTCTCAGATCACGCTTCACCTGGTCCAACCATCTAATCCTCGGTCTTCCCCGCGGTCTACTACCTTCAGGTTTCCATAATGTAATTGTTTTTATCGCCGCTGTGTTCTCGGATCTCATAATGTGTCCCAACCATCTAAGGCATTGCGACTTCACATATTTAACAATGTCTTCTCCATCACTCAATCTTATGATCTCATGGTTCATCAAGGCCCTTTGTGCTCCATCGGATTCCTTCTTTGGTTCTAGAATAATTCTCATTACCTTTCGTCCAAAAATTCGGAGTTTTTCTTCTTCGTCTGCAGACATACACAATGTCTCCGACGCGTACGTAACTGCCGGCCTTATTAAAGTCTGATATATTTTCATCTGTGTTCTTTTTGTTAGTTGTTTACTTGTCAACATGGTTTTGTTTGCGTAATAGGCTTTGTTTCCGATGTTTATTCTTCTTTTTATTTCTTTGTGTCTTTTGCCTTTTCTGTTTATTAGTACCCCAAGGTAAGTAAAACTTTGTACTTCTTCAAATTCGTTCTTATTAATCTTGATATTGCGTCCTATGTGGTATTCACTTCTATCACATTTCATGTATTTGGTTTTTCTTTCACTCACCACTAACCCCACAGTATACGCTTCTCTCTCTATGGCTTCAAACATTTCTCTCATCTTTCTTTGTGATCTCGCGATCAACACCACATCGTCCACATATATCAGTATTTGCCCCTTTTTGGTTGTTATCAGATCTTTAATGTTAACATTTTTAAGTATTTTTCCAATCAATATGTTAAAGAGGGTTGCTGAGAGTGCATCGCCCTGCCTTACTCTGCTGTTATATTCGAATTCTTCAGTCAATCCTGTTTCTGTTCTAACTTAGGCAGCCGTTTTCTTCATCGTCATCTCAATGAGACGGATTGCTTTGGCGGCACGTCGCCCTCTTCCAATGCCTTAATCAATTCGCGCTTGTCTACCCTGTCGAAAGCCTGCTGGAAGTCTACAAATAACAGATGTATAACTGTATCGTGTTCACAGAATTTTTCCATTACTTGTTTAACAACATGTATTGCGTCCATTGTAGACCGTCCTGTCACAAATCCATATTGGCATTCTTTAAATAGTTCTCTTGTGTGTTCCATTAATCGGCCATGAATAAGAGTTGTTAAAATCTTATACGCTGCGTTAAGTAAAGTAATGCCTCTGTAGTTACCACATTCCTCTGGGCTGCCCTTCTTCTTCATAGTCACTATAACACCTTCGCTCCATTCTTTGGGCATCACTTTTTTGTTCCAAACTTGTTTTATAAGCTCGCCGATTCTCTCACGTAACTTGTCGCCCCCGTACTCGATCAATTCCGCACAGACACCGTCCATTCCTGGAGCTTTTCCGTTTTTTACTGTATCTATTGCTCTCATGATTTCAAGTTGGGTTAGGTTTTCTATTTCCTGTTCGCTTTTGGTCTTCTGCATTGCACTGATATCTACTTCGTATTCTTTATTTAGCAACTTTTGAAAATGTCTTACCCATATTTGTCTGATTTTCTCTATATTGTATTCAACCACTCCATTTTCATTTTTCATACCTCTTGGGTTTATCTTGTGTGTCTTTTTCTAGAGTTTCATAAGTTGGTAAAACATTTTTGTTTTGTTTTTGTTGTTGCACGTTTCAATTACTTTCATCCTTTCCTGTATCCAGTTGTCTTTCTTTTTTTTATACAATTTACTTGCTTCTTTTATGTTTCTTTTGTGAGCTTTGAGGTCTTCTTGCTTTCCGGTTTTCAACCATTTTTGTCTTGATATTACTTTTCTTTCATTAGATTTCACGCAATCATTATCGAACCAATCCTTGTTTTTCTTTATTTTCTGTCTGTACCCAATTTCTGTTTCTGCACCTTCTCTCAGGCTCGCTAGTATGTTGTCCCATTCTTTGGAGACATGGAAATAATGGTAATAAATAGAGGCAAAGCCTTCGTTTTTTGTCTGCTTTTTTACATTTTGAGAAACTTTGTCTAACTTTGATCTACTATATCTCGGTTAATATTAGATATAAAAATTCGTTTTGCCAACCAAATTTTAGAAAATTTAGTGCTCTATAACTTTGTAATAAACTATGGTACCTAAAATATGCTCAGTTTTAGAGATATAAGCAAAAAACTAAAAAATTTCTAAAAATTTTGAAGTTTTTGCTCTTTTTCCTAAATTTAGCACAGGGTCCTCAAAATCAAAAACTTAGAATAGACATCCTAAATTTTTCCTAAACATATTTTCCAGGATATTCAAGATATCGACTGGACTATAACCCTTAAGAAAAACATTAGTGGAAAGTTGCAAAAAGTAAACTTTTTACTTCTTAGTATAAGAAATTCAAAAAATCCAAAAACATCAAAATCCATTCATTATAGCTGGGCTTTGAGTTTTAAACCTAATTGCACTGAACTAATATTATGTTATCATAACAAGAAAATCCCGTAAGATAAATTTAAAAATTTTTAACTATGAAACTTGACAAATTTCTAAGTTTACTAATGTCAAAACAATTGGAGATGCTCATACGTGTGGATATTGCAAATTCCTTTTTTTTAACAAATTTTTTAACTAATCTCATCGGTAATGCTTGAGGTTTTCTTATATTTAGTTGGCAATTAATTATCGCTGTAGATCTCAAAATAAATAATAATTTTTTCATTTACACAAGAGAATAATTATTATTTTACGCATCATATCACTATTTTTTTTCTGAAAAAAATCCCTAAAAGGTTCTCATATACGTATACTTTGGTTGCTGGGTTGCACAAAAAGCAAACAATTCTTCCATAAAAAACTGGACGAAAATCAACTCCATTACGCGTTATACGGTTTTTGTTCAAAACACAATAAATTTTGGTAAGTTTCTTCAGTAATCTTTCGTTTATAAAACTGTAACATAATTAATTATTTTACACTTTTAGATTTAATGTTTACCCCAGATTTTCATATTATGATGGCTTTACAAATTTTACAAGGATGAACTCGCCTATGTGACTGGGTGGCAATCAATTTGGGATAGGCAATCAATATTTTTACTTTTAGGGCCAGTTGTATAAAGGAAGGTTGACTCGGGGATCAGCTGATCCTGGATCAAGAGTTGACCCAGGATCAACGTCTATGCGGTTTATTTTGTTATTCTTACTTTAATACACAAAAAAACAATGTTGCCAGGTGTTATTTTAATAAATGACAAATGGATTGAGACAAACACTATAAATCACAATAAATTTAAAAATAACTCATCGATTTTCTGATCCGAGAAATCGGTGGATTAACCCAGGATCAACGCTTATACAACAGGCCCTAAGGCCTAGTTATAGCTATAGTTATAATTAGCTATAGTTAGCACAAATTGTTTATTTTAACCTGAAAGTGTCGATTTTCTTTTTGAAGATCTATTTAAATTTAGAAGCAAAAATACAAACTTATTGGGTAATTAACCTGTGTTTACCTCTAAAAAACTTTTATTTCAAAAAATTATAATTTTAAATCGATTTGTCTTTTTAATTTTTTAATGGAGCAGCAAAGCATCATCTGCACAATATCAAAAAAAAAAAACGATGAAATTGAAGGATTAGGGAACCGACCTTTAACCAATACAATTTGGAAAATCCTAGTTTTTAGTTTTTTAGGATAATTCTGATTACAAGATCAATCAAACTTTTATTCGCTGATAAAAGCTTGATTAAAATTTAGGTTAACCAAATTCTGATTATTAATTATCGTCAACGCTAACAATACAAAAATTAGATAATCACAAAATTCCGTTTAACTTCAGTCTGCGTCCTTATAGAGACGTTGAAGCAATGGAACCCTAGTTCTGTTACTTTATTCTTAGCTCAAATTAGGATTAGCTCCTTAGAAGCACTTGGTTTTTTCTAACAAAGTTAACTAAATTGAAATCATCGAAAATCAAGTCCACAGCTTTATACATCAAATGTTTAGAAAACTAATAATAATCAACAAACAAGCAAACAAACAAACAAATAAGCAAACAAAACGTAACGTAATTATTTTACGTTTAATTAGATCATTTTAATTAACTTTTCTAGTATTTATAAATAAATTAAACAGTCACATTAGTAAAAAGTTAATTTTTGGATTGTATCATTAAACGAAAGTAAATAATCGTTGCGTGTTGTGTTCCATTAAATAATAACGAATGATAAAATATCTATGTTCTAAATATAACGTTAAATGTTAACAAAGAAGTGGGCAACAAAAAAATTCAAAATAAAATAATTGTTTCGTTCCGTTAGTAAAAAAGTGCTACTGAAATAGTCGCATTTGTGCATAAATATGGAGAAAATTTTGCGTTCTCATTCTTCCTAATCCAACAACAATTTATGTCATCAACACTTGAATCTCGCCGCAATTAAGTTAACGTTAGTATAATTTTCGGACTATTTCGGAATTACGGATTATGGTAATTGAGTTTTGCATTCTCTGGTATAACACTTATTTATAATTATTATTATTGACGACAAAAGTAAATTGCATTAACTAAAATAAATTAATAGTTGGCCTTTACTACTCGCGACGCAAAAGGTTTTTTTTTGGGCGACACTGCTATATAGTAGTAGCTACTACAATATTGGAATTGTACCGCTAAAATAGTAATATTTTTGCTTCCACATCACTGGTTATTTTACTGAACAAAGCATCTCGAAATTCGAATGTACAGGAATAACCTTCTATTTGAGTAGTTTGCCCACGCATGGATGCTTCGGAATAAATGATTTAGTTCAGTTCTGAAAATATGGAAAGTGGGTAGCCGTGTATTAGCTTGGGAATGTAATCTATGGTTAGAGTTAAAGAAAAAATACAACTCCCCGTAGCTATTCTTGAATAGTACAAAGTTATTATTATTTGAAAACGCTTACATTCGCCTTTTTGACAGTCTGAAATGATAACGTTTAGCTTTCGAGTATAAAAATTTAAAAAGAAAGTGTGTTTTATTACCCCATTTGCGATAATTGCCGAAAAAAGTGTTATGAAATTATGAACGATTATTGATCGCAATAACGAGAGCATCTGGCTAAATAAACTCCACGTGGTTTTCCAGTTACATGCGATGAGGGAAATGCGAGTACCTCCATCGGGGGTTATGAAAACCATTCGTATTACTTAACCCAGCGATAAAACTGCGGCTTGGGATAGCTTCACAATTTTCACTAGTATTAAACATGATTTGTGACAGCATTGTGCAGTTACTTCTCATCCGCGAAGTGAGCAATAAAATAGCATCTCTGATGCGAAAGAAAAACTTGAACTTTGTATTGCTTCGATAATATAAACGAACGGCGCTTTCCTACGTTGCCGAATCACGCAAACGCTTTTAACGGGAGGAAATGAGCGATAACACGATATATATCCTGTCGATTTCATAAACAGCCCTCTATCTCTGCGCACATGATAAAAGTTTCCTACTACGTAAATTTATTCTTAAGACGCATTTTGTTCGGTCAACCAAAACCAAAAGTTCATCTTAAGTGATATTAGTCGCCTAAATTGGTGGCATGAAACCTTAAGATAAATTAGTTTCAAGGCTTATCCAATAAGCAACTAAAACTGAAATGATTCCTTTTGTCAGCATTTGGCCAGTTGCCCTTATTATTAATGATCGGGGAACTGGAAACCCCGCGATGCCGAATTCGCTAGCAATTTCATTTCGCTCGCGCCAAATAAAAGAAAATTAATGTTCCTTTCCGTACCTAAAGCTCCTCATCGCATTTACTCAACTCTTTATAACATTATCATTAAAATAGATTTAAATTATGATCCGCCTTAAATATTTATGACCAATACATTCTACGTACACACTAAATTTAAATTTGTTACTTAGGTACAATGAGAAACTCCCGGTTGTTTTTCTAAATCCCTTTATCTATGGGTTAACAATTGGAACAGTTAAAAACGGAAAGGGAAGGTCGACAGGAAACTTTCACAACGAGATTTTAGAAAACTCGAAGACGAAGAGGATAAGTGAGGTGGAAACTGCTGGCGACTGCACTTCCTCTCCTTTCCTTTCGTCTCCTGTACCCCATCTGATGAGGCAGCACAACTCATAAGAGTAACCCCAGAGAAAGGTTCATAAATATTCGATAGATTATAACCCCTTTACGAAGCGAACACTTAAGCACCAACTTATAATTTCCAATTTATTATTTTACCGTAAGAAAATTTTCGGAACGAAAAGGAAAATGCATTTACCACTACTTGCATAATGTGCCTGCCTGATAGCTTGCAATTAGGCGAACGGCAGCATACCGACGCCTGCCAACTACTGGCACCCTTTAGGGTTTCCGGTCGGCTTCTCCATTCCACCTGAATAATTTTCAATTTGCACATTCCCAGATTAAAATTAAATTAATGTCTAATGAACAGCTTTTCCGGTTTCCCTCTACAATAATATTTTCGCCAGCTCAAGCTTAATCCGATTTTAAATGTCGTTATTACTATCTTCGCGGATGTACGAACCGAATATGAAATTTTTTAGATTAAATTAACTTCCGTAGGTAAAAACTCACAAAGCTTCTTCTGACATTTATTACTAATATTACATTATGAAAAAGTTGAAGGTTGATTATACCACCGAAAGGATAATTAACTTTGTATCAACCAGTGTCGAGTAATTTTAATAATCCGACCGGTATTACCTTTTGTTAATCACTTCATTAATTTTCACTTAGTAAATAAGTTTGACGAGATGCTTCGTTATGTCTGCCTCGTTAAACTCGAGCGCCACGCGTTCACGTTTTTAATAATTAATAAGTAAAAAATAAAACGATGTACTTATTAGCGCGAAAATGAATAAGTTCAAGTTAATAAAACGAATAAAACCTGTTGTCTTGTGGGTGGTATCTTTTTGTTAACATTACTCATACAAGGCTTTCTGTTATGAACTTGTTGATTGCTTCTGCCATTAGCAGAAAAAAACGTTTATATTGATTTTGTTTCTATAGCCCTTTCTTCATAAATTATTAACTTAACTCGAACCACTAAATCCAGTCCTATAAAATATATAATAGCTGCCAAATTAATTTTCTTTATTTAGTAGGACTTTTGTGCAGTATATAGGTTATGGTATTTATCAAAAATATATAAATCGATAACCGTTTGGCAAATCTGTACTTTTTTACATTTCGATGTATCCACAAGCTCTAAAAGATATCACAACGATATTCACTTTTATCGCGATTTGCTTTTGTGTATACAATGAAAACATTTTGGTGATTTGAATAAAAAGTTTGCTTGATTTATTTTTACGATTCCTGCGACCTGTTTATGTGATATACATCGATGTAAAATAAATTTTCTAATTCAAAAATATTCATTCACACAAAACATATAAAATGTTTTGCTTTTAACCAATTACAATTTAAAATGTGCTTTTTAATTACTTTTCATTTCGGCGTGCTTACCATATGATCTCCAATATTTTAAAACTTCACAACCATAAAAGTTCTTCAAACTTTTAATTAAATTGCATTTGACATGTTAAAACTTTATCAAACTGCTTCCAGCAACTTTTAATCAACTTTTGATGAGTTTGAAGTAAGAGTAGGTACACTTTATTTCTTACATTGCCAAATATTTTCAATTTTAGCTTATCGATTTCAAAAAAATTGGCAGGTATTTCTAAATTTCATCAAACTGTACTTCAATTCAAGCACTCTGTACATAATAGTTACAGTCGGTATAGTAGAAATAGCGATTTGAAAACACATTTTCAGTTAAACAAATGCAAAAGTCATCAAGCAATTATTCTATCCAACGTTTGGCCAAGATTTATCGTACTTATTTGTGATTGATTAGAAGCTGCTGTTTGTTATCGATTACGCAGGTATTTGATTAATTAGTAAAATACTTTAGAATTTTGCGGTAAACAAAAAATATTGAGTTTTTTGTATAAACGTGGTAATTTTTGCATTGTGTAATTTCAAATAAGTCTCACCATTTTTACAGCTACCAACCTAAAATATGTCTCACCACAGTAACAGAAACACAAAAAAATGTAATAATCGAGGATTTTACCAGACCAAGAATGATCCAAAAAGAACTAAATATTTTAGGCCCAATCCGGAAAGTGATCTGGTGAGGCGCGTTCAATCGCAATCTGGAATAGGAAAATCCCTAATTTTATTCTGTCACGATGGCGACAGCCCCGATACAATACTACAAGTTTCAACAGCCAAACATCACAGTTCTGTGATTATAGAAGAAACTTCCAAAAATAAACTATTTCGATTAAAAATTAACGATGCGGTTATAGCAGAATCTTTTTATCAAACTTTATTAGAAGCTAAGAAAAATTTACCGGAACTGGCGTTAGCAGAGTTGCAAAAAGTGTGTTTTACCATCGTCAAAAAGAACCACCCAAAAGATCTTCCAAAAGTTGAAATTGCTGATGCCAACCAATCCAATTTAGCGGTTGGAGGAGGCATTGGAGCAAAAATGATGGCAAAAATGGGATGGTCGGGGAAAGGATTGGGTAGTCAGGAACAAGGTCGTACAGATATAATAAAAGCCCATTTTAATATAAACCGTCAAGGTTTGGGAACTAAAAATATTACCGAAGAAATTCGGAATGTTTTGGAAAAGTATTCCGCTTCTCAAGATTTCAACTCGATCGCGTTTTCACCCGATTTTACCAAAGACGAAAGAGCTGCTATTCACGTAGTTGCGCTCAAATTAAATTTGCGGACACGAAGTTATGGAAAAGGACAGGAACGGTTTTTAATAGTGGAAAATAAAATTCGTCCTTGGGATTTGGTTTACTTGCTTTTGGATGCTGGTGGGGAAAGCGAACAATATAAAATAATCACCCCTACGAATTTTGTATAACAGCTTTCTTTATAATTTGTTTTGTTATAATTATTTGTGTTAACTTTTTACAATAAAGTATTGCTTTTAAAAGAACTTTTTATTATGATGTTCATTGTAAAGCAAGTTTTACTTGTCCAGTTTACGGATGTGATAGAAAACGTAGAGAATTAATAATTTAATGCGATTAAAGATTCAAAGGCTGGAATGGAAAACGTGTCCCAAAAGAGAAGAAACCATGCACTGCAAAATATAGCGTTCAGTACGTTAAGTGAATGTTATCAAAGTTTTTCTGCAATAAAACTTTACTTTTCGATAGAGTAAATAAAAAATTTGTGTTTGTAATAACAATTATTTTTAAAGTTAAACCGCAGACTTCTGTTATTGGTAAAAACAATTTTCAACATCCAATTTATCTTGCGAACTCATCACCTGTTTTTGAAAACCGAACGCATTGTAATTGATTGAAAAAATTTATCAAGCCGTGCAAATATTCCTATACTGACGTCATCAGTTTATCGACACGTGTTAGCATCACGTGTCAAACGAAGGGCCATCAATATCTGTCTTTTGCAGGAACGAGCACAGAATGCTGGATTGGACAGTTACTGCTTGTGATACCGGTATATAAACACTGCAGGAACGAGGATCATATGCATGCCTGAGCGTTGACAATTTGTGAAAAATATGCTGAAATTTATCTTCCCTGTTCCAGTCTTTTTACGTAATTCTAATTCTAAAGATCTGTCGAAACGTAGAAATTTCTTTTGGTATTTCAGTTTTTATTTTGTCCGAAAAAGATTAAGTTGCGACCGGTCCTTTTCATTCATCGCTGATAAAGCTTCAACATTTTGTTAAAATGGAACAATTATTAACGATGATAGAAAAATGTAAAAAGGAAATGACTTTGTCACTGAAAATGCTTCTCCTGAAGATGAGCTCAAATTTAATATTTTTAATCGATTTTTAGGTAGCTTTTGTAGTTTGGAACAAAACACTCATATCAATTATTGCAGTCAAGTGGTGTTCCATGTTTAATTAAAATCATTTTAATTTGTATTCATAAGTGGAAAATTCATTAACTTTAAAATAAATCGATAAAGCAGTTTTTCCGAAATTATTCAAAAAGATTTTTTTAACAGTCGCTGCAATATTAAAAATTAATTTTAACTCGAAGTTAAAATGCATACAAATTATGATGAAAATACGGAATAGAAATAAAAAGATAGTCCAAAAATACGAAAATTTAAATTAAAACAAAGGAAAATCTGACTGAAAACGTTGGAGGGTGCTCACCGTAATACTTTTTACGATATTTTTTCTTAATTGTTTTTTAATTATTTTTCAAGCCTATTGTAGTTTTAATCATTAATTTCTTACCACTAATTATTTTCCCGGTTTAATTTTTTTTAAATAAAAGCTCCAATTTAAAATTAAAAATGTTGATGGTTAATTAACGGAGGCAACTACATCAACAATAGCCCGCTGGATGCTCAACGTAGGAAGGCCAAAGCTTACCAAAAGACGGATTATAGCGATAGTCGAAGAAGGGATTATGCTGGACGCAGCCTCGGTATGGTACACGGCCGTCTAAAGACAAGGAAACAGGAAATATAGTGACAATCGACCTTCATCTGGAGAAAAGACGCAGGCCCAAACGGAGAAAAACAACTGAGAGCTTGTAGAAAACCTAATACATGAGATTCTGGAGGAAAAGAAAGCAAAAGAACGCAAAACCAAAGCCGCTGCATGTCTGACCTCAACAGGAACAACAAACGTAGTAGAACCATCACAAGACGAATAACGCAAAGAACGAAATAAAAGATGGAACATCACACGACGATTAACCCCTTAGCTGTAAAAGCAAATGCCGAAAGGCAGATTCGCACAGCAAAGGAGCTAGGGGGAGGCTTTAGTAAGTAAAAGTCTGACACTTCCGTCACAGATATGGTGACGGTGTCTCATACGAGATTTTCTCCTCTTTGCAATCAAAAAAAGGTAACTGAAATGGTACCTGTTTCGCCGGGTTTAATTTTGTATCTGGCATCCCCAACTTCAAATGTCTCTATAAATATAAGAATTTTGTAGAAAGTTCTTTCTGTTTTATTAGTCCTCCCTTTCGAAGATTTCAAGACGATCTTGGAAATCAGGGCTTCTTCATCTTAAAAATGGTAGAGCTTATGTATGTAATCCGAAATCTGCCTGGTCTCGCCCGATTCAATTTTGTATCCGACGTCCCGCGCTTTAAATGTCCCTGTATACATAAGAATTATGTGCTAAACTTTTTCTTTCTTACTTTTCTACCAAAGATTCAAGGCAATCTTAGAAATCAGAACTTCAGCATCAAAAAAATATTACCTACAGTTCATGTATTTAATCCGGGAGATACCTGGTTTCGCTCAATTCAAGTTTGTATTTGGTGTCTCCGCTTTAAATGTCCATATAAACATAAAAATGATGTAGAGTTTTGACTTCTTCAGCTTTACTATTCTTTCTTTTCGGAGATTTCAAAAAATCTTAAAAATCAGGACTTCAACACCTGGAAAATGGTAGGTGCATCTCATGGAATCTAGAGAATCTTGAAAAATCTTTCATTTTGCTTTTATTATTCCAGTGGCCATCAAGGACTATCAGTGGCCTTGTCACTCAGCCAAACATATGAACCACCTTAAAGGGTAGTTCACACTACATGATTTATCATATGACTTAGTCATAAGCATAAGAAAAGTCATAGCTAAAATCATACCATCACAACAGCCAATCATAAAAGCCATAACTTCTATAATATCAAAAATCGGGGAAAGGTAGCTACTTTGGGCACGAAAATACAAATTTTACAATTGAAACCTCGATGAATTCTGAAAGAGTATATTTTAAATAAGAGAATAAGCGGAGGTACAATGCCCTAAGTGCACCTGTTTTTTCAAAAATCGAATTTAAAAAAGCTTGATTTTCGAAGGTTAAACGCTCGTGATTGGTTAATCAAGTTCGTTGGTGGGAGGTACGTGTGCTGCTATACATAAGAGTGTTGTACTTTTAAAATTAGTCAGTAACTCTTGCGCTATGGTAGGAATGCGTTCTCCTTTTTTATTTAATTTAAAAATTTAAAATTATTTAAAAATTACTTCAAAAAAGGGTTACTTAAATTTAACGAACGGTAGTTACTTTTGCGCGTAGGTCCGACTCTTGCCAGAGTGATTTTGATGAAAATTGACTCGAAGCAACCCTCGCTGCGCTCGGGCGCTTCGAGCCATTTTCATCAAAATGACAACTAATTTAAAAATATCCCTAGGCCCGTAGGTCAAGGAAAAGGTGAATCTTTGAGAGGTGAAACTCGTGAGAGTGGATTTGTAACGCAAGGTAGTTGTGCGAAGAAAAATCGACTTAAAGCACCCCTCGCTGCGCTCGGGCGCTTTAAGCCATTTTTTCCGCACATTTAGGGTTGAAAACCATGATTGTCGTTCGGAGTGCACTGTTACTGCATCGCAATGCAAGTGTCGCTCCCACTCTGCGCAAAGCTAAGACTATATCTGGGTGCACGTACCGACAGAATTAACCAATCCCGAGCGACTTTGCTTTAAAACTTACTGCAAAAATCGAAGTTTTTAAATTCGATTTTTGAAAAAACAGGTGCACTTAGGGCATTGTACCTCCGCTTATTCTCTTATTTAAAATATACTCTTTCAGAATTCATCGAGATTTCAATCGTAAAATTTGTATTTTCGCGCCCAAAGTAGCTACCTTGAACCCAAAAATCATATAGTGTGAACGTAAAAAAATCCCTCATATGAGAAGTCATGTGACAAGTCATATGATAAATCATGTAGTGTGAACTACGAACAGAAAAAAAACCAGCAGGGACGTGCCCAGCCAACTTTTTTTGGAAGGGAGAAATTTAAAATTTACAAATTTGCCAACTAAATTAATTCAAAATTGCCAACTTTTTGTAAGTTTTGCAGCTTTTAGTAAATTTAGACATAAAAAAATGCCAAATTGACCAACTTTTGGGTGTTTTTGTCAACTTTTTGCCAACTTTCTGCAACATTGAGGGGGGGGTATTGACATTTGTCAATAATTACAGATTTGAAGCAGGTCATAGCAAAAATATTAACTTGCATCTTTTCTACATCGAGCCAGAAGCATTCAAGCTGCCTTTTCTTTACGTACTCGTCTAATTCAAATTCGTGAATATCATAGTTGTTCAGCTTTCGACCTCATTTAGAAAATCCATATGTAAAAACTCCTGTTTCAAAAAGAAATTAGATATCGCTGAGTGAAGTAATCAACCTAAGAATAATCCCAGTGCGGCCTTCAGGCCGCACAGCCAGGACAATCAATTTCCGTTATAAGAACATGAAAATCAAAACAATATTTAAATTTTAAGATTTTGTAATATATTATTACTTATTGTAACAATGTAATGTAGATGAAAAGATTTCTAAAATTATTTTTCAAAGCTATTACACTATAAAATGTAAACATTTTGGACTATATCTCTGTTGCGCTGGAGTAAGGGGCAAAGTCGTAAAATACATTTTTACAGGAAAGAAATTTGTTTGTTTTGTTTGATTTTATGCAGAGTAAGTTTTATCTAACGTTGTTTTATAAATTTCTGTATTTCTATCATTTTTTTATAGTTTTAATTCTGCAATGTAAACTGAAGGCAAAGAAAATTTAAAAAATCATGCAGAAAAGGTTGCTAGGCCTTTCACTCGAAACGCTGCAAAGCTTACAAAAAATTTGAAACATTGCAAAATACTAAGCGTTTTGTAGTACCTAATAATTAAATTTAATATTTAAAAAAAATTTTCCAGTAAACTATTGAAGTAAATATAACAATACTGTGATGGATTTCTCCATTTTTTCAGAGTTTGGAGTAAAAAAAATCATATTTTTCTCAATTTTGTTAATTTCAAATGTCCCTCCTCCTCGATTTATTCCAACTTTCCTTTGTTTTAATTCAAATATTCATGGTTTTGGAAAATCCAATTTATTGTATTTTCATTAAAAATTTAATGAGTTTCCACTTACATTTGTTCAAATTTCATTTTTTCTAATAACGATTTGTCTCGTTTAAATCAAAGATTTAGAATTTTTGGAAAAATTGTAAGAAAAAGTGAAACACAGCATGAAAAGCTCGTTTACAATGGAATGTTATTATTAAAAGCCCTCGGCGTAGGGATGGATTCCAAATGTGGAGATATTTTTTTGCATAATTCGCGCGTTATATTCCGTTGTCGTAAAAACTGCGAACGTTTGGGGTGGTTGTGTACGACTTAGACCAGGATGCATATAAAAATGACATCACTCTTAGCATCGTAACTTTGTTAGGTGTAGACTGTATAATGCTTTACGATCTCAGCATCTGGTTTCCAAGATAACAGTCGTATTATACATATAAGTTTAGATGAAAAAGAGAATAAAAAGAATTTAACAGCATAGATTTTCCATTTTTTCTTTTTGCAACAATTGATTTAGAATAATCTAAGGTATCAAAGGAAGGAGGGTACTTGATCAAATATTAAAGCCTGATATACAACATGGGTTTATTTAAAAAGAAATGTAATTTCGCTGAAGGAATTTTAATGAAAATGTTCCTCGTATAAGCGTTTATATGCAAAATAGCTCAACTGACCTAGAAAATAAAATTACGATGCTGAAAAGCTTAATTATAATTACCTCCTAAAAGATCACATAAAACAAAACATTAATCACACACTCTTCCTATGTTACACTACCACCACTATAAAAAGAACCTTCAGTAAAAATTTCGAGTATAAAACGACAAGCGTAAAGTCCGTTTTATTTTAAATAAAATTA